>OZ037885.1:0-1406000 GCA_964035575.1 Rhynchopus sp. YZ270_cl-10
CGGGTTTGCGGGTTTGCGGGTTTGCGGGTTTGCGGGTTTGCGGGTTTGCGGGTTTGCGGGTTTGCGGGTTTGCGGGTTTGCGGGTTTGCGGGTTTGCGGGTTTGCGGGTTTGCGGGTTTGCGGGTTTGCGGGTTTGCGGGTTTGCGGGTTTGCGGGTTTGCGGGTTTGCGGGTTTGCGGGTTTGCGGGTTTGCGGGTTTGCGGGTTTGCGGGTTTGCGGGTTTACGGGTTTGCGGGTTTGCGGGTTTGCGGGTTTGCGGGTTTGCGGGTTTGCGGGTTTGCGGGTTTGCGGGTTTGCGGGTTTGCGGGTTTGCGGGTTTGCGGGTTTGCGGGTTTGCGGGTTTGCGGGTTTGCGGGTTTGCGGGTTTGCGGGTTTGCGGGTTTGCGGGTTTGCGGGTTTGCGGGTTTGCGGGTTTGCGGGTTTGCGGGTTTGCGGGTTTCTAGTTATTACGGGTTTGAGGGGTACAAAATGGCGACGCTGCAGGATTGCTGGATCGCGTGGTCCCAGTATGTCTGATAATACACTCCGGTAGATTGGGGCCCAAAAACGACGTAATGTACTGGGTTTGGATGTTAGCATTTTCTGAAGATACCTAAAATGGGTGCGGCATTTCACGGCTATTTTTGTGAAGGAATTGACGATATTTTGTGGTTCTAAGGTGTGTGTATTGTATGTGACGAAAATTTCAAAATGTGACATAAGTATGAAATATGGCCAGTATGCCCATAAAATGAGGCCATTGCAACCCTGGAGGACCACATTGGACATATTGGGCCAAATTTAGGTGTGTAAGTGTATCGGCTTTAAAATATTTTTTTTCGTGATTTTTGGGGTCATTTTTTGGCTGGGAAAATTGGGCCACATTTAACCACAACTACTCAAAACATCAAATCTGTGGCTTTAATGGACTGATTGGGCGTTTTTATGACCTGGACATGGGGGTCAGATACCATTTTAGACATGTTAAAAATTGGTCAGAAGACCCTGAGAGAAGAACCAAGGTCAAATTGACCTTGAGTACTGGGTCAAATTTGTGTGGGAAAAATGCCCAGTACATAATTGTTGATGCGCAAAAGTGCAAAATTCCTTCAGCAATGGCTTCATATGACATTTCCATAACCTGGACATGGGGGTCAGACTCCACTTTTGACCACCTAAAATTTGGTCATACACATGTATGAGACCCCAAAAACCAGGATTTTGACCAAAAAATTTTTCCCAGCAATTTTTGCCTACAAAAAATCGAAAAAAAAATTTTTTGATTTTGGCTCTCCGGAGTCTGTGCGTGCTGTGGTGGGGTCAATTTGCGCTGAGAAATGGGTATTTTTGACCTAAAATGCATGTATCAGTTTTTACATGATTTTTGGTGTTTTTGGGTTTTAGGTGGGTTTTTTGGTCAGTACCTAATTTCTGATGCTCAAAAGTACAAAATTCCTTCGGCAATGGCTTCATAGGACATTTCCATAACCTGGACATGGGGGTCAGACTCCACTTTTGACCACCTGAAATTTGGTCATACACATGTATGAGACCCAAAAACCAGGATTTTTGACCAAAAAAAATTTTCCCACCAATTTTTGCCTACAAAAAATCGAAAAAAAAAAATTTTGATTTTGGCTCTCCGGAGTCTGTGCGTGCAGTGATGGGGTCAATTTGCGCTGAGAAATGGGTATTTTTGACCTAAAATGCATGTATCAGTTTTTACATGATTTTTGGTGTTTTTGGGGTTTTAGGTGGGTTTTTTGGTCAGTACCTAATTTCTGATGCTCAAAAGTACAAAATTCCTTCGACAATCGCTTCATAGGACATTTCCATAACCTGGACATGGGGGTCAGACTCAACTTTTGACCACCTAAAATTTGGTAATACACATGTGTGAGACCCCAAAAACCAGGATTTTGACCAAAAAATTTTTCCCAGCAATTTTTGCCTACAAAAAATCGAAAAAAAATATTTTTGATTTTGGGTCTCCGGAGTCTGTGTGTGCTGTGATGGGGTCAATTTGCGCTGAGAAATGGGTATTTTTGACCTAAAATGCATGTATCAGTTTTTACATGATTTTTGGTGTTTTGGGGGTTTTAGGTGGGTTTTTTGGTCAGTACATAATGTGCAATGCTCAAAAGTACAAAATTCCTTCGACAATCGCTTCATAGGACATTTCCATAACCTGAACATGGGGGTCAGACACCACATTAGAGCAGCTAAAATTTGGTCATACACACGTATGAGACCCCAAAAACCAGGATTTTGACCAAAAAATTTTTCCCAGCAATTTTTGCCTACAAAAAATCGAAAAAAAAAATTTTTGATTTTGGCTCTCCGGAGTCTGTGTGTGCTGTGATGGGGTCAATTTGCGCTGAGAAATGGGTATTTTTGACCTAAAATTCATGTTTCAGTTTTTACATGTTTTTTGGTGTTTTTGGGGTATTGTGTGGGTTTTTTGGTCAGTACATAATGTGCAATGCTCAAAAGTACCAAATTCCTTCGCAATGGCTTCATAGGACATTTCCATAACCTGGACATGGGGGTCAGACTCCACTTTTGACCACCTGAAAATTGGTCATACACATGTATGATACCCCAAAAACCAGGATTTTTGACCAAAAAATTTTCCAAGCAATTTTTGCCTACAAAAAATCAAAAAAAAAAAATTTTGATTTTGGGTCTCTGGAGTCTGTGCGTGCTGTGGTGGGGTCAATTTGCACTGAGAAATGGGTATTTTTGACTTAAAATGCATGTATCAGTTTTTACATGATTTTAGAAAACAGAAAACCACCATATTTTTGACATTGATGACAGGCTTCCCAGCACAAGTCAGTATTTAGAACAGTGTCGTTGTTCATTGGAAGCACAACGATTATCGCTTGCCACACAACTTTGTCAAACATGGGAAGTCTCAAAATAAACGTGCCTTCCTTACGTTAAGATGTGTGGAAAATAGCCAAGCACACAAGTACCATTATTTTGACACTGGTAGCAGTCTTCCCCGGAGATGATAGTAAATAACATTGTGCAAACTGTGCAAACTTTCTTATAGTCATGCAAACCTGAAAAATTAATAGCGGCGGAGCAACCACACCACAACCAGACAAGCTTGCTACATGTTGGCGAGCTTTCTTATCCCTGTGAGTAATTTTGCGGCGGATCCAAACAGCTTAACAACCACAGTCTCTTATGTGTCAATATTAGCGGCGGAGCAAAATATCCTTCCTTAAACACACTGCTAAACTGCTAAATTTAGCAGTTTTTGTCCAAATATTTAGTGGGTAAATCCTGCTACATTTCAGTGACCTTTTCTGATAATCTTTTACTGTATCAGTCATGTCAGCAGCATGTATCAATAATTCGCGGCGTAGCAACGTGCCTCAAAACTACATCCTCCCTCATTTTTTCGACTTTTCCGTGTCATTTCAGGTTTTCTATGAATGAATAGGCACATCATTTCTGCATTTGCTGAATGATACTAATCTTTTCAACATTAATTCGCGGCGGAGCCATATACCTCACAACCACACCATCCTGCCACATTTTAGCGAGCTTTCTTCTAGTGCGGGTTTGCGGGTTTGCGGGTTTGCGGGTTTCTAGTTATTACCGTATAGAGCACTTGTAAAGTGGCACCAGGTCTTTTATGGAAGCCTGCATCCTCCGAGCCATTCTGAGGTGATATTCCTATAGTATGGGGCCTGGAAACGACAGCCCCGACTGGGGGTGCCAGTTTGTCCTATCTGGCAATATCCAAAATGGGTGCGGCATTTCACGGCTATTTTTGTGAAGGAATTTGCGATTTTTTGTGTTTCTGAGGTGCTGGGTGTATTTGTTTTGAAAATTTCAAAATGTGAGATAACCATGACTTATGGCCAGTATCCTCATAAAATGAAGCAATTGCGACCCTGGAGTTCCATATTTGACATGTTAGGCCAAAATTAGGTGTGTAAGAGTATCGGCTTGAAAATATTTTTTTTCGTGATTTTTGGGGTCATTTTTTGGCTGGGAAAATTGGGCCACATTTAACCACAACTGCTCAAAAGGTCAAATCTGTGGCTTTAATGGACTCATTGGGAGTTTTTATGACCTGGACATGGGGGTCAGATTCCATTTTTAACATGTTGAAAATTGGTCACAAGACCCTGAGAGAAAACCCAAGGTCAAATTGACCTTGAGTACCAGGTCAAATTTGTGTGGGAAAAATTTCCAGTACATAATGTCTGATGCTCAAAAGTACAAAATTCCTTCGGCAATGGCTTCATATGACATTTCCATAACCTGGACATGGGGATCAGACTCCACTTTTGACGACCTAAAATTTGGTCGTACACATGTGTGAGACCCCAAAAACCAGGATTTTGACCAAAAAATTTTTCCCAGCAATTTTTGCCTACAAAAAATCGGAAAAAAAAAATTTTGATTTTGGCTCTCCGGAGTCTGTGTGTGCTGTGATGGGGTCAATTTGCGCTGAGAAATGAGTATTTTTGACCTAAAATGCATGTATCAGTTTTTACATGATTTTTGGGTTTTTTTGGGTTTTGTGTGGGTTTTTTGGTCAGTACATAATGTCTGATGCTCAAAAATACAAAATTCCTTCGGCAATGGCTTCATATGACATTTCCATAACCTGGACATGGGGGTCAGACTCCACTTTTGACCACCTAAAATTTGGTCATACGCATGTGTGAGACCCCAAAAACCAGGATTTTGACCAAAAAATTTTTCAAGCAATTTTTGCCTGCAAAAAATCGAAAAAAAAATTTTTTGATTTTGGCTCTCCGGAGTCTGTGTGTGCTGTGATGGGGTCAATTTGCGCTGAGAAATGGGTATTTTTGACCTAAAATGCGTGTATCAGTTTTTACATGATTTTAGAAAACAGAAAACCACCATATTTTTGACATTGATGACTAGCTTCCCAGGACAAGTCAGTACTTAGAACACTGCCGTTGTACTTCATTGGAAGCACAACGATTATCGCTTGCACACAACTTTGTCAAACATGGGAAGTCTCAAAATAAACATGCCTTCCTTACGTTAAGATGTGTGGAAAATAGCCAAGCACACACAAGTACCATTATTTTGACACTGGTAGCAGTCTTCCCCTGAGCTGATAGTACATAACACTGTGCAAACTATCTTATAGTCATGCAAACCTGAAAAATTAATAGCGGCGGAGCAACCACACCACAACCAGACGAGCTTGCTACATGTTGGCGAGCTTTCTTATCCCTGTGAGTAATTTTGCGGCGGATCCAAACAGCTTAACCACAAACAAATAACAACCACAGTCTCTAATATTAGCGGCGGAGCAAAATATCCTTAAACACACTTACCCTGATAAATTTAGCAGTTTTTGTCTAATTATTTAGTGGGTAAATCCTGCTACATTTCAGTGAGCTTTTCTGATAATCTATAACTGTATCAGTCATGTCAGCAGCATGCATCAATAATTCGCGGCGTAGCAACGTGCCTCATAACTATATCCTCCCTCATTTTTTCGACTTTTCCGTGGCAATTCAGGTTTCCTATGAATGAATAGGCACATCATTTCTGAATTTGCTGAATAATACTAATCTTTTCAACACTAATTCGAGGCGGAGCCATATACCTCACAACCACACCATCCTGCCACATTTTAGCGAGCTTTCTTCTAGTGCGGGTTTGCGGGTTTGCGGGTTTGCGGGTTTGCGGGTTTGCGGGTTTGCGGGTTTGCGGGTTTGCGGGTTTGCGGGTTTGCGGGTTTGCGGGTTTGCGGGTTTGCGGGTTTGCGGGTTTGCGGGTTTGCGGGTTTGCGGGTTTGCGGGTTTGCGGGTTTGCGGGTTTGCGGGTTTACGGGTTTGCGGGTTTGCGGGTTTGCGGGTTTGCGGGTTTGCGGGTTTGCGGGTTTGCGGGTTTGCGGGTTTGCGGGTTTGCGGGTTTACGGGTTTGCGGGTTTGCGGGTTTGCGGGTTTGCGGGTTTGCGGGTTTGCGGGTTTGCGGGTTTGCGGGTTTGCGGGTTTGCGGGTTTGCGGGTTTGCGGGTTTGCGGGTTTGCGGGTTTGCGGGTTTGCGGGTTTGCGGGTTTGCGGGTTTGCGGGTTTGCGGGTTTGCGGGTTTGCGGGTTTGCGGGTTTGCGGGTTTGCGGGTTTGCGGGTTTGCGGGTTTGCGGGTTTGCGGTTTGCGGGTTTGCGGGTTTGCGGGTTTGCGGGTTTGCGGGTTTGCGGGTTTGCGGGTTTGCGGGTTTGCGGGTTTGCGGGTTTGCGGGTTTGCGGGTTTGCGGGTTTGCGGGTTTGCGGGTTTGCGGGTTTGCGGGTTTGCGGGTTTGCGGGTTTGCGGGTTTGCGGGTTTGCGGGTTTGCGGGTTTGCGGGTTTGCGGGTTTGCGGGTTTGCGGGTTTGCGGGTTTGCGGGTTTGCGGGTTTGCGGGTTTGCGGGTTTGCGGGTTTGCGGGTTTGCGGGTTTGCGGGTTTGCGGGTTTGCGGGTTTGCGGGTTTGCGGGTTTGCGGGTTTGCGGGTTTGCGGGTTTGCGGGTTTGCGGGTTTGCGGGTTTGCGGGTTTGCGGGTTTGCGGGTTTGCGGGTTTGCGGGTTTGCGGGTTTGCGGGTTTGCGGGTTTGCGGGTTTGCGGGTTTGCGGGTTTGCGGGTTTGCGGGTTTGCGGGTTTGCGGGTTTGCGGGTTTGCGGGTTTGCGGGTTTGCGGGTTTGCGGGTTTGCGGGTTTGCGGGTTTGCGGGTTTGCGGGTTTGCGGGTTTGCGGGTTTGCGGGTTTGCGGGTTTGCGGGTTTGCGGGTTTGCGGGTTTGCGGGTTTGCGGGTTTGCGGGTTTGCGGGTTTGCGGGTTTGCGGGTTTGCGGGTTTGCGGGTTTGCGGGTTTGCGGGTTTGCGGGTTTGCGGGTTTGCGGGTTTGCGGGTTTGCGGGTTTGCGGGTTTGCGGGTTTGCGGGTTTGCGGGTTTACGGGTTTACGGGTTTGCGGGTTTGCGGGTTTGCGGGTTTGCGGGTTTGCGGGTTTACGGGTTTGCGGGTTTGCGGGTTTGCGGGTTTGCGGGTTTGCGGGTTTGCGGGTTTGCGGGTTTGCGGGTTTGCGGGTTTGCGGGTTTGCGGGTTTGCGGGTTTGCGGGTTTGCGGGTTTGCGGGTTTGCGGGTTTGCGGGTTTGCGGGTTTGCGGGTTTGCGGGTTTGCGGGTTTGCGGGTTTGCGGGTTTGCGGGTTTGCGGGTTTGCGGGTTTGCGGGTTTGCGGGTTTGCGGGTTTGCGGGTTTGCGGGTTTGCGGGTTTGCGGGTTTGCGGGTTTGCGGGTTTGCGGGTTTGCGGGTTTGCGGGTTTGCGGGTTTGCGGGTTTGCGGGTTTGCGGGTTTGCGGGTTTGCGGGTTTGCGGGTTTGCGGGTTTGCGGGTTTGCGGGTTTGCGGGTTTGCGGGTTTGCGGGTTTGCGGGTTTGCGGGTTTGCGGGTTTGCGGGTTTGCGGGTTTGCGGGTTTGCGGGTTTGCGGGTTTGCGGGTTTGCGGGTTTGCGGGTTTGCGGGTTTGCGGGTTTGCGGGTTTGCGGGTTTGCGGGTTTGCGGGTTTGCGGGTTTGCGGGTTTGCGGGTTTGCGGGTTTGCGGGTTTGCGGGTTTGCGGGTTTGCGGGTTTGCGGGTTTGCGGGTTTGCGGGTTTGCGGGTTTGCGGGTTTGCGGGTTTGCGGGTTTGCGGGTTTGCGGGTTTGCGGGTTTGCGGGTTTGCGGGTTTGCGGGTTTGCGGGTTTGCGGGTTTGCGGGTTTGCGGGTTTGCGGGTTTGCGGGTTTGCGGGTTTGCGGGTTTGCGGGTTTGCGGGTTTGCGGGTTTGCGGGTTTGCGGGTTTGCGGGTTTGCGGGTTTGCGGGTTTGCGGGTTTGCGGGTTTGCGGGTTTGCGGGTTTGCGGGTTTGCGGGTTTGCGGGTTTGCGGGTTTGCGGGTTTGCGGGTTTGCGGGTTTACGGGTTTGCGAAAGATCGATTTTTTGGTCAAATCCCCTCTGGTGGTGAGGGGGTGTGTGTGTGTGTGTGTGGGTGTGTGTGGGTGTGTGTGTGTAGTGTGTGTGGTGTGGGTGGCGCACATCTCTATAGTAAAGACTAAAAAACTAAGGTTTTTTAGGATTTTTGAGAACTTCAGTAAGTGTGACCTGACCCGACTGACTGACACCCAAAGGGTAAAACAACAATAACGCACAACAAAATCAACAACAACAATGGTGGGTCTCGTGCTTACCTGTGGTGGTTTTGAAAAATTAAAAATTGAAATTGACCTTCACAAGGTAAAAATGAAAAACTAAAGGAGTGAAAAAAGGAACTCAAAGGACAAGAGTTCTGTACAAACTCTACTCTACTGCACAATCTATAAAAGTGGCCCAATGGCTCCTGATGCCACTGGCCTGGCTCTTAGCCCTGTGCACCTTTTCAAAATCCAGTTCCGGGGGGTTTCGGGAGAGTTTCGTGCAGTGGGTTTTCAGGCACCCTGTGCACCTTTTTTTTTTTTTTTTTTTTTTTTATTTTATTTGGTGACGGGCTAAAAAACCTGTCGTTCTTGTGTGACACTTCCATGGAAACGTGATGAGGACCTCACCTTTTTTTACAGGTGGTTTTTTTTGTAAGGACCTCACACACTGGGCAGGCGGTCAGCTATTCGCTTCCCGCGGGGCGTTCGCGTGCGCGCTTCGCGCGCCCGCTCACGGTAACGTGTACAAAAAAACCTCACTCGTGCCTTCATGAACTGGCCTGTAAAGTGGCCTGTAAAAAGTGGTGTTTTTGTGGTAAACGCCAGATGGTCAAAAGAGTGATCTGAGCATATTCCCCAGGTATAACTGGTACTCAAAAAGTTCATTAACGAAGGAATCTTGCACTTTTGACCATCACATATTAGATGTGTTTTTTCAGGTTTTTCAATGCACTTTCCTGTACTGGGAAGCATGCCACAAGTGTCATGTTTTACAAGGCAAAAATGACCAAAAAAGCTGATTTTTGGCCGAATGCCACATGTCATTTGGCAGTCCAATTTCTGAACACGACTGAAAAAAAATTTTTTTTTGGGCCTCAATACCCCCAAACAACACGTTAAGCCCAAAAAATTCACTTTTGGATGAGCAACTATTTATTTAAAAAAATCGATTTTTTGGTCAAATCCCCTCTGGTGGTGAGGGGGTGTGTGTGTGTGTGTGTGGGTGTGTGTGGGTGTGTGTGTGTAGTGTGTGTGGTGTGGGTGGCGCACATCTCTATAGTAAAGACTAAAAAACTAAGGTTTTTTAGGATTTGGTGACGGGCTAAAAAACCTGTCGTTCTTGTGTGACACTTCCATGGAAACGTGATGAGGACCTCACCTTTTTTTACAGGTGGTTTTTTTTGTAAGGACCTCACACACTGGGCAGGCGGTCAGCTATTCGCTTCCCGCGGGGCGTTCGCGTGCGCGCTTCGCGCGCCCGCTCACGGTAACGTGTACAAAAAAACCTCACTCGTGCCTTCACGAACTGGCCTGTAAAGTGGCCTGTAAAAAGTGGTGTTTTTGTGGTAAACGCCAGACGGTCAAAAGAGTGATCTGACCATATTCCCCAGGTATAACTGGTACTCAAAAAGTTCATTAACGAAGGAATCTTGCACTTTTGACCATCACATATTACATGTGTTTTTTCAGGTTTTTCAATGCACTTTCCTGTGCTGGGAAGCATGCCACAAGTGTCATGTTTTACAAGGTAAAAATGACCAAAAAAGCTGATTTTTGGCCGAATGCCACATGTCATTTGGCAGTCCAATTTCTGAACACGACTGAAAAAAAATTTTTTTTTGGGCCTCAATACCCCCAAACAACACGTTAAGCCCAAAAAATTCACTTTTGGATGAGCAACTATTTATTTAAAAAAATCGATTTTTTGGTCAAATCCCCTCTGGTGGTGAGGGGGTGTGTGTGTGTGTGTGTGTGGGTGTGTAGTGTGTGTGGTGTGGGTGGCGCACATCTCTATAGTAAAGACTAAAAAACTAAGGTTTTTTAGGATTTGGTGACGGGCTAAAAAACCTGTCGTTCTTGTGTGACACTTCCATGGAAACGTGATGAGGACCACACTTTTTTTACAGGTGGTTTTTTTTGTAAGCACCTCACGCACTGGGCAGGCGGTCAGCTATTCGCTTCCCGCGGGGCGTTCGCGTGCGCGCTTCGCGCGCCCGCTCACGGTAACGCATCACAAAAAAACCTCACTCATGCCTTCATGAACTGGCTTTTCAGGTGAAAAGTGCCCTGTTAAAAAGTGGTGTTTTTGTGGTACATGACAGATGGTCAAAAGAGTGATCTGACCATATTCCCCAGGTATAACTGGTACTCAAAAAGTTCATTAACGAAGGAATCTTGCACTTTTGACCATCACATATTACATGTGTTTTTTCAGGTTTTTCAATGCACTTTCCTGTACTGGGAAGCATGCCACAAGTGTCATGTTTTACAAGGTAAAAATGACAAAAAAAGCTGATTTTTGGCCGAATGCCACATGTCATTTGGCAGTCCAATTTCTGAACACGACTGAAAAAAAATTTTTTTTTGGGCCTCAATACCCCCAAACAACACGTTAAGCCCAAAAAATTCACTTTTGGATGAGCAACTATTTATTTAAAAAAGGGGAAACGACAATGTGGACTCTAAAAATGTGGATTACGACAATGTGGATTATTAATCCACATTGTCGCATAATCCACATTGTCGTAATCCACATTGTCGCAAAAAATAATCCACATTGTCGCATAATCCGGATTCTTGATTTTTTGCCTTCTTGGTACCCAGGTACCCAGGTACCCAGGTACCCAGGTACCCAGGTACCCAGGTACCCAGGTACCCAGGTACCCAGGTACCCAGGTACCCAGGTACCAGGTCCAGGTCCAGGTACCCAGGAACAGGAAAAAAGTCGTGAAAGAGCAACTACAGCTCCACATGACAAACACAAAAGTGTCCAGTCACGTGGGGCATTCATGCACTGAGGAGATAATGATCCAACAATTTACAAGAAAGATTACTTAACCTACTGCTGGAAATTGCCAGGTCGTAGTAACACACAAAGTGTGCCTCCGTTCGGGAAGACCGGATATTCTAGAGACCAAAAAGGCCTCAAGAATATCTTCCGGTAGTCAAGGTATAACCGAGTGAACGGCCCAAGACCCCCGTGGAGAAGTTAAATGTTGTAATGCTATCAGGTAGAAACTGCGAACACTGTCTTACCCTCCTCAATGCATGGTGGTTGATGTCTTCCACAACAAATTTCCTGTACCCAGGTACCCAGGTTCCCAGACCCACGCAGTACCACGTCGCAGTACTACGCAAAATTTACCACCAGACCCTGTCTTCGTGCACCTGAAGTACAACGCCGCAGACAGGCCAAACATGCGTTGGACTCAGAGGAATGCCCGCTGTGCAGGTATCATGAGAACCAACTCCCAGCAACAAGGGGCGCCTTTTGGCGGGCGTTGTTGAGGGTGTTTGGGGTACAAAGTTTTCCACAATTTTGATGCGCGGGTACAGAAGTGTTATCTTGTTCTTTCATCTCTAAGAAATGTAAATGTCAATCGCGTTTAACTACCACTAGGGCTTGTTCAGTGAACCCACGAGGGGTCGAAGGGGGTTGGTTATCCCGTATCTATCAAAGGTTGTGTCGACCAGGCTAAACCACTATGTTACGCTGTACGTTGTTAAATCCGAAGAAATAACACTTTAGCAGCCGCAGGAAGTTTGCTAAAAAGAGTGCCTCACGCTACACAAACCACCACCCGCGATTGACTTAGATGTTATAACAAAGAGAATTCAGAACAAAACAACACCCTGCCCCATACACACTAAATTGTCATACTTCAAGAGCATGCCTGGGCCAAAATTACTATGACGAAAAGGCAACAAGACCACCCACAAGGAGTGTGAATTGTGCACTGGTTTTCTGGGGGAACAAACAATATTTTCTTGCGTCTAGTCCTCCGTAAGTAGAGGACAGACTTTCCGGAAGGTTTCCAAAGTCGAATTTCTTGCACTAGCTATGCTCCCTGGGTTAATGGCAATAGCAGTGACTGCGACAGAGTGTTCCCACCCCCCTTTCTACCCATATGTTCGCTCGTTCTGCACTCTCGACGTTGCACTCATTGCGATACCTGTTTAAAAGTGAATTTGTGAGTGGTGGGGAAATTAAAGAAGGTGACTTCTTAAAAAAATAAGTTGGCGGGGTGTAAAATATTGTTCTGGAGACTCTTGGAGGAAATACGAGTCGACGGCCTTATTTTGTTGAATATTCACCAGAAAGTTAAACATATTTACATACCTTGTCTTGCGCCTTCGCTGCTGTCAAGGTGCTTTCTCTGGGTACCCAGTAGGAGGCTCAAAACTGCTCAATTCTGGCTGGAATTGCAAAATTGGGCACTTTTAGGATGTGACCAAAAAAATTTTCGAGAGTCTAGTTATTACAGAGGCTCACCTTAGAAGGCAAAAATAGTCAATAATCCGGATTACCGACAATAATCCGGATTATGTGACAAGGTGGATTACTGGTGTTTTGGTGGAAAAAACCGCAAAAACGCGTTTTAGACCCCCAGAGAGGCTCAAAACTGCTCAATTCTGGCTTTAATTGCAAAATTGGGCACTTTTAGGATGCGACCAAAAAAATTTTCGAGAGTCTAGTTAGGGGTTCATTTTTTTTAAAGGGGTTCATTTTTTTTAAAAAAGGGGTTCATTTTTTTTAAAAAGGGGTTCATTTTTTTTAAAAAGGGGTTCATTTTTTTTAAGGGGTTCATTTTTTTTAAAAAGGGGTTCATTTTTTTTAAAAAGGGGTTCATTTTTTTTAAAAAAAAAGGGGTTCATTTTTTTTTAGGGGTTCATTTTTTTTTACACAGGGGTTCATTTTTTTTTACACAGGGGTTCATTTTTTTTTACACAAAAAAATATGTTAAGACGAAATCCTACCGATGTGCCTACATGGGGCGTCCCCCGTCAGTAGTGCGCCAGATGAGGGGCACGAAGCGAAATGCGGTGAAAGGTGCAGGCCTGTTTTGCAGCAGGTCTGGAGAGTTGTGGCAACTCGTCTGCTGAGCGTGTGAAGTATCAAGGCAGAGGTTCGCTGTTCAAGTAAAACCTACCCTGGTCATCCTCTGCCTGTCTTGGTTTCTGTCGTGATTGTTTGTGTTTGTGGGCGGGATCAGATGGGTGGAGGGTGTTTACTTTGTGTTTAGCTCGGAGAAGTGGCTTACCCGCCCACTCTCTGTTATTTATTCAGTGTCATTTTTTCATTCATCCCCAAAGTTTGTAGACAGAGTCAAGACCACCTTGGCCAAAAGGGTTTTTTCACCACACTTTTCTTTTGCTTCCATTCGTGGAAGCGTTTGCTTTTCTTCTGTTCCTGGCCTGACGTGTGTTCAACAGGTGTGCTATTTTTACCAAGTGGAATCCATTTTTCTTTTTCCAGGGGAGGCACTAAAACAAACCATTCTGCAGACAACAAAGCAAAGGCAATGTGTTTTTTATTCTCCCTTCCCTTCTTTTAAGTAAGGAGGATTAGGTCTTCTTTTTTTCCTTTTTTTGCCCCAGAAGTGTGACGCCTGTGTATTCAAATTGATCAAAAAGAATAAAAAACAAACACATAATGCAGTTTCTTGTTTTGTATAAAACTCTGTTGGCTCTACCGTACTCTTCGCCCGCCTTTTATACAAAACTTGAAACACCGACCATTTTTGGTCATCATTTTTTCCTTTTCCTTTTTCCATTTCCTTTTTCCTTTTCCATTTCCTGTTCATTTTATTGTCTTTATTGTCTTCTCCATTTCTTCCTTTTTCCTTTCTAATCTCATAAAAAACTAGACCAAGTACAAAAGAGAAAAAAAAAAAAAAAAAAAAAAAAAAAAGAATCCGGATTATGCGACAATGTGGATTATTTTTTGCGACAATGTGGATTACGACAATGTGGATTATGCGACAATGTGGATTATTAATCCACATTGTCGTAATCCACATTTTTAGAGTCCACATTGTCGTTTCCCCTTTAAAAAAATCGATTTTTTGGTCAAATCCCCCTGGTGGTGAGGGGGTGTGTGTGTGTGTGTGTGGGTGTGTGTGGGTGTGCTGTGTGTGGGTGTGTAGTGTGTGTGGTGTGGGTGGCGCACATCTCTATAGTAAAGACTAAAAAACTAAGGTTTTTTAGGATTTTGCTTTGTCTTGGGGAGGGGAGGGGAGGAGACACACGCTGCAAGGATGCTGTGCAAGGATGCTGTGCAAGGATGCTGTGCAAGGATGCTGTGCAAGGATGCTGTGCAAGGATGCTGTGCAAGGATGCTGTGCAAGGATGCTGTGCAAGGATGCTGTGCAAGGATGCTGTGCAAGGATGCTGTGCAAGGATGCTGTGCAAGGATGCTGTGCAAGGATGCTGTGCTTGCTATGTCACTTCTGCAGCCCGATGCAGTCGTAGTGTGCATCGCACGCCACCACACAGCGCAGGTTGTCGCACGCCTCCTTCGGCCCGCAGCTTGCTGCGCTCGAGCACACACTCGTGCACTTGTTATCTTCACAGATCGTCGCCGAACATGCCTTAAACTTGCAGTCAGCGTCTTTTGCACAAGTTTTCTGCCCCTTCTCAAGTGAAAAGTCACCCACACCAACGCCCGTGAACACCTGGTTCGGGTTTGCTGTGTCTACACCCAACGAGAACCCGCCGCTACCGACAGTCCCGCTTTCCAGTTTGTCGTCAGCTCCGTCGTAAGCTCCCATCCAGGCAGGCCCACAGTGCAGTGATGTCGAACCCCATGTTCCGCAGGGCAGTCACACCCGCACTGTCCTCCTCACACACAACTGCTGCCGCCTGTTCCTGCTCCCTCTCTGTCTCTGCCTCTGCCGGCACAGCAACCACAACCTCGTTGTCCTCCACCTGCACGTCCTCCTCCGCTGCCTCCATCGGCATCTTCTGCTCGCAGCGTGGCCCGTGCTGGCCTGCATGCTTCGCACACCTCACACAGTCTTTTCAGTCACCTCAAAGCTGCATCCGGCACACCAGTGACGTCCTCCTCCTCTTGGCTCGGCACCTCCACAGCCTCAGTCGCGTCTGCACTCTTCCTCTTGTGCACACGGCAGCGTGGACCTGGCTTACCTGCGTGCTTCACACTCCGACGGCAGCACGGTACACGGCAGCCTTCTTCAATCAACCTCTTCAGGTGTCTGTGCTGTGGCCCCCGTCTGTGCAGCCTTGTCAGTATCATCATCTCCACTCTTCTTCCCGTGCACACGGCAGTGCCGACCGTGCTGACCTGCGTGTTTCACACTCCGACGGCAGCACGGCTTCACTTCCTTCACAGACTGCGACACGTCTTCACCCACCGTCAGTTACAGGTCCCCCCTGCGCCAGCACAAACTTCAGGGGTTCCCCGACCCGCCCCCTCCATGTGTCATTGTGTAGTGGTTGGCTGTGAGGGTAATTCTTGTGTAGAACATCGCCTTTGCCTGTAATGTGTAGTGGTGCGCTGGAGAGCAGTGACCAAATGGATCCACCTCTTTTGTCGTGTTGTCATGATGATAGGGTGATGTATTGAAATATGGGTGAGCTTCGAAGAAGGCACCCGTCGTTCAAAAAAAGCGAAACAAGAGGTGCACGATAAGCAAGACTTAGGAGCGCCTTTCTCGACTGAAAAAGGGGGCAGCCCGTCCTACTGCAATCATGGCACAAAAAATAACAATAAAAAGTACTAGGATGGTACCGCAATGCAGGAAGGAACCTATCTGTGACCTTTTTCCAGTCTTCCAAGTCCTCCCTGAACGCAGCCGCGTATCCTACAGCAAATACCAAAAATGTAAACGGAGCACAAAAATGTATGACAAAAAAAAAGTGTAGTGCACCTAGGTGGTGCGCGACCAGAACACCGGAACAAATAGAATGGGCCTGTAGTGTCCATTCCTGTGCGGAAAAGACATGAAAATTCTCGCAGTGCCAATGGTGGCATCTGGACAAGTGTCCCTCGACCAGAAGTCGAGTCCACACTTGCTCAACCCGACTTTGTCATTTTCTTTGAGTCAACCGAACAGTTGTCGAAGATGCTACTTTCTACGAAATAGAATTCCAAGACAGAAGGCTCAGTCCATTTGCCACATGAGGGTGAAGTGTTTTATCAGTCTGTATACTTTATTCGGTCATTTTTTGAATAAAAAACTTGTTACCCGCGGTGCAGCAACTGTGCCCTTTCAAACTGTTGTGTTGCGCGAAGCACAAAAGAAGGGGACAAAGGTATCGAAGATTGATTACAGCATCTTGCGATAAAACAGGGGGAGGGGAAGCACACGACAATAATACACGAGGGGGGCGATTTGGGTGATGGGATAAAACACCTACGTAGTGCAAACCTAAGCCACAGCACTACCAGTGTGCACCCTTGAAGGCTAAGCACTGACCTAAGGCGACCGGGCGCACTTTGCACGTATTTTGCTTTGATAGTAACGTTAACAAATCTTAACGTACACTCTCTCTTGGTTCTAATAAAGGGGGTAAAAAATAGCTGATGGATAAATGGGGAAGAGGTTGAAAAGGAGGAACGCTTCCTCACCCCAGATCACACCAAAAAAATAAGGGGAAAACGATGAAGCAGCGATCGTGGCTGGTCGTGTCTCTCGAATGGAATTCAAACGACTGTCGGAATAAAACATCCACAGAGAGAGGGATTGACACAACCACAACACACTGGAAAAAGGAATATAAAAAGGTAAAAAGAAACAACAACAACAAAAAAAAATAGTAGGAACAATTCGCGAAGTACCTCTGTGCTCTTCTTTCTCACTAGGGAAATCTGAGGCACTAGTAATACTCCGAGAACGGATAATCAAGCACCACTGTGAGGCACATGAATACACAAAAAAGAGGGGAAAAATGTATTGAAGATTGATTACAACTTTCAATAAAGCTGGGAAACACACGAATATTATCCGTAAAACGTCATCTGGACCGCAAAAATATTACAACTCTCGGAAAAATCGAAAAAGTTTCAGAATATTAATGGTCCACATATTTTACGTGTTACGGTATATAAAACGAGTAGTGCGACTGGGTCCAAAAAAAGGTCACGTTGTCAGGATGCCTTTTTGGCTTTTATTCCACAGTTAAATAAAGTATACGAAGGATTTGGCACTTTTAGCGTGATTCTTTTTAATGATAATTTCACGCCGTCAGGGCGTTCGCCCCGGGGCGAAAAATATTTTTTTTCGTTAAAAAAATCTTTTCCTGAAAAAATGACATTTTATTTCGCCCCAGGGCTTCGCCCCACCGGGGCGAAACCCTGTATAAATAAATAAATAAATAAAAAAAGGGGAAAAAAAAAAAAAAAAAAAGAGAGAGAGAGATTTCTCCCCACCACCCTGTAGACCCCCCCGGAGGGGGGGTCGCAGAGGGGTGTCCACTGTACTCAAAATCATCCGCAAACCCGCCTGCCGTGAGAGGAAGTTTCCCCAGCACTCCCGCTCGCTCCTCAATCCTGCAGTCTGCTGAAGGTGCACCGTACCCCCTGTTATAGAAGGTGTCACTGCTCGTGTCAACTCTACCTTCAATGGCAGAGAGTTGAAAATAATCAAAATAAGGATGAAGTCTCATATGACGGATGCCTCTCTCTTGTACATCTGTTTGATTAAACAACACAAAGAGACCCTCAGTGAGGGGGGATTGATGAAATTCTCCATCGTTTTGCTGGTTTTAGTATCAGGAAAGTTCAGCTGTAATATCACTTGTGCTGGGGAAGGGATCACGCGCAAATCGCAAATTTTTTTTGACCATTCACCCCACGAACTAACTTCTCTCCGGCGGGAAAAATTTTTTTGACCTATTTTAAGCACCAGTAAAAAAACGAAAATTTCGGGGTTTTTGGTATTTCGCCACGATCAGGAAAAAACGATGGCGATAGCGAACGCCCTGCACGCCGTGTTTTTTTCGCAAATAAAAGCCACGCTAATTGAACTTTATTTCACGCCTTTTCACTTTTTTTCACTGCAATTCCTTCAGAGCGTGATTTTATTTTTGTTTTTTTCACGCTAAAACAGGGGTTTTTTTTGGCGATAACTTCACGCTAAATTTTGGCACATCCTGCTCCACCACCCGCCTAAAAATTGAAAATTTCGCAATTTTTTTGCCCTTTTCCCATTTTTTTTTTTGCCACGTGCAACATGCTGAAGGATGTAAGACGCAAACGGTCCTCCGACAGGAGATGGACAAGCACCACAATGGTTTTGCTGAAGGACTGGCATTGTCGACACCGTACGTCCGTGAATGGGACCGCTGTTTAAGGAATTCATTGGCAAGCCTGACGGTATGCCCACGGAAGCCGACTTCGTTTCGTGCATAGTGTATTCACGTACAAATCGTCGTCGTAATGGACAGCGTTCAGTAAGCTGAGCAGCATATTGGTGAGGAAGTATGGGGTGCAACTGCAAGACCAGTTTCCGAGGCTCGTGTGTCTCTTGAAGCAACACCAGACGGCTACCGACACGACAGTCCAACGCATTCTGCACTCACGAAACAAGAAATCGACTCCTTCATTACCTATCAAGACGAAGGACACACCACCCCCTTTACTTCATTGTGAGGAAGGTGGTGGCTGGCATGATATTCTGTGATGGGTGGGGATCTTCTGAATGTCTCGCTCTTGCACGACAGCCATTTCCCGCCTCCCGCTAGAACCCGAGGTGTCGGGACACTGAGGGTGGCGAGAGGTCGATGTAGCTTTGTGTACCGTTGAGGCAGCTTTCCGAACCCGACCACACGCTACGCGCTATGCGTACACGCGGTGTAGGCTCCGTACTGTGTGCGTTACATGCTATATGCCGTTGTTGTGTGTGTAAAAACGTGAGTTGTGTGGTACTGCATGGGGTCACACGTGCACCACCCTGTGGCTCACATATGGTTCTACAGTGTGTTCTGCCACCCCGAAAATGCGTATCCCACCCCACATACCAGGGTATGGGCCCAGTTCACCAGTTTTTTGCAGGTTCCCAGCGAGCAAAAGCAGGCGGGAGGGTAGCAGGGCTGGAGGGACCCTCCAGTCTTTTTTAGCCTCCCTCCAGCCCCTCAGGCCCGCCAGCCCCCCAGCTGGAGTCCCGCTAGCCTAGCTAGGGGTCCCGCGGGATTCCCGGTAGCGTTGGCGGGAGGGTAATGAGGGCTACCCGGAGGCACACATACTCGTTAGTTATTGCACAATAAATGAGTCACGCTAAAAGTGCCAAATCCTTTCGTATACTTTATTTAACGTGAAATAAAATTACGTATTCAACGCCTTTTAGCGATTTTTTTTGCGATACTTCACTTATTTTTTTCCCAGGCTCGTGGATTCAATTTGCCTCGCTTCGCTCGGCAAATTAACTACCACTCGCCTGGTAAAAAAATGCGTGAAGTTATCGCAAAAAAAAACCACGCTAAAAGGCGTTGAATAATAACTATTTTAAGCCACACTACACGAGGGGGATTGTGACTGGCCATACTCATTCTTAGATTGCAAGGACGCAAACACAGTTTGTGACCCCGTCTAGAAACTTGCGTGGCAGTGCACAAAGATGGTAGAGCGATAGATGGTGAGAAAAAGAGAGAGGGTCATTTGAAGACCCATACGAAGGGAAAGAGCAAAAGCAAAGAAAAGAAACTTTTTGGTGACAGTCTAAAACCTGTCAGCAGGAAAAACTTGTAACAAGGTCATAAAAGACGCTTCACAAATTCCTTCGGCCGACACACCCTGCACATAAAATAGAAAAATGGTTTGGAAATGCCCACAGCACCCGGCAGTCGCCGCGGGAATTGTACACCAACATTACTACACATCTGTGGAACAAGTACTGTTGCACACAGCATTGGCCACAAACAGGTTGCAGTGGAAATGTGTGGTGGCAAGCGCAAGCCTCTTCCCTGCAGACACAACCTGCCCAAACACCTCAGAGTCAACAATGCTCACAGACACATAGCTGTCCTGTGTCAGGAGTGTGCCGGGCAGCGACACGTTCACAAGGTTGAGGTGGTTGCTGTGGTGGCCGTACCGCAGGCTTGCGAAGGTGTGGTGGAGGTGTGCCCAGGTAAGGTGGTGCCACCAGTACCCATGCCATCTGTGGTGGTAGCAGTGTGCGTGGATGCCGCTGCTGCACAGCTGCTTCATGTTGAAGAGCACAAAGTCAGGCCCCAGGCTCTCCTCCTCAAACAGCGTGTCGCGCAGGGTGTTCTCGTAGCCATGCACATCTTCGTACACAACGTTCACAAACACAAACCCGCCTGCACGCACACGCATGAAGGGCTTCTGTATGAGTATGTCCTCGTAATAGATGTGACCCCACCACGTTCCGTCCCACCACGACCGCCGCTCCACCTTCTGCTTCACCAGCCACGTGTCCACATCAATTGTGAAGAAGTTGTACACCTGTCCCTCCCCCACCAGCGTCAGGTTGTCAGCGTCATCCACAACTGCCTCTGCAAGCGGCGCAGTCGTGTTCGACACAACACTGCACGACGTCGTCAGCTCAGGGCGCACACACTCCACAAGCTTCGGCCCCGTGCACAGGTTCGCAGGCAGCATTAGCAGTGAGTCCGAGAACTCAGCAATCTCGTCCACCACGTCTGTGAGGTTCGCCACCGCCCTGCACTGTTCTGTAGCATTCTCAGGTAGTGCCGCGTGCTTTGGACGCTCAGCTGTCGCAGGTCCGAACACAGACCGCCGCAGCACAACGTCGCCCAGTGTCCCCACAGCACCGTTCCCGGCAGCCACATCCACAGTCGACACATCACCGACAGAGAACACCTTGAACCCAGACACGTGCCCCATCACACCCATGCTCTCCTCATCGACATCACCACCACCAGCACGACGCGGGTGCTCAATGCGGATCGTCTGCCTCCAGCTGTCCGCAGACCCACACCTGTCCTCTGTCGTCCACGTGCGCTCCACCACCGCAAGCCCGTCCGTGCAGCCCGCAGCACCCGCAGCGCTGAAGGCCACCGTGTCGGCAAAGGTCAGGTTGATGCGGTACGACGTCAGGTTCAGTGCCGCCATGTCTGCGTGCGTCGCCACGTCCACAACCGTCGGCACACCGGCCACAGACGGCCCGTAGTCGTTCAGGAACGCCACCGCCACCTCCGCTTCCGGCGTCGAGGCAAACTGCGGTGCAAACACGTCGTGCACGGTGATCACCTGCACACGCTCACGTGTCAGGCTTGCAGGGTAGTCGTCCCCGGTCCCGCAGTCCTGGTAGTGTGGCTGCACCTTCCAGACCCTGTTGATCGTCCACACACCGCACGCCACCAGCACCGGTGCCTCATCACGATACCAGATGTGGAACGGTGTTGCGCAGTACGCCTCCCCTGTCGGGTACCCAAGGCCACCCGCCACGTCGTACGCGTCAAGCGTGCTGTTCGTGTGCGTCGTTGCATTCGGCGGGAAGGTCGCAAACTCAGGGCGCACCTGGTGCACAGCCACAACGTCCGCACCCATGTGTGCCGAGAGAAGCCTGCACCCGTGCGCATCCCACACGTCGCACGCAGGCTCCTCCGCCTGCTGCAGGCCGTCCAGCGCGTCGTACGCACCTGCCGTCGACACAAGCTTCCCTGCATGACACACAGAGGGTGCCTGGTCCACACCTGCCGCGTAGGCGAGCAGCCCCGCCCCAGCGTCCCACACCTGTGTCGAGGTCAGCGCTGCCAGCGGGTGCTGCAGCATCACCTCCTGTGTGAAGGTCGCCTCGTTCCCGCAGCGGTCGCCCGCCGTCCACGTGCGGTGCAGTGTCGCCAGCCCACGCTCCCGGCACGTCCCCTCCACAGCATAGTGCATCCACGGCCGCACCACAGTGTCCTCCGAGGTCAGGTACGTCGGGTGCGACACCCCGATCCCAAGCGCCACCATGTCTGCGTGCGGTGTCTCTGCTGCACGTGGCACGGGGTGTGCCGCACGCCAGTTCTCAAAGAACGGCACAACCACAGCTGCGTCAGGTGTGTGCGTCCACACGGGCGCTTCCAGATCCTCGACGTGGATGTGCTGCAGGTGCGTCAACGGCACACACCCGGGTGGC
This sequence comes from Rhynchopus sp. YZ270_cl-10, assembly GCA_964035575.1. NCBI lineage: Eukaryota > Euglenozoa > Diplonemea > Diplonemida > Diplonemidae > Rhynchopus > Rhynchopus sp. YZ270_cl-10. The sequence continues at coordinate 21,969 of OZ037885.1, forward strand.
GTCGGCACAGCACCGGCAGGCGGCGCCAGCGTCCACACACGCCGCACCGTCCAGTGCCCGCAGGTCCCGTCTGCGCTTGCTGTGTCCGCGTAGCTCACTGCAAGTGGTGTTGCGCAGGCACCATCCTGCACAGCAGCGCCTCCGGTGCTTGCAGGGGCCAGCGCACTCGTCGTCTGCGCAGTGACATCCGCCGGTGTGTGTGCGAACTGCGGCACCACCGTCACCAGCTGTGACACAACGCTGCTCCCCACACCCCCGCACGCAGCACGGTGGAAGGCCTGCCACGAGACTGTCTCATAACGCGACCCGCAGAGGCTTGGCACCAGCGGGTCTGGGTTCGACCTTGCTGCTGTTCCCACAATGCGCACCGTCACAGGCCCGCACACATCCACCATCGAGGTCACATGCGGCTTCGTGTGCACCTGCGTCTCCCCACACCCAAACGTCTGCGGTACGGCAGGGCCCAGCTCAGGCTCAGGGAACACAATCGTGACACGCTGCGTCAACACCACTGCAGGGAGGCTGGGTGTGCACTGCGGCGCTACCGTCCACGTGCGCGTCAGTGGGCCCACGACGGGGTCGTCCAGCACGTCCGTGTGCGACAGGTCGTACGTGTACCGCATCCCCTTTGCTGCCTGCGCAGCAGTGTACACAGGCTGCACAGCCGCAAGCAGGTCGGGTGCTGCGAACTGCACAGTCGGCAGCACCCTGTGGTCGTAGAGCAGCGTCACGCTCGGCACCACCACCGCAGGGCTGAACCACGCCACGTCGTTTGCCACAACCACCTCCTGCGTGAAGCGCAGCACTGCCGGTGCACGGCAGTGGCCACCCTCCGATGTCGTCAGCACTGCAGACCACGTCCGTGTGTAGCGCCACTCGCACGTCCCCGGCACCAGTGTTGCGGCCGACTCCTCCATCGTCACCCTGTACGCCAGTGTCCTGCGGTACGCACCCACCGCCACGTGTGTGTGTGTTGCCGGTGCTCCCGCCGCCACATCCACAAACGACGCCATTGTGAAGTCGACCCTCTGTGCCGGTGTCGACGCCCACCCTGTTGCGTCCGTGTACGCAGGACCCACAACCACAAACTGCTCCACAGACGCCGTCTGCCCACACGTGTCCGAGACAGTCCACTCCACACGCAGGTAGACAGACCCACACGTCGGCTGCCCTGCCACCGCAAATGCAGGCACCTCGCCCACTGTGTGTGTCTTGGTGACAGACCCACACCTTGCAACGTCGTGCGACACCACAAGCTTCGCCTCCGTCGCCGCCACAAAGGACGCAATCGACGCATCCCCACTCAGCTCGTCGGGTGTGCCCGCCGTCACAATGGTGACTGTGTCGGTGGCGGACACCGTCAGCGGCAGTGGTGGCAATTCAGTAACAGCAATCTCCTCCACCTCCGCCGTCGTCTCTGTGAGGATCGTGTCGATGGTGTCCACGAGTGTTGGGTTACCCGGGGGGATGCTGTCCTTCAGGTCCTGCAGCACTGCCTTCCCCTTGTGCACAACCTCCCACATCTTGTCCGCGATGAGCGACTCTGCCTCCGTTATGGTGCGCTCCATGTCTGCCCAGTTGTGCAGGTCGAACACGCCACCCACGTGGACCAGCTGGTCTGCGAGGTGCCCCTGGTCGGTCAGCACGCGCACTGTCGCCTGGATTCCAAGGTTCTCCGCCGGGCCAAACGTGTTGACTGCAGCCGCCACCTCTGCGTCGCGGGAGCTGGACGAAGTAGACGTATGGTGCATCCCTGTTGTGGCGTACGTCGTCGGCATGCCCTTCGGCGTGAACTGCGCCACGTCTGGGGACATGCTGTTGGCGAGGTCCATCAGGCCACCCGCCTGTGCATGCGCCTGGTTCGTAGATTCCTGCATCTGTGTCTTGTGCTCCGCCATCAGCACTGCTTTGTCGTACATCAGCTTGTAGCGTCTAGTATTCTCCTCCATGCACGTAAGCCAGCTCCTTCCGTTGCCGTTCAGCGGCGAGCCCCCCGTCTCCCACCAGTCATCATTTTTTGTTGTAATTAAGTCAAGCCAGTCATCTTCATTTCTCCCGTCGTGCTGGAACAGCTCGCACCCAAACACGTAGTCCGTTGTCACGCCGTGGCAGTACTCTGCAGGGAAGAGCGGTTTTGGGTCCACATCCGGGGAAAAGTGGTGCGGTTTCCCCGTCAAGTACCTGTTCCGCGTCAGGAGGTTGGCTGATGTTGCCCTTATTTCCTCTTTGTAATAGGACGTGTGCATCGCGCGCTCCAGCTCCATGTAGCGGTTGTGGTGTCGGTGGTCCTTCATCATTTGGAGGTACGCATGCGGCTCAGTGTCAAGGTCAAGCTCCTCTCTGAAGTCGTAGATGATCGAGTGCAACGTACCCCCGCTTGCGCGCATGCCACTGCACGCCGCCCTCTGTACAGGTGTGTCGAACACCTCCTTCTTCCCAAACAGCCCGCCAACGAAGCTCACAACCGCTGTTACCGCTTTCACAATAGCCTTCCCAACAGCTACAACAGCTTTGCCCACAGCCTTCGCCGCCTTGACCAGGTTCTCCAGCAGCACAAATTCAAACGAGAAGCTCAGACCGAACCCACCCCCTCGAGAGCCAGTGGCAGTGCACGCCACGTTCATCACAGGTGTCTTCGCTGTCGCTGTGAACGCAACCTTCTGCTCACTCACTGCCACCGACACCGACACACGCGCGAAGTACATAAACGACACGTCCGCCTTCAGGAGCACCTCCCTCTCCGCCAGGTCGCTCGCCACCACCACATTGTCAATGGACACCACCCCGACCCGGAAGTCGCTGATGGCAACCCTGGCGGACCCTCCCTCAAACGGGATGGACACATCGACACGTGGCTTCACAAAACCAAAGAAGTTCATCTCTGTTACGATATCTATCCCGTGCTCGTCGATCGTCCCATCGACCGCAGCACTGAGCGACAGCACCGGCACAGACAGGCTGCCCTTCAGCTTGAAGCTGGGCGCGTCCGTCACCTCGAACATCGCATCCTTGATCTTGAAGATCCCAAGCAGCGTCACATCCTGCAGCACCGTCTTCAGGTAGAACCTTGACGCACCCACCTCAATGTCGAGACCAAGCTTCAGGCCAAAGAAGTAGTTGATCTGCCCCCTCAGCCGCAAGCCCTCTGACGCTTGGTAGCGCAGCAGTGCAAAGCACTCCTCGTTGTTCTGGTCCGGACACACCAGCCCAGGCTTCTCAAGGTACTGGATGCCAAGGTCGCGCAGGACAGACGGCATCGGAAGCGACCGCAGTACTGTGATCCAGTCCCCAGCCACATCCCACATCTCCCCCAGCGTCAGCGAGTTGATCTTCAGCTCCACAAGGTTGTTCTGCGGTGCAGACGTGTAGATCTCCAGCCGCCCCTCAGCACGGATGCACCGTGTGCTTGTCGCCACCGCACAGTTGTCCATGGTCCCAAGCTCAAGCTTCCCCGCCAGCTTCACCTCGTCCACACGCCGCGTCCGCAGCTCCACCTTGATGGCCACCAGCACGTCCGAAACATGCAGAATCGGCACCCCAAACAGCTTCGTCAGCTTCCCCTGCATCTCCAGCGAACCACCAAGCAGCACATCCTGTCCACTCATCTCAATCCCAAGCTCCCCGATGATGTACACAATCTGCTTCTGTGCCTGCGGCTTGCTGCAGTCGTGGATGCAGATCATCAGCGGCAGGCGTGCCTTCACCCCCACAGCACCGTCCCTCCAGCCAGCACTGATCTCAAGCCCCGTCCCCTCCTTGCTGCGCATCGCAAAGTTTCTGTCCTCGCTGTCGGCCTCCCACCGCAGAACCCCCAGCACCGACACCTTCTTGTTGTTGTCCAGCGAGCCCTCAAGCGCCAGCGTCGCGTCCCCACCAAACAGCGGCACACTCATCGGTGTCGTCGTCGCCACAGACACCGCCACCCCGCCGTTCTCGACCTGCACAGACACCACCGCACCCGACAAACCAAGGTCACCCAGTCCAGGGAACACATCAGGGAAGGTGTCCCCTGTGATTGCGGCGTACATCCCTGCCAGCGTCATGTGTGCCACGTGTCCGGACACGCCCACGGAGAACGTGGCAGGTGGCGGTGTCGTTGTCTTCGCCAGGGTTGCCTGCAGGTTGCTCAGTGTCGGTGTGTCGGCACCACTGCCACCACGTGCAGGTGTGTACAGTGCACCCACAAGGTCGCGCACCTTGACAGCACCGTCGACGCCGCCTGCCAGCGAGTACCCCTCCTTCGCGTACTCCCCAGAGATCGTCAGCGTCACTGTGTCCGTCACCTTCAGTTCCCCTGCCGCAGTCAGCGACACGCCACCCCCGCCACGTGTCAGCGTCACCGACAGCGCCAGCGTGTCCACAGTCAGCTCCCCAATCCCCACGTTCGCTGTCGTCCCAACAAAGCTGATCTCCTCAGGTGTGATGGTGATGACCAGGTCCACCGCAACCCCCTCCAGCGTCGCAGCACCGTGCACAGTCACCCCCTTCGTGCAGCGTGCGTCTGCCTCGAACGTGCACACAGACAGCTCCAGCGTCGTCAGCGTCAGGTCCGGCATGTCGCTCGGCACTGTGAACACGCTCCCGCCAGTCAGCTCAGCACCAAGCGCCACAATGTCCTCAAGCGTCACGTCGCTGATCCCTGCCTGCAGGAACACACTCCCGGCCTCGTACTCACCCTCAACCCACAGAGACACAGAGGACAGGGCCAACGATGCCGACAGCCGCACCACAGCAGGCACACCGCCCCCAAGCGAGAACGCGAGATGCGCCTTCCGCAGCACAATCGTGTCCGTCACCGCAAAGTCTGCCACTGTCGTCGACACACTCAGGCGGCTCTTGTCCATCTGCACGTGCACTGCAACTGTCGCACCGCCCGGTGTGGCTGCCGTCCCCCACAGCTGCACACCCGACGAGCAGGACTGGCCGCTTGCAAAGATGTGTCCGTTAGGTGGGCACACCGACATCCCAAACGACGTGATCGTCATGTTCGGCATCTCAGCAGGGATGCTCAGCCCTGTCGTGCCTGTCTGCGCCTCGAACCAGGCAGCGACGTCCGCCAGTTGCAGGTCGCACGTTGCCTCACCACGCAGCGCGACGCCGTCTGTGGTGGAGTACGCCCCTGCCAGCTCGATGTTGCACAGATCCAGCGACACTTGCATCTGCGCCGCTGTGAACGGCAGGTCGAACTGCAGCGACGCCTTCGTCACCGTCACGTCGATCCCGAAGGGGTGCACCCAGTTCTGCACCTCGACCCCAAAGCTGCCAGCACCTCCATGCACCATGCCGTGCACAGCCACCCACACCGCGTCCTCCTGTGCTGTGCCCCAGCGCAGCCACCCACGTGCGCCGAAGGTGGGGGTCAGGTCTTTTCTCCCACCCGCCGAGGTGAAGACATTGACACCCACCCACATGCCGTCCATGAACAGGGCCACGTCGCTCACAGAGAAGAGCGCCAGCGGGCTCGGCAGCTGCAGTGGTGCACGGAGCCGCAGGTAGGCGTCGAAGTCGAGCCCTGCGAGGCTGTACCACCCCGCCACAGGCGTGGTCACGTCCACTGCGCTCAGGAACTGCGACCCCACATGCGCCGCCAGTCCAGGCACAAAGGCAAACGAGTCCGCAAGCCCGACAACAGTGCACGACACGAACACCTCGGTCGTGCCATTGGCGTCACGCATCACCAGCAGACGCTGCTCCGAGAACGTCAGCCCAGGCAGCACAGGCAGGAGCGACTCTGTCCCCTGTGCACGGAACACCGCAAAGTAGTGCTCGTCCCCAGGCACCACCAGCGCATGCATTGTCAGCGCCACGTCCCCCGTCGCCAGCGTCGCCACAGCAGCGCCAGTGTACGCCTCCACCGCAGGCACTGCGAACGTTGCGTCCATGTCCAGGAACAGCAGCGCCATCGTTGCGTACTCTGCAGCAAAGTCGGCCCTGGCCACAGCGGACAGCGGCGTCAGCGACTTGAGCCCCAGCGCAGCCTGCAGCAAGGTGTCTGTTGACAGCACAGCTGCAGCACGATTCTGCGTCCTGAGTCGCCGACGCGGAGGAGACGCGGCTCCACTTGGTGGTGGCGACTGAGGTGAACCTGCTGTTTTACGCTTAGCGCGCGCGCGAGGGGGGGAGGCTGGAACGGGGTCCACGGGAGCTTCGTGTACGTGCCTGAAATAGTTGTACACATACACATTCAACATGACAGCGGGGCGCAGCGTTCCCATCAACTCAAAATCATGTTTCCCAAGCGTGTCCCCCTTGGTGCTAACCTTGTAACTAAGCTTCTGCGGTGCGAAGCGAGTCTTATCTGTGTCATCTGCGCCCGTCACCTCTGTGTAGAGCTCGCACGGTTGCAAATTTTTATCATTGTATTTGAATTTCTGGGAGAGGAGCGTTTCGAAGGTGATCATGTGTGAATTTGTGTGTTTCGTCCCGAGCATCAGGTTCTTCGGGTTGTCAGTCTGCCTGCCAGCAAGGCTGTGTCCCACTCTGTGCAGCCACTCGTATTTCTGATTCAATTCTTCGTCCTTCTTCAAAGCCTCCTTCCTGCAAGCTTCTGCCACGTCTTTGGCGGAGGGCCCCCCCATTGTTTCAGAAGTGCTGATCCTCTCTGCACCCTGCTTGCCCTCAAGCTTCAGACGTTTAACGTGCTTTTCGCGCTCAGTCTTCGATCCGACTTTGCTGTTGATACTCTTTACTATGGTCGTGCATTTGACGCGTGCAGCGAAGTCCATTTCGTCTGGATACGGAGTGTCGAAGAAGGGTTTATTTTCGTACTTCTTTGAGATGTCCTTCTTCTGGTAGATGTTAAATTTTGTGCCTGTGAAGACCAGCATCCATCCCGAGGTCACTGCCGGTGCTTTGGAGAGGTACTCAATAAGATGCATTTGCTCATCACCGAAGTGATTTACAATGATATTCTTCATTGTGGTCACAAATGCCTTCTTCACCTTGGATGCCATCTTTAGGTGGACTCCAATAACGGCGTCGGATGCAAAGCGCCCGAAGGGGTTGTAGGACCCACCTCCAGACGCAGAGGCGGGGATATCCTCTGGGAACGTGTTGAGGATGTGCTCGTAGGCGCCAGCTGGGATCTTCAGGTTTTGGTTGTCCTCAAAACCGGGATCCTTTGGGATGAGGCGAGTACCCCCTTTTGGATCCAATCTTATTCTAAGGCCCTGGAGATACGGAATATCGAACAGACCATCGGCGTGCCAATACCTGACTGGGTTGTTCATTCCTGTAAGTGTGACGGCTTCGTCGTTTGTCCGCGCCTTCGCAAGCGCTGCAAGTGCCTGGAGTGAAATGAAGTACTTCTGAGTCTTGAAGTATATGTTTTGTGCGGTCACATCCTCGAAGACAGGCGTCATGATACGGTCAGGGTCGTCAGTCGTGAACATCTTTTCGAAGTCCTGCTCTCCCCGTGGTGCAATAGAGATGTACTCCGCTACCTCATTTTCATCCGTATTTTCCCACTGGGCCTTAATTATCCGTGTGGTATAAAAATCCGTTCCAGCTTTGAATACAAGTTTGATATTGTTACGGAATTGAAGTCGAGAAACCTTCAGCTGTGGCAATACTACGGTACGGCCTTCTGTTTCTTCTAGGAAGGATACCTCGGGATCGGTCATCTCAAAATTTAGTTCGTCTTGCTCATGATGAGGTTCCACGCTAAAGGTCACCACCCCTTCTAGTAAGTATATGGTGTTTCCAAATTCAAATCCTCCCGGCTCAATAGTCACCGCCTCGCGCTCGTGAAACGTGAGTCTGTCAGTCGGGGTAAGCGTTTTTGACACCTCGTTGATTGCATCCACGTATGTCTTCACAGCAGTAATCTTCAGGAGCTCAGCGTTTTCCTCGGCAGAGCCTGCCCGCATGGAATCAGGTGCAATGCACGAACCGAAGGATTTTCCAGCTTCTTGTTCGTAGCAGTGGTCCTTCGGAAGGTGTACGGTGAACTTTTCCTCCTTGTTGTGATACGCTTTGTGAGAATCTGCGCACACAGACATGCACCTACCCTGCTTGTTCTTGCAGCTTCGAAGGGATGTGAACGTTTTATGCACATCCAAGCACTTCGTCCCCGCACTCTTGCACGCTTTGTTCGTCAAGTCACCCTCCTTACGAACATAGCAATTGATCGCAAGCGAAAGGCACGCAAGCAGCGGCAACATGACTGCCGAACACCCCCTTCGTGGGTATTATCTTTTTTCGAATACCAAAAAAGTGATTTTTTTTTTTTGACAATTTAATCTGTTTGTGAGAGGTGGCACCCAAAGGAGGGGAATGGGAAGTGTTAGATTTGAAAGCAAATGTGGGTAGTTCCATCTGTCCTCCACCGTCGTAACGAGCTTGGGAAGAAAACATGTCTAGACATGAAGCGGCGCTGAGGAGAGCGTGGCTAGCGTCAACATCCTCCACTGCTAGCTCTGGCTTGCCCCCCCGCACAAGGCCTGGGATCTGCACCTTGGAGTGTGCTGCGCAATATGCCCTGCTACGATGCTAGGTTGGCATGCTCCTGGATGGGGCAGGCAAACCCTGAGGCTTTCTCACCTGGGTAGGACAGTTGGTCACACCACTGATCCTCAAGTGGGCGGAACAAAGGGAAAGGGGATACAAAAGGGTGGAAGGGTGGGTACGATATTTTATCTGCTTATGATGAAAAGCATCCAAAACTGAAACCACAGGGTAGAGAAACGGCAAAAGCGCCGTTTCATTAAATTGAATCCAAGTGACGTCAAACAAAAAGCAAAGCAAAAGGAGAAAAAATGATGTTGAATAAAAGCACCACAAAGTTTGAACTTTCATTCAAACACGGGAAAAATGACCCCCACCACCTTACCAGACCCATTTTCGCTGATTACCATACAGATAAAAACTGTCTGCAGTGGGAGTAAAACCCCTGCCCGGTGGAATGTATTTCGCCCTCGTTGGTTGTTGATACGAAAACTTGAAAAAGATTGCGTGGACATGTCATGGACGCACGTATCTTTTTCAAAATAAAAATAAAAATGAAAATGAAAAATCTCTGAAAAATGAAAGCAAAATATTTTTGTTTTGAAAATGTAGATTATTTGCGGAACAGTGTTGTCATGGAGCGCTTGCTTTTTTTGGGTTACATATTTCTCCACTTTCCACAAGAAAACAATACGGGTATTAGTTTTTAAAATATTTTCTTTTTTTCTTAAAATGGCTGTTGTATTTATTTTTCTTTTTCTTTTAGAACACAAACTGTGCACGATACGTAAGACAAAAAAGATCTCACGACCGACACTTTTTGTCTACGTTCAAGAAGGGTTCTTTTTTTATGTTTCTTCTGTTTATCTTTTTTATCTTTTAAAAAAAAATCTTTTTTTTTTTGTCTGTTCCTCTTCATTGAGCTTAGTCCAGCTCCATTCCGGTGTCGGGTTTGTGCTCAGCCTTCGGGGACTCAGCCTTCTCCTCCTTCTTCTCCTCGGGGGCGTCACCCTCCTTCTTCTCCTCGCCCTCCTCGGTCTTCTCGGGTGCCGGGGGTGCCGGCTTGGGGGTCGCGAAGATGGGCTTTGCGAAGGCGTCGACCTCAATGGCCTTGGAGGTGAGCAGGGACGGGTTGGAGGTGATGTCCTTGTCGTTGGGGGTGGCCTCGAAGGCAAGCTTCTCGGCCTTGACCTTCTCACGCGCCTCGGTACCACGCTTCACGATCTCCTCGAGCTTGGCGTACTCAATGTGCGAGCCAACAATCATCAGACGGTTCGCCTCGTCCATGTGCGCAAGGATGCGGGCGTCCACCTCCGAGAACACGAAGGGCAGCTCCTCACGCAGACGCAGACGCGTCATCGCGGTGTCACCGTGCACGCGGAGTGCGGTGAGCTTCTTCACGTACTCCTCCTTGGTGGTGTCCTCTCCGTCGCCGTAGATCCAGTCGACAGCCTCGTCACAGCTCTTCTTGAACTCGGTGCACATTTCCTCAGACATGTAGGGCTGGAGCTGGCCGCCCTCCTCAGCCTTGGTGCGGAAGTCGTAGGCGTATCCCTCAAGCGCGTTCTTGGCGTCCTGAGTCTCGATGAGGTCCTGGTCCTTCTTCTGCATCTTGGCCTCGCCCTGCTTCAGCTCCTCAACCTCACCAGAGGACATGCCGTGCTTGAACTTGACGGCGACAGTCACGTCGATGGTGCGGGTGCGCTTCTTGGTGACCATGAGGTCCTCCTCGTCCTTCTTGGTCGACTTCTCCTTCACCTCGTACTCCTCAGCGACGGATGCGCTCTCGACGTCGACGAAGCCGCTGCTGTTGAGGCGGAAGCGGACGGCGACCTTGACGGCCTTGTCGGGCTCCTCCTCGCCCTTCAGGTTCTTGAAGACCGGCAGGTCGACGAACTCCCAGTGTCCGAGGAGGAGGGAGCCGTTGGTGTCCTGCACCTCTGCGCTGGGCTCCTTGTAGTAGGTGTACAGCTCGAAGGCCTCCTTGCGGTCGAAGGTCAGGTCGTACACCTTGGGGAAGGGGCTCGAGTCGGCGTACAGCACAGACTGCTTGTTGATCTCGGGCAGGAACGACACGGGCGACGGGTTCGCCGACGCAGACTTGTATCCAACCATGATGTCTCCAACGAGGGCGTCCATGACCTGGAACTCGACCTTCATCCTGGGCGACAGGATGGCACCGAGCACACCGCATCCCTTGGCCACAGCCTCTCCGACGTTCATGGTGGACGCGACGGAGCGGTTGTATGCGTCGGACAGGATCTTCTTGACCTTGGGCATGTAGGCACCTCCTCCCACGACCTCGACGCTGTGCAGGGATGCGGGGTCAATGCCCTCACCCGCGCGCGCCACAAGCTTCTCCATGCGCTCCCAGAGACCGGCAGAGAGCTCGTCGAACTCCTGTAGTGTGGTGTTGGTGGTAGTGGTGGTGGATGTGACATACGTCTCTCTGGAACTGCTGGAACGAGACGTCAACGTCGTTCATGATGCACTCAACGTTGAGCGACACGATGGGGTTCGCCGACATGGTCATGCGGATCTTCTCACATCCGGCGACGAGACGCAGCTTGGCCTTCTTCTGCTCGTACACGTCCATCTTGTACTTCTCCTGTGGGCGGGTGAGAGTAGGTGGGTGGTGAAACAAGCAGTGTCCATACCTGGATCTTGGCACGGAAGTGGTCCGCAAGGACAAGGTCGAAGTCACGGCATCCGAGGTTCTTGTCGAACACGTGCGAGAGCACCTTCATGTTCCCCTTCCAGAACTTCACTGTCGAGATGTAGGTCGCGGAGTGTCCGCAGTCGCAGAACTGCACAACAATACCGTCCTCCTCCTGTGTGATGTGTTGATGTCGGTGTAGGGACGGAAGGGTCGCAACATACCTTCTCAGGGAGGTCCGTCTGGAAGATACCCCATCCAAGGGCAACGGCGGTTCCCTCGGTGACAAGGGTGAGGCAGTTGAGGCCCGAGAGCGTGGTTGCCTGCGTGAGGAGCTTGCGCTGGAAGGCGCTGTAGTAGGGCGGCACGGAGAGGACGAAGTCGACGAGCTTGATGCCGGTCTTGATGCCTGCGTCTGCGTTCGCCTCCCTGTCGGCGTAGGTGCTGAGCTTGTGCAGCACCATCGCGATGACCTGCTCGGGGCGCATCACCTGGCGGTCGCCAGAGCCCACCTCAACGTTGATAAAGCCGTCCTTGCCCTCGACCACGTCGAAAAGGCAGAACTGCTTCTCGTGCTCCCACTCCTTCGAGTCCACACGCACGCCGACGAGACGCTTCAGGTTGTTCACGGTGTTCTTCCAGTTGCGGATCTTCATGTCAGCTCCCTGTGGGGTGAAATGAGGTGAAGAAGAGAAATAATGGGAGAACAGCTTAGCAAGCCTAAGAGCTCGTTAGTCGCTTGATCAAATATTGTTGGGAGTGTTGTGGGGTGGGTTAGGGGGGTCAGTACCTTCTCTCCAATCATACGGCCCTCCTGCTCAGTTCCGAAGGAGACCATGGAGCTTGTCTCACGCTTGCTCACTTCGTTGATGATGATGTCGATACCCTTCCTCCTTGCAATGCTGACAGTCGAATACTGTGGGTGTTGTTGTGTTGGCGGGCGTATGTGTCCACAGTCAGCTGTGTGTAGCTTGTGCAAGATTGTACCCAACACTGAAAAATACTGAGACTTAACAAACACCTACAAAACCCTCTCGTCAGTGACCTTGGTAAGGTGGACCCCGACCAGGCAGTCCAACTACATCCATTTCGAGTTGGAAAAAAAAAGGTGAAGTAATTAATGCAGGCACCTCTGACTGACCCACTAACGATGCCAGCCCCGGATGAAAGCACTGCGGCCAACTACAGAAGGTGTCAAAAAGAAACCTAATGGCTTGCCTGTACCGTAAGTGAACGAGGGCAGTGCACAACTGCTCGTTCAGCCGCCCACATTCCGTTGAAGAGAAAAGAGAGAGAGAGAGGTGATGGGTGTTTCCACATACCGCATTGCCCAAGTCAATTCCGAAGACAGACATTTTTTTATTTGTTTTGCTGCTTTTTGTTTGGATCTGTTGTGACTCGTGTGGCTCGTGTGGGTAGGGTGGGTAGGGTGGGAAGGGTGGGAAGGTGTGTGGAAATGTGGGGAAGGAAAGTGCAAGAAGGGGGGTACCAAAAAGAGAGGGGGAAAAGGAAAAAGGGAAAAGGGAAAAGGGGCTATGTGCTTCATTCTTTTGGTTAGAAACGTTGTCAACACAAAAAACCAGCGGACAAGTTTGGTAATTTGGCAACGGGGGGGTCTAGTACAAAACCGTGGTCACATGGATTTTATGATTTTTCTTCAAATTTTTTTTTTTCGAATTTTATTTATTTGGAAAGATCGGTTACGAAAACGTTCAATTCCGGGGTCGCACGATTTTTTTTATGCCTCTGTGGATGGTTAGGTGATTTTTGGCTGTGGTACCCCCTTTGGGAACGTTTCTACGCAGGTTTCTTAAGGAATTCCTTAAGAAAACCTCCTCTTTGGGTCGCAGCACAGTGGCGTCTCTAAGTTGGATTTCTTTTGAAGAAGGTTTTCGATTTTTTTCTGAACAAGATAAAACAAAAAAGCTTGCGTTTCTTTTATCCCCCTTTTTTTTTACGAATCTTTCAATTCCGACCATTTTTTTTATTCAGGAACACACTCCACGGTACGCAACTTTTGGTGGAGCCGACCCCTATACGTTACTGTATAAAGACCCATGGAGCCTTTAAATTGACTTCACTGTACTGTGTACTGTGTACTGTGTACTGTGTACTGTGTACTGTGTACTGTGTACTGTGTACTGTGTACTGTGTACTGTGTACTGTGTACTGTGTACTGTGTACTGTGTACTGTGTACTGTGTACTGTGTACTGTGTACTGTGTACTGTGTACTGTGTACTGTGTACTGTGTACTGTGTACTGTGTACTGTGTACTGTGTACTGTGTACTGTGTACTGGAGCCACTTTAAATTAACTTCTACTCCACTAAAGTGGTCGATTTTTTTTGTGGTGAAAAGCGGGGAGCTCGGAAATCCACTTCCGCTGGTTTTCGAATTTTTTTACGTCTGTCCCTAAGCCGAAAACTTCAGGTTGCCAAATTTACAATCTTCTCCGGGGGGGGAGGGGGGGGGTTTCTCAAAATCGGACGGATGACATCCGTTGAAAGTAAAAAAGAGGCTTCCCTGTTTCAGGAAAAAATGACCAACAGAAAAGAACCGTTTCGGGGAGGGGGTATATTTTTTTTCCTTTCCACCTCCATACTTTCGTATTTCTTTTCTGTAGTCACTTTGCAAAATTCCTAAAAAAAAACTTAGGAATTTCTGAGAAAGCTTGTGTCTCTGGGCTAAAATACTTATCGCCCGTAGCAAGAAAGTGTTAAAAGGAGGGAAAATAAGCGACGACAGTGTGGAATCGAAGAATATTTTTTTCTTACGTTCTCTGTTTTTGTTTTGCTTCTTTCCTGTTGCAACTGCGTATTTTCAACACCTACTTTTCGTTGCCATCCAAAGAACCCAGGTTGACCATCGCCGGTTTCTTTTTTTTTCCCCCGTTCCCAAAACCACGTTCAGCGTTTCCAACAAAGAAACGCCAACGTTTCCGTTTCCCAGTTTTTTTGAAACGTGCGTTTCCCAACGTTTCCTAAAAGCACTGCCTTAGGGCGTGGGCACGACGGGACCCAGTGACAATCACTTGTCATAAATATGACATGTGTTTCACTTGTCACTTGTCACTGGGTACCGTCGTGGAGGTATTTAATTTTTCCTTCAAAACTTCACACATAACTGGTGTGGCTGCATAACCGATTCCCGTGTGTCTACCGCGGTTGTCCTGCCACGGCGTATTTTTTAGTAAAATACGCTTAAAAATACGTTTCGCGTATCAGAAAAATCAGAAATCCTTAATGCGCGTATTTTAGTTTCACTGCCCGCCCCCCTCCCACACCCCCTTGTCTCCCAAAGCACCCACCACTACCAATAGTCTGACCACCAAAGTGGTCAGTGACCACTCCTCTCCTGTCTAGTCTTCTTCAACTGGTCGCGAACGCATTGAAAATTGACGTAATCTCCTGACGGCACATCCCATCATGTTCGTCTTCTTTCTTTGCATAACGATCAGGGTGGTAGTGCCTGACACCCTTCGTCATCGGACCTTTTCTGTCGCCAGTTTTAAGCGCCTCTACAAGCTTTTCAACCGTCGCCTCAACTGTCACGCCTTTCAGAAACGACTCATGTGGAGGGTAGTTCTTGTACGCAAAACGCAGGAAGCTTTCGGCGCCTTTTTTCTTTTCCATCTGAATCTCGTTGTACGCAGCAGTTGCCTTGAACTTCGCATACTTTTCCGATTCGGTTTCTCCCCTCAGCTTCTGCAGCCAGGCACGTGACTGCTGGTACCACGCTTCGCCGTCGAAGTTACACGACGTTTCGCCCGACAAGTGGAACAGGGAGGTCAGCGCGGATTTTGCAAATGCGGGCATTTTGAGAACGTTCAGGAAGAGGTTTGAAACCGAATGCATCGTGCGAACCTCCTCGTTCAGCACGACCCCCGTTACGCCTGCATGCTGTGAAGATGCTTTGAAGTGGTCTCTGGCTATCCACACCTTTTCCATGTTCAAGAACTCGTCGCCGTCAAGCGCGCTTTGCACCATTGCATCGCCATTCAACCTGCACTGAACGGTCAGCGCTCTGCACTCCAAAGTCTTGACTACATCCTGCATATCTTCCACATATCTTCTCAGCCCCACAGACTCACAGCAACCCAGCGCCTCCGTCAGCGGACGGTTCGCTTCCATCACAACGCGGAGTACATCTTTGAAGTTGGTTGCGTCCAACACCTTCGTGGCAGGGACCCTCTGCTGCAGCGGGGTGACTAGGTTCGATGCCACGTCGTAGAGCATCTCACCTCTGGCTTCGCTTTGTCCGAAGACTTCCTTCAGCGTCGTGAAGATGTCATGAGGGATCTGGCCTTCCTTGCTGAAGTGGGTGACACACTCGGAGATCAGCGCGTCCCGCTTGACAAAGGTGTTTGAAAGCCAGTCTGCGTTGCTGTGGCTGTCCAGCGCTGAGGTCAGACACTGGAGCATCTCCCTGAAATGGTACATCGCGCGGATAACGTCCTGCGAGGACTGCACACATCTTGCGTGCGCGACACCCATGTTCTTCAGAATCGCTCCGTGCAGGTTCCCACGACACTCTGCAGACAAATTTGAAAACACGGCATAGTTGTTCAGAGACTTCTGCCACGTGCAAATTGCCTCTCTCAACAGCTTCCGGCAAGGCGGGGTTGAGACAAGCGCAGCCTTGTACAACGACGCTGCTTCGGAGGGTGTGGACATAGTTTTGGAGCTGTGATAATAGTCTGTGTGAGCAGGCATGGTGAAGGGGTATGACGTCCTGACGCCCTGGGGGAAGGGGGAAAAGGAAAAGGGAAAAAGGGGCTGTGTGCTTCATTCTTTTGGTTAGAAACGTTGTCAACACAAAAAACCAAAAAATCAATAAAAAACGTTCCCCAACCTGAGGGTGGGGTGTTCTTGCGGTATTGTTCTCGTTGTATATATTTTTTGTTGCGTTTTATTATTTATTTTTCCTTTGCTCAAACCAAAACGCCATTTTTTGTTTCAGGAAAAATGACCAACAGAAAAGAACCGTTTCGGGGAGGGGAATATTTTTTTTTTTCTTTCCACCTCCATACTTTCGTATTTCTTTTCTGTAGTCACTTTGCAAAACCTCAGAAAACCAAAAAAAATAAAAAGAGAGAGAGAGTCAAGTTGGCAAGATAAACCTAAGCCTCTTGTTGCTTGGCCCACCACATAAAAAACTGAGATGAGCTCTCTTGGTAAACTACGGCTTTTTTCTTCCTTTTTTTGTTATTTTTTTTTTTTGTCTTTTTTTTTTGTCTTTTTGTTTTTGTTGAGAATGGAAACATGCTTAGTCCAGGTCGTCCGCACACGGCTTGGACGCAGGCTTGGGTTTGCTGCCACCAGTCGGCATACCACCGGGCATTCCTCCCTTTCCACCCATGCCAGGCATGCCACCCATGCCGCCCATTCCGGGCATTCCACCCATGCCGCCCATGCCAGGCATTCCTCCCATGCCTCCCATACCGGGCATGCCTCCCTTGCCTCCCTTGCCGCCCATACCGGGCATTCCTCCCTTTCCTCCCATGCCTCCCATCATCTGCTGCATGAACGCTGCGACCTTGGGGTTGGACATGTACTTCGCGATGGCCTCGGGCTTCATTGCCTGTTGGGATATGCGTTGTTGTTGGGGTACTTCCGAGGGGAGATGTGTTGGTACATACCATGACGTCGGGGTCGGACATCATCTCCTGGATGTCAGGGTCGTTGAAGTCGGGCATGCCGGCACCGCCCATGCCGGGCATTCCTCCCATGCCGCTCATGTCGGGCATACCTCCCTTGCCTCCCTTGCCGCCCATCCCGCTCATGTCAGGCATGCCGCCCATAGCATTGCGCATCTCCTCCTCCTCCTCCTTGCGCTCGCGCTCCTGCTGTGCGCGCAGCTCCTTCTGGCGGCTGAGCTGCACACGCAGCTTGCGCTCCTTCTCGTTGCGCTCGCAGGTCTGCTTCCAGTCGCGGATCTTGTTCGCCTTCGCCTGGACGGTCTTGAGGATGTCTGCCTGGTCAGGGTCGAAGTCAACCTGGTTCGCCTTGTTGAGGTCGTCCGCAGACTCGCTCCACTTGCCCAGCTTGCGGTATGCCTGTCCACGTACGCGCAGCCCCTTCGCCTGGTTGGGGTTGATCTCAAGCGCCGCAGTGGCGTCCTTGATGGCGCAGTTCGGCTTCTTCCACTTCAGGTAGCACTGCGCACGGCTGGCCCAGATCGGCGCCATGTTCGGGTTCGCTGTCAGCGCCTCTGTGAACATGTCTGCGGCCTTCTCGAACTCACCCTCACCCATCACGCACTGTGCCTCACCACGCAGGGACATCGCCTTGTCCGCGTCCTCCTCAGACACATCTGCCTTTGCGGGCACAGCCTTGTACGTCGCGTCGACGTCGTCCTCCTCCAGACAGTCCTCGTCCTTGCCGCAGTCGGCAGGGAACTCAGGGTCCACGATCGGCTCCTGCTCCGGCTCGGGCTCTGCCTCAGGCTCTGGGACAGGCTCGGGCTTGGCCTCCTCTGCCTTGGGCTCCTCCTTCTCAGGGGCCGGGGCGGCAGCCGCAGGCTTCTCTGGGAGGGTGCAGCCGATGGAGGTGAGGGTGTCTCTGTGGATGGGGAAAGTGTTTGGGGACAAAAAAACAAAAAAGCAAAAGCAAAAAACAACACAGTGGAGCTCATCCTGCTACCAACCAAGTTTTCAAAAATAATTGATAAAAAGTTGCCAGGATGAATCTGAGTGTTTAGTCACCTAAAAATGGTTGATTCCAAACGGGTCTCTTTATTTTTGTTGCTGGTGGTGTGGTGAGCTGCGGGTGTGGGGGGGGCTGATCACAGAGCAACAATACCTGAAGAACTCCAACGGGGGGAGCCAGATCAGCTGGGGCTGCTCCTTCAGCATCCCGCAGAACATCTGTGTGGGTGTTTTTGATGTGTTTTTGATCAAAACAAAAAAAACACAGAGATAGATCTTGAGGCTGTTTGAGTCTGTTCTCAATATCCAAGACTAAAACACCCTCAAGAAGCCCTCTGTAGTGCTTGGTGTCCATACCTTAAACTCTGCGATCTTCTCGGGGGTGAGCATTGAGGCTGCCATGGTTCTTTTTATTTTACCTTTTTAAAGAGTGTTTTTTGTGTTTTTTTGCGTGGGGACTTCTTGCGTAAACATGAAAAAATTGATATCCCAAGCATGCCACTACTTCTGTTGTATCGACAATCACTTTGTAGGATCACGTTATTTTTTGAAAAAAAAAATTGAAAAGTATAAAACGTGGTGTCACCTCACCTGTATCGAACGAAGGGTGGGCGTTTATTTAACCCCATTTTTTCCTTTTTAATTATCTGTTGGTTTAGCCTACCGAAGACAAGAAGGCACTACTCCAGAAAACACAAGAAAAAAAGGCCTCATTTTGCTTGCAAAGCCACCACCCAAAAAAACCCCCCAAAAAAATACGACCGGTATTCCGACTTTGTCGTCTCTGCAGTAGATTGAGTGTACGAATACCTGCTCCAAGATGGTGGGCAATCTGAGGTGGTTTATCCTCTGAACAACTCGCATCATCAGACAAAGAAACTGTCGATGAGTTGTGAGTCGCTTGGTCTAGCCTGACCACGTGCAGGTACACGGAAACTAAGAAGAAAAATAAAAAGAGTCATTATTGATGCAGGCACACCGACTGACCTACGTACTGATGCCAGACCCGGATGAAGGCACAACAAAAAGGCTTGAAATATGAATGTGGTACAACATCACATAGTTCAAGCTTGCACGGTACGGCTTGCATCAACTTTTAAAACAAACGTTGGCAAAGATACATTCAACTGAAAAAGATATGTTCGTTAAAAACTGGTAACAATTTTGTGCAATCTGTGCTGCAGAAAATAGGACAGTTCGTTGCACATCACAAAAGACAAAAAACGGGGCGGGAAACACATTTCGATATCCACTTTGTGCTGAAAACAGGGTTACTTTTCGTTGGGAGCACTTTTGCTTACTTTGTTCTGTGCAGTGTAGTCAGAGAGGTTCCTGAAAACCTGCACAAAAAAAAATCAAAACAGAACCCAAAAAGCCACTCACGTTTTCACACTTGCGGACAAAATAAACACATTTCCTCGCGCTATCAGAGGAAGACCTTGGAGTCCATGAAAATTTGCACAATTCTCCAAAAAGAAAAAAACCAACACACACACACGAGAACATCTCATTCAGCCACATAGGCCGCACACGACTGCACAATGGTCCGCTCTGAGGACGACCCACACGCTAACTGCCTTCAAGCACACACCACACACGGCTCGGGGCCATATTCTGCGCAAGAATTACCCCTATTAGTTATCAACACACACGGCCCTTACAACAACGACACCGTGAACCGGAACGCCGAGCTCTCATCCTCGCTTTGGTAGTACTCGCCCACCCCAAATGGGTACCACTGGTTGTAGCCCGAGATCGGCATCAGGTTGTGCAGCAGCGACACAGCCATGCCTGCGACAGACACATTGGCAGGGGGCTCTGGGTTCGACTCGCTCATCGGCGAACTGTCGCCCAGCAGACCCAACCCCTTCACTATGGGGCACGCCATGGCTGCGTCCACAACCCCAATCGCCACACCTTGAGGCACACCTCCTGTCACATTGACGTACCGCACACCGGAGTTGATGCCACGGTTGTAGAAGTTTTCTGAGCCGTTCCCCACCTCTGTTGGGCCTACCCACTCTCCTAGGATGTCCATCTGCCATTCGTGGCCAAGCAGAGAAGGGGCGAAGCTGAGCATGAATGATTCTGGTAGACGTGTTGCGGTCTTGCCGAACCAGGAGAGCGTGGTGGAGACGGCGGTCGGGGTGATGATGTGCTCCATGTACACATCCGAGGGGGCGCCGTATTTGCTGCGGAGTGTTGTTGGGAAGGTGGCGTGCGTGACGACCCTGCACACAGTGGCTTCCGTGCTGGCGTTGGAGAAGACAGCCTCAAGCTGTGGCCGCCACACTGCATCCTCGGGGTTCGCGCACCCAGCCTCGGAGCAGGTCAGGTTCTTCTTCTGATCCCACGTCTCCTTTTTGTTGTAGGTCACATAGGTCAGGTCAAACAGCGGGTTGTCACTCCCCGCGATGTCTGCACCAAGGGTCAGCTGTGTCATTGCCCCTGAAGAGCTGAAGGCCATCACCACGTTGCCGCAGTGAATCGGGGTGCTGACGTTCTTCAGTGTCGTTGTGTCGGGGCGGGCTGGGCGGAGCTGTTGCAGCTCATGGTCGATGAGGGCGGCGAGGGCGTGCTCATCTGGTAGGGCCTGCCGTGCCAAGGTGTTGAACTCACGCGCCTCGATCCAGCTGCGGTCGCCCATCTCAAAGATGTTCTTCGAGGCACTGTGCACCTTGGCAAACTCTGTGTTGCTCCAATGTGCCGAATCCGCCAGCTTCGCCTGATTGGGCCCCGCAATCCCTGGGCTCCAATCCTCATTTTGCACACCCTGGGTGTGCTCAATGTTTTTTGCAAGAAATCTTGTAAAATTTTGCAATTCTGCAGAATTTGGGTCACACACACCAGAGGCAACACACCCACTCCTCGCTCTGGTCATCGCACGGAACACTGCTGTACGGTAGGGGTCGGTGCTTATCCCTGAGAGCCATACGTCACCCCAATCGACGGTGGTTTCTGGGAGAGCGTTGCGCACCTGAGGTGTTAAGGCTGCTGCGGCGAAGGACTGGAAGGAGCTGGCATGAACGGACGCACCTGGGAAGGCGGCTCTTACCGTACGGTATACCTCCATGACTTCGAAGACGTCATTGGGTGGGCCTGAGTTGTCTGTCCGGATGTACGACGCAAGCGCCACCCCGTTGTCTGATACGACACATTCTGGACGTGTTTTATACCCTCCGTAGCCTTGGTGGAAGATGACCGGCAGTGTCGCGTTGCTGACAGGGTCACGCCACATAAACATTGTCGCATTGTGCGCACCCACTACCGGCTGCAGCCCTGGAGTCTCCCCCGCTGCCACCGGATGTCCATTCGCACCTACATAGAGCGCGCCGTATCCGTTCTTCGCAAGCAAAGGAACCGACGACCGCGCAAACCCCCGCACATCGATGTTCGACCACACCCGCGAACCCCATTTTTCAGTAAAATTATACCGTTCATCGAGCGCCCCTGCTACCTTGGTGATTCCTTCTAACAGAGACGCATCTGCGGCTTCAACATTCACATTGAAGGGGGAGTCTGTGTAGACGATGTCTCCTCTACGCACCGCAGCGTCGAAGGTGCTGATGGCGGCAGGGGAGGGGCAGGAGATGAAAGCAGGGTTGAGCACACACCCGTCCTTGACACGCCAGGCAACACAGTCCACGTAGAGCGAGGCTATCCAAGCGTGTACAGAGTATGACAGTCTGTCCTCAGACCCCAGGGCACGCAGCTCATCGGCAATGCGTATGGCGCGTGGGATGTGCACCTCGAAGTAGCGTTTGACGATGTTGGTGGCAAACCCTACACAGTCAGTGGTAATCTTCTGGGGCAGGTCGAGCCCCACATCCAGGTGGTGTGAGAAGACGAGGTGCACCGAGGTGACGTTCACCTCCGCTGAAGAGGTGTGTATCGCATTAAGAAGCAACGCAAAGAGGCAGTGATGCCACAGCATGTTGAGGGAGAGTAAAAATTCTGTGGGGTTTGGGGTTTGGGGGGTTTGGGTGTAGAGGCGAGAGGAAAAATGACACGATGCCCCCCCCTCGCGTTTTAGACAAATATCACCACACGGCGGGGCCCACACACCCGAGGGTCCGTAAATTTTACGGACCCTCATTACGGACCCTCAAGTGCGGACCCGGGTCCGTAATTACGGACCCTAGGGTACGTAATTACGTGGTCTAAGGTGGGAAATCACTGTTTGGATGTGTGACTGCTGGTCGAAAAGCCCTGGGAGCAAACCGAGTGGTACACAGGTACCACATGATAGACCATGATCATGTGGGCCTATCCCAAGTTACATACCGAAAAAAGTCGTGAGCTCGGTTAGTTGTCAAAGACGTCTTCCACCATGCACTGAGGAGATAATGATCCAACAATTTACAAGAAAGATTACTTAACCTACTGCTGGAGTTGCCAGGTCGTAGTAACACACAAAGTGTGCCTCCGTTCGGGAAGACCGGATATTCTAGAGACCAAAAAGGCCTCAAGAATATCTTCCGGTAGTCAAGGTATAACCGAGTGAACGGCCCAAGACCCCCGTGGAGAAGTTAAATGTTGTAATGCTATCAAGTACAAACTGCGAACACTGTCTTACCCTCCTCAATACATGGTGGAATATGTCTTTGACAACAAACCGAGCTCAAGAGTTTTTAAACTTCCCTGAGGGAATGCGAGACGCAAAATTTACCACCAGACCCTGTCTTCGTGCACCTTCGGTGCAACGCTGCAGACAGGCCAAACTGCGTTGGACTCAGAGGAATGCCTGCTGTGCAGTGTATCAATGAGAACCAAGTCCCAGCAACAAGGGGCGCCTTTTGGCGGGCGTTGTTGAGGGTGTTTGGGGTGCAAAGTTTTCCACAATTTTGATGCGCGGGTACAGAAGTGTTGTCTTGTTCTTTCATCTTTAGGAATGTAAATGTCAATCGCGTTTAACTACCACTAGGGCTTGTTCAGTGAACCCACAAGGGGTCGAAGGGGGTTGGTTATCCCATAGCTATCAAAGGTTGTGTCGACCAGGCTAATCCACTATGTTACGCTGTACGTTGTTAAATCCGAAGAAATAACACTTTAGCAGCCGCAGGAAGTTTGCTAAAAAGAGTGCCTCACGCTACACAAACCACCACCCGCGATTGACTTAGATGTTATAACAAAGAGAATTCAGAACAAAACAACACCCTGCCCCATACACACTAAATTGTCATGCTTCAAGAGCATGCCTGGGCCAAAATTACTGTTGACCAAAAAGGCAACAAGACCACCCACAAGGAGTGTAAATTGTGCACTGGTTTTCTGGGGGAACGCAATATTTTCTTGTGTCTAGTCCTCCGCAAGCAGAGGACAGACTTTCCGGAAGGTTTCCAAAGTCGAATTTCTTGCACTAGCTATGCTCCCTGGGTTAATGGCAATAGCAGTGACTGACTAAGTGTACCCACCCCCCTCCACCCAGATCTTCGTCCGCAAACTCAGAATAGATTGATGCGGGTAGATTTTGAGTTGTTGAATGTCGGACCGCGGTGAAGCTTCTCATCGCAATCGCGGGTGCAGTTCAGACTTCACGATCCTGTGATAAGTGTAAATGTGGGGTGTGATTAAGTTATGGTATACAAACGTAGTAGTCGGGAAAGGTGAGGTTAATAAAAAAGGCTATTTATTGCCGTGAAATAAGATAGATTTTTTCCACGCTACAGGTCGAGAGAGTGACCTGCTGCACAAATGGTTCGAGTGAAGCGAGGTGAATTATGTGAAGCAGGTAACGAGCGCCTGTGGAACCAAATAGAAACGTAACACTCATCACACGATAAAACCCATGGGAGAGGTTGTGGTGAAACGCACACACCTCGACCTGAGGAGTGGCTCTGCAGCGCGGTTCGTCCCCAGAACCGCAAGTGTGTTCAAAATGCTTTGTTTCTATTTCCTCCTTCATGTCATGAGGTGACACAAAATGATTGGTGCGTAAAAAAATAGCTATTTAATAGTGTGAACATTACGCGTTTATTTCGAGTTGAAAACACGAACAAGTTGAAATATGCGGCATTTTTTTGTTCAATCTTCACTAGTAACTGAAAGTTAAACATAATTACATACCTTGTCTTCCCCGTAACCTGCGCCTTCGCTGCTTTTAAGGTGCTTTCTCTGGGTGCCCAGTACCCAGTACCCAGTACCCAGTACCCAGTACCCAGTACCCAGTACCCAGTACCCAGTACCCAGTACCCAGTACCCAGTACCCAGTACCCAGTACCCAGTACCCAGTACCCAGTACCCAGTACCCAGTACCCAGTACCCAGTACCCAGTACCCAGTACCCAGTACCCAGTACCCAGTACCCAGTACCCAGTACCCAGTACCCAGTACCCAGTACCCAGTGTCTTCGAGAACCTAAAAATGCATTTTGTTGAAATTTTCTGGCTTTTTCTGAACTTTTCCCAGCTACTTTTCTGGTCGAGTAGCTATTTTCACTTTTCTGGTGTATGAGTAGGTTTTCTGGGTGGGAGACTGGATTCTGGGTACAGTGGTGTGTCTGGGCACCCAGGCACCTGGGTACTGGTGTATTTTCGGCCCAGTACCCCGGTACACGATACACTGGTGTACAAGGAAAAAAGTCGTGAAAAAGCAACCACAGCTCCACATGACAAACACAAAAGTGTCCAGTCACGTGGGGCATTCATGCACTGAGGAGATAATGATCCAACAATTTACAAGAAAGATTACTTAACCTACTGCTGGAAATTGCCAGGTCGTAGTAACACACAAAGTGCGCCTCCGTTCGGGAATACCGGATATTCTAGAGACCAAAAAGGCCTCTTCCGCTGGTCAAGGTATAACCGAGTGAACGGCCCAAGACCCCCGTGGAGAAGTTAAATGTTGTAATGCTATCAAGTACAAACTGCGACCACTGTCTTACCCTCCTCAATGCATGGTGGAAGATGTCTTTCACAACAAATAAGCTGTACACAGGTACACAGGTAAAACCCGTTAAAATTGTGTGTGAAAGTTAAAAATAGCTATATTTGCATTTTTCGCCCAGCATTGAGGACACATAGTCCCACCAAGGGCAATTTTGTGATGTCAAAAAAAATTTTTTTTCGGACCAAAAATTGACTTGTTTTCGGTAAAACCCACTAAAAATTGTGGTACTCTAAACTGCGTTTTAGACCCCCACAGATGCTCAAAAGTGCCAAATTTTGCTTTTAATGGCCTCAAATCGTCGAAATTAGCCCTAAACGGGGGCAAAAAAAAATTTTCGAGAGTCCCTTTCCCTGGGAGGCTCCGTAATTACGGACCCTAGGGTACGTAATTACGTACCCTAGGGTACGTAATTACGGACCCTAGGGTACGTAATGACACTCCGTAAAGAGGGACCCTCCTAACATGCCGTTTTACGGACCCTCGGGGTGTGCGGACCCCGCCGTGCACTTTGGCGTCAAAAAAAAGAAGACAAAAAAAGACAAAAAAAAAAAAATGTGCCTAAAAAGGGGGCGATTGACAAATTTTGTGCAGAATCGTCTTCTTTTTCTGAGATTCTTCCCTCCGTATGTTTGTAGTGGAAGATAAAAAGTTGACTTGAAATACAACAGCCCTCTCTCTCGTGCACAGCGCCTTTGAGATGCAGGCACTTGGTGGGCCATTGACATCCCAGAGGCACGACACTGGGGATGTTGTTCACAGTTTGTAAAACTGTAAGAAGGCACAAAAAGTGTCACTTGTCGTTCCCTCACCCCCCTTCTTGTAGTTGTTTGATGCGTTGACGCTTCCACACACACTAAAATCACCTGTTGGGTGGTGGTGTTGCGGAGCACGGTTGGGTGAGTGAACGACGTGACACTTTCCGCTCGCAAAGTAGTGTGCGTATAAAAAAAAAAAAATTAAAAAATGAACGAACCTCGGCCTCTGTTGAAGTTACAAGGCACAAAAAAAAGTTTAGACGTGACTTTGGCGGCTGATTGCGGCCATGTCTCGCTGTCCCTCAAAACAGGTTTTATCACACAAAAATAAAGAGGAAACTTGTCAGATGAATGTGCCTCTCGCACACATCTTTGAAAAAAAAAAATAGTTCCTTGACAGAGACCGTTGGGGGAGAGATGTGGGGGTGTGATGTGAATGTGATCTATGCATAAATGGGGTGATTTGGGGTCTTTTTTTTTCCAGGAAAATTCACTAGCGATTCACAAAAATTCACAAAAATTCGCCAAAATTCGCCAAAACCCAGACACCCGTGTATCACGTGTGTTTTCGCCTCGTTGTGAATTTTTGTGAATCGCTAGTGAATTTTCCTGGGAAAAAAAAGACCTCAAATCACCACATAAGGGTTTTGTTTTGCCGACAGCATCTCACAAATTAAACAAAAGAGAAGAGCTCGTGACAGCGTACCTTTAAAAAAAAAAAGGGAAAACGAAGTGAAGTTGAAAAATATGCCATGAAACGTACCTGGCAAGGATATAAACAAAAAAATCAAAAAAAAATGGTAGTTACTGATGCAGGTCCCTGAGTTCTCGGAGTCTGCAAAAGTTGGGTTTTT
Organism: Rhynchopus sp. YZ270_cl-10; assembly: GCA_964035575.1. NCBI lineage: Eukaryota > Euglenozoa > Diplonemea > Diplonemida > Diplonemidae > Rhynchopus > Rhynchopus sp. YZ270_cl-10. Next base: position 48,212 of record OZ037885.1, read on the forward strand.
CCATTTTCAACGATCTAATGTGCAGTTCATCGCATATGACAGTGAAGTAAATGACTTGGGCTTGTGGTGCTCACCGTTATAAAGCCAACGGTGACACCACAAGAAAAACCACAAAGCCATTTACTTCACCGTGAACCCCACATTTGGTTCTCAAATTGGCGTTATCATGCAGTGTGAAGACTTCGAAATATAGGTGAACCTTTGACATCGCACAAACGCCGCAGGGACGCCAGGCACTGAAGAAAAAGATGTACTGGAGTTCATCCTCGGGTGCCAAGTTTTCAGAAAAAGGAAAACGATCTACCACTAACCCCCTCCCCTCCCCCACCCCACAGCAGCACGACGTACTAGTCATTACCACCACGTCGTGAGCCCCGCGAAAATACGAATAGACTACACCCCAGGGCTGCTAGTAACAGCGTTTGACATTTGACATTTGACCACCCTCCCCCCTGCCCGCCCCTCCCGCCTGAAGGTTCCTTAGAAGGACCGTCCCCCTCTCGCACGTGCCATCCCTATTTAACAAAAAATCTATTCAAAAGAAGTGAAAAAAGCACGGAACATCGCTGAACACTCCTTCTTTGGAAAACAATAATAATATACCACCACCCTCCCGTCGCAGAAGAAGATGATTACAAAGTGCTCGCCGTTTGCTTCACCGTAAACCGTGAAATAGCAAAAGCCCTCTCTGACGAAAGATTCGGTGCACAGAAATAACGTGAAGATACCCTCCCTTGACCATTCCCCCCTGCCCCCCAGAAACTTAAGAAGCTCTGCAGACACATTGTTCTCATGGTCTCATGGACTTTACTGTCCACTCCTTCCCTCACCCTCACTGCCGCCTCTGTCTCTTTACCTGCCATGTGTGCAGCAAAGCGTTTCTGTCAGTGATCGGGCAGAGACGGGCACGCTTCCTGCGTGAGTCCTCACGCCGCCAGAGGCGTTTGCAGTACGAGTCGCCATGCTCCTTCATGGCCTCCTCGCATAGGGTGAGCTCACGCTGCGTCTCCTCATCGACGTTCCTGTCGAGCTGGTTGCCGACGATGCTGTCGACAACGTCCTCGAGCAGCTCGTCCAGGTCGTCGTCATCCATCCAACAGCGTTTGAAGTGCGACTTAGAGTTCGTCAGACTCAGGCGTGCGATGGAGAGGTGGTTCAGCGGCACGATCGACTCATAGGCGCTGACGTTGATGTGGTCGCTCACGCACATCGCCATGTGGGGTACACCACCTGAGAAGACAAAGACGTCGCCAGGACGGAGCAACGCCACAACGCTTGCCCGCTGGAGGTACCCCACCTCCTCCTCGGTCAGCGGGAAGTGGAAGAGCGAGCCGCGCCCAGCGTCCTCGAGGATGCTGATGCGCTCCGTCCAGGGCCACACTGCGAAGAGTTTGTAGCCGGACCACTGCCGCCCGACGTTGCTCCAGAGGCATTGGTCGACGTGCAGGCCGCTGCCGGCACCGCGCTCGCCGATGAAGATGCCGCCTTCGGAGCGTTCCCAGAAGGGTGCCAGCGTGACCTGCGGGAGTGCGTCGAAGACGTCGACCTGCGTCGCAGTCTTGACCAGCTCGCCGGTGATGGGGTGTGCCACCTTGCGGTTGTTGCGCATCTCTGAGATGTACAGCGGCACGTCCACGTCCACAGAGCCGTTCTCCTGCCCGTCGCGCAGGCAGTCGCGGATCTCTGTCAGCGAGTTCAGCTTGTCTGCCTTCTTGATCTCAGACTCGGCGCCCTTAGTCTCATACTGCCAGAGGCGTCCTTTGATGCGTTCGGCGAAGTCGTGCGGCACGTGGTCGAAGAGTTGCGACACGCGAGAGCACTTTGCCAAAGAGTCGACTAGCTCGGTTGGCAGTGCGTCCGTCTGGTTCAGCAGCTCGATGCCATTGCGCAGGACTGTGACGCCGTCGCCATGGTGGCCAAAGAGCAGCTCCTGCACAAAGTCCTGCGCCGTCGTGACAACGCGCGGCTTCTTCTCCTCAAGGAACGGCCACAGCTGCTCGTCTTCGAGCTCGTTGCGTTCTGCAGGCGGCGCCATTACGCCCATGTTGTTTGTGTGGTACTATAATTGTTGCGTTCTCTGTTGTCTTGTGTGAGGGAAGGAGGGGAGGGGGGAAGGTGAGGGCCCTTGGGGTGTTGCAGGAGAAGAGCCGAAGGTGGGAGATGTGACTCGTGACGCGGACTTTGGATTCTGGATCGCGTTTGACCAGGTGAAGCTGACGGGGTCGGATCGAGCCACTCCTGGGAGGCGGGTCTTAATCCCCATTGACTCCCCTGGCTACCAGCGTATGAATGAGCTGCTCCTCAAACTCGGAACCACGACAAGCGAAGAGCTGGTCGCTACCTGTGGAGGGGAGTTACTCCAAACGGGAAAGCGTACCTCACCACGACAGGGGATGGGAGCAAGATTGGAAAGAACACTCTGCCCCTCATCTGCAGGCAGGTCGCCGCAGAGTTAGGGTTGGAGAACCCAGAAGGTTACACGGGACACTGCTGGCGTCACACGTCAGCAACGGTATGCGCTGAAGAGGGGGGGACGGTGCCCCAGCTGATGCAGTGGTTCGGCTGGAAGAGTGAGGCAACCGCGCCGATACATCGCCAACACCGATAACTTTACCAAGCAGAAATCCTACCTCCTCTCCCAAACACCCTCCAACGCGTTCGCCGCCAGAACACCCGCCAGTGCCCTCAACCTGGAACCTTCTCGTTGCGGGACTCCTGCTAAGAAGCGCCGCATCGACCCCACTCAAGGATCGGGATTGGCTCAGGACTGTGCTTCAGAAGCAACCTCTGCTTCCTCCGGATTTGTGCGGCCATTTGACGACGGTGCGTTTTGCGACGGGTTCATGATGGACAACTTGAAGAGCTTCAAGAAAAACCTCCGTCTGCTGGCCAAGCTGGGTGACGCTCAGGTGGCACCCTCTCTCTTACGGCATTGTGAAGGCTTTGCAAAGCCGTCTACATTCGCGCATCCGCCCACGGCTGGACGAATACGACAAGGAGGTGGACCCGAAGAGAAGAAAGGCGGCAAAGAGATGCGCTCCAGTCAGGAAAGCAGTGGGCTGGTGCTGGTTCGCTTTGGTGTGAGTAGGGGACCAAAAGAGAAGAGAAGGGAATGTGGGGTAAAATAATTGAGGGTCGGTAGGCGCTTTGTGTCATAGTGGCAAGTGGTTTATGATCAAAATCGGTAAAAAACCAATCAAGTGAAGGTGGGGGGGGGACACAACTACAACGTTGCAAAGGATAGGTGAGGAGAGAAGAAGAGAAGAGGGGGAAAATAATTACTTATTCCAAACAAGAAACAATCTTATTTCACGCGCCACAAAAAAAAAAAAAAGGCTCCGACGCTATTTCTCGAGCGAATCGAGGAATATAAGAGGAACGAGGGTTTTCGTGGCAAATGCAGAAGGGTATATTTCACTGAATATGTAGCTTTATTTCAGAAGTGAAGTAAAACTGTCATAAAACGTTTTTCACGCGTGACCAAAAGAAGGGGAAAAGAAAGAAAAGTTTATAAGATGAACCTAAGCCTTTCGGTGCTTAGTCACCAAAAAAAGAAAACTTGTAAGATGAACTGTGCCTCTCTCTCTCGTGCACACATCTTTACTACTATTGTTATCGTGCGGGAACACGCTGGGTTTTTGAAATTTGGCTTAGTCCCTTCGTTGTCATAGAGACTGTTATTCGGGATGTCGGGGGAAAGGAGACATCGCAATACGGAGGAGGCGTCAGAAATAGGTAAGAACGTTCCTCTTTTCAGACTCTGATCATCAAGGTGTGGCTGACGACCCCAAAATAGCAGAAAATAGCATAAAGTAGCACAAAATATCACCTCCCTTCAGCCGCACCAAAAAAAATCCAGATACCCAGAATAGCAGAAAATAGCAGAAAAAATAGCACCCCCTTTTCAGACACACCATCATCAGTAGCTTTTGTCAGATTGGTGCTGCGAACAAAGGAGCAAAGCGGTGTCAAAGAAAAAAATTGTTTTATCGTGGACCACCTATCAACGGGACAGCCACGATTTTTTTTTTCTTCTGCGCAAGATCCAAACAAAGCAAAAGAGTAAAGCTTTTTGTGCACACATATCATAATCGCTCAGCAAAAAAGCGCGTGTCAAATAACACAGGCGCGTAGTGTCTCTTTGCAGGGTTCTGTTCTCTGCTTCACAATATGACACCATCGCTACTAAGCGTTCCGTACTGCACTCTTCGGCTTTTGAGCGCAGTATTGATTTCTGTCTTACATTTCTCTCTTTTCGGACGATAAACGTTTCGAAAAACCACGTAACACATACGATACCAAAACGGGACAATACGTTAAAAAGTTAACTTGAAATACAAAAACCCTCTCGTGAACAGTGTACCTTTGGTATGACCGGCTGTACCGTGGGGTGGACACCCACCCACAATGAAACAGCCCTCTGTATGAAAGCACAATATTCACCTTCCGCCGAAGAGTTTGTTGGTGTAGCTTACCAGAGACGGACAGGGATGTTTACCTCCCTAAGGACGACACAGAATAGTCCATACATACCCCTCCTGGCAATGGGTGAAATACAGACAACACACCTATCCCTTGTGAGTGTGGCAAGGTTTTGCAACCCTTGGTCTGACACCAAAGAAAAGAAGAAGAAGAAAAACGTTTTCGGGTGTGCCTCTCTTCCCCTTAAGCAAGCAGGCTAGAGTCTATGGGGGTTAGCACAATGCAGGAAGTGCGTTATATTTTGTAAAACTATACCAACTATTCTACTGAATAGAAGGTATAATAGGGCCCAACTGAAAAAAAGACCCGCACTTCTTGACAAAACAAAACATAAAAAAAACAAAAGAGCAAGGGAAAAAAAAATGTCAAAACAAAAACGTTAGCTTAATTACTTCGAACGCTTCGCAGCCATTCGACCTCCCCTTTTCTCTCTCCCTTTTTTTTTTCCACATCTCCAACACCCCCCTAACTCCACAGCTCCTCGATGCGGATGCCACGCTCCGACGAATCCCTGTAGACGAGCTTTGTCGAGCATGGTGCCAGAACGAAATGGTAGCTGGCAAGCTTTGTGTGCATGAGCTCCCATGTTGCGACGTTCCATACGTAGACCTCGAAGTCGTCGTTGTTGCCACGTGCACCAGAGAGGAGGTACTTGCCGCATGTGCTGAAGGCGACCCTGCGGACACCCTTTTTGTGTCCCTGCAGTTCTGTGACCATGTCGCCGGTTTCTGTGTCCACGATGCAGACGAGGCCACTCTTTGCGCCCACAGCGATGTACTGCGTACAGAGCGACACATCGACGCAGCTGACGCGCTCCAGAAGCACCTCACGGAGCATCGCACCGTCGCGTGTCCAGACTCGTACGTCGTTGCGTCCGCGTGTGACCACCCGTGTTGCGTCGCTTGTCAACGCAAAGCTGAACTGCCCACCGTCATGCGGCTTCCACTCCCCCTCCTGCTCGCCACTCACAACGTTGAAGATACGCATGCGCCATACCCCGCTGTCCACCACCTTTGCGGCGACAAACGCGCTTCTTGCTGCAAGCTTTACTCGAGGCACCTTTCCTGCACAGAGCGTCCGCAGGATGGCACCGTCATCAAGCGACACTTCGTACAACCCACCCGTCCCGCCGACGAAGAGAGACGCAAAGCCTTCTGCGCAGGCAACACCTTGCGGCTGGTTGCCGTCCCCGGGGAGTGCGAGGGTGAGGTTGGGCACGGCCTCGCCACGTTCTGTGTGGAGGACTTCGACGGCGCGGGTGTCGAGGGAGGCGAAGCACCACCGACCACAGGGTGAGAGCGAGAGTGCGCGTGGACGGAGGCGGCATTGGTAGTGTAGTGGGCATAGCATGGTGGCGTAGGGACGGAGGACGACCGTCACCACGCTGCCTGCACCGATCGCAGTGTCGGCTAGACGGGTGTTCGTGGCGTGCTCAGTGCTGCCGGTGTCATCCGTGTCCGCGTCCCCCAGAAGCTCTCCGTCAAGTTCCAAGTCAATCCTGCTCTGATGCAACCCCGTCAACTCCGCTGCCTTCGCCTTCAGCCACGCCACACTGTCCTCACACCCAGCCAGCACGCATTCGTTCACCGCAGTGCCTTCGTGGACGACTGCGATCTCCATTGGGTTGAGGGGTGGGGGGTGGGTGGGGGTGAAAGAGTGTTCTGTTAGGAAGGGGTTAGGGGTGGTGGAAGAGGAGAGGGGAGCGGAACCAGTTGGGAGGGCGCCATCTGGACAGCGAATTGACCCAGTTACACCCCCGAAGCAGGAGGCCTCCCACGCCATGCACAAGAACATGTACGGACAAAGCTGCAGGTGGCAAACCCGTTTACGGTTTACGGGTTTGCAGATCAAAAACTGCGCGAGGGGAGAGGTCCCAAGCCGCGCAGACACATTTAACAAGTAGGACGTGGAGGAATACTTGTCACTCAGCAGGCGACGACGAATCGTCGGAGGACGAAGACGCTACACAGGTTCCCCTGAAAATCATTTGATCGCTATTCTGACCACCATTCTCTTCTGAAATCTACTTGGCCCTACAACGCTGCGTGGACTTATTCCGACCACGCATATGCAGGCTGCTGACGGTCTCTACGCTAACCTTCAATTGGTTCGGTTGAACGAGAGATCACAGGACGCCCCGAGAGCGCTGGCATCCACTGCAGTGGAGGCCATGAGTTAAGTCAACTTGCATGCTCGCTGCAACAGAGTGGAATGCCAAGGGTTCCGAGATGGAGGACGACAGCAGCGACGACTCCGAAGGGTTGTGCACCTGAACCCGGATATGTGGGCCAGCCACACCACCAACAGCGCGCAGTTGTGACGCACTACACCTGGAGTTCAACCAGACACGCCGCGAGCGCTCGGTCGGACACGAGACGGCGGTGCTCTTGCTCCTTATCCTCCACACGGTGCCTTCGACACTGTGGAGGCGGCGGATCGTGTTCTGGCACGTCTCGGGAAGGTGCTGGTGAGCCGTTTACTGGTCGTGCAGCATTTGGAGGAGGGGCCACGGCGACGGGGCGTTGACCCGCGAACTCCTCGGGGTGAGCAATGGTTGGTTCTCAAATTGGCGTTATCATCTCTCAAATGGGCACTGATACAAAAGGTGATGAAGGGGGTGTGTGGGTGGAACCAAAAAGAGAGGTTTTGTCGAGAGTTAGCATTTTAGAGTAAAATATTCCAGAATTGAGTCCAGCTGGTTCTGGGTGTGGTGAACAGAGGAAGAGGCAGAAGAACGCTGGGGGGGGGAAGAAGAAGAAAACTGAATCCTGAAAAAGGGAGTTTTGTCTTTTGACTGCACGCAAGCCTACGGCAAAGGATGTGAAGGCACAAAAACAATAGAGACAATATGTCCTTGGGTGCTGCCACAGTGCGTGTGAAGAAAACCGAATTTTTTTTTTGCTTTGCAGAAAAAGAACGAAAAGCCTTTTGAATACAAAGCCCTCTCGTGACAGTGTACCAAAAAAATTTTTTAATGCATCTCCCAACGAAACAAAAGAAAACCAAAAACACAAAAGTTGACAAAAAAAAAAACTAAAAGAATGTGCTTTAACGTCTCCGCTGAAAAATGAAGGGGAAAAAAAACCCCCCCTTGCATTCAGTGATCTAAAATACCGTTTTTCGTCGCGCGAAGAACAATTCTCCCTTTTCACCTCTTTTTTTTGGCACAGAGAGTTCTCATTCACCTACTGTTATTTTCTTTTCTTTTCTTTTTCCTGCAGTTTTTTTTTCGCACCGCAAAATTCTAAATAAATATTTCTAGGGGGAAGGGGAAGGGGTAGTGTAGTGGTAGCGATATTGCGATACCTTGCCCATCATAATACATTAGCACAACACCACAATACAGCTGTATTGTGATGTGTAGTGTGATGGGGCAATTAACACAATACCGCCACCACTCGGGGGTGCTGCGGGTGGCTTGAGCTTTGTTTGGGTTCCAACAAAAAAGAAACTTGAGATGGGCCCAAGCCTGCCGTGGTCACCTTCTAAAAAAAGAATAAAAAGAAAGTGTCAAGATGCACATGCCTCGTGTGCGTACACATCTACAATGCGGAACACTACACATAGGGAAGAGTGGCAACCGAGGAAGGAGACAACAACTCAGGATTACTAAAGTTTGACTTGAAAATCAGAAATACAAAAAGAAAAAAAAAAAAAAAAAAAAAAAGCCCTTTCGTGCAGAGCGGTGCATCGGTCGGGTGGAACCCCAAACCATGCAGTCCTACGTCCGTTTCATTTGGTTTACGTGTGACATTAATTTTTTTGGAGAACGTCTTATCTGCAGGTACTCAAAAACTTAGTATAGAGAGTGGCATATTTGTTTTATGAGTCTGTGAAAAAAATAAAAGTGGTGAAAGAAAAAAGAAAAAAGAAAAAAGAGAGAAAAAAAAACAAGAGTAACAAAACCCTCGGGACCAACGAGAGAACCCCTACCTTCAAACACCCAACCCTTCCCCAGCCTTTTTTTGCGACCGGATCAGCCCCGCCGATCACAAAGGTGTAATAAGATGACCCTTTTTGTCTCTTTGGTGACAAATCGTTTGAAAAAATCGCATTTCTGTGAAATTTTCTCCAGTCCCCCCCTTTTTCATTTCTGGAGGTGCTGTGGCAGGCATATTTCGAAGTTCACATCTGCCCCACGCTCCTTGATCGCACGCTGCCTGTCGGCAATCATCTGCTTCCGCAGTTCATCCTGGGCTACCCGCCGGGCCTCTCGTCTGTCCTCAAGCACGTCATCTGTCACACTCAGTGGCTCGCTGCGTGCACGCACCTTAGACGAGGGACCAGGTTCTGTGGTGTATAGTTGAGGTGGATGAAAAAGGGGGGTTTTTTGCAGAGATAAGTAGCAATTTTGCGTTTTGTTTTTGCAAAATTACATTTGGTTCAAAAATGCCTGGGGTGCGTTCAAAATGCTCACTCATACGTTTCTTGTCCTCCTTCGCGTTGTTGTTGTCGTCGTACCCCTTACCTGTACGTGGCTTTGCGTCACAGTAGTCATGTTCCTTCTCTATACGGACACCTTGGTAGCCCTCCCGCATGCGTCCCGCCTGTGTGAACAAAGTGAATCGTTTAATGAAAATGGGTTTTTTTGTGCTCACATTTCACAGCACTTTGCGACAAAACGCCAATGGTGACAAAAAGCCGCGAAATAGCAAAGAGACTGACAACTTGGCAGCACAGGAAACGGAGCTCCACTCCTCCAAACCATACTGTACGTCACAACCATGCATCCCTTTTTTGACGACAACATGCTCCTTCCACCCATCCCACTCATCTCCCCCACACATACCTTAGTAGGTGGCCCCGACGGCTCCTGCATGGGTTCCTCCATCAGCTGCGCCGACGTCGACGACTGCCCTTTGTACGTACTCGCAAAGGCCTCGTTCCCACCACCCCCCTTCTGCACCCTCCGCAGCTCCGCCGCCCGCAGCCGCTTCTCGGCATTGGCCTTGCGGTGCGCACCTGCCTTCTCCTCTGCCGCAGCCTCACGGTTCTTCTTGATCTCCCTCTCTCTCAGGATCCGCCGTTTCTTCTCTTCTAAAGCGTTTTTCTCTAACTGCTGCTGCGACGGCTTTGGGCCCGCAGGGCCACCTAGGTTGGGTGGCGTCACACCACCACCACGGTTCTGTGGAGAATGCCTAGCCACTGAAGGGGATCCTTCCCGCTCACGCTCCCGTTCTCTTTCCCTTTCCATGATTTTTTCGGCAATGTGTGGTGGCGCAAAGGGCAAAGGGCGTGGAGGGGCCTGGTTCTGTTGCCGTAGCGCGGCGGCAGATTTGCGTTCCTCCATGTGCTGTCTGCGTCCCCCCTGCTTCAGCTCCTGCACCTCCCGCTCCCGTAAAATGCGTTGCTGCTTCTCGTCCATAATCTTCTGCCGTTTTTCTTCCAACTCCAAATCCCGCAGCTCCTTCGCTTGCTTCGCGTTGAGACGCTTCTCAGGAGCGACTTGGCCTGCGAGAGGGGCAGAGTTGCGCTTCTTCTTCAACAGCTCTGCATGCCGCAGGCGGTCCTGATTTATTTCCGGCGTTTTTGGCTTGGCTCTGACCATCTGTTGCTTCACCACCTGCTCATCGCCTTTTTTTGTGTTGAGTAGGTAGGCCTGTATTTTGCCGAGATTGGCGTAGTGCTGCACCAGCCACTCCTTCATAGGAAGCGTAGGGGCGGTCTGCGGGGCTGCCATATGCTTCCCAGCAGAGGGGAGGGCCATCTGCACCTCGGGGGTGGCGAGAAGCTCGTTGAGGGTGCTGCGCTTGCTGGGGTCCTGTCGGAGGAGCGTGGAGAGAATTTTTTTGACAGTGCTGGACGCATGCTTTGGCATCTCCGGCGGACGTTCCGACGTTACCAACTGCACTAATTGGTTTAAACTATGCGACGAAAACGGCTTTCTCAATGCAACCATTTCATAGAACAAACACCCCAACGACCAGACATCGGACGAGGCATTGTAAGATTTCCCTGAAATAACTTCGGGGGACATGCTGCAAGGTGATCCGATGATCGTTTGGGCAACTGCGGCGCTTGACTCGAGGACCTTCGCGATGCCGAAGTCACCAAGAAGGATGTCTTCATGTTGGAGGGTGAGGAAACAGTTTGCGGCTTTGATGTCACGGTGCAGCACGTTGCTGTCGTGGCAGTACTGCAGGGCGGCAGCAAGCTGCGCCAGCCAGCGAAGTACCTGCCTCTCCGGGAAGGGTTCACCACCACGCTTTCTCCGGGCCGCAATGCACTGCTCCAGCGAACCCCCCTCGCAGTATTGCATGACCGTGTACTGACTCTTCCCCGTCGACACCGACTCACGGTACTTCACGATGTTCGGGTGTCTCAACGCCATCAACAGCTCGCACTCCTGCGTCGCCTGCCTCCTCTGCTCCTCCGTCATCGACGCCAGGTCCACCTTCTTCACGACGTGCCGATCCCCCACAGCGTCCTCCATCAGCATCACACCGCCATTCCCCCCGGTCGTCCCAATATGCTTCAGGAGTTTGTAGCCGTCCATAGTGAGAAGGAGGGAGGTGGAGGTGGAGGGTGGGTGCCCCCCTCCCCCCCACCCCGATTGGAATAGAAGTAACGGAGAAGGGAGAGGGAAATAATGCCCAGGGGAGGGGGGGTAGGTGTGGTGGTGTGTGCTGTGTGGTGTGTGTGCTGTGTGCTGTGTGGTGTGTGTGCTGTGTGCTGTGTGGTGTGTGCTGTGTGCTGTGTGGTGTGTGGTGTGGGGGTTGAATTGGTAAATTTCGCTTTTTTGAATGGTCAAAAGAAAAAAATATCCTTTTTTCCCGGTTATTTGTATTGTTTTGTTTTTTTTTCTGTTTTTTTCCCAATTCTTTTTTTTGTAAATATATTTTATGTAGGTTGCATTGTCTTGAAGTGTTGTGTTTCTTTATCTTTTTTTGTCCGACACAAACACCACCACGCACCTACTCAATCAAGCTTCAATCCTCTGCTTCGTTTATTATTGCCCCCCCCTCCACACAGGGGGAGACACACACACGACAGACTGGTCAGGGGTAATTCCTAGTAGTAAACCACTAGTCATCACAACTTAGTTGCCTAACTCTCCACTAATCAATATCGTAAAACTAGTTGTAAAAACACATAGCCCTTTGGATTAGCAGCAGCACTACTAGTAGCCTCCCTCTAATGGTGGCAGTATTGTGATGGGAAGCCCATTGGAATACGCAAAATACATCAAAAATACATCACAAAACGTGCATTGTGATGTATTTTTGATGTATTTTGCGTATTCCAATGGGCTCCCATCATAATACTGCCACCATTGCCCCCCTCCCCCTGATTAGTCCGCCATGTATACAGGTGTCCCGTAGCCCCCACCTACCCACCCACATGTGTTTTCGCACTGTACATGAGCAAGGAATAACTGTCGCATAACAATATGTATTTATTTTTGAAAAATTGTTGCAATGGTGTAGTTGCCACATTGTGCAAGCTCCACTGTCAATTTTTATGGTATGGGAGGATGGGGGGAATTGGAAAAGTAAAAAAAAAATGTCCATCAGTAAGGAAGGCATGTGAGAGAGAGGAGGGGATGGGGGAAAGAACAAAAAAAAAAAACAAGTTGATAAGATGAACCTAAACTCTTATTTGCTTTGGTCAAAAAAAGAACGGAAAAAGAGGGAGAGAGCAAAAGGGGGGGAGGGGGGGGGGGCATTTTTACTCTGAAAAAGACGTGGCGAGATGATACTCCTGTACAGGAGTAAGTCCTTTTTGTGTAATAAAATGATTTTTTCACACGTTTTTCAACCACCTGCCCTTTTTTGGTACAAAAAATAAAACTTGAAAACTTGAAAAAGATGAATGAGTCTCTAGTGCACATACATAAAAAAAAGGAATGTTAGAGGAGTTGCCACCTTCATTCCGTTTTGAGTGTTTCTCAGTTTTGTCTTTTGTTTTTTTTTTTTTTTCCTTTTTTTTTTTTTGAATAATTTTGAATAATTGATAACGTAGAGACACCTCGCTTTTTTCTCGTGAGCTCCACGCTTTTGTTTATTTTTTTTGTGTAAATCGTTGCTTCTTTCTGCAAAGGGGAGTGGTTTAAAAAAAAAATGAAAATGACACGGCGCTTGTCTTATTTTAAAATGAAAAGCACAAAACATGCGTCGTGTTTCCTTTATTCTCCTACCGGTGGTATGTGGCAGGGTCTTATGGTCTCTTCACAGACTTTCTTTCTTTGTTTTATTGTTTTGTTGTACAGCACCCTAAAAAGCTCCGCTAGCTCACTACACGACGTTGAAGTAAATTACTTTACTTGTGGTTTTACATGTCATTTTTACAAGTCATTTTCTTCAACGTCGTGTACAGCCACAGTCATCCCGCACCCTTTTTTTGAGGAGCAAAACGAGTGTTAGTATTTTGATAAATTGTTGGAGTGGTGTAGTTGCCCTCGGGGTTGTGTTGCCACAGTTGTGCAAATCTCCACTGTCAACTATTTTTCTTTCTCAACTGCGGACCCAGGGCACTGAAAAGAGAAGACAGATAAAAAAATATTAGACGTTCAAAACGCCTTTTTGGGGGGTGACAAAAGCCGAAAATAGTAACTCTGATAGGTAAGTAAAAGGAAAGAAGGTTTTTTCGTTGATTGCTCAATTACCCTGTTGGAGGGGGTGATTGGCGACCGGATCTGAGGAACTAGTTCTCCTTTAAGCTACGCTTTGTAGGTATAAAAAAAAAGGTGTAAAAAGGTCCTTCTCAAAGGTCATTCGAAACCCTCAACACAGGTTACACCAAAAACAACCGTTTCCCCCCCCTGCTCGACACAAAAAAAAAAAAAAAAAGACAAAAATGTAATGACAAATGGTAACACGAAGCTGGTAATATACATAGCGTGGAAATGATGTTTCGTTTTGTGTGAGAGCGCCAAGGGGAGGTCAGGACAAAAAGGGGGTAAATGGGGAAGGGGAAAAGGCCTGGGCCCCTTCTATTTATTTGCTTTGTTTTTTTGACAAATTGTTGAGAGCAGTGTAGTTTGCCTCGGTTGTGTTGCCACAGTTGTGCAAATCTCCACTTTCTCAGTTTTGTTGTGTCGACACCTTAAGGCCCCGCTTGGGGAACCTAGGGTCTGTACTCAATGTTGGCCGAAGCCTTTGTACGACGGAAGGACCAGGATTTAAATCCGTCCCGTGTATCGCCTTGTTCAAGCCTTGTGCTACGGTATATCTCTTTTATATGATGGGGGTGAGAAGGGTTGAGGCAATAAAAAAGGTAAAATACAAAATTGTTGCACACAAGTGTTGTACACAGCGGGGAAAAAAGTGGAAGAAAAAGAAGGATTTTTTGTAAGCTGAATCTAAGCCTCGTCTGCTTAGTCATCTTTAAAAAAAACTGCGAGTAAAGTGCCTCTCGACTTATTAACTTTACGAATACAGTGTAAGCGTTCATGCACAGAGATGGGTGGGTTCAAACGGTTTTGTTTTGCATTTTTTGTTTCTTTTTTTTTGTGGTTTTTTTTTCGTTTTCTTCAAACCCAAAAAATAATAATTTGTTCAAAAACCTCCACAGATGCTGAACAGATCCTCTCTACTTCAATCTTCAGCATCAATAAATGTTTTTTTTTACACACAAAGCTAAAAAGAGGAACATTTTTGGGTCACAACATCGCACAAAAATCTTCCTCAACGGAAATCGGGTTTTGTCTGTACACGAAGTAGCCCGAAAGTCTTTTTGGTGCTCCGGGAGGGGTCAATATTGACAGGTCGCTGACACAGGGACTCTATACACACCCCCCTGATATTGACAGGTCACCGACAGGTCGTTGACCGACTTCCGAAAGCACCACTTTAGATTTTTTTTAATATTTTTTTTTCCATAATTTTATGTGCAAATACATAGCTTTGTGGGGGTCATGGTGGTACCAAAACAATGCAAGACAGGAGAAAAAAATGGGATTAAGGGAAAGAGAATGGAATGGGAGGGGTGAAAGAAGGAAAAAAAAACAACAACCGACTACGAGTCTGTCAAGATGTGTCTGTGGTGTATTTTTTTCCCCCCTGTTTTTTTTTTCTTTTTTAAATTTTTAAAAATTTTTTGTAAATAAAAGATGGGATGGGAAAAAGTTGGAATTGGCCAACCAAAGCCTCACACAGCTGCTTAGTTCACCGGAGAAGAGGTTTTTGTGCCTTACTTTGCTTGGGTTATCTCAAAGACAAAGCAAGTATGTATGGATTCAAAAAAAAAGAGTTCTTTTATTCTTTTTTTACTCTGTTTTAGTGTATCTGCATTCGTCTTCACCTTGTTCTTTTTTTTTTTTTTTTTTTGATAAATTGTTGTAGTGTAGTTGCCTCGGTTGTGTTGCCACAGTTGTGCAATATCCACTGTCTTTTTTGTTGAAAACTTGGTTTTTTTTTTTAAATTCGTGTAGACACCCGATTGAGCACTCTACACGTTAAGTTCTTTGATATCAAAGCTTTTGTTTTCTTTCGCAGCTCTTTTTTTTTCGCTTCACCTTCCTTCTCCCTTCGCCTGCCTCCTCGCCCTAAGAGAGGATGAGCTGCTGCGGACGCCCCTGGGTGGGGGAGGAGACACTGAAGGGGAATAAGACCTTCAGGTCTTCGATGATGGGGCTGTTCACGAGCTGTGTGTGTGTTTATTTTGTGTTTTATTTGAATCTCCATACAAATATGACTTCCCCCATATAAGGGTCTTCTTCCGTTCTTCCCTTCCTTCCCCTTCTCTTTTACATACCGAATTAGGCGTAGAATTCGACTGTGCGACCACCTCTGGGAACTGTCTTGCCAACCCTTCAATCGAGGTTCCGGTGCTCAGATCGATGCACGGCTGGCGGACCTGCCCTGGGAAGCGTGCTGCCAGCTCTGACAGCCCTACACAGCTTTGGGTCTGCTCCATACAAAGCATCTGCGGCGAACGAGGCATGACCAGAGACTGCGTGCGCGCAAAGTCCATCGAACACGGCATATCAGGGATCAGCAACGGAGACTCCGGGGTCATGCCCTGCGACGTCGAGCATCCACTGGCAGCAGGCGACATCATGTTGCTCATAGGAAGCTGCGGCTGGAGCTCGGGGGACACATGGAGACTGCCCTCTGGTGTGCCCATCCTTGCTTGCAAGCCGTTGACACGCCTCCACAGGGGACGGTGTGCAATCATCGTGCTCAAGGGTGTTAACGCTGTTCTTGGGTCAAATGCCTTTAGAGCGCTTGCGAAGGACTGCAGATGGCCACGAATCATCCTCAAACAGGTGCACCCCGCAGCAAGGTTGATTGATGAGTCCTCTGGCGCGAGAATCGAAATCTGGTCGTCCGGGTGGAGCTTCTTCTGCGTGAACCCTTTAGGGTTGATGGAGGAGTCTTTGAAATCCAGCTCTTTTCCTACCTCTTGGAGGAAGTTGACGATGGCACAGCCTGGGTCGTACCCACCAGAGCGGCGACACACGAAGATGCAGAGGACGAGAAGTGCCTCGAGAGGCATGCCGCCCTTTGCGTCACCAATCAGCGTCGCGCACGAATGGTAGAGCACGTGGCGCAGGAGAATCGCCAGTGTGCGAGAGTGCGGTACTTCATCCAGCGCCTTGGTGAGGGCCTTGCGTCTCGCCTTACCAGGGTCGCGTCCCTCCGTGAGGTTTGCCTGCACAACAATGCCGTTCGAAGAAACGATCTCAAACTTCCCTGTCTTGACCTGCGTCTCGCCATCAAAGGAGGTCTGCATGGCGTGCCCCGACACACCAAGCCTCTTAATGTCCTCCTCCTTCAGATTTCTGCAGTTCGAGATCATCAGCACCAACGGCGCAGAGGGCTCTGACGTGCCGGTAGCGTAGCTTCCATCTACGACAAGCTTGCTCTGCGGCCAGATCTGGATAGCAGAGTACGCGACAGAGAGGATCACGGCGTCACGCTGGTCACGCTCCTGCTGGTCCAACGAAATGAGCCGTGTGAATGCAACCACCTCCTCAGACACGCTAGTAGGGAACGGAGCCCCATGGGGAAACCATGGTGTCTTGCGCGAAGGGTCAGCACGCTGCTGCAGACCCATCTGCGGTGGGGTGCCGATGTTTGCCTGCGTGATAAGCTGGGCCTCCATGACGCTCGCCTGCCCTGTCGCCATCTGCAGCATGATCAGCTGCGACTTCAACTGCTCGATCTCCTGCTCAGGTGTCGACAGCAGCTGCTGCCCTGGCAGCACCGGAGGACGCTGCGAGGGAGGTGCGGAGAACACTCTGCGACGGGACATTGTGCAAACTGCGAGCGAGAAAGAAGAAGAAGAAGAAGAAGAAGAAGAAGAGGTAAAGAGAGGAGAAAGGTGTAGAGGAAGACCACAAAAGGTGGTTTGTGTGTTGTCTGGGGAGTTATTTGCGGAGCTAACAAATGCCCTGCACACAAGGGAGTGATGCGCAGACTTCTTTTTTAAAAAAAAATACCTTTCGAGGGTCTTTTGCGACAGTGTGTGTCCTCGACGTGTCTCACATACACACATTGGCATGTGTCCCTTATCTCATGTTTGGTGTTGTATTGCGTGAAGGATTGGGGTGAATGCTATTATTTTCGAGTGTTAGAAGCAAAAGGGGAAAGGGGAAGGGGAAGAGGTACCACACCCCCTCCCCTCCTTACAGTTCAGTGTAGTGTCCACCAGAGAAGGAAAAATATAAACAAAAAATGCCCCCAAAAATCGCAAACAAATGTGAAGTTGATTTTGCGCCCAACGCCTCTGTGGCTGGCCCTAGGCCTGATGGGGTATTGTTCCCCCCTTGCATTTTCTTTCCCTTTTTTCCTTTCCCTTTTTTTTGGTCGAGACAGACACGGAAGTGACTGCACCCTTTGTCAAATTTTTCATTTTTCAAATTTGCGATGTGTTTTAGACGATCGTCCTCCCCTCCGTTTTTCTCCCCATTTTGTTCACTTCTGCACAGCCGGCAACACTTTCCCTGAAGCATTTTTGTTCCGTTCGGTCTGGTCTGCAATCTTCTTCAGCAGAGGTTGGGAGATGTGTGTCCGCTTGAGCTTCAACGTTGTGATCTCCGTCTTGGTCTGCGCTAGGTAGAGGAGAGCACGACCCGACGCAGAGGTGAGCGGGTTGTCACTCAGGTCGATGGTGTCGATGTGGCACACAGCACGCGGGTCACGGAGCACTTTGCAGAGACGTGTTACTCCTTCTGTGTTGACGAGACAGTTGCTCATGTTCAGTTTGCGCAGTGTGGGGTGTTTGTTCACGATTTCCACCAAAACTGCAAACCCTTTTGGTCCCAGATAAGTGTTGGCTAGGTCCAATGAGTGTAAAGGTTGGGTCGCACCGTCTAGCTGGTCGACGATGCTGGAGTTAGGCTTTGCACCGTGTTTCTCGCATGACTCTGTGTACTGCGTCTTGAATGCCGCCTCCGCACCAAAGGTGGTGGCCTTCGGGGGCTGCTTGCCGAGCGCAGCCATCTCACTGAGGCTGTCCTGGAGGTGCGTGTCGTGTGTGTTCCGTACACCTTGCTCTGCGAACCAAGGATGTTCTTCAGCCTGCTCCGCAGTCATCCTCCGATTCGGGTCCACAATAAGAAGCTTGTGGAGGAAGTCCTTCGCAGCGTCGGAGATGGCGTCCCAAGAGGTACCACGGTCGAAGTGCACTTTTCCTGCAACAATCTGCTTGAAAAGCTTCGACTTCGCGTCCTTACAGTCCCGCGCGACACGGAACGGCGGGTAACCACAGAGCAATACATACCCCATGACGCCTGCCGACCACATATCGCACGGCGGCGGTGTGTACCCCTTTCGTGTATTGTAGACGCCGGTCTGGAGGAGCTCTGGGGCGATGTAGTACGGTGTGCCGCAGGCTTTGGTCATAGGAATGCCTTCGTATTTGGCAGCAAACCCGAAGTCAGCAAGCATGACCTCCGAGTCGCATGAGTCGTCTTTGCTGTCGCGCGCGTTCGTGCGGAGGAGCAGGTTCTCAGGCTTCAGATCTCTATGCACAATGCCCTCTGCGTGAACGTACTTCAAAATTTTGACAAAGTTTTTCATCAGTTGCGCGGCCGTCCTTTCCGAGTAATGATGCAGCTGTGTCAGCCGCTTCAACACCTCACCCCCCGTCACCAACTGGGTCACCAAGATAAGGTGCTGTTCGTCCTCAAGAACCTGGTGCAGGCGTATGATATTAGGGTGGTCCAGACGCTCGAGAATGGCAGCCTCGCCCTTGACCTGGTTGATCCCTGCAGTGCCCAGACGTTCCTTCGACATCACCTTGCAGGCATATGGCTCGGCCGTGTTCCGATGCACCACACGGTACACAGTTGCATAGGCTCCTTTACCGAGCTCCTCAAAGGCTTCGTACTCTCGTGTGTATTCTTCCATAGAAAGGTCGAGGTGGTAGTGTGTGGGAGGGAAAGGTGCCTGTGGGCATTGAGGGGTGGAGGGTGTGGGGTGGGAAGTAATGTTACGCGGTGGTTCACAAAAGGCAAGGTATCTCAGTAACAACTTCCGCCTGCAGAAACAAATGAACCAGCTTGGGATCTGTCAGACCCACTAAGCTCTCTGCCGTCAGCCTTGTCTCCCAACCCAAGTCACGAAGAGCTGCAATGGCGTGCTCCTTCTGCGACATCGTCTTCTTCGTCAGCACAACTGTGTCCCCAGCACTCAGCTGCGTCGTGTAGTCTCCTTCTGCCATGACCTTCCCTTTTGTACGTTTTTGGAAAAATAGGATGGAGCACCCCGACACACACAAAGAGGGAATGCAGCCACCCCGAAAGGGCTTCAGGCACGCGAACCCAGTATTGCAGTAACACTGGGTTTCATATTTCCATGGTTTTGTGTCTCTCTGTTTTAGTTCACGTGGTGGGCAAGGAACATAACCCATACAAAACAGAAGGGGTGTAGTGTGCGTGTCTTTAATATTCTTTTCTTTTCTTTTCACGATTTTTGTGTTGCTTCAAAGCTATGGGGTAAACAGATGGGGAAACATTCTTTTGTTTGGGCTGCAAAAGATTGAAGGAAAGTAGATCACGACTTTATTCACGGGTTGCCTACGATCGTAGTACGATCGTTTACGATCGTACCAAAAAACGATCGTAACGATCGTAAAATATCGTACTACGATCAACTACGATCGTACTACGATCGTAAACGATCGTAGTACGATCGTAGTACGATCATTACGATCGTAGTACGATCGTAGTACGTTTGCCAAACGAAATAACGAATATCGCTTGAAATACCGTTCGATATTCCTTGCATGGTGTGCATGAAGCACACACAAGGTATATCAAACGATAATCAATCAGATAAAACGTTACATCATTGGAAAATTGTTGGCACCGCCGCCCTGTCTTCGTATTTATTACGTCGACAGGCCAAACAACGTTGGGCTCAGAAGAAGCAGTGCTAGACAGTCACTGGGGATCAACATGAGAACCAACTCCCAACAACACAGGCTACCGAAGTAGCAGGTGGGGTGTTGCGGGTGTTTGGGGTGAAAGAAAATCGATTTTGGTAAGTTACAGCAGAAAATTCTTAAGTTTGCAATAGCGAGAAGGGTTACATTGCTCTTGCGAGCTGTGAACCGGTAAGGTTGAGAAGGGTGACACGGCATACAAGTACAAGTACAAGTAAGACGTACCTTCTGCAAAGGCTGAATTCGCAATTCTAAGGGATATGAATTCAGCCCCCACTGTTTTTTTGAGATGATCATTCCATGGTATACTAAGCGTTCCCGAAGAATGAATCACCCCCTCCTCGTTCATGCAAACTCAAGAAAATTCTGAAGTAACTACAACCTGGCGTGCGGGTACAGATGCATTGCTTTGTTCTTTCCTCAAAGTCATGTGTGATCTCTCGGGTCTGTACTAAAGTCAGTGTTTAGATAAGCATCCACTTGACTCGTTCTAACAACCGTTGAAATCTAGAACAAAACAACACACTGCCCCTTCTCACACCAAGCCGCCATGCTTCAAGAGCATGCCCTGGGCAAAAATTACTGTGACAAAAATTAGTATTCTGGGGGAACGCAATATTTTCTTGTGTCTAGTCCTCCGCAAGCAGAGGACAGACTTTCCGGATCCCGAAGTCGAATTTCTTGCACTAGCTATGCTCCCTGGGTTAAATGGCTATAGCAGTGACTGACTAAGAGTTTCATAATAATTAGGGTGGTAATTGCACCAGCTCTTCCGTGGGCACTGCTTCGCTGTCACGATGAAGGGTCGTCGGTTCGGGTACCTGTTAAGAGAAATTGAATGTAAAAGTAGAGACTACAACAAAAAAACAAACAAACAAGAAGCCGCCCCGTACCCCACGTAAAAGTGACATTTTTGTTGACAAAAAAAAAAAAAAAAACGTGCCCGTCTAGGTGTCGATAGCATCGCTGTTATCAGGTCACAGCTGTCAAGGTCCGTCCGATGGCTCGCTGACGCGGCATGGGGAACTGCACCACTCGATGCCTACGGCCCTAGCATATCAGCTAGAGCATCTAGGTGGTCTTCACCTCCAACCTCCTCTGCTGGCACATCGGAGGGTGACATGATCGACGACGTCCTCGCAGCGGGAGATCGGCCTGCCGCGAATGACGTGCCGCCTGCTGAGGGTGACCCTGAGCCCAACCGTATTTTAAAACTAAAGCGTTCTGTTTCTCCCCCCTCCCGTAAACAGAATCCATCAACACGTTCTTCAAAAAGAAAACGCTCGTCTTCCCCCAGAGCATGCGACAAAACTGCCAAAAAACGGAAGAAATCCGTCATCAATGCCCCCCCCCTCCGCCCCGCCACCCCCATCTGATGATGGCCCGGTGGGTAGTAGTATCAGCGACATCAGTGTGACATCTGCCACACAAGAGAGATCATCGCGCTCGTCTGCGGTGACATAAAAATGTTTAGTATAGTGGAGCACACTCTAGGGTGGCTACACTAATACAACCAAGTTTTCAAAAAAAAAAAAAAAATAGCGGACATGTCGAAAAGGGAGAAAACCGGGGGGTTAAAAACATACCTTGCACTCGGCCCACTCTCCAGGTACAAAGAACATCACTGCACGACAAACCCACTACTACAATAGAAAATAACTATTTTTTACCGAACAGAAAGGTCGTTTTATTGATGAGTGTTTTCTGAGTGCACACTCAGTGGGGACAAAATGCAACACTTCAAGGCATGCAATACTCCAAGGAATTTGCTAAGGAAAAGTCGATATTGTGGGCCCCTGTAGTAGTAGTGCATATAGTTACCCCCAGATCGTCAAAACACCCGATTTTTGCGTTTTTTGCACTTTTTGGTGCCCAAAAACCCAACTCAGGGGTCGAAATTTTCCCGAAAAAAAAAATTTTTTTTTTGAGATTTTTTGATTTTTTGACAAGGCGCTGGCCCATACAAAATGCACTGGTGGTACAGAAAATGACTGGGGAATTAACTCTAGATGCTCACCCAAATTATTGAGTATCTTTTCTTATCTCCAGGTATCTTTTGACTGACGCTTTGTGGAAACGGGGAAAATTATTACGCGTCCACTCGACGTTTGGATAAAGAAAACTAGAGATGAAAGGGGGTTTGGGGGGAAGAGTTTAATTCTTGAACGCATCCCCACACTCAGTCATACGGTGTGGGGGACAATAAAACATTATGAACAAAGCTCGTTGCGTTCCGACAACGTTTCCTCTACGCTCACTACGTTCCCACTCCATCAGCAAAAGCCCTGCTTGTATGGTTTGTGTAGCGCTGCACTACTGCCCTCGACGTGTCTCACATGCACACACAGTGGCACATGCCTGTCGCCTCTTTGTTGCAGGTGTTTTCAATTGGGGTCAGAGTAAGAGGCAACAAACAGTTACAAGGGGAGAGGTCATTGTTTTGTTTTTGAATGGATGGGATGCGATCAACAAATTAGTGGAGCACACGCTAGGGGGTATTTCATTGTCATGACTTTTCAGTTTCTCTATCCTCTGCGATATGACGCGCAAACACGCCGTTTACAATTTTTCGCAGACCGATACTGACTTCACGAAAGTTGCTGTGCCAAAAACACCTTTCCTCTGCGAGGCGGGGTCCCACAGCGACAACGTCTATCACTCATGCGCCTATGAGTCGCTCAATGGCGGCATGTCTTTTCTCATGACTAAAGGAATCCAACCTGCACATTTCTTGCACAACACAAAAAATATTCACACAAACAAAGAAAGGGAAATGATGTTGTTTTGTTTCCACTTTGGAAACAAAGAACGAAATCTTGAACGATGAATGGGCACAAACATCAAGTTGTGCAGGGGGTACTGAGCAGGCTTATGTCTTAGCACAGAATGGTCGTGCAAAAAAGCACAAAAATACGTTGCTTCATGTTTCCTTCCTTCAAAACTTCACACACAACGCTTTTGGTTCTTAGGAGACACACAAGGTGCCAGGTTCTCTGATGTGCGAACCACCTTGCACCTCTTTGTCATATTGTTTCCCTTGCAATACATGGGGAAACCATTCGTTGCAAAGTAGGGAAAGCTTTTTGATAAAAATAAGCGAACACAAAAACCAGCGCGTGAGGAAGAAGGTGTTTACGATCCGAAGAAAATCTGTTCGATACAAGAAACGCATTCCTTTATCTTGTTCAGTGAAAATAGTTCAAAAAAGTACACAACAAGACTGTCAGTGTTTGTCGGTGACAGTGTAACTCAGGTGGGACGCCACCTGACAAAGTTCTGATGATCATCAACAGAACATTTTTTTTTTGAAAACGCCTTTCCTCCTCCCTTCCAATCCCCCCGCAAGTAATGACACAAACTTGCATTCACATCTCAACATACAACAGACGCACTCTGTTGTTCTAAACGGGGGTAAAAAATCGCTGAACAGGATAATCGGACAGATACTGAAAAGTCAGAACGCTTCCCCACCACAGATGCCACTGAAATACAAGGGTTTGGGTTTGAATAGGGTGGGGATCGTACTTTGATCTTTTGTGGGAAAATGAAAACATCAAAAAAGATTGTTGTTTGAACAAGGTAATGAGCAGATAGCTTCTCGAAAGATGCACGTGTCTCACATGCACACACATTGGCACTTGGTACGACTGTTGTTCACACATTCTGACACAACACTGCTCGATCCGGTGACGTTGATGCTGCTTGCACGTATTTTGCATCCTTCTAGGAAGGCATCCTCAATCCGTGTCACACTCGACCACCCAGACAGATTAAGCGTCGACAATGAGGAGCAGTCGGCGAGAAAATATTTCCCAACATGTGTCACATTGCTCCACCCAGAAAGGTCGAGTGTGGTCAACCTGCAGCAGTTGTGGAGAAAGGAGTTGCCAATCCGCGTCACACTCGACCACCCAGATAAGTCAAGTGAGGTCAACATCCAGCCGTCGCGGAGGAAACCATATTCTATCTCCGTCACCTTATTCCACCCAGAAATGTCAAGTCTGCGCACTCTGCTGTTCTCCAGGAACTGTTTCCCGATACGCGTCACATTGTTCCACCCAGACAAGTTGAGTCTCACTCCCGGCCAACCGCTCCATCTGCCGCAGTAGTAGAGGAAGCGGTTGCCAATGTGTGTCACATTGCTCCACCCAGAAATGTCGATTGTGGTCAACTCCTCGCAGTTGGAGAGGAAGTCTGCGCCTACTTTAGTCACAGCAGATACACCACTGAGATCAAGTTCTCTGAACGTGCCACCTGACAAGAATGCATTGGGTATCACTGTAACAACTTCCGCCTGCAGAAACAAATGAACCAGCTTGGGATCTGTCAGACCCACTAAGCTCTCTGCCGTCAGCCTTGTCTCCCAACCCAAGTCACGAAGAGCTGCAATGGCGTGCCCCTTCTGCGACTTCGTCTTCTTCGTCAGCACAACTGTGTCCCCAGCACTCAGCTGCGTCGTGTAGTCTCCTTCTGCCATGACCTTCCCTCCGAAGCGCATGTCAAAGCCGTCTTCGCACAACGCTGCTGCAGCCGCCGCCTTCCGCCGTATGTCCGTAATTGTATCATCCACACCCACCTCGACTGTGTACTTCTCTCCGTCTAAGCACTCGATGCATATTTCCATGGTTTTGTGTCTCTCTGTTTTGTTGCAGGTGTTTTCAATTGGGGTCAGAGTAAGAGGCCACAAACAGTTACAAGGGGAGAGGTCTTTTCTTTTTGAATGGATGCGATCAACAAATTAGTGGAGCACACGCTCGGGGGTATTTCATTGTCATGACTTTTCAGTTTCTCTATCCTCTGCGATATGACGCGCAAACACGCCGTTTTCAATATGATTCGCAGACCGATGCTTACTTCACGAAAGTTGCTGTGCCAAAAACACCTTTCCTCTGCGAGGCGGGGTCCCACAGCGACAACGTCTATCACTCATGCGCCTATGAGTCGCTCAATGGCGGCATGGCTTTTCTCATGACTAAAGGAATCCAACCTGCACATTTCTTGCACACCACAAAAAATATTCACACAAACAAAGAAAGGGAAATGATGTTGTTTTGTTTCCACTTTGGAAACAAAGAACGAAATCTTGAACGATGAATGGGCACAAACATCAAGTTGTGCAGGGGGTACTGAGCAGGCTTATGTCTTAGCACAGAATGGTCGTGCAAAAAAGCACAAAAATACGTTGTTTCATGTTTCCTTCCTTCAAAACTTCACACACAACGCTTTTGGTTCTTAGGAGACACACAAGGTGCCAGGTTCTCTGATGTGCGAACCACCCTGCACCTCTTTGTCATATTGCTTCCCTTGCAATACATGGGGAAACCATTCCTTGCAAAGTAGGGAAAGCTTTTTGATAAAAATAAGCGAACACAAAAACCAGCGCGTGAGGAAGGTGTTTACGATACGAATAAAATCTGTTCGATACAAGAAACGCATTCCTTTATCTTGTTCCACCTGATTCCGGGAAATCAACATACCCCCAAACGCCCCCATACGCCCCCAAACTCACCCCAATTTTTTTGGAAAAAAAGTTTTTCCCAGGGTGTCTGGACTGGGGTGGGGGGACATGGTGGTAGCTACAAACTTGTTGAACCACAGCCAACCCGCCAGTCACTGAAAAGTGACCAGACAGTCCACTTGACAAACACAAAAGTGTCCAGTCACGTGGGGCATTCATGCACTGAGGAGATAATGATTCAACAATTTACAAGAAAGCATTACTTAACCTACTGCTGGAAGTTGCCAGGTCGTAGTAACACACAAAGCGTGCCTCCGTTCGGGAATAGAGGAGTTAGAGAGTCCAAAAAGGCCTCTGGAACGGCCCAAGACCCCCGTGGAGAAGTTAGATGTTGTAATGCTATCAAGTACAAACTGCGACCACTGTCTTACCCTCCTCAATGCATGATGGAAGATGTCTTTGACAACAAATATCCTGTACCCAGGTACCCAGGTTCCCAGACCCACGCAGTACTACGTCGCAGTACTACGCAAAATTTACCACCAGACCCCGTCTTCGTGCACCTTAAGTACAACGCCGCAGACAGGCCAAACATGCGTTGGACTCAGAGGAATGCCTGCTGTGCAGTGTATCAAACATGAGAACCAACTCCCAGCAACAAGGGGCGCCTTTTTGCGGGCGTTGTTGAGGGTGTTTGGGGTGCAAAGTTTTCCACAATTTTGATGCGCGGGTACAGAAGTGTTGTCTTGTTCTTTCATCTCTAGGAATGTAAATGTCAATCGCGTTTAACTACCACTAGGTTGTTCAGTGAACCCACGAGGGGTCGAAGGGGTACACGTACACGTACACGTACACGTACACGTACACGTACACGTACACGTACACGTACACGTACACGTACACGTACACGTACACGTACACGTACACGTACACGTACACGTACACGTACACGTACACGTACACGTACACGTACACGTACACAGTACACAGTACACAGTACACTGTTAATGTAGAGGAGAGGCGGGAAAGTTGGACCACGTCTATCTCCGTCGAAGCGCATACAAAGGGAATATTGAACTCTGATAGGCATAGTTCCACATCCACCGTTGCCGTCATCGCGTGCGGCAGTGGCGGCGCATCGGCGGAGTTGATGTGCTGGTTGGTCGAATGGCCTCGGGCCCATTGCATCTTTGGGGTTGCTGGTTGGTTCAGTACAGCGACCGCGGGGTCTTGTGTGTCGGAAGAGGTTTGTCTCGCGAGCCAAACAACTCGTACAAATATGCGTTCACTTGTAGTTATTTTTCCTTACACGTAGTGTTATTAGAAACTCGAGTAATAAAGCCAACGTTTAATCGCCTGATACCGACTATTTTCTCCTCCCCTTTAAAAATCACTTGCGCCAAAATTCAGATCTCATACACTGCTTTTGGCTGCGTTCAACGAAAATAATCTTCCCCCCTTTTTCTAGTCGAGTAATCAAGATCAGTTGGCGACTGTAAGAGTCGAGTTTTAGGGAAATATTCATATTGGAACCGAAACTTTGGGGAACCGGTCATTTCGGAACCGGGAACTGGTCCCGGGAACCATACGGGGGGAACCGGTTCCCTGGTTCCCCTGGCGCTCACCAGCACCACGTAGGATTGGGACGAAAACCTGGGGGTGGAACACTTAGTTAGCCACTGCTATTGCCATTAACCCAGGGAGCATAGCTAGTGCAAAAAATTCGACTTTGGAAACCTTCCGGAAAGTCTGTCCTCTGCTTTCGGAGGACGAGGCACAAGAAAATATTGTTTGTTCCCCCAGAAAATCAGTGCACAATTCACACTCCTTGTGGGTCTTGTTGCCTTTTTTGTCAACAGTAATTTTGGCCCAGGCATGCTCTTGAAGCATGACAATTTAGTGTGTATGGGCAGGGTGTTGTTTTGTTCTGAATTCTCTTTGTTATAACATCTAAGTCAATCGCGGGTGGTGGTTTGTGTTGGTGGTTTGTGTAGCGGGAGGCACTATTTTTAATAAACTTCCTGCAGCTGATATGCACTGTTATTTCTTCGGATTTATCATCATACAGCGTAACATAGTGGTTTCGCCTGGTCGACACAACCTTTGATAGAGATGGGATATGTACGTGTACGTGTACGTGTACGTGTACGTGTACGTGTACGTGTACGTGTACGTGTACGTGTACGTGTACGTGTACGTGTACGTGTACGTGTACGTGTACGTGTACGTGTACGTGTACGTGTACGTGTACGTGTACGTGTACGTGTACGTGTACGTGTACGTGTACGTGTACGTGTACGTGTACGTGTACGTGTACGTGTACGTGTACGTGTACGTGTACGTGTACGTGTACGTGTACGTGTACGTGTACGTGCACGTGTACGTGTACGTGCACGTGTCCTGTGTACTCCCGCGCCTGCCCCCACACTGGGACCCCAACCAAAAAATAGCACCCGCCCCCAAACGCCCCCATACACCCCCAAACTCACCCCCGAATCAGGTGGTTGTTCAGTGAAAATAGTTCAAAAAAGTGCACAACAAGACTGTCGGTGTTTGTCGGTGACAGTGTAACTGGTGGGACGCCACCTGACAAAGTTCTGGTGATCATCAACAGAACATATTTTTTTGAAAACGCCTTTCCTCCTCCCTTCCAATCCCCCCGCAAGTTATGACACAAAGTTACATTCACATCTCAACATACACACTCTGTTGTTCTAAACGGGGGTAAAAACCTAGACAGGATGTCGAAACCAAAACAGGATAATCGGGCAGATACTGAAAAAGTTGGAAGGCTTCCCCACCACAGATGCCACTGAAATACAAGGGTTTGGGTTTGAATAGGGTGGGGATCGTACTTTGATCTTTTGTGGGAAAATGAAAATATCAAAAAAGATTGTTGTTTGGGCAAGGTAATGAGCAGATAGCTTCTCGAAAGATGCACGTGTCTCACATGCACACACATTGGCACTTGGTACGACTGTTGTTCACATATTCTGACACAACACTGCTCGATCCGGTGACGTTGATGCTGCTTGTGGGTATTTTGCATCTTTTTAGGAAGGCATCCTCAATCCGTGTCACACTCGACCACCCAGACAAGTTAAGCGTCAACAATGAGGAGCAGTCGGCGAGAAAATATTTCCCAACATGTGTCACATTGCTCCACCCAGAAATGTCGAGTGTGGTCAATGAGCAGCAGTTGTAGAGAAAGTCACTTTGAATCACCGTAACTTTGTTCCATCCAGAAATATCGAGTGTGGTCAACCTGTAGCAGTTGTAGAGAAAGTAGTCGCCAATCCGTGTCACATTGCTCCATCCAGACAAGTCAAGTGAGGTCAACGACTGGCAGTAGAGGAAAAATTGTTCTATCTCCGTCACCTTATTCCACCCAGAAATGTCAAGTGTGCGCACTCCGCTGTACTTCAGGAAGTGGCTCCCGATATGCGTCACATTGTTCCACCCAGATATGTCAAGTCTCACTTCTGTCCTACTCCATCTGCTGCTGTTCTGGAGAAAGCGGTTGCCAATGTGTGTCACATTGTTCCACCCAGAAATGTCGATTGTGGTCAACTCCTCGCAGTTGGAGAGGAAGTCTGCGCCTACTTTAGTCACAGCTGACACACCACTGAGATCAAGTTCTCTGAACCTGCCACCTGACAAGAATGCATTGGGTATCACTGTAACAACTTCCGCCTGCAGAAACAAATGAACCAGCTTGGGATCTGTAAGACCCACTAAGCTCTCTGCCGTCAGCCTTGTCTCCCAACCCAAGTCACGAAGAGCTGCAATGGCGTGCTCCTTCTGCGACATCGTCTTCTTCGTCAGCACAACTGTGTCCCCAGCACTCAGCTGCGTCGTGTAGTCTCCTTCTGCCATGACCTTCCCTCCGAAGCGCATGTCAAAGCCGTCTTCGCACAACGCTGCTGCAGCCGCCGCCTTCCGCCGTATGTCCGTAATTGTGTCATCCACACCCACCTCGACTGTGTACTTCTCTCCGTCTAAGCACTCGATGCATATTTCCATGGTTTTGTGTCTCTCTGTTTTGTTGCAGGTGTTTTCAATTGGGGTCAGAGTAAGAGGCAACAAACAGTTACAAGGGGAGAGGTCTTTTGTTTTTGAATGGATGCGATCAACAAATTAGTGGAGCACACGCTAGGGGGTATTTCATTGTCATGACTTTTCAGTTTCTCTATCCTCTGCGATATGACGCGCAAACACGCCGTTTACAATTTTTCGCAGACCGATACTGACTTCACGAAAGTTGCTGTGCCAAAAACACCTTTCCTCTGCGAGGCGGGGTCCCACAGCGACAACGTCTATCACTCATGCGCCTATGAGTCGCTCAATGGCGGCATGGCTTTTCTCATGACTAAAGGAATCCAACCTGCACATTTCTTGCACAACACAAAAAATATTCACACAAACAAAGAAAGGGAAATGATGTTGTTTTGTTTCCACTTTGGAAACAAAGAACGAAATCTTGAACGATGAATGGGCACAAACATCAAGTCGTGCAGGGGGTGCTGAGCAGGCTTATGTCTTAGCACAGAATGGTCGTGCAAAAAAGCACAAAAATACGTTGTTTCATGTTTCCTTCCTTCAAAACTTCACACACAACGCTTTTGGTTCTTAGGAGACACACAAGGTGCCAGGTTCTCTGATGTGCGAACCACCTTGCACCTCTTTGTCATATTGTTTCCCTTGCAATACATGGGGAAACCATTCGTTGCAAAGTAGGGAAAGCTTTTTGATAAAAATTAGCGAACACAAAAACCAGCGCGTGAGGAAAAAAGTGTTTACGATACAAATAAAATCTGTTCGATACAAGAAACGCATCCCCTTTATCTTGTTCAGTGAAAATAGTTCAAAAAAGTGCACAAAAAGACTGTCGGTGTTTGTCGGTGACAGTGCAACTCAGGTGGGCCGCCACCAAACAAAGTTCTGCTGATCATCAACAGAACGTTCTTTATTTTTTTAAGAACGCCTTTCCTCTTCCCTTCCAATCCCCCCGCAAGTAATGACACAAAGTTGCATTCACATCTCAACAGACGCACTCTGTTGTTCTAAACAGGGGTAAAAAATCGCTGAACAGGAGAATCGGGCAGATACTGAAAAAGTTGGAACGCTTCCCCACCACAGATTACACAGATATCTTTTGTGGGAAAATAACAACATCAAAAAAATTGTTGTTTGAACAGGGTAATGAGAGAAAGCTTCTCGAAAGATGCACGTGTCTCACATGCACACACATTGGCACTTGGTACGACTGTTGTTCACATATTCTGACACAACACTGCTCGATCCGGTGACGTTGATGCTGCTTGTGGGTATTTTGCATCCTTTTACGAAGGCATCCTCAATCCGTGTCACACTCGACCACCCAGAAATGTCGAGTGTGGTCAACGATCTGCAGTTGGAGAGGAAGTGACTTTGAATCACCGTAACTTTGTTCCACCCAGAAATATCCAGTGTGGTCAACGAAATGCAGTTGTAAAGAAAGTAGTTGCCAATCCACGTCACATTGCTCCACCCAGAAAGGTCGAGTGTGGTCAACCTGCAGCAGTTGTGGAGAAAGGAGTTGCCAATCCGCGTCACACTCGACCACCCAGATAAGTCAAGTGAGGTCAACATGCAGCAGTGGCGGAGGAAAGAATATTCTATCTCCGTCACCTTATTCCACCCAGAAATGTCAAGTGTGGACACTCTGCTGTTCGCCAGGAACTGACTCCCGATACGCGTCACATTGTTCCACCCAGATATGTCAAGTGTGCGCACTCCGCTGTCCTCCAGGAAGTTGCACCCGATACGGGTCACATTGTTCCACCCAGACAAGTTGAGTCTCACTCCCGACCCGCTCCATCTGCCGCAGTAGTAGAGGAAGCGGTTGCCAATGTGTGTCACATTGCTCCACCCAGAAATGTCGATTGTGGTCAACGACTGGCAGTACGAGAGGAAGTCTGCGCCTACTTTAGTCACAGCTGACACACCACTAAGATCAAGTTCTCTGAACCTGCCACCTGACAAGAATGCATTGGGTATCACTGTAACAACTTCCGCCTGCAGAAACAAATGAACCAGCTTGGGATCTGTAAGACCCACTAAGCTCTCTGCCGTCAGCCTTGTCTCCCAACCCAAGTCACGAAGAGCTGCAATGGCGTGCTCCTTCTGCGACATCGTCTTCTTCGTCAGCACAACTGTGTCCCCAGCACTCAGCTGCGTCGTGTAGTCTCCTTCTGCCATGACCTTCCCTCCGAAGCGCATGTCAAAGCCGTCTTCGCACAACGCTGCTGCAGCCGCCGCCTTCCGCCGTATGTCCGTAATTGTATCATCCACACCCACCTCGACTGTGTACTTCTCTCCGTCTAAGCACTCGATGCATATTTCCATGGTTTTGTGTCTCTCTGTTTTGTTGCAGGTGTTTTCAATTGGGGTCAGAGTAAGAGGCAACAAACAGTTACAAGGGGAGAGGTCTTTTCTTTTTGAATGGATGCGATCAACAAATTAGTGGAGCACACGCTCGGGGGTATTTCATTGTCATGACTTTTCAGTTTCTCCATCCTCTGCGATATGACGCGCAAACACGCCGTTTTCAATATGATTCGCAGACCGATGCTTACTTCACGAAAGTTGCTGTGCCAAAAACACCTTTCCTCTGCGAGGCGGGGTCCCACAGCGACAACGTCTATCACTCATGCGCCTATGAGTCGCTCAATGGCGGCATGGCTTTTCTCATGACTAAAGGAATCCAACCTGCACATTTCTTGCACAACACAAAAAATATTCACACAAACAAAGAAAGGGAAATGATGTTGTTTTGTTTCCACTTTGGAAACAAAGAACGAAATCTTGAACGATGAATGGGCACAAACATCAAGTTGTGCAGGGGGTACTGAGCAGGCTTATGTCTTACACCATGGACTCGTAATGACATTACGCGCGTCATGACGAGGTAATTACGAGTGCCTTGACGAGGTAATTACGAGGGCACCCCCTCGTAATTACCACGTCACGACGTCGTCATGACGTGGGCACCCACGACAAGGCGATTTTTGACCAATAAAAACAAGTAATTGCTATCGGAAAAAAAACCGGGTGTGCTGTGGAACTCCACTCTGAAAAAAATATAATCTACAACACGCCCAGCATTCTGCTCTTCTGCAGGTATGCTAAAACGCTCTTCGTACGCTGCTGAACCCACTGGGATGCCTGCATCTGAAACTTTTAAACAGTGCGGCTGTCCTCTTCGTCCAGCACCATCTGCTCGATCGCGTTATTGGACGTAGTCTCGGCAGGCTCGATAACCATTCGCTCGGGCGGCCTCGGCATGTTCCAGCTCGTAGTCGTCCACAGGCTCCCACGCATCGTCGTCGTCATCAGAGCAGTGCGGAAGGAACACATAATGCACAGACGACAACACGTCGTCGATCGCACCAGGCATCGTCACATCAGCACCTCCAGAAAATCGCCAGGATGCTATGGTGGTTTCGAAAATCGGGCGGAGTTATCCACAGCACACCCCATTTTTTTTCTTAGCAATTAGTTGTTCTTGTTATTATTGTTTTCCCCACCCTTCCTTCAACCCGATCAGTTCGTATTGTTTTCGCGAAAACATGAAATTACACATTTCAAGAGAACAAAAAATTAAAAAGGGTTCGCCCCCTCAATGGGACGCCGGAAACCATAATTCCTCAGTGTCAGCCGCATCATTTCAATGAAACCAAAAAGTGGCTTATTTGCATTTTTGGGCTCCGCCCGTGCAGCGGTGGGGTCATTTCGGAAAATTGGACAATTTTTTGACCACTTAAATTTTGAGAAATATGAGCCCGGTTCCTTATACGTGGGGCCCATTTTTGGCCAAAATTTTTCTCAAAATCGACGAAATTAAAATTAGACCCCTTACCCCCCCCCAGAATCATTTCAATACACTACCTGTATTGGTTGCTGACGCGTGTATACAGGAAGGTTGGGAAAAAGTGGCTTATTTGCATTTTTGGGCTCCGCCCGTGCAGCGGTGGGGTCATTTCGGAAAATTGGACAATTTTTTGACCACTTAAATTTTGAGAAATATGAGCCCGGTTCCTTATACGTGGGGCCCATTTTTGGCCAAAATTTTTCTCAAAATCGACGAAATTAAAATTAGACCCCTTACCCCCCCCCAGAATCATTTCAATACACTACCTGTATTGGTTGCTGACGCGTGTATACAGGAAGGTTGGGAAAATTAAAAAGGGTTCGCCCCCTCAATGGGACGCCGGAAACCATAATTCCTCAGTGTCAGCCGCATCATTTCAATGAAACCAAAAAGTGGCTTATTTGCATTTTTGGGCTCCGCCCGTG
This sequence comes from Rhynchopus sp. YZ270_cl-10, assembly GCA_964035575.1. Lineage (NCBI taxonomy): Eukaryota > Euglenozoa > Diplonemea > Diplonemida > Diplonemidae > Rhynchopus > Rhynchopus sp. YZ270_cl-10. The sequence continues at coordinate 81,822 of OZ037885.1, forward strand.
CAGCGGTGGGGTCATTTCGGAAAATTGGACAATTTTTTGACCACTTAAATTTTGAGAAATATGAGCCCGGTTCCTTATACGTGGGGCCCATTTTTGGCCAAAATTTTTCTCAAAATCGACGAAATTAAAATTAGACCCCTTACCCCCCCCCAGAATCATTTCAATACACTACCTGTATTGGTTGCTGACGCGTGTATACAGGAAGGTTGGGAAAAATTTTTTTTTTCAAAAATCGGGCGTGGTAGGTCATAAAGTGGCCCAAAAAATCCAAAGAAAACCTCAGATTGACCAAATGGTGAAAAAAATTGTCAAGTCAAATTTCAGCCAAAATGCGGTCATTAGACCCCCACAGTGCCAAATTTTGCTTTCAATGGCCTCAAATCGTCGAAATTAGCCCTATATAGGGGCCAAAAAAAAATTCGAGAGTCCCTTTCCCTGGGAGGCAATAGCCAGACAATGACCACGGGAGCACCCCTCGTAATTACGAGGGCACCCCTCGTCATGACGTCGTAATGCCGTCGTCGTGACGAGGGAAACCCCACGTCATGACGTCGTCATTACGAGGGGGTGCCCGCGTCGTGACGACGTCATTGCGCGCGTAATTTCCCACGTAATTTCCCTCGTCCCTCGTCACGTAATGTCATTACGAGTCCATGGTGTAGCACAGAATGGTCGTGCAAAAAAGCACAAAAATACGTTGTTTCATGTTTCCTTCCTTCAAAACTTCACACACAACGCTTTTGGTTTTTAGGAGACACACAAGGTGCCAGGTTCTCTGATGTGCGAACCACCTTGCACCTCTTTGTCATATTGTTTCCCTTGCAATACATGGGGAAACCATTCGTTGCAAAGTAGGGAAAGCTTTTTGATAAAAATAAGCGAACACAAAAACCAGCGCGTGAGGAAAAAAGTGTTTACGATACGAATAAAATCTGTTCGATACAAGAAACGCATTCCTTTATCTTGTTCAGTGAAAATAGTTCAAAAAAGTACACAACAAGACTGTCAGTCTTTGTCGGTGACAGTGTAACTCAGGTGGGACGCCACCTGACAAAGTTCTGCTGATCATCAACAGAACATATTTTTTTGAAAACGCCTTTCCTCTTCCCTTCCAATCCCCCCGCAAGTTATGACACAAAGTTGCATTCACATCTCAACATACGCGCTCTGTTGTTCTAAACGGGGGTAAAAAATCGCTGAACAGGATAATCGGGCAGATACTGAAAAGTTGGAACGCTTCCCCACCACAGAGTACACTGAAATACAAGGGTTGGGTTTGAATAGGGTGGGGATCGTACTTTGATCTTTTGTGGGAAAATGAAAACATCAAAAAAGATTGTTGTTTGGGCAAGGTAATGAGCAGATAGCTTCTCGAAAGATGCACGTGTCTCACATGCACACACATTGGCACTTGGTACGACTGTTGTTCACATATTCTGACACAACACTGCTCGATCCGGTGACGTTGATGCTGCTTGCACGTATTTTGCATCCTTTTAGGAAGGCATCCTCAATCCGTGTCACACTCGACCACCCAGACAGATTAAGCGTCGACAATGAGGAGCAGTCGGCGAGAAAATATTTCCCAACATGTGTCACATTGCTCCACCCAGAAATGTCGAGTGTGGTCAATGAGCAGCAGTTGTGGAGAAAGGAGTTGCCAATCCGCGTCACACTCGACCACCCAGATAAGTCAAGTGAGGTCAACATGCAGCACTGGCGGAGGAAACCATATTCTATCTCCGTCACCTTATTCCACCCAGAAATGTCAAGTCTGCGCATTCTGCTGTTCTCCAGGAACTCTTTCCCGATACGCGTCACATTGTTCCACCCAGACAAGTTGAGTCTCACTCCCGGCCAACCGCTCCATCTGCCGCAGTAGTAGAGGAAGCGGTTGCCAATGTGTGTCACATTGCTCCACCCAGAAATGTCGATTGTGGTCAACTCCTCGCAGTTGGAGAGGAAGTCTGCGCCTACTTTAGTCACAGCAGATACACCACTGAGATCAAGTTCTCTGAACGTGCCACCTGACAAGAATGCATTGGGTATCACTGTAACAACTTCCGCCTGCAGAAACAAATGAACCAGCTTGACCCACTAAGCTCTCTGCCGTCAGCCTTGTCTCCCAACCCAAGTCACGAAGAGCTGCAATGGCGTGCTCCTTCTGCGACATCGTCTTCTTCGTCAGCACAACTGTGTCCCCAGCACTCAGCTGCGTCGTGTAGTCTCCTTCTGCCATGACCTTCCCTCCGAAGCGCATGTCAAAGCCGTCTTCGCACAACGCTGCTGCAGCCGCCGCCTTCCGCCGTATGTCCGTAATTGTGTCATCCACACCCACCTCGACTGTGTACTTCTCTCCGTCTAAGCACTCGATGCATATTTCCATGGTTTTGTGTCTCTCTGTTTTGTTGCGGGTGTTTTCAATTGGGGTCAGAGTAAGAGGCAACAAACAGTTACAAGGGGAGAGGTCTTTTCTTTTTGAATGGATGCGATCAACAAATTAGTGGAGCACACGCTAGGGGGCATTTCATTGTCATGACTTTTCAGTTTCTCTATCCTCTGCGATATGACGCGCAAACACGCCGTTTACAATTTGATTCGCAGACCGATACTGACTTCACGAAAGTTGCTGTGCCAAAAACACCTTTCCTCTGCGAGGCGGGGTCCCACAGCGACAACGTCTATCACTCATGCGCCTATGAGTCGCTCAATGGCGGCATGGCTTTTCTCATGACTAAAGGAATCCAACCTGCACATTTCTTGCACAACACAAAAAATATTCACACAAACAAAGAAAGGGAAATGATGTTGTTTTGTTTCCACTTTGGAAACAAAGAACGAAATCTTGAACGATGAATGGGCACAAACATCAAGTTGTACAGGGGGTACTGAGCAGGCTTATGTCTTAGCACAGAATGGTCGTGCAAAAAAGCACAAAAATACGTTGTTTCATGTTTCCTTCCTTCAAAACTTCACACACAAAGCTTTTGGTTCTTAGGAGACACAAGGTGCCAGGTTCTCTGATGTGCGAACCACCCTGCACCTCTTTGTCATATTGTTTCCCTTGCAATACATGGGGAAACCATTCGTTGCAAAGTAGGGAAAGCTATTTGATAAAAATTAGCGAACACAAAAACCAGTGCGTGGGGGAAAAAGTGTTTACGATACGAATAAAATCTGTTCGATACAAGAAACGCATCCCCTTTATCTTGTTCAGTGAAAATAGTTCAAAAAAGTACACAACAAGACTGTCAGTGTTTGTAGGTGACAGTGCAACTCAGGTGGGACGCCACCTGACAAAATTCTCGTGATCATCAACAGAACATTTTTTTTTAGAAAACGCCTTTCCTCCTCCCTTCCAATCCCCCCTGCAAGGAATGACACAAAGTTGCATTCAAATCTCAACAGACGCACTCTGTTGTTCTAAACGGGGGTAAAAACCTAGACAGGATGTCGAAAACAAAACAGGATAATCGGGCAGATACTGAAAAGGTTGGAAGGCTTCCCCACAGATTCCACTGAAATACAAGGGTTGGGTTTGAATAGGGTGGGGATCGTACTTTGATCTTTTGTGGGAAAATAAAAACCTCAAAAAGATTGTTGTTTGAACAGGGTAATGAGCAGATAGCTTCTCGAAAGATGCACGTGTCTCACATGCACACACATTGGCACTTGGTACGACTGTTGTTCACATATTCTGACACAACACTGCTCGATCCGGTGACGTTGATGCTGCTTGTGGGTATTTTGCATCCTTTTAGGAAGGCATCCTCAATCCGTGTCACACTCGACCACCCAGACAAGTTAAGAGTCGACAATGAGGAGCAGTCGGCGAGAAAATCTTGCTCAACACGTGTCACATTGTTCCACCCAGAAATGTCGAGTGTGGTCAACGACTCGCAGTTGCAGAGGAAGTATCTTTCAATCACCGTAACTTTGTTCCACCCAGAAATGTCAACTCTAATCAACCTTGTGCAGAGGTGGAGAAAGCAGCCGCCAATCCGCGTCACATTGCACCACCCTGACAAGTCTAGCGAGGTCAACCTGTAGCATCTGCAGAGAAAAGAGTTTCCTATCTCCGTCACCTTATTCCACCCAGAAATGTCAAGTGTGCGCACTTTGCTGCCCTTCAGGAAGTTGTACCCGATACGGGTCACATTAGATATGTCGAGTCTCACTGCCCTAAAGCAGTGAATTCCGCCGCAGTCCTGGAGAAAGCCGTTGCCAATGTGTGTCACATTGCTCCACCCAGAAATGTCGATTGTGGCCAACGACGCGCAGTAGGAGAGGAAGTTTGCGCCTACTTTAGTCACAGCTGACACACCACTGAGATCAAGTTCTCTGAACGTGCCACGTGACAAGAATTCATTGGGTATCACTGTAACAACTTCCGCCTGCAGAAACAAATGAACCAGCTTGGGATCTCTCAGACTCACTAAGCTCTCTGCCGTCAGCCTTGTCTCCCAACCCAAGTCACGAAGAGCTGCAATGGCGTGCTCCTTCTGCGACATCGTCTTCTTCGTCAGCACAACTGTGTCCCAGTTGGGACACAGTTGTGCTGTGTCCCCAGCACTCAGCTGCGTCGTGTAGTCTCCTTCTGCCATGACCTTCCCTCCGAAGTGCATGTCAAAGCCGTCTTCGCACAACGCTGCTGCAGCCGCCGCCTTCCGCCGTATGTCCGTAATTGTGTCATCCACACCCACCTCGACTGTGTACTTCTCTCCGTCTAAGCACTCGATGCATATTTCCATGGTTTTGTGTCTCTCTGTTTTTGTTTCATGTGGTGGCAAGGAACATAACCCATACAAAACAGAAGGGGTGTAGTGTCGTGTGCGTTTCTTTAATATTCTTTTCTTTTCTTTTCACGATTTTTGTATTGCTTCAAAGCTATGGGGTAAACAGATGGGGAAAGAAACATTCTTTTTTTTTTTTTTTTTTTTTTTTTTGAAAACTTGGTTGTATTCACGGTGGCCCATTCCTACCCTTAGGGTAGGGTCCGCGCGGGGTACCCCATGGGGTACCCCCCAGACTACCCCCCAAATCTGAGGGGTACCCCATGGGGTACCCCCCAGACTACCCCCGGGGGTACCCCATGGGGTACCCCGCGCGGACCCTGACTGGCACTGGGGGTACACAGGTACACAGGTACACAGGTACACAGGTACACAGGTACACAGGTACACAGGTACACAGGTACACAGGTACACAGGTACACAGGTACACAGGTACACAGGTACACAGGTACACAGGTACACAGGTACACAGGTACAGCCAGAGTGCCAGAGTCAAGGGTCCGCGCGGGGTCCGCCCCCCGATGACATAACGAAGTATCGCTTGAAAATACCGTTCAATATATGTTTGTGTGCATGAAGAAGGACACACAAGGTATATCAAACGATAAATCAATCAGATAAACGTTACATCATCGGAAAATTGTTGGCACCGCCCCCCTGTCTTCGTATTTATTACCCCGTCGACAGGCCAAACAGCGTTGGGCTCAGAAGAAGCAGTGCAAGACAGTCACTGGGGATCAACATGAGAACCAACTCCCAACAACACAGGCTACCGAAGTAGCAGGTGGGGTGTTGCGGGTGTTTGGGGTGAGAAAATCGATTTTGGTAAGTTGCAGCAGAACATTCTTAAGTTCGCACTAGTCGAGAGAGGCTTACCCGCTGCAGTGAAGCAGTGCACCCATTTAAGGATGGAGAAGCGTGACACGCACATACAAGTATGTACGTTACTTCAACAAAGGCTGAATTCTGGTAATTCTAAGGGATGTGAATTCAGCCACCACGCAGGTAGTGTTTTAAGGTTCCTCGCTTTGTGCTGCACAGCGGACTCATGACACAAAGGAGTTGCCCCCGCTCTCTTTCGCGCAAACTTAAGAAAATTCTGAAGTAACTACAACCTGGCGTGCGGGTACAGATGCATTGCTTTGTTCTTTCCTCAAAGTCATTTCTGATCTCTCGGGTCTGTACTACCGTCAGTGTTTAGATAAGCATCCACTTGACTCGTTCTAACAACCGTTGAAATCTAGAACAAAACAATACACTGCCCCTTCTCACACCAAGCCGCCATGCTTCAAGAGCATGCCCTGGGCAAAAATTACTGTGACAAAAATTGGTTTTCTGGGGGAACGCGATATTTTCTTGTGCCTACTGTAGTCCTCCGCAAGAGCAGAGGACAGACTTTCCGGATCCCGAAGTCGAATTTTTTGCACTAGCTATGCTCCCTGGGTTAATGGCTATAGCAGTGACTGACTAAGAGTTTCATAATAATTGGGGCGGTCTATGGGGTGGGTTAATGGAAAAATTGGTTTAAAAACCCAACTTTTGCGGTCCCCACCCGGTTTGCAATAATTGCACCAGCTCTTCCATCGGCACTGTTTCGCTGTCACGATGAAGGGTCGTCGGTTCGGGTACCTGTTGAGAGAAATTGAGTGCAAAAGTAGAGACTACAACAAGAAAAATCAAACAAACAAACAAGAAGCCGCTCCGTACCTCTTCCATGCAAAAAAGAAAGTAAAAGACTGCCCTTCCTCAGTCCGGAAGTAGCACCTCATCCGGTTCCCTGACGTAAAAGAGTTGTAGAGGTTACGAGATGCCATGATAAAAAAGTAAAAGTGACAATTTTGACAATAAAAATATGCTTCGATTTACATCCGAGCGGGACAAAGGCGAAAAGGGGAGCGGGGGGGTGTAAAAACCGGGGCTTAAAAACATACCTTGCAGCACTCGCTCGGCCTACTCTCCAGGTACGAGAACATCACTGCAGGAACAATCCCACTGATACTCATACCTGCATTCTATTTGTTGCCACATGGTAAAAATGACCAAAACTTCGACCAATTTTTTTTTTCTTCACAATTTGCTCATTGAGGCTTTGGATTTTTTGGGCCATTTATGACCTACCACGCCCGATTTTGGGCGAGAAGAAAAAAAAATTTGGGTCAAAAATCGACGCGTCTTTGGTAAAATCACGACTTTTCGGGCGCGAAACCACGTTTTAGACCCCCACAGATGCTCAAAAGTGCCAAATTTTGCTTTTAATGGCCTCAAAGGATCACGGGAGCACCCCTCGTAATTACGAGGGCTCCCCACGCCGTGACGTCGTCATTGCGCGCGTAATTTCCCACGTATGCGGGCGTGGTTGGTCATAAAATGGCCCAAAAACCCCAAACAAAACCTCAGATTGACCAAATCCAGGAAAAATTGTCAAGTCGAAATTTCAGCCAAAATACGGTCATTTTGGTTATACCCCGCGGTGTATGCAGTAGCTAGAACACGTACACAGCTAAGTTCCTAAGCGATTTCCTTCACATTTTTCATGAAAAATTGGTCAAAAATCGACTTGTCTTTGGTAAAAAAACCACGAAAAATCGGCTGCGCAAAACCACGTTTTAGACCCCCACAGATGCTCAAAAGTGCCAATTTTTGCTTTTAATGGCCTCAAATCGTCGAAATTAGGCCTATATAGGGCAAAAAAAAATTTTTGAGAGTCCCTTTCCCTGGGAGGCAATAGCCACCGGGTGTGCAGGGGGTACCCCGGGGGGTACCCCCCAGGGTCCGCGGGGGTACCCCATGGGGTACCCCCGCGGACCCTGGGGGGTACCCCTCGGGGTACCCCAAACCCCCCAAAGGGTACCCCGCGCGGACCCTACCCAACCCTGTGGGGTACCCCCTGGGGTAGCCCACGCGAGGGGGTACCCCCCGCGGACCCTACCCTGTGTGGTACCCTACCCTGCGGGGTACCCCTTTTGGGGGTACCCCCGGGGGTACCCCCAAAAGGGTCCGCTGGGCCACCGTGTTAGTGTGCTCCATATTGTTTTTTTTGAAACTGTTGTACTAGTTTAGACACCCGAGGATGAGCTCCACAAAACAACACACTGTTTACTTTATTTGTCAAAAACTGCATTTTTCCCCCTCCAAATGTACACTCTCGGAAGGGATGGGCCCCCCTCCTCTCCAAAAACCTAAAACTTTTGCACACGATGTATGTTCTTTTATTTCTTTTTGGTACACAAAAACACACTTTTTTTTTGTTTCGCTTTCTTCTGTTCTCCCCTCCCCCCACCTTCCTTTTTCTACACAGAAACGTTCGGTTGTTGCTCTCCTCCCCCTCCCCCCCCCCACGACTGTAACTACCACACGGTGAGGGCCCTGAGGTGGTGGTGACGTTGGCAGAACCGTGCCAACTTCTTCCGCACAGAGGTGCTGAGGAGAGGCAGCACGTGGCCAACGATCTTCTCGGGTGTCATCCCAAAGTCTTCGGGGAACGTAAAGAATACGTCTGGGAGCCACAGCTCGCGTGTCTCCAGGTCTGCGTTGACGGCGGATCCCCACGTCAGTTTCTGCGATGCAATTTCCTTCAACTGCTCCTCCAGCTGAAGAAAAAGAAAAGTTGAAAAAAAAAAATGAATCATGTCTTTGCTGGAAAAGAATGTAAATGGTTTAGTATGCAGTCCCAAACTGACCGCCACCACCGCCTCACTGAAAAGCGTCGTTTTTTTTCTCTTTTCACAGAGAGTATTATCAGCCACACAACACTTAACAGACGACTTCATCAGAAAGTGTTGAGAATGCACAGTGTCAGCAATCTGTCTCCTTTTTTTATTTTTTTTTTGGTGCGTTGCAGGCTCAAGGCATACCTCCAAAGAGTCGAGCACTATGTGTGCTGCTGCCTTGGGGACAGTGCGCTTTGACAGGGCGAAGAGACTCTCGAAGGTGGCAAAGGTGCGTGGCTTGGGCTCCACAGGGCCTTCGTCAGAGCTGCTGCTGTCGTCCATCAGGCTGAGTAGAAGGTGGGTAGATATGTGGACATAGGGGCATTGGGGCTGGGAGGAAATTCAGGTGTAATGGGGTGTGGGGAGACTTTAAACGTTGCTGTTGACGGGGTGATGACGCACTTTTTGCGCGCTTTCCCCTCTTCTTGGGTGCCAGCAACAAGATATGTGGAAAAAAAAAACTCCTGGTTGGGCTGTGAGCCGACCACGATCATAGTGGGGTGATGCGAGGCTTCGCGAAGAGTGGGCGACGGTGCTGGTTAGAGCCGAGGAACGCATCGCAACAGGGGTGTGTTTCCCTGCAGCAGCACCCCACATATATTGTCAAAAAGGGTGACTGTGGCATTGCTTTAACCATTCTTGCAGCTAGTGGCCTAAGTACCCCCAACACGTATACTACTCACCATCGACAACTCTGTGGTGGTGGCGGATTTCTCGGGGACACAGCAGCAATTTTGTTGCTAATGAGTTACTACTACTGTAGTTCCTCTTTGCGGTAAGACGACGTTGGTCTAGTTTTGTGTGCGACCTGGGTGCCCACAACGGCGCAGAGGGCTGGCCCCTCTGAGGGGTGTGAAGGCCGACGTCCGAGAAAGGCTGCGGATGTCTATCGCTTGGAAGGGATCGACCGCTAACGCTTTGTTGAGGCGGATATGCTGAGGATGGGAAACTGCCACGTTGCCGCTTAGCTATGCAACGTTTGTATATTTATCTTGGGGGGTTCCCTAAAAAGGAGTATTTTGGATAAAAAGGTTCAAAAAGCGCGTGGTTTCTGGGTCAAAAAAGAGGGGGAAAATAGTGAGGGGAGTTGGGTCCAGTCATAGGGGGTATAGCATATTTTTTGGAAAATTCTTCAAAAAAACGACAATTTTTGCTGGGCACAATGCAAATTTCAGAAAAATCCCAATTTTCGACTGGTTGAGCAAATTATGGCCCACCCACCCCGATTGTGTGTCAAAAACAGACTTCAGAATGTTTCTAGAAAGTATTACCCTTATCAGAGGGCGCAGTGTCCGACAAGGGTCACAGACAGAACGCGATTTAATTGGGGTCAAACGCCGAAGGAAAAGGAAGGATGCAGTATGGCGAGAGAATAAAAGTAGCGCACCGTGCGCCTTGGGCGCAAGCTTGCAACCCACACTTCGCGTGACATAGTTTGGCACTAAAAACGTGCAATTTTGAGCGCAATTTTTAGAAATGTTGCGTACCGTGGCTTCGCCATGGGTGCCATGACCGCCGTTTCTTTTGTAAATGTATTGAGATTACTGATACTGCGTGTGCCCAGTGCAAATATCAATGTAGTGTCGAACTCCGCAGTAGGATAACCGAGGAATTCTCACATTCTGCCGGAGGCCCCGAACGAGCTGGGTTGGGCTCGACCGAGCAATGACCGAGTTTCAGCGAAAACCACCAAAACCTATATTCCCCTGGGGTTTAGTTCTGCGACAGCTGAGATGTGTAAAAAAACACCACTATTCTGCCTCAGTACAAGTCCCAACCTGCTTGTTCGTTTTTCTTTTCAGACGGTCACTCAATTTTTCGACTCGCTGCGTTCGCGGACAAACCATCAACCCCCCACGATTTCCCAAAAACCTGACAGCTAGCATCAGGCCTGCGCGGAAAAATCTCAAAAACGGGAGAGAAAAATAAAATAAAAAAAATCTCGGATTTTCAGCGAACAGAAGGATCCACCCTGCACCGGGAGAGGAGAAAGGTATCGCTTCCGCCTCGTCGCAAAATCGATAGTGCGTTCGCACTGCTCACACTTGAACTGAACCCGTAAATGCCAGACGTCGTCCGTGTTCCACGTCACGTCGATAAAATCCTGCACCAATGTGTACGCACTGCCAATGCTGGACACCGTAGTGTTCTCCTGCATGAGGTCTGATGCCGCATGATGGCAAGGAATGGCGCTGCGAGCACTATAACATCTACATTGAAAATTCAGGTTCGGTATGACCTAGAGCTCCGAACTGCGCCGCAGGCCCCCAATTGCAGAGGGGGGTCTGGGGGGTTTGGGGGGCAAAGCCCCCCGGCGCTTTTTTTTTGGAGTCTCGGACCAGAAAAACCGAAAATTTGGGTTGAAATGGGCATGTTCCTAAGTAAAAACCACGAAATTTCGGGTGCGCGAAACCACGTTTTAGACCCCCACAGATGCTCAAAAGTGTCAAATTCTGGTTTTAATGGCCTCAAATCGTCGAAATTAGCCCTATATAGGCGGAAAAAAAAATTTGCGAGAGTCCCTTTCTATAAATGGGTCATACTATAGAAAGTGGAGGGTCCGTAGTCCGAGGGTCCGTAAACATTCGAAAACATACGAAAACATGCGTTTTTCCCAGTTTTGGCTGGCAAAAAACATTTTTTTCCCCTTTGTATCTCAGTTTTGGCAAAGGTAAAAAACACTTTTTGAACTTTTTTGCGATTTTTTAACATGTTTTAGGGAGCCCCCTTGGTTTTTATTTCACTTTTGTCAGGTATTTTCTCACATTGTGTGATTCGCTCTTCCTTCGTGTCATACCTGTCCTCCGTCTCAGCATGTGAGCTGTCCAGTGTGAGTGTGTCCCGTGTCTTTGCAGTACTGCTTCCGGCCTCCTTGCGTGGCGAGATGGTGTTCTTGCTTTCAGGGATGGAGTGCTGGCTAGGCGTCTCGTGGCGTGCGGGGAGCGAGAAGGAGGTGTTCGCAGCAAGCTTCCTGCTGCCCACACCACACGGCTCGTCCGCCTCGCTCTCTGCAGGCAGCTCGTCAGACGTCAGACGCAACAGCGCGAAGTGCACACGGTTGTCCGGGTCCTTCACAGCAAGGTGCCGCCTGGGGTCATCAGAGGAGAACTGCCGCAGTGCTTTGTGCGTGACACGCCGTCCACGACGTGCACCACGTACAGGGGCACGGCGGTTGGCCTGTTGGGTAGGGTAGGGTGTTGCATGGGTCACTTTCAAAAAAAAATCCCCCACTTTTTTCACACTGAATTTTTGGGTTTAACCAAAAATTAGCGCCGATATGGTGCCCAGAACCACCCCAGAAGCCATTTTCTGGCGGTTTGGGGCCATTTTTTTCTGGCAAACATGTTGGGCCGGATGTTTGGCCCTTTTTTTCCAGGTAATTTTTACCCCAAATTTACGCCAAAATGTTGTCTAAAACGTTCCTCCGACACAACCGTTATTTTTGAAAGATGACTCCTCATATTTGCATACCCGCAGGATCCCATGCTGTATGTCATCGAGGGAGAGCACGTACCCCCCTACCGTATAGCACGACGTAGAGAGATACACATTCACCTGCACAGGGAAGGCACCACCTATGGTGAACTGCGCGTCTATGTGAAGCGTGTTATAGACGTTGGTCCAGAAGGCGATTTTGTCGTGGTCGGTGGCGAGGAGCGAGAGGTTCACCCCCGCAAGCCTTTTGAGAAGCGACGAGAGCTCACGGTAGCGCGCGGACTGAACATACACAAGCACCTCTGTGTCACTTCCGTCCTCGAAGACGCGAAGCAAATAGAGGGCCTTTGTGATGAGCACCTTCGACAATTCTATAGGGGTCGCGCACTCTGGAATCTGCGGCTGGCTTGGCGGCGGCAGCCCTCTATCGACATTCAACACCCTGAGCTCCTCATCCTCCATAAAACGGTACATCCCAAACCCATCTGTAAACTTTGAAGGCGTCGCCGTCGCGCCATCCAACACATGGTGGAAGATGCCCGCCTGCAATAATAGATCCAAAAACTCCACCGCCCTCTCCCGTGGCCGTTTGTCCGAAAGAATGTTATCTGGAGAGAGATGCAGGTGCGGTATGTTGTTCATAATGTACTCAACAGCCTGGCGCGAAATGAAGACCTTATGAAACTGCATTTGTGTCAAATCGGATGACGTTCCCTTCATGCGACCTACGGCACGAAGGCTGCGTACTCTGGTGCATAGTTCCAACTCAGCGCGCAAACGGTGTACAATATTCCGTAGGGTAGCTTCAAGCTTGCAGTCGGGCACCGGATTTTCCAAAAACGGTGAAAACACCTTATTCACATCGGAAACAACAGGTCCGGTATCCTGCTCAGGAGAGTATGTACCGTGCTGCAAGGCTTCGGCCTCGATAGAACAAAGCTCCTCTTGGAGCCGTGCAGGTTTGTTTACATAATCTTCGTATTTTTTTTCGAGAATTTTTTCTGTGTCTTCTGGGTTGCGTGAAGCGGGTGACAACGCTTCGTGTACGGAGTCTTCACCACTATGAAAATCGCCTGCCGCGTTGCGGGCATACTGCTGATACTTCTTCATTGAGGATGGGGCAAAATCAGACCGCTCAGAGTACTCCCTCTCCAGCTCCAATAACCTTGCCGGATGTGCTTCCCCCCAGGCCCCGGTGCTTACCAAATCCCTTACGGTATGTGTAACCATCCATGCGTCTTTGTATTCCTGCTCGATCTTTGTGCGGTAATATGGCGACTGTCGTACCTCCTTTAAGTATGGCCCCCATTTGCCATTTAGAACGCATAACGCGGTTTGCTCATAATAGAGTTGCAGCTTGCAATAGTCTTCGTATCGGGTGTAGTTCTCTGTGGGGACGTCTTCTGTACGGGGTGCGTCCAGGGTGGGGGAGAGGATCCGCCAGCTTTCGGGGACATCTGCTTCGGGTTTGGTGTTGACCGGCCAGAGGTAGGGTGCGTCGGTGGAAAATTTCCCTTCAATACTGTCTTTGAGACGGCGGAGGTATAATGTGTTGGCATCGTGGACATCGATGGGGTCTGCGAGAACTAAGGTGTCCTCGACTGCTTCGGCGTTCTGCGCCATATCAGGAAAGAAGGTGATGGTCTTCGCATGCGAGGTCGGGTAGAACTCTGCCAGCACGTCGTCCCCGCTTTGTAGAGGCGGCGGGTGGAGGCTCCGTTCGGTTCTGTCGAGCTCGCTTATGGTTTTCAAGCTGTTCAGCAGATTGTCGGGGGATTGCTGCAGCATAGGGGGTGCAACCCTGGAGTGCATGCTAGCATCCAATGAAAACCCCGCGCTGTGCCCTCTCTGGCTTCTGAAGCTCTGTGGAACGCCAAACCGTCCGCCCAATGGTTGGCGGGAAGGGCTGCGGGTGGCGTATCTCGCGCAGACCGACCCAGCAAAGTCCGATTCGTGCAGATGCATATAACACCTGAACAGAGAGTTGCCACTGAAACTCCCTAGCCGCGCAGGGTGCTTTGTGGTGATCAAACGAGAGTTGAACATTGCCAACGGCGCCTCCCACCACCTTGACGGCAGCGACAACGGCGGCGGCGCAAACGACCGCCCCGTAGACGCACCCTGTACATGCAGGTAGTGATCGTTCTCGATATCCCACAGATCAATCACCCTCCGCTCACCATGCGCAGACTGCACGTTCGGCAGAGGCGCGGCCACCTTCTGTGGCGTCACGCACTCATCCTTCTTCTCTCTGTTGCTTTCTATTAAGGCTCCGCCAAAGGACACATTCGGCAGTCTCTGCTCACTCCGCGTATGCCCCGGGAAGGAGTACGACGGTGTCTGCGCGGTGTTTACATTTGGCGCAGGGATGGTGGGGTTGATGGCAGGGCCCTTCTCCGTATCCTCCTTGAGGAGGAATTTGAGTGGGCGTTGGAAGGCGTAGTACTGACCAAGAGCCTTGGCGTCGAGGCCGGGTGGGTGTGCGTAGGGGTCGTCTTCGTTGGAGTCGTCTGAGGTGGTGGTGGGGTCGCCCACGAAGGTCGTGTAGTTGCCGAGGAAGATGTTGAGCGACTCCTGTTTGCGGTTGTCCCAGAAGCGGTTGTTGCAGTACCGCACCACAGAGGTCGCGATGTCGCCCCACCCGCCGCGGTTGAAGAGCCCCAGCGTGACCGCCTTGCTCCCGCCGTATTGCATCGCGATCTGGTCGCCCATCTTCAGGTACACCTCGAGAAGTGTGTGTACAATGGTCTCCTCGTCAGAGAGTACTCCAAGGTACTCCAGCTGTTTGAAGAGAGCGTGTTTGCCGATGAAGAACTGTGCGAGGTTCGTGCGGTCGAGGCAGTCGACGCAGTTCATGCGGACCACGCCAGTCTGTTCGGTGGTGCTGCCGCCGTTGCCGCCGGTGGTGAACATCCCTGTGGGGGGTATGGGGATTTTTTGAAGAGAAATAGTAGTTTTCGACTGAAATGCAAAAACGCATTTCAGTCGAATGCAAAAGGGTGGGGTGTGGGTGATATGTACCGTAAGATGAGAGAGATAAAGTGGTCTCAAAGTCAACATACCTGTTACCGCAAAGGTTTCTTCTGCGATGCTTGCCATCTCGTTGTTGACCTTTTCCTGCTCGCGGCTGGCCTTGCGGAAGTCCCACCCGATGTAGCGGATCTTGTCTTCAAGGGGGAGGCGGTCGTTCATCCCTTCGATGACGGAGCTGTACTCACGTCCGAGCTGTGCCTCGCGTGGGATCTTCTCCTTTTGCTTCAGCAGGTCGAGGCAGATCAAGGGTGCGCCGTACGACGCGAAGAGCTGTGCAAAGTGCAGCTTTGTTGCGGAATTCCAGGTGTCGCCCCTGCCTAGCTTGATGGGTGGACGCAGCTTGGTAGGCTCCACGAGGCGGGGTTGGTACCAATAGAGCGGAACAGAGCCGCGCACCTGAACGTAAGATGAGTAGAGGCCCACTGTGCCGCAGTTGGCGAGACTCGACGCGTCGTACAGAATCTGCTCCGTCTCAATGTGGTTCGCAACGTTTCCGTCCTCCGAGATGCCTCGCTTCAGGAAGCGCGTGCCCGCGAAGTAGCGTGACCTGCGGCCAATCAAAATCAGCCGCATCTTCCTCCCATTGCAGTCGAGCGTCTTCTGCGTGAGCGACCCATGGATGCACGGCAGCACCCACTTGCTGTTGCAGTCCCCGAGCTCCTTTTGGTACTCATGCAGGAGAAAGGAGTTGTAGACAAACATGTCGTCGTAGCGGGCAACGTTCGTGTGTTGGGCGTCAACACCTCGCTCCTCGGGCGTGAGGGGGTCTTCGTAGCTTCCGGGGGAGAGGGGACGCTCCTGCTTTGCGTCGGACTTTGCAAGGCGCTGGCAGTTGAACTGCAGAGAATGGCTTAGATCATAGGAGTACGAAAAATAGAAGTCCTTCTTCGTCTCGAAGGACGTGAAGAGGTTGTGATACCGCGTCTCCTCGTCTGTGAAGGACTTCCGTTCGTTCGACAGCGGCCGCACCTCGGTCCCCTTCACTTCATAAATGCAGTGCGGGCCTAGCTGCGCCACCTTGCTCCTCTTTGTAATCATCACCAAATTGTAACCCTTTGTGAACCTTATAAAGCCCATGAGACCGTACCCGCTGGTGAGAAAGTTGAAGTAGTGATCCTTCTCGGTGAAGGCGGAGCGTAAGGTGTCCACGACCATCTTGATCTGCACATGAGAGTAAGGCGTCGCGTCTTCTGTAATGGAAAGCTCCTCGGTTGATAGCCGGTCGATCTTTAGGATGTTGAACACCGTCTTGTTCGCGTCTGATGCGATGATGAAGAGCTTTGGGATTGTCTCGTATACGTCGTACAGCTCCAGGGCTGGGCGCGAGCGCGGTAGAGGCACCATGCGTGGGTTCGCACCGCCAGAGGACTCGGCCATTGTGGCGGGGAGGAGGGGGGCCTTCTGTGGGGTGGGTGGGAACAAATGTTGCGCGGTGCACAAAAAAGGCAGCTCTGTATTTGTGCAGGGGTTAAGTTAGGGCGGGTTTCTGGGTTTTCAAAACCCGGTTTTCGGGTTTTCGGGTTTTTCAAAAAAAAAAAAAAAAAAAAAAAAAAAAAAAAAAATCCAAATTTTTGGGTGGTGTAGGCTGGGAAGGTGGGGTAGGGGTGGGCGGAGCCCCCTCCCGCCCCACCCTCTAAGAAAAAAAATATCCTCCCGACCCAAACAAACCCCCCGTCAGAACTGGGAATTATTCATATGAAGAGGCAACAGGGATCTCTGGCGAACTTCGGGTTCAGTACTAGTGTTGCGAGAGTGCGGATGAGGCAGGAAGTGGGAACTGAGGTTGGTGAGGGGTACACCAGTCCTGTTCTTCAAATTTATGCTCCAAAATTGTTAGGACAAATCCAAAAATCCCCAGGGTCCCCCCATTTTTTGGTGGGATTTTTGAACTTTGCCCAAAAATTGCGGAATTTTTTCCCCGCTCGCTGCGCTCGCGGAGGGAATGGGTTATTTTTCGCAAAATCCAGAAAAACCGAAAAAAACCCAGAAAACCCGACTCAGCGAGAAAAAAAAAAAGCTAACTTAACCCCTGATTTGTGTCTTTATGTCGCAAAAAATGACGTTGGGGGAAGGGGAGTACACAAAGCAAACCGTCATGTGTCTCACATGCACACACATTGGCATGTGTCCTTCGCTTCGTGTTTGGTGTCCTTGTAACGGCTCTGACGCACAGTGTTTGACACAACACTGCTCGATCCGGCGATGTTGACGCGTATTTTTTTGCATCCTGCCAGGAAGCCCGTCTCAATCCACGTCACACTCGACCACCCAGAGAAGTTAAGCATCGACAATGAGGAGCAGTTGGCGAGAAAATGTTGCTCAATATATGTCACATTGCTCCACCCAGAAATGTCGAGTGTGGTCAATGAGTTGCAGTCGTAGAGGAAGTGGCTCTTAATCACCGTAACTTTGTTCCACCCAGAAATGTCGAGTGTGGTCAACCTGCAGCAGTTGTAGAGAAAGCAGGTGCCAATCCGCGTCACATTGTTCCACCCAGACAAGTCAAGTGAGTCCAACATGCAGCCGTCGCGGAGGAAAGAATATTCTATCTCCGTCACCTTATTCCACCCAGAAATGTCAAGTGTGCGCACTCCGCTGCCCTTCAGGAAGCGGTTCCCGATACGCGTCACATTGCTCCACCCAGAAATGTCGATTGTGGTCAACTCCTCGCAGTACGAGAGGAAGTCTGCGCCTACTTTAGTCACAACTGACACACCACTGAGATCAAGTTCTCTGAACGTGCCACCTGACAAGAATGCATTGGGTATCTCAGTAACAACTTCCGCCTGCAGAAACAAATGAACCAGCTTGGGATCTGTCAGACTCACTAAGCTCTCTGCCGTCAGCCTTGTCTCCCAACCCAAGTCACGAAGAGCTGCAATGGCGTGCTCCTTCTGCGACATCGTCTTCTTCGTCAGCACAACTGTGTCCCCAGCACTCAGCTGCGTCGTGAAGTCTCCTTCTGCCATGACCTTCCCTCCGAAGCGCATGTCAAAGCCGTCTTCGCACAACGCTGCTGCAGCCGCCGCCTTCCGCCGTATGTCCGTAATTGTATCATCCACACCCACCTCGACTGTGTACTTCTCTCCGTCTAAGCACTCGATGCATATTTCCATGGTTTTGTGTCTCTCTGTTTTGTTGCGGGTGTTTTCAATTGGGGTCAGAGAAAGAGGCCACAAACAGTTACAAGGGGAGAGGTCTTTTCTTTTTGAATGGATGCGATCAACAAATTAGTGGAGCACACGCTAGGGGGTATTTCATTGTCATGACTTTTCAGTTTCTCCATCCTCTGCGATATGACGCGCAAACACGCCGTTTACAATTTTTCGCAGACCGATACTGACTTCACGAAAGTTGCTGTGCCAAAAACAGCTTCCTCTGCGAGACGGGGTCCCACAGCGACAACGTCTATCACTCATGCGCCTATGAGTCGCTCAATGGCGGCATGGCTTTTCTCATGACTAAAGGAATCCAACCTGCACATTTCTTGCACAACACAAAAAATATTCACACAAACAAAGAAAGGGAAATTTTCTGGTGTGGCCCGCCCCTCGATTTAACCCACTTTTGGGCCATTCTTGAGCCGTGTTTTTTTAGGGCGGTTTACTTCTTATGTGTGCTAATTTGGGCGGGGTAAAAATGTTCATTTCTATCATCGGGGTGTGTCACAATGACATGCCACATTACATGGTAAAAACGATGACATGTCGTTGAGAAAACAAACAGTACGTGCTGTGTGAAAACACAAGTGTTTCTCTGTGCGTGACTGCGTGGGGGAGACTAAAACGTTATGAACTAAGCTCCTTGCATTCCGACAACGTTTCCTCTACGCTCACTACGTTCCCACTCCATCAGCAAAACCCCTGCTGGTATGGTTTGTGTAGCGCCGCGCTACTGTCCTCGACGTGTCTCACATGCACACACAGTGGCACATGCCTGTCGCCTCTTTGTTGCCCCAGATGTAACGGTTATGGCTCACACATTCTGACACAACACTGCTCGATCCGATGACGTTGATGCCGCTTGCACGTATTCTGCATCCTTTTAGGAAGGAGGCATCTTCAATCCGTGTCACACTCGACCACCCAGACAAGTTAAGCGTCGACAATGAGTATTAAACTTGAAAAACGTGATCCACCCCCGCAAAAAGAAAAACCAGCAAAAGGGAAGGATGGCACCACGGTGTGCCAGAGAGTGGCTTGATCCCATTTGCTGACTTATACCCAACAAAGAAGCGACACCTAAGTGAACAGGGGCCGTATACCACCGCTGGTGGCCTAGGTTAGTATATAAGCCAGGTCAAGGTCCGCACTCTGGCAGCGTCAAAATAAATAAACAACAATAAAACCACCAGTCATTCCAATGGGAGGAACGAATGACTGGCATCTCCTAATTCTCTAAACTGCGGTGAGTGGAACACCCAACTGATGCAAACCACTGCCGCAGGTTAGCACCTACAAAAAGCAAAGAAAAGAAAAGCAAAAGCTGTGCATGGTCGTAAAGTAGGTGCAGGGTCGCTTA
The DNA here is from genome assembly GCA_964035575.1 of Rhynchopus sp. YZ270_cl-10. Taxonomy (NCBI): domain Eukaryota; phylum Euglenozoa; class Diplonemea; order Diplonemida; family Diplonemidae; genus Rhynchopus; species Rhynchopus sp. YZ270_cl-10. The sequence continues at coordinate 101,314 of OZ037885.1, forward strand.
AATCCCTGAGGGCACAAAAAGCCCAGCATACACCTCCTCCAGTTGCTTTGGACCCTCCAGTATCATGTGCCCGGGTTTGCAAAAGTGCAATGCAACCATCCCACGCGTGGCCTTCGTTCACTCAAAAAAGAGATTATATCCGGGGACGCCAGGGCAAAAATGCCGGGGGGCTGCCACCTCACGTTTTTGTCCCCTTAAGCGTCGACAATGAGGTGCAGTCGGCGAGAAAATCTTGCTCAACATGTGTCACATTGTTCCACCCAGAAATGTCGAGTGTGGTCAACGACTCGCAGTTGCAGAGGAAGTATCTTTCAATCACCGTAACTTTGTTCCACCCAGAAATGTCGAGTGTGGTCAACCTGTTGCAGTCGTAGAGAAACGAGTTGCCAATCCGCGTTACATTGTTCCACCCAGATAAGTCAAGTGAGGTCAACCACCAGCATCTGCAGAGAAAAGAGTGTTCTATCTCCGTCACCTTATTCCACCCAGAAATGTCAAGTGTGCGCACTTTGCTGCCCTTCAGGAAGAGGTTCTCGATATGTGTCACATTGTTCCACCCAGATATGTCGAGTCTCACTCTGCTAAAATTGCCGCAGTCCTGGAGAAAGCGGTTGCCAATGTGTGTCACATTGCTCCACCCAGATATGTCGATTGTTGCCAACGACTTGCAGTTGGAGAGGAAGTCTGAGCCTACTTTAGTCACAACTGACACACCACTGAGATCAAGTTCTCTGAACGTGCCACCTGACAAGACGTTATCAGGGATCTCAGTAACAACTTCCGCCTGCAGAAACAAATGAACCAGCTTGGGATCTGTCAGACTCACTAAGCTCTCTGCCGTCAGCCTTGTCTCCCAACCCAAGTCACGAAGAGCTGCAATGGCGTGCTCCTTCTGCGACATCGTCTTCTTCGTCAGCACAACTGTGTCCCCAGCACTCAGCTGCGTCGTGTAGTCTCCTTCTGCCATGACCTTCCCTCCGAAGTGCATGTCAAAGCCGTCTTCGCACAACTCTGCTGCAGCCGCCGCCTTCCGCCGTATGTCCGTAATTGTGTCATCCACACCCACCTCAACTGTGTACTTCTCTCCGTCTAAGCACTCGATGCATATTTCCATGGTTTTGTGTCTCTCTGTTTTGTTGCAGGTGTTTTCAATTGGGGTCAGAGTAAGAGGCAACAAACAGTTACAAGGGGAGAGGTCTTTTCTTTTTGAATGGATGCGATCAACAAATTAGTGGAGCACACGCTAGGGGGTATTTCATTGTCATGACTTTTCAGTTTCTCCATCCTCTGCGATATGACGCGCAAACACGCCGTTTTCAATTTTTCGCAGACCGATACTGACTTCACGAAAGTTGCTGTGCCAAAAACAGCTTCCTCTGCGAGGCGAGGTCCCACAGCGACAACGTCTATCACTCATGCGCCTATGAGTCGCTCAATGGCGGCATGGCTTTTCTCATGACTAAAGGAATCCAACCTGCACATTTCTTGCACAACACAAAAAATATTCACACAAACAAAGAAAGGGAAATGATGTTGTTTTGTTTCCACTTTGGAAACAAAGAACGAAATCTTGAACGACGAAGGGGCACAAACATCAAGTTGTGCAGGGGGTACTGAGCAGGCGTATGTCTTAGCACAGAATGGTCGTGCAAAAAAGCACAAAAATACGTTGTTTCATGGTTCCTTCACTCAAAACTTCACACACAACGCTTTTGGTTTTTAGGAGACACACAAGGTGCCAGGTTCTCTGATGTGCGAACCACCTTGCACCTCTTTGTCATATTGCTTCCCTTGCAATACATGGGGAAACCATTCGTTGCAAAGTAGGGAAAGATTTTTGATAAAAATAAGCGAACACAAAAACCAGCGCGTGAGGAAAAAAGTGTTTACGATACGAATAAAATCTGTTCGATACAAGAAACGCATTCCTTTATCTTGTTCAGTGAAAATAGTTCAAAAAAGTACACAAGAAGACTGTCAGTCTTTGTCGGTGACAGTGTAACTCAGGTGGGCCGCCACCTGACAAAGTTCTGCTGATCATCAACAGAACGTTCTTTATATTTTTTTAAGAACGGCTTTCCTGCTCCCTTCCAATCCCCCCGCAAGTTATGACACAAAGTTGCATTCAAATCTCAACATACAACAGACGCACTCTGTTGTTCTAAACGGGGGTAAAAAACAGGAGAATCACGCAGATACTGAAAAAGTTGGCAGGCTTCCCCACCACAGATACTTATACTCATTACACAGATATCTTTTGTGGGAAAATGAAAACATCAAAAAAATTGTTGTTTGAACAGGGTAATGAGCAGATAGCTTCTCGAAAGATGCACGTGTCTCACATGCACACACATTGGCACTTGGTACGACTGTTGTTCACATATTCTGACACAACACTGCTCGATCCGGTGACGTTGATGCTGCTTGCACGTATTCTGCATCCCCTTAGGAATCCTGTCTCAATCCGCGTCACACTCGACCACCCAGACAGATTAAGCGTCGACAATGAGGTGCAGATGGCGAGAAAATATTTCCCAACATGTGTCACATTGTTCCACCCAGAAATGTCGAGTGTCGTCAATGAGCTGCAGTTGGAGAGGAAGTTAGTTCCAATCACCGTAACTTTGTTCCACCCAGAAATGTCGAGTGTGGTCAACCTGTAGCAGGCGAAGAGAAAGGAGGCGCCAATCCGCGTCACATTGCTCCACCCAGACAAGTCAAGTGAGGTCAACATCCAGCAGTGGCCGAGGAAACCGTGTTCTATCTCCGTCACCTTATTCCACCCAGAAATGTCAAGTGTGGACACTCTGCTGCCGCTCAGGAAGTTGTACCCGATACGCGTCACATTGTTCCACCCAGATATGTCAAGTCTCACTTCTGCCCTCCTCGGTGTCCTGCTCCATCTCCTGCAGTTCTGGAGGAAGCCGTTGCCAATGTGTGTCACATTGTTCCACCCAGAAATGTCGATTGTGGCCAACGACGTGCAGTTGGAGAGGAAGTCTGCGCCTACTTTAGTCACAGCTGACACACCACTGAGATCAAGTTCTCTGAACCTGCCACCTGACAAGACGTTATCGGGGATCTCAGTAACAACTTCCGCCTGCAGAAACAAATGAACCAGCTTGGGATCTGTCAGATTCACTAAGCTCTCTGCCGTCAGCCTTGTCTCCCAACCCAAGTCACGAAGAGCTGCAATGGCGTGCTCCTTCTGCGACATCGTCTTCTTCGTCAGCACAACTGTGTCCCCAGCACTTAGTTGCGTCGTGTTGTCTCCTTCTGCCATGACCTTCCCTCCGAAGCGCATGTCAAAGCCGTCTTCGCACAACGCTGCTGCAGCCGCCGCCTTCCGCCGTATGTCCGTAATTGTATCATCCACACCCACCTCGACTGTGTACTTCTCTCCGTCTAAGCACTCGATGCATATTTCCATGGTTTTGTGTCTCTCTGTTTTGTTTCATGTGGTGGGCAAGGAACATAACCCATACAAAACAGAAGGGGTGTGGTGTCGTGTCTTTTCTTTTCTTTTCTTTTCTTTTCACGGTTTTTGTATTGAAAAGAAGAAAACCTTAAAAACCTTAATTGTTGATTCTAAAACGGGGGAGGCTAAAAAAGCGCGAAAGGTAAATTCGGGAAGAGGTTGCCACACCATTGACAATTACAAAAGACAAGAAAGGAGTGAAACACTAATAACCGACTAAGAGTATGAAAACGATTCACTGTTCATCAGCGGAAGCAGGCACTGCACAAATGTGTCAAAGGTTTAAAAATAGAGAGGAAAAAGTGAAGTCATTAATGCAGGGACGCTTGATGCACGATAGTCTACACAAGAGAGCAGAAACCCAAAAACACAAAAAGGGGTGGGCGGTATGGTCACAACATCTCTCTCCTGGCACCCCATGCTGTACCGACAGTTGGGCCTCACCCTTTCTCTGAGGGATTTACATGGACGTCCTTGCAGGCACCACACCGTAACCCAAAGGCGTGGCAGAGAGACTCCGCAGAGCGACTCTGGCCTGACCGCTGGCCATTTATGCTCCGGGTGCGAGCACCCATCATAGCATAGGGTGGGGAATGGGCAGGGGAAAATCACACGTTGCTCAAATGAGAGAAAACAAGCACTTCCTCGCGATCACAAACCAAAAAGTAAGGGAAACTAAACATATTTTTTACTGGGAGGGTTACAATTCCTCCCAAAATGGTTCAAGAGATAACTGAGAGAAAGAAAAACCCCACACCCCCAGCACAATAGGTCTAACCTGAAGCACTGATGCTGTGGGGGAGGAGCGAGGAGCACGAGAACCGTCTTCGCGTCTTCTCAAATGTTTCATCAGATATGTACATAAGTGACATGTCTCTTGGGTCTTTTTCAACAACAGTTATGACCACAGTGTCTTCGACGTGTCTACATGCACACACAGTGGCATGTTTCCTTCGCCTCATCTTTCGTGAATGTTATGTAACGGTTATGACTCACATTGTATAACACAATACAGCTCGATCCGGTGACGTTGATGCTGCTTGCATGTATTCTGCATCTTTTTAGGAAGGGTGTCTCGATCTGCGTCACACTCGACCACCCAGACAAGTTAAGCGTCGACAATGAGGTGCAGTTGGCGAGAAAATATTCCTCAACATGTGTCACACTGTTCCACCCAGAAATGTCGAGTGTGGTCAATGAGCTGCAGTTGTAGAGGAAGTTACTTCCAATCTCCGTAACTTTGTTCCACCCAGAAATGTCGAGCGTGGTCAATGAGCTGCAGTTGGAGAGGAAGTTACTTCCAATCTCCGTAACTTTGTTCCATCCAGAAAGGTCGAGTGTGGTCAACCTTGTGCAGTCCAAGAGAAAGCGGCGCCCAATCCGCGTCACATTGCCCCACCCAGACAAGTCAAGTGAGGTCAACATGCAGCAGCTGTGTAAGAAAGAATGTTTTATCTCCGTCACCTTATTCCACCCAGAAATGTCAAGTGTGCGCACTTTGCTGTTCTCCAGGAAGAGCTTCCCGAGATACGTCACATTGTTCCACCCAGATATGTCGAGTCTCACTCCGCTGAAGCCTGGCGTCCAGATATATCTGCCGCAGTTCTGGAGAAAGCCGTTACCGATGTGTGTCACATTGTTCCACCCAGAAATGTCGATTGTGGCCAACGACGTGCAGTTGGAGAGGAAGTCTGAGCCTACTTTAGTCACAGCTGACACACCACTGAGATCAAGTTCTCTGAACGTGCCACCTGACAAGAATGCATTGGGTATCTCAGTAACAACTTCCGCCTGCAGAAACAAATGAACCAGCTTGGGATCTGTAAGACCCACTAAGCTCTCTGCCGTCAGCCTTGTCTCCCAACCCAAGTCACGAAGAGCTGCAATGGCGTGCTCCTTCTGCGACTTCGTCTTCTTCGTCAGCACAACTGTGTCCCCAGCACTCAGCTGCGTCGTGAAGTCTCCTTCTGCCATGACCTTCCCTCCGAAGTGCATGTCAAAGCCGTCTTCGCACAACGCTGCTGCAGCCGCCGCCTTCCGCCGTATGTCCGTAATTGTGTCATCCACACCCACCTCGACTGTGTACTTCTCTCCGTCTAAGCACTCGATGCATATTTCCATGGTTTTGTGTCTCTCTGTTTTGTTGCAGGTGTTTTCAATTGGGGTCAGAGAAAGAGGCAACAAACAGTTACAAGGGGAGAGGTCTTTTCTTTTTGAATGGATGCGATCAACAAATTAGTGGAGCACACGCTAGGGGGTATTTCATTGTCATGACTTTTCAGTTTCTCTATCCTCTGCGATATGACGCGCAAACACGCCGTTCTCAATTTGATTCGCAGACCGATACTGACTTCACGAAAGTTGCTGTGCCAAAAACACCTTCCTCTGCGAGGCGGGGTCCCACAGCGACAACGTCTATCACTCATGCGCCTATGAGTCGCTCAATGGCGGCATGGCTTTTCTCATGACTAAAGGAATCCAACCTGCACATTTCTTGCACAACACAAAAAATATTCACACAAACAAAGAAAGGGAAATGATGTTGTTTTGTTTCCACTTTGGAAACAAAGAACGAAATCTTGAACGATGAATGGGCACAAACATCAAGTTGTGCAGGGGGTACTGAGCAGGCTTATGTCTTAGCACAGAATGGTCGTGCAAAATAGCTATTTATTGGAGTGAAAATAAGTCGTTTTTTTCACCGAGTTGGTGTTTTCAACCCGAGTTACTTTAATTCACGAGCGAAGCGAGGGAATTAAAGTCACGAGGGTTGAAAACACCAACGAGGTGAAAAAAACGCTTATTTTCTACTCCAAGACATAATTTTATCCATAAGTGTGAAGCTTTATTTTCCGAGCCCGCCCAAGTGTCGTGTGAGACCTGTAGTGTGGATCTCCAGTGTCTTGCACCGCTTCTTCTGAGCCCAACGCTGTTTGGCCTGTCGACGTACCAAATACGAAGACAGGGGGGCGGTGCCAACAATTTTCCAATGATGTAACGTTTATCTGATTGATTTATCGTTTGATATACCTTGTGTGTCCTACTTCACCTGCACACCCAAGGTTATTGAACGATACTTTCAAGCGATACTTCGTTATGTCATTGGGGGTACTGGTACTGGGTACCTGGGGAAAACACGTACGTTTTTGTTCGCGATAACACGCACACTTTTTGTACGTGCTATCGCAATTTACCCTAAAATATATTACCTCCGCTGACACAGCTCGAGGGCTACTCCAACAAGTTTGTAGCTACCACCATGCACACCCCGTCCCCCCACCCCAGTCCAGATACCCTGGGGAAAAAAAAACTCAAAAAAAATAGGGTGAGTTTGGGGGTGTTTGGGGGCTTAAGACGGGTGAAAAAAAACGGTGAAAATAAAATTTTTATTTTCACAGCAGGCCCTTAGGGTGGTACTTTTTGCTGGTCAGCGGACCAGCAACCCTAGGTATTGCTGGTCCGGGTCAGTGATGTATATCATACATTCCATGGTTCTCCGTATAGAAAAGCCTGTTTCTGGAGCCACTTTAAAGTGATAAAAAATCCGCCAAAAAAATGTTGCGACCCCGGAATTTTTTCAGATCGATCCGGAAATTCACTGCCGCCCATTTTCGGGGGTCAACAATTCACGACTTAGGTCGTAAATGCAACTGTCCGTGGACACATGGATTTTATAATTTTTTTCCCCCGATTTTTCCCCCGATTTTTATTTATATGGAAAGATCGGTTTCTTAAGGACTTCCTTAAGAAAACCTCCTCTTTGGGTCGCCATACAGTGGCGTTTGTAAATTGATTTTTTTTTTTGGAGAAAGTTTTCGGTTTTTGTTTCCTTGGATTTATTTTGTACAAATCCTTCAATTTGGACATTTTTTTTATCCCGGAAACACACTCCACGGTATGCAACTTTTTGTGGAGCCAACCCTTTTTTTCACGTTTCTATGCAGGTTTCTTAAGGAATTCCTTAAGAAAACCTCCTATTTGGGTAGCAACACAGTAGCGTCTCTAAATTGGATTTTCTTTGAAGAAAGTTTTCGATTTTTTTTTCTTTGGAATTATTTTTTACAAATCTTTCAATTCCGACCATTTTTTTAGCCCGGAAACACACTCCACGGTACGCAACTTTTAGTGGAGCCGACCCCCTTTTCTGCACTGAAATCCCTATGCATTACTGCATACACACCCATGGAGCCACTTTAAATTGACTTCTACTCCACGAAAGTGGTCGATTTTATTTATGGTGAAAAGCGGGGAGCTCGGAAATTCACTGCCGCTGGTTTTCAGGGGGGAAAAATTACATGCCACACACCCACCTCACCGAGAGCCAAAACAGAAATACGTTCAGAAATACGTTGTGGAATTTCAAAAACTCGACTTCTACTTTTTCCCCTTATAAAAAATTCCACAAAATTCCACAAAATTCCACAAAAGTGCCGTGCCTCCACCTTGATATTTTTTTTGGAAAAAATATTTTTTTTTTCTGGATTTTTATTTCTTTGGATCCGGCCGTTTCGAAACGTTCAATTGCGGGGTCGGACGATCAAAAATATGCATCTCACATTTCTGAGTGCAAAATATGAAAAAGTATACGGAGAACCATGGAATGTATGATATAGGTATCTTTATGTGGGACCAAATCCCACAAAAAATCGAAAAAAAAAAAAAAAAAACTATAGAATTTCGGGATTTTTTGCAATTTTTACCTTACCTTACAGGGCTCTAAGAGGGGTCCCGAAGGGACTCCAGAGCAACGCGACCCCACCATGAAGAGCACGGTCGTCAAGAAGCCCAAAAAATGAGTCGGGATTCCGCAAAATGGGGTTCTCTGAGTGACTCGTGGTGTAAAAAGCTAGATTTTTACACCGTACCATGAATTTTTTTCGCCTGCGGCGCCATTTTATATTATTTTTTTTGCTCCGCAAAAAAAATATAGTTCCCAGTGTCTTCCCTTGTCAGCAGTGCTGAATTTTTGGGCAAAAAAACAAGCTGACCCCGATCTTGAAATCTGGATTCCTGGATAAGACACCAGTTTTCCACACACAAAAACAGTGACTGCCTCACACGAAACTACCGTTTTGGTGGGTGCTGGCTGTATGAAACCCTGCACACAACCACGCGAAAAACCAAAAAAGGGGGGTTTCCCACATATTTACCCCTTTACTGCACCCCCACCACCCCTATATAAAGGGGGGGGAGGGATAATTGTAGTGGGGGATAACTGTATGAATGGCGGATAAAATAAAAAATATCGCCAGTTTGTTCTTCTCAAAAAATGGGGGATAGTTGTAGTGGGGGATAAAAAAAAATATCTCTCTTTTTTCCCACCTGGATATCCCCATCCCCAAGGAAAATCCACACCAAAAACGCGGTGTGGGAAATGGGGGATAACTGTAGTGGGGGATAAAATAAAATAAAATGGGGGAGAAAAAACGGGGGATAATTGTTTTATCCCCCACTCCCCTTTACATTACTGGTCCGGGTCTATAAAAAAAAAATAACAATAGATTTTTTTTGAGATTTTTTTTTGAGAATCCCACCAGAACAGTCGGGTGTGTCACAGATGCAGAGACCCTGGGGGCTCAAGGGTACGCCGTGGGAGACCAGAACGCGACTCAATTGGTCAAACGCCGAAGGAAAAGGAAGCATGCAGCATGGCGAAATAAAAAAAGTAGCGTACCGTGCGCCTGCGGCGCAATCTTGCCAACCCACCTTCCTATGACATAGTTTGGCAGTTAAAATGTGCCATTTTAAGGGAATTTTTTTGAAATGTTGCGCACCGTGGCTTCGCCTGGAACCTTTGGGTGCCATGACCGCCGCTTCTTTTATAGATGTACTGAGGTTACTGATACGAAGGCTGACACCCACTGCGGCTTGTGGTTCACCCTCCCCACCCGCCTTTCACGATTTTGTGCATCAGAGGGGAGAAAGCGCGTCACCTCCCTGCAGTGGCAGGGAGTCTTTTTTTACCACTGTGTGCTTTTCACCTGTTTTTTGCATTGACCAGCAAACCGGGTTTGGACCAGCAGTTGGCGGCTACCCCCCCGACCACCCTAAGGCCCTGTTTCACAGGGTGAAAATAAAAATTTTATTTTCACACCCCTCCACGTACTTTTGGGTGGGCGAGGAAAATAAAGCTTCACGCGCGTGGATAAAAGCACAAAAATACGTTGCTTCATGTTTCCTGCCTTCAAAACTTCGCACACAACGCTTTTGGTTTTTAGGAGACACACAAGGTGCCAGGTTCTCTGATGTGCGAACCACCTCGCACCTCTTTGTCATATTGTTTCCCTTGCGACACATGGAGAAACCATTCGTTGCAAAGTAGGGAAAGCTTTTTGATAAAACTTAGCGAACACAAAAACCAGCGCGTGAGGAAAAAAGTGTTTACGATACGAAGAAAATCTGTTCGATACAAGAAACGCATCCCTTTTATCTTGTTCAGTGAAAATAGTTCACAAAAGTACACAAAAAGACTGTCAGTGTTTGTCGGTGACAGTGTAACTCAGGTGGGCCGCCACCAAACAAAGTTCTGCTGATCATCAACAGAACATTTTCTTTTGAAAACGCCTTTCCTCCTCCCTTCCAATCCCCCCGCAAGTAATGACACAAACTTGCATTCACATCTCAACATACGCACTCTGTTGTTCTAAACGGGGGTAAAAACCTAGACAGGATGTCGAAACCAAAACAGGATAATCGGGCAGATACTGAAAAGTTGGAAGGCTTCCCCACCACAGATGCCACTGAAATACAAGGGTTTGGGTTTGAATAGGGTCGGGATCGTACTTTGATATCTTTTGTGGGAAAATGAAAATATCAAAAAAGATTGTTGTTTGAGCATGGTAATGAGCAGATAGCTTCTCGAAAGATACACGTCTCTCACATGCACACACATTGGCATGCCTTCGCTTCGTGTTTGGTGTTCCTTTTGTCACGGCTCTGACGCAACGCACCAGCAGTGTTTGACAAAACACTGCTCGCTCCGGTGATGTTGACGCGTATGGTTTTGCATCCTTCCAGGAAGCCTGTCTCAATCCGCGTCGCACTCGACCACCCAGACAAGTTAAGCGTCGACAATGAGTAGCAGTTGGCGAGAAAATATTGCTCAACATGTGTCACATTGTTCCACCCAGAAATGTCGAGTGTGGTCAATGAGTTGCAGTCGTAGAGGAAGTGACTTTCAATCACCGTAACTTTGTTCCACCCAGAAATATCGAGTGTGGTCAACCTGCAGCAGTTGTGGAGAAAGCAGCTGCCAATCCGCGTCACATTGCTCCACCCAGATAAGTCAAGTGAGGTCAACCACCAGCCGTCGCGGAGGAAAGAATATTCTATCTCCGTCACCTTATTCCACCCAGAAATGTCGATCGTGGTCAACGACGCGCAGTCGGAGAGGAATCTTGCGCCTACTTTAGTCACAGCTGACACACCACTGAGATCAAGTTCTCTGAACGTGCCACCTGACAAGAATTCATTGGGTATCTCAGTAACAACTTCCGCCCGCAGAAACAAATGAACCAGCTTGGGATCTGTCAGACTCACTAAGCTCTCTGCCCCTAAACGTTTTTAAAAAATAGGATGGAACACCCCGTTCCGAAGAGGAATGCAGCCACCCCGAAAAAGTGGGGGTGTGTCGCAAGTCTGCGGTGAGAAACTCCTCCCTGAGTCAAAACTGCCGCTGGTTAGCGCTGGCTAAGGTTCCCTTTTCACCCGGTCACAATCGAGTCTCGCTCCGTCGGCGTTGACTGCACTGCAAAGCCCCTTGGTCCACCGTCGTAAAAAGACACCACAAAAAGCGTAGGTAGGTGGGGGACCGGCAGGTTACAGACAGAGGCAGTACGGAGCTAAGGTGTCGGCGGTCGCGGGTTACCGTGGAGGCCTGCCCCCCGTGGAGGTCTTGGGATCTGGGAGTTGTGGAAGTGATCGGCTCAGAGTACCCTGCATTCCATGCACGACTCGAGCTCCTTGTGGTAGGATATTGGGGTCCCGGGAAGCACCCTTCGCCCCGAGGTCCCACCACCCCAGACAGTTTGTAGGTCTAAAAGCACAACGTACTTGTCCAGGACCTGGCCGCTCTTGGGTTCTCTCGAAAAAAAGATACTAATCCCGTACGCCCGTGCACCGCAAAAATGTGCTATGGGGGGCGGTCCGCCGTCGGGACTCACTAAGCTCTCTGCCGTCAGCCTTGTCTCCCAACCCAAGTCACGAAGAGCTGCAATGGCGTGCCCCTTCTGCGACATCGTCTTCTTCGTCAGCACAACTGTGTCCCCAGCACTCAGCTGCGTCGTGTAGTCTCCTTCTGCCATGACCTTCCCTCCGAAGTGCATGTCAAAGCCGTCTTCGCACAACGCTGCTGCAGCCGCCGCCTTCCGCCGTATGTCCGTAATTGTATCATCCACACCCACCTCGACTGTGTACTTCTCTCCGTCTAAGCACTCGATGCATATTTCCATGGTTTTGTGTCTCTCTGTTTCAAGTGGTGGGCAAGAAGAAAATTAACAAAGGAAGGGGAGGAAAACAGGGCACTTGCCGTGTCGCGATGGTGTTTGGCTGTGTCTTTCGGGTCGTGGGAGATCTGAACAGATCGCGAATACGTGCAGAACGCGAGGGAGGCCAGGGAAGAAGAAGGCAGACCCTTGTTCCCACTGAGACAATAGGTACGGCAAACGTCAACACGTAGTTAAGAAAGGACGTCATCAATGAAACGCACACAGAGCACACTATAGTTGTGTCTTTGCTGCACACCAACAAAGTTCACTCGAAATACAACAGCCCTCTCGTGACGGTGTGTGACCGGATGTACCGGGGTGAAGCACAACCATGCAGTCCATTGCATCCATTTCGTGGTTTACATTTACAACAAACGCAACACTACGTTCAAAGGTACGTTCTGTGGTGCAACTCAAATGTCACCCCGCTATTTTTTGCTTTTTATTATTACTTTGAGATCTGCGTCAGGTCTTTTTTTGCTTGGTTTTTTTTTTTTTTTTTTGTTTTTTGTTTTTCTGTTTTTGGGCCTGACAAACCCGAAGAAGAGTTCCCAACTCCAAAGTAGAGTGTGTGCTGGAATTCGGGGACGGCTGCCCCTTTTGTATTTGGTTTTGAACAAAGGCGAGGACAACACTACTGACAGATGGTAAAGCTCCTTCACTGTAGAGCATGGGAGAGGGGAGATTGTGGTCTGGCGCAACTATAGTGTGTGGACACCTCCTAGTTTGTGCAGAATAGTTGCATTGCGCGAAGCACAGCATTTGAAACAAAAAAGAAAGCGAAAGTGCAGCATGCACAGGTGGCAACTACACTTGCAACTCAGGGCACACACTCATTTCGGGAGGGGGGGCATTTGATCACAAAAAGAATACAAAGTCTATAAGATGATCCTAAGCCTCTCGCTCAGTCACAAAAGAAGGATTTTATGGGAGAAGGAGTAAACCGCGTGAGCGACTATTGCAGGTCTGCGTCAAAAAAAAAAAGGGGGGGATGGGGGGTGAAAGGATACTCCATTACGCAGAAACTCTTGTTTGTTGGTCTCTTCGCTCTCTGGCATCCACTATTTTTCTCGAACAAAAAAAAAAAAAAAAAAAAAAAAAAAGTTGACGTACAAACACCTCTGGGATGCCCGTAACGTTCGAAAAATATATTATTATGCAAACCCCGTTCATCTTTTTAAATTAAATTGTTGAGAGTAATGTAGTTGCCTCGGTTGTGTTGCCACAGTTGTGCAAATCTCCCAATTCTTTAGTTGTTGGTATGCTACCTACGTCATACACCATGGATTCGTCAGGACAATGGTGCGCGTCATGTCGTCGTGATTACGAGGGGTGTAGTTATAGGTGGGAGGCTTCAACAATGAAATACCACTACTCTTATCGTCGCTTTACTTATCCAATGATGGGGAGACGGCACCTGCCAATTTATTGGTCTGGCCCTCTGGGTCTTTAGGTTTTCCGATTCCAGCGACAAACTAGCCCTCGTTTGGAGACACCAGTCAGTCGTAACGACGTATTGCGCGCGTAATTTCCCCATGTTTTTTCCCTCGTCGCTCGTCACGTAATGTCCTTAGAGCCCATGGTGTACGCAAAAAAGAGTACAAAAAAAGTTGAACAAGATGAACCCAAGTCTCTTGTGCGAAGATGCATAGTATCACACACAAAGTAAAACAAAAAGTAAAATAAAGCTTTTGACAGATTCATATCTGAAAGGGTCCGAAGTTTGTGGAAAAGGACTATCGTGCTATGTCGTCTAAGCTTCATGCGATTCACTGAAAAAAAAACTTTGAAAAGATAAATGCGTCACGCGCAACAAAAAGAGAAAAAAAAAAATGAACTACTTTTCGAAGGAAGTCAGAACAATGTAAAGAAAGAAAAGAAAAACAATTGTCAACAGTTCTCTCACAGTTCCCTCGCCCACTCTTCAGTGGTGCGAGCGGGAGCTGGCTTTCTGGCGGGCCCTGCCCTCCATCATCTGCCCGGTCATACAGGGGTGACAGAAGTTCGCCACCACAAACGCTGTGAGAAGCGCTGCTGCCGGGTCGAAGCCGTCCTTCGTTTGCACGGTGGTCACATCCTTGCCGAGCTTGTTGTCGTAATCAGCGTGGAACATCGCACAGTCCCAGGTACGGTCACCTCTCTTGGCCTCCTTCATGCCTTCAGGCTTCGAGGTCAAAGACATGTTGGGGCCAGCTTCCAAATCAATTTCGACCAGCTTGAATTTGGTTGAGCTTTCTGACTCCCTTTTGTTGGCGCGGTTTTCTTCCTCGGTGACGGTGACCTCAGCTTTGGATTTGCCCTTCATCGTGGAGGAGATGGTGGCAACAGCGTTGCCTGCACGGTCGGAGATGGTGGCGGTGCGTTTGACTGTCCATTTGATTTTGCATTCGTATTCGGTTTCTTCGACGGAGTCGTCGGAGTCGCTGTCAGAGTCGACATCTTGCTTCGTCTTCGCCTTGATGTTGATGTCAAACTTCGCAGTCGCCAAAGCCTGCTTCTCCAAGTTCTGCAACGTCAAGGCCCCGTCCTTCGCCCCCGTACTCCCACACCCATGATTGTCAATCTTCAGCCAATCCTCTCCACCAGCAGTCATCACCCGATAGTCATCCCCAAACACGCTTTTCTTCTTCAAAGTGAATTGAGAGGCACCAGAAGGGTCAGGAAAACAGGCGTCGGTGCTCTGGGTGCATCCCATATTGTAAAAGAAAGGGGGAGAGAGAGTGTGTGTGTGTTGAGTCTGGATTGGATTGCGAAGATGTTTTTTTTGGTTTTGATACATAAAAATAGTAACTCCTGAATAAGGGGGGAAAAAATGGTATTTTTTTCGTACCATATCGGAGGAACTATTCCTGCGCTTCAGCTACAATTTAAAAAAAAGCTAGAGTTGAAATACAAAGCCCTCTCGTGACAATGTACCTTGCTTGATACATGACCGGCAGACCACGATGACGCGCTGGCGAACATAATTGCGTGTATGTCGGTGAGGTACGATGAGAGCGACGACGAGGACTGTATGCCTGACGAGTACAACCTAACCTGGAATCTTCTTCCTCCTTTCGAAGGTGCCGGGGCCCAACACCGACCTCCGTCCATCTTTCGTGGAGCAATGTGTTCGGGCGGGTGTGGTGAAGAAGCTGGCGCGTAGTGAAAAAGAGACATCAGAGTCTCCGGAGAAGGGTTCGTGTTCTCCGAGGTGGTTTAGCAGGCAGCTGTCGTCTACACACACGTTAATAGTGAGGCTTTGTCACGTGGTCATTTTTAATTTTTTGGTTAGCTTCAGTTCACCCACAGTGATCTGTCGGCCGGTTGGCTAGCCAACACGGAACTGAACGTAAACGACGACGACTACGGCGTTCCGCTGCAAGATTTCTGCGTGCTAGGAATACACTTCATCAGCCAGATGAACGGGGAGCATTGCAAAACACAGAGACGCGAATCATGTGTGATGTAGGTGTCCGGTTGGGGTCCTCTGCCCGTTTCGCAGTGTGAGAGGCTGTAAAAATTGAAAGTATAAAGAGTGCTGTGTTCTTTTGTTTCAAGTGCTGGGGGGAGGGGGGAGGGGGGAGGGGAGAGCCCTGGGAGAGGGGGAAGTTAGTTTTCCAAATGAACGCTTTTGCTTTGTATCAACAAACCTTATCCGAAGACGGTACTGTACAAAAAGTGGGGCCCTTTTGTGTCCACAATGACGTTGCACCTAAGCAAAACACCATTCTGGTTCAAATCTCTGTCTCAGTGCAGACATCTGAAGACGGGCTCCACTATTTTTCCTTTTCGGGACCATTTTTTGTATTTCGTATTGTCGTAAACAACGGTACACGAAGAGCGAAACAAAAAAAAAGGGGTGGGACCTGGGAGGGAAAAAAAGGGACGTGCTGGACGACGGAGTCGCCCAAAAGAAGAGACGAACCTTGAGGCAAGGCAAATAACCCAGGTGTTACGACAGCGGTGGCACATATACCACTCACCCATCCTCAACCTGTTTTTTAAATGAATCGTCGTTTTTTCCATCACCCTGTCACCTCATGACTCTTCAGACCATTTTTTTTCATATGAAAGAGGGCTTAGTGCCCCTAACATATGGTTCCAAAGGTTTGCATTTGAGTACTTTATTTTTGCTTTTTTTTTGCTTTTTTTTGAAAACTTGGTTGTATTAGTGTAGACACCCGAGGATGAACTCCACTATAGCTTTTTGCTGAAATACTCTCAAGCGCACTCAAACTAGGAATGTACGAGGATGAGTACAAAACTGTCCTTCACTCAGAATAAAAAAATAATGCATCTGCCTTACGTCCACACAACGTAAGGGGGGAAGAGAAAATTTTGATAAGACGAACCTAAGCCTCTCGTGTTTACGTTCTCTTAAGAAATACGCACAACCCAAAAACCCAGCCATTTTCTTTGCACAATCGATTACATAAAAGTACTACATTTCAATAAAGAATTATCCTTTACAACCACTCTATTTTGTGGTTCGCTTTTGACGAAACCTTAACATTCTTTTGGATAACGTTTTCTTTCGTAACAACCCTCCCCTTCACAGCGTCTTCAAAATAGTAAACGTATCACGCACGACCTGCTGCCCACCACCAAGGTTGATGTAGCGCCCTGTCAGGTTTGTGTTCCCCTGAGAAAGGGAAAACTCGACCACTCCTTCTGGATGCATATCACTGATTGCGCCGTCGCTTCTGGTGACGGACCAGTCAAAATCAGACTTTGTACGCCATTTGTAGTCTGGGCTGCCGCCACCTGTTCCAGCCATGACGTGGAGAGGTGCACCTGGGTCCTTGAAGAGCGAGTCGTGGTCTTTGCATGAATCAGGCACAACCAGGTTCGCAACCGGCTTTGTACGTTCGTAAGCATGTTCGTGGCCAGAGAGGAACACATCGACCTGGTGGGTCAAAAGAAGGCCCTCAAAAGCGTCCTTAATACGCACAGCGTTGATCTCCAAGATGCCAGGAATGTTGGTCCCGTTGTGTCCTGGCTCACAGAGCTGCTCGCGCGAGGCCTGCGTGTAGTTGCCGCAGAAGCAGTCGTCGATGGTGCAGTAAATCGGGAAGTGGTTGGTCACGATCACCCAGGGGTACTCCTTTCTGCTCTCCGCTGTGTTGGCCTTCGCAAGCTCCTTCTCGAGCCATGCGTACTGCACAGAGCCCTGCTCAAACTCATGAACACCAGAGGTCGCAATCATA
Source organism: Rhynchopus sp. YZ270_cl-10 (assembly GCA_964035575.1). Taxonomy (NCBI): domain Eukaryota; phylum Euglenozoa; class Diplonemea; order Diplonemida; family Diplonemidae; genus Rhynchopus; species Rhynchopus sp. YZ270_cl-10. Next base: position 118,467 of record OZ037885.1, read on the forward strand.
TACACACCTTCGTGTTGCGCGCTCCACCAGTACGATGTGGACTCAATCTTCCCGACGTTTTTGTATGGAGAGTCGAATGTGATCTTCGCGCCAGGCCCCGGGAGTCTGGTGCTGTAGGACTGACCGGATTCGCCGCCACCGACCCACCCGGCTGCGGGCTGTTGGTAGTTGTTTCCGAAGACCCATGAGCCGTCGTGGTTACCTGGTGTAAAGAGTGTCGGGGTACCCGAGAGAAGGGGCTGCCACATCTCAAGGAAGTAGTCCCAGACGAATTCACTGCCGCGTGTGTACGCGATGTCGCCCAGCATGATGGCGTAGCTGGCACGTTCACGGATGCGAATGCCCTCCGGGTTGGACGCAAGGTAGCTCGACACTGCGGGTGCCCCGTTGTCTGTTCCGACGTCGGCGAACATCAAAAACGTCTTTGTCTCTGAGGAAGTCTTCTGCTTTCTCCCCTTGGTCGTGAACTCTGCGCCGTAACCGTGCAGATCGTCGCCGCAACGGTACGTCACAGTGTGCGCAGCTGCAGCGTCCTTCTGTGGTACTTCAGCGTTGCGCACCCAACCGACCCACGAAGTGCACACAGGACCGTCGCATTTGTCAGAGTAGGTACGCGACGTCGCAACAGCAACCTTGCTCTCATTCGACCCATCGAGGCGGTAGGTGCAGTGTGGGTTGCCCTCCCCAGACGGCGCAGTCGAGTTGACGTTGGACCATGTGAGGTACAGCCCGCCCCCCTCAGACCAGGAGGTGTGGAAGCCCTGTGGTGCGGTGCCGCTCACAGCAAGCGCGAGGAGGTGTGTGAGCATGGTGTGTGGTTGTGTGCACCACTCTTATGTGTAATGGAGCTGTTCTGTGGGGGGAAAGTGAAGTTGTGAAAATCAAAAAAAACAAAAAAATAAAAACACTCCCACGGAAGAAGGCCCTCGCAATTTGGTCAACCACAATTTTTTCTCCATCAGAGATAAGAAGACCCTTGGGAGAGCGGTACACGAGAGGATTCCGTGGGACGAACTGCACCTGCACGCGACTGCTCCAACGACCCAAGGAGAGGTGCAACGAGTGTGAAGGCCGCCGTCACCATAGCAACAAAAAGCCGTGCTAAGTCAGACGTCTCTACATGTATACCAGGACTTCTCTTGTTTGTGAAAGTGAAGATGAAGACGAGGACGACGGTCGACCAGCTGCTTTCGCTGGGAGATATCAAAGTGCGTTGCTCGGACAGCTTCATCGTGAGGAAGGTGGTGGAGATCCCCTTTGAGCGGCGGCAACCTCTCTTGACCCAGGGAGGGGGATGCACATCGTCACCTCAGCTAAGGAAGTTCATCTTCTACAGTTTGCGCACCAAAACAAAAGGCTGAGCACGGCGGCCCCCCCCGCACAGTTGTCGGGTACAATGTGAAAGATTCTGCGAGAGTTGTCTCTTTGTGTTGTGGCATCGTGTTTTCTCTATCACATTCTCCGAGGCTATTGTGTGTCATAGGGAGAAATGCTATTGCATAATATCATGCATTCCTTTCTAAACGAAAAGAAGGCAAAGATATTAGAATACTTTCAGTTCACAGAATTGAAAGTATTTGAGAGGAGGAAAGATAGAAAAATGAGGAGGAATGTAAAAATGAATTTAAAAAAAAATCTCTAATTTTGAAGCGAGAGTGATCTGTGGGACTAAACGAAAAACAATTTGAAAGAGGGCAAATGACGGGGTGTCTTTCAGAGAAAAAAAAGTTTGTAAGATGAAGCTAAGGCCGCTTAGCCACCTTCAAAGGGGGGGTAGCTGATAACATAGTGTGTGCAGTTGCTTCCTGCCAGCAACGATATAAAAAAAACCCCTTTTTTTTTGACGCGAAGTGGCGCAGTGAAACCCACATCGAGGCATGACAAAATATAGGAAAAAAAAGGGGGGTATTTTCCGGATCATATTAAAATTTTACAGCAATACCTTTGTTCACACTTCCTTCGTGGCTGTGTTCTAATATGAAGAGAAAGTGAGGTGGTGATGGCCGTATCGTTGATACATGCCCATCATAATACATAACACACAATGCCATCACTAAAATAAGGTGGTCAGAGATAAAATACTAAATTCTCAAGACACGACCAAGAGAGAGAAAAAACAGGGTAAAGTACTGATGAACACCCAGTTGGTTTGTTCTGCACAAAGCGAGGGGGGGGATGAAACAGCACAAAGAAAGTGAGTTTGAAAAAGGGGGGGAAACAAACTGAAAGAAGAAGAAGAAAATGTTCAAGATGCATATTGTGTGCCTCTCGTGCACACACACATCTAAGAGAAAAAAATAAAAGTGCGGGCGAGAACAGGGCAAAGAAAAGGGTAAGCAATAACGTAGGTATGTGGTATGCACTCACGAAAATGAAAAAAAAAAAACAAACAAAAACACTTCACAACAAATATTCAAAAAGACAAACCCTACACAATGAATGACACAGACATCTCTTTTGGGGCCATATTAATTGTTAGTTGTGTGTACTTGTGCTGAAATTGTACTGAAATTGTTCGTACTCACCTGAGCTGTGCCTAATATAGGCACAGCTCAGGTGAGTACGGTGCTAGTTGCCCAGTAGTGTCATGGGTAAAACGGTACAATATTCTGCGCAAGAATTACCCCCTATTAGTTCAAACACACACCTTTACCAGCGAAACTTCTTGTATGTTTGTGCAGGCACAAAGAAAGAAGGGCCAGAGGTCATGCCAAAAAATTGCTCGATTCACACAACGACATATTCACACTACTCGAGAAAAGATAATTTGAAAAAAAAAAAAATGTGCCTTCTCGTGCACACAAATTATTCACAAAACCAAACCCCACAAGCCTTCTATATTTGTTGTGGTTATGCACGATCAACACGGTACGGTAGACAGCACAATGACAAATCCCAAATGACATGTCTTTATTTACAACCTTATTGCATGCAAGATGCCTTGCGACAGGCATTTTTTTGGGTTGTTCATGACAACCCTCGGTCAATTATGACATGTTATTTGAGTTGACATTGTGCTGACCATCACACACCGTGAATCTTCTTACCACACCCCCACCCCAAACCCACAAACCCACAAACCCCCAAACCCACGAATAATTTTTGAAAAGCACGCAGGGGCAGCTGAGCGTTGAAAAAATAGCAGCTCTCCCGAAAGAATATCTAAGTTTTTTTCTGTTTTTCGTTTTTTTTTCTGATAAATTGTTCAGGGCCTTCAACCATCGACAAAGTCTGTCCACAGTTTTGTCGAAGTAAAAAAAAAAAAAAAAAAAAAAATTGACCTCCCCGAGCCCGCGGGTGCAGCAAATCACAGGGAGAAGCTTAAAGGTATTTGTACAGGTTTTGGTCATTTTTGAAAACTCGGTCAACCAAAAAACTCCTCCTGTCCCACAAACGTGTATTTCAACACAAGCAGCATTGGTAGCTTTGTAGCCACTGGTGACCCACAAGCCGTAGTGGGTATCACACCTGTCTTATCAGTAAGCTCAGTACATTTATAACAACAAAGGTCCCTGGCGAAGCCACGGTACGCAACATTTCAAATATTGCGCATACCACGGCGCTTTATTTACAGCCAAACTATGTCATGGGAAGGGTGGGATGCCTGCTTGCGCCGCAGGCGCACGGTACGCTACTTTTGCCTGGCTCACTCCTAGTTGGGTTCTAAGAGCTCTGTCCAAATGGTCACAGTGGATCACAGGAGAATGTTAAAGTTAAAACCCTGAACCGAGTTTCTCCCGTGGACTACCCTGCAACTCGGTCAGAGAAAAAAGGATTTTGCCAAAATCCCATATTTTTTTTAGATTTGTCGAACTTCGACAAAAAAAAAAACCAAAAAAAAAAAGTTGTCGAAGTTAAGGCTTAACTTCGACACGTTGAAGGCCCTGAAATTGTTGGAGTAGTGTAGTTGCCTCGGTTGTGTTGCCACAGTTGCGCAATCTCCACTGTCTTTTTTTTTTCACGCAAAAAAAGGAGAAAATGGTGGAAAAACAGATTTCCAACCTAGCAGCCTTGATCACACTAATGAAACACTTCACAAAAAAACATATGAAACACATCATAAAAAAGAAACTGCAGTTATTAATGCAGGCACCTCCCGACTGACCCACGTATGCCAGCCATCCGGATGAAAGCACAAGCACCCTGCGGCCTACAACAGATCAAACACATCACAAAAAAACCCCCCACCTTCCCCAAAAAGCTCCCCCTCCTTTTCCCTTCCCCCTTTCCCCCTTCCCCTCACATACGCCATTCGCGTACCTCCACAGCCCTTTTGCTAGAAGGGCACGTTGAACTGAAGGGGTGAGGATAAGGGAGAGGTGCTTGAATCAAGGTTGCTGTTGTTTTTGAATACTTGGTTGTATTAGTGTAGCCACCCTAGAGTGTGCTCCACTATACAAGTTTTTGCTGTGTGCTCTGTGATAAGAGAGGGGTGGCACGTCAACAACAGATATGTTGTCCTTTTGTCCGTTAACGAACGAGATCTCGACCCTTAAATAGGTGAGCCCTTCTGTCCTTTTAGGTTGTTTTTTTTTTGTTCAAAACTCTTCAGTCTTGGGTTCAAATGGGGAAAAATTGAAAAATGACGCAATGTGAAAAAATCTAAGAAATGAATTCACACATGAGGGCTCATCCTTTGCACACAAAAAAAAGGAGTGAAAAAAACACCCGAACCAGGGCGCAATATGTGGAACAACAAAAAGAAAAACAAAGAAAAGTTTGTAAGATGATCCTAAGCCTCTCGTGCTTAGTCACCTTGTAAACTTCAAGAAATAAATACGGCAAATGCACACGCATCAGCTAAGACCATCTCAGGGCCACGTCGTTCAAAGAGGACACAATTCAAAGATGCATCCCGTATCCTCTCGTAGTTATCTGATAAGGCGTAACCTCAAAAATTTTTGTCATGTCTCACATCGTCACTCGGGGGCCCCTCTGACCACAATTTGGCAAAAACTAAAACACAAAACACAAAAAACAAAAACTTTTGGGTGTTTTGCTAAACGTCATAGGGTAAAGAACAGAACCAAAGACAGAACGTTTTATACTTTTTTTTTTGGGGGACAACCATTATTTTTTTGTTGATTGAATTCCAGCATTTTTATGCATTTTCTTTTTTTTGAAAACTTGGTTGTATTAGTGTAGACACCCGAGGATAAACTCTACTACTTTTTTTGTGTTTTGTTTTGATTTTTTTTTTTGATTTTGTTTTTAGTTCCGCAGTTGTTTTCATTTCTTTCCCTTTGATTCAACTCAAATCGCTTCAAAAAATATTTCGTTCAAAAAATTTTTTTTTGTATTTCCCTCCTCCCCTTCCCTCCCCCCCTCTGTTCAATAAGATGTAGACGCCACGAAAGGCTCATCTCATTCAGAAAAAAAATATAAAAAGCTTCGCCCAATTTTGATGTAAAAAGAAAAAAAGAAAAAAGAAAAAAGAAAACTGGTGTGGCTGAATCGGGGGGTACAAAAAGTGTGCAAGAAGTGTGAATCACCCCCCTTCAGCCACACACCAAAAACGCTTTTTTTTTAAAACTAGACAATCCTACCCCTCGCATGCTTGAGAGAAAAAAAAAAAGCTAAAAAGGCGACTCTTAGCTTCTCGAGTTTAGCCACCTTTTAAAAAAAAAGTTGAGATCTATGCGCCTCTTCCCTCTTGTCTACGAACAAAGAGGGAAAGTGTTCGTACTCATCTCTTACAAAATTTGATTAGATAAACCTGCACATCATACACAAAAATGAAAAAATAAAATAAAAGGGAGACGCCTTTCGGCACCGGCTATTTTATCAAACCGGCGAATCCGCAGACACTAATCTGTTCTTCTGGTCTGACGTCAGTGTTAAGAAGTTGATCCCAAGCGTTGTGAGCAGACTTTGGATAAGAATCGTTTTGTACACTGTTGTGTGTATGCAAAGCAGCGCGACACTGATCCACACCATCCCCGCTACCGGCAGCGCCATGCGCAGCACCTCGTTGCAGAAGAACGTCAGCACCAACACCAAGGGGAACGCAAGCACCGCGAAAAACCACGGAAACCTCACCTTACTCAGATGCGCCAATGTGATGTTCGTTCCTACGTGCCCAAAGATAAATCCATTCACCAAAATGTAACCTAAAGCCACATGGTTTGCGTCCAACGCATCGTCATTCCCAGACGCTGCCGACTCCTCTGTCCCTGAGGTATAAATCAACGCGCTGAACAGCAGAATCCACAACGGCACGCACTGCTTCAACGCCTCCACGAGCGACGCTCTGCTCTTCTTCAGAAACGACGACACCGCCCACGTGTTCCACAGGACACACCCTGCACACAGGATAAGCCCCGCAAAACACATACATTCTCCCACCGTTCTCTCAAACGCAAGATTCGCTGTATACATTTCAGGCCCAAAGATTGCCCCAGCAAACATAATGAGGACCAACGAGAAGATGCCTTCCATTGCACCATTTATCATTCCGAGATCCATAGAGCCAAGCCAGAATTGCTCCCAGGTTGCGAAGAAGAAGGGGAAGTAGACAAGGAAAGGGGTCAGAATCGAGAGAGGGGTGGGTCCGAGTTGGAGCGCCGCGTTGAAGCAGATGGTGGCAGAGGTGGCGGCGTAGGCGTCAACGCCGTGGTCGAAGAGCTCGCCGAAGGCGCTGCTGGTTTTGGTTCTGCGTGCTTGCTTGCCGTCGAGGTTGTCAAGCCATTGGTAGGCCCAGATGGCTAGGCCGTTGTAGAAATAGACGCCCCGTGGTAGCGGCTCCTTCATATCCATGGAGTAGAAGAGCGTGACCACCGCCGCGCTGTTGACACTGAGAAACCCCATCAAGGTGATAAGATTCGGGCTAGTAAAGAGCGGCACCTTCTCAACCCACCATTCAAGCACCGGGCGGTACAGTCGGAGGAGAAGCGAGTTGTCGCTCCCGGCATAGGAGTACGCCCGCAGCTGCTGCTGCTGGTCCTCCGTGAGGTACGCGCTCTCGACGATGTCGCACATACTAGTTGGGGGGAAGCCCAAGGGGGAGCGGGGGCTGAGACGGGTTATTTTGCTATTTTTTTTGTTTTTGTTTTTGTTTCTCTTTTGTGCGTCTCCCAAAAGGTGTTTCTATGTGGTATGTGTGTTGGGGGGAAAAGAGCAGAAATAGTCTGGGTAAAGGTGGTAAAAGGGGAATGTTTTTTTTTTTCTTCGTTCATCGCAAAAGCTACGACGTTATTTGAGACGAAAATGAGAGATGTGAACCGAATACTTTCCGCCACCTCCAAAAAAAAAAAAAATCTAAAAAAAAAAATCAAGAAACCCCACCCCCTCCCACCCACCACCAATCTCATCCCCCTCAAGAGCGAGCTGCGGTGTTCTTCTTTGTCCATTCCGTTTTTCCCCCCCTCTTACCTCCTCCTCCTCTTCTCCGACTCCCTTATCACCTGCGTGCATTCGTCCACTACCTTCTTCAACGGTGCGTACACACCTACCAGACTCTCTCTCAAACCACGCTGCAATGCTGTAGAATGCATTTTGACAAGATGCGGCTCCATTGATTTGAGCAGCGAAAGCACCACCAAAAGCTTGACCCTTTCTACAGGACAGCTTCGTGGGGTTTCCTTTAGAGCTGACAGCGCTGCGGAAAAGAGAGACACCAGTTGATCCCCCCCTCTTGGCCTGGACTTAAAGGAGGCACACCCTTCAAAATACTCCCACAACGCGCAATGCCAGAGGAGGGCAAGGGGTTTGCGTTTGTCGTGCACCTTTTCAAGCAAAAATGGCATGTTTTTGACGTGTTTGAAAAGCGCTGGAGAATCTACGCCACAGAGATGATTGGAGAGCACGATCTGACCAATATAGAGTGCATTGTTTTCACCTGGTTTTGCGGCCAATGGAGCTGTGTTGTCAAGCAGGGCGCAAAGACTGCGTATTTGTTGAATTATTTGAGGGGTTTCGACGACCCCAATCAGGTGTCGCAGGGTTTTGGCGAGAAGACGCATTTCATCAAAAAATTGAAGTTGTTTTGCAAGCACTCCACTCTCCAACGCTCTGTGAATAAACCGTAGAACCGACACCGGGGTGTGCTTAGCATGCAACGTCGCAGCTACGCTGTACAATAGATGAAGCAATTCTGAGGGAACCGGAGCTGTGTCAACATGCTGTGCTGCTATCAGCTTCAGTGCGGCGGATCGTAACGACACAACAAGCACAGATGAGTCCGCATTCGAGCGAAGCAACGCAACAGCTGAACGCAAATCATTCGGCAGGTCCAACGCACGAAGCGACAGTACCGTCTTTTCATACACACATTCCGCGGAGAGGCCGGTACCTATCAACGCCAGGTCTGATGAAGACAGCGCACGATGCTGCAAAATGTTCTGCGCAACGTGCCGAAAATAGTTTTCGAGTGCTGGGGTGATTCGTCCTTGAATCCTTCGTTGTGCTACGGCTACGCACGACAACGCGGAGAGGCTCTCCCTGTTGAGTGTGTGTTGCGGTGAGAGTGCGAGGCTTGCCACAGAAGCGGCAATGGTGTGGATCTCTTGTGTAACGTGGTCGGCAGAAGGGCGTAAGGGGCGGTGCCTTTGTCGTGCAAGACCTGCTGCACGCTTTGCATGCGCAGCAAGCTTTGCGTGTAAGTACGACATTTCGCTATATTTTTGCTAAAAATACCATAAATAACAAAAAAAAAAGGGGGGGGAAATGCCTGTGTGGGGTTTGGAAGGTGAAATTGTTTGATTATAGACAGATAGTAGACCACGATAAATAAGAGCCAAATTCTCTTTAAAAGTTTCTGGTGCTCCGGGAGGGGTCGGTATTGACAGGTCGCTGACAGGTGCGTTGACCGACTTCCGAAAGCATCAGTTTCATCAATATTTTTACCAAACACACAAAAGTTGTGTGTGCGGATATGATGGGGTCGCAGTACCCGTTGGGGGGAGCTGAAAATTTTTTGCAGAAGTGTTTTCTGAGAAGGATGATGCGACAGACGAAGGCGGTGACCGCAATTCTGGCACATCGTGAAACGGCCGGAGGACGCCGGTACCTGCAACATGACGGCACACCTCTCAGCAGCACCTTCCGGAGGTTGAAGGAGCTCAGTGGTGACCGAGTGAAACCCATCAGCAAAGCAGTCGCAACCCCGGAGGGCGGGAATCTTGTGAATTCGAGTTTAGGTTTAAGAATGAGCTTATCATATGCCACTGTACTGGTGGGGACGCTCAACGTCTTCGCAACAGTTTTGGGTTCGAGGGAGTCGGTGCATCGTCTCTCGCAGGTCCCTGCTGGAGCGGGGCAGCGCTTCGCCGGAGATCAGGATGCAGGACGGGGAAGGAGCCGGGCCCGAGGGGGCGCAGCGGACGGTGGATGCGGCTGTGCAGGCCGCTCTGCAGGCGCAACGCGAGGGGCAGGAGGCAGCGGTGCAGGCCGCTGTGCAGGTGCGAGCCTGAGCGGTATCTCGCTGATCCGGCTGGTGGGTACCCTAGCGGCGGTGACCGTGACCCTCGGGGGGGCGGAGTCGAAGCAACACCTCAGCGCCAGTCCGTAGGGGCCGCGGGGGGGGACCGATCCCTTACTGCCGTCGATGGACACTGATGAGGCGTTGCAGCTCACAAAAAGTAGACAAAAAAATGCTTTTTGGCTTTGGCGACAAAAAAAAAAAAACACACATAAAATCAGAGCAAAACAGTCAACCACCCCTACTTTTTTTTTATTACAAAAAAGCAGGGCGTTCGCTATCGCCATCGTTTTTTCCTGATCGTGGCGAAATGCCAAAAAACCCGAAATTTTTGGTTTTTTACTAGTGCTTAAAATAGGTCAAAAAAAATTTCCCGCCGGAGAGAAGCTAGTTCGTGGGGGTGAATCCCTGGTACTGAGTGGTCAAAAAAATTTTGCGATTTGCGCGTGATCCCTTCCCCAGCACAAGTGCTATTACAGCTGAACTTTCCTGATACTAAAACCAGCAAAACGATGGAGAATTTCATCAATCCCCCCTCACTGAGGGTCTCTTTGTGCTGTTTAATCAAACAGATGTACAAGAGAGAGGCATCTGTCATATGAGACTTCATCCTTATTTTGACTATTTTCAATAAACTAAAACGTCTCTCTGCCGTTGAAGGTAGAGTTGACACGAGTAGTGACACCTTCTATACCAGGGGGTACTGGACACCTTCAGCAGACTGCAGGATTGAGGAGCGAGCAGGAGTGCTGGGGAAACTTCCTTTCACGGCAGGCGGGTTTGCGGATGATTTTGAGTACAGTGGACACCCCCTCTGCGACCCCCCCTCCGGGGGGGTCGACAGGGTGGTGGGGAGAAATCTCTCTCTCTCTTTTTTTTTTTTTTTTTTTCCCCCTTTTTTTTATTTATTTATTTATTTATACAGGGTTTCGCCCCGGTGGGGCGAAGCCCTGGGGCGAAATAAAATGTCATTTTTTCAGGAAAAGATTTTTTTAACGAAAAAAAATATTTTTCGCCCCGGGGCGAACGCCCTGCAAAAAAGCCGCCCACTGAGCAACCCTTTTTAGCAAAACATTCTAAACACAACTCCTCTTCCACCTCCCCCCTTGTCTAATATACGATAATTTTTTTACACGGGGGTTTCCACATAATCGTGTATACGATAATATACGAGTCGTATGCGATAATCTTTGGCTCAGATCCCGAATACGATAATACGACTCGTGTGCACACTATGCCTAGATGACGCACCTCTCTCTTTAGTAAAGACTAAAACACACGAGGTGTAGAATTTTACGGCGTCCACGCACTACTCATAACTACCACCACCACCACCACCTCCACCACCACCCTCCCAACACTACAACTTGGCACCTTCACCCAACGTCTCCGGCAGACTGCCAGAGATCATCTCAGGATGCAGTTCGACCACAGTCCCTGTCGTCATGCAGGCGGCGTCGCTCAGAAGGAAGGCCACATACGATGCACATTCATGTGGACGCAGCAGCCGTCCCATGGGTGCTCCACCATCGGCCTTTGAGACCCAGCCACTGGGCGCACCAAGCGAACGCTGCAGCGCAATCTCCCCGTCGGTGGGCATCCACCCCGGGAGAATGCAGTTCACCCGCACCCTGTGTACACGCAGCTCCTTCGCGTTGTTCTTGGTTTGCACCACTAGGCCGCCCTTCAATGATGCGTATGCCATGCTGAACGGGGCGCCACAATGCGCCTGAACGGAGCCTATGTTGATGACACATCCACCGGTCAACTTCTTCGATAGACGAGATTTGACGAAATCCTGGGTAAGTACAAAAGGGGCAAGGAGGTTGATCTTGAAGATGCGTGTGTAGAGATCTGTTGTGGTTGTGAAGAGGTTGGCCCGAGGGTTGTACGCAGCAGAGTTGACGAGGCTGTCCAGGTGGCCTAGCGCAGCGACAGCCTGCTTGATCAGCTCGCGACAGTCAGCCTCCTTCTCCAGGTCTGCAGCGATGAACGTTGTGTCCAAGCTCTTTGCCACTTCCCGCCCCAACGGAGCCTCCGCAGGCAGCCCGGTGATCACCACCCGAGCACCCTGTGCATGGCACTCCCTCGCGATGCTCTCCCCAAGCCCCTGGCAGCTGCCAGTTATCAACACATTTTTCCCCTTTAAGTTCGTCATTTGAATGTTGTGTAACTGTGGAGAGGGAAGGGGGGAAGGGGGGTGAAAGGAAAGGAGGGTTCAAACAGGCCACACAGAACCTCCACCCCAAGCAGACAGGGTTCAGACGTTTCCGTTCCCGCCGTAGACAACTTAGCCTGCAACACACAGCTGGCTAAGGACTCCGCAGCGAAGCAAGAAGTCTATAACCATCGCCCCGTCATCCTGACGTTGGACCTCGACAAGGTCAAACGGGGAAAATTCTGGAAAGACTCCACAAGCACCAAGTACCTGGACGCTACATCAGATGGCTCACGGATTACCTCAAAACACAGAACAGCAACGGCAACGGTAAAGGGTACGTGAAACAAGGAATACGAGATGCGAGGAGGCGCACCCCAGGGCACGGTACTCTCGCCATTGCTTTTGAACCTGGTGATGACGGAGGTGGCAGAGATCCTGGAACGACGGCCCACTTCTGCATCTTCGCTGACGACCTGGCCGTCATGTGTACGGAGCGCACACTAGAGGAAGCAACAGCGGCGATACAGAAGGTCCTTACACTGCTAGAGGAACATCCCCTCAAACTTTGATTCACGATATCCCGCAAGACAACCTTCGTCATGCCAGAGGACATAGCCCAAGGGCTTTGTAGCTACCACCATGCACACCCCGTCCCCCCACCCCAGTCCAGCCACCCTGGAAAAAAAAAAGCTCCAAAAAATAGGGTGAGTTTGGGGGTCGTTTGGGGGTGGTTTGAAGGGGAAAATGAAGTTTATTTTGTTGCGTTTTTTTCCTAATATAGGGGTCGTCTTGAGAAGGGGGGGGTAAGATAGTGGAGTGCATCCTCGGGTTGTCTACATTAATACAACCAAGGTTTTCAAAAAAAGAGAAAAAATAGTACAGTTTTTTCGTTGCTCAATTACCCTGTTGGAGGGAGGGGGGACGACCGTTTTTCTTTCTCCTTTAAAGCTCCGTGGATATAACAAATAAAAGTTGAAAAAAGAGTGAATATGCCCCCTCACAATCGTTTTCTAAAATATAAAATTCGAGTAGCAAAAAAAACTATTCCACACACACATCCCGGAAAACCCCCGCTCCACCTTTTGGAGTTAGATATATGGCAACAAGGTGGGTTGTGTCTGGGTCTCCGAACCAACTAAAAAGAAAACAAAGTCTAAATGAACACAAGCCTCTAAAGGGAAGCAGGCATCCCTCACTAACACCACATACTACCACGGCACTTCTCTCATGAAGAAGTGCATCATCTGGTCCATCATTTCACACAACACACACAGTAGCTCTTTCATCACAGCGCCACCTGTCTCACCTGCGCTCTGTGCAACCCTGCCGCTTTAACTGTCGCACGCCCATCCAAGAGAGGCTTTTGCTGCGGGAAACCACACACCAGATGGAAACTGCTGACGTTCGTTGCTGCCTTCACATGACCGTACAGAGCCTCCACGGTAGTCCCCCCTGGGATACTGAGCCTCTCCGCCTTGCCGGCAGTTGTTGTGAGCTGCAGGGTTACACAGTCTGTACTGCCTGCTGCCATCTGGGGCACCAACCTGGCGGTGCAGGACGCAGAGACGTCACCACCTCCTCCTCCCCCTCCCCCTTCGCTCTTCAACGACCGTCCCTGCCCCACAAAGCGTTCTGCAGGAAGCGAGGCGACCAGCTGCCTCAACGGCGCTTCAGACGCTCCAGAGATCTGCGAGACAACGCGGTGCGCGGGGTCGAGCCCCACGAAGGTGGGCATCGATTTGATCTGGTACTGCGCTGCTGTCTCCGTGCAGGTGTCGACATTGACCTTGAGGAAGACGATGTTGGGGTTGGCAGTCGCGAGGCTGTCTACGGTGGGGCTGATTGCCTTGCAAGGTCCACACCAATCAGCGTAGAAATCAAGAAGAACAGATTTTCCAGCAGCACTGCGCAGTGCAGAGGCGAAGGCGCTGTCGCTGTTGATCTTCTGGCACATAGTGTTGGGGGTATGAGGGGGTTGCAATTCTGTGAGGAAGAGGGTGGATTTAAAAAAAAAAAAGGTAGAGTTGAAATACAAAAAATACACCCCCAACCAATGCAGTCCTCACATCCATTTTCGTTTACATCTGATGTATGTGCTACTCCCGCTTCCACTCAGCCAGATGAAAGGGGATCATTGCAAACACAGGGCGAATCCTGTGTGATGTAGGGTCCGGTTGGGGGGGAAAAAGGGAGAGAGAAGCCTCCTCAGGGGGAAGGGGGGGGTGAAGGAAAAAGCCCACCCCGTACAGGTGATGTTAGTCAGATGCAAAAAAAGGGTTGACGGAAGGGTGATATGCTTTTTTTAAAAGATACAACAGCTCCCCCTTATTTTCATTTTTTTTGTGGTACCCCCCCACACACACACACACCCCTCTTTCTTATCTTAGAGTAGAAGTTTGCTTTTTTCTTTTTTGAAAACTTGGTTGTAATAGTGTAGACACCCGAGGATGAACTCCATTATATTTTTTTTGGTTATTTTTTGTTGTGTCGACAATCACTTCACTCCAAGTTACTTTTTTTGTGTGATTTTTTTTTATAGAAAATTTCAAAAAGCCCCCTGATTTTGACCCATATTTGCCGGTGTTTACCGGTGTTAAACGGCTGGCAAACAGCGGCAAACATGGTTCAAAATCAGGTGGAAAAGTAGAATTTGTTTTTTTTTGGAAGCTTTCTCGCGGAAGAGATTTGCTTTTTTAAAAAAATTTTATTTGGAACCTAGCATTTTTGTGTAGACATCCTAATCCACTATCACTTCTTTGTTTTATTTGAACAATAGTTGGAGCAGTGTAGCCACAGTTGTGCAATCACCACTTTTTTGAATAATTGATAACGGGCAGACACCTCGCTTTTTCCGTGTGAACCCCATGCAGTTTTTGAGCCAACAATCGCCTAAGCACACATCCGTCTCGGGTGGACTTAATGTTGGCTGAAGCATTTGCACTTCAAAAGGTATAGACACAGCGTCCCCAACCCTCACGCGACTTTTATGTTCTCCCCTCCTTACCATTGCTCTTTGAGGAAAAAAATCAAGTAGAGTTGAAATACAAAGCCCTCTTCGTGAACAGTGTACCTTGGGTATGACGGGTGGACACCCTACATTTTCGTGGTTTACATCAATAAAAAATCTCCAGTTCTTAATTTTTTGTCCCCAAAAAATAAAAATACACCCCCCCCTTCCCCACCCCCATTTTAGTTCGATTCGACAATTGCTTTCCCCCATCCCCCATTACCATCCCCACTCATAGGGGTATGCATTCACCCTGTCCCTATGCTGTTTAAGGGCAAAAAAGTAAGTCATTTTGCACTCTCTCTCTCTCTCTCTCTCTCCCTCCCTCTTTCTCTAATGCTGTCTTTGACATTGTTTGCCATGTCAAACACGTTAGGCGGGAGTTGCAGGGGAAAACTGCAGGGCAAAAAAAAAGAAAAAGAAGAATATGTAAGATGAATGTGTCGCTCGCTTTGTCACACCATCAGAAGAAGAGAAAAATTGTTGTGTGCGTGGGGGGAGGAACGTCGCTGTCGCGCGACATAAACACTTCAAAAGAGAAGTTGAAAAGGCGTGCAAAACGCCTCACCGTTCATCGGCGGACGCAGTGTGCTAAAAAAAAAAATATGCACAGTCCGTCTAGCTTTGTCATGCAAACAGACGTTCTTATTGTTAATGGGTGTGGAGGAGGGGGTCGTAAAAACATGCAAAAAATCATGCGGCATGCTACCCGGGTACATGGCACCGTGTGTGTCTGGAGAGAGTTTCCTTTTTGTTGTGTCGACAGTCGCCGAGTGATCCCACCAGTAGGTGGGAGAATTCGGGTCTGTACTCAATGTTGGCCGAAGCCTTTGTACTACGGAAGGTAAGACGTCTTTTTTTGGTCTTCTTGTTCTCAAAATTAGATTTTTGCACCCATGGTTTTGATTGGAAGTCTCTTCCTCTCAAGTGTTCTTCGGGGCACCTTTGGGAACCGAAACGGGGCACCGAAAATACACATTTTGCACTGTATTTTCAGAGGCCCTCAGGGGGTTTTTTTTTGGAGTAAAAATGTCCCACCAGGCATTTTCCTGCGAGATATATTACCCCATTTTTTCTTCTGTTTTACTCCTTTCCTTGCAGACTTTCTAGAACAGAAAGCACAAAAAAAAAAAAAATGCGTTGACGCTCACACACTATCTCACGGTACCATGACACTTTCCGCTCACAAAAGTAGAAAATAAAAAAAAGCAACAAAAAGGGGGGAGGAAAGTTGTTATTTTAAACAATTGAAGAAAAAAAAAATATTTTTTTTTTTTTTGTTTTGTTTTTGAAAGCTTGGATTCCCCGACCGAGAATGCGTTCCCGCCTGCATCTCTATGTCTTGGGTCACCCTAAAGCGATCGTCTTTTTTTGATACTTAATCTTTTTCGTGGAGCTGTGAGTGGTCTTCACATTTCCAAGAAAAACAAAAAAAAAAAAAAAAAAAAAAAAATTGTTTCACCCCCCGCCTTACTGCGACATGGTCGGAAGCCCCCCGAAGCTCCTGAGCTCCTTCATCCCCTTCCAGTAGGTGTAGAAGAACTCTGTGAAGAGCAGAGTCTGGATGATGCCCGAGGTGCTGTCGACGTAGTTCCACGCACCCCCTTCGAAGAAGTAGCGGTACACCTGTATTTGGGGTGTGTCACCAGATGATAAATAAATCCAAAAAAAAAATCATAAACCTGAACTACCTTTTGGTACAACAACACGGTAGGGGTGGACCCCCAACCATAGCAGTCCCTCACATCCATTTCGTTGAAAAAAAAAATCATACCCAGTTGAGGATGTAGAAGACCCTGTACATCCCAAGGCAGAACACGTAGTGCCCTGTGATGAGCTCCCACTGCCGCCCCTGCTCGAGTGTGACGGTAAGGAGGTAGAGCTGTGGTACGATGGCGACTGCTTCGAGGTACTGCGAGAAGGTCCACAGCATCTCGACGACCTGGTGGTGCGGGCGGTCGTAGTGGAAGAGAAGGGCGAGGAGCAGGCAGGGGCCGATCAGGTAGCGCATTCTGAAGCAGTCGAGCTTCTCATCGTAGGTAGCCTGTGTGGGGTAGAGGGTAGGTGGTGGGGTAGAGGGTAGGTGGTGGGGGTAGAGGGTAGGTGGTGGGGGTAGAGGGTAGGTGGTGGGGTGGAGGGTAGGTGGTGGGGGTAGAGGGTAGGTGGTGGGGGTAGAGGGTAGGTGGTGGGGGTAGAGGGTAGGTGGTGGGGGTGGAGGGTGAGGTGAGGTGGAGGGTCAAGAGGTCAGGCACGGTGCGCTGGTCACATTTGGTAGTCACACCTGGTCATATGTGAGCAGGTCAAATACCTGGTCACGTGGCCAGATATTCTGTGACCAGCGTGGGGGCTTGTGATGGGGGGAGTGCGCGCATCTCACATACCTTCCAAGGATTTCTCGTTCTCATGAGGAAGACGACGTACCAGGATGTGACGAGGAAGAAGAACTTCATGCTGATCAGGTAGAGCTGTGTGTCAGGTGTGGTTTTGAAACAATATTTGACGTGGGCAGTTCCTTGGGGTATGCTTGAAAATAAAAAAATCACAGCTCAGGTTTTTGGGTACCACCTGCACGAAGAACATTTGCCCATTTTTCCCATTGTGTTTGCTGAAAGCAATGAACTGCCTCTCTTCTGCCCCTTTAGCGCCCCCGAAGGCAGGTACACTGCTACATTACATACCGAGGTGTGCCTCATGAGAGTAGGGATGTATCTGGTTGTAAAGACGATGGCGTACGCGAGCTGCGAACGCAGGGAGATGCCCGAGCAACTTCGGAGCTTCAGCATCTTGTGCAGCACAATGAGCACACTCAGCAAATGCAACATGTCGCCAATCAGGCGAAAGATGTTGGTATGACCTATTAACTCCATCTTGGCAAAAACTCCCAAAAAAAAGACAAAAAAACCCCCAGGGCAAGAGCGCCCTTACCCCCCAAAAACCCGTTGGTGCCTGTAAGGAGGAGATGGAGGGGTGGTGTGTTGCAAAGGGTAAGCGAGGCGCTGCCAGTCGTGCCTGAAATACCGGCACCGAAACCACAGCAATGAACTGTGTTTGACTAAAAGCCGAGGACACAACGACGTCACTGGAGGCCCTAGAAGCTGTAGGCATATTCGACACTGACGTTCCCAAAGAAACCACTAGTGGTAGTGGTAGCATCACGGCACTGTCCGATCGGACAACCGTAGATACCAGGGACTAGAAATGGGAGTTCCTCTCGTACTACCCCATATTGCGTCAGGAGGGAGATGCGTGTATCTGCCGTGGCTCCAAAGTGGAGCGTGTGCTGGAATGCGGCCCCTTTTGTATTTTGTTTTGAACAAAGGCGAGGACAACACTACTTACAGATGGTAAAGCTCGTTCACTGCAGAGCATGGGAGAGGGGAGATTGTGGTCTGGCGCAACTATAGTGTGTGGACACCTCCTAGTTTGTGCAGAATAGTTGCATTGCGCGAAGCACAGCATTTGAAACAAAAAAGAAAGCGAACGTGTAGCATGCACAGGTGGCAACTACACTTGCAACTCAGGGCACACACTCATTTCGGGAGGGGGGGCATTTGATCACAAAAAGAATACAAAGTCTATAAGATGATCCTTATCTTATCCATATCTTTTTCGACAATAGTTATGACCTCAGTGTCTTCGACGTCTCTACATGCACACACAGTGGCATGTGTCCTTCGCCTCATCTTTGGTGTACCTTTTTTGACTCACATTGTTTAACACAATACTGCTCGATCCGGTGACGTTGATGCTGCTTGAACATATTCTGCACCCTGTTAGGAAGGCATCCTCCATCTGCGCCACACTCGACCACCCAGACAAGATAAGCGTCGACAATGAGGTGCAGTCGGCGAGAAAATGATGCCCAACATGTCTCACCTTGCTCCACCCAGAAATGTCGAGTGTGGTCAACCTTGTGCAGTGGTAGAGAAAGCAGCCGTCAATGTGCGTCACATTGTTCCACCCAGAAATGTCGAGTGTGGTCAATGAACTGCAGTTGGAGAGGAAGCGACTTTCAATCATCGTAACTTTGTTCCACCCAGAAATGTCGAGTGTGGTCAACCCTGTGCAGTGGTGGAGAAAGCAGCTGCCAATGTGCGTCACATTGCCCCACCCAGATAAGTCAAGTGAGGTCAACATCCAGCATTTGCAGAGAAAAGAGTGTTCTATCTCCGTCACCTTATTCCACCCAGAAATGTCAAGTGTGCGCACTCCGCTGTCCTTCAGGAAGTTGTACCCGATACGCATCACATTGCTCCACCCAGATATGTCGAGTCTCACTCCGCTGAAGCCTGCCGTCCGGTTATATCTGCTGCATTTCTGGAGAAAGCCGTTGCCAATGTATGTCACATTGCTCCACCCAGAAATGTCGATTGTGGTCAACGACTGGCAGTACCAGAGGAAGCCTGAGCCTACTTTAGTCACAGCTGACACACCACTGAGATCAAGTTCTCTGAACGTGCCACCTGACAAGAAGTCATTGGACATCTCAGTAATAACTTCCGCCTGCAGAAACAAATGAACCAGCTTGGGATCTGTCAGACCCACTAAGCTCTCTGCCGTCAGCCTTGTCTCCCAACCCAAGTCACGAAGAGCTGCAATGGCGTGCTCCTTCTGCGACATCGTCTTCTTCGTCAGCACAACTGTGTCCCAGCACTCAGCTGCGTCGTGTAGTCTCCTTCTGCCATGACCTTCCCTCCGAAGCGCATGTCAAAGCCGTCTTCGCACAACGCTGCAGCCGCCGCCTTCCGCCGTATGTCCGTAATTGTATCATCCACACCCACCTCGACTGTGTACTTCTCTCCGTCTAAGCACTCGATGCATATTTCCATGGTTTTGTGTCTTTCTGTTTTGTTGCGGGTGTTGTTCAATTGGGGTCAGAGTAAGAGGCCACAAACAGTTACAAGGGGAGAGGTCGTTGTTTTGTTTTTGAATGGATGCGATCAACAAATTAGTGGAGCACACGCTCGGGGGTATTTCATTGTCATGACTTTTCAGTTTCTCTATCCTCTGCGATATGACGCGCAAACACGCCGTTTTCAATTTTTCGCAGACCGATACTGACTTCACGAAAGTTGCTGTGCCAAAAACACCTTTCCTCTGCGAGGCGGGATACCACAGCGACAACGTCTATCACTCATGCGCCTATGAGTCGCTCAATGGCGGCATGGCTTTTCTCATGACTAAAGGAATCCAACCTGCACATTTCTTGCACAACACAAAAAATATTCACACAAACAAATGAAGGGAAATTATGTTGTTTTGTTTCCACTTTGGAAACAAAGAACGAAATCTTGAACGATGAATGGGCACAAACATCAAGTTGTGCAGGGGGTACTGAGCAGGCTTACGTCTTAGCACATAATAGTCGTGCAAAAAAGCACAAAAATACGTTGTTTCATGTTTCCTTCCTTCAAAACTTCGCACACAACGCTTTTGGTTTTTAGGAGACACACAAGGTGCCAGGTTCTCTGATGTGCGAACCACCCTGCACCTCTTTGTCATATTGCTTCCCTTGCAATACATGGGGAAACCATTCGTTGCAAAGTAGGGAAAGCTTTTTGATAAAAATAAGCGAACACAAAAACCAGCGCGTGAGGAAGAAAGTGTTTACGATACGAATAAAATCTGTTCGATACAAGAAACGCATTCCTTTATCTTGTTCAGTGAAAATAGTTCAAAAAAGTACACAACAAGACTGTCAGTGTTTGTCGGTGACAGTGCAACTCAGGTGGGACGTCACCTACGCAACCTCCTGCTGATGATCAACAGAACATTTTTATTTTTTTGAAAACGCCTTTCCTCCTCCCTTCCACTCCCCCCGCAAGTTATGACACAAACTTGCATTCACATCTCAACATACGCACTCTGTTGTTCTAAAAACGGGGGTAAAAAATCGCTGAACAGGAGAGTCGGGCAGATACTGAAAAAGTTGGAATGCTTCCCCACCACAAAGTACACTGAAATACAAGGGTTTGGGTTTGAATAGGGTCGGGATCGTACTTTGATCTTTTGTGGGAAAATGAAAATATCAAAAAAGATTGTTGTTTGAACAGGGTAATGAGCAGATAGCTTCTCGAAAGATGCACGTGTCTCACATGCACACACATTGGCACTTGGTACGACTGTTGTTCACACATTCTGACACAACACTGCTCGATCCGGTGACGTTGATGCTGCTTGTGGGTATTTTGCATCCTTTTAGGAAGGCATCCTCAATCCGCGTCACACTCGACCACCCAGACAAGTTAAGCGTCGATAATGAGGAGCAGTCGGCGAGAAAACATTTCCCAACATGTGTCACATTGCTCCACCCAGAAATGTCGAGTGTGGTCAAGGATTTGCAGTTGGAGAGGAAGCGACTTTCAATCACCGTAACTTTGTTCCACCCAGAAATGTCAACTCTCCTCAACCTGTAGCAGTTGCAGAGAAAGTCGTCGCCAATCCGCGTCACATTGCTCCACCCAGATAAGTCAAGTGAGGTCAACATCCAGCAGTAGCGGAGGAAAGCGTGTTCTATCTCCGTCACCTTATTCCACCCAGAAATGTCAAGTGTGCGCACTCTGCTGCTCTCCAGGAAGTGGTTCCCGATACGCGTCACATTGTTCCACCCAGATATGTCAAGTCTCACTTCTGACCAGCTCAATTCGCCGCAGTTCTGGAGGAAGCAGTTGCCAATGTGTGTCACATTGTTCCACCCAGATATATCGATTGTGGTCAACCCCTCGCAGTACGAGAGGAAGTCTGAGCCTACTTTAGTCACAGCTGACACACCACTGAGATCAAGTTCTCTGAACGTGCCACGTGACAAGAATGCATTGGGTATCACTGTAACAACTTCCGCCTGCAGAAACAAATGAACCAGCTTGGGATCTCTCAGACCCACTAAGCTCTCTGCCGTCAGCCTTGTCTCCCAACCCAAGTCACGAAGAGCTGCAATGGCGTGCTCCTTCTGCGACTTCGTCTTCTTCGTCAGCACAACTGTGTCCCCAGCACTCAGCTGCGTCGTGTAGTCTCCTTCTGCCATGACCTTCCCTCCGAAGTGCATGTCAAAGCCGTCTTCGCACAACGCTGCTGCAGCCGCCGCCTTCCGCCGTATGTCCGTAATTGTATCATTGTGTCATCCACACCCACCTCGACTGTGTACTTCTCTCCGTCTAAGCACTCGATGCATATTTCCATGGTTTTGTGTCTTTCTGTTTTGTTGCGGGTGTTGTTCAATTGGGGTCAGAGAAAGAGGCCACAAACAGTTACAAGGGGAGAGGTCGTTGTTTTGTTTTTGAATGGATGCGATCAACAAATTAGTGGAGCACACGCTCGTGGGTATTTCATTGTCATGACTTTTCAGTTTCTCTATCCTCTGCGATTTGGCGCGCAAACACGCCGTTTTCAATTTTTCGCAGACCGATACTGACTTCACGAAAGTTGCTGTGCCAAAAACACCTTTCCTCTGCGAGGCGGGGTCCCACAGCGACAACGTCTATCACTCATGCGCCTATGAGTCGCTCAATGGCGGCATGTCTTTTCTCATGACTAAAGGAATCCAACCTGCACATTTCTTGCACAACACAAAAAATATTCACACAAACAAAGAAAGGGAAATGATGTTGTTTTTTTTTGAAAACGCCTTTCCTCCTCCCTTCCAATCCCCCCGCAAGTTATGACACAAAGTTGCATTCACATCTCAACATACACACTCTGTTGTTCTAAACGGGGGTAAAAACCTAGACAGGATGTCGAAAACAAAACAGGATAATCGGGCAGAATCTGAGATACTGAAAAAGTTGGAATGCTTCCCCACCACAGAGTGCACTGATATACAAGGGTTTGGGTTTGAATAGGGTGGGGATCGTACTTTGATCTTTTGTGGGAAAATGAAAATATCAAAAAAAGATTGTTGTTTGAACAGGGTAATGAGCAGATAGCTTCTCGAAAGATGCACGTGTCTCACATGCACACACATTGGCACTTGGTACGACTGTTGTTCACATATTCTGACACAACACTGCTCGATCCGGTGACGTTGATGCTGCTTGTGGGTATTTTGCATCCTTTTAGGAAGGCATCCTCAATCCGCGTCACACTCGACCACCCAGACAAGTTAAGCGTCGATAATGAGGTGCAGTTGTTGAGAAAATACTGCCCAACATGTGTCACATTGTTCCACCCAGAAATGTCGAGTGTGGTCAACGAAATGCAGTTGGCGAGGAAGTATCCTCGAATCACCGTAACTTTGTTCCACCCAGAAATGTCGAGTGTAGGCATTTTAACGTCAAAAACACAAAATCGCGAAGGGCTACGAAGAAGCAGGCAGCAAATATCTATGAGGGTGCTCAGAAGAACGCCTCATAAGAAACCTACGACATTGCTCGGAAAGGATTTCTGAAATTTCCGAAGATCAAATCCTGTGAAGAAGATTACACCGTCTTCTTCGATCACTAGCACAAGGAACGCTTCATTTCCAATTGTACGGCAAAACAAAATTACAAACTGGGAAAATTAAACTTTTTCTCCTTGAGAAGGCTCGAAAGAAGGCTCAAAAGGCTCAATTTTCCTGGTGGTGTTCGGGGTATTGGAGAACACAAATTTTCATTTCAATTCACAACTCTTTCACAACAATATATGTCATAGACTGTGTTGTGAAGAGTTGTGACGAGTCATGTGAACACCTACCATCCCACACATGATGATAATGTTACTAGGGTTTTTGGTGATACGACATGCGAGATTAGATGTTATTTTATAACATGTCACATAGATTTGACAGGTCTCGTGGGTGGGTCTTCGGAAATGCAACAAAACGACCTCTTGGGCGGAAAAGGATATTTACGCACTTTTTGAGACCGGGGTTTCTTTACTAGAACCAGAGGAATCTCATAGTTCAGAGTACGGGTAGAGTGTTTTCACACACACATGTGACCCTACCGTGGAGAGCAATCAGCTCGCGCAATCAAAAGAAAGCAGAGAAAAGGGAAAGGAAAAAGGTTGGGTACCGTGCGCCTGCGGCGCTACCTGTTCCCAGTCAAAAACACCACAATTTCATCTGAATTTGGGTTTTCAGACTGAAAATGCCCCTTGTTTAGGAGTATGGGTTCATATTATGTGAAAATTTAAGTCACTAAAATTTGTCCACTTTTCCGAATATGCCCCACCACAGCTCGGAAATGCCACAAAACACTGCTTTTTCACCCCCAGACGTAACCCTATTTGAGGTGCGTTTTTTTGGGCCCGAAGCACGATTTTTCAGATTTTTTTCCAAAAGTTAGCGCGAAGCGAGCGGAAATTTTTTTGGGGTGTACTTCCGCGAGCGCAGCGAGCAGAAAAAAATTAAGGTGCTGTCATGCCAGTCATCTGGGGGTCGGGCGAGGGGGCCCCAACAGTCCGATACCCCCGGAACTGGAGTATAATGAACCGGTCATTTCGGAACGGGAACCAGGGAACGGTTCTCCGGTTCCCCTAAGAGCAGTCCACGTTGATCCAGAACCAGCTTCTATCCCTCAGAGGCGCTGGCACAAATGGTGAATGTGCAGACAAGGTATGGTTTTATCTCCCCCAGAAAATACAATTTTCACATATGGGGGGTTTTACACTACTTTTTGCATCCCTGTCTTTCTACATCCTCAAATTCGATAACCATTTTTCTTGAAGTCATAATTAACTTCTATTTTCCAAGCTACCATAACCTAACTACACCCCACATTTCCACTCATCACAGGATCGTGAAATCTGAACAGCATCTGCGAGTGCGAGGAGAACCTTCGCCGTCTCCGACATTCAACTCACACACGTTCACCTGCATCAATACTGAGTTTGCGGATGAAGGGGGGTGGGAACATTTTGTCAGTCACTGCTATTGCCATTAACCCAGGGAGCATGGCTAGTGCAAGAAATTCGACTTTGGAAACCTTCCGGAAAGTCTGTCCTCTGCTTGCGGGGACGAGGCACAAGAAAATATTGCGTTCCCCCAGAAATCCAGTGCACATTTCACACTCCTTGTGGGTGGTCTTGTTGCCTTTTTGTCACAGTAATTTTGGCCCAGGCATGCTCTCGAAGCATGACAATTTAGTGTGTATGGGGCAGGGTGTTGTTTTGTTCTGAATTCTCTTTGTTATAACATCTAAGTCAATCGCGGGTGGTGGTTTGTGTAGCGTGAGGCACTCTTTTTAACAAACTTCCTGCGGCTGCTAAAGCGTTATTTCTTCGGATTTAACCCGTACAGCGTAACATAGTGGATTAGCCTGGTCGACACAACCTTTGATAGATATGGGATAACCAACCCCCTTCGACCCCTCGTGGGTTCACTGAACAAGCCCTAGTGGTAGTTAAACGCGATTGACATTTACATTCCTAGAGATGAAAGAACAAGACAACACTTCTGTACCCGCGCATCAAAATTGTGGAAAACTTTGCACCCCAAACACCCTCAACAACGCCCGCCAAAAGGCGCCCCTTGTTGCTGGGAGTTGGTTCTCATGATACCTGCACAGCGGGCATTCCTCTGAGTCCAACGCATGTTTGGCCTGTCTGCGGCGTTGTACTTAAGGTGCACGAAGACAGGGTCTGGTGGTAAATTTTGCGTAGTACTGCGACGTGGTACTGCGTGGGTCTGGGAATATGGGTACCTGGGTACAGGATATTTGTTGTCAAAGACATCTTCCACCATGTATTGAGGAGGGTAAGACAGTGGTCGCAGTTTCTACTTGATAGCATTACAACATTTAACTTCTCCACGGGGGTCTTGGGCCGTTCATTCGGTTATACCTTGACTACCGGAAGATATTCTTGAGGCCTTTTTGGTCTCTAGAATATCCGGTCTTCCCGAACGGAGGCACACTTTGTGTGTTACTACGACCTGGCAACTTCCAGCAGTAGGTTAAGTAATCTTTCTTGTAAATTGTTGGATCATTATCTCCTCAGTGCATGAATGCCCCACGTGACTGGACACTTTTGTGTTTGTCATGTGGAGCTGTGGTTGCTCTTTCACGACTTTTTTCCTTGTACACAGTGTACCGTGTACCTGGGTACCTGGTCAGATCTCTGACCAGCGCACCGTGTGCACAAGTAAAAAGTTACTTGTGCACAAGTAAAAGTTACTTGTGGTCACAAGTAATTACTTGTGACCACAAGTAAAAATTATTACATGTAAAACCACAAGTAAAACCACAAGTAAAGTAAGTTACTTCAACGTCGTGTACCCCCCAGAAAGTAGCGAGGTGCCTGCTCCCCCCTCCATGGTAGGTTTCGACCAAAAACCGGTTTTTTTCAGGGGTAGAAGCTTCGCACAGCTGAAAAATCTTTTTCTTTAGAAAGATCGGACACTTTTTGGGGGGTTTACGGCTTCAACGAAGCTGGGACCCCTGGCAGACCCTGATACCAAAATGTCGCGAGTACCCCTTTTTGCCTTAGCAAAACACGTGTATCTTAAGGGTTCTACAGGGTTCTGCAGGCTAAACAGGCGTTTTGGCCAAAAACCCGGTTTTTCAGGCAGGTAACCGGGTTTGCGGCTTGGGAAACGTCCCAGCGCGGTGTGAGAACCATGCATGGGCCACACACGGCACGAGTTGCAGCAGCCCACCCAAGGTGGGCTGCGTTTGGTCACCATACGTTACGGTTAACGCGTGTATCGCATATACATAGCGTTGTGTGTATCGTATACGAAGACCGTTGTGTGCAACGCATGTGTAGATCGTTCCGTTATCAATCACACGAGCCTGCAAGAGTTTCCGCGGCGCTAGGACGCCGTTTTCGCTGCCCACCGAAGGTGGGCAGCGCTTGGGAAGCGCTCGTTGCGGTTAACGCGTGTATTGCTTATGCATAGCGTTGTGTGTATCGTACACATCGGTTGCGTTGTGTTGGATGCGTTGCGTTCGTTGCATACAGATCGTAACGTACGCAGTGTATACGAAGACCGCTGCGCTGTTAGCCACACCCGTCGCTTTCTTTATACACACGAACCGGGAAGTGTTTTCAAGACCGTCAACTCCAAATTTTCATTTGCTTCCCTTGCAATACATGGGGAAACCATTCGTTGCAAAGTAGGGAAAGCTTTTTGATAAAAATAAGCGAACACAAAAACCAGCGCGTGAGGAGAAAAAGTGTTTACGATACGAATAAAATCTGTTCGATACAAGAAAGGCATTCCTTTATCTTGTTCAGTGAAAATAGTTCAAAAAAGTACACAACAAGACTGTCAGTGTTTGTCGGTGACAGTGCAACTCAGGTGGGCCGCCACCTGACAAAGTTCTGCTGATCATCAACAGAACATTTTCTTTTGAAAACGCCTTTCCTCCTCCCTTCCAATCCCCCCGCAAGTTATGACACAAAGTTGCATTCAAATCTCAACATACACCAGACGCACTCTGTTGTTCTAAAAGGGGGTAAAAAATCGCTGAACAGGAGAATCGGGCAGATACTGAAAAAGTTAGAAGGCTTCCCCACCACAGTGTACACTGAAATACAAGGGTTTGGGTTTGAATAGGGTGGGGATCGTACTTTGATCTATTGTGGGAAAATGAAAATATCAAAAAAGATTGTTGTTTGAACAGGGTAATGAGCAGATAGCTTCTCGAAAGATGCACGTGTCTCACATGCACACACATTGGCACTTGGTACGACTGTTGTTCACATATTCTGACACAACACTGCTCGATCCGGTGACGTTGATGCTGCTTGTGGGTATTTTGCATCCTTTTAGGAAGGCATCCTCAATCCGCGTCACACTCGACCACCCAGACAAGTTAAGCGTCGATAATGAGGACTCGTTGGAGTTGCAGTTGGCGAGAAAATCTTGCCCAACATGTGTCACATTGTTCCACCCAGAAATGTCGAGTGTGGTCAATGAGTTGCAGTTGCAGAGGAAGTGACTTTCAATCACCGTAACTTTGTTCCACCCAGAAATATCGAGTGTGGTCAACCTTGTGCAGTGGTAGAGAAAGGAGTTGCCAATCCGCGTCACATTGTGCCACCCAGAAAAGTCAAGTGAGGTCAACATGCAGCAGTAGCGGAGGAAAGCGTGTTCTATCTCCGTCACCTTATTCCACCCAGAAATGTCAAGTGTGCACACTCTGCTGTCCGCCAGGAAGTTGTTCCCGATGTGCGTCACATTGTTCCACCCAGATATGTCAAGTCTCACTCCCGGCCCGCTCCATCTGCTGCAGTTCTGGAGGAAGCCGTTGCCAATGTGTGTCACATTGTTCCACCCAGAAATGTCAAGTGTGCGCACTTTGCTGCCTTTCAGGAAGTGGTTCCCGATACGCGTCACATTGTTCCACCCAGACAAGTTGAGTCTCACTCCCGGCCCGCTCCATCTGCCGCAGTTCTGGAGGAAGCCGTTGCCAATGTGTGTCACATTGTTCCACCCAGATATGTCGATTGTGGTCAACTTCTCGCAGTACGAGAGGAAGTCTGCGCCTACTTTAGTCACAGCTGACACACCACTGAGATCAAGTTCTGTGAATGCGTGAGTGTGATCAGACAAGACGTTATCGGGCATCTCAGTAACAACTTCCGCCTGCAGAAACAAATGAACCAGCTTGGGATCTCTCAGACCCACTAAGCTCTCTGCCGTCAGCCTTGTCTCCCAACCCAAGTCACGAAGAGCTGCAATGGCGTGCTCCTTCTGCGACATCGTCTTCTTCGTCAGCACAACTGTGTCCCCAGCACTCAGCTGCGTCGTGTAGTCTCCTTCTGCCATGACCTTCCCTCCGAAGCGCATGTCAAAGCCGTCTTCGCACAACGCTGCTGCAGCTGCCGCCTTCCGCCGTATGTCCGTAATTGTATCATCCACACCCACCTCGACTGTGTACTTCTCTCCGTCTAAGCACTCGATGCATATTTCCATGGTTTTGTGTCTTTCTGTTTTGTTGCGGGTGTTTTCAATTGGGGTCAGTGTAAGAGGCAACAAACAGTTACAAGGGGAGAGGTCTTTTCTTTCTGAATGGATGCGATCAACAAATTAGTGGAGCACAGGGGGGTATGTAATTTGACCGGTTCTGACCGGTAACTCAACCAGTGTGTTGTCAAAAATCCTAAAAAACCTTAGTTTTTTAGTTTTTACTTTAGGCTGTGCGCCACCCACACACACCCCCGCACACCCCCTCACCATACAGGGGGATTTGACCAAAAAATCGATTTTTTTAAAGAAATAGTTGCTCATCAGAAAGTGACTTTTTTGGGTACATCGTGTAGTTTGGGGATATTGAGGCGGAAAACAAAATATTAAGACAGTCCTGTTCAAAAATTGCTTTAGTAAATGACACTTGGCATTATGCCAAAATCAGCATTTTTGCCTTGAAAAACCTGAAAAAACACATGTAATGTGTGGTGGTCAAAAGTGCACGATTCCTTCGTTAATGCATTTTTTGAGTACCAGTTATACCTGGAGAATATAGTCAGATCACTATTCAGACCAGCTGGCGTTTACCACAAAAACACCACTTTTCCAACAGGCCACTTTCGCCTGAAAAGCCAGTTCAGTTAACTGGAGTGTGTGTACTGGGTAGTGAAACTGCCCAGTACGCACACTCCAGTTCAGATATAAATCCTAAAAAACCTTAGTTTTTTAGTTTTTACTTTAGGCTGTGCGCCACCCACACACACCCCCGCACACCCCCTCACCATACAGGGGGATTTGACCAAAAAATCGATTTTTTTAAAGAAATAGTTGCTCATCAGAAAGTGACTTTTTTGGGTACATCGTGTAGTTTGGGGATATTGAGGCGGAAAAAAAAATATTAAGACAGTCCTGTTCAAAAATTGCTTTAGTAAATGACACTTGGCATTATGCCAAAATCAGCATTTTTGCCTTGAAAAACCTGAAAAAACACATGTAATGTGTGGTGGTCAAAAGTGCACGATTCCTTCGTTAATGCATTTTTTGAGTACCAGTTATACCTGGAGAATATAGTCAGATCACTCTTCAGACCAGCTGGCGTTTACCACAAAAACACCACTTTTCCAACAGGCCACTTTTCGCCTGAAAAGCCAGTTCAGTTCACTGGAGTGTGCTTACTGGGTAGTGAAACTGCCCAGTACGCACACTCCGGTTCAGATATAAATCCTAAAATCCTAAAAAACCTTAGTTTTTTAGTCTTTACTATAGAGATGTGCGCCACCCACACCACACACACACACACCCCCTCACCACCAGAGGGGATTTGACCAAAAAATCGATTTTTTTAAATAAATAGTTGCTCATCAGAAAGTGAATTTTTTGGGCTTAACGTGTTGTTTGGGGGTATTGAGGCCCAAAAAAAAATTTTTTTTCAGTCGTGTTCAGAAAATGGACTGCCAAATGACATGTGGCATTCGGCCAAAAATCAGCTTTTTTGGTCATTTTTACCTTGTAAAACATGACACTTGTGGCATGCTTCCCAGCACAGGAAAGTGCATTGAAAAACCTGAAAAAACACATGTAATATGTGATGGTCAAAAGTGCAAGATTCCTTCGTTAATGAACTTTTTGAGTACCAGTTATACCTGGGGAATATGGTCAGATCACTCTTTTGACCATCTGGCGTTTACGACAAAAACACCACTTTTTAACAGGCCACTTTACAGGCACGAGTGAGGTTTTTTTGTACACGTTACCGTGAGCGGGCGCGCGAAGCGCGCACGCGAACGCCCCGCGGGAAGCGAATAGCTGACCGCCTGCCCAGTGTGTGAGGTGCTTACAAAAAAAACCACCTGTAAAAAAAAGTGAGGTCCTCATCACGTTTCCATGGAAGTGTCACACAAGAACGACAGGTTTTTTAGCCCGTCACCTAAATTCCCGAAAAAATCGGGTATTTTTGTGTAGAAATAGTACCCGGTCAAAATAGGGTATGTAATTTGACCGGCACCCCATTTTGACCGGCATTTTGACCGGGTACTATTCATACACAAAAAACACGGGTTGCCTACGACGCTTCTAAGGTGCTCGCTCTCCATACCTAGACCCTCGAATTTTTTTTTTTGCCCCTATATTGGGCTAATTTCGACGATTTGAGGCCATTAAAAGAAAAATTTGGCACTTTTGAGCATCTAGGGGGGTCTAAAACGCGGTTCCGCGAACCCAAAATTTCGTGATTTTTACCAAAAACAAGTCGATTTTTGAAAAAATCTCAAAAAAAAAAATCCCAAATTTTTTTTTTCACAAGTGTTTTTGAGGCCTGCTCACTACACCCTAGGTCCCCTTCTGGGACCAAAAAGTCATTTTCTGTACCACCAGTGCATTTTGTATGGGCCAGCGCCTTGTCAAAAAATCAAAAAATCTCAAAAAAAAAAATTTTTTTTTTCGGCAAAATTTCGACCCCTGAGTTGGGTTTTTGGGCACCAAAAAGTGCAAAAAAACGCAAAAATCGGGTGTTTTGACGATCTGGGTGTAAACCATATGCATTATGCACCTTATGCATTACTACAGGGGCCCACATTTCGTGTACAAAAACACGCATATTACACATTTCCTTAGCAATTCTTTTCACAAGTACGGAGTTTGACCTGACAAAATTTTGTTTTATCGCCCAAAATCGGGCGTGGTAGGTCATAAAATGGCCCAAAGAATCCAAAGAAAACCTCAGAAATAGATGTTCGCGAAAAAATTTCGCAAGTCAAAATTCAGCCGCAATACCCTGTGACTGTAGTGGCTAGAGAACACGCATGCAGACCCGTTCCTTGCAATTTCCAGTGTTGTGTTTATCAATGCATGCATCCAGAGGACCCCTGGTTTACGAAATCGTAAGCACTCCTGTGCAAAAATGAAGTCGGTTTTTGACCCAAAATCGGGGTGGGTGGGTCATAATTTGCTCCAAATTTGGCCGAAAATCGGGATTTTTCTGAAAATTTCATTGTGCCCAGCAAAAATCCTTTCTTTTTTGAAGAATTTTCCAAAAAATATGCTATACCCCCTATGACTGGACCCAACTCCCCTCACTCTTTTTTTTTTCACCCAAAGGGCCGGTCAAATTTTACACACTAATACACAAAGTTACATACCCCCCACACGCTCGGGGGTATTTCATTGTCATGACTTTTCAGTTTCTCCATCCTCTGCGATATGACGCGCAAACACGCCGTTTACAATTTTTCGCAGACCGATACTGACTTCACGAAAGTTGCTGTGCCAAAAACACCTTTCCTCTGCGAGACGGGGTCCCACAGCGACAACGTCTATCACTCATGCGCCTATGAGTCGCTCAATGGCGGCATGGCTTTTCTCATGACTAAAGGAATCCAACCTGCACATTTCTTGCACACCACAAAAAATATTCACACAAACAAAGAAAGGGAAATGATGTTGTTTTGTTTCCACTTTGGAAACAAAGAACGAAATCTTGAACGACGAAGGGGCACAAACATCAAGTTGTGCAGGGGGTACTGAGCAGGCTTGTGTCTTAGCACAGAATGATCGTGCAAAAAAGCACAAAAATACGTTGTTTCATGGTTCCTTCCTTCAAAACTTCACACACAACGCTTTTGGTTTTTAGGAGACACACAAGGTGCCAGGTTCTCTGATGTGCGAACCACCTTGCACATCTTTGTCATATTGCTTCCCTTGCAATACATGGGGAAACCATTCCTTGCAAAGTAGGGAAAGCTTTTTGATAAAAATTAGCGAACACAAAAACCAGTGCGTGAGGAAAAAAGTGTTTACGATACGAATAAAATCTGTTCGATACAAGAAACGCATTCCTTTATCTTGTTCAGTGAAAATAGTTCAAAAAAGTACACAACAAGACTGTCAGTGTTTGTCGGTGACAGTGTAACTCAGGTGGGACGCCACCTGACAAAGTTCTGGTGATCATCAACAGAACATTTTTTTTTTTGAAAACGCCTTTCCTCCTCCCTTCCAATCCCCCCGCAAGTTATGACACAAAGTTACATTCACATCTCAACATACACACTCTGTTGTTCTAAACGGGGGTAAAAACCTAGACAGGATGTCGAAACCAAAACAGGAGAATCGGGCAGATACTGAAAAAGTTGGAAGGCTTCCCCACCACAGAGTACACTGAAATACAAGGGTTTGGGTTTGAATAGCGTGGGGATCGTACTTTGATCTTTTGTGGGAAAATGAAAACATCAAAAAAGATTGTTGTTTGGGCAAGGTAATGAGTAGATAGCTTCTCGAAAGATGCACATGTCTCACATGCACACACATTGGCACTTGGTACGACTATTGTTCACATATTCTGACACAACACTGCTCGATCCGGTGACGTTGATGCTGCTTGTGGGTATTTTGCATCCTTTTAGGAAGGGTTTCTCGATCTGCGTCACACTCGACCACCCAGACAAGTTAAGCGTCAACAATGAGGAGCAGTTGGCGAGAAAATGTTGCTCAACATGTGTCACATTGCTCCACCCAGAAAGGTCGAGTGTGGTCAACGATATTAAACTTGAAAAACGTGATCCACCCCCGCAAAAAGAAAAACCAGCAAAAGGGAAGGATGGCACCACGGTGTGCCAGAGAGTGGCTTGATCCCATTTGCTGACTTATACCCAACAAAGAAGCGACACCTAAGTGAACAGGGGCCGTATACCACCGCTGGTGGACTAGGTTAGTATATAAGCCAGGTCAAGGTCCGCACTCTGGCAGCGTCAAAAGAAATAAACAACAATAAAACCACCAGTCATTCCAATGGGAGGAACGAATGACTGGCATCTCCTAATTCTCTAAACTGCGGTGAGTGGAACACCCAACTGATGCAAACCACTGCCGCAGGTTAGCACCTACAAAAAGCAAAGAAAAGCAAAGAAAAGAAAAGCAAAAGCTGTGCATGGTCGTAAAGTAGGTGCAGGGTCGCTTAAATCCCTGAGGGCACAAAAAGCCCAGCATACACCTCCTCCAGTTGCTTTGGACCCTCCAGTATCATGTGCCCGGGTTTGCAAAAGTGCAATGCAACCATCCCACGCGTGGCCTTCGTTCACTCAAAAAAGAGATTATATCCGGGGACGCCAGGGCAAAAATGCCGGGGGGCTGCCACCTCACGTTTTTGTCCCTCGAGTGTGGTCAACGATCTGCAGTTGTAGAGGAAGTGGCTTTGAATCACCGTAACTTTGTTCCACCCAGAAATATCCAGTGTGGTCAACCTGTAGCAGTTGAGGAGAAAGTAGTTGCCAATCCGCGTCACATTGCTCCACCCAGATAAGTCAAGTGAGGTCAACATCCAGCAGTAGCGGAGGAAAGCGTGTTCTATCTCCGTCACCTTATTCCACCCAGAAATGTCAAGTGTGCACACTCTGCTGTTATACAGGAACTGACTCCCGATACGCGTCACATTGTTCCACCCAGAAATGTCAAGTGTGCGCACTCTGCTGCCGCTCAGGAAGTTGTACCCGATATGCGTCACATTGTTCCACCCAGACAAGTTGAGTCTCACTCCCGACCCGGTCCATCCGCCGCAGTCCTGGAGAAAGCCGTTGCCAATGTGTGTCACATTGCTCCACCCAGAAATGTCGATTGTGATCAACGACTTGCAGTCGTAGAGAAAGTCTGCGCCTACTTTAGTCACAGCTGACACACCACTGAGATCAAGTTCTCTGAACGTGCCACCTGACAAGAATGCATTGGGGATTTCAGTAACAACTTCCGCCTGCAGAAACAAATGAACCAGCTTGGGATCTGTCAGACTCACTAAGCTCTCTGCCGTCAGCCTTGTCTCCCAACCCAAGTCACGAAGAGCTGCAATGGCGTGCTCCTTCTGCGACTTCGTCTTCTTCGTCAGCACAACTGTGTCCCCAGCACTCAGCTGCGTCGTGTAGTCTCCTTCTGCCATGACCTTCCCTCCGAAGCGCATGTCAAAGCCGTCTTCGCACAACGCTGCTGCAGCCGCCGCCTTCCGCCGTATGTCCGTAATTGTATCATCCACACCCACCTCGACTGTGTACTTCTCTCCGTCTAAGCACTCGATGCATATTTCCATGGTTTTGTGTCTCTCTGTTTTGTTGCAGGTGTTTTCAATTGGGGTCAGAGTAAGAGGCAACAAACAGTTACAAGGGGAGAGGTCTTTTCTTTCTGAATGGATGCGATCAACAAATTAGTGGAGCACACGCTCGTGGGCATTTCATTGTCATGACTTTTCAGTTTCTCTATCCTCTGCGATATGACGCGCAAACACGCCGTTTTCAATTTGATTCGCAGACCGATACTGACTTCACGAAAGTTGCTGTGCCAAAAACACCTTTCCTCTGCGAGGCGGGGTCCCACAGCGACAACGTCTATCACTCATGCGCCTATGAGTCGCTCAATGGCGGCATGGCTTTTCTCATGACTAAAGGAATCCAACCTGCACATTTCTTGCACAACACAAGAAATATTCACACAAACAAAGAAAGGGAAATGATGTTGTTTTGTTTCCACTTTGGAAACAAAGAACGAAATCTTGAACGATGAAGGGGCACAAACATCAAGTTGTGCAGGGGGTACTGAGCAGGCTTATGTCTTAGCACAGAATGGTCGTGCAAAAAAGCACAAAAATACGTTGTTTCATGTTTCCTTCCTTCAAAACTTCGCACACAACGCTTTTGGTTCTTAGGAGACACACAAGGTGCCAGGTTCTCTGATGTGCGAACCACCCTGCACCTCTTTGTCATATTGTTTCCCTTGCAATACATGGGGAAACCATTCGTTGCAAAGTAGGGAAAGCTTTTTGATAAAAATAAGCGAACACAAAAACCAGCGCGTGAGGAAGAAAGTGTTTACGATACGAATAAAATCTGTTCGATACAAGAAAGGCATTCCTTTATCTTGTTCAGTGAAAATAGTTCAAAAAAAGTACACAACAAGACTGTCAGTGTTTGTCGGTGACAGTGTAACTCAGGTGGGCCGCCACCAAACAAAGTTCTGCTGATCATCAACAGAACGTTCTTTTTATTTTTTTGAAAACGCCTTTCCTCCTCCCTTCTAATGCCCCCGCAAGTAATGATACAAAGTTGCATTCAAATCTCAACATACAACACAGTATCATACGTACTCTGTTGTTCTAAAAGGGGGTAAAAAATCGCTGAACAGGAGAATCGGGCAGATACTGAAAAAGTTGGAAGGCTTCCCCACCACAGAGTACACTGAAATACAAGGGTTTGGGTTTGAATAGCGTGGGGATCGTACTTTGATCTTTTGTGGGAAAATGAAAACATCAAAAAAATTGTTGTTTGAACAGGGTAATGAGCGGATAGCTTCTCGAAAGATGCACGTGTCTCACATGCACACACATTGGCACTTGGTACGACTGTTGTTCACATAATATTATTCTGACACAACACTGCTCGATCCGGTGACGTTGATGCTGCTTGTGGGTATTTTGCATCCTTTTAGGAAGGCATCCTCAATCCGCGTCACACTCGACCACCCAGACAAGTTAAGCGTCGACAATGAGGTGCAGTGGTTGAGAAAATATTTCCCAACATGTGTCACATTGCTCCACCCAGAAATGTCGAGTGTGGTCAACGATTTGCAGTTGGCGAGGAAGTATCCTCGAATCACCGTAACTTTGTTCCACCCAGAAATGTCGAGTGTGGTCAATGAGTTGCAGCTGTGGAGGAAGTTACTTTCAATCACCGTAACTTTGTTCCACACTGAAATGTCAACTCTCCTCAAGCTGTAGCATCCGTAGAGAAAGTCGTTGCCAATCCGCGTCACATTGCTCCATCTAGATAAGTCAAGTGAGGTCAACGACTGGCAGTAGCGGAGGAAAGCGTGTTCTATCTCCGTCACCTTATTCCACCCAGAAATGTCAAGTGTGCGCACTCCGCTGCTCTCCAGGAAGTTGTACCGATATGCGTCACGTTATTCCACCCAGATACGTCAAGTCTCACTGCTGTCCAGCTCAATACGCCGCAGTACTGGAGGAAGCCGTTGCCAATGTGTGTCACATTGCTCCACCCAGAAATGTCGATTGTGGTCAACGACTGGCAGTACGAGAGGAAGTCTGCGCCTACTTTAGTCACAGCTGACACACCACTGAGATCAAGTTCTCTGAACCTGCCACCTGACAAGACGTTATCAGGGATCTCAGTAACAACTTCCGCCTGCAGAAACAAATGAACCAGCTTGGGA
This sequence comes from Rhynchopus sp. YZ270_cl-10, assembly GCA_964035575.1. Lineage (NCBI taxonomy): Eukaryota > Euglenozoa > Diplonemea > Diplonemida > Diplonemidae > Rhynchopus > Rhynchopus sp. YZ270_cl-10. The sequence continues at coordinate 155,083 of OZ037885.1, forward strand.
TCTGTCAGACTCACTAAGCTCTCTGCCGTCAGCCTTGTCTCCCAACCCAAGTCACGAAGAGCTGCAATGGCGTGCTCCTTCTGCGACTTCGTCTTCTTCGTCAGCACAACTGTGTCCCCAGCACTCAGCTGCGTCGTGTAGTCTCCTTCTGCCATGACCTTCCCTCCGAAGTGCATGTCAAAGCCGTCTTCGCACAACTCTGCTGCAGCCGCCGCCTTCCGCCGTATGTCCGTAATTGTGTCATCCACACCCACCTCGACTGTGTACTTCTCTCCGTCTAAGCACTCGATGCATATTTCCATGGTTTTGTGTCTTTCTGTTTTGTTGCAGGTGTTTTCAATTGGGGTCAGAGTAAGAGGCAACAAACAGTTACAAGGGGAGAGGTCTTTTCTTTCTGAATGGATGCGATCAACAAATTAGTGGAGCACACGCTCGTGGGCATTTCATTGTCATGACTTTTCAGTTTCTCTATCCTCTGCGATATGACGCGCAAACACGCCGTTTTCAATTTGATTCGCAGACCGATACTGACTTCACGAAAGTTGCTGTGCCAAAAACACCTTTCCTCTGCGAGGCGGGGTCCCACAGCGACAACGTCTATCACTCATGCGCCTATGAGTCGCTCAATGGCGGCATGGCTTTTCTCATGACTAAAGGAATCCAACCTGCACATTTCTTGCACAACACAAATAATATTCACACAAACAAAGAAAGGGAAATGATGTTGTTTTGTTTCCACTTTGGAAACAAAGAACGAAATCTTGAACGACGAAGGGGCACAAACATCAAGTCGTGCAGGGGGTACTGAGCAGGCTTATGTCTTAGCACAGAATGGTCGTGCAAAAAAGCACCAAAATACGTTGTTTCACGGTTCCTTCCTTCAAAACTTCACTGAAGCTTCACTGAATGTGGTGAAAGTGTGTGTAAGTGGTGTGGTACCGCCGGGACACCCCAAAATATCAAAAAAAATTGTTGTTTGAACAGGATAATGAGCAGATAGCTTCTCGAAAGATGCACGTGTCTCACATGCACACACATTGGCACTTGGTACGACTGTTGTTCACATATTCTGACACAACACTGCTCGATCCGGTGACGTTGATACTGCTTGTGGGTATTTTGCATCCTTTTAGGAAGGCATCCTCAATCCGCGTCACACTCGACCACCCAGACAAGTTAAGCATCGACAATGAGGAGCAGTTGGCGAGAAAATCTTTCCCAACATGTGTCACATTGCTCCACCCAGAAATGTCGAGTGTGGTCAGTGAGTTGCAGTTGGAGAGGAAGCGACTTTCAATCACCGTAACTTTGTTCCACCCAGAAATGTTGAGTGTGGTCAACCCTGTGCAGTGGTGGAGAAAGCAGCTGCCAATGTGTGTCACATTGCTCCACCCAGATAAGTCAAGTGAGGTCAACATCCAGCAGCTGGCTAAGAAATAGTGTTCTATCTCCGTCACCTTATTCCACCCAGAAGTGTGCGCACTCCGCTGCTCTCCAGGAAGTTGTACCCGATACGCGTCACATTGTTCCACCCAGATATGTCAAGTCTCACTTCTGCCCTCCTCGGTGCGCTAACGCCTGGTGTCCAGTGTACACCATATCTGCCGCAGTCCTGGAGGAAGCAGTTACCAATGTGCGTCACATTGCTCCACCCAGATATGTCGATTGTGGTCAACCCCTCGCAGTACGAGAGGAAGTCTGCGCCTACTTTAGTCACAGCTGACACACCACTGAGATCAAGTTCTCTGAACTTGCCACCTGACAAGACGTTATCAGGGATCTCAGTAACAACTTCCGCCTGCAGAAACAAATGAACCAGCTTGGGATCTGTCAGACCCACTAAGCTCTCTGCCGTCAGCCTTGTCTCCCAACCCAAGTCACGAAGAGCTGCAATGGCGTGCTCCTTCTGCGACTTCGTCTTCTTCGTCAGCACAACTGTGTCCCCAGCACTCAGCTGCGTCGTGTAGTCTCCTTCTGCCATGACCTTCCCTCCGAAGCGCATGTCAAAGCCGTCTTCGCACAACGCTGCTGCAGCCGCCGCCTTCCGCCGTATGTCCGTAATTGTATCATCCACACCCACCTCGACTGTGTACTTCTCTCCGTCTAAGCACTCGATGCATATTTCCATGGTTTTGTGTCTCTCTGTTTCAAGTGTGGGAAAGAAGAAAACTTACAAAGGAAGGGGAGGAAAACAGGGCACGTTGCCGTGTCGGGATGGTGTTTGGCTGTGTCTTTCGGGTCGTGGGAGATCTGAACAGATCGCGAATACGTGCAGAACGCGAGGGAGGCCAGGGAAGAAGAAGGCAGACCCTTGTTACCACTGAGACAACAGGTGTACGGCAAACGTCAACGCACGTAGTTCAGAGAGGACGTTATCAATGAAACGCACGCAGAGCACACTGTAGTTGTGTCTTTGCTGCACACCAACAAAGTTCACTCGAAATACAACAGCCCTCTCGTGACAGTGTACCTTGGTACGTGACAGGCTAATCGTACAGTCCTGTATCCATTTCGTGGTTTACCTCTACAACAAACGCAACTCACAGAGGAAGATACGTTCTGTGGTGTCACTCAAATGTCACCCCGCTTTTTTCTCTTTTTTGGGTGTGGCTGACGACCCCAACATAGCACGTTATCGCACTTTTGGGGTGTGTTCCGGGGTATGGGATTTTAGAAATTTTCATTTCAATTCGCTTGTCTTTGGGGGGTATTTTTTGGTTTGGTGACTGGATGGGGTGGTGGTGGGAAATTGGACAAAACGGTGTGGAGGTGTGTGTCATTTTTTTGTACTTTTTTAAAAACCCTATACACCCCAAGCCATATTTTCAAGCCACTTCTGAGTTTTCCCACCCCCCCTCCCATCCCAGCATCGAAATGGCAATCAGATGCACAAAAATTATAGGGGATTGCTTCTTTTGAAAGATCGGTGCAAATTCTTTCCACATAAAGTTGAAACTGGCTCAAAGCATGGTTTCATTTTCGAATTCCACTAAAGTGACGCTTGGGGTGTATAGGGTTAAAACTCTGAAAAAATATAGCGTGTAGCCCGATTATTGCAACTCCACAGCAGTGTTTTTATTGTCTTTTTTTGTGTCAGTTTTTTTTTTCCTTCCCTCTTTTTGAGCAAATCAGAGTTTTGTAATTATAAAAAACAGTTGTTAAAAAAATATGCAAAAAAAAATCCCAACGTTTCCCCCCTTTTTTTTTAGACGAAAACAGTAATTAGCTTGACAGTTTTGGTTAGTTTTGAAGAAAAAAATTTAAAAAAGCGTCACACAAGCAACATCAATGGTTTTCAACCGTTTGCTCTTGTTTACACAGTACATGCGACCCACCTTCAAGCCTTCACTATGAAATGGGCTTACGTCTCTCACCCCATTTTTCGTTGCTGCGTCAACTATTACCTCAATATTTTTTCTCATCTGCCAGCTAAAAAAACCACCCCTAACCAAAGTCTTCACCACCTGAAGGCGGATAAATACTTCGTTATTATTATTTTTTTTTTCAAAATATAAATCAATTTTAAGAAGGATAGGTGAGCCTAGCTGCAACTACGCTGAGTCACCAAAACAAAAAAAAACAAGGGGGAAATCCCCTTGGGGTCTCTAACTTACTTTTTCCTTCCATTCTATCATTCACGTGTTGTCAGGGTGTCAACAGGATCTTTGTGTATTGTTACATTAGCAGCTCTCCAGTCTCTCAAAACAATCAGATCTCTTTTTTTTTTTGCTCCTTTTTTCACGTTCACAGGAGTCCCGCCAGCTTGCCTTTCTGTGATGAATGGGGATGGGTGAGTAGTAGGTTGGTAGGAGGGGATTTTTTGTTGCAAAAAAAAATATTAGATTCATATACTTTCAGTTCACAGAATTGAAAGTATTTGAGAGGGTCGACACAGGCACCCTTTCTTTTTGTGGTTTGTTGGAGGGCCTTCTCAAGCATGTCTCACACATACCTCGTCCCGTGTACGGTAGAGCAGTAGGTACGCACTGTCTGCTTCCCCTCCTCCAGCGAGTTCCTGTAGATGTGTTAGAAGTTTTGGTGTGGTGTTTGTGTTTTCACCAATAAAACCCCGACTTTTGCGGTCGAGAGTAGGGGTACAATTGTACCCCTTCTCTGCACAGAAGCTTCCTTTGTGAAGATCTTTCAATGTAGGTTAAAGAGCAGTGAGGCGTTTCCTCACATTTGAGGGAAAAACATGGTTGTTTTTTGGGGCTCGGGAGGGGGGGTGCTATATACAGCCCCCACGACGGTGAAGCAACGGGTGTTACAAGAGGAGTTACAAGCGAGATACATGTAACTTTTGTTACATGTAACTCACTTGTAACTCACTTGTAACGGTTTTTCACTTGTAACGTTACTAGTAACTTCACTTGTAATGTACTATACTTCACCGTCGTGACTGAATGGCATAAAAGAAATACCTTGATCTTATCTTCAGACACTTCGTAGACTTTGTGGTCGTCGAAACACATCCAACGTCCGTCCTCCTGCTTGGTCCACCCGATGTAGTGCCCAGAGTCGGCGTCACGGCCCTTATGCGTGACGATCCCGCACAGCTCGTAGTAGCCGTTGTTGTTGCCCACAGAGTCAGCCTCTGGCGCACCCCCCTCCTGCGAGCTCATGACAGCGTCCTCCTTCGGTGCCTCGGGGGCATCGACGTCCATGGCATCCTTCTTCTCTTCTTCCTTTTTGTCCTCCTTCTTCTCGCCACTCAGCTTCTCCTGTTTGTCACGCCTCTTGGCTTCCAGGGCACGGTCCATTTCGTTGCGGATGTCCTCACGTGGCTGCTTCATCCGTTCCTTAAGATCGTCAGAGCAGAGGACGAAGACGTCAAGCTTAAAGGGGAAGACCACTTTGCGGAGCTTCTTTGTCTTTTTCCCGATGTTTTTGCGCCATTCAAAACGGACGAGGTTGACCCAGAGGTACTCAGGGAGGCGGTTCAGCTTGCTGCTGACCTCCCATTCTGCGTTTCTGCCGAGGATTTCGGAGTTCTTTTCGCGGGAGCCGTGCATCGCCTTTTCGAGGCCGGTCTCGACAGTTGCAGTGTCGGTGTCCATGTTGCAGCGAAGGATCCGGAAGGTGGATGTTGAAGGCACAACAGGCTCAGCATCGCTCTCAATGCAACGCATCACCTCAGCGTGCTCGCCCTCGAAGAGGCGCCCCACCCCCGACGACCCTTCCACACCGCGCAGTGCCACGTCTGCCGCCTGCATGACAGACGTGCAGTACTCCTCCGCATCCTGCTGCATGTACCGCCCCTGCTCCTGCTGGTCGAACTGCGGCCAGAACTGTCTGCACATCATCACAAAAAGCATTGGCACAACAGGTTGGGACCCCTTCTGCTTGTCCATATCGAGGTACAGGCCTTTCAGTGCGTTCATCACTCTGCAGGTAGAGAGGAGTGAGGAGTGAGGAGTGAGGAGTGAGGAGTGAGGAGTGAGGAGTGAGGAGTGAGGAGTGAGGAGTGAGGAGTGAGGAGTGAGGAGTGAGGAGTGAGGAGTGAGGAGAGGGGGGATTTGATAATGTTGAGGTAATAAAGGCATGAGAGAGATGAGCAACCTAACGGTAGTACATCATGCAGGGGGGAGGGGAAGGCACACCTTCAACATAGGATGCGTATTTATTTTCCAACACACTCAAACCAATAGTTGAAATGCTAAAAAAACGCGGATCGGGTGCAAAAGAGTGGGACAAAACAACAGAATGTAAACATACCCAAGCTCTGTTGGTGCGGGTGGCATAGTGGGAAGGGCTTCGAGCTGCTTTCTGAACTCGGGGCACATTCGGTAACATTGGATCGTCGCGTTCAGGTAGCACGTATTGTCGAGGTTGCGCAGACCTGGCGGCACGATCTCGATGGTGGCGTCACCTGCCATGTCTTCGATGAAGACCTGACGCTCCTTGGGTGCCTCGGGTATCGCCTCGGCACTACCCATAAGAAGCGCGGCAGTACCGTTCTTGAGGATCGCGCTCAGGTCGTCGCCCTCCTTCAGCTCCTTCCCTTTGATGATGACCTTCTGTCTGTCCGCAGGCACCCCCGTGAGGGTGTACAGCTGTGCGCGGAGGATCTCCAGCCCTCCCTCGACGTCCACCTCCACCTTGTGGAGGGACTTCTCGTGCTTCAGCTTTATCGTAATCATCGTGGGGATGGGGGAGGGGGTGTTCTGGAGAGGTGGAGGGTAAGCAGATGGGATGGAGGGGGAGGGGGGGAAACAAAGTGAAGTGGATAGTGCAAAAACGGCTCTGCTGGGATGCAGGGCATACTGACACTCCGCGGGTTATCGAACCCCCCGGAGTGTTCCGTTTGGGAGTGTCATAAACAAAAAAAAAGGGAGGTCATCTTTTTTTGAAAAGAAAATTTTTTTCGAAGATGAATTGTGCCGTTTGTAATAATATTTCAGCTTCATCATTCGTCGTTGGTGAGGAAACTATTTCCCCTAGCTGCGCTTGCAAAGTATATAACAAAAAATGAAACTATTTTTTTGTATCAACAAAGATCACCAAAAGACTCTGTAAAAAAGGGGGTGAGGAAATACCACGACAGAGACCAGACAATATTATTTTTTGTTATGTCGACAATCACACTAAAGTAACCACCTTGAGTAGGTAAACTAGGGTCAGTTGTGATGCTGACTTGAAGCCCCCTTTTTTTACTACGGAAGGTACTCACTCTACCCCCCCCCCTTTTTAGTTTTACGTTTCAAAAAAAAAAAAATGGTGCGATTAGAACTCAGCACAAAAAAAAAAACACAGTTTTTCGGAAATATTCCGCTCTGAACTCCCCAACTGCAATTTTTTTTCCCTCTCTCTTTTTTTTTCACACAAAACCTCAAAGCTTGCTTGCCCCTTGCAGATGCTTCGCGTACTTCGTCATATTCGTCAGAGCGGGGGACTTCATGAGACCTGTCTTTGGGTCGACCAGGTCGTGGTTCTCCATGTTGTTTATCTTCTTCATATTCCCTGCAACGCTTTCGAGGGTCGGCTCGGCTTCTTTTGTGAGGTCACAGATCCAGCCTTGGGAGCGAGCGATTTGGAGCTTATGGTAGGCCCCTGCACCGCATTCATAGTAAGAACCGTTTTCCTTGGAAGATTCATGGCATAGGTACAACGTGAGGGGCACGATGAACTCTGGTTTGAGCGCCGCGCACATTGCTGCCGGCATGATGGTGGCAGTCATCCTGGTTCCTGCAACCGGAGCGATTGCGTTGGAGAACACATTGTTCTTCGCCCCTTCCTTCGCAAGAGTCTGCGCAAACCCAATCAACCCCATCTTCGCGCAAGCATAGTTCGCCTGCCCAACATTCCCAAAGAGACCTGCAGCAGAGGCGGTGCTGATGATACGACCGAACTTCTGGTCGTTCATATATTTCCATGCAGCTTTGGTCACTGCATAAGCCCCTTTGAGGTGGACCTTCATGATGAGATCCCAGTCGTTTTCGGTCATCTTCTTGAAGCTCACGTCGCGGAGGATGCCAGCATTGTTGATAATAATGTCAACGCGGTTGAAGTGCTTGATGGCGGTCGCGACAATCGCCTCCCCATCCTCAACACTGTCGTAGTTCGCCTCAGCCTTCCCCCCCGCAGCGCGAATCTCCGCCACAACCTGGTCCGCCACCTTACCTCCTCCACCCACACCCTTCACAGACCCGCCCAGGTCATTCACAACAACGCTTGCGCCACGGCGTGCAAGTTCAATTGCATACGCCTTCCCCAAACCTCCCCCAGCCCCAGTCACAATAGCGACACGTCCATCAAAGCGAAGAGAAGCCATAGTGTGTGTTTTTCTGAGGTTTTTTGGGGGAGGAGAGGAAAGAGGGGAGAGGAGGAGGAGGGTAAAAAAGGGGATGATCATGTTTTTTTGGCACCGTATTTTAAATATTGGAGACTGGAAAAAAAAAAATATAAGATCACAAGCAGGGCTCTCAAGATCCTCCACGAAAAAAGCAGAATTTTCGAAATGAGGAGGATTTTATTTTTGCAAAAAAACCCCCCAAAAAAAAAATTTTTTCCCCCGCAACGAGCGGTCGTCGCGCGCTTCGCGCGCGCCTCCCTGGCAGCCACAGAGCGGAGAGGCGGGTCAATTTGCGAGATAATAAAAAACGGAAATCTAATCCTTTCTCTTGCACCGTACGCTCCACGAACCGTACAAAACCAATACGTCTTCCAGAAGCAGGGGCTGATGCAACGGCGGGTAATTTTTAAAGAACGGCAAAAATTTTGCAGCTTTGGTGCAAAATGCAAGGGTATCCAAAGACATTGCCAACTCTATTTTTTTGCGGAGCAAAAAAATTAATAAAAAATGGCGCCGCAGGCGAAAAAAAATTAGGGTACGGTGTAAGAATGCTTCCTTTTACACCACAGAATCACTCAACGAACCCTTTTTTTTTGTAGCAAAAAATGAAAATGGCGCCGCAGGCAAAAAATTTTTAAGGTACCCTGGAAGGTGCATACAGGCTCGGGAAAACATTGGCTCCCTCGGGGGAGACAAAGTGACTCCCACTATAAAACCCCTAGGAGGATAATCCTCCACCCGAGCCCGCCAAAAAAAAAAAAAAAAAGGAGGAAATCCTCCACCAAAAAAGCCTGGAAAAAAAAAAAAAAGCCCCTGGAGGAAATATCCTCCCCTACGTGGAGGATCTTGAGAGCACTGATCACAAGGAAAAAGGAAAAAGGAAAAAAGGAAAATTTCAAGAATTAGAAAAGGTGAAGGTTTTTAAGAAGAAGTCAAATGCAGATCACCTGATTGAAACGGGGGGGGGAGGGGGGTTGGTAAAAAGAGGGGTTATATTTTTGGGATATGCACATACACGAGACTTCCCTGACCCGTTGTAGCAAGGTTGAAAGAAAAAAAAACAAAAGTGTGGTAAAAAACAAATAGTAGAAAATCAACAGTACTGCACAAAATATGGTTCCATTTTCATCCTTTTTTGCCGATAGATGACAAAAAACAAAAGAAACCTTCCTTGATGTGGCCGACGACCCCAAAATTGCAAAAAATCGCTCAAAATAGCACCCCCCCGTTCAGCACACCATTCTTAGACAAGAGGGGCAGTATTTTTCCGGCCCAATAAATATTTATTACTACGCGTTGTTCTCTCTCAATGCACACACAGTAAGAGAAGAAAGGCAACTAGAAAGCGTGACCGAATCCTATTAGAAGGATCGAACAAACCTGGCTGGCTGTATTTGCACACAAAAAAATAGAAACAAAAGAGTATCACTTATTGGTGTGGCTGACGACCCCAAAATAGCAGAAAATAGCAGAAAGTAGCACAAAATAGCACCTCCTCCAGCCGCACCAAAAAATCCACATGCCCAGAATAGCAGAAAATAGCAGAAAGTAGCAGAAAGTAGCAGAAAATAGCACCCCCTTTCAGCCACACCACTTATCGTTTCCCTCACCCCCTTTCTTGTAGTTGTTTGATGCGTTACCGCTTCCATACAGTTGAATGAGTAAACGAGGTGACACTTTCCGCTCAAAGCAGTGTGTACATAATTTTTAAAAAAGCGCATTTCTGTCATTTTCTATGTTTACCCCTTCCCCACCCCCTTTTCCAACCAATCACATCTAGAAGTTGTTCTTCGTGTGCTTTTGATACGCGAGACAAAATCTGGGGTGTGAAAAAAGTTGGCAAAAATCATCTCGCAAGACGAATGCTGTCTATCGTGCAATACACATCGTCATCAGCAGTTTTGAAAAAAGAAAAAAAAGAAAAAAGAAGAAAACTGGTTCGCTCTTTGGTTCTCTGTGGTATACACCGTTTTCTTTCGCTCTTAGCAAGAATCATGACGACACATCCTTGCAAACACACTCCTTCGCAGCAAACGCTGCGTTGTGTGTTGTTCTCTTCTCTGCATCGTGATTCAAATCCCCCTGTTGCAGAGTACAAAAAAAAGGGAATAGTTATTGACAGCAGACTCCGACTGACCCAACGAAGTACGTGCCAGCCCCAGAGGCGAGGACGAAACAAAGTACCCGCGTGCCAAATAACCAGGTTTGAAAAAGTTACTTGTGTCTCTTCGTGTTGATAAGTATCGTGTTGCATTGCAGCATCCACACAGAAAAACCCAAATCGTCTCGTTTGATTGTTGTGAACATGTCTTGTAGAATTCTGTGAAGTTTGTGGACTGGTGCGGAGCACAGACATGGGATGGGAGGGGCTGTCTATAGGGGGTGGGGTTGGGTTGCTAGGGGGTAAAAAGAACTGGTGAGGGATACTTATCCCCTTCATCGCGACAGAAACTTTCCTTGTATATTGCATATCCCCAAAAAAAAAGGAGCCCTAAAGACTTTTGCTCTTTAGAAATATATCCGGTCAGAAAAGAGTCCCCAAAAATGCAATTAGGGCGTCACAACTTATGATCTTGGTTCTCGTTTGCGCGCACTTTTTAGAGAAAAATGATTTGTTTTTAGAAAATGAGTTCTGACTAGTACTGTACAAGCAGGGTACTGGAGTCAGAGAGGTACCACTAGTCATATGACTGGTTAGTGGTACACCCCCGCAAGATGACCAAACTGTACTGTACTGTACTGTGGTGTGGGGAAATTGAACTACACATAGCAGTCAGATGTGAACTACAAGAACTTGTCAAAACGCACAATGTAGGGAATGTCGGATAACGAGAACCAGAAAAATAAGTTGTGATGCCTTACGAAAAAAAATTGTGTACTTTTTCTTTGCATGTATCGCACGTGGCAGCAATACAGTGTTATTTATACGTTGTATCATTTCCCTCCCTGTGTCCCCATTGGTTCCACCCCACCCCCTTACCCTATAATAATTGTATTTATCACAGAATCGTTCGGTTAATAGCATATGGCATGGCACACGGCAGAAACTGACCAAATACCAGAGAGTATGAGAACTGTTGAAGCCACTAAACCAATAAAGTTGGGGGGGGGTGTCCAAAGGCATACCCTTTCCAAATAAACTCCCAACCCAAAAAAATTAAAAAAGCAAAGATGGATGCACCCTTTTCGTGCATTCATGCATTACGTCTCACCGGTAGGCGGTTCAACATTCTCAATGGTCACGGTACTTTGTATAGCTTTTTTTTCGTGAAAAAAAAATATTGACGGCGTCTTGAAATACCACACGCAGGTATTCTTTTTTGAAAACTTGGTTGTATTAGTGTAGCCACCCAGTGTGCTCCACTATACCTTTTGGTGCTGTTGTCGGCAATCCTCCTAACCTTTTGTGGGGTGACTAGGCGTTTCGTTCACACGTCTTTTCAAACGAGCTGTTTTATATTTTTTGCAGACAATCAACGAATATGTCAAAAATAAAATAAAAGAGAAGTTGAAAGTGCAAACGCCCCACCGTTTATCAGGCGGACGCAGGTTCTCCTGCGGGGGTTATCGAACCCTAGAGAGCACTTCATTGGTATGCATAAAATAAGAAAAACGTTGTTGCACCATTTTATTTTGGTACAGTTTTATTTTTCCTTCCTTCAAAACTTCACACACAACGCTTTTTTGGTTTTTGGGAGACACACAAGGTGCCAGGTTCTATGGTAAGCACGGAACCACCCTGCACCTGTTTGTCATGTTGTTTCCCGTGCAATACATGGAGAAACGTTTCGCACTCGAAAGCTTTTTTAATAAAAAATGAACGAAGCACAAAAACAAGCGTGTGTGGAAGAAAAAAGAAAAGGGAAAATATTTTTTCTGATTCACAGTGGTGTTTATGTTTTGGGTACGGGGCGGAGAATAAAATCTGTTCGATAAAAGAAACGCAAGCTTTTTGTTTTATCTTGTTCAAATTTTTTTTTTTTGGTACCATGAACGACACCCTTGTTGAGTTAGCTTACATCACAAATCGGTGTCTCACAGCAAAAAAAAAGTAATTTAAACCCCGTTTCGGCTTTTGTTTTTACTGGTATCCGCAATTTTTATAAAAAAAACGGGAGGGGAAAAAAATGAAAAAAGTCTCAAACGTTTGAATCATATCCCACAAAGTATTTATCTTCAAAAAAGGGGGGTAAAAGCTGAAAATGAATATGCCCTCATGTGCATACATATGGACTCGTCCGGAAACCCCTCTGGTAAGATTCATCCTTTTGGGTATTTTTGGGTTTTTTTGATGATGCCCCCCACAAAAAGTGCATCTAGGTGATATTCTGATATGAAAATAGGTTTTTTGGGGGGTCTGAGGCTATATTTTCGCTTTTTTAATCAGATTTTCAGCCTTTTATTGTCGTTCTTCTGGATCTCTTCTCTCTTTCTCTTAATCCTGCCATGCCGCCTTGACAAGGTTTCATTGACCTCTGTCAAATCTACTGGATCAATGCCAGGGACTTTTGCTTTGCGGGTCACCTTGGATGTGGAGACTCCATAGTAAATACAGGTTCCCTCCGTGTCAGAGTACACGCTAGCTGAAATGACACGACCGTTGCTCGGGTAGCAGTACACAGACGAAAAGAGATTGATGGAAAGAAGGGTGCACTGATACGTATGAGTACGAGGGAATGAGATAACAAAGGCCTCTGTGTGGGGAAGCTCGCGCAGGGCACCGACAATGACCCCTACGGTAAGGATCTCCTGACAACAAGAATCATCAGAGAGAGGGTTCGAAACGACACCAAGTGTGCGTCGCACCCATTCTTACCGTGTTTCTCGACAAAAAAGTGAACTTCACTGCTGTCATTGCCACGTTTTTTTCTTCCAAAAAATACGTAAAAAAATATAAGTAAAAAGGGGGGGAGGGGAAATAAACAAAAATAAATGCCCAAAATATGCCCTCTGGGGTGGTAGGTGTATGGTGGGTATCAAAAAATTGGGTTGTTTGGGTGTTTTGAGCAGAAAAACCTCAAAAAACCCCAAAAGGATGAATCTTACCAGGAGGGTTTCCGGACGGACCCATATCTAAAAAAAGGTTGTAATCAGATTGCAACATAACACAAAAGCCTCAGACGTGTTGGTCATATTTTTGGAAACACGAGGCAAAAACACACATAGAAACAGCAAGACAAGACAGAACGGCACATCTCCTCATCTCCAAAGGGTGAGCTGTGTGACGGAAACTCTTGTCTGACCATTTTTTTCTCTCTCTCTTTTGCACAAAAAACAGCGGCAGGTTGTGTGGGACAAAGTATCAGAACCTTGTGCACATCAGTATTTTTATTCTCTTTTAAAAAATTTTTCTTGGCGAGTTTTTTTGTTTTTTTGTAGTTTCGGCAAATCACCCTGTCCGAGGACGGGTTCTGTACACAAAGTCGCCCGAAGGTTAAAATCTTTTTTTTTGTCGGGACAGAATTTCTTTTTTGAAGGCAAAACAATCATGAACATAGCCAGCGTCATGGATAGTAGGCCACAATGAAAAAATTTATGTCCACTTCTTGGTTTACATCTGGAAAAACAAAAGAAAGAAAAGTTTATAAGATGACCCTAAGCCTCTCGTGCTTGGTTGTATTAGTGTAGACACCCGAGTACGATTTTTTTTCTTTACAATTTCTATCCAGATCTGCCTCACATTCAGTAACGAACCGTGTGGAAATAATCTAGCTTTTGTCAGTTTTGTTCCACACACACAAAAGGGCAGTGTTCCGGACAGGTTTAAACAAACGACAGTTTTAACAAAAAAAAATTTTTGGCACAAAAAATAATACATTTCGAAGGAGTTGGGGGGCGCTATATTTTCAAGAGCGCGCTCTAAAACCTGGTTTCCCCTATCCTTATCCTCACCCTTTTTTTCCTGTTGCGTCGACAGATTCAGTTGCAATATTCCAAATATGTTGTTCAAAGAAAGGTACCACATTTTTTTCCGCCAAACTTATTTGAACTTGGCCGACGACCTCAAAATAGCACAAAATAGCACTTTATCACACTTTTTCGCACCCTCCTTTCAGCCATGAACGCCAATTTAAATTGGGAATACTGCATTATCGACATAACAACGACTAAAAAGGGGTGCGGGGATAGGGGGAGTTTATTTGCATCGGGATCCACATACTGGGCAAAAAAGGCTTACATCACAGATGCACGGGGTAAACAAAATAGAGGCGGGTGGTTGGCAGGTGTGGTGTGTGCCAGGGGGGGGGGGGGGGGGGGGGCAAGAAAGAGAGACGTACAAGACAGAGCTCGAGGGTAGTTGGCAGGAGGAAAACTTCATTGAATTTAACAAAAAAAAGAAACAAAGAAAGAAATAAAAAGAAAAAGGGTGTGTTTTTGGCCACGTTTGTGGCTTGTTGTTTTCTTTTTCGCCCCAGACACATCCCCATTTTTTTTTTTTTTTTTTTTTTTTTTTTTTTTGAAAATACATGGCTTGCGGAAGATCTTTACTTTGCTGCATATATCTATCTTCATTTATCCTCATTTTTTTTGGCTTCTTTTTCGAGAAACACACCATCCCTCCCTTTCCCCACAAGACACTCTTCCGAGCTCCGAGATCGCAACGGTTGTCATTTTTTATTTATTTTTCCTTTGACGTCAGAAATTATTTACCACAAAAAAATTTGAATGTGCTTCTCGTGTACGCACATCGAGAGAGTTGCAGTTCAGTCCAAATCTATCTCAGAAGCGCTACTTACATCGTCGTCCATATCCATTTTATTCTGTAAAAAAGGGATGTGTTCTTTTTTTGTGCTATTTTTCAATCTTTTTTTAGGAAGACTATTTTTCGCTGAACACAACCGAACAATCTATGAAAATCTGAATTGACTGCACATTAGTTCAAAATGCTTTATAGTTCCTCCTTCACGGAGACAATAAAAAAATAGTAGGATCGGGTTAGGTAAGCAAAGTTGTTTTTCGGATGATTTGGCGACCGTACCCCCCGGTAATACTATTTCTCCTTTAAAGCAAGCTTCGGAATATAAAAAAAAATATAGCACCATACCTCCATGCTACTGCCATCGGTTCCAGGGGTACCCGACGCACTTGTAGGAGCAGCACCTCCACCTCCACCTCCACCCGCTCCACCACCCGCACCATCCGCCGCATCACTCCCACGCTTCCTCTTCCGGTCCGACTCTGGAACATAAAACTCCCGCCCCGCTGTCTCAAAGGTAATCGCCTCCAATGCCTTCGCCTCCGTTGCGTAGGTGAGCGTATGTCTTTGGACCTTCTCCTTGAAACGTGCCTCGTCTTGGATGAGGAGAGCAGCAGCCTCGCCGTTCATGGGGTCGTGCGGGTTGGGGTAGCAGAGCAGCTGCGATAGGAAGTTTGAAAGCGCATGGGTCAAGGTGAACATCGGGGACCACGTTTGGTTCAGAACGTCGAGACAGATGGACCCGCTTTGCTCTTCAATGTTCGGGTGGAAAATGCGGTTGACAAACCCAACACTCGGAGAGGCCTGAGGGTATCTCTCGGGCAGCTCAATGTGGAGCCACCATACGCCCCCCATATAAGGGCACAGATCGCGACTCACATTCAGCTGCGGGTACTTCACGGGGTCGATGTCCATCTTCACGTAGATCTCGTTTACATTGTTCTCCGCGATCTTCACCTCAAAGCCACTACTGCTCAGGTCCACAATGTCAAGGAATTTTCTCTGAGTCGGCGACGTTCCTGCTCCACTCGGTGCACGCGTCGAGTCATGGCTACGCGCCCCTCCCCCTATGCTCACTGGTTGACTCATCGGAGAAGGTGACGGGAAGTGGAGAGGTTAAGTATTATATTTCTCTATGAGAAAGGGAAAGGGAAAGAGGGTTAAAAGGCGGGGGAGGGAGGGAGGGGGTTTGTTAGTGTATGTCTGAGAGGTGGGGGTGGCGGGGGGGTTTGAAAAAGTTTGTTTCAACTTTGTTGTTTTTGTTTTTGCTACTCTGTTTGTATTGTATTGCATTTCATTGTAGTACTTTGTAAGTTGAGAGGTAGGTGCGCTTCTAGTGCATGTCTGAGAGGTGGGGTGGCGGGGGGGTGGGGGGGAAAGGAGTGTGGTTGCTAAAGAAATGTGTGGTGGAAGAGTTGTTGTCGGCGTTCGATGTGTGTTAGTTAGTGCTTTTTTTTCCTGCTGAGATTTTGTTGAGCGCATCTATGGTGTGGGTGCTGCTGGCAGCCCTGTTGTAGAAATGCTGTTCTTTCCTTTGTGGTCGTTATTGTAGTTTCGACAATCTGTCTGAGGGCCGGTTCTGCTATTTTTATTTATTTTTCATTCACCTAACAAGCCTGTGATTTGAGCTGGGGTATCTGTATTCTGCGCGTGATTTTACTGAGACACATGGCAGGAACAAAACACGCCCAAAAAAAAAAAGAAAAGAAAAGTTGAAAGTGCAAACTCCGCACCGTTCATCGGAGGACGGTAGCGCACTGGAAAAATAATGACAATGGGAGGGGGAGGTTTTTTCTTTTGCGATAACTTCGCACATTTTTCCCCAGGCAAATTGAACCCACAGCCTGGGGGAAAAATAAGTGAAGCATCGCAAAAAAAACAAGTAATTGCTATCGGAAAAAAAACGGGGTGTGCTGTGGAACTCCACCCTATAGAAATAATCTACAACGCACCCAGCACTCTGCTCTTCTGCAGGTATGTTAACGCTCTTCGTACGCTGCCAGACCCACTGGACGCCTGCATCTGATGAAACATTCAAGAAGGGGGGCTGTCTTCTTCATCCAGCACCATCTGATCGATAGCGTTGTTGGAAGTAGGCTCGGCAGGCTCGGCGTGTTCCAGCTCGTTTTTGTCCACAGGGTCCCACGCAGTGTCGTCGTCGTTGGAGCAGTGTGGAAGAAGCACAGAATGCACAGACGACAACACGTCGATCACACCAGGCACATCAGCACCTCCAGCAAATCGCCAGGATGCTATGGTGGTTTCGAAAATCGCGCGGGGTTTTCCGCAGCACACCCCGTTTTTTTTCTTAGCAATTACTTGTCCTTGTTGTTATTGTAATTTTCAACCACCTTCCTTCAACCCTTGTAGGATCAGTCATATTTTTTTTCGCGAAAATATGAAATTACACATTTCAAGAGAACAAATTAAAAAGGGTCCTTATTTGCATTTTTGGGCTCCGCCCGTGCAGTGGTGGGGTCAATCTCGAAAATTGGACAATTTTTTGACCACTTAAATTTTGAGAAATATGAGCCCGGTTGCTTATACGTGGGGCCCATTTTTGGCCAAAAATTTCCTCAAAATCTGGTTTTGTAAAATTGACCCTTTACTCCCCCCCCCTAGCCTAGTGAGGCTAGGGGAGGGTTACTGTTACCAAATTTGTGTATACAAACTCATTTTTCTCGAAATTGTTGAAAACCGTATTTTTTGCACTTATTCGGTACCATAACCCCCCAAAAATGACTTTCCGCCCGGTTTTGGCGACTTTTGAGCACCAGAAAATACCTAATTTAGGTTTTTCAATGTGGTGAGACAGAACTTGTACCTGAGCCCCCCTTTGATACCCTTGTCAATATGGTCATTCGCTTTCCTCCTCATTGCTGGAGCGCAAAGGGTCAACAACAGCGCTCAGTGCCCCAAAAAACACTGTGTTGCAAGTCTGGAACACTAATTCTGTCGACTTCGAGCCCTGGCTGCTTTGACATCACTTCCAAATTGACTCCCTGACGAAGCATCCTGCATACGTGATCCCAGTGGGGACGTCCCATGACTACACTTGCATATCCAGAAGGGGCACGTTCTGCTGTGAGGGCACTGTGCGGTTCACCTTCTTATTGCCGATCCTGGGAGAGGTCGGATATGTCATTTTACTTCTTCCCCCTCAAGTGTGCTACACTTGTCGCTAGATTTATAATTTATAGCACCCCGATGGGGTTGGGGTAGTGCCGGGGGCACTGTGAGCAGTGGGGTGTGAGTGGAGAGAGAGTCGGGACAGAGAGGATGAAGTGAGAGTCACAAGAGCGGGAGTCACTGTACGAGCAAGAGTCCCAGTCCCAGCAAGTTTGAGCAAGAGTCACAGTCCTCCAGCTCCCTGCAACATCGTGCCAAACAAGACCCCGCAACTGGCTCCCCACACGCTCTGTACCTTATCCAAAGGCACCTGACACATAGGCAGCTTCCAAATAGAAGGCCTCGCAACAAATTTAGCCGCAGTCTCATGCGCGTTTTAGGGATTTTTCACACCCCGTGGCATTTTTTGGGGGGTTTTGAGTGATTTTACACCGGAGATAGACCGCATTTAGGTTCGAGGAATGGAGGGGTGAAAAGGTTCAAGTTCCGTCTCGGTGGGTAGGTACAAGTTCTGTCTCATTTTTTCAAGAAGCTCAAAAAAGTAATCTCTGGGGTATATGGTGGGTCAAAACCGGGCGGAAATTCATTTCCCACACCCCCAGGGTCCGAATGTATGGTTTTTTTGTACTTAGAACGGTCTAAATTTAAATTTCGAAAAAATGGATTTTGTTCACCCAGTGACCCTCCCCTACTCCCCCCCCCACATCGATTTCAATACTATACCTTACTTCACCTACGGTTGCCCTTACAGGGGGGGTGAAGGAAGGTAGGTTGAAAAAAAAAGGGTCCTTATTTGCATTTTTGGGCTCCGCCCGTGCAGTGGTGGGGTCAATCTCGAAAATTGGACAATTTTTTGACCACTTAAATTTTGAGAAATATGAGCCCGGTTGCTTATACGTGGGGCCCATTTTTGGCCAAAAATTTCCTCAAAATCTGGTTTTGTAAAATTGACCCTTTACTCCCCCCCCACATCGATTTCAATACTATACCTTACTTCACCTACGGTTGCCCTTACAGGGGGGGTGAAGGAAGGTAGGTTGAAAATCCCCCCGGTAAAAGGCTTTGAATACGTTATTTCATTTCAAGCTAAATAAAGTATACGAAAGGATTTGGCACTTTGAGCGTGACTCATTTATGCGATAACTACGAGTGGATGTTGACAGTGGTAAGTGAGTGTTCGAGAGTTAAAAAGGGGTGTGGTGGTGTTTGCTTCTTGATCAGTTAGAAACAAACAACAAGTAAACAGGTAATGGTGTGGCTGACGACCCCAAAATAGCAGAAAATAGCACCCCCTTTCAGCCACACCAGTAAAGGTATAAAAGGTCAGGGCAAGTATGCGGGCAGAAGGACAAGAAACAAGCGAGTATGCTGTAGTGGTCTGCAGCACTGCAGTTCATGCTGGTCTCAAAAAATCAATAAAAAATTAAGTCGACTTGAAATACAAAGCCCTCTTTTACAGTGCACCTTGGTACAATGACCGGCTGTGCCGGGGGGGTGGACCCCCAACCTTGCAGCCCTACAATCCATTTCGTGGTTTCCATCTGATATGCCATTGTGTAATAAAGTCAATAAGGTGCCCTGAGCCGCACATTCTCGCCCCAAAAAAATACACTGCTTTAAATTATCATTAAAACCACGACTAAAGTGCCAAATCCTTCGTATACTTCATTTAACTGTGGAATAAGTTACACACAAACCTGTCTGAAAGAAAGAGAGAGAGAAAGACATGCTCGATCCCCTGAAGCTGTGAAAAATCACGATTCGGGGAACAGATTTGTCTCCCCCTTTTTGAAATGCCTAAAGGAATCGATGCCGTTGAGATGGTTACCCCCTCCCCCCTCCTCACGTGTCCAAGAAAAGCCAAAAAAAATGGAAACCGAAGGGCTGTATCTGTCTGAGTATGCAACGACATATGTATGCTTTTGGGCGGCCGAGGAGAAGTTAAAGAAGAGTGAAACACCAGGCCACAACCAAGTCATTGCACATCAGCATGTTTTGTTTTTTTGTGGGTGTGGCTAATCTCAGTTGGCTTCAATGTAGCCCACCAGCAAAATGCCCTCAGATCTGTCCAGCGAGATGATACGAAGGAAAGCCATTTTTGTGTGTACAAAAAATCACAGATAAAAAAACACGTTTCAGAAACACGTGATAGTGTCTTAGGAAATGGACTTCATCTGTGGTGCACACACACACACACTGTTATACCCGGGGGTTGTGAACCATGGATAAAAGAATACTTACTATGTACTCCCTCGGTAGGGTGTGTAGTTCACTTTAATGTGTAGTTAATGAGTCACAACAAACAAAGAGGTTAGAGGTTACGTTTTTAAACAAACAAAATACATCACTCGAAGAAGGTAACAAAGTGCACACACCTCCGTTGGTTTACACGAAACAAAAAAAATACCCAAAGAAGCGTGCACACAGCATCTGACGCAGGTGTCAAAAGCGAGAAATTTTGGTAAGATGATCTGAAGTCTTGTACTTCGGCGTCACTTTGTAACCAAAAGCGAAAGAGAGAGAGAAAAAAAATTGCTTGAAAACGGGCTTCCAGAGCTGGGTAAAAGAGCTAGGAACGCAAAAAAGAGACGTTTGAAAGTGCAAACAAATAAAGTATACATCCCGTTTTCGTTTGCATCAGGCCCCCCCCTTCCCCAAACCCAGGCCAAAGAGAAAACCTCATGTTTCTTGTGACCTGAACAACAAAAGAAAAAGTTAAGATGACGTAAAGCATGCGTCACCTTGAAAACAAAAAAAAAAGGGGGAGATGAAGTTCAAGTGGAGAAAAAGAGAGGGAGAAATGAAAAGTTATTTGGATGAAGGCGCCCCTCTGCTGCGCACATCTGGGAATAAAGAAAAGAGAAGGTGAAAGCACCCCCCCGGTTCGAAAACCATCGACATAAAGCTGAGATACCCCATTCCTCTTGGCAATTCGAATGTTTTTCTACCTATTTCCCCCGTAACAAGCCCCCCCACCCTACCCCCACCTACCTATACCCCAAACACAACAGAATTTGACTAATACAAAGCCCTCTCGTCTGACGGTGTACCTGAATCCATTTCGTTGCAATCTGAACATCATGCACTTACCTCACACGGTTGTACCGCCTTTGAGCAGGCGGCTATTTTACCAATATTATCATAAAAGCAATTTACTCCTCAGCTCTTAACAAGCCTGCTGCAGTCTGCAGCAATGCAGCTTTGGTCATAGCGGCGCCGTCTTCCATGCGCACTACGCCATTCTCAGGTAACATCGCTGCCAGGTTCCCAAATGCTGCGGCATGGAAAGGGTCCAGCGCAATGGCACGCTTGAAGAGAGCCGCTTTGGTCACAACAGTACCGTCCTCGAGAGCGGTCGAGCCGTCGTTGGGGAGCGTCACACCCAAATTATTCCATGCCAGACCGTACGCAGGGTCCAACGCTATTGCCTTTTTGAAAAGCGCGCCTTTCGTCATTACCCTGCCGTCTTCGAGCCGTGCGGACGCTCCGTCGCGGAGAATTGCACCTAGATTGTTGTAGGCATTGCTGTTCCGATTGTCCAAGGATATTGCTCTTTTGAAAAGCTGTGCTTGGGTGACCACTGTACCGTCCTCCGCGGTTACACAGCCGTTATCGGGGAGTGCGTTGCCTAGGTTGTTGTAGGCGCTGCTGATGCGTGGTGGGAGAGATACTGCTTTGCGGAAGAGTTGGACCTGAGTCATGATCGAGCCATCTTCTAGCTCTGTTGCAGCGTTCGCCGGCAACGTTGCGCCCAGGTTGTTATACGCAAGATTCCAATCCGGTCGCAGTGTGATTGCCCGCTTGTAGAGGTCCCCCTGCGTCATCACGGTACCATCCTCGAGGAGCATCTCCCCTCCCTCTGGCAGCACCACTGCCGCATTGTAATAAGCTGTTGCGCAGTGTGGGTCTAATGCGATGGCGCGTTTGAAGAGGGCGGGGCGGGACATGGTTGTGCCGTCTTCAAGGGTGGTGCTGCCTCCGTTCGGTAGGGCGGTCGCTAGGTTTCTGAAGGCGAGGCTGTTGTTTGGGTCCAAATCTATCGCTTTTTTGTAGAGTTCCACCGCGGAGAGCTGCTTTCCGTCGAGGGTGACCGCTTTGTTGTCGCTGTGCACAGCAAGCTCGCAGAGCTCACTGCTTGAATGTCTGACAAACAAAAAGGGTTCCTGCGTTTGCACCTTATCGAGAAGACCCTCCGCGCTTATAGTGTGCACTACTGGGTGGAGTTGAAGGGTATCGTGCAATGCGTGCTGCGCATTTTCACATATTCTTGGTGTCTGTGTGACAACCTGAGCTGGACCGGAGTCGTAAATTCGGTCACCATCTTCTGCGATGGATTTGAGGTCAGAAATGACGTGGGTGAGGCGGAGGATGTCGCAGTTTCGTTGGAGGGTTACCCGCCCTACCTCTTCTGCCGCAGCAGTGCAGCGTCGCATCACCGCTTCTTCGAGACCTAAACAGACGCGGGCTAGCTCAGATGAGAGTTCTGCCTCAGAGGTGGAAGAGGAGTTTGCTTGGAGGTCGGAAAGCTGGGTTTCTGCAAGCTCTCGAGCAGAGGCGACTGCTAACATGCTTTGGTGTAAGGTTTCTCTCGCCTCAGCTTGCGCGTAGAGGACATCAACGAAGCTGTGTCCGGCATGTGCACCGTGATGCTGGCAGCGTATGCACACCAAAGCCCGATCGCACCCCGCATGTGTGCACATCCAATGCAGTTTGTAAGCAGGGTGGTGTTCGCAGCACCCCAACACCCCCAGCGTCCCCAGGGAAGCGTGGTGCTCCTTCCGCTCGTTCTCGGGGTGCGACCCTTCGAAGCAGGCCTCCTTCCCGCAGAGGTACCGGTCGGTGCAGATCCCGCACTGTCGTTCGGCAGCGGCGCCGCACACCTCGCACGCTCGCGCAGGGGTGGGAGGGGCGGAGGCATGCTGGCCCATGGTGGTGGGTTTTGTTGGGGGGGTTGTTTTGCTCCACCTGGTTGGGGGGTTGGGGTGGGAAGGGGGGTGGAAAGGCGAAGAGGGCGGCGCAGAAAAAAAAGTTGGCTTGAAATTGAAATACAACAGCCCGCTCGTGAACAGTGTACCCTTGGTACATTGAGTGTACCGGAGGTGGACGTTCCCACTCCATTCGGTTGTTCCCTGATTTGTCCCTTTTTTGTCAAAATATCTTTTCTTTTGTGTCTATTTTGTCCTGCATTTCTCTCTTCTTGTACTTTTTTTTGTTTTTGGTTGTTGTTAGATACGCTCAATCGCCTATCGAGTATGAATAGCACGGAACTCCTTTTTTATGGGTATCCATGGGAAACAGAATCACACGGGACACCGGGGTCTTAAAAACCCGCCCCCCTCTCCACCCATCCACGTTGCAAGCCCTGTTGCACGGTGACAGGGTGGTAAGACTCACACTGCGGTAGCGAGAACACCACTAACAACACATTTCTTTCTTGTGTAACAAGCAACTAAGACAACACCGCTTGCCGGCGGAGCAAGGAGCAAATAATACATTAGGCGTGGAAACGCTTCAGAGACATATTCACATTAAGGACACATTTCCATAAAATCCAGAATAAGTGACCAGTACACAACGAGAAATACTACGGTGTCAATAGCTATATTCACCCGCACAGGAAAACGGGAAACGCACACATACACCACATCAATAAACAGTTTCTATAGACACGGTAACTGTTTCTACAGACACTGTGTAGTAGATGTTGGCAGTATTTCGCACCAGAAGGTTTGTACGAATGAAGGAAAGAACAAAGCAACCTCAGTGCAGAAGCACAACGTACGGTGCATAAGCCTTCTGCCGCACATAGCCGGTAAGCTCTTCGTACTGTGTGCGTTGGTCCTGAGCGACGGTGTCCAGTAGAGAAGACGCCTTCTCAAAGTCCTGCTTGATGATGTGCTCGAAGACCTCGTTCCACAGTGCGTGCGGGTTGTTTGCGGCAGACTCCAGCTGGTACATCCACTCCTCGTCTGCGCTGCTGCACAGCCCACGTACGGTGAACACGGTCTGTGCCTTCTCGCTCAGCTTCTCGTACAGCATCGCGCCAGCACAACGCAGTATCACCTGTCCCTCCGCCTCACGCGACACGTTCTGGTCAACGACACCAGGCAGGTTACGCTCCTTGTTCCAACGCTCAAGCACAACCACCCACGACATGGACTGCGAAAGAATCGACATCTTCTTCATCCCGTTGCAGCCCATGTTCCCGACACGTGCCTCGCCTGTCGTGCACCCGTACGAGATCTTGTGCACATCACCAAGTGCTGTTGCTACTTCGTGTGCAGCCTTCACACAGGCAACACTGTGCGACGGCTTCGGAATAAAGGCGTTGAAGGTGGCAAGCATCTTGTCCCCTGCGAACGTGTCGCACACACCTTTGTTGTGCTGCACTGCTGTCATGATGTGCTCCACAATACCACCGTGTGCGGAGAGTACTTCTGCGTCCTTGTGCTTCTTGCAGAAGGCGTGCCACGACACGACGTTCATGTGTGCCAGCGACACCTTCTTCTTCTTCATCCCTTCCACACGCAGCAGTGCCTTCTGGTGCTGCATTGCAGCAACTGAACTCTGTGACTGTGACGTACCTGAAGGGGACATGTCTGACTTCTGCGACTTCGTAGTGGAAGATGCCTCTGTCACGGATGCTTCTTTGTCACTGTCGTTGACAAGCACACTCTGCGGCATGTAGTTCCGGTACTCCACCAGGTTCGCCACCATGGTAACAAAGCTGCGCTGCATCATCCCCACTTCACTCAGCTGCGACACTTCACGGCCAGTGTCCACAGCCTCCAGGTCCATCACAGCCACACTTGCCATCTCACTCCCAAGCTTCAGCAGAGGGGACGTGATGTAGCGTGTGAACACAACAGCAATGGCCAGGAGTACCGTGATCGCAATGACCGTGACAACCACCATCACAATCACCGCATCCTCCTTCTGTGCGTCTGCAGAGGACAGATCTGCTGATACCTTCGCACGGATTGCATTCGTCGACGCATCAATCGTATCCATCACAGACGCCCTCGGCACAAGAAGGTTCGCGAATAATTTAATCGTTGCGTGTTCAATTGTCGCTGCCACTGTCCAGAACTCCGTGCCGTTCGAGTCAGACCACTTCAGGAAGGAGTCCTCTGTCTTCTCCACAAGGTCTCTGTAGTTCTGTGGGTGTGTGAACACAAACCTCCCGTGCTCTGCAATCACTGAGGGGATGTGCGACGTCGCGTCTTCCATTGAGTGGTTCGATACGTTGAAACTATATGCTGTCTCGGCAGGACCACCCCAGTTATTCGGCGTGGCCTCCACCCGCAGATGCCTACCTCTGTTGTACGCGACAAGCGTTCCTGTTGAGCCAGATACAGGATTGTGCTCCACCAGGTACAGCGACGCGTCGGCTGGGAGCAGCTGTGCACTCACTGCCTTTTTTACCCCATCTCCGGTCACCATCGCCATGACAACACCCACACGCTTGCCCTGCTTCGGGTACATCGTGTACATCTCTGGGTGGGTGAAGGTGTAGCTCAGCTCCCAGTATATCATGTCCCACTGCACATGCAGGTGTGTGTAGATCAGTGTCTCAGTAGGGTACAGGGGTGGGTCAGCGGCACCCAGGTTGTAGATCTGCTTGCCACGGGACAGCCGGCCTGCCGAGCCCGGGGGCTCACTCATAGCAAAGGGAAAGAGGCAGTACCCGCGCCACTCGCCTTTGTTGTAGTTTGGGAAGTAGTTGCACGGCATATGCGGGAACATTCTGTCACCTCTGTTCGTGGCTTCCGAGTAGGAGACCCAGTCGGATATGCCCACCGCCCCCGTCACAGGGGCACGCATCTCGTACACCGAAAGGATCTGGGTGCCATTCGTCGGAGTGACACCAGACGCACCGTTCACATCCCTGAACCCTATCCGCGAGCCCCACCCTGCAAACCCGTCCCCCTCCTTCCACGGAACAGGATGCGCTTGGCACCACGGGTACGTTTCGTACGCAATGAACTCCAATCCAGACGTCGTGCCAGCACGATAAGCGGAAGCCATAGCAGGGCGCATAACCGCATCCGCAAAGGCGGGGCTCGTGCTGACGTTTGGGTGGTGCGCGCTCACAAGGTTGGCCATGGATAGCACCAGCTGCTCAGGCACCTTCAGGTACTCCTTCACCGCTGTGTCCACGTTGCCAAGGACGGAGCGCAGATAACGTGTCGAGACCGTTTCGATGTCCGTCGTACCACTGTTGAGACACATCCCAAAGCCCTCGTCACCCGTGTCCCGTGCCTTCTCCAGAAGGTCGTCCCATGTTGTCAATGTGAAGCCACCAATAATCGCACCTGTCGACAGAATCAGCACCACACACAGCAGCACTGTCAGCGACTGGATGCTGCATGCCGCCATTGTTCAGAGGTATCCAGAAAGGGAAGAGAGTGTCTGTCTAGGGATGTGTGGTGTGGGTGTGCTGCAAGGCCACGTTGTCAAGCGAGGTGCCTGGGGGAGGGGGGTGACAGCATCAGAAAGTACCCTGTTTTTTTTCATTGGTTTCTGTCTCTATTTTACCCTTAGTCTTCTCCCCGCGTCGCGTCTTATTGTTTTTGTTTTTTGTTTGTATACATATTGATTTTTCTTTGTGTGTGAAGGGGACTCACACCTTAGAGGGAGAAGGGGAGTACTTTTTTTTGACAAACAAAAAAAAAGTGAAGTTGATAGTGCACACGTCTCTGGGACGCAGGCACTGAAAATAAAAGAATCTAGGTGGGTTTGCGTTAGGTTGCTTTAGCAGAGGATTTCAGTACAGGACTGTGTTTTGATGTACTTTTTCTTGGTGTTCACCTTATCGAACAGTATATACCGTACCGGAAACATAATTATGACACTGTCCGCAAAAAAGGTCAAACTCCCTGAAAATCTGGAATAAGTCAAATATTTTTACGGTCAGTGTACGTTACCGGTACGGTAAGCTGAACCTAAACTTGCACGTGCGTAATACTCTGAAGGAGCTGCAAGTGAAATGCCTCTCGGCTTTTCTTTCCTTTCGTCAAAAAATCTCTTTTTAAATTATTTGGTGTTTATTTGGTGTTTATTTGGTTGTTGGTTGAGACACATCAAAAAGTGTCGGTTCTGTGGAATCACTGAACCGCCCATATGCTGTATCACCCGTTTCTCTTTCACAGAAAAGAAAAGCTGGGGTAAACCTGCCATAATCGGAGAGCACTCAAAAAAAGAACTTATTTTTGATTTTTTTGAAAACTTGGTTGTTTTAGTGTAGACACCCGAAGATGAACTCCACTATACTACTATACCATTGATTTTTTTTTGAAAAAGATGAAAAAGCAGAGAGTTAGAGAAAGAGCAGACAGCAAAAAACGTGTGAAAAAGGTTTTTGTCTGTCGTGTTTTTGTGTGTTAGCGGAGAAGAAAACAGTTTCCAATAAAAGGCTTCTGCGTCGCTTTTCTTTTTCACATAAAGTGCGGGAGAGAAAAAAAATGTGCAAGTTGAAGGTACACAGCCCTCTCCATGGTTGTACAAAGTACTCGAAGAGTAACGAGTACTCTAAAACGAAAAAAATAGGCCACTCGACACTCGAGTACTCGCCCGACCCATTTTTTTTCTTCTCTTCAATTTACTCGTTCTGGCACTCGAGTACTCGAACGAGTGGAAAAAAGTCTCGAGTACTCGGCCGAGTACTGTTTTTTTTCCCCACTTTTTTCCACTCGTTCGAGTACTCGAGTGCCAGAACGAGTAAATTGAAGAGAAGAAAAAAAATGGGTCGGGCGAGTACTCGAGTGTCGAGTGGCCTATTTTTTTCGTTTCCGAGTACTCGTTACTCTTCGAGTACTTTGTACAACCATGCCTCTCGTCAGTGTACCTAAAAAAAAATACGCCCTCCCGTACAGGGTGGACGCGGAAAGAAAACATCACACAGTTTGCACTGACAGGGCAAAGTACACACACAAAAATTGGGGGAGTGGGAGGAACATAACTGCGATTACACTGGAAACTGTGGGGGAAAACGTCTATCGTATAACTTTGAACAGGGAGAAGTTGAATTTGACATAAAAAAATAAAGGAAAAAACTATACAATCACACACACACACACACTACAGTACACATTGTGGGCCACATTATCCTTGTATTCGTACCCCTTTTTTTCTAATACTCTGAAAACGCTCAGCCACCATGCAGATGGTCTGCGCGCGTTTTCTTATCTGCAGTACAAAGCCTTCCATTCATTCAAAGACCCAAAATCTTTACTTTCTTTGAAAACTTGGTTGTACCAGTGTAGCCACCCTAGACATAGTGTGCACACTATGCTCCACGAATATAACCTTTTTTTAATAACCTCCCACAGGCTCGCCCCAGAGAAAGGAAAAGCTCCCCCTTATAATCACGCAAATCTGTCAAGAGATTCGAGCCCTTTGCTCATTGTGTTGAGTGCTTTGAGTCTGTGGAAGGACTTCAGCGCCTCCCCATACGTCACCGACGGTGTGAGCGACGACGGCGACGACGGCGTCGGGGAACGCGACCTGGAGCGGGCCTGCCTGCGCGGGCTTGCTGAGGTCCACCTGGTCGCTGTGGCAGCGGTGCCTGGGTGGCCCTGCTGGCTCTGTCCATGCCCATGCCCTTGGCTGCGTCGGTTGAAGCCACCCCCAGAGCGCACCATACCCTGCTGTGTGCGCCCTGTGTGCGCCGGCTCAGCAGCAGCAACCAGACAAAGCACCGCTGCGTACTGTATGCAGCACACCTCGTCGCGCACCTCGGCGGCCCGCACCTTGGCAAGCGAGGCGGTGAGCTCCTCTACACGCAGGGATTGGTGCATCGCTGTGGCGTCACGGTCGGCAACCTTTTGTTGCATATCCTGTGGGGGTGGTGGAATTATGTGGGTTGGATTTGCGAAAAAAAAGTTTGCCATGAAATACAAACAGGGTATTTCCTAAATCCACTACCCGTCTCCCGAGATTTTTTCAGAAAAAGTTCCGCGCTTTTTTTTTGCAAGGGGAGAGTTGTCGTGGGAAGGAGCACAGGGTGAGGTAAAAATGTCCGAGGAAAAAATATTCCGAACCTCGGAGCCCCGATCTTGCAAAATAACGCAAAAAAGTCCGGAAAAAAAGTTCACAGGCCAAAAAAAAATTCCGCCTGCGGCGGGCACATTTTCCCCTTTTTTTTTATGTTAGGGTAGCTGTACTTTACGGGCACCAGCCAGTTTATCAAGCATGTGATCAACGAATAGATTTTGATGAGCCCACTCACGCAGTTGCTCCATCTCCTGTATTACCTTGCACGCCAATGGATTTCGACTCTAACGAGGAACCCCCATTTGTTTGTGAACCCGCTGTCGCGGTTTGCTCGCCAACAGATCCCCTTGAACGCATTGTCTGGTGGGATGAGAAACTGGACGCCACGGCTAGTTCCCTGAAAGGGGTCAGAGTGAGACAGCTGGGCAATGGTGAGTGCCAGTTTATTGCACTCGCAACTGGGGCTGGAAAGATGAACAGTTCCGAGCTGCGGAACGAGGTAGTGCAACACCTTCGAGGGAATCAGGAATTACGGGAAGGTTATGCTCCTGAACCCCTCACGGAAGACCCCACAACGTACGATGAATATTGTACGAAAATGCTTTGCCGTACCACCAGCGGTGACGAACGCACCCTTATCGCAGCTTGTACGATTCTCGGCATTGGGGTATGGGTGTTCAATGTAGAGACAGACTCCTTCACGTGCTGCACACCCACTTCTGTTCTCGCACCCTCAAAATTCCTCTACCTCACCTACCGCCCACACCACTATGACATCTTCAGTCTACCAGATGATGTCCAAACCAACTTGAAGGACAAAGCTACACAGAATATATATTCGGTGGGTCTTTCTGATCTGTTGGCAACGACGATCCAGCCTCAGCCAACACCAACACCAACACCGTCGCGGAAGCGAAAGCGCTCTGAGGGAAGCGATCGGGAACCAAGCGTGCCCGACAGATGAATCGATATAGGCAAGGAGAGTTAAGCTGTCTTTTACATTGATGTGAAGAATTTAGTAAGTTTGACGAGTGTTTTGTGTCTCATGTATTTTTCATTAGTTTCGTATGTACCAGACGTACGCGAATTGGCTGTGGTATCGCGAAGCGCGAGACCGCTTCACAAACGCATGTGTCCTATCCGTGTGCAGTGTGTTTTCTGTTTTTTTGTTCGGGGGATGATCTACCCCCTCATGTTTGTTGTATTTTGAAGGCACTCTCGTCTACCTGGACATGCCCTCTGGTGTTTTATTTCTCTTCTATTTCTCTTCTACAGAATATTAACGAAAAATTTAAGTTGCCAATTTTTTTGCCATTTTTTCAAAGTGACCCCACCACAAGCCGGGATTGGCTCGGAAATGCACCATAACTCAGTTTTCTGCACAAAAAACCCTAACGTTGCTCAGCGCGCTTTTTTTGCACCCGATTCCGGATTTTGAGATTTTGGGACCCCGATTTAGGAAATACCCTGAATACAAAGCCCTCGACAGTGTCCCTTAGTATGAGTGCACCGTGGGGGTCTCCCTATGCAGTGCTGCCAGCCATTTCCACACATTTTCCGCAAAGTAGAACGCAAAAAAAAACAAAACAAAAAAACACACCTGTATCTCCCTCTGAGCTGCCGCCAGCTGCTGTGCGCTGTGCTGTGCATGGCGTGCCCGCTGTGCCTCCTCCTCCTCCTCTGCTGCACTCTTACCACCCGCACCGGGTCCGGGTCCACATCCCAGCGATGCCTGCCGCTTGATGCCACATCCGTACTGACTGGACAAATTATCAAGCAAACCGTCTGGCCTATCTAGGCCACTCCTCACCACTTCGTCTATGTGTGACAAACGGTCGGGGTCATGCTCCATCAGGACAGTGTGCACGGTACGCCAGAGGGGGTGTGCACGGAGCTGTTGCGGTGGTGGTTGTGTGTCTGCGGGGATGCCGTACTTCGCCTGCAGCTTTTTCATCATCTCCTCCTCGGACCCTGCGTAGCGGCTGAGGATGAGCGGAATCTTTGCACACTGCTCTTCGTTTCCTTCGTAGATTTGCTCAAGCTTTTGGGTGTAGTACTGTTGTGTCGCACCCTCCAATTCCATAACACCCCGATACACTTCCCCCTTCTGTGCATACAATTTCTCAAGCAACACTGTCTCCGGCACATCCCAATGTGTTTTGACCACATCCATGACATCACCATTGTCAACCACTGCCGCAACCTGGCTCCATTTCGAAGAGGTTTCGTACACCAGATCCACGTCTTCTTGTCTGGTAAGTGGTAGTGGTGGTGAAGGAGGAGGAGGTGGTGGTGGAGGTGTAGCTTCCCTTACGCGATGCGGAGAAACTGAGGTCATCTGTGTCATGGTTTCCGGAACCCCTTCTTCAGGCGTGGTCTGAACAGACTGCTCATATGTAATGACCAGCTTCCCCGGGGCGGTTGGAACGGGAGGTTCGAAGTTGGGTAGTACCGGTCCGGTGTGTCCCCTTTCGTCGCTGCGATCGGCGTCGTTCCAACGGGCGCCGAGGAGTTCTTGAGAGAGGCCCCATATCAATCCGTCCTTTTTGTGTACAGTTTGTTGCAGTGCGGTGACCGCGCTTTGTTCGGCGACTTCTTGCGCA
Source organism: Rhynchopus sp. YZ270_cl-10 (assembly GCA_964035575.1). Lineage (NCBI taxonomy): Eukaryota > Euglenozoa > Diplonemea > Diplonemida > Diplonemidae > Rhynchopus > Rhynchopus sp. YZ270_cl-10. The sequence continues at coordinate 186,299 of OZ037885.1, forward strand.
GCGGAGATGTCCGCTTCGGTGGAGGCGATCTGTGTGTTGCGGGCCTCCTGGAGGTTTTTGTTGAGGGAGATGATTTCGGCAAGGAGGTCGCGTTCGCGGGAGCGGCTGGCCTCGAGCTCGGTGGAGAGGGAGGCGTTTTCGTCGCGCGCGCTTTGGAACATTGTGTTGTGGATGTGCGCGACCCGTTCGGTGTCTTGCGCTCGGATTTTGCGGACCGATTCGTCCCTGGAAAGCTTCTTCATGCGGCGGAACAGCTCCTCCGCAGGTGCCCCCTGTGGGTCCGCAAGCTTCGCTCGCGTTTCGATCAAACCCATGAGATCAGACAGCTTCCGCCTCGACGCAGTCAGCTCCGTCATCGCCGCCTTCTCCGCACGGTGTGCCCTCGAGGCCTCCTCCTTCACCTCCAGCAGTTCCTCTGCGAGCGCCCTCGCGTTCTGCGGCAGAGCTGTCACGTCGTCGTAAGAAGCAATCAAGAAGTCTGCACCGACCCCTCTCTCCGCTTGCACAGTCGCAGTGCACACAGAGACATCCTTCTGCACTGCGATGGGAGCTGTTCCGGTGCCCTGCTCCACTGTGGCAGGCGAAGCAGTCGTAGCAGCATGGCGGGTGTCTGCCGAGGAAGAGGAAGACGTCAGAGCAGGTATCTCCGTCCATCCATGCGACAAATCATCTGCCACTGTGACGTAGCGCACATTCTGCAGAGTATCGTCTGCAAGGACTAACCACTGTTGCGTAGGACTATCGTCGCGGGTGTAGACCTGAAAGGGGATAGGAGGGTAGGTTTGAGAAAAATGTCACCTTTTGTTTCATCCTTTTTTAGTCACCAATGTCAAAAAAAAAATACATACAGTTTCCCCCTTGACTGTCTTCATGGTATACCGTGCTGTACCGATCTCTAAGGTGGTGGGGAGGCTTTCTTGCAGACGTGCCTGCTTTGTGTCCGCTGTGGCGAGGCGGACGGACTTTTGTGTTGACATCTTGCGTTCACTGCTTGCCGCGGAGTGCGGGGTGGTGGGGATGGGCGTGGACGGGGCTTCTTCGACTCCGTACTTTGCACGCAGATCTTGCATGAGCTGCGCCTCCTTGCCGCGGTAGGAAGCGAGGATGACGTCTAGCTCGCTGCACTTCGCAGGGTTGTGCTTCTCAAAGAAAGCCTTTACCTCTGCCCGCAACGCGGTGTCTGGCTCGGCCACTGGAGAGGCCCCTGCTGTTATCATTGGAACGTCGTAGTTTGCGTGGAGGTCTTCCAGCAACGCAGATCCTCGCCCAGCGTAGGACGCAAGGATCGTTGCCATGTCTTGGATCTTGTCAGGGTTGTGCTCCATAAAGAAGCGTAGGACCTTCTTGTGGAGGTCCGTGACAGTAGGGGCCGTGCTGTGGGGAATGTTGTGGCTGAGGTGCATGTCGTGCTCTAAGGCATCGGGTCTGTTTTTGTAGACAGTGATGATCCGTTCGATCTTTGTGGCCGTCATTTTTGGGTTGTGTTTTTGGAAGAAGGTAGTCGCGGTGTTGCGGATGGTGGTGGTGTCGGGGGTGGTGGTAGTGGTGGTGACGTTGTAGCTTGCGTGCAGGTCGTTCATGAGGGTGTCTCTCTTGTCTGCGTAGGATGCGAGGATGGTGTCGACGTCGGGCAGCTTGCTGGGGTTGTGTGTCTCGAAGAAGGCGACCACTTCGTTCTTGAGTGTGTCCTCGGGTGCAGTGGTGACAGAGGATTCAGCAGGGATGTTGTAGCTGGCGTGCAGATCGGGCATGAGGGTGTCCTCCTTGCCTGCGTATGCTGCTAGTATTTTGTCGATTTCCGCGACCTTTGGTGGGTTGTGTTTTTGGAAGAATTCGGTGACCTGTTGTCTCAGTGCATCCGGTGCGGTCGTGCTGTCTGCAGGAGCGGGTGTGGCGGAGACGCTGTAGCTACTGTGCAGGTCGGGCAGCAAAGTCTGCTCCTTTCCCGCGTACGCCGCGATGATGGTGTCGATGTCGTCAATCTTCGCAGGGTTGTGCTTCTGGAAGAACTCTGTCACCTGTTGCTTCAGTGCTGTGTTGTCTGTAGGTGCTGAGGAAGCTGGTTGTGCGTCAGGTAAGGGTACATTGTACGATGTGTGCAGGTCACGCATGAGGGTGTCCTCCTTGCCAGCGTAGGCAGTCAGAATGGTGTCTATTTCAGCAACTTTGGCAGGGTTGTGCTTCTGGAAAAACTCTGTCACCTGTGTCTTCAGGGCTGTGTTATCTGACCCTGTCGTGGCAGGTGTTGAGGAAGCTGGTTGTGCGTCAGGAAAGGGCACGTTATAGCTGGTGTGCAGGTCACGCATAAGGGTGTCTTCCTTTTCTGCGTAGGCAGTCAGAATGGTGTCGATTTCGGCAACTTTGGCAGGGTTGTGCTTTTGAAAAAACTCAGTCACCTGTGTCTTCAGTGCACTGTTGCTTGATGCTGCCGGTGCCGGTGCAGGTGATGAAGGGGTTTCGGCTAACGGAACGTTGTAGCTGGTGTGCAGGTCCCTCATGAGGGTGTCTTCCTTGCCAGCGTATGCAGTCAGAATGGTGTCTATTTCAGCAACTTTGGCAGGGTTGTGCTTTTGAAAAAACTCAGTCACCTGCGTCTTCAGGGCACTGTTGTTTGATACTGCAGGTGCAGGTGATGAAGGAGTTTCCTCTAACGGAACGTTGTAGCTGGTGTGCAGGTCACGCATAAGGGTGTCCTCTTTTCCTGCGTACGCTGCGAGAATTTTGTCTACTTCAGCAACCTTTGGTGGGTTGTGCTTCTGGAAAAACTCAGTCACCTGTGTCTTCAGTGCTGTGTTATCTGACCCTGTCGTGGCAGGTGCTGAGGAAGCTGGTTGTGCATCAGCAAAGGGCACGTTATAGCTGGTGTGCAAATCACGCATGAGGGTGTCTTCCTTTCCTGCGTACGCAGTCAGAATTGTGTCTATTTCAGCAACTTTGGCAGGGTTGTGCTTTTGAAAAAACTCTGTCACCTGCGTCTTCAGGGCACTGTTGTTTGATACTGCCGGTGCAGGTGATGAAGGAGTTTCCTCTGACGGAACGTTGTAACTAGTACGCAGGTCCCTCATAAGAGTGTCCTCCTTGCCAGCGTACGCAGTCAGAATTGTGTCGATTTCAGCAATTTTGGCAGGGTTGTGCTTCTGGAAGAACTCAGTCACCTGCGTCTTCAGGGCTGTGTTATCCGACCCTGTCGTGGCAGGTGCTGAGGAAGCTGGTTGTGCGTCAGGTAAGGGCACGTTGTACGATGTGTGCAGGTCCCGCATGAGGGTGTCCTCCTTGCCAGCGTACGCAGTCAGAATGGTGTCTATTTCAGCAACTTTGGCAGGGTTGTGCTTTTGAAAAAACACAGTCACCTGTGCCTTCAGTGCACTGTTGCTGTTTGATACTGCCGGTGCAGGTGATGAAGGAGTTTCCTCTAACGGAACGTTGTAGCTGGTGTGCAGGTCACGCATAAGGGTGTCCTCTTTTCCTGCGTACGCTGCGAGAATTTTGTCTACTTCAGCAACCTTTGGTGGGTTGTGCTTCTGGAAAAACTCTGTCACCTGTGTCTTCAGTGCTGTGTTATCCGACCCTGTCGTGGCAGGTGCTGAGGAAGCTGGTTGTGCATCAGGTAAGGGAACGTTGTAGCTGGTGTGCAGGTCCCTCATAAGGGTGTCTTCCTTTCCTGCGTACGCTGCAAGAATTGTGTCTATTTCAGCAACTTTGGCAGGGTTGTGCTTCTGGAAAAACTCTGTCACCTGTGCCTTCAGTGCACTGTTGTTGTTTGATGCTGCCGGTGCAGGTGATGAAGGAGTTTCCTCTAACGGAACGTTGTAGCTGGTGTGCAGGTCACGCATAAGGGTGTCCTCTTTTCCTGCGTATGCTGCGAGAATTTTGTCTACTTCAGCAACCTTTGGTGGGTTGTGTTTTTCAAAGAACTCCGTGACCTGCTTCTTCAGTGCCGACACAGCAGTGCCAGCAGGGGCTGGTTCTTGCGCACCATCTGACACGTTGTACGTTGTGCGCAGGTCCGGCAGCAGCTGGTCCTCTTTGCCCGCATATGCTGCAAGGATTCTGTCCACCTCCGGCAGCTTCACGGGGTTGTGCTTTTGGAAGAACTCCGTCACCTTCTTCTTGAGGTCACCTCCCCCGCCTCCTCCTCCTCCGGCACTCTCCACAGGCGACCCTGGCACAGAACCATCGTCATATGGCACACCGTAATTCGCATGCAAATCACGCATCAGCTCCCGATCCCTCCCGGAATACATTTCCAGTATTTTATCCACTTCCGCCAGCTTGTCGGGGTTGTGTTTTGTAAAGAAGTTGACTACCCGCTGGCGGATGTCAAATGCAGAGTCGTCATTGTAAGGCACTTTGTACGTTGTGTGCAGGTCGCGCATAAGTGTCGCCTCCTTCCCGACATAGGCTGCAAGGATTTTGTCGACCTCCGGGATCTTCGCAGGGTTGTGCTTCTCAAAGAAGGCAGTCACCTTCTGCTTCATATCCCCGTCGTCCACATTGTACTGCTTCCGCAGCTCCGCCATCAGCTCCTCTTCGCGCCCTTGGTATTTCGCGAGAATCGTTGCAACCTCCGCAACCTTAGCAGGGTTGTGTGTTTGGTAGAACGCAACGACCTTAGCGTGGTAAGGGTTCGTGGTGCCCGCAACCACAGACCCAGTTTGAAGCGGCACATTGTACGATGTGTGCAGGTCCCTCATGAGGGTGTCCTCCTTGCCAGCGTATGCATTCAGAATGGTGTCTATTTCAGCAATTTTGGCAGGGTTGTGCTTTTGAAAAAACTCTGTCACCTGCGTTTTCAGTGCTACGTTATCCGACCCTGTCGTGGCAGGTGCTGAGGAGGCTGGTTGTGCGTCAGGAAAGGGTACATTGTATGATGTGTGCAGGTCACGCATGAGGGTGTCTTCCTTTCCTGCGTACGCTGCAAGAATTTTGTCAACTTCAGCAACCTTTGGTGGATTGTGCTTCTGGAAGAACTCTGTCACCTGCACTTTCAAGGTCTCCGCTGGGTCAGCAAACGGCACATTGTACGACGTATGCAGGTCTTTCATGAGGGTCCCCTCTTTGCCTGCGTAGGCTGCGATGATGGTGTCGGTGTCTGCCTTTTTAGGTGGATTGTGCGCATCAAAGAAAGCCATCACTTGCTGCCTCAGTGCACTACCCCCACCCCCACCTCCACCCCCACCACCCCCATCCAATGGCGGAGGTGTCGGCAACGGCACCCCGCCATTGTACAGCTCAGAGAGCTTTTTGAGAAGAAGCTCCTCCTGCCCTTTGTACTCCTTGAGAAACCCTGGGATGAGCTGCAGCTTGTCTGGTGCATGCTCGGCGTATACTTGGAGCAGTTGGTATGAGAGCGGCCACGCAGTAGGGTCATATGTCTTGAACAGATCTGGAAGCAGTGTGCTCTCTTTACCGGCATAGTGTATGAGGAGCGAGGCTGCGTCCCCTACCTTGGCTGGTTTGTACATCTGGTAGAAGGCCTCGACCATGCGTTTCAACACTGCATCCATCTTCCGTGGCCTCTGCGCCTCTGGAACCTCAGGCGGGGTCTTCTTCGTGACCCCCGTCTTCGAATTCTTCGCCTCCCACCTCTCCGGCGTGCCCACCACAAGCCATTGGTGCTCCGGTGAGCCAGACCCCCACAGTTCATATACCTTATCCCCCGCAGAGCCTTCACAGAGTTGGTATATGGTACCACCTTCTGTGAGGAAGGGGTTAGGGAAGGTGGCCATGGTGGGAGAGCGAGAGAGAGGTGAAGGTGTTAGATGGGGGAGGGGGAAGAGAACCGAGAAGGAGAGGGGAAAGGAAAAAAGAACGGGAGAAAAAAAGGGGGTCCCGTCCACCCCCGGAGGGGCTTTGCTGTAGGGTGGTGGTGGTTGAAGGGAAGGGGGGAAAGGGGGTGTGTGTGTTTGATAACTAATAGGGGTAATTGTTGTGTAGAATATGGCCCCAATGTGTGTGTGTATGTGTTTGATAACTCCGAGTGTTTGATAACGAATTTAGAGTGGGTAGCGCCTGAACGGAGTATAGCCCCACTGAGAGACTGCGTGATCCCGGAAACGAAAAATTCGCGAACCAAACACGAAAAAAAACCGAAAACCTCGCCGAAAAAGGTGTCTCTGCGCACTGGCGCCCGCATATATGAGGGCTGCCTTCGTGCCGCACAACAAAACCAAGAAACTTGGTGGCAGACATCTGCAGATTACCGGAAGGATATTAACATCCCAAACAGAGGGAGGGGCGTTCTGCACAAGTTGCTCCACGCGTGCAGGGAGCGTCTCAGGGGAGCCTCAGCTAGGGTTATCGGGTTCGTGTTCCCTCTGATGATTAAACAAGAAACATCCGGGGAACAGGCGGGGACTCTCTGGTATGGAATGAGCGGTTGCGTGCCGAGATTTGCTGTCAGGGTAGTGTGTATGTGTTTTTGATAACTAATAGGGGGGTCATTCTTGCGCAGAATATGGCCCCACCCGATGTGTGTGTGTGAAAGGGAAGAAGGGTTTTTAGAGAAGTACAATGAAAGGGATGGGGGAGTGTTTTGGAGAGCGGGTTTTTTCGTGTTTGGTTCGCCTAACCGTTGTGGAGGGAAGATGGGAGAGTCGCAGAAAATAGACACAACAGAAAAAAGAAAAAACAACAACTGAGAAAGCTTTTGGTCAACAGAAGTAAGGTGTATAAGATGAAGCCTAAGCCGCTCTTTTTGTGCTTTAGCCACCTTGATCACATTCGTTATCTAACTGTAAAAGCAATAGAGGTTGGTGTGCTGTACGCCCAAATCTCACTTCAGTGAGATAAAACAAAGAATGGAAGTTGAAAAGTGCGTAACGCCCCACCGTACAATCGGCGGACGGCAAGAGAACTGGTTTCTCCCCGTGGGTTATCCCAACCCAAGCTATTATGGTACTCCGCGCCACGCAGGTCGCGGAAACACAATGATATAAAATAAAATAAAATTTCACTTCGTGTGATTGTGTGCTTTTTATGTCTTGTGTTCCCCTCCTCTCCCCCCCAAATTTATCACCGAGATAAAATCAGCGAATGAAAAAGGAAAATATATTAGAAAAAGTTGGTAATTTTTTGTGCAAAAACGCCTTTGAGAGCCTCTAGGCACTTTTGACACTCCGAGAGGTGACCCTCGGGGACCCTCCTCCTACGCTTGCGTAAAGCGAGCGCACCAAGCACAGCGCGTATGGGCAACGTTCCCACCCTCTACATAAATACTCACCACCGCTTTCACCATCTGCACCTCAGGATGAAGAAACCCAGAGGCAAACCCTCCCTCTCTGTCTCCTCAACAGTGTGGAAGAACATAAGACAAACTTGTAAAGGGCCCCGCCCCCAAATAACTTAGTTTACAAACTAACTTTTTTTTTCCCGCCGTGATTGTTGGCTTTTCAAAGTTGCTGAATAATAAAGTTATTTGTACCCCCCCCTAAGATGGATACGTCTTTTGTCACAAAAAAAATAGAGAAACGTTTCTAAGATGACCCTAAGCCTCTCGTGCTTAGTCTGATTAGATTATTCTTTGGTTTATTCATCAGTCATTTGCTTTTTTTTGTGTGTCTCGCTGCTTAGTCACCTTAAATAAAAACTGTAGTTGCCAATGCAGGCACCTCCGACTGACGTATAAAGCACACCCTGCGGTCTAGAACAGTAGATGCAAAAAAAGAAAAGCAGATGTTAAAGAGAAATTGAAAAAGTGCAAACAAAGTACAAACACCTCAACCGTTCATCGGCGGACCCGGTTCCACCTGGGTTACCAAACCCCCCAGAGAGCACTTCATCATGCACACGGTTTCCACAAGGGAAGTCATAGGCAGGTACATAATCATAAAATGAAAGTTTTTTTTTTGTCAAGATGATCATCAGCGCAGTCACCTTTTTTCCATCGTTGTCGTAAATAGTACAGTGGGGTTGGTGAAGGGAAAATAGTGGGGCTAGTGGAAAATGCAAAAGGGAAGGAGGGATAATGATGGCATACAGCAGTTGCCCCTCGCAACACGGACGAGAGAACAAGAAAAAAAAAAATGGGGGGAATATAATTGCATCAGTGGTGCTCAAAAATTGTCACTCCAATGCAATATCACCAATATCGGCCAAAAACAAAAAGAAACAGAGATTGCACAAACTGCAAACACAATGGAGGCAACTACACTCCAACAAATTTATCGAAAAGAATATCAAGCACACTTTTACACGAGCGACAGTCCTCACCCGTCAGTGCGCAAAGTAAATGTTTTTTTTTTGTCAACGCTACACTGCTTTTGATCATACAAACAAACAAGAGAAAGAGCAGCATAATCAGAGCTTTGCCTCTAGTTTATTTTGCTTCAAGGCTTTTTCCAGCTCTTTTCCACGACTGATGTTTTTCTGCAACGCAGCTTCGACCTCTTCACGGTTCATCCCTGGGAACACCCATTGCGACTTCTTTGCCAGATCCTTCATGTTCGGAACTGTGGAGAGAAACTCTTTGAGTTTCTCTATGGTCGGGTATTCGGCAACCGTTTTCAGGATTGACACCGTCATGTACGCCGGTTCGCGACTGCGCTTCACGCCCCACAAATCAAACTCTCGCTTTTGGAACTCTGATGCATAGGATCCTGGCCGGTTTGCGGATAGTACCGTACCCATCGCATCGTCCAACCACATCCACGTAAAGCTGTGCGTCTCTGGGGCTACCTTCTCCTTTTCTTCGGTCGTCAATTTCGTCCATTTTGGCGACAAAAAAATTTGAGTAAATTTTTTGCGGCGCGCCTTCAAGCTTCGGTTGACCTGCTCGGTGTCGATGCTGCGGAGCCATTCGTTTTCGTCCTCGAGAATTACGTAAAAATAGATAAGGTTAGACTTGGTGCGCACAGGGCGGGTCTGGCGCACACAAAAGGGGTGCAGGACAGCGTCTTTTGGGAGCGTTCTTTGGTGTTTCTTAGGGAGCGCTGACAGCAGCTCTTCCTCAATTTCGCGCGATACGGCCTCCAGCGGCTCTTCTCCAGGGTCAAGGTTGCCACCAGGCAGCCGGAATTCGCCACCAAATCGCATTGAGATGAGCTTCACAGGAGTGCTCTTAAGCCAATTGATCACTTCTGAGTCGTGCACCAAGGCCTGCCACTGCCCATGCCGCTGCCGGAGACACACGAAGACAGAGCTCTCAGCGACCGTCGCACCACCGCGCATCTCAAAAGGATCCATGTTGCCCCCCCCTACCCTCCCCTGTGGTTAAGGTTAATAAAGATATGTGGATCGTGTTGTTTGCTTTTTCCGGAAAAGAAAATAGGAACGGAAAGAAGGAGCACAAAAGAATAAAGTGAAAAAACCCCCCGCTCTTTTTATTTGAAAACGTTTCTGCCTATTCCTGTTGAGTCGGCAGGGTTACAGAGGAAGTCGCCTTCCTAAAACGTGCACACACAACTGGCAAAAAGAGGTGTGGTCACCTCTCCTTTTTGGATATCATTAAACGGGAGGAAAAAAAGTGTACGTGTTATCGCAATTTGCCCTTAAAAATAGCATAATAAATGCAAGGTTCTGTACTTAATGTGTCGAGAAGAGTGTCGGGGAAGGTATATGTTCACCCCTCTTGTTGTGGTCGTTCATGTTCGATTATTCATCCCTTGGGGCCTATGTTTTAATGTTGCACCCAACAGTTTTGTCTGCAACCTCAGACCTCCATCACACCCAGCGAGACGAGGCCCTCGAGAATCCCACCGGCACCTTCCTTCGTAGCCCGCATGACGCGCTTCATGCCCTCGACACTGTCCCTCAGCTGTGCGTCCGCGTTTGCTACCATAATCGCCCCTAGCCCGCCCTCCTCGACCAACTCAAACAGGGAGTAATCATTGAACGAATCCCCTGCTACCACGAGACGTGACAATGGAAGGTCCAGATGCTGCAGCAGTTTTTTGAGTGTCGGGCCCTTCGACACACCCTTGGGGAGCACATCGAAGTAGCAGCCGTTGGCGATCATTGGGTCGAGACCGAGCGCTTCAAATTGTTTGTATGCCTCCGAGAGTGTCGCCTCAGGAACGTTCTTGTATTTGTACGACTGTCTGCAGCCTTTGTCAGCCTCGGGGGCGTGCTGGTTGCGGAGGTTGGGGATGTCTGCCATAATAGCCTCGCACACAGAGGAGGAATCTTTCCCCCATTTGTCCTGGATCCACTCCTGGACGGGGGCAATGTGTTTGCCCGCTCCGTCGCGTACGCTCGTACCCACGTCGCAGATTAGGTAGTCGGCCAGAGGCAGGTCCAGACAAAAGACCTTGTCAACGTTGCGTCCAGTCGCGTAGATGATGACAAAGCGGTCGCGGTGTGCCGCAATGATGTTTCTGAGCTGAAGTCGTTCCTCCATGGTGCCGCCAAGGTACGTTCCATCCAGGTCCAATGCGAGGATGTGTTTGGCGGTCATTTTGGTGTAGAAAAAAAAGGGGTGTTCTCTGGCATGGGTGTTCCTAAGACGGAATACGAATACCACTTTTGGGATCGTGCACTTTTTTTTCTACAGGGATTCCCTTAGGGAAGAAAAAAAAGAGCAGAAGGGTAACTAAGAGACTTTAGAACGGTCTTTTGCACTGAATGCGGTGCCCGTGAACTGGGATGGAATGAAACAACACAAAAAAGACATTTTCCTCCTTGCAGGACGAACCCCCAAATAAAATTTTCGCCTCCGGCGGACACCCCCTTTCCTCCACTGTGTACTGTGTACTGCCAAAATTTTTTTATAGCATCACCGCTGAACGCTCGGGTCACCAAGAATTCAAATAAGACCGGTTTTGGGGTGTTTTGACCCTGTTTTTGACCCCGAAAGGGGAAGCCCACCCAAAGAAAAATAGTGGAATACGGACCCGATTTTCCCCCGAAAACCCCCGGAATACGGAACACCCATGTTCTCTGGGAGTGTTGGGAGTGTTGGGTACGGTGACTTCACGGTGGAGAGTTCCGAAAATTTATAAGGATCTTCGGGAGTTGTCAGCGGGTCTCTGGGAACAATGGCGTGGGACGTTCCTGTTTGCTAGGGTGTGGGGGAGGTTTTTTCTTTGAAGATGGGGGCGATGCGGCGCGAGCTGGAGCAGATGAGGACGGATGTCTACCCACGAGGCTCACTTCTCAACGTTCCCTTTGACCCTTCGGGGATCTATTCAAAAAAAATCTCTACGGACAGCAAAAAAGAAGGGAGTTTGTGTGAATCACGGCGAGCAAGAGTATGGGGGGGAATGCCGCTCTTTGTATTTGAAGTTTTTGCCTATCCTGTTAGGGAAACGGAGCATGCACGGTCCAAAAAGAAGCTAGAAAAATGGAGTCGGCAGGGTTACAGAGGAAGTCGCCTTCCTAAAACGTGCACACACAACTGGCAAAAAGAGGTGTGGTCACCTCCCCTTTTTGCATATCATCATTAAACGGGAGGGAAAAAAGTGTACGTGTTATCGCAATTTGCCCTTAAAAATAGCATTGCTTACCAATGGTACAATCTAATACACCCCGCAGATCCCTTGGGGTTCTCGTCCCGAGGGATCGGACCCTAGGACCCTAGCTCCTCGTCTGCCCCATGCTCTCTCAGGGTAGGGCGTTCCACAGCACATCCTCCAACGCCGCACGCCCAGTGAAGAAGACGTGCACCGCATCAGCAGAACAATAGCAGAACACCAACAGAGTCACGGAAGCGGCAGTGTGGTGGCGAAAGGGCCACCTCCAACGCCATCATCACAAAAAGAACAATGCTGCTGAAAACGTGTTCATACGACCGCACCCAACAACAATCAATACAAGGTTCTGTCTTAATGTGTCGAGAAGAGTGTCGGGGAAGGTATATGTTCACCCCTCTTGTTGTGGTCGTTCATGTTCGATTTTTCATCCCTATGTTTTAATGTTGCACCCAACAGTTTTTGTCTGCAACCTCAGACCTCCATCACACCCAGCGAGACGAGGCCCTCGAGAATCCCACCGGCACCTTCCTTCGTAGCCCGCATGACGCGCTTCATGCCCTCGACACTGTCCCTCAGCTGTGCGTCCGCGTTTGCTACCATAATCGCCCCTAGCCCGCCCTCCTCGACCAACTCAAACAGGGAGTGATCATTGAACGAATCCCCTGCTACCACGAGACGTGACAATGGAAGGTCCAGATGCTGCAGCAGTTTTTTGAGTGTCGGGCCCTTCGACACACCCTTGGGGAGCACATCGAAGTAGCAGCCGTGGGAGATCAGTGGGTCGAGACCGAGCGCTTCAAGTTGTTTGTATGCCTCCGAGAGCGTCGCCTCAGGAACGTTCTTGTATATGTACGACTGTCTGCAGCCTTTGTCAGCCTCGGGGGCGTGCTGGTTGCGGAGGTTGGGGATGTCTGCCATAATAGCCTCGCACGCAGAGGAGGAATCTTTCCCCCATTTGTCCTGGATCCATTCCTGGACGGGGGCAATGTGTTTGCCCGCTCCGTCGCGTACGCTCGTACCCACATCGCAGATTAGGTAGTCGGCCAGAGGCAGGTCCAGACGGAAGACCTGGCCAACGTCGCGTCCAGTGGCGTAGATGATGACAAAGCGGTCGCGGTGTGCCGCAATGATGTTTCTGAGCTGACGTCGTTGCTCCATGGTGCCGCCAAGGTACGTTCCATCCAGGTCCAATGCGAGTATGTGTTTGGCGGTCATTTTGGTGTAGAAAAAAAAGGGGTGTTCTGGGAGTGTTGGGTACGGTGACTTCACGGTGGAGAGTTCCGAAAATTTATAAGGATTTTCGGGCCTGATCGAGTCAAAAATGACCGTTTTAACCTGCTATTCCGCGCTAACTGGTCAAAAATGCGGGGACCAATGGAGTGGGACGTTCCTGTTTGCTAGGGTGGGGGGGGAGGTTTTTTTGAAGATGGGGGCGATGCGGCGCGAGCTGGAGCACATGAGGACGGATGTCTACCCACGAGGCTCACTTCTCAACGTTCCCTTTGACCCTTCGGGGATCTATTCAAAAAAATCTCTACGGACAGCAAAAAAGAAGGGAGTTTGTGTGAATCACGGCAAAAAAGAGTATGGGGGAATGGTGAATACGAACTTATAAAAACCCCCAAAAAAATCATTTTTTTTTTAAATCCGGAAGGACAAAAAAAAAGGGGAACAACTTTTATCGCAAACAAGCCGAGCAACATTTTTTTCAAATTTTCCAACCTCCCCCCCCCCTTTACATCATTGGAGGCGACCCTGGATCGACACAGGTCGCGAACGGAGGAGACGGGAGCGGGGGGAACTCTGTCCTCGCTGCGGGGGTCGCTGCCGCGCTGCCACCTTCGCTGAAGACTTGCGGGGAGCCCTCTTGGACTCGCACCTTCTTCCGCGCCAACCCTCCTGCCCTTAATGCCGTTGCAACACTCACATGCCCTTCCTTCCTCCCCCCATCTGCCGTATTCTTCGCAACGCGCTTCCTCAACCTCTTCGTTGCCTTGGCCGCCAACCCCAAAGACCGAGACTGTGCTGTCAAATGCGACACCGTATTCCCATAGGCAGGAATGGCTGTAGTAGACGTGGCGAGCGCGTTTTGGTAGTGTGTTGGAACGAATTTTACGTGGTTGGTGGAATCGGTGAGGTGCAACCCTGATAAACGGTGACGAAGCATGTTCGATAAGGTCTCTTCCTCTGTCATTTGTTTGTCAACGGCGGCAATCTCCTCGCGATACTGCACAATTTCTGCGCGAATTTCAAGCAATTCGTCCTCAAGATGCGCTGTTTTATGATCCGTAGAATAACGTAGTTCTTTTACCTTTGATTTCCGCGACGCCATCTCGGTGCGTTTCTTTTCCATAAGGGTCGCAAGCAGCGCCCTAAAGGCGACGGTATTTTCATGAAGAAGATGCTGTCTGCTGCAACGGAGTCGTATCGCTTTGTGCAAATCCTCCTCGAGAGACACAATGCGTGAGAGCTGTGTTGACAGGATAGAGGTTAACTGGACATTTCTTGCGATCTGCGATGTTACTTCTAGCGTAGAACCTACTTCCGAGGTTCCAACCGAATTCCCTAAGACACCTCCATTAACGCTTCCCTCTGGGGTAGCACTCTCCTTGTGAATCGTCATTTCCAATGGCGTAGCATTGCCGTCCGTCTCCCCTTCGATTGAGCCTTCGATGGAGCTATCAGGTGGTGGTGGTGGTGGTGGTGGTGGTGGGGAGAATTGATTTACCAATTTGATTCGCCTCAAGGCGCGCATAACCTTTTCCCTCCCACTCCCTTCCACCATCAGTGAATCTGGCGGGGCAAGCGTCTCTGGTGCAGGAGTTCCCATCGAAAGAATTCCTTTCATCCTATTAGCATTTATAACTTTGCGTACAGCAGCAAAAGGCGAGGCTTTTACAACGGTAGGAGGTGTGGTCGGGGTTTCGGGGAGAGATGGGTCCACTTCGAGAAGGTCTTCGGAAGGTTCTATAGTATTATTCTGCATCTTCGACCCAACGCTCTCCTCTGATTCGGAGCCGTTTTGTGTATTCAAAAGCCGCTCCTTCTCCTCCTTCTCCTCCCTCCGCATTTTCCACTGATATTCCTTTATCACAGCGCTGTTCATGTAGGGGCTGATATCTAAGTCAGAAGCGTTTACTTTTGGCATCGGGATCAAACTTACCTTTTCGCCTGAAGTGCTGAAGCCGAAGATATTGTCGTAGGCAGGGTTGTGCGGGGCAAGGCGTTCCAGCATCGCAGCGGTGGTGGTGTTCGCGTAGTCCTCTTCATGCTGTGAGGTGAAGGTCAGCGCATTGACCAGGTTGCCCGCAATGACGCCATTGGTGCTGGTAGGATCGTTGGCGTCGACAACAACGTTTTCAGGGCAGTCAACAAAGTTTGCAAGCGATCTGTCTATTGCCTCATAGCTCCCTGGGTCTAAATGCATAAGAGGTTGAAGAAAGCAAGAAAACCTTATAGATGAATCTTACCTAAAGGCGGATAATTTGCTTTCTCTCCTCTCAGCAGACAGTAGGGTAGTAAATCTGTCGGATTTTTGGTTGCAAAGCTCTTTGGGGTGGATGCGTAAGCCTCTCGGTGTTTAGTCACCTATAAATAAATAAACTAAAATGTAATAGAAGAAAGAAGAAGAAGAAGAAGAAGAAGGGCCGTGTGTTAGGGGTGGGTTGAAGTGTAGGAGGAGGAGGTGTGGTATCTGAGGGATGTTGATGGATAGGAGGGGTGGCTGGGGTGGGGAGGAGGGGAGGGGAGGGAGAGAAAAAGTGGGGGAAAGTAGAGCAAATAGATGCAAAAAGCATTTTTACTCGTAATGCTCTGTGGGTTGTTGTGTTGGGGTAAAGGAGAAATAAGGCTCCTTGAGAGTGTTACGTCCACCTTTGATATATCAAGGACACATCAGGACGTAGTATGGTCTTAAGCTTTCACAGCTATTCGGTTGAAATGCTGAAACCCCAAAAGATGGGTCCACGCTGAACGATGCGTTGATTTGGGATATTAAGTGGGGGGGGAGGGTTTCTGTCTTGCATTTTTTGTTTGTTTTTTGTTTTCAGTGTAACGGAGGGTAAGGGAGACTGCGTTCGTTGGTACATCCCTATAGGGGGCTATTTGGGTCATAAATGAATGTGAAGACATGTGAAATATCAAAAGAAAGTTGACAAATACAAAGCCCCTCTCGTGAACAGTGTACCTTGGTATGAGCCGGCTGTACCGAAGAAAAGATGAAAAGATGAACCACACGTTGGGTTGGTCACCTTTTCAAGAACGGCGGGGCCAAAATAGAAATAAATAAATTTCTGATGAGGTTGCGCCCGATTGGGGAAGCACCACATACATTGGACACGATGTTCCGTTCCTAACTACCCCTGTTTTCAGCAACACACACCACCTATCGAAACACTACGCAAACCCGTAAACCCGTTTGCGGGTTTACGGGCAATATTCCGTTCCTTCCAACTACCTACACCTGTATTCCACACACCGCCTATCGGGGCACTGCCAAAACGACACCTTGCAAACACACCCACACAGATGTGCAGAACGCTCCCCCAGCTCCGGCCTTTTGTGGTTCGTCGCCAAACAAAAGTAAGGCCCGGAAGAAAAAAAGAGGGGAATCCCGACAACCAGAAAGACATGAACTGAGATTTGTCCCCTTAAAAAAAACAGAACAACGGAGATTCAAATAAACTTTTTTTTACAAAAAAAAAACCCCCCCTCTCGTGAACAGTGTACCTTTTTGGTGCGTGAACCGAACGACCTAACTCTGGTGTGGTCCTAACCTAGAAAATGGGAAAAGGTTGTAGCCTTTCCCCACCTACCTACACCTTTGAGCACAAATCGTTTGGCAGAAAAAAGAAAAAAGGGAAGTATGCCAACACCCCTCCTATGCAATCAATAAATTGATACACAGCAGGAGGGATCAACAAAAAGAGGGAAAAGTGTCACTTGTCGTTCCCTCACCCCCCTTCTTGTAGTTGTTTGATGCGTTGACGCTTCCACACACACTAAAAATCACCTGTTGGGTGGTGGTGTTGCGGAGCACGGTTGGGTGAGTGAACGACGTGACACTTTCCGCTCACAAAGTAGTGTGCGTAAAGAAAGAACATGCAAGATGAATGTGCCTGAATAAAATATGACCCCAAGATGATCGGGCAATTTTTATTGGTGGAATTTTCAGCCACATAAAAATCGACTTTTTAAAAAGGCTTTTCTATCGAGCGGACTGAGAATGGGTGACACAAAATAACTGTTGTTTTTACATGAGACGCACGACCAACACCAAAAAGGGGGGTTTGGGAACATCTCTTTCGCTTCGCTATGTTGGCAAAGCACACACCCCCACACCCCCAGCCCATCTGACTCCACATGAAGTACCCCCCCCCACAAAGAAAAGTTTATAAGATGATCCTAAGCCTCTTGTACTTAGTCACCTACAAAGAAAAAAACCCCCCCCCTCCACCCCCCTGATTTTCAAACCCACCACCCCCCAAACACTGAGAACAAACGAAACCAATTTTTGCACAAAAAAAAAAGGAAGAAAAAAACTCTCAGATTTCTCTATATTGAACCATATTGTGATTTGGGCGCAGGGTCCTTGTTTGCTTCTACGTCCAGCGCGCGGGTGTTAGGGGACAGTACTGGGTACGAAACGCTAACCACGTGGCCAAGGGACTGAGATGCTTCGTCTTCTGTCCCACCGAAGGCGAGTCGCGCGCAGTTCAGGAAGAGCAGGTACGGCACATAGCACATACTGGTCAGCACAATGCCCGCGAGCGGTACCAGAAGCGACAGCCCCAGGAAAAAGACAAAGTTCTCCGTCCACCATCGTCCCTCGAGTTGCCTGTGTCAGGGGGGGTTTTTTGTTGTATCGACAATCACCTACCGAGGTAGGATCTGTACACAATGTCGCCCTAAGGCTTTGTACTTAATCGGTATGGACGGAGGCCATCCTCAACCCTAGAAAGTAGCTTTTATTTGTTGATTTGCATTCAAAGTGCTGTTTTATACACAAAAGTTGCATCTTCAAAGTTTTAGAGTAAGGGGGTGGGTTAAAAGGGGTCACGTGAAGAAAATAAAGTAGTTGGCAAAAATTTCAGTACATCATGTTTCAGTCTTAACTGCATACATTGGTCGTAACAGAGGGGGACATCGTCAGTGCAAGACCCTCCGTGATGTAAAGAGATTAAGCCACTGTTGCTATTATCAAACAGTTTTCCATGGTCTACTTGTCTTTTCTTAGAACTCAAAACCACAAAACCAAACGTATAAGAACATTTGCGACTTGGCTTCTGTCAGCTGGCAAGGGAGGTGTCGCTACTCACCTGTCCGAAGACTGCTGCCCCTTTTTTTTATACTGATTCTATGGGATTTCCTCGAGGTTTGACAATGCAAACAATGAATATTTTTTTTTGTGTTTAAAAAAGGCTACTATTGTTGTGCGAAAGCCTTATTTGACGCGAAAAAAGGGGGGGTGAAATGGTAGTTTTGCTTTCGCGGCTGTTCCTATTTTCATACGTAGAAAACCACAGAAGCAGAATCCCCAAAAGCGTGGCGGCAATTAATTCCTTTAGACCCTCCATCATTGTGTCATGTAGCGAAGGGCGTGGCGGGGTGTGTGTTTTGTGTGTCTTGCCTGTGTTTGTGTGGCGCAGGGGGGAGAGGAATAGGTCTTATGGTCCTTCAAAGAAGTGAAAGAAAAGAAAAGTATTTCAATAAATTGAAGACCAAAATAAAAGGAAAAAAGTTTGAAATGCAACAGCCCGCGGGGCCGTGATGGTTCTAAATAGAAAATAGAAAAAAAAGGGGGGGGGGTGTAGCTTTTTTTTGGTAAAGAAAAGACAATCCACTCCAACGTTGCACCTTCAGGTCACGACGAAAGAAGCGGGGCAAACATAACAATGCAAAAAAAGCAAATTGCTAGGGAAGAAAAAAACAGTGATGAAGTGTACAGAAGAAGCACACGACCTCGTAACTTTAAAAAATATAAAAGAACACGGTTCAAAAAAGAAAAAGAAAATAAAAGAGAAAATGGAAGTGCAAACGCCCCACCCTCGGACGTAGGCACTGATAAAATAAAATAAAATAACCCGGAGCTCGGAGGAGGAGCCCTCAATGAGAATTAGTCATGTCCTTGGCAGACACGCTATTTGTTTCCTCGACAGAAAAATGCAGCCAATCATATTACTTTGATTACACTCCTTTCAATTTGTTGGCTCAGTCTACTGTGCGAGAGGGGAGGGGATGGGGATGGGGTGATTGTCTTTGCAGTGCAACGAATCCGTCACACCAAACAAAAAAGGTTGTTTTCGTAATTCTATATGGCCAAAGAGGAACGGTCAATAAGGTTGAAAAAAAAATCAAAAAGCAGTTCAGCATGAACGAAGGCGCAACGGGGCCTAGATAATTATCGTAGACGCACAAAACAAGTTTTGCAACAAGATGGAGAGGAAAGGAACGATCGAATAGGAACGGATGATAACAGGAACGAAAGGCGTTTTTGCTCACTTGGTGACCTCCTGGTGAACGGTTGTGCCATCCTTGGTCACGTCGCGCACAACAGTGCATTTGTCTTCGGTCTCCGTCATGACAGTGTCTGTGTGGGTGTGCACACCGTTCACGTGCTTGTCCTCGTGCTCCTCGTGGATTGCAGCTCCGTCCACAACCTTGTCCACGACAGTCTTTGTGTCGTGCGAACACACCCCGTCCTGCTTCACAGTGCTCACCTCTGTGTGCACGTGTGCGCCCGCAACGTCGTCGTCGGTCACAGTCATCTCACTGTGTGTGCTCTTCCCGTTCACGGTCTTGTTCACAACGCACTCAGTGCACGCCGCCTTCCGGATCACAGTCACGTCCTCCTCGAAGTGGCCCTCAGCTCCGTCCTTCTCCGTCATCTCCGTGTGGATGTGCTCGCCGTTCAGGTCCTTGTCTGTCGTCACGCGGAGCTCCGTGGTCTCCCCACCAGGCGCAGTCGTCGTCGTGTTGGTCACCTCCTTGTGGAAGTTGTCCTCAGAGTTGTCGGTGATGGTCTTCTCCTCGTGCACGTGCACGTTGCCTGCATCGCTGTCACGCACAATCTTCTTCGTGTGCTCGCCGTTTGCGCCCTTGTTGGTGGCAACAAAGTCCTCGTGCACAGCAACACCGCCAACTGTCTTGTCAGTGACCTCTGCGTGCACGTGTGCACCACGGGAGTCCTTGTCAATCACAGTTGAGCACTCGTCCTTGTTGGTGATGACAGTCACGTCCTGCACGCTGTGTCCTTCCACTCCGTCCTTGTCGACCATCTCGGTGTGGATGTGCTCGCCGTTCACGTCCTTGTCGGTCGTCACACGGGTCACGTGGGACTCGCCAACAGGTGTGGTGGTTGTCTTGTTTGACACCTCCTTGTGGAAGTTGTCCTCAGCCTTGTCCGTGATGGTCTGCTCCTCGTGTGTGTGCACGTTGCCAGCGTCAACGTTACGCACAATCTTCTTCGTGTGCTCTCCGTGTGCAACCTTGTCGGCGGCAACAAAGTCCTTGTGTACGTTCACACCTCCAACATTCTTGTCAAGCACTTCTGCGTGCACGTGTGCACCACGGGAGTCCTTGTCAATCACAGTTGAGCACTCGTCCTTGTTGGTGATGACAGTCACATCCTGCACACTGTGTCCTTCCACTCCGTCTTTGTCGACCATCTCGGTGTGGATGTGCTCGCCGTCGACGTCCTTGTCAGTCGTCACACGGGTCACGTGGGACTCACCAGCAGGGGTGGTGATTGTGGTGTTGGTCACCTCCTTGTGGAAGTTGTCCTCAGCCTTGTCGGTGATGGTCTGCTCGGAGTGGATGTGCTTGCTGCCAGCGTCAACGTCACGCACAATCTTCTTCGTGTGCTCGCCGTGTGCGACCTTGTCGGCGGCAACAAAGTCCTCGTGCACAGCAACACCGCCAACTGTCTTGTCAGTGACCTCTGCGTGCACGTGTGCACCACGGGAGTCCTTGTCAATCACAGTTGAGCACTCGTCCTTGTTGGTGATGGTGGTCACGTCCTGCACGCTGTGGCCACACACGCCGTCCTTCTCAACCATCTCGGTGTGGATGTGCTCGCCATCGACGTCCTTGTCAGTCGTCACACGCGTCACGTGGGATTCACCAACAGGTGTGGTGGTTGTCTTGTTCAACACCTCCTTGTGGAAGTTGTCCTCCTTCTTGTCGGTGATGGTCTGCTCCTCGTGTGTGTGCACGTTACCCACATCTTCGTCACGCACGATGTTGGTGACGTGTTCGTCGCCAATCTTCTCCTCCGTCACAACAACGTCCTTGTGCACGTGGACAGACCCAACGTCCTTGTCGCAGACCTCCTTGTGCACGTGCACGTCGCCAGAGTCGTTGTCGATGACTGTCGACACCTCGGTTGCGCTCTTGATGGTGGTCACATCCTGCACGCTGTGGCCACACACGCCGTCCTTGTCGATCATCTCGGTGTGGATGTGCTCGCCGTCGACGTCCTTGTCAGTCGTCACACGGGTCACGTGGGACTCGCCAGCAGGTGTGGTGGTGGTGGTGTTGGTCACCTCCTTGTGGAAGTTGTCCTCAGCCTTGTCGGTGATGATCTTCTCCTCGTGGATGTGCACACCCTCTCTGTCGACGTCGCGCACAATGTGCTTGATGTGCTCGCTGCCAACATCTGCCTCGGTGACAGTGATGTCCTCGCGCACGGCAACGCCGTTCTGGGTTGTGTGGTTCACCATGTGCTGGGTCGGCATTATGAGATTTTTTTTTTTGTTTGGGGTTTGGTTTAGTAAAAACTTGGGTATTGAAGAATCTGTGAGTGGTGGGTTGGTGAGCACTACTTTATCCACGGCCCATACCAAGACGTACCAGACAGGAACCGCTGTCCCAACAGGGTCACACACGACGGTGGGGAAGCAACATTATTATGAGAGGGGGTGCACATTTTTTTTTTTCACTCTCTTTTTTGCTGTTTTCTGGAAGCAACTGCACACAATCCTAGACACAAATAAAGACAGAGCAAAGGAAACGTTTTTAATTCACAGACAGGTGACTTAGCACACCATGCTGTGGTTGTGGGGTGAACAAAAAGAACGAAAGGAAATAATAAGACGAATAGTCCATGTGGACACCAGCATCTTAATAACGGCAATCTAAACCTTCAGCAAACAACGTTACTGAGAGGGGAAAATAAACAGTGGAAACAATCAGGTGTCCTTACAGACACGTTATCTGCAGAGCAGAAGAAAACATCAACTAATAGAAGGGGCAAGGTTTAAAAAAAGGTCTAAAAAAAAAAGGAGCAAAACAAGTCTTTGGAGCTCTTTTGTTGAAGAAAAAGAAAAAGAAAAGAAAAATTAAAAAGTCATAGAAATTCTTTGAAAGATGAACCTAAGTGCCTTGCCCAAGCGCGGGCTTAGTCACTTAAAAAAAAAGAAACGAACAAACGCAACAAAACGGGAGGTTTGGCGATATAACAACACAGGCATTAATATGCTTTCTGAACCACCCTCTGGCACATAACATACAACAAACAGACATTTGCTTTGTTTTGTTTTTGTTAATATTTGTTTGTTTTTTTCTTGGAAATCAAACTAGAATCAAAAGGACAGGGAAACATTCCAAACGGAATAAGAAGAATCAAAACTGAGACAGAATGGAGCATCAGGACGTTATATATTCCACACAAAAAAAATCACTTGTTCTGGACAAATTCTTCGTGGACATGCACTCCACCCTCAACAACATCGCGGACCACCGTGCACGAGTCGCGGGTGTCGGTTGTCACAGTGTCGGTGTGGGTCTGTTCACCGTTCACGCTTTTGTCGACGTGTTCCTCGTGGATTACGGCACCATCTTCAACTTTGTCCACGACCGTGGTGCCTTCCTGCACAGACACATCGTCCTTGAGCATCGTGCGCTGCACGGTGCGCACCTTGGCACCGTCCACAACCTCGTCGGTGACAATGATAGCACCCTCGGTGCTCTTGCCATTGGCAGTCCTGTGCACAATGCACTCAGTCGTGGTGGGGCCGTTGATCACAGTCACATCCTCAGTGAGGTGCCCGTTGGTGCCGTCCTTCTCCATAACCTCGGTGTGGATATGCTCGCCGTCCACGTCCTCGTCGGTGGTAACCCGCTTCACCGTGGCCTCGCCTGAGGGCGCAGTCGTCGTCTTCGTCACCACCTCCTCACGGAAGTTGCCCTCATCCCTGTCCGTGATCGTCTGCTCCTCGTGCACGTGAAGCACGTTGCCGACATCGGCGTTGTGCACAACCTTTCTAACGTGCGCACCGTCCGCACCTTCCTTGTCCGTCTCAAGCACATCCTCGTGTACCTTCACACCGTTCACAACCTTGTCCGTCACCTCAGCATGTACGCGCGCAGTCTCGGTGTCCTTGTCAATGACAGTGGTGCACTTCTCCCCGCTCTTGATGACAGTCACGTCCTGCACAGTGTGTCCCTTCACACCGTCGCGCTCGACCATCTCGGTGTGGATGTGCTCGCCGTTCACATCGCGGTCTGTCGTGACACGCTTAACATAGGTCTCGCCTGAGGGGGTGGTGGTCATCTTCTTGGACACCTCCTTGTGGTAGTTGTCCTCAGCCTTGTCGGTGATGGTCTGCTCCTCGTGGATGTGCACCTTGCCCACGTCGAGGTCGCGCACGATGGTCTTGGTGTGTCCGTCCTGCTCGGCAGTGTCGGTTTCAACAAGGTTCCTGCGGACGTGGATGCCACGAACGTGCTTGTCTGTCACCTCTGCGTGCACATGCACGTTGCCCTCTTCCTCGTCGATGATCGTGGTGCACGCATCCTTGGTGGTGATGACGGTCACATCGTGCATGCTCTCTCCGTTCACCCCGTCCCTGTCCACTCTGTCGGTGTGGATGTGCTCCCCAGCAACGTCCCTGTCCCTGACCACACGGCGCATGTGGGTCACACCTGAAGGAGTGGCTGTCGTTCTGTCCGTCACCTCCTTGTGGAAGTTGTCCTCCTTCTTGTCGGTGATGGTCTGCTCCTCGTGAATGTGCACCTTGCCCACGTCTTCGTCACGCTGCACCATAGTGATGTGGTCTGTCCCCTTCTGCTCGTCCCTCACAACAACCTCAGTGTGCACCTGCACATCACCCACCACGTTGTGGTTGATCTCCTTGTGGACCTGCACGTTGCCAGTGTCGTTGTCGATGACGGTGGTGACCTCATTCCCTTTGCGGATCGTGGTCATACCATGCGCGCTGTGGCCGTTCACACCTTCTCTGTCAATCATGTCGGTGTGGACCACTTCGCCGTCAACCTCCCTGTCGGTTGTCACATGCTTCACGTAAGACTCACCGGCAGGTGTGATTGTGGTGGTGTGTGTCTCTTCCCTGTGCTGGCTGTTCTCTCTGGTGTCGGTGATGGTCTGCTCCTCGTGGATGTGCACCTTGCCCACATCCTCATCACGCAGAACTGTGGTCACGTGGTCGTCCCCGGTCTGCTCGTCCCTTACAACCACCTCTGTGTGGATGGGCACGTTGTCCACGATGTTGTCGCTGATCTCCTTGTGCACCTGCACATCGCCAGCGTCGCTGTCGATGATGGTTGTGACCTCAGCTCCCTTGCGAACGATGGTCATGTTGTGCTCACTGTGGCCGTTCACGCCGTCTCTGTCGATGGTTTCGGTGTGAATCAGGGCGTCGCCCACCTCCCTGTCGGTCTTGACACGCTTCATGTGGGACTCACCAGCAGGGGTGGTGGTAGTGGTGTGGATCTCCTCCCTGTGCTGGCTGTTCTCCCTGAGATCCGTGATGGTCTGCTCCTCGTGCACGTGCACGCAGCCTGCGTCAACGTTGCGGACGACCTTCTGCGAGTGCCCGTCCATGATGTCCTTGTCGGTGGTCATGTAGTCCTCGTGCACGTGCAGGCCACCAACGTCCTTCTCCGTCACCTCGGCGTGGACCTGTGTGTTGCCCTTGTCTTTGTCGATGATGGTCCGTACCTCGTCACCCTTCTGGATGACAGTCACGTCCTGCACAGTGTGCCCGTCGGCGCCGGCCTTCTCAATCATCTCCTTGTGGATATGCTCGCCGTCAATGTACTTGTCTGTCGTGACGTGTGTCAGGACGCTCTGCTGCCCATCGGCTGCAGTGCGCAGCTTGTTAGTGACCTCCATGCGGAAGTTGTCCTCAGGCTTTTCCGTGGTCGTGGTCTCCTCGTGGATGTGCACGTTGCCTGCGTCGTAGTCGCGCACAACATTCTTTGTGTGTCCATCTGCATCGTCGTGGTCCTTCTCGACGTAGTGTCTGTGCACCTCCACACCGTTGACCTTCTTGTGAGTCGACTCGGCGTGCACATGTTCACCGTTCACGTCTTTGTCGATGATGGTTGTGAACTCGCCTGGATTCTTGATGATTGTAACGTCCTTCTCGGTGTGGCCTTCTGCGCCGTCTTCAGAGACCTTCACTGTGCGGATGTGCTCGCCGTTCACTTCCTTGTCTGTTGTGACACGCTTCACGTGGCACTCACCGGCAGGGGTGGTGGTCGTTGTTCTGGTCACCTCCTTGTGGAAGTTATCCTCCGCCTGGTCGGTGATGGTCTGCTCCTCGTGTGTGCGCACACCATCCTGCTCCGTGTCACGCACAACACGCCTCATATGCTTATTGCCGACGTCGAACTCAGCCACGTCCTGGTGCTCGTGTGTGGTCGGCATCGTTTGTTAGGTGTAAAAAAAGTGTTTATCTGTGCGTTATGTGTATCGTTAACGTGGTATCATGTTTGACGTCGACAGGTAAAAAGCATGGGGACGTTAGCTGTATGGGTCATGTCTGAAAACCACTTCCTGTGCATATACCTTGAGGTTGTGCATAATAGAAACGTGGGGGGAAAAAAAGCAGCAAAATATGAAAGCAACAAAATGTCATGCGCTCAGCATTGTCAGATGAGCGACAAAGATAGTAGAATATAGAGTGAAGTTGATGGTGCAAAACGCCTCGTGGACGCAGGCAACTGACACTCCGCAGGTATAAAATAAAATACCGACCCTCCCCCGTGAAATTGTCCCCCCCCCCAAAAACCGGTATTTTGCCCCGACGGACAATTTCAAGGCAGGGGGGGACAATTTCAAGGGAGTCGCGGGGACAACCTTTGCTCTCCCTTCTTCACACCAAAACGGCCACCCCCCTACAGTACGAGAAATTGTCCCCCCTTTTTGCCGTATGTGATATTGTCCCCCCCCTCACTTTTTCCCCCAGGGGGACAATTTCAAGGGGGTCGGAGGGGGGGGACAATTTCACGGGGGAGGGTCGGTAAAATAAAATAAAATGGGTAAAGAAATCTAAGGTTAGTGGGAAAAGGCAGAAGGAAAACTTGATCGGGATGTTTATGTCGCCGCACATCATCTTTCAAGTTATATTTTTGTAGTTTCGACAATCACCTTTTTATAAATTGTTGGGGTGTAGTTGCCTCGGTTGTGTTGCCACAGTTGTGCAATCTCCACTGTCCAAAAGTTCACTCACGAAAAGGCCTCAGTATTTTTGCAAACTTGGTTGTATTAGTGTAACCACCCTAGAGTGTGCTCCACTATTTTTATAAAGGAAGGGGCTGTAAGATGAGCCTCAGCATCGCGTGCTGAGTCACCAAACTAAAAGAAGTTTACGTTAACGATCAAAAAAGCTTCCCCCACAAAGCAAAAGGATTATGAAAAAAGCAAAAAAAAAAAGAAAAAAAAAAACATCCACCCGAAACAACGGATGGTACTCTTGCGAGTTGTGACTGGCAAAAGCAAACTACAACAAAGGGGGTCGGTGCCCTGTGTTAGGAGGGTTAGTGTTGAAAACCAAACTTCGGTCTATATGTTATATTTCAGAGGGTTATTTTCCCCTCAGCCGCAAAGGGGGTGGCATATTTAGTCAATTGTCTCAGTATGGATGTGTACGCCGTTCACATCTCTGTCCGTTATCACGTGTGTGAAGTGGGACTCACCTGCCGCTGTTGTGGTGGTGGTGTCCGTCACCTCCTCGTGGAGGTCCGGCTTGTCGGTGATGGTCTGCTCCTCGTGGACTGCCGTGTCGCCAGCTTCTTCATCACGCACAATTCTGGTCACGTGTTCGTCGCCAATCGTCTCCTTTGTTACGATGACGTCTTTGTGGATGTGATCGACGCCGACGTCTTTGTCGCTGATTTCTCTGTGGACATGCACGCCTGCTGGAGACTCTCTGTCGATGATGGTTGTGACCTCAGCCCCTTTCTGGACGACGGTGACGTCGTGGAAGGCGTGGCCGTTGACGCCGTCCCTGTCGACTCTCTCGATGTGGATGTGCCCGCCACCGACGTCCTCATCAACAACCTCACGCTGCATCCCCGAGCTCCCCATGGGCGTCGTCGTCATGGTGGTGATCACCTCCTTGTGGTAGTTGTGCTCCGCCTTGTCGGTGATGATCTGCTTCTCGTGGATGTGCACGTTGCCTGCATCAGTGTGCCGCACAACCTTCGTCCTGTGCCCACCCACAATATCCCTGTCCGTCGTCACAACGTCCTCATGTATGTGGACCCCAGCAACATCCTTCTCCGTCACCTCTTCGTGTACCTTGACACCCCCCTCCTTCTGGTCAATGATGGATGTACACCCGTCCTTCTTCGAAATGACAGTAACAGACTGAACAACCCCGTCTTTGTTGACGGTGTCCTTGTGGATGTGTTCACCGTGGACGTCCTTGTGGGTGGCGACGTGTGTCACGAGATGCTGCTTCCCGTCTGCAGTGGTGGTTGTCTCGTTCGTGATCTCTTGATGGAAGTTGTTCTCAGGCTTGTCTGTGATCGTGGTCTCCTCGTGGATGTGCACATCGCCTGCGTCGTAGTCGCGCACAACGTTCTTCGTGTGTCCATCTGCGTCGTCGTGGTCCTTCTCGACGCAGTGTTTGTGCACCTCCACACCACCAATGTTGCGCTGCGTGTCTGTCACCTCTTCATGCACTTTGACACCTCCCTCCTTCTTGTCAACGATGGATGTACACCCGTCCTTCTTCGAAATGACAGTAACAGACTGGACAACCCCGTCTTTGTTGACGGTGTCCTTGTGGATGTGTTCACCGTGGACGTCCTTGTGGGTGGCGACGTGTGTCATGAGATGCTGCTTCCCGTCTGCAGTGGTGGTTGTCTCGTTCGTGATCTCTTGATGGAAGTTGTTCTCAGGCTTGTCTGTGATCGTGGTCTCCTCGTGGATGTGCACATCGCCTGCGTCGTAGTCGCGCACAACGTTCTTCGTGTGTCCATCTGCATCGTCGTGGTCCTTCTCGACGCAGTGTTTGTGCACCTCCACACCACCAATGTTGCGCTGCGTCGACTCGGAGTGGGTGTGGTCACCACGCGAGTCGTAGTCAAGCACGGTGACGAGCCCAGCGTTGCTCTTGGTGACGGTCAAATCTTGCACTGCGCCGTCCTTCTCCACCCGCACGGTGCTGACGTGCGTTCCATCTACATCTTTGTCAGTCGTGACACGCCTCTCACAGTGCGACTCACCGCGTGCATCAGTTGTCACAGTCACCAGCGTCTCCTTGTGGAAGTGCCCCTCTGGCTTATCCATCACTACATGCTCTTCGTGCACATGCATACCCTGGTCATCCAGGTCGCGCACAACACGCTTCAGATGGGTCTGCCCGTCGGCACACTCCTGGTGTACTGCGACACGGTGGTTTTCGTTGCTAACCGGCATATTAGTGTATGTGTATTGTGTAAAGGTAGTAGCGCCTTCGTTGGGAGGTAAGCATAGATGAGGTCGACAATGATAAACAAAAAATGAGAAGACAGCCGTTTAGTGTATTGTCCAGACAACTCAAGAGTGAAGACCATTTAAAAAAAAACACATCTTAACGTACACTCTCTGTTGATTCTAAAAACGGAGGGTAACGTGCGAAACACGAGAATCGTTTTCGCGAATACTAAAAGATTTTCCTCAGATATGTCATATCCCCGGAAAAAAAGAAAAAATGGTGTTTCAAAGCAAATGAGTTCTTGGTGCAGAATAATAAATGGCTACCAGAGAGAGACCTTGGGGTCTGTCCAGAATAGGTAGGGGAAGCAAAAGAAAAAAAATAAAGAGAGAAAAACCGTTTGCAACGAAAAGCAAGTCATAGAGGCGGAACCTCGCGACTGCTTACGTCACCTGAAAAGGGGGAAAAAAGAACCCCGATAAGATGAGCTCAGTCTCGTGCTTAGTCTCCTCTGAAAAAAAGAGAGAATTTTTTTGTAGAAAAACAATAACAACAACAACAACCAAACCGGGCACAAAAAAAGAAAGCAAAGTTTATAAGATGAACCCATCAGTCAACCCTTTACAATAAAAAAAGAACTCTTTTTTGTGCAGCCAAATAGGTGTCCTTGACAGACACGATTGGCAAAAATATATATTTTTGGAAGTTGAAAAGTGCAAAACGCCCCACCGTACATCGGCACGCATACACTATAAAATAAAAGGGGTGGAGTTTGTGACAGTGCTATCGCCTCTAGGCGAACGTGAATACACTGGGGGGGAGCGAGGACGACTGAATCAAATGAAATGGGTATAGTGGCCGGTGTTTAGTTAATGTCACCCATACACTCATTCGGGCCAAAAAAAAAAAACGCTATCTAATAACAGCAGTATGTGCTGCACACAAAACTGCAAACAAAAACAAGTTTATAAGATGATCCTAAGCCTCTCGTGCTCAGTCACCAAATAAAAAAAAAAAAAAAAATAGAAATGAATAAGTAAATCTAACAGCAAAAGGCAAGCAAGTAATAAGTCATGAAGCTCAAAACTTTTTTTTGGTGGTAAAATTCATCAAAACGTGCTGGGGTTTTAGAAACCCAAGGCTCGTTGTTTTTTTTTCCGGTTTCTCACACAGTAGACACAGCTCTTTAGGAGGAAGTAAGATGTGTAGTGACTAAAAATAATCAAAAAACGTTGGCCTTCTTCACAAACAAAAGGCGAAACATGAACACATGGCACATAATGTCACATTAGCGTTTTATCGCTTTTATCTTTTTTTTTAGGTACTCATTAAGGTCAACGGAGCTTGCAAAGGAACGGAATTACTTCCTTGGAACGTCGCGTCTTTCGTCGACTGTCTCTGTGCGGATGTGTTCGCCAGCAACGTCCTCCTCAGTGGTGACACGCTTCACGCTTGTCGCTCCCGAGGGGGTTGAGGTGGAGCTACGGGACACAACCTTGTGGAAGTTCCCATCTGGCTTGTCCGTGAAGGTGTGCTCGGAGTGTGTGTGCACGCTGCCGACATCGGAGTTGCGCACGATCTGTCTGATGTGTGCGCCATCCCCAGCGTCCCTGTCCGTCTCGCACACATCCTCGTGCACATTCATCCCGTGAACAACCTTGTCTGTCACCTCAGAGTGTACGTGGCCCGACCCAGAGTCCTTGTCAATGACAGTGGTGCACTTCTGTCCGTCCTTGATGACAGTCACATCCTGCACAGTGTGTCCTAGCACGCCATCGTTGTCCACAGTCTCGGTGTGGATGTGCTCGCCGTTCACGTCTTTGTCTGTCGTGACGCGCTTAACGTAAGTCTCGCCCTCAGGTGTGGTGGTGATCTTCTTCGAGACGACTTCGTGGAAGTTGTCCTCCTTCTTGTCGGTGATGGTCTCCTCCTCGTGTGTGTGGAACTTGCCGACGTCCACGTTGCGCACAATGGTCTTGGTATGTCCGTTGCGTACGTCTCTGTCGGTTTCGACCAGGCTTCTGCAAACGTGCACCCCGTGCACCTGCTTGTCGGTGGTCTCTGAGTGCACATGCAGGTCCCCTTCGTCCTCGTCGATGATAGTAGTGCGTGCGTCCTTGTTCGTGACAACTGTCACATCCTGTACGAGTGGGCCCTTGATGCCCTCCCTCTTCACCTTTTCGGTGTGGATGTGTTCGCCGTTCACGTCCTTGTCGACAATCACCTTGTGGAGGTGGGACGCGCCCGAGATAGTGGTCGTGGTGCTGTCGGTCACCACTTCGTGGTAGTTGTCCTTGGGTGCGTCAGAAATAGTCTGCTCCTCGTGCACGTGCACCTTGCCCACGTCCTCATCGCGCAGAACTGTGGTCACGTGGTTTGCCCCCTTCTGCTCGTCCCTCACAACAACGTTTTTGTGGATATGCACGTTGCCAACGTCGTGATCGCTAACCTCCTGGTGCACGTGCACAGCTCCCGAATCCCTGTCGATGACGGTTGTGACCTCAGTCCCCTTGCGGATTACAGTCGTGTCTTTGAAGGTGCGCCCGTTGACACCGTCCTTCTCGACCATCTCGGTGTGGATGTGCTCGCCATCGACATCCTTGTCAGTCGTCACACGGGTCACGTGGGACTCGCCAGCAGGGGTGGTGGTGGTGGTACAGAGCATCTCCTTGTGCTGGTTCTCCGCGGATCTGTCGCTGATGGTATGCTTCTCGTGCACATGCACGTTGCCTGCGTCGGTGTGACGCACAATCTTCTTTGTGTGCCCACCCACGATGTTCTTGTCGGTCGTGACAATGTCTTCGTGGATGTGCACGCCGTTGACATCCTTCTCGGTCACCTCAGCGTGGACCTGCGTGTTTCCCTTATCTTTGTCGATGATGGTGGTGACTTCGCTGCCCTTCTGGATGACAGTCACATCCTTCACTTTGACGCCGTCCTGCTCGATTGTCTCCTTGTGGATGTGTTCGCCGTAGACATCCTTGTCTGTCGTGATCTGTGTCAGGACGGTACGTCCGTCGGGCGAGGTTCTGGTCTTGTTCGTGATCTCTTGGTGGAAGTTGTTCTCGGGCTTGTCCGTGGTCGTGGTCTCCTCGTGGATGTGCACGTCGCCCACGTCGAGGTCGCGCACAACCTTCTTTGTGTGTCCGTCTGCATCGTCGTGGTCCTTCTGGACGTAGTGTCTGTGCACCTCCACACCGTTGACCTTCTTGTGCGTCGACTCGGCGTGCATGTGTTCACCGTTCGCGTCTCTATCGACGTACGTGGTCAGGCCGGCGCTACCTTCGACCACGGTCACATCCTTGCTGCTGTGGCCGTGCACACCGTCCTTGTCGACCTTCACTGTACGGATGTGCTCTCCATTCACGTCCTTGTCAGTGGTGACACGGGTCACGTACGCAGCACCAGATGGCGTTGTGGTCTTCTGTCTGGTCACCTCCTTGTGGAAGTTGTCCTCGGGCTTGTCTGTAACCA
Source organism: Rhynchopus sp. YZ270_cl-10 (assembly GCA_964035575.1). Lineage (NCBI taxonomy): Eukaryota > Euglenozoa > Diplonemea > Diplonemida > Diplonemidae > Rhynchopus > Rhynchopus sp. YZ270_cl-10. The sequence goes on from OZ037885.1 coordinate 217,848, forward strand.
CGCGCTCCTCATGCACGCGTACACCGTCCTTGTCGAAGTCGCGCACGACACGCTTTGTGTGTGTGTTGCCTGAGTCGTACTCTGCGACGTCCTTGTGCATGTGGCTGGTCGGCATCGTTAGTTTGAAGTGTTGTGGAGATGTGTCAAAAAAGTAATCTGCGTTGTGACAAAAGATGCTAGTACTGGGGGCAGGCAGAGCGCACATCACAAACAACTGAGGGGCGGGGGGCGGGAGGTAGGGGTAACCATAAAATGAGGGGACCCAGGACCAGGGTTTGATTCGCTGTGTTAGCAAATATCATTGAGGTGTATTTCCACTCATTTTTACGGTTCTCAGAAGGGGTCCATGGGACCCCAGATTATGGTTACTCCTGGCGGGAGGGAGGGGGGACGGGAATCTTATAAACCACGCAAGGAGCATCTGCATGCAGTGTACACTCCTCAGACTTCTCTTGTTGAACTGTCCTGAGGAAAATAAAAGTAAATTTTAAAGAGGGTGTCAGTGGCCCTAAATACAAAGGCACCTCTTAGCGTTCAAGGCAAAAAGAAGTTGTGCTGAACACCTTTTTTTCTACCGGAACGCAAAAAGTTTGATGCGTCCTTGTCAGACACATATCGGCAAATTATTTTGTGTGATTTTATCCTACTATCACGGCAAAAACAAGGGAGAAAAAAGAAAAAAAAGCAAACGGGTAGTAGAAAACCATGTCTATACGGCAAACAATGAGTTAATCTGCGAAAGAAAAGAAAAATGGGGTAAAAAAAATAAACGGGAATTGCAAACGCCTGGAGCAGGCACCGGACCTCTTCAAAAACGGAGAAAATGGCGAGAATACGTGCATTTGCAATAATAATCTAAAGGGGGTGGTATCAAAGCTGTCCGATGCTATGTTTATATTTTTGGCGGCGTGAACTGCAGAATAAGTTATTTGCTCGGAACAAACTCGTCGTGAACGTGAATACCCTCGCGATCGTGGGTCTCTGTGTGGATGTGTTCCCCGGTGGTGCCCTTGTCTGTCGTGACACTCTGTGAGTATGTCTGACACCCAGACGGTGTGGTGGTCACCTTCTTCGTGACCTCCTTGTGGTGGTTCGCCAAGGGCGTGTCGGTGATGGTCTGTTCCTTGTGGACGTGGAATTTGCCAACGTGCTGCCCCTCAACATCTCTGTCGGTTGCGGTGTGGCGGGTGTGCGACTCTCCAAAACGTGTGGCAGTTGTGTTGTCACTGACCACCTTGTGGTAGTTACCCTCCGGCTTGTCCGTGAAGGTGTGCTCGGAGTGTGTGTGCACGCTGCCGACATCGGAGTTGCGTACAACCTGTCTGATGTGTGCACCATCCTCTTCGTATTTGTCTGTCTCAAGCACTTCCTCATGCACGCGGACACCATCCTTAACCTTGTCCGTCACTTCAGAGTGTGTGTGCGTCTTGTCATCTGCATCATCCTTGTTAACGACAGTGGTGCACTTCTGTCCGTCCTTCACGACAGTCACTTCCTGCACAGTGTGTCCCTGCACACCGTCGCGCTCAACAGTCTCGGTGTGGACGTGCTCGCCGTTCACGTCCTTGTCTGTCGTGACGCGTGTGACGTAGGTTTCCCCTGCCGGTGTGGTGGTCACCTTCTTGACGACCTCCTTGTGGTAGTTGTCCGCAGACTTGTCGGTGACCACCTGCTCCTCGTGCACGTGGAAGTGGCCGACGTGCTGTCCGAACACATCCTTGTCCCGCGTCACACGGTGGATGTGCGAGTCGCCCGAGCGCTTCGAGGTTGTTCTGTCGGTGACCACCTCATGAAAGTTTCCCTCCGGCTTGTCAGTGATCGTCTGCTTTGAGTGGATCGTCGCACCTCCCACCTCTGCACTCCGCTCAATGGTGGTCACGTGGCCATCCCCCTTCTGTTCGTCTGTCACAAGAACATCCTTGTGCACGTGCACGTTGCCGATGTCATGGTCGTTAATCTCCTGATGCACGTGCACGTCGCCAGTGTCCTTGTCAAGGACGGTTGTGATCTCGGTTCCCTTCTGGATGACAGTCACGTCTTTGATGCTGTGGCCGTGTGCACCGTCCTTTTCGACCACCTCGGTGTGAATATGCTCGCCGTTCATGTCTTTGTCTGTCACAACACGCGTCACTTGGGACTGACCAGAGGGTGTGGTCTTTGTCTTCTTGTAGACCTCGTTGTGGAAGTTGTCCTCGTCCCTGTCGGTGATGGTCTGCTCCTCATGGACTTGCGTGCTGCCAGCACCGGTGTTGCGGATAATCTTCTTCGTATGCCCGCCTATTTCGTCTTTATCCGTGGTCATGTAGTCTTCGTGGATGTGCACGCCGACGACGTTCTTGTCGGTCACTTCCGCGTGGAAGTGGACGTTGTTTCCCTTTTCCTCGTCGATGAGGGTGGTGCGGTCTTTGCCTTTGCTGATCACGGTTACATCCTTGACTCTGTGGCCGTCACGCTCGATGCGCTCACGGTGGATGTGCTTGCCATCCACGTCCTTGTCGGAGGTGACATGCTTCACCCTGGACACCCCGTCGCACGTTGTCGTAATGGTGTTCGATGCCTCTTTATGCATGTGGTCCTGTTCCCTGTCCGTCACGACTGTCTCCTCATGCACGGCAACACCGGCACGCTCCTGGTCGCGCACAATACGCTTCACGTGTTTGTCGCCGACGTCAAACTCCCTCACGTCCTGGTGTTCGTGTGTGGTCGGCATTGTCCTGTTTTAAATGAAAAGATGAAAACGAAGAAAAAATGTGTATATCTGGTGGCAGTGGAGGTGTGCTGAGGTATGGCATGAGATTGAGAGAACGAGAGGGTACAGTAATAAACAAAAGAAATCAAATTCTTTTAATTTAAAACAAAAGGCACGTTGGGTCCAAAACTGGGGGATGTCTGGGGACAAAAAATAGGTGTCTGTGTTGGAGAGGGGAGGGTGGTGTGAAGTGAGAATAACAAAAATACAAATAATCATATCAAATTTTTTTTTTTATATGCTTCTGCGCGGCCCATTTATGTATGGTCAGATTGCAAAAATAATAATAACAAAATAGATATAAAAAAAAAACCACAGAAATATAAAAAGCACAGAAAATCAAATACAAAAAGCGCTAGTATGCGATTGTTTTGCTTTTTCTTTTTCTTTTTCCTTTTTGTTTCTTTCTGAACTTTTTTCGTTTTTCGCTTCTTTATATGGCACGGTCCATAAACCACCCCCCCCAAAAGGTAACCTGGGGTCCTTATTTTTATTTCATCTGGGTTCTACTGGGACTTTCTCCCCGATTTTTTTTTTAATGAACTCAGAGTTAAGTTTCTGGGTTCAATAAAAAAAACGACGAGCAAAAAGTCCAATTGGAAATATGATGGATACCCCCCGAGAGCAAAATAAACCAACGGTAAAAATTGGTACCCTTGGTTTCCTATAGGTTCCTATAGGAAACCTACATTTCCCATAATTTCCCACACAACTTACTTGACAACAGGATGAAAACAAATACAAAAATGGCAAAAGTGAGTAAAACCGTGCAAGGGGCACTGGACTTTGCTAGGGCTCTGGGGGAAACGCAGTTCTCAGGGGAGAGACTCGCAAGGAGGTTCTTGCCTACGCGAAGGCACGCAGTTGTTACCGTAGGGGTTTCCGGGAAGACGTGTGGTTCAAAGCTTTATGGAAAGCGAGAGTAATATCCCTCATCCTTCACAGGAAGAACACCACCCGTGAGGGACGCGCGGTCCAACTGTATTTCTGCAGTAACCTGGATGAGTGTGTGGGTGTGCCATCAGAAGGTACGTTTTGCACAAGCCTTCCGCGTGTTTGGAGGCACGGACAACGACGCCGCTGCCATTCTCCTTGCTGTAAGGGGTAAATACGCGTTGTTCACCCCTCCGTACCTTCTGATGGCACCCACACACTCATCCAGGTTACTGCAGAAATACAGTTGGACCGCGCGTCCCTCACGGGTGGTGTTCTTCCTGTGAAGGATGAGGGATATTACTCTCGCTTTCCATAAAGCTTTGAACCACACGTCTTCCCGGAAACCCCTACGGTAACAACTGCGTGCCTTCGCGTAGGCAAGAACCTCCTTGCGAGTCTCTCCCCTGAGAACTGCGTTTCCCCCAGAGCCCTAGCAAAGTCCAGTGCCCCTTGCACGGTTTTACTCACTTTTGCCATTTTTGTATTTGTTTTCATCCTGTTGTCAAGTAAGTTGTGTGGGAAATTATGGGAAATGTAGGTTTCCTATAGGAACCTATAGGAAACCAAGGGTACCAATTTTTACCGTTGGTTTATTTTGCTCTCGGGGGGTATCCATCATATTTCCAATTGGACTTTTTGCTCGTCGTTTTTTTTATTGAACCCAGAAACTTAACTCTGAGTTCATTAAAAAAAAAATCGGGGAGAAAGTCCCAGTAGAACCCAGATGAAATAAAAATAAGGACCCCAGGTTACCTTTTGGGGGGGGTGGTTTATGGACTGACCCATATGTTTTGCACACTTCAAAACGGAGTGCAATCAGACAAAGGCATGAGATATAATGGTGTTGATATCCACAACAAAAAAAAGGGAATCACTTCCCCCTTCCCTAGTCCCGACCTTCAGGTCCGTGACTCGGGAAGAAACTTAAAACAATAAAAAGAAAATTTGAAAAGACGACTGTGCCTATCATGCACACACGTTTAAAAAACAATATCCAGTTTGGACGCAATATGGCCATAACAAAAAATAAATCCTCCCACCAAAAAAGCCAAAAGCTCTCTCTACATCACAGTGCTGGCAGGGGGGAGGATTACCTTCGGTTCTTGGAAGGTTCATGCAGGACTAAAAGGAAAACAATACAATGAACATCACAACAGCGTATCCTTGCAGACACGGTTGCATGTTTGGAAGCAACTTCAAAAATAAAATAAAATGCATAATATAATAGATAGTGGTAGTTTGCGTTGTCCTACCTGCGGTAATCTAAAACAATGAGAAATTGACACGGCACAACAATAAAATCAAGAATAAATCAAAGAACGCAACCGGCAATGGCAAGGGAAAGGAATCAAGAGGACAGAACAAAAGAACGAAGACTGACAAGACGAAATGAGTAAAGGCATTTTGCTCACTTGGTGACCTCCTGGTGAACGGTTGTGCCTTCCTTGGTCACGTCACGCACAATAGTGCATGCGTCTTCGGTCTCCGTCATGACAGTGTCTGTGTGGGTGTGCACACCGTTCACGTGCTTGTCCTCGTGCTCCTCGTGGATTGCAGCTCCGTCCACAACCTTGTCCACGACAGTCTTTGTGTCGTGCGAACACACCCCGTCCTGCTTCACAGTGCTCACCTCTGTGTGCACGTGTGCGCCCGCAACGTCGTCGTCGGTCACAGTCATCTCACTGTGTGTGCTCTTCCCGTTCACGGTCTTGTTCACAACGCACTCAGTGCACGCCGCCTTCCGGATCACAGTCACGTCCTCCTCGAAGTGGCCCTCAGCTCCGTCCTTCTCCGTCATCTCCGTGTGGATGTGCTCGCCGTTCAGGTCCTTGTCTGTCGTCACGCGGAGCTCCGTGGTCTCCCCACCAGGCGCAGTCGTCGTCGTGTTGGTCACCTCCTTGTGGAAGTTGTCCTCAGAGTTGTCTGTGATGGTCTTCTCCTCGTGCACGTGCACGTTGCCTGCATCGCTGTCACGCACAATCTTCTTCGTGTGCTCGCCGTTTGCGCCCTTGTCAGTGGCAACAAAGTCCACGTGCACAGCAACACCATCAACTGTCTTGTCAGTGACCTCTGCGTGCACGTGTGCACCACGGGAGTCCTTGTCAATCACAGTTGAGCACTCGTCCTTGTTGGTGATGACAGTCACATCCTGCACGCTGTGGCCACAGGCTCCGTCCTTGTCGACCATCTCGGTGTGGATGTGCTCGCCGTTCACGTCCTTGTCAGTCGTCACACGGGTCACGTGGGACTCACCGGCAGGTGTGGTGGTGGTAGTGTTGGTCACCTCCTTGTGGAAGTTGTCCTCAGCCTTGTCGGTGATGGTCTTCTCCTCGTGTGTGTGCTTGCTGCCAGCGTCAACGTCACGCACAATCTTCTTCGTGTGCTCACCATTTGCGTCCTTGTCGGCGGCAACAAAGTCCTCGTGCACAGCAACACCGCCAACTGTCTTGTCAGTGACCTCTGCGTGCACGTGTGCACCACGGGAGTCCTTGTCAATCACAGTTGAGCACTCGTCCTTGTTTGTGATGACAGTCACATCCTGCACGCTGTGGCCACACACGCCGTCCTTCTCAACCATCTCGGTGTGGATGTGCTCGCCATCGACGTCCTTGTCAGTCGTCACACGCGTCACGTGGGACTCACCAACAGGTGTGGTGGTTGTCTTGTTCAACACCTCCTTGTGGAAGTTGTCCTCCTTCTTGTCGGTGATGGTCTGCTCCTCGTGTGTGTGCACGTTACCCACATCTTCGTCACGCACGATGTTGGTGACGTGTTCGTCGCCAATCTTCTCCTCCGTCACAACAACGTCCTTGTGCACGTGGACAGACCCAACGTCCTTGTCGCAGACCTCCTTGTGCACGTGCACGTCGCCAGAGTCGTTGTCGATGACTGTCGACACCTCGGTTGCGCTCTTGATGGTGGTCACATCCTGCACGCTGTGGCCACACACGCCGTCCTTGTCGACCATCTCGGTGTGGATGTGCTCGCCGTCGACGTCCTTGTCAGTCGTCACACGGGTCACGTGGGACTCGCCAGCAGGGGTGGTGGTGGTGGTGTTGGTCACCTCTTTGTGGAAGTTGTCCTCCTTCTTGTCGGTGATGGTCTTCTCCTCGTGGATGTGCACACCCTCTCTGTCGACGTCGCGCACAATGTGCTTGATGTGCTCGCTGCCAACATCTGCCTCGGTGACAGTGATGTCCTCGCGCACGGCAACGCCGTTCTGGGTTGTGTGGTTCACCATGTGCTGGGTCGGCATTATGAGATTTTTGGGGTTTTTTTTGTTGTGGAAGTAAGAAAATATATCTGTGTGGTGTAGGGTCGTGGAGATGGTTTGGTTTGAAACTTCTAAACACACGTACTTTTTTTTGTCTTACGTTTGTAACAGAGAATCAGTAGTCACTCTGTATCCCTCAGATCACCGGACCTTCGGGCCCATGCGAAAAGGGGTTGCTTTTTTGTTTTTTGGCAAAATGGAAAATTAAAGCACAAACAATCATTAGAACAGAAAATGGCAAAGCATTTTTGCCTGTTGAAATTGTAACTTAGCGTCATTAGCAAACGCTGTGTACAGGCCTGGAGGGGACCTGCATATAAGAAATGGGGAGAAAAGCAGCAAAAAATATGGCAACTGAAATAGTTCAAAGACTGCAAAAAGGTATTTATTGCTGAAGAAACTTAGCGCAAAAATATGGAAAGCATGAAAAACAGGACACTATTCCTCTACTGCACGCAGACAGAGAACGAAGGCTAGAACCCAAGGCAGCTGGCGCCTTCCCGAATACTGAGACCAACACCGTTTCACTTTGTTGCATGTGTCTCCTCCTCGTGCAGCCTGAGGACGCCATCTGTTCTGACATCGCGCACAACAGAGCACTGTCCGCCCTTCTCTGAGGAGATCACGTCTGTGTGGGTGTGCACACCGTTCACCTGCTTGTCCACGTGCTCCTCGTGGATCGTTGCACCGCCCACCACCTTGTCCACAACAGTCTTGTCCTCGTGTGTGGAGGTGCCCTCCCGCTCAACAGTCTGCTCCTCGTGGTGGACGTGCACGACTCCGTCGTCTTTGTCGGACACAGTCATCTCACCGTGCACACTCTTTCCGTTGACAGACTTGTTCACGATGCACTCAGAGGAGGTGGGCTTCGTGATCACAGTCACGTCGTGAACAACATGGTTGCCGGTGCCGTCCTTGTCGTACATCTCGGTGTGGATGTGTTCATCTGCAATATCCTTATCCGTCGTGACACGTGTCACAACAGAGGAGCCAGTAGCCGTCGTTGTGGTGGTGTTGGTCACCTCCTTGTGGAAGTTGTCCTCCTTCTTGTCAGTGATGGTCTTCTCCTCGTGTGTGTGCACGCAGTTCGCGTTTGTGTTGTGGACGATCTTCTTCGTGTGCTCGCCGTCGACGTCCTTGTCTGTCGCGACGAAGTCTTCGTGCACCCGCGCCCCGTTCACTACCTTGTCTGTCACCTCTGCATGCATGTGGGCACCGCCACAGTCCTTGTCGAGGATCGTTGTGCACTTATGTTTGTTTGCGATGACAGTCACATCCTGCACACTGTGTCCTTCCACTCCGTCCTTGTCGACCATCTCGGTGTGGATGTGCTCGCCGTTCACATCCTTGTCAGTCGTCACACGCGTCACGTGGGACTCGCCAGCAGGGGTGGTGGTGGTGGTGTTGGTCACCTCCTTGTGGAAGTTGTCCTCCTTCTTGTCGGTGATAGTCTGCTCGGAGTGGATGTGCACACCGTCAGCGTCGTTGTCGATATCGCGCACGACACGCTTGATGTGCGCGCCGTCGACGTCTGTCTCAGTAACAGTCACATCCTCACGCAGTGCAACGCCGTTGTGTGTCGTGTTGTGCACGCTGTGTTGGGTCGGCATCTTGGTAAGTTTTTTTGTCACTTACGAAAAAAAGGGGTAAAAAAAATAGGTTTGTCAAAGTGTATAATCTGCAGAGCCAAAGAGATATGTGGAGAAGAACTTGACTGGAAATACAAAACCCTCTCGTGAACAGTGTACCTTTGGTAACCTACCGGTGCATCTGCTGGGGTGCGATCCCCAACTATGCAGTCCTACATCCATTTTTTCGAGGTAGACATCTGAAAATTGAGCAAAAAAAAAAAAAAAAATGAAAGTTGGAAGTGCACACGACGGCACTGGTTCTCCGCGGGGTTTCGCAAAAAAGTTTGGCTTGGTTAGGGCGCGTACCTTCAAAGGGGAAAAAGAAAAATTATAACAGGGATTGTTCGTTTCTTTCATGCCTTTCTTTCAGGGTAGGTTCCCTTGAAAACTCTATTACGCCCCTACCCCCTACCCCCCAACCCCCTCCCAGCTATTCTAGAGATCCTCGGGCCTCAGCTTCCGCATCTCTTTCGCGCTCCTTTCTTCTGATAATGGCGATTCGTGGCTGGCTCGTTTCGTGTGCTATGTCAGGATATGTCTTGAAGAGGTGATGGTGCGTCGCCAAGAACACTGTGGTGTCCGCTAACAGCCAGTACATGAAGATCCACAGCAACGTGCACAGGATGGACACCCCCAAAGGCTCCGCGGTGATCCTCCACCTCCTCTTCGTGAGTTCCTCCACAACCTCGGGTGTCGCAGTCTTTGGGTCTATCGTCGCCCCCTTATCGAACACGAAATCCAACGGCCTCAACTTATCTTTCAATACCTCGAACTCTGTCTTATTCCCCTTTTTTCTTACCGCCAAACATGGCGTACCAAAATCTACCTTATATTCCTGCAGCTTTCGAGCAGGAGGGGCTGAAGAAACCTCTGCTGAAACAGATGATGGAGGAGGGGTCGAAGCGATAGGTGTTGTGGACACTGCCGAGGTTGAGCTGCGTCGCAGAACCCTTGAGAGCAGGTTTCGTGCCAGCATTTTTTTTTTTTTTTTTTTGTTGTGTCGACAATCGCCGAGTAATCCCACCAGGTGGGAGAATTCGGGGGGTTTTGTTTTGTTTTGTTTTGTTTTAATCTAGATATGCTGTAAGGGGGGAGAGATGGACCTCTTGGGTGATCTATGATGCGTCCTATGAACGCAACAGGGCTGTGTGAGAAGCATACTGAGAGCTAGAGAGGAAAAAAAAAATCTCTCCCCTTTCATAGATCACCCAAGAAGTGGTGAAAGCAACAAAAAGAAAAAATCGGAATTGAACACTTTTTTTTTTTGCTTTTATGCATCAAATTTAGACTACAATGGCGGGACGAATTATGGTTATGATTTAACGAAGAATCCATTGGGTGGGGTGGGGATAGGGTGGGGTGTATTTGATGGCGAAGAAACATATTCGACTCACCGCTCAAGAACACCCGGGGAGGAGGAGGAGGTTTCATCAAAAAAAAAATTTTGGGAAGTATCAGTTGTGAAAAATTGGTGTGAAAGCCGCCTCTGTGGACGACACCCCTATTGAAAAAAAAAAAGATCAACAAAATGTAAAAGACCTTTTGTAGAATGAACCCAACACTAAAGGAAGACTTTTGCTTTTTTTTTTTTGAAAACTCGGTTGTATTAGTGTAGGCACCCTAGAGTGTGCTCCACTATATGCCTTTTTTAAAATTATTTTTTTGAGGTGGGGGAAAAAAATGACTAAAGTTGCTTAAGAGTCAACACGCCACTATGGGAGTAGAATACCGTTTACGCGAACTTTCAACGTCTTTTTCCCTTTCTCTAATTTTCCGCATTCTCATCACATTCCTCGCGGGAAGAATACCACGCGAAGATGAATGAGAAACAGGGGGAAATTAAAAGGATAAAATACAAAAAAATACCACTACTTTTGCTGTGTGGCTTGAACGGGGTTTGGGTTGAAGGTATTTTTCTTTTTTGACTGGACAAACTTGTCTCTTGTTGCAACAAGCCCGTCGGTTATTTAAAATGAATGTGACTCCGTGGGCACAATACATAATATTCAGGGGAGAGGTGATGATGGGGGGGATATAGGTCAATTTTCAGTCCAAAGAAGCAAGCCGACACAAGCCCCAAAACCTGGGTGTCTGGGCAGCTGGGATGGCTCGTTTTGGAGACTGTATAGAAAGCAAAAAGTAAATAAAGTTGGCAAATTCAAAAAAATGAAAAAATAATTGATATGGGAGAGACAAAATATCTCTCTATTTGCAGCTGGCCTTGAGGTAGTCGTCCAGCGAGATGTGCGACTGGGCGCCGTAGAAGTCAAGAAGGTCGACAGTCTCGATCTTGAGCGACACGGTGAGCCAGTTGTGCCCTGCAGGCCATGTCTTCATGGCAGGGTGGCGCCAGAACAGGAACTCCTCAGCAATCTCGGTCGTCCCGTTCGCAAGGATCTGCGCAGTTCCCGTCAGGTGTGCCTTCGCGCAGTTCGGGTCCTCAGGGTCGTACTTGTCGCCAGACACGCAGTACTTGTCGTCCTCTCCAGTCTCGTAGAAGCCAAAGGTCACGCGCGGGTTTGCCTGGATGTCTGCAACCATTGTCGACTGCGATGTGATGTACACGTAGACCTCGCCAGTGCAGTTGTGCGGGCCTGTCCCGTCGCTCACCGCAAGCAGGTTCGGGTACGCAATGTTGTCGTACTGCTGGCTCGAGGTCGCCATCACAGTCCAGTTCGTCTCGTGGATCAGCCAGCGGGCGAACTTCGCCTTCTCCTCCCACATCGGGCGGGGGTACCAGGGCGTGGCAGAGACGCTTGCGACAGCAAGACACATCATCGCAAGCAGGGTTGTGCAGCGCATTGTGTTGGGTCGTGTGTTGTGGATGGTTAAAATCTGCTCAAATGAGGGCCAGATGGGTTACGGGGAAGAGGAAGGCGGTTTAGGGAAATAAGAAGCAAAAATAGCACACAGCCCCCCCCTTTTTTTGTTTGTTGTTTTGAAAACTAATCGTATGAGCCACTTCCTCCTTCCACCCAAAAGGAAGGTACCTTTTTTTATACCTTCAAGGGGCAAGGGTTCTCCTACCAAATTATAAACAAAAAATAAACACGGTTTTTTTCTTTGGGTTACTGAGAGGAGCGAATTTACACTCCCCCCCAGTAAAATGCACACTTTTTAGACAAAAAAAGAAAAACAGTTTTATTTTTCTATTTTTCAAAAAAATAGAAAAAGTTTTTTTTTAGATGAACATACGCCTCTTATGCTTACGCCACCTAAATAATAAAAACAGCGAAACGTTTTATTCTTGGACGAGGAGGCCCGTCAGAGGGAGATGACGAGGATCAGACCAACGGAAATCTTGTCCAAAAATAGGGGGGGTTTTTTTTTGTGGGGGAAGAAAAAGGCATGTATGCCAAAGGGGAAAAAAGAAGGGAAAAACGAAAGAGTGAAGGTGACAAGGTCCCATAATCACATATACACACCACACGGAAACAATCTCCGATAAAGACAATTAAACTGCCCTGCCAGAGGTATGGGGTAAAAAGAAGGGGAAAAAAAATTCAAAATAATGAAAAAAAACCGTTCAGATGAATAAGCTTTACCATATTTCGTAAACCTTTGGAGAAAGGTGACAAAAAAATACGGGGGCCCTTCTCTCTACATTTTTTTCCGCCTCACCAATACCCCTCAATACCCCCGACAACTTTTTTCAAAAGTAAAGTTGATAGTACAAGACGCCTCTGAGACGCAGGTAGTACACTTTCAAAAAAATATCCAAACTTTTAAATTTCCATTTTTTTTTTATAAATCCCTAGATGTTACAGAACAACCCGCTCATTCATTTATTTTTTCCTTTTTTTTTTAAACCCGAAAAACCGGGTGTTCTTGACGAATTTAAACATTGCACTTAGGGAGGGCTCCTCCCGCGAATGGGGGGACACCGGAGCAGCCGCAGGTGGGGCCCTCGGGGACGGCAGAGGGCTTGTCTCCGGAGGCGTTGTACTCACGACGCTCGAGGAAACGGAGGTAGTTGTCGAAGTTCGCGCGGGGCTGGAAGGCGGGGGATTCGTGCCCTGCGTTGCGGATGACCACGTAGCAGAACCGGTTGCTGCCTCCGGGGCGGGTCACACAGCGGGCGTACCCTGCAGGCTCGACGTCCTTCGGGTCCACTCTCCACACCGCCTTCTTCGATGCGTAGTACGCACGCTTCGCCTCCGCACCCCCCTTATGCGCAAGGTGGTGCTCTCCATAGTCCAGAATCGCTGCCACACCCCCCTCCGAGGTGGGTGCCCCGAGAAGCGGGTCGACGGTGCCGGTGTAGATGGTGACATCCTGGCCTTGGTCGAGGAAGAGGGTGGAGAAGATCCAGGAGGAGTTGGCGCAGAAGTCGCCGGATTTGACCATGGTGTGGTAGACTTCGCCTCCTTCGGCGAAAGAGGATGCGGGGATGCCCTCGATGTGGAGTGCGGTCGCGACGCCGGGGAGCTGGAGGAAGTCGGTGGTCCAGCCGAACTCCTCGGGTTCTGCGCCGAGGAGGACGTCCTCGGTCATGCTGCTGCCGGTGTATTCGTAGTAGAGGCCAGGTGCGCCGCCACCGCCGTCGTCGTTCCAGACGCTGTTCCACTCAAGGAAGGCGGCAGTGCAGTTGGACTCAAGCTCGGAGATGCCCCTCTGCATGATCTGGTCGATGTGCTCGCGCTCGTCGCCCATGATGACACCCATCCCGTAGAGCGTGTTGCCGTAGCTGGGCCACTGGTATTCGTGGTTGATGATCGGGTCGCCCACAGAAACTCCCTTCAGGTTGAACGTCTTGGTCTCCGCCTTCGCGTTGTTGGTCGCAATGGTATACGCCATGTTGGAGGTGTACAGTCCTCCGTAGCTCTCTCCGGTAACGTAGAAAGGGGCCGGAAGGAATTCGGGGAAGACAGTGAAAAGCTGGTCGAGAACCTCGTAGAGCTGTGCGGAGGCGTCGATGGAGGTGCGGGTGTACTCGATGTTCTGGGGGTCGAACTGTCCGCTTGCGTTGAGCTGGTAGGAGAACCCAGTCTGAACGGGCTGGTCGATGAAGAGGCAGGACCCAGCCTTGCACCAAGAGTAGCAACGTTCCTTCAGGGCCTTGTCTTTGTCGACGTAGAAGGGTCCGATCTCGGCAAGGCTGCCGAAGGTCGACGGTCCACCAGGTCCACCCTGCATCCACATGGTGAAGGTAGAGGTGCCGACGTCGCAGTCTCCGGTGCAAGGGACCAGCCAGAAGAAGAGGTTGTTCGTGTTCTTGCCGCTTGCGCTGGGGACGGAGATGAAGCCAGAGTGGCCAAGGTCGTTGTTTTCGTACGATGCCTTCGAGAGGGTGCGTGCCTCATCAAGCTTGCCCGCCTTGATGAGCGGGGTGAGCAGCAGGGGGGTGCCTGCAGCGCTGCCGGTCTGCTGCTGCTGTGCAGAGGCAAGTGCGACAAGGCATGTCGCCACCACGAAGCTCTTCATGTTGTAACTTATCGTTGATATGCTTTCTCCTAGGTAAGTGGTAGTGGGTGGGGTGGGTGGGTATTCAAAAAAAAAGGGGGGGAAGAGGATGTCTTTTAAAAATGTGGCGAAACAAATAATGACTATTTATTCAACGCGCTTTTACTGGGATTTTTTGCGATAACGTCGCGCATTTTTTCCTAGGCAAATTGAGTCCACGAACCTGGGGAAAAAAATAAGTGAAGTATCGCAAAAAAAACAAAAATCCCCCCGGTAAAAGGCTTTGAATACGTTATTTCATTTCAAGCTAAATAAAGTATACGAAAGGATTTGGCACTTTTAGCGTGACTCATTTGTGCGATAACTACGAGTGGATGTTGACAGTGGTAAGTGAGTGTTCGAGAGTTAAAAAGGGGTGTGGTGGTGTATGCTTCTTGATCAGTTAGAAACAAACAACAAGAACAACGCACAAGCTCGAAGCTGGATAAAAAAGTTGAATGGTTAACAGGTAAAGGTATCAGGCCAAGTATGCGGGCAGAAGGACAAGAACAAGCGAGTATGCTGTAGTGGTCTGCAGCACTGCAGTTCATGCTGGTCTCAAAAAAATCAATAAAAAGTGTCACTTGTCGTTCCTTCACCCCCCTTCTTGTAGTTGTTTGATGCGTTGACGCTTCCACACACACTAATCTCGCCTGGAGGATGTACCACTGCGTGCATTAAAAAGAATCATGTTAAAAGCGTCAAATCCTTTCGTATACTTCGTTTAACTGTGGAATAAACAAGGAAAGTACCTCCGTTTACTCCACACCACGCTATCCGTGGGATATGTGGTAACCTTCACGAATAGAAGAAAAAACCCCAAAAAAAACAGGGAAAAAAAAACAATAAAAAACAAGGTAAGATAGATGCTGGGAAGAAATAAAGCAAAATCAGCACACGGTGAACACATTTCTTTCGCGTTAGTAGCGAGGCTGGACTGTGAAATTCCTTTGACGGGGAGTACCTCGTTCACAAGGCATCACGTCAGCACACATGTTCAAAGTGACATTGACCTGGATATTTTTAAAAAAAGCAAAAAAAAAAAAAAAGAGAAATTTTGACTGCAAACGCTCTCACCAGACACCATCAGAGGCAGCAGCATGACATAAAATACAAAATGAAAAAGATACAGACGATGATCAAGCCTATTGGTAGGCTCTTTTAGATTATTTTTAAAAGGTATGGAGGTGACACTCTGTTTTCATGTGCCCCCAGGAGGGCATGTAAGTTGCTCCACGGATATCGAAATAATAGTGTTTTATTCACACTCGATCAAAGGTTCGCAATGCACAGATACACAGGGTTTTTCATGATCAGATGCAGAGAAAGTGCGGATAAAATTATCGAAAAGGAAAAAATGAAGAATAAAATAATAATAAAATGGACCTCGGGGTAGCAAGGTATGGGCAGAGAGTCCTGCATGTCTATTTGCAGCTGGCCTTGAGGTAGTCGTCCAGCGAGATGTGCGACTGGGCGCCGTAGAAGTCAAGAAGGTCGACAGTCTCGATCTTGAGCGACACGGTGAGCCAGTTGTGCCCTGCAGGCCATGTCTTCATGGCAGGGTGGCGCCAGAACAGGAACTCCTCAGCAATCTCGGTCGTCCCGTTCGCAAGGATCTGCGCAGTTCCCGTCAGGTGTGCCTTCGCGCAGTTCGGGTCCTCAGGGTCGTACTTGTCGCCAGACACGCAGTACTTGTCGTCCTCACCCGTCTCGTAGAAGCCAAAGGTCACACGCGGGTTTGCCTGGATGTCTGCAACCATTGTCGACTGCGATGTGATGTACACGTAGACCTCGCCAGTGCAGTTGTGCGGGCCTGTCCCGTCGCTCACCGCAAGCAGGTTCGGGTACGCAATGTTGTCGTACTGCTGGCTCGAGGTCGCCATCACAGTCCAGTTCGTCTCGTGGATCAGCCAGCGGGCGAACTTCGCCTTCTCCTCCCACATCGGGCGGGGGTACCAGGGTGTGGCAGAGACGCTTGCGACAGCAAGACACATCATCGCAAGCAGGGTTGTGCAGCGCATTGTGTTGGGTTGTGTGTTGTGGATGGTTAAAATCTGTCTCAATAAAGGTGAGTGCACGCATCTCCGAACACACAGACAATCAACATCATTCTTCATATTTCTTCTTATTCTTTTACTTGCTCCAACGAATCATTTCATTTTTCTCGCACTCCTCGCGGGCACAAAAAAAAGCAAAACAAATGGTAGCTATTGATGCAGGCAGGTCCGACTGACCCACAATGCCAACAACGACACATGATGAAGCAAAGGGAAAGAAAAGTATAGATGAACCGAAGGCTCTTCGTGCTTAGTGGGTAAGGTAAGTTAGATGTGGTGAATGTGCCTCCCTCCGGGAAAGTACAAATCACTCTTAGACCATAAGGGGCTAAAGCTTGTTGAAAAACAGAGCAATAAAACCCTAAAAACAACAAAAAGAGTAGTTCAAACGCATCTCAGTCGATCTCAGGAATAATATATATTATTATCGTGAATTTATTTTCCAGTATTTCACGCACAGGTGGAAACAGCCCGAGGGGAAGCATTTTTTCCCGAGGGCGAAGCCCGAGGGGAAAAATGCTTCCCCGAGGGCTGTTTCCACCTGTAAGTGAAATACTGGTATAAATTCACGAAAATATATTATTTTATCTCCAAATGAGACCATGAATTTCACAACCCGTTTTCACGTACAAAGAGACGAGGGTGGGGTGGTTCTTTTTATGATGATTTTTGATTCAGTTTTTTGATGTGGAACTCTTAGCGCTGGACAGCGCCTTGAGCCAGAACTGGTGCAGCGGGTTTGTGGCGCTTACGCGGCTGTACTTCTGATGAAGATGAGGAAGACGATGACGATGAGTCACTTGTGTTCGTGTCGGACTCACTCTCCACAGGTGCCCTCGCACGTTTTTGAGGTCTCATTTGGGATTTTTTGATGAAAATTTGGGAAAAAAAACGTGTAAATCCGTGGTTTGTGTGATACAGAAAATTAACTCAAAAATGCGTTTGAGACCCCAGAATGGCTCAAAATGCCTCTTTTCTGGCTTTAATTGCAAAATTGGGCCTCCAAAGGCCTCCAAAAAAATTTTCGAGAGTTCAGTTCTACGATTTTCTGAGCGTGAATTTATTTTTCTGAGCGTGAATTTATTTTTCTGAGCGTGAATTTATTTTTTGAGCGTGAAATACCGGAAAATAAATTCACGCACCTCCTTCACGATTTTGTGAAGGGGCGTGAAATTCATGGTCTCAAGCGGGGATAAAATACAAAACAAAATGGGGGGAGAAAAGCGGAAACCTTCACCCACTATATGCTCATTGTGTAGAAACCCCCCCTCCCCCCCTACCCCACCTCCCTCCTTCCCCCTCTCAGTATACAATTGATCGACAACCCCACCTCTCAGGGGCGTTGGACGACCGGATGGAGTCCTTCTTTTATTGCCGAAACGATAAAAGTACCATTTCTTCTTCTTCTTTGGGTTGCCCTGATGCCACGCGACGGCAACTCCAAAGCACTCTCCTCACAGTGCACCTAAATCATGATAGTCTCTGCAGGCACATTCTCCCAGCCCCGGTGTTCAGCTCTCCTCCCCCTGAGGGATTCTGTCCTCACCTCATCTCATCAAGCTATGTTACTATGGGCTTCGCTGATTTTGCGTCGGTACTGTACATCGCTCCTCCTGTTTGTCGTTTTTTATCTCTTGAGTGCAACCAGCTTTTTGTCACGATCTATACCAAGGGTGCGTCGGATTTCTGCAGAATCCTGTACTGGTACTCCTAATGTGTCAGCCGCTTGAGAGAGCACATCTTGCGCTGTCATTTTTTTGAGTTCTGCTGGATATTCAGTTTTCATCGCGGAGTGGAGCTGTGTGAGGGGGACCTGCCAGAGCTCGACGCGCTGCTCGCTGACGACTGTGGCGAGGCTGTGGGGCTGGAAGGTGCAGGCCTCACCCACCCCTACCAACGACCCTGGCCCGTACACCACCTCAGAGTCGCGCCTCAGGAGCCGCCCCCACACTACAAGGCTGATGTGTGCCACCGCACCCCCCTTCGTCAGCAACGCTGTGTTTGCCTCGATCACCAAGGGGGTTGCCTTCGCGGTCAGCTCCTTCCACAGCCTCAACGGAACGCCATGCGTCATCAACGTTGCACTGTGCCATACCCCATACGGTTGTGGGTCCAACCTGCTTGCCCTCAACGCATTCGTTACCTCCTTTGCATGCATATACCACGCGGGGTAGCTGGTCAGCACATCCAACAGCGCTGCTTTAGGGAGCTGCCAGAGGTCCGTCCGCGAGGTGGTCACTGCGGTAGCAGCGCGTCTGTCGAGGAAGAGCACCGCATTTTCCCCGAAGGAGTCGCCGGTGTGAAGGTGCGCTACCTCACGAGGTTCGGATGATGATGTGTTCTCTCTCACTGTCAACGCTGGTAATCTATTAGGAGGTGCGACAGAAGGACTGCGTCTAGGCGATCGAGGAGACGACATGCCTAGCCCCTTCTTGTCCATCGCCTTAGGCGAAGCGGAGGTCTCGGCCAGAGGTGCCCTTCGGGACTGACGGATCACAACGTCTCCGGACGCGACAATAAAAAAGTGGAGGCCGGGGTCGTTTTCCTTGAAGACTTCTACGTCAGGGCGGCAGACGCGGGCTTCAAAGAGTTTGATCACAGAGCGTAGAACGTCTTCGGTCCAACAGCTGAAGAGTGGGTGGGCATCGCGGAGGACGTCGGCAGTGAGGGGGTGGATGGTGGCGAGGAGCTGCGTTCTGCGGGAGTCGGCGACGATCGCCATGTCGTGGCGGACAGTATCGGAGAGGCTGAGAAGTGCTTGGTCCACAACAGACTTCTCGACAACCCACAACACACATCGGGTCGTCGCCACGCACGAAGCAGAGCGTGGTTCATTGGCCAGAAGCGAAAACTCTCCAAAAAAGGGCCGTTCACTCTCCGGAGTTATCTGCGCCAATTTCAGTGTCTCATTCTTGTGCGATTTACCCCCCCGTTTTGGGTTGCGGATCGACACCTCCACTGTCCCCTCCTGTATGAGATACATGCACGACCCCCAATCACCTTGCATAACAATGAAGTCGCCCGCGCTGTATTCACACAGCCACATACTGTTGACGAGGTGCTCCAGGCCTATTGGGCTCCAGTTTTTGAAAAACCCGATTTTTGCGAGGTCTGCAACAGTTGGGGGTGTGACAGCCTCACGGAGGATGCGACCTTTCTCTCTGGCATCATTCGCCCTTTGCAGACAACGCTGTTTATGACGCCGCCGCCAGATCATTGGAAGAAACGCGTTTTTGAGTGTATTCATGGCGGTTTCTTCATCCCATGCTGTTTTCAGCGCATCTACTGTCAAAAAACTGCACAATACCTGCAACCACAGGGAACACCTTTGCGCCCCCGCAACACGCTTCGGCCGCAGTACACGCTCCGAGGCAGCGTCATTTCGCTTTTCCTCCAGCCGTTCATGAGTTTCTCGAAGACTCTGGAGTCTCGCATTCTCTGCTTCTGCCCTTCGATCCATTGCGTCTGCTTGCCTCTGAGCGATCCCCTCACTCTCACATAGCTCTCCTAACAGCGTATCAAATGAGGACGCATTCGAGGAAGGACGATTGCAAGAAGATGGTCGCCGTCTAGGTGAAACAGCTGAATGTAAACTTAGCTTCGACATAATAAGGGTAAATGAAGGACGTAGCAGGATAGAACAGAGAAAGAGAAAGAGAAGGGTTTTGGAATAGTTTAGTACAGTGCTACAGTCACCGATCAAAGGTATCGGGGAAAAAAGAGGGGGGGGTGATGGGGAAGGGGGGAGCGGGGGGGAAGGGGGAGGGGGAGGAGGAGGGAGAGGGGGGAGGGGGAGGAGGGGAACTACAAGGTGCTTTTTGATTGTTGTAGTTTATGAAGAGTAGAAGAGGGGGGAATGAGGTGGGAGGGGTGGTGGGGGCATTTCCTGTGGAGGGTGAGAGAGGGTGGGGGAAGGATGGGAAAGGGGGTGAAAGAAATGTGATTCGAAATGCAAAAAAAAACAAGTAATTGCTATCGGAAAAAAAAACGGGGTGTGATGTGGAACTCCATCCTGTAGAAATAATCTACAACACGCCCAGCATTCTGCTCTTCTGCAGGTATTCTAACGCTCTTCGTACGCTGCCAGACCCACTGGGACGCCAGCATCTGAAACGTTCAAGAAGGGGGGCTGTCCTCTTCGTCCAGCACCGTCTGCTCGATAGCGTTGTTGGACGTCGGCTCGGCAGGCTCGGCGTGGTCCAGCTCGTTTTTGTCCACAGGCTCCCCACATTGTCGTCGTCGTTGGAGCAGTGCGGAAGGAACACAGAATGCACAGACTACAACACATCGATCACACCAGGCGCATCAGCACCTCCAGCAAATCGCCAGGATGCTACGGTGGTTTCGAAAATCGCGCGGAGTTTTCCACAGCACACCCCGCTTTTTTCTTAGCAATTAGTTGTCCTTGTTGTTATTGTTGTTTTCAACCACCTTCCTTCAACCCTTGTAGGATCAGTTGTTATTTTTTTCGCGAAAACATGAAATTACACATTTCAAGAGAACAAATTAAAAAGGGTCCTTATTTGCATTTTTTGGGCTCCGCCCGTGCAGTGGTGGGGTCAATCTCGAAAATTGGACAATTTTTTGACCACTTAAATTTTGAGAAATATGAGCCCGGTTCCTTATACGTGGGGCCCATTTTCGGCTAAAATTTTCCTCAAAATCTGGTTTTGTAAAATTGACCCTTTACTCCCCCCCCCACATCGATTTCAATACTATACCTTACTTCACCTACGGTTGCCCTTACAGGGGGGTGAAGGAAGGTAAGTTGAAAAGGCCTCTGACAGTGTACGTTTGATGCGCGTATCAGAACAGGGCTGGGCCTTTGAACTGAACCACCCCTCCACTCTGTCTCATCAACACGCAGGTGCAGTCGCAAGGTAGCTTTGCTACTCCAAGAACTATGCTTCTTCTTCAAATATGTCTGCACCTGCATCGATCAACACTTGCGCCACTTCTGTACGGCCGCTGTACTCCGTATAGTCCAATGCAGTGCAGTCATTCATGTCGAGGTGATTCACATCCACCTCCGGCAAGCCCACAAGATAGCGCACAGTCTCGGTGTGTCCATTAGGCGCCGCAAGGATAAGACACGTTCTTCCATCGTCGTCTGTGACATTCACTCCTGCACCTCCCCTGACTAACATCTTCACAACTTCGAGTGCTCCTGAACGGGAAGCCACGTGCAGAGGCGAATATCCGTCTTCGTTCTTTGTGTCGATGTCTGCACCTGCATCAATCAGCACCTGCACCACGTCTGAATGGCCTTCCGTCACCGCACAGTGCAACGCAGTCTCATTGTTGCTGTCGCAGTGATTCACATCCACCTCCGGCAAGCCCACAAGATAGCGCACAATGTCCGTGTGTCCATAAATCGCCGCAAGGAAAAGACACGTTCTTCCATCGTTGTCTGTGACATTCACTCCTGCACCTGCCCTGACCAACACCTTCACAACTTCGAGTTCTGAATCACTGGCACAGTGCAGAGGCGAAAATCCCGCGCTCTTTGTGTCAATGTCTGCACCTGCATCAATCAGCACCCGCATCACGTCTGGATGGCCTTCATCCATTGCATAGTCCAACGCAGTCTCGTTATTCCTGCGGTGATTCACATCCACCTCCGGCAAGCCCACAAGATAGCGCACAGTATCGGTGTGCCCATTACGCACTGCAAGTTTAAGATACTTGTTTCCTTTGCCGAAGACAACTGCATCCCTGTCCGGAGACAGCTTCTCAAGGACTGCCCGCATGGTAGCAGTGTCGCCGTTCCTGGCAGCCTCCAAGACCTCGTCTGCAGAAAGCTTTCTTCTCTTTCGAGCCTCCGTGCTGTCTGCGCTTCGCTTTGGCATTGTGTGGTTTGTGTTGCTGTGGTGTCTTTTGTGTGTGTTTCTTTTTGTGCAAAGCTTCACACACACAGCCAGGGGAACGGACACACCGATGAGGGATGACTAAAAGAAGAAAACTATATCGGATAAAATAAGAACGTAACGTTTGGAAGAATTTTTCCAGGTGCAAACTCTGGTCACAGTGTATGCGGCCACCTTGTATGTAGGTGGTAAGATACAAATTCATGGGGAGGGAAGTGTAGTGTTGTGTGGGTTGCTGCCTGGTGAGGGTAATTCTTGCGCAGAATATGGCCCTTCAGGGGAGTGTGGTGCTCTGTGTGGCAGGGGTAAGGTTTGAAGAAAACAATGTTGCCAAATACATTGGTTGGTTGTCTGTTTGCTGTGTATTTCCCTCCCAAAGAAAAGAGTCGTTCAGGGAAGTGGGAATACTTGGAACGCCCCCGATGCGAAAAAACCTAAATTTCCTGGGGCTTTCCCTCGGAATATCCTCGGCACCGGAAAATTTCCGGGGCGTTCAGGGGTGCTCGCTGTCCACAGAGGAGGTGAAGTATCTCGTGCATTTCTGGAACTCAAAACCACTCCTAACAGGGTTCCAGAGCTCTCTGTCTCATCACGACACGCAGCTGGGTACGGAAGGCGCTTGCTACTCCAAGAACTATGCTTCAGCTCAAGGAGAACGTCCGTCGTTGTTGTCTGTGTCGATGTCTGCACCTGCATCAATCAACACCTGCACCACGTCTGTTTTGCCTTCGTCCGCCGCACAGCGCAACGCAGTCTTGTTGTTGTTGTTTCGGTGATTCACATCCACCTCCGGCAAGCCCACAAGATAGCGCACAGTCTCGGTGTGTCCAGAATACGCCGCAAGGATAAGACACGTGTCCCCAAAGTCGTCTGTGGCATTCACTCTCGCACCTGCTTTGACCAACATCTTCACAACTTTGAGTGCTCCTGAACGGGAAGCCATGTGCAGAGGTGACGATCCGTCTTCGTTCTTTGTGTCGATGTCTGCACCTGCATCAATCAACACCTGCACCACGTCTGTTTTGCCTTCGTCCGCCGCACGGCGCAACGCAGTCTCGTTGTCGTTGTTTCGGTGATTCACATCCACCTCCGGCAAGCACACAAGATAGCGCACAGTCTCGGTGTGTCCACAATACGCCGCAAGGATAAGAGACGTGTTCCCGTCCTCTGTGACATTCACTCCTGCACCTGCTTTGACCAACATCTTCACAACTTCGAGTGCTCCTGAACAGGAAGCAAAGTGCAGAGGCGAATACCATGCGCGGTTGGTGTCGACGTCAGCACCTGCATCAATCAACACCTGCACCACGTCTGCGTGGCCTCCGTCCGCCGCACACTGCAACGCAGTGCAGTTGGCGTTGTTTCGGAGATCCACATCCACCTCCGGCAAGCCCACAAGATAGCGCACAGTCTCGGTGTGTCCAAAGTACGCCGCACAGTGCAACGCACTCTCGTTGTTGCTGTCGCAGTGACTCACATCCACCTCCGGCAAGTCCACAAGATAGCGCACAGTCTCGGTGTGTCCATTACGCGCCGCAAGGATAAGACACGCGACTGTTTTGCTGTCTGGAGGCAGCTTCTCAAGGGTAGCCCGCACGGCAGCAGTGTCGCCGTTCCTGACAGCCTCCTCCAAGACCTCGTCTGCAGAAAGCTTTCTTCTCTTTCGAGCCTCCGTGCTGTCTGCGCTTCGCTTTGGCATTGTGTGGCTTGTGTTGCTGTGGTGTCTTTTGTGTGTGTTTCTTTTTGTGCAAAGCTTCACACACAGTCAGGGGAACGGACACACCGATACGTCGCACACAACCAAAGCCCACCTCCACGAGTCCCCTGGACAACGCTCACAGCAGGCTCATGGACTGCTTCCACACGAAGTAGAATTGTCGTCTTGACTCCGAAGAGAAACGGAGTGGGTCGGGAGGGGTGGAAGTGCTTTGTGGATTACTGTAAACGTAACAAGGTAGGTGCTGAATACATCCTCACACAACTGCTTTTGCATCCCACACGACAAGGAACACCCACTATTTTTATATTTCCAATCATGGCTGCAAATGACCTAATACCAGTACTTAGTCCTGCACAAGAACGACACAAAAAGTAGACCTTATTTTTCCCCCAGCCACACCATATCAATACTGAAATAGGGGAGTGGGAAAAACCCCTCGCAGTCCATTTTCGTGATTTACTGATACACCCTCCACCCGCTTCCACTCGTCAGACGAAAATCAAACAGTCTGCGAACCGCCCCTCCTCCCCCGCTTTTTCTTTCCTTTGTGGAAACAAATGGAAAAAAATAAAAGATTTTTTTTTTTTTAGAATCTCAGCCCTCTCTTTGAATGAGTTCCTGCTGCACTTATTGTTGTATCGACAATCACCTACCGAGGTAGGATCTGTACACAATGTCGCCCTTATTTTTTTTTTTTTTTTTTTGCTCTTCATCGCGACCGCAGTCGCTTCGTGAGCCGCTCTCTGTCGCGTGACTTCGCAATCTGCTTTGCACGCATCATCGCCTCCTCCTCCATACTCCTCTCCTCCCCTGGAGGAGTCCCTCCCTCCCCTACCCGCCCCCGCTCCCCTTCCTCCTCCTCCTCCTCTGCCTCTTCAGCTTCCTCGTCCTCCTCCACCTCCTCGTTGTCTTCCTCTTCCTCTTCACCCTTCGACACTTCTACCGGGGCTTCTTCTTGTACTTCTTGCTTCTCTGATTCTGAGGGCCGTCTTTTCTTTTTCTTCTTCTTTTTTGACTTTGACTTTTTCGGCTTTTTTTTGAGCGGAGGTTTTTGTGTGAAAATGAAGTCGTTTAGCGTGACAAATACGTCATCTCCGGTTGAATCTAAAGGCACTCTCACACAGGACGCGAGAAGCTCCATGAGGCGTGGGGTGGGGATACGTTCTCCTGTTGCCTCTGTAGCTTCGCGCAGTGATTTTAGTGTTATCCGACCTGGTTTGCTTCCTTCAAGGCATTTAAAAGCATCAATTGCATGCCCATCAGCTTCTTCTGGTGCCAAAGCGCGCTCCCACCAGAGAGTAAACTGGGAATGATCCATAGTGCCGTTTTCATTGCACGCATGGTCATCGAGTTCACGCATGAGGTCGGCGAAGGAGGCGGAGTTCAGTTGTTTGCGTCCAAAAACGTCGGCAGCCATGCGCCTCACTTCAAACACATCCACCTCCCCAGTGTGGTCGACATCGACTCTTTCAAAGAGATCGGCGATGTGAGATGAGAAGCAGGGTGGTTCAATACCAACGCCTTCTTCGTAGATGCTGTTCGATTTGAGAGACTCCTTGCGCATTGGTGGGGGGAAGGGGGGAGGGGTTTAGAAGAATAAGCAAAAGAAATAAATTTCTTTTTTACTTGACAAATTGTTGGAGGAAGTGTAGGGCTGTGTTTTTGCCACAGTTGTGTCAAATCCCTACTTTTCTTATTTAAAACAAGCACTCCACATCCAAAAACAGGGTGTGATGTGTCTGGGGGGGAAAAAAAAAAGGTTTCTGTATGGTGGGTTGGAGTGTTTTTTCGCTAAAATTCAGGGGGGAAAAAGGTACGGTGATGAAGAAAGGGAGGGAAGGGGGTGGGATGGGAGAGAGGCGGCGGGCTGGTTTTTGAAGTAGAAAACACATCTTCAGGATGAAAAGAGTAGGGGAAAACCCCCTAATGATATTTTGTGAAAAATTTCCAAGTCAATGGCCCAGTTCCACGAAGGTCACAGGCAGGTGGTATGAGAACAGAGAGAAAACGCTACAACACATGCCATTCACTTTTTTTTGATAAATTTGTTGGAGTAGTGTAGTTGCCCCTCGGTTGTGTTGGCCACAGTTTTTTGTGCAAATCTCCACTACACTCCGAACCTCATTTCTCAAACACATACAGAATCTTCTACTCCACGAGATCTGGCGTCTCCACGATAAAGGGATGTTCAAGGAGCTCTGCTGCATTAGCCCTTTCGCTGGGGTCCATACTGAGACACCTTCGCATGAGGGCTTCCAACAGAGCTGTCGCTGCGGGCAGTGGAGGCGGGGCTGCACCGGTAAGCGCCCTGAGGGTGATGTCACGCTCTGAGTCATGCTCACTCTCTTTCCATGGTGTTGCACCCAACATCTCTATGAGCGTACAACCCAATGACCATATGTCCGACCGTGTACCGTACCCATCCCCGTCACCACGCTGTCGTAACACCTCCGGCGCCATCCACAGCCGCGTCCCCACACAGGTATGCGCACCCCCACCACTCACCCCCGCCGCATCCACCCCAAACAGCTTGCTGCAACCAAAATCCGACAGTTTTACCACCCCTCTGTCTGCAGAGAGCAGCAAATTATCTGCCTTTATATCCCGATGTATCACGACAGGCCCCTCCCTTGGGGTATGAAGGTAGTGCAGACCTCGAAGGACTTGAGTGGTGTAACTGCGTATGGTATGTTCAGGGAGGGGGCCGTGGTGGAGGAGGCTGCGCACAGAGCCGCCTGCAAGGAATTCCATGAAAATTTCGAGGCAGGTCCCATCCCGCCAGGTGTGCCCCAGATAGGAGACGATGTTGCTGTGGTGTAGGGATCGGAGGAGAACGAATTCGCGTTCGGTTCGTTCTCTCATCGTAGCGGAATGGCCTGCGTCGAGGTGAAGCTGTTTCACCGCAACGAAGTCATAGCTGCTCGCAGAGATCGTAGCTTTGTATACCACACCAAATGATCCTTTTCCCAATGCAGGTTTAATTCGTACTCTTCCCATCATTTCCGCAACGGTAAGCCAAGGTGCCGTAGGGTGAAGCCGATCTGCCATAGAAATGAACGGATGTGACAACAACTTCACCGCAGTTCCTCGCTCTTCGGGTGCCCGGTTTACACATTGTGCGATAAATGTTTCTGCTTCACGTGAAACGCCGGACACCAAATTCTCTGGAGGATATTGCATCGTTCGTACAAAATGCGCATAATGTGCGTCAATTGGTCCTGGGGGAATCCCAGTATTCAGAATCTCAGATACAGTGCAACCTAGACTATATAAATCCGCTGCAGGGCCAACCTCGACATAGTCACTTAGTTGGTTTAACACCTCGGGGGCCATCCAATTTGGTGTTCCCACCTGCGTATTGTAGTGAGACACTCCTGCTTTCGCTCTGCCTTCAGATTGAGTCCATTTGAGGGTTCCAATATCACAAAGCTTTACGGTGCCATTGGGAAGCAGCATGACATTGTCTGCCTTAAGGTCTCTGTGGAGGACGCCATTTGAATGAAGGAAGGCTAATGCGGAGAGAAGCTGTTTTGTGTAGGAGGCGCAGGCTGTCTCCTCTACTTTAGTGCCTAGGGTGCGGATGTGGTGCCCGAGGGAGGTGCCGCGGACGTATTCCATGATAATGCATAGCCGTCTGGAGCGGGGATCGTACACTACATCAAGAAGGTCAACAATGTTCGGGTGTGTCTCCAGCTGCAGTCCGGCAAATGCAGACCCGGCCTGCTCTTTGTTTGCATTGGCCTGATCCTTCACGGCAAGCTCCTCCCCAGACTCGATCTGCCCCACATAGACCCTCCCAAACGCGCCGCTTCCAACCTCCGCAGTACTCCTCCAGGAGCAGTACCGCCGATTCCGTGGCCCCTCGACGCCCTCCCCTTGAGGTAGTGTAATGCCCAGAACACTCCCCTCTGTCTCGAAGGTGGGTAGTAAGAGGGACTGCTGGAGGGTGCTGGGGGTGTGCATGGAGTGGCCGCGGTCGGACATCTCCAGGGCGCTAGAGGTGTGGTATTGGGTACGTTGGCGTCGGCGTCTGCAGAACCACACCATGGCCACACATACCAGACAAAACGCGGTGACAGCGGACACCATGAGAATTGTTACCACCGATTCTTTCTTTGAGGACCTAGACTTTACCTGAGGCGATTCGGTTGCAGACGATACCTCAGGTGGTTTTGTTTGGGGTTTTGTTGGATGTGTTTGAGGAGCTTCTGTTTCTGGTTTTGCTGGCGATTTAGATAATGGAACGACAGTCTCCGTTTCGGCGACTTTCAAACAGCATCGATCTACATTTGCCCTGCAATCTGTCGCATTTTCTCCACAAATTGCTTCCGCCATTTCAACTCTCTCACATCCATGAGGGCATCGAACGATCCTGCACGTCGGGAGCAGTGGTTGGAGGCAGGTGGAGAGCGGTGTGGGGTCGTAAATGGTTCCGTGTGTAATGAGGGACATTGTGTTGTTGAAGGAGAAGGTGGCGAAGCCTTGGGGGAGAGGGAGGACCCAGGCGACGGAGGGGATGATGGGGCAGCCCTCGAGGCCACAGAGGTCACCCCAGAAGGCGAGGTTGCCGTTGGCATAGAGGATCGCGAAGGAGGTGGCTGCGTTGTGGACGAAGATTTGGTCGATGGCGTTTTTGGTGTTCGTGGTAGTGATGTACGCGTTGCGCACCAGCTCGTTGCTCCAGGAGCTGACCGTCCCATTGAGATGAAGCAACACAACCCCCGTGTGTATGACGTACACATTGTCAACCTCGAAGACCAGCTGGTAGGTCTGGTACTTCGCAACCCAGAGCAGCACAGAGCGGTCGTCGTTGACAAAAACCTCGATTTTGTTGTTCGAATAATATATTTGACACCCATCGTTTGTGATGTGCACGTTGTCCTGCACCGCATCGGGGAGCGCCGTCGGATTCGCATCTAGCACATCCCATGATAACACTTTTCCCTCTGCAATCACAGTAAAACGATTTTGCTTGAGAGTTACGAGGAGAGACGTTACATTATGTATAGGTGAAGACAGCGTGGGGCTTCGCACTTCTCTATTTGCCAACAAAACCGAAAATGTGTCTGGCAGCACCGCCACCACGGAAGCATGCACCGGAACCCAGGAGGCGCACCACTCCACACCCCAGATGCACGCTACTACACCGTTCTCTTCGAGCAGCACACCAGCTGTGAACGTCTCGTACAGCTTGGTGACGTTCCCTACCCCGGACACCTCCTTGCCCCAGGCACCATATCCTCCTGCACCATCTATCGCAAAGAACCCTTCCCCGACCAATACCGCATGCGAGTACGCATGATACATCCTAGGTGCTACTGACGTCACGTCAACATCGTACACCACATATGGCATTACAGAATACAATACAAAAACCCCAGGTGTAAACGCGACAATATCAGTCACAGGGAAGGTTGGAAATCTAAAGCTGGTATCGACCTTCCCAATGGAATAAAATACCAAAGAGTCGTCCGGACAAAGCTGGTAGCAGTACTTCGGTCGGCAGTGCCCGCCATACTCCGGGACCCCGTTGGCTTCTGTCAAGGTGTGATAAGAAGCTGTGAGGAATAGGAAGAGCAGGGCTCGAGACAGCATACCATGAGGAGGAGGAGGAGGAGGAGGGTTTTGAGAAAAAGGCGGAAGAAAAAAGAAAAAGGAGAGAGAGAAAGAGAGAGTGCGTGTGGTTCTGTGGTGAAATCAGATTTATTAAAAATGGTACAGTGAACAACGTGGAGACAATTGGTGGATGCAGACGAAGCAATAAAACATCTCTATTTTGTTGTAGTTCTAACAGGGTTGTGGAGGGAAGAGGTGGGGTGACTTAAAGAGTGGAAGCCTTTCAAAGCATGCATGTTGAAGTGCGCAAAAATGTAGCAAAAAAAAGTTCCACTTCAAAAAAACAAAAAAGAACCTTGCCACAGCGATTTATCAAAATGCAAAACCTGAGAAAGAGGGATATCATATTCCCTTATGTGAGTTGTGCTAAAAAAAAACGGTTCTAAAAAAAAAAAAAAAAATCAAGAAAAGGCCTTACAAGCCCCCTCCCGCCTACTCAATCGGTAAAGCGCAAATAATACTAAAAAAGCCTTCCTCTTTAGTTTGGCTGCCCAGTACTACTCCCTGGCTTTCCCCTGTAGAAGTTGCTATCCAAAAATACAAAAAAAAAAATCAATAAAGAAAACGTGATGGATAACGGCTTCGTCCAAACCCTCTGAAAATATGCTCTGGTGCACCAAGATCGTAGCAACCCAACGCATCGCTAAAAAAACCATACTTCTCTAAAGCCAGGAAGATGCGGCAAGGGTGATAGGGTGTTTATTAAGGGTAGTAACACCTCCCTGAAGAATCCAGGTTGGAAGCATACACCATTTACTGTTCTGTTTAAACATTGTTCTCAGTGTTTTTACCCCAAACGTTGTACATACCGTAAATTTTGAAGTCTTAAACACAATTTTTTAAAATCTCAGACGATTGGGTCCAAGCTGAAAGAGAAATGTCTCGTGCTTTGTGATCAAAACGATAAAAAAAAAACCCCCCCCTTCCTTCTGTGATGAGAAACACACTTCTCAAAGTTTTTTTTTTGTCATCTCTCATTTAAATTTTGTCACCTCATGAAATGAAGGAGGAAATAGAAACAACGCACTTTGAACACACTTTGCGGTTCTAGGGACGAACCGCGCTGCAGAGCCACTCCTCACCAAACAGGTCGAGGTGTGTGCGTTTCACCACAACCTCTCCCATGGGTTTTATCGTGTGATGAGTGTTAAGTTTCTATTTCTAACCTTTTTTTTGTTGTTCTGATAAAAATCACTTTTCAGATATTTTATGTTTATCCCCTCCCAAAAAAAAAAAAATATCGGTTGATGAGGTTTACATGCCTCTCGTGCACACACATCTAAAAACACACACAAAATAAATCAACCGATCATTCTATTCTCTATTGCCCTCTTTTTTTATCTCTCTTTTTTATCCTATTTTTTGACACTCTAAAATCTATCGTAAATCGGGGAAAAGGATGAAAGAGAAAAGTTTATAAGATGAACCTAAGCCTCTCGTTTGCTTAGTCACCTTTTTAAAAAGATGGATCAAATGACCATGAACCTCTTTCCTCCTCTTTTGGTTGCAAAGAAAGAGACGACTTAAAAGAGATCCTTCTTCAAAACCCACATCTCTCATTGAATTTCAAGACATTTTATTTTTTTTGGCGTTGACAGCTGGGGGGGGATATGGGAAGCTTATATGGGTTTATGTGGTTTCGGTAAACCACCATTTTCTTTTTTTTCTTTGAATTTGAAAAACAAAAAAAAGATCCGCCTTCTCTTTTCTTTTCAAAGTCCTCTTACTCTTACAATTGGTCCAAGTCATCATCGTCTCCCAGACTCCGTGTACTCCACGCTGGTGAGCTGGGGAGTTTTGAGGAGGCTTTGAGAATCGGTTTTAACCCTCTGGTACTCGATGCGGAGACTGTCGGGGAGATCCCTGTGCTCAAGCTGCTGGAGTCTCTGAGGAACGCACGGTAAATATGCTTTACGCCCCCTGAAGCGCTCAGACATTCACGCAGGGAGTCGAGCGAGAGCCCTGCTGTGTTTCCAGTTTCGGAGAGAACCTGCGCAAAGTCATCTGCACTCAACTCACCACCAGAGGTGCGTCGGAGGAGCGAATTGATCTCTGTCAAACTCAACGCACCGTCCCCATCCACATCGGACTCTGTGAACATATGAATGAGCATGGCCTCCTCTGTCTTTGTGGCCTCGCTTCTTCGAGAGGTCTCCCCTACCGACGACGTCGTCACCAACAGCTGCGCCGCACTCCTTCTCGACGACAATGACACCGGGGCCGGATCCGTCTGTTCATCCTCCTCATCCTCATCCTCCGCTGAATACCTCTCACTCTGTGGCGTCTCCAACCTTGACACCCCAGGCTCCGGTGTCGTCACTCTCGACGAAGAAACCGACATCGGAACAGGCGATGCAAACTCCTCTTCCATTTTTTTGCTATAATGCGAAGAATGTGAAGACGACGACGACGCCAACGGACGATGCGATGAGGACGCCAAAGACGATGTCGTTCCGCTTGTCGCAAAGTCTCTTCTCAACAAATTTGACTGATCCGACTCCTCTCTTACAAGCGGACTGCCTGCAGAGACATTCTCATTTTCAGACACAATCACACCCCCATTTGATCCAGATTCAACACCATGATGCGACTGATGCGACTGATGTGAATGATGTGAATGATGCGAATGATGCGAATGATGCGAAGCAAAACCAGAAGACGCAGTACCTTCATTCAATAAAACATCCGACGGAGGTTGCGAATTTGAAGCAGTATCATGGATTTGCGCAGCGTTTGCAGGGCCTGATGCAGGCTGGGAGGTGAACCCAGCGGAGGAGACGGTGTGCAGTCTCAGCGCTTCTTCGACTTCACTTTGCAAGGATTCGCCGTCGTACTGCGTTTCTGATCCTGCAGTGGTGGAGTAAGGGAAATTACCTACTTCTTGAAGGGAGTCGAGGAGGGCAGCTTCTGTCATAGGGGGGCGGTCGTCACCAAAGATAATTGGTCGTGCATCAGAGGCAAAAGGGACAGATGAAGAGGTGGAGTGGAGGGTCAGAACCTCCTCCTTTTCTGTCATCAAGAGGGAAGCGTGATTCGTATTGACCAGAATCGCCTCGCTTGTGGTTTTCGATACAACAACACCTTCTTCAGAGCGGGTCAAAAAGAGCTCTGCTTGTAGTGGCGAATCTGGTACCGGAATGGTCATTTCGAAGGCAGCGGATTCCTCATCAGTTGTTTCTGGTGGAGGGTCGTTGTATATGGTAACAAGAGGCTGCTGTGGTTTGTGGATTTTCTTCTTCGGAGGGGATGTAGGAACAAAAGGGGTTCGTACTCGAACCGGAGGAAGTGGTGTTTTTAATAGACGAGACTTCTGCTTTGGTGTGCGTACCCCCCATATTGCTTGGGTTTTGATGGAAGGTGCAACCAATGGGGTATCGCACAGAGGAGAGCTCACCGCAACTTTCTCTCGTTTAATAGGTGCAGGGCGGTGGCCCCATTCTTGAGAGGGTCCCCAGCGTTTTGTTGTTGTAGGGGGGTCAACTGCGAGCGGTTTTTTTCTAGCGTGCTTCGGGAGATCCGCATTTGGTGACCTCCATCTGGGGCGTGGTTTTGCAGTACAACGTTCCCTCCGTTCCCTCCGCCCCTCTACGAGGGTTACCAATGGATTGGATTCAAGAAGTTTGAGGAGAAAGGGGTTTTCGTTGTTCCGCTCTTCAGGGGTGCAGCAGTAGACGAGGCTTGCTTCGGGGTGGGTTTTATCGAGGAGGTTGCAACGCATTGTATGGGTCGGTCCGTCCTGCGGAACATCAAATCCAAGAACCAATGAAGCCTTTGGGAGAAGGTGCGCGCAATGCGATAACGCAGTATCCGTCGCAACCAAAATAGGGAGGCTTCCATTACAAAAAGCGCGAATCGACGCAGCGCGCGAAGTGTCCACCAAATCGTCATGAATATAAACAGTGTTCCCACACCCCTCCCTCGAAGACGCCTCAACATGCCGTGCGACCAACTCCACCTTCCTCTTCGTCGCGCACGCTATAATCACCCGCTCCGCTCCCCCCAACGGTGTGCCCGCTATGGTATCCAACACTACCTCCGTTTTTTTGTTCTCATGAATCACGATATTATGGTGCTTGGCTTGTCTCTGGTTGTTATTTTCATCCCCTTCCTGCGCGGAGGCGGATTCATCTACGAGATCATATCGCTCACCAAGCAGAGAGGTGATATCTATATCAGGAGAAGCGGTGTCTAGGCAAGCAAGAACCTGAGTGTCTTCTGGAAGACGTGATCTGATGAATGCTGCATGGCTTGAGAAGGACTCCTTTGCATGGCGTTGTGAGTAGTTTAACGCAAGGAGACGGACATTGTCGGTTCGGAAAATTTCCTTTGAAAGAAGAGTATGCAAACGCAAAGGTGTCCCGACAACGATCAACGAAAAGAGCCGTCTATTCTGTGGCCCTGCCGACGCAAGATTTGTTCTAAGATTCGCAATATTTTCCGACAATTTCGTATTAGAATCGCCAGAAATAACCAACGATGATAACGCCACATCGCTAAGCCCACCTACCACGCTGTCTTTCAATAGAGTACGGAAATGACGGACCAAAGCTACCACTCTCGCGTCATCTGCAACACAAACAACAATCTGCACCCCTTTCACACCAAAGTTGACTTGGCTCAACCCCGCCACGGCAATGCACAAACTCCGCCCCGAAGCCTTTCCGGATACCGAAACCACATTGTTGCCTTGAAACACCGAACGCAAAGACTTACCCTGCAGCCTCCTTGCACGCTTCAACCCATTCTCTGCGAGAGAATCTACTAGCCAGTCTGGGATTTCTTCGATTTCTGCGAATTTTGGGGTCTCATTCGCATTTTCTCTCCGCCTATCCACCTCAGTGGTGGGCCGTGTTGCCGCTGTTGCAGTCGTTGCGACCTCCGAATGTGTATTAGTATGACTTTCTACATTACTCTCCGTTCTCTGCGGCAACTCGACAACCTCGTCTTCTCTAATCTGATGGATTTGTTGCGCATTTTTTGGCTGAACATATTGTGTCCACCATCTCTCCTGCTGAGGGGGGATCCTCGACATAACGTTCTCCCGCAACGCCGCCCCCTCCGGGCTGAGAGGCTGATACTCCTGCGGGGCCAGAATCGGCGTCACCGTCTGAGAAACCACTCCAGGAAAACCCCCTGCCGTGCCCATCCCAAACACATCAGGAGGACCCCTCCTTGGCGACACCGAACCTAACATTGAGAAGGTGTGAACCCCATCTGCGAATACTTCCGCTTGAAAGGGAGGCATTTCATTTGGTGAAGGGGACTGCGTAGGGAGCACAAACGGAACCGATGGATGGATTGCCAGGCTTGGCTCTGCCACTGCTATGGACTGTCTTGCCTCGGTCTGCATTGGTATCGTTGCTGTGGCAATGCAATCCGCAATTTCAAGGTCAACAGTAGAAGAGATCGCTGCACTTCCTAAATTCGGTTCACACTGCGAACTCACCTTTGGAGGTGATAGTGTTGTCTGCAACGACTCCACTAACGGCGCCACATTCACAGGAGAAGCTAACGATGGGTAGCCAAAAAATGACATAGGTGGAGGAGGAGGAGGAGGAGGACCTGGTGATGCAGCTTGCGACACACCTGAAGCACCCAACGAAGACACAGCACCAGGAGGAGATGACAACGCCTTCGCAACAGGTAAGGTCTCAGGTGAAGGTGCGTCGAAACTAAAATTTTCCACCTTTGGTGGAGAAAGCAGAGGGCCGCTGTGACGACCGCCTATCCATGTTAGACCTTCCATAGGAATGTTGTGACAGAAAAATCACAAAACGGAACAGTATTTTTGTGTGTTTTTAAGGGGATTGAAGAAGAGGGAGGGGGGAAACAAAGAAGGCCTCCCTCCTGTGGGTGGTGGTGATGGTGGTGGGGAGAGAGAGAGGGAGAGGGTGGTGGTGGAGGTTGCGGAGATTGGCTGTAGGGCGGACCGAAGAGGTTCCCCCTGAAAAAAAATTGATTTTCAAAAATTTGGGTGGAAAGGGCGGGAGCGAGCAAAAAAATAAATGGGTGGGGGTGGTTATCGTTTTAAATCATTCTAACAAACAAAAGGAAATTGCAAATAAATAGCTGAACCGGCCTTTTGATGCGCAATACAGCTAAATCTGAGAGCGGAAAGGGAGGAGAAGAAGGGGGTTTGGAACCCCCTTACCCACACCACACTTTCCTCTGTCATCCAAAACAAAAACGGAACAAAACAAAAAAACGAGAAACAAAATGGGTCTAATGACGATCTGTCAGATCCCTCTAGGAAAAATAAAGGTTTTTTTGTCACATGCGCCCGAAGCGTCACTGCGTAACCTTGAATAAAAAATCTACAAAACGCGCAAAACCTCAAAACGCAAACGACAGATTCTGATGCGGCTGCCTTGGGGGCGGGGACACCCTACCACGCCCATCACGCACACCTTCGTAGTAACCCCGCTCGCCTCCTGCTACTGAACCTGGGTGCGACGGAGGGGGTGGTGACGTGCGTGCTGCCGAGAGAGACCTTGCGTGACGAAGACTCGCGAGGACAAGGGTGTCCTGCGTACTGCTGTTGCCACTGCCGCCAGCAAGCTGTTCAGCTTTGGACAAGATTTTGATGCATTGTTTGGAGGCATTGATTGCTTGGGAGAAGTGCAGTGCGGTGCGACCTGAGGAGTCTCTGGCCAAAGGGTCAGCTCCGTTGCGCAGAAGAAGCGCGAGACAGCGTTCGCTGGCGGCCTGAGCTGCGACCATGAGCGCAGTGGTACCATCGTCATCACGCACCTCCACATTGGCACCAACTACAAGCAGTGTGCGGACCACATCTGTATGGGACTCAAGCGCTGCTATCATGAGAGGAGTACTCCCATCACAGTCCCGTGCATTCACATTACATCCCGCATCAAGAAGCACCTTTACACAGTTGCAGTGCCCCTTCTGAGAGGATATGTGCAATGCAGTCCAGCCGTCTGCATCTGTTATGGTATGTAATGTTATAGATAAGGTTAAGGAGAACCCTAAGGTGGGTAGTCAATTTGGTACATGGTGGGGTGTGTGGGGGTTATGGGGGGAAAATGAAACCCATACCTGCCACCTCCGGATCTGCTCCCCTGCTGAGCAGTGCCCGTACTGCCGCATCGTCTCCGTTGTGGCAGGCTGCGAGGAGTGGTGTCACACCTTGGTCGTTGAAGGCGTTCACACCGCCACCACTGCCACCCACCTCCTGCGGTCTAGGTGGAGACACTCTTGCCTGGAAGTAGTCCGGCACAACCTCTGGCGACATGGACACATGAACCGGTCTGGGCAGCACAGCTGGCGGTGGTTCCATATCGTATGGTGTGCTCACCACACGAGCACGCTTCTGAATATTCTGCAACGCACCTGAGCGTGTAGGGGACAGCCGTGACCCGCCTAACGGAGGGGCATGCGGTCTCACCACCGTGCGCACTGTCTGCACCATTGGACTCAAGGGACGGCGGTGGCACCGCGAGCACCGTGCACTGCAGTTCTCGCACTCCTCGAACACAGCGTCATCGTCGTGCCCGCGACAGCTACTCTTTTTTGTTCTGTGTGCAGTTCTGACCTCCCTTCGCTCTGGGCTGACCCGACGGGGCTCCTGCGTCTCCTCGCGTGGCATCACAACAGGAGACACAACCTGGGGCACGACCTGCTGTACACAGGGCCCCTTCGCCAGCATCCCCTGCAGCTGCGCGACCATATCCTTCTCGAGGTCGGCTATCTCGACCTGAACCTGTTTGCGTTGATCGCTAACCAAATCACGCTCCAAATCTAGCGACCCGAGACTGGTGTCAGCATCGTTGGTGGACGCCTTGAGATCGGCCACTTCCCTTGCCACACCTCGGAGTTGCTCTGCCAGCGCGAAGGTGGGTTCCCTGGGGAGCTGTTGTGGCTGTTGTTGTGATGGGGTCTGCGCGGGTAGTTGCGGTTGCGATTGCGATTGTGGTTGTTGTTGTTGTTGTTGCTGTCTTTGTCCCGCCAAAAGCTCTGCCCTCAGGCTCTCCATCATGCCTTCCACCTCCTTCCTTGGTACCATATCACTCTTCGCTTCCCGCATCGTATGAACCTGGGGGAGGGGGTGGGGTGCAGACTGTACAACGGCAGGCGTGATGTGTGGTGCAACAGACTCTATCGACGGTGTGGTGGAACCACCCCGGTTGGTTGCCCCAGGGTGCACCTCGAGGCGCTTGAGGCGGTCCTGCACGTCAACCAGCCTCGCGCTCTGCTCTGCCACCAAATCCTGCGACCGTTTGTTCGCCTTCAACATATTCTGGTACTGCTGCTGCGACACACTGCTGTTTGACGAGCCTGAGGACCTCCTGCCGTCATGCTGCGGTCCTGGCATGTCAGGGTACTCTTGCATGATGGGGACCGCCATTGGACGGGGTGCTTGCGACATCGGAGTGGCATGGGGAGGGAGGACAGGGACGTGGACGTGCTGCACAGCGGTTCCGGTCCCATTAATAAGGTTGCGAGGCCGTGAGGTGCCGCCTGCAGCAAGGCTGCGCCACGTCTCCGCATCGACCGCGGCTTTGTCCTGCTCTGCACGGTTGCGCTCGAGGTGCGCCTCCACCTCTGCAAGCTCCTGCTCCAGCAGCTGCACAGAGCTGCTCCGTTCACCAGGGTGCGGGACACCTCCTGGGAAACGCGAGGTGGTCTGTCTATTGTGCACCATGGTACTGCCTCGAGAGGCCTTCTGGATGATGGATTGTGAGGTTATGGGGAGGTGGGGAGAGAGAGAGGGAGGGAGGGGGATAGTGAAGCAAAGAACAGTTGAAAGAGATGAAGCGCTTCACCGTTCAGTCGGCGGACGCAGGCCTCGATCGAACCCTTAGAGAGCATTTCATTGGTGTGCGCGAAGTGAGTAAAAGTGACGTAAGTGATTTCACCGTTGTAAGACACAAATCAAGTCAATTTATTTCACTATCGTGTAGGGAGGGAGAAAAAAATATTAGCAGAGCTCTCGCAAGGGTGGGAGGACCGAGTGGGTTTTGTAAAAAGATTGGAACACACTGCGTGAAGCACGAAAGAGGGGTTTGCCTGGGGGCAGATAGCAAAGAAAAAAATATAGGTTCCTTTTTTAATTGGGTATTAGTATACTCGACAAATCACCATTTTTGTCAAAAAAAGCTTCTTTTTTGAGGATAGAATGTTAACATAAAAACGGTTGTCTGAAAATAACCCCTCCTCCCTCACATCTTTTGTGTCTCTCATTTGTAAGTTCCTTTAGAAAAAAAAATGGAAAAAAATATACAGTAGGACAAGTAATATTGGTGACCAAAAAAGTCGCCAATTGCGCCTTAAAATCCGCCAATATTCTTTGGTCGCCAAGTTTTTTGTCTTACTGTAAAGGGGGTAATAGAGACCAATTTTTTTTTTTATTTTTCGGGGGAGAGGTGGAGCACAAGGGGGTAAGGGGGAGACGGTAAGACCGACGAGCGCGTCTTTTCATTTCCAGACGTATTGCATACTCGTACAAAAGAAAAATAGTTTATGATGTTGGCTGAAGGGGGCTGATTCGCACTTTTTGCGCCCTCCCATTGATCCACACCAGCTTATAAGATGAACCTGAGCCTCTCGGTGATTAGGTTACCTCAAAAAATAGCAGATACTTTTTCCAACTTCTGTGAAGGAGAGAGAGAGAGAAGAACGACGAACAGAACAGCGAGAAAAGAAAAGAATAGAATTGGCGGAAATAAAAAAGTGAAGTTGATAGGTGCAAAACGCCTCTGGGACACGCAGGCAACTGACACCTCCGCAGATAAAAAGGCAGCGTACCGTTCCAACCAAACCGGTTTTTTTTTTTTTGCGTAGTCGCCCTCACCGAAAAATATCAGTGCCCAATGTTACCAAAAAAAGCGACCTTTGTTTTGATTTCTGAATGGAAGCAGAGAGGAGGGACCAGATATAGTGACAGTGCAAAAAGGCCTTCTGTGATAGAAGGGCATTGAAGCGGGGGGGTAAGGAAGAAATGTGAAAGAAATATTTTAATGCTCTGGGATGCCACAGGGTTTCCGATGGCTAGGTTGAGGGGGAAAAAAAAAGCTTCAACCCAAACACAGGTTTCCTGATAAGCGGAACCCCTGGAGATGCAGGCCCAGAAGAAGAGAGGGTTGTGCAGAATGAAGCTAAGTTACACGTATTTAGTTCACCTTTTGAATATAAGCTTGGAGATACAAAACACACGCACATCTCCCCCTTGGAGATTAAGGCGCGTTTGTGAGTGTTTCAAAAAACAAAACCAAAAAAAAAATGGGTAGTTCCAAAGAACAAAAGCACTGCCATAGGGGGAGGGGGGGCTTAAGTTGCGCACGGTGGACCAATCAGGGGGACTACAAGTGAAAATACTAGTCGTAAAACGACTATGTGCTAGTGTGACTGGAGTGGAATACTAGTCGTAAAACATTAGTCATTTGGACAAGTAACATCACTACTACTCCCCCCTGACTACCCCGTAGTGTGTGTGTGTGTTTGATAACAGATTTAGAGTGGGTAACGCCTGAACGGAGTATACCCCACTCACCGTGTGTGTGTGAGGTTAGATGACCCAAAGTCTCCAGGAAAATCGCTTTGAAAAAAAAGAATGGGGGGGGGGAAAAAATACGCAAGATAACAAAATGTTGTGCAAAAAAAAAGACCTCCGTGGACGAAGCCCCCCCTGCTCCCCACTCCTTAACGAATCCACCGCAACCCTCACTGCCTCCAACCATCTTGGGGGTGAATAGCCATATTTCCTCACGCACCGTTCCACACGGGGCAGTGAAAAGAGTATTTGTGTTCAGAGAGGTCGGTGTGCTGGGTAGGGAGTGAACAAGATGCTGAGTAGTGAAACAACATTGATCAGCCGGACTACGTGTCAACACTAAAGAAGGGGGGGAAAAAAGTAGAGTTGAAATACAAAGCCCTCATCCTGACAGTGTACCTACCTCAAAAAAGAATAGAATCTGTGAATAAAAAGAAGAAAAACAATCGTTTCCTTTTTATCGTTCAAATTTTGTTGTGTTTTTTTCCGCTGTGAATGTGGTAAAACAAATACTGCATGGAAAAAATTAACAAGCCCTTTCCGTCAATCCTATCAGTTATTGCCAATGCTTGGTATGTGAAAGAAAACGACCACCACCCCCAATCCCCATCCCGCTTTCGAAAAGAAAAGAAAAAAAAACCAACCTTTCATTTGTTCGGATTCATGAGTTGCATTTAGGTGACAAATAATTAGGTTCAAGACAAAAAAAAAAAAGTAGGATCGGGGTAGGTAAAGTTGCTTTCGTTGATTGCACAAATCCTCCTGTTTGAGGGATGATTTGGCGACCGTACCCCGGTAATACTATTTCTCCTTTACAGCAAGCTTCGTAGGAATAACAAAAAAAATATCACGTTGCCATCCCACCCACCTCAATCCTCTAATCAAGAAAAACACATCTCAAAAAAAACCCCCCAAAAGGTAACGTTGTCACAGAACAATTTGTTGTTCAGTCAGAAAAACCTCCCGCCCCAACCCCTCACCCCCCCCTTCCATTATTTATATAGCTTTTATACAGCACTTTTTCTCCAGCGCCGTACCTAATTCTGAAAAATAGGTCCAATTTTGGGGGTTTTTTTTTCTCAAAAATCCCAGAAAATTCCCTGGAATGGGCTAAGTATTTTTTTTTTACCCTCCCGGAACCCCTGCTTTTCTGCCCCCTTCTCATTCTCACATTCCCCCCCCTCCCCCCTTTTCCATTTATCCCCACAAAAACCTACCTTTTTTTTCACAACACCGCCTTCAATTGGGCAGCCAAATTCTTAAGTCTTTGCCTTTCTGGGGGATGGGTTTGCATTTGTGCTAAGGCTTCTAAGGCAGGGAGTCCTCCTAGGAGGTGGAACGCTTCGCTGAACATCGCATTTGCATCGACACCACCACCTCCTCCTCCTCCACCTCCAGCACCACCCGCCTGCCTCACCGCACTCCCTCCCCTCGCAGCAGTCGGCGTCCCTGACGGTGTGCTCCCCGGAGTCGAAGGCGCTGGAGACACTGGTTGAAATAACCTCAAGGTCTTCTGCTCACCTTCCGGCGACGCTACCGAAGCCAACACCGAAGGGGATGCAGGCGTGACAGGCGCGACAATAGGCGACCCTGGTGTCGCCTTGAGAGCCGCACCTCCTCCAGCAGCAGCACCCCCCGCTTTGTTCGCACCAAAGTAACTTTCAAAGTCGATGGATCCTTGGGATTTGTGCTGTGCGCTTGAGGGTTGCAAAGGGGTAGCTCCTGTGGACGGTTGTCTGGTAAGAGGGGATGCGCTTGGCCGAGGAGGAGGAAGGATGCCTTGGGAGGAGGCAGAGGTGCTGCGGAGTGCAGCAGGTGGAGGTGACGCGGTTGCGACCACTGGAGAAGGCGATGCGGAGGGGGAAGGTGCGACGGCGGGGATGCTGCCTCGGACCACGTCGACCTGCCCAACGTGGGATTGTCCGTCGTCGAGCTCCACCAGGGTTAGCACTTCGCCTACCGGGTCCAGACTCACCCCCGCCAAAAAATTGTCCTTCTGAATCGTCTGTAGCAACGTCCCCAAGGTAGCGTCCAACACCAAAATATCCTTTGTCCCCGCCGCAACCAAGGTGTTCGCTTGACAAACCAGGTGCTCCACGCTGGGGAGGGTGGTGGGAACCTTTTTGACAGTTGCATCCGCAAGACACTCCCGCCAGTAAAGGCCTCCTGTCGTGTCGCCTCCAATGAGGAGCACCGCGCCCTGGTGGCTGCAGAAGGCGAGACGTTGGATTTCTGTCTTCTTGGTAGCAAGCGCGACGCAGGTCACCGGGTTCTGCCCTCCACTCGCCACGCGAACAACATAATGCGCACTGCACGACGCATACAGCTCACTTCCAATGTGGTTATACGTTAACGACTCATAGATCACATTTCCATTTCCTCCATTTGCGATGTGCGCCTGCGCTGTTGGCAGGGGGGCGAGGTGTGGGGTGGCCCCTTTTGACACATTCTTTGGCTGAATCACATGCACAATCCCATTCGAGTATGCAACCAACAGGTTCTGTCCATCAGGCGTCGGAACCAACGAGGTGACAGACACACCGACACCCGATCCACGATGCAGCGGCTTGAGAGCAGGGTCGGAGGAGTTGGTAGGCACTTCATATACATCTCCTTTGTTCGTTCCGATGTAGCAAAACTGTGGCGTGCTATTGAGCGCTGTGCAGTCGGCATCGTTTTCAAAGCGGAGATGGTTGGGGACAGAGTTTTTGTAGATGGTGACACCGTCTTCTGCATCACAGATAAGCGTATCAGTGGCAAACGAGGAGACAACCGAGACCGCTCTTTTGATGGTCCAAGAGGAAGGGTCCACCTCTGCCCTCGCTGACGGAGATTTGACGGAAACGGCTAGGTCCTCTACAGCATCGAGCTTTGGTGACCCAACAGGCTCTGGTGTGTCCCGATCGCTGTCCTCATCCTCCGGATCATCAGGCAGCGCCTTGTTGGTGGAGGACCCAAAGCGAAGCACCTCCGCAAACCGTTTCCCCTTCTTCTCCTTCTTGTCCTTCTCCTTCTTCTCCTTCTTCTCTTTCTTTTCGTCGTCGTCCTTCTCCTTGTCTTTGTCTTTGTCTTTGTCCTTCCGGCGGAGGAACGATCCTGAGTAGAGACTCGGCTTTTTGGTCGGAGGCGCTTCACCTTCTTTTTTTTCCTCATCCGAATCGAGCGGAGGAGACATCCTCGAAGACGACTCCTCGCGCACCTCACGAGGCGACCCTAAAGGAGACCCAGTTTCTTCCTCTTCCACATCACTCCCTGCAGGGGCAACCACGGCACTGCCGGCATCAGAGCCACTGTCATCACCGGATTGCACCCCTTCGACGTGCGGTGTATCGTCGTCATTGTCAATCAGGAGGGTGGTGTCCTTCTTCTTCTTTTGGAAGAATCCCATTTTTTTTTTTTTTTTTTTTTTTTTTTTTTTGTGCTTTTTTTTCGAGAGTGTTCGAAGGTATGGAGAAATTCCTGAATTATTGAGGTTGAGGAGGAGGAGGAGGAGGAGGAGGAGGAGGAGGAGGAGGGGGGTGGAGAAGAGGGCAGTGCTTGGTTGAGTAATTTCATCATATGCAATCAATAAATTGATAGTTGGTTGAGAAAAAAAAAACTGTGGTTGTTGATACAGCCAGGCCATTTTCCAGGCGTACCCAGCCTCGCATAATATGAGTACAGTTCGGGGTGACGTCTGGTGTGCAAGAGAAAGAGAAAGACAAAGAACCGCACCTCCCGACTGACCCACTGTACGATGCCAGCCATCCGGATGAAAGCACAACCCTGCGGCCTACAACAGTAGATGTCAAAAGGAAGGCTAATGGTGATCTTGCCCGTATCGTAAGAGAATGAGGGCGGGTGCACAACCAAAGAAAGAAGAGCGGGAGAGAGAGAAAAAAATAGTTACCCATTGGGGTGGGTCGGGAGGGGGTGTCGTTTTAATGTATCTTATAGAATCGTTGAGAACAGGGGGGGAAAAAAGAGTAAAAAATTCGGCGGTTGTTGTTGTTGGTTGTTTTTTTTCCTCCCATCCCGATCCCGCCCCCCCGATGCCCCAAATTTTGCTATAAAAAAAAATGACCGTTTTATTTATGTTTGATAGATGTTTTTAAGGAAATAGTGCAGCTGCCACATTTTGTGCAAAGCTTCGCTTTGTCGACAGACAAAAAAAAAATAGAAGAAAAAAAAACCCCCCTAAGATGAATGTGCCTTTGCACACACATCTAATAAAAAAAGGTGTTAGGACATTCGGA
This sequence comes from Rhynchopus sp. YZ270_cl-10, assembly GCA_964035575.1. Taxonomy (NCBI): domain Eukaryota; phylum Euglenozoa; class Diplonemea; order Diplonemida; family Diplonemidae; genus Rhynchopus; species Rhynchopus sp. YZ270_cl-10. Next base: position 261,882 of record OZ037885.1, read on the forward strand.
CATTTGTGTGGGTGGGAAGTCAAATATTGTTGCGACAAAATTTTCTTCTTTCAGCACAACTAAATCGCAGTGTTCTTCCTATTTTTTTGTTTTTTTACCAACAAAAAAGAAGTGTTTTATATACGGTGTATTTTTTTGTGAGAATGTCTGATATTTTATTCCGACGAAATAAAAACCATGCTGGAAGAGTGTTGGGCTATCCCACACAAATAAACGTCCACTTTTTTTTTCGTTTTTTTTTTTTTTTTTTGCTATTTTTTTCCACCCCCACCCCCTGAAATTGGTATACTATAGAAGGATTCATTTCGGATAAAACAAAACACGACTCATATCGCAAAGTTCTCTGTGCCTGCGTACTTTGAAGGCAGTTGACACCCTGTATCCTCTCAAAAGACACTGTGTCAGGTAACACGAGACCTTTTTCATTTTTCCTGTTCATTTTCTTTTTCATTTTTGAGAATAGTCAGATTTACCCTTACCCTATTTTGAAAAAGTTCAGAGTTAGCCCTAATAAATTAGTTCAGACTTGCCCTAACGTTTTTTTTTTTTGGGAAAATCAGAACTTTTTTTTAGGGCAAACACTTTAGGGCAAGTCTGAACTTTATATTAGGACAAGCCAGGCCACTTTGGGGCTCTTTTTTACCTCATGTGGCCGTAGATACCCTGAGGATGATCCACCACTATTGTCTTCTTCTTCATTGTTATTTCTTTGTAGCAAACGCTACCTCCTCTCTTGTGAGGCGAGGATATGTACAGAACGGCACACCTTCATCCTTAAGCAAAAAGTGTGGCAGAGGCGAACACCTCTGGAGTGACCTTAAAAGTGCTGTATATTGCTAATACGCTGTTTTGTTTTTTGTTTTTTGTCTTTATTTTGCTTTTTTTTGTAGTTTCGACAATCACCCTGTCCGAGGACGGGCTCTGTACACAAAGTCGCCCGAAGGCGAATTTCAATTATTTTTTTTTTTTGATAAATCGTTGGAAATAGTGCCACCCTGCATAAAGCTGCAAAAAAATAGGGCAATGTTTTTTTGCTAAATCAGGAAGACGAAGCCTTTTTTTTGTACTACGGAAGGTGACGTAGATCGTCATTTCAACTCTTCAGACGTTTTTTTTTGTTATTCTCTTGATAAATCGTTGGAGTAGTGTAGTTGCCTCGGTTGTGGTTGCCACAGTTTTGTGCAATCTGCACTGTTCAAAAGTTTTTTATTTTTAGACGCCGAATTTAAGTACCTATGTGTTCGTCACCCTCACAAAATCATTATCGGAGCCGGCCTGAAAAATAGTCCTTCTGACAAGGTGGTACCCCATTTGAAAGAGAAGTTGAAAGTGCAAACGCCTCACCGTTCATCGGCAGACGCAGGGCCACTGGTTCTCCGCAGGGTTATCGAACCCCCAGAGAGCAATAGTCCTCATAACGAGGTGGCACCCGATTCGAAAGGGTCGGAGTTTTAATAAAAGACGTGATCCACCTGATTTTTACCCCGCGCATAGACGCGCATTGACGCGTAAAGGCTGGGGGAAATGAGTGGGGTTTGGCCTATACGGGCCTTTACGTGCCTATACGCAGAGTAAAAATCAGGTGGGTGATGTGTCGTACAGAAAAGAAAAAAAAAGCTCTAAATAAATGGGAGATGTGAGATTGTGGGGGGGGTTGGGGGAGGGGAGAGCAGGGAAAATAAACGAGCCAAGGCAATAAAAAAAAACAAACCTTTTTTGGTTTAGTTTTTTTTTTCTTCTTTTTGGTGACGCATCTGTCAAAGCAGAGAGCTCACAGGTCAAAGCCACACCAACTTTATATTAAAAAAAAAAATCGTAACATAGGTTCATTGGAATAGTAAACCTTTTTCGTGTTTCACCTTACAAGTAGAAAACCTAACACCTCCTCAGATGCAAAAAGATCGGGTCTTTTGTACGCTCAAAGCCGGGTATATGGGAAACAAGCGAGCTTCTGTCTTTTTCAATCCGTTTTGTTTTGCCCGCAGCGCTGCCTCCAATCTTTTTTAGAATTGACAACAAGTTGTTTTATCAAAACAAAAAACCTATGGGAGAGGTTGTGGTGAAACGCACACACCTCCTGTTTGATGAGGGCGTTAGCTCTGCAGCGAGGTTCGTCCCCAGAAGCGCGCAAAGGGTGTTCAAAATGCATTTCTATTTCCTTCATGAGGGCGACAAAAAAAAACATAAATTCATCGGATGAGAGTTAAACCTTTTTTCGTGTTTCACCTTGTAAAAAAAAAAATACAATAATAAATCAGCATGGCTGTGTAACTTAGGCGCCTTCAGTTTTTTTTCCCCCTAAAAAAAAACTTAGGTCACTTAAGTTACACAGCCAATCAGCATCTCTCAAGTTTTTTTTTTCTTCACGCAAATAATACATGACCAAACCCGTTGTGATCTTGATCCGCAACGTATCTTGGGGGAGAGGGGTGAGGGGTGAGGCAGGGAGGGCGGTTTTGGCGGAAAATAGAAAAGTAGTACACTCATAGAGGACACGGCTTACACGACGTTGAAGTAAATGACTTTACTTGTGGTTTTACATGTAATTTTACTTGTGAAAATAGTTTACTTGTGGCACATGTAAAAACGTAAGCGTACAGCTTAAACACAAGTAAAAAATGACATGTAAAACCACAAGTAAAATAATTTACTTCAACGTCGTGTAGCGGGGGGTGGGGGAGGTTGGAGGGGAAGGTGGATACATCTATTCCTCTATCTTCAAGGAGAGGGGGAAAACAGCAAACACAATAGGCAAACAATAGAGACAGCGAGTGAAACCGCGGGGGGAGGGGAAAAAAAAATTACAGGTGCTATAACAAAAATTCCTAGGCCAACAAAACCGTAGTTATTGATGCAGGCACACCTCCCGACTGACCCACTGTACGATGCCGGCCATCCGGATGAAAGCACAACTACCCTGCGGCCTACAACAGTAGAGAGGCAAAAAGGAAGGCTAATGGTGATCTTGCCCGTATCGTAAGAGAATGAGGGCGGGTGCACAACCGATCGTGCCGCCGTAGAGAAGAAATAAATATAAAAGAGAAAGGCTATAAGATGAAACCTCAACCTCTCGTGCTTAGTTACCTTGAAATAATACACTGCAAAAAAAGGGGGGGAAATCCTCCACAGATCATATCGACAAAAAAATACATTATTTTGAAAATAATTTGGATCTATTTACATGACATGCACAGACTCGTTTCTTGATTGGCAAAAAAAAAGGGGGGGAGGTTTTTTTACGCTACGAGAAGGTTTAGGCGTAGTTCAATCCTTTCTATTTTGACATCATTACTTTGAGCTGTGTTAGGCCGTGCTATTTGTTTTTTTAAAAAAGGAAGAAGATACAGTGATTAAACAAAGTTCCGCCCAAGAAAAGTGCCCGCCCAAGAAAAATTCCACTTAAAGTAATTTCCGCCATCGATTTCAATCCCGCCTTTAGTTTAGGCGTAAACTTTGTTTAACCACTGTACGTTGTTTTGACCATCCCCGACGCCCATATTCAGTCATACAATCATTCGGGGTAAAAAACCGCCTTTAGAGTTTTTGAAAATCCCAAAATCCACCTCAGTTTTTACCCCGATGTTTTGTTGTGTGACTGTATTAGGCCAGGTCATGGTCAGGATTAAATGTCTCCCCCAAAAAAAAAGATGAAAAACTTGTAAGATGTGTTGCCTCATATGAAACACATCATGAACATAAAGTAAAATACAGTCATACAACAAACATCGGTGGGGGAAAAAAAACCAATCCTTAGAGAGTTTTGAAATCCCCAAAATACACCTGGGTTTATACCCGGTGATACCCGACCTACGTTTTTTCCACCAGTGTTTGTTGTATGACGTAAAATAATAATAAAAAACTGTGGTTGTTGATGCAGGCACCTCCCGACTGACCCACTGTACGATGCCAGCCATCCGGATGAAAGCACAACCCTGCGGCCTACAACAGTAGATGTCAAAAGGAAACCTACTGACTTCGTACCGTAAGAGAATGAGGACGGTACACAACCGCCCGTCAGCAGGCGGCCCATCTGCTGCTGTAGAGTTGTGAGCTTAAAGAATAGCTCTCGACTGACCTACGTACCATGCCAGCCATGTCATCAGTCCATCTAGGCGATATCTACTTCACGACGATAGCCCAGACTTATTTTCTATGCACCTCTCATCAACCACACAAATGCGACACCGTCGTTCCTCCACACGGTTGGGTGAGCGAACGAGGTCACACTTTCCACTCACAAAGTAGTGTGCGTAAAAAAAAAAGCCGTGGCAGGTTGATTCTTGCAAAATCACACACCCCATTTTGCGTCGACAATATTTTGAGGGAAAAATTGAAACGCAAGCTTCTACGCCTGCACAGTGTTTTCCTTGGAAATATTGTACTACCTTGTTTGTCACCATGTAATGTGCAAAGTTCCACGTCCATCCATCCATCCATCCGTCCATCTCCTTCTATTTTACCAGTGGTAGAGCGAAAAACGGCAAAATGTGCATGAAGGTCCACCCAACAGGCACATTCAGTCCGAATCTCCTCCTCACCCGTTAAATCATTGCAAGGGCGCAATGTAATGTCATCAGAACACACACAAGAAAAGACACACCTGATTTGCCCTCCTCCGCGGATGGGGTCAAATGCACACACTTTTTTTTTTTCTCGAAAAATTGTTGGAATAGTGTAGTTGCCTGTACAATCTCCACTGTGTTTTGATAAATTTGTTGGAGTAGTGTAGTTGCCTCGGTTGTGTTGGCCACAGTTGTGCAATCTTCCACTTTCTTCTTCTTTTTTTTTTTGTACAGACTCTGGCGAGCCTCCACTCGACAGCAAAAAGAGGCCCCACGTCACCTCTGGCCTGTTCCCACTACACACCCCATGCATCAACCACATACATCTTGGATCAATGCTTCGCTCTATATCATTGGCAACACAACACACAAAATCACCCAAATGAACACATACAGTACAACGAGGCCGGTTCAGGCGTGGCTGAGGCGTACTCAGGAATACTTACGTTTACTGCGGAGGCGAATAGAAGAGGTACCTCTTAGGCTTGAAGGGACAACACATAGAAAGTCTGATACAAGAAATACCTTTTGTATTTCGCCCCCAGTAAGTACGACTCAAAAAAAAAAAGATGCTCAGGCTGAGGTGTACTTAAAACGTTAGTAATCCCGAGGACGCCTCAGATATATTTTACAGCCAGGCCATTTTCCAGGCGTACCCAGCCTCGCATAGCATGAGTACAGTTCGGGGTGACGTCTGGTGTGCAAGAGAAAGAGAAAGACAAAGAACTGTATGCTGTTGATGCAGGCACTTCTCGACTGACCCACTGTACGATGCCAGCCATCCGGATGAAAGCACAACCCTGCGGCCTACAACAGTAGATGTCAAAAGGAAACCTACTGACTTCGTACCGTAAAAGAAATGAGGACGGGTGCACAACCAAAGAAGAAAAGAGCGAGAGAGAGCGAGAGAGAGAGAGAGAAATTGGGCTCTTGGGTTTGGGGGGAAATAGGTGTGGAGCTAGGGCTTTATGGTTCGTTTCTGGATCGTTTTTTTTATTTTGTATGGACAATCGCGCTCCCACCCCCCACAAAAAAAAAAAAGAAAAGAAAAGTTGAACGATGAATATGCTTCAAACTTTGCAAACGCATCTATACAAAAAGGCCAGGATATTTACAGACAGCACACCTTATCCCTTAGGAGTGTGGCAGAGACGACACAACGTATAACAAAAAAAATTTCTGAAACGTAAAAAAACTTTTGGAACTTTTCGGACAAAAATTTGGGAACTTCGAACACTTATTTGGTTCCATTTTTTTTGTTATACGGGCCATTATAAACGGTATATTTAAATCTGGTCTGACAAACAAAGTAAAAGGCAGCAGTACCCAATGGCACAGTTGCAAAAAAAAAAATACCGGTAGTAAGCGACACGCCTACCTCGGTGGGTACAGTGAAAAAAGAGAGAAAAAATTCTGGTCTGACATGATTTTTTTCCTCTCTTTTTTTTGAAAACCTTTTTTACCATTCCTTTTTAGAGAACAGATGTGGATGTACGGCCCAAGAACGCTTCAAGAAAACTGAGTCGGCAGGGCTAAAAAGAGGAAGTTGCCTTCCTCATACGCACACGCACACACACAACTTGGCAAAAAAGGGGTGTCGTCACTCACCTATATCATTGAAATAACATGCCCCCCTATTTTTTCTGTTTTGCTTCGTTTTTCGTTCTACATAAGGGGTGAGGGGGGGTAAGGGGGGGGAAGAAAGGACCGATTGTGTGGAACAACCCTTTTTTGCAAGTAAGTGCTGAAAAAACACTCAAAAGATAGGGGGGGAAAAGGTGGGGAAGTCAAGACACACACACGGCCTAGAGAGAGTAAGGGGAAGAGGAAGTACGGGGGGATTTTTTTTTTTTTGGGGGGGGTTTTTTTTGTTTACATCACCGGAGTGGTTTGTTGTAGCTGCCACGCAAAGCAGTCTGACAACAAAATCACCAAGCGGGTTTTGAAAACCCTAAAACACTCATTTTTTTTTCTTTGTTTGGCAATATATTTAGTGACTGCCATACGGACGGTGTTCACTACAAAAAATTGTCTTTTTTTTTGTGTTGTGTCGACAATCGCCTAAGTACCCACCTTAATAGGTAGTCAGGGTCTATTATCTAGCGCAACGTTGGCCGAAGCCTTTATGTATTTTCTTCTTTTATGCGAAAATGCCAGCCCAATGTAACCTTCCACAGGAAACAGGTTCAATTTTGGAAAGAAAAACGAAAGGTGATGGGGAATATTTGAGTGATAAAATGTGAAGCACAGCGAAATCAAAATTGAAATACAAAGCCCTCTCGTGGAACAGTGTACCTAATCAAAATTGTTGGGGGGAGTTTTAAAAAAAAAGTGCAAACGCCTCACCGTTCATCAACAGACGCCGCTGGAGATAAGATGGCCCTAAGCCTCTCGTGCTTCGTCACCTTACATTAAAAAAATTCTGTGGGTTTTTGGGTTGGCAACCGTGTTTTCTTCATAGAAAGGGGCGGGGAGACGGGATAAGGGGGGGATTTTTTTTTTTTTTTTTTTGAAGTTTTTTTTTGTTACTTTTGCTTTTGTACTTCTTCTTCTTCTTCTTCTTCTTGTTTTTGTTGTGCCGACAATCGCCTAAGAACCCACTTGGGGAACCTAGGGTCTGTACTCAACGTTGGCAGAAGCCTTTTTGTACTACGGAAGGTAAAGACGTCAGTCGTCCTGAACCCTTTGAGAGCAGCTTTTTCTTAGGGAGAAAGGGAAGAGGGAATGTGTCGCAGTTGTTTTCTTTAGGAGAAAGATTGGCAAAATTGGAAGAAATGGGGGGAGAGGGGGAAATCATTGAAACCGACGTCCAGGAAAATGCAGGAAGAACCCAATAAACAAAGAGAAGTTGAATGGGCTACAAAGCTACACACAACGTCCAATCTCATCAAATGATGAAAAATCGGGATTTTTTTTTTTTTAAATTTTTCGCATATTTTTATTCCTCCGTTTTATAGGGTATTGAGTGGTGTGCTATTTGCTGCATTGAACAACGTATCGAACCACGAAAGAGGTGTTTGTTGTACCAATGCCAACCAAAAACGAAAAAAAAAAAAAAGAAAAAAAAAAAAAAAAAACGCTTACAAGATGAACCTCTCGTGCTTAGTTACCTTAGTCTTATTAGATGTTTTGAACATTGGTTATTCTCTCGTGCTTAAGTCACCTTGATCACAATCGTTATTACACAATATCGGGTTGACTGTGTCTGTAATTGCACAAAAAAAAATGAGGGGATAGTTACTGATACAGGCACCTCCGACTGACCCACGCACGATGACAGCCCCGGAGGATAGCACAAAAATGAAGGTGAGGTAAGTTGAAAGAGCCAGGTCGTGGGAAACTGCATCCGGGGGGTCCTTCTTGGCACTTCTTCCAGAAACCTTGTCAAGGTCTTGGCCGTGAGGGTAATGGGATGGCTGACCTTGGGAAACGAAGGTAGTTACCACACTGTGTGGAGGTACACACCTCGATCCCCGAATGAGGCAGCACCTACACCCACCGGCCTATTTACTCGTCTTGGTAGGCAAAGGGGGAAGTACAGACATCACTGCAGCCAGGACACTTCCCTTAGTTTGTTTGGCAATGAGAATAGTAACCAAACCACACCAAGTATGACTCTCACACACACCACTGGAGGGCGCACTTCGGCAACGTGCCTGTGAGGGCTGCCTGAAAAGAAAATACAAAAGGTTTTTATAAGATGACCCTTAGCCTTTCGTGATTAGTCGCTTTTACAAAGGTTAGGATAGAACAAACAGCACACCTCAAACCCTAAGTGTTTATTTCTCCAAAGCACATTGTGCTTTGAGAGAGGGGGAAAAATACAAAAAGAAAAAAGAGAGAAGTTGAAAGTGCAAACGCCTCACCGTTTCATCGGCGGACGCAAGGGCACTGGTGGTGTTTAAAAAAAAAAAATCCCAAAGCCGGTATTCTTCCGTCATTTCTATTTCCTATTTTGCCAAGAGTTTTGATGCGAAAAGTTGTTTTTTTTTTTGTTGTTGTTATTTTCCACACACCTTCCTTCAACCCCCTGTAGGATCCGTTCTTTAAAACCTGAAATAACACATTTCAGGTTTCCGTGGTGGGGTCAATGTTGAAAATTGGACAATTTTGTGACCACTTAAATTTTGCAAAATATGAGCCCGGTCACCAATACGTGGGGCCCACATTCGCCAAAAAAATTTCCGTAAAATTCACCCTTTACCCCCCTCTACATCGATTTCAATACTTTTCGTCACCCTGTGTTACCCTACAGGGGGTGAAGGAAGGTTGTGGGAAAACCAAAAAGAATCATAAGGCAAACGTTGTGCGGGGAGGTAATGAGGGATAGGGGGGGAAAGCCTCTCGTCCTGAGGGGAGGAGGAAACAATAAAAGAAACGTTTTTCGGGGGAGTTTTTTTTTTTCTTTCGTTGTTTTCGTTCTTCAGTTTTTTCGTTTTCGTTTTTTTGTTTTTTTTTTAGTTTATATTTTGTTTATTTCCCCCCCATATAACATAAAAGGCCTTTCCTAGCGCCAGAATAAAAAAATAAAAAATAAATACTGGTGTGATCACCCAAACGGATTCTCCGTGGTTCCCCCGTGGTTCTCCCGAAGGTGCTCCGCAAATCTTAATATAGCCTGAAACAGTTCTCCGTGGTTCCCCCGTGGTTCTTCCGTGGGTTGTCCGTGGGTTCTCCGTACCCCCTGAATCACACCAATTAAATACCCTCAAAGTTTCTCTAAAAAAAGACAATTCTGTTTCATTCTCTTATACCATCTCAGAACCGTATTCCCATAGGCGGGGGCGTGGCGGGGCATGAAAGCACGGATGCTGTGTGTGTGTTTGTGTTTTTTTTTTTACCATCTTTTTTTATGAAATACAAATGCGAAACCCACGACTTCTCAAAAAAAAGGGATTGTTGATACAGTCTCCCTCCGACTGACCCACATACCATGCCATCTGGATGAAAGCCTGCGGCCAACAACAGAACGATGCAAAAGGACAAACTCATGGCAAAAAAAAACCGCAAAAGAAATGCAAAAACATAACATTATACCCTCATAGTAAAAATAATGTTTTTTCAAAAATAAATTAATAAAAAAATGACCCAAAAGTAACATTTTTTTTGTAACAATTTAATAAAATGTTTTATTCGTTTTTTTGCAGTTGGGCAAAAAGTAACAAATGTTACAAAGAAAAAATAAAAAGCCCATGGTTGAAGCACGGGAGTACCATAGGGAACTGGGTTGCTGACCACACCATCCAGGCTGTACCTCAATTTTTTTTTTTGCCTGCGGCGCCATTTTCCCCTTTTTGCTCCGCAAAAAAGGGTTCGTTGAGTGACTCTGTGTAAAAAGCTATATTTTTACACCATGGGTGTCCGCGCTGTATGCTTTATTAGCCCCCCCAGTAACATTTTTGTTACGCCTGCGGCGTAACAAAAATGTTACAAAAAAATAAAATCCAAACAATGAAAAAAGTAACAAAATGCAAAAATGTTATAAAAAAAATAAAAATCGCCGAAATAATTTATTTGTAACAATAACATAATTTATACTATGAGGGTACCAACTGATCTGTCTTTACTACTCTACTACTATGTCATTTGTTTCGTTGACCGCTACACTTCGTGTATACAAAAGGAAATGCTACATACCTGGGGGACTGATCATTTTTGTGTCAAGATCGCATTCCTCCTTGCGGAACATGTATATGCTTTGGAGAAGTGTGATGACAACGGTGATGTTGTCGTCCTTCACGCCCTTGGCCATGATGCAGAGCTTCTCGCAGATGTTGCTGAGGTACTGCGCTTTGTCGGTTGTATCGCGGTCGTGGTGCGGAGTGCAGTCGTAGCTGGGGAGCGGTGCCTTGTCCGCCAAAGAGGTGAAACGTCCAAGCTCGGTGCGTACCAACTTGGCCACCTCTTCGTTGGACAACGCATCCCACAACCCATCCGAGGCCAACACCGTGAACTGCGAGGTCGGAGTGATCTCAAACACCGCGACATCCGCACGGTTCGTCACCACCAGCTTGTTGTTCTGCTCGATCCCCTCCTTGCAGGCAAAATCCCCGAGGGCGCGCGTCACCTCCAGCCCCGACTGCTGTTCACTCGGCGACACCGGGCTTCCAATATCGCTCAGTGGAGAAGAAAACGACGCAGTTCTGAGATACTGCTGCTTCTGCCCAGACTTATCCATTGAGAACGACCCCGTCAGCTGTGCATTTTGCGCAGAAAACGCACCCTGCGACGCATCGAGGAACTGCGGGGAGGACTGCGACACCGCGGAACTCCCACCTTCGCTGGACCCCAACGCAGACACCCCTTGAGAGTCGGTCTGGCTCAGCGATATTGTGGACATCGCTCTGTCTGAGTACATTTCACGAACCCGGTCCTGCCTCGCCCTTTCATCTGCATTCTGTACACGGTGGTCGACCGTCAACTGCACCGCTCCATCACGGTGAAACAACACCGCCCGACTGTCCCCCAGCCACCCCACATAGCCAAACCGTGGTGTGATCACCTGGACCGTCACAGTGGCACCTTGGTTGTGAAACTTCTTGTTTTCGACTCCACTGCGTTTGTACAATATGAGGTCCGCCTCTACAATCGCATCCACAATATTTTCGCAGATTGCGTGACTATATTTTCTTGTCTCCAGGAAGCTTCGACTTACCGAGCACTCAACCTTCTGACGCACCTCTGGTACCAGAAAGCGAGTAGCATGCTTGGAAGCCGCATCCCCTTTGTGTCCATCAGCGACAACAGACACACTACCGTGCCCATCTGCGTATGTGTGATAGTCGTAATCGTCTTCTTGTCTGCTGCGCATATTTTTGTCGAAAAATGCGCCGACAGTGACGTCCGCTGTGTCGTAGGCTTCACGCTGTTCGTTGGGGCCGGTTATGTTTATCTCATGAATTGAGAACGCTTCGTCTCGTTGACGCCTCATGTGCTTCAAATCTTCGGCACCCATATTGATCGCCGCCTCCTTCAAGTGCTCCTCATTCTCTTCGGAGGAAGAGTGTGGGGACCTCCCGTACCTCTCCTCTCGATCCTCATCCAGCCCCGACGACGATGGGTACACCCTCATGAAATCGGTACTGAAATCCGCGTCCACATCGCGGCAGGGTTCTTGCGACATATCGAGGGGGAGAGAGGGAGAGAAATATTTTTTTTTTGGGGGGGAGGGTCTCTGGAGGATGTTTTGAAAAATGCTGTTGGGTTGGGGCAGTGTGAGAGAAGGATCAACGTAGGGGGGAAAGGGGGGGGAAAGTGTCAGGTAGGGGAGGGGGCTAAGCTTCACTGTCGTTGCTATCCTCGTCGATAGCTTGGTGCGATTTTATTTCTGGAATTAATTTCACAATACTGTTGGCTAGAGCAATATTTCAGATTTTCTCCCTTCGTAATAGAGACGAATCAAACAAATGACACAGACGTGCCGACAAGTTGTTTTTTCTTGCCGGAATCTGTGTGTTGAGAGGAAATGGTTATCTTGGTAACACGCAATGGCGTTTTGCCCGCCTTCGTTTGCAGAAAAATAAACTGGATAAAAAAAAAAATTAATACAATAAGTAGCAAGCCCCGCCTAACCAAAAGGGTGGATCGGAAGTCGATGGCGGTGTTTGCTACTTCCTGTATTTCTCATTAAATAAACTGTACGTCACGTTCCGTTCTCTCCGTTCCGTCACAGTAAAGTGACGTAGTTCACCTTGGGGCAGGTCTTTAATTCCATGAATTTTCAGTATTGCAGGCACCAAAAAACCCTTTTGCGCAAACAATTTTGCTCTATCAAAAACCAAAAGGACCTTTTTTTTTCTCCACAGGGTGAACGCGTGGGTATGGAAGGAGCGGTGGGAGAGAGGGAGTTTAAACAAAAGAAAAATGGGAAAGTGAAGTTGAAAGTGCAAACGCCTCACCGTACATCGGCGGACGCAGGCACTGCTTCTCCGCGGGGGGTTTATCGAACCCCCAGAGAGCACTTCATTGGTATGCACACAAAGTTGACATGATGAACCTGCCTCGTCAGGCCAGGACAGTTTGACAACTCGCGACAGTGTACCTTGGTATGGGGTGGACCCCATACCAAGATCGTGCGATCCTACATCCATTTCGTGGAAGGAAAAAAAGTTGACTTGAAATACAAATCCCTCGCGTGACAGTGAGCAGCAAACCAGCGCCAGCCACTCGGTGTGGAGGAAAAAAAAAAAAAAACAGTAACTCTGATAGGTAAAGTAAAAAGGGGGGGGGGGGGGGGGGAAAGGGGGGTTTTTTTCGTTGATTGCGCCTCATTTCTGAATTAGAGGTCTTGCACTGTTCTCACGCATTTTTTGCTTTTTTGAAAACTTGGTTGTATTAGTGTAGCCACCCGAGGATGAACTCCACTATACTTTTTTTTAAAAGCCGAAATCTGGTTCTTCTGTAAGAACCAAAACTCGGCGCTGAGGTCTTCCCCGTCGCAACTCGGAATGCACTTAAAATTGCTGTAAGATCCTAACACGTACTCACAAAAAGACAAAAAAAAAACCCACCCCCCCCCCCCCCCCAGTGTTGGCAGAGTACGTGTCCAATTTCAAAAAGTACGTAAAAAGTACAATAGTACAATAGTACAAAAAGTACGTAAAAAGTACAAAAAATACACAAAAAGTACATCTGGGTTTGTGGCCGGGTATGTGCAGCTGGTGTACCAGTGTGGGGGCAAAAAAAAAAGGTTTGATGGCAGTGTTGGCATAGTACGGCACAAAGCTGTAAACGGCTTCTCAAGAATGTGCGCGGTCTCGCAGGTTCACAGACAGCGGCACCTGGTTCTCGAACAGCGACGCCTCGGAGTCAAGAAGCAATGGGAGATGGTGTTTCCTGTCGGTCACGTGTGATCACGTGTGGTCCAACAAAGTCGGGATACAGTAGGGGGTACGTGTAGATGACTACACCTCGAACAGTTGGGAGGGGGAAAAGGGATGGGGTGATGGGGTTCACAGAATGGTAGTAAAGTCAATCTCGCTTACGGGCGCGTCATCAGTCTTCTTACTCCGCTTCGTCGGTGGTTCGTTCTCCCCCTCCGGATTCTCCGCCCCCCACCAGCACTCCTCCCTGTTCACCCTCAGTTTTTTGTACAGCGAGGTGGCGGTGAATGTTCACAGGTCCCATATTGTGCCGACGTGCACAAGTGACGAACCCCATATCGGAGAATTTTACCTCGCACTGGCACGAGTGAGGGGGGATGCGGGTCAGCTTCACAGCGGTCAGCCAAAACGGACTTCTTGTGTCGAATTCCCAGGGTAAAATATAGGGTCATAAAGTACGGATTTGGGCGCCAAAAAGTACGTCAAAAAGTACAAAAGTACAAAGTACAAAAAGTACAACGTACACGTACTCTGCCAACACTGCCCCCCCCCCTTAGGGGGTTCCACCAAGGGCGTTTTGCTGTCCAAAACCCATTTTTTTGAAATTTCGGTGAAGAAACCCACTAAAATGGGCGTGCCTGGCCGCAAATCGCCCTGGGGATCACCCATATATCCCAATAAACCACCTGACGACCTTCACAGAGCATTTCTTTTCCGAAAAAAATTGATTTTTTGTGAAAAAAAGGCCAAAAACTGCGTCACGTTTGCGTCACGCTTGGTGACCAAAATTTAACACTTGTCAAGAAATTTCTCCAATCAGACAAAACTCCTTCTACACCATGGACTCGTAATGACATTACGTGACGAGGGACGAGGGAAATTACGTGGGAAATTACGCGCGCAATGACGTCGTCACGACGCGGGCACCCCCTCGTAATGACGACGTCATGACGTGGGGTTTCCCTCGTCACGACGACGGCATTACGACGTCATGACGAGGGGTGCCCTCGTAATTACGAGGGCACCCCTCGTAATTACGAGGGGTGCTCCCGTGGTCATTGTCTGGCTATTGTCTCCCAGGGAAAGGGACTCTCGAATTTTTTTTTTGGCCCCTATATAGGGCTAATTTCGACGATTTGAGGCCATTAAAAGCAAAATTTGGCACTTTTAAGCATCTGTGGGGGTCTAATGACCGTATTTTGGCTGAAATTTGACTTGACAATTTTTTTCACCATTTGGTCAATCTGAGGTTTTCTTTGGATTTTTTGGGCCACTTTATGACCTACCACGCCCGATTTTTGAAAAAAAAAATTTATTTTTTATTGGTCAAAAATCGCCTTGTCGTGGGTGCCCACGTCATGACGACGTCGTGACGTGGTAATTACGAGGGGGTGCCCTCGTAATTACCTCGTCATGACGAGGGCACCCCCTCGTAATTACGAGGGGGTGCCCTCGTCAAGGCACTCGTAATTACCTCGTCATGACGCGCGTAATGTCATTACGAGTCCATGGTGTAAACACCCGAAAAACACTTCAGTCCGCATCTTCTGGGGTCCCGGGGTGGAAATGTATGGTTTTTACAGCTTTTAGGGGTCCTGGGAGGGTCCCAGACGTATTCATGAGGGACGGAACCGCTTAAAATGCCCGAATTTACCTCTTTTTTAGGGTGCTTTTTCTAAAATACCCTATTTTGGGACAAGTGTAACAAAAGTGTAACATGAGGTTATTTTGGGCAAAATAGCCCAAAAAGTGATCGCAAATATGATTCTCCACCCCGCAGGGGGTCTGGCGAGTAGTTCCGAGGGGGTTTGGACACTTCTGTGCTTATCTGAGAACTTTTTTTTGAATTTTTAAGGTGAAAAAGCACCCTAAAAAAGAGGTAAATTCGGGCATTTTAAGCGGTTCCGTCCCTCATGAATACGTCTGGGACCCTCCCAGGACCCCTAAAAGCTGTAAAAACCATACATTTCCACCCCGGGACCCCAGAAGATGCGGACTGAAGTGTTTTTCGGGTGTTTAGAAGGAGTTTTGTCTGATTGGAGAAATTTCTTGACAAGTGTTAAATTTTGGTCACCAAGCGTGACGCAAACGTGACGCAGTTTTTGGCCTTTTTTTCACAAAAAATCGATTTTTTTCGGAAAAGAAATGCTCTGTGAAGGTCGTCAGGTGGTTTATTGGGATATATGGGTGATCCCCAGGGCGATTTGCGGCCAGGCACGCCCATTTTAGTGGGTTTCTTCACCGAAAATTCAAAAAAAAATGGGTTTTGGACAGCAAGTCCTTAAGGATTTCCTTATACGTGGAACCCCCTACCCCCCCCCCAGTGTTGTGGCAGTGTCTTTTTTGTGTCTTTTTTGATGTGTCTTTTTTGGTCTTTTTTGGTCTTTTTTGGTCTTTTTTGCCAGCATTTTCGGTCTTTTTTGGTCTTTTTTGCCAGCATTTTCGGTCTTTTTTGGTCTTTTTTGAGCGCGCGTTTTTGGGGTTATGGTGCTTATGAGCCCATGGAGCTGAGCTGAAAAGGGATCCCGCAAACATCACAAACACCCACACTTACAGAGTATCAACACAGACTAATCAGGGGAATAATAATAAAATGCCAGGGAGGAAGAGCTGCTGGAGCCGCGAGGAGTACGTGGAGGTGACGGAGAACGAGGTTGACTACCTCGAGTGCAAGGGGGAGGGCTGCGGGTACAGGTTGGCGAAGAACGGCATTTCAGCCACACGGATGAAGAAGCACATCGTGGAGGACTGCCCGAAGAAGAGTGACAGGGCGAAACAGAGGATCGAAGAGGAAGAAGAGCGGGCGAAAAGATCCCGCTCCGACACGACGGCACCGGCTGAAGCGCCTGCTGCAAAGAGGGCGAAGCTCGAAAAGAGCCAAACCCGCATCCCCTGCATCCCTGCACCGAACGCGAAGGAGATCGAGGAGATGCATCTCGCCTGGGCGAAGTTCGTGTTCGCCGCAGGGGTGCCCTTCTCGGTAGTCGATAGTCCACTTTTTATTGAGGCCATGATGGCAACGAGACCAGGGCTAAAAAAAGAACACATACCCAGCCGACACGTCATCTCCACAACTTTGCTGGACAAGGTGCACACCACCATCTGTGTTCCGAAGTTTGATAAGCTCGCAAAAAACGAGCACATCTCCCTCCAGTCGGACACCTGGAAAAATTCGCGAGCAGAAAAAGTTTTTGCGTGCGCCGGAACAGCAGGGGAGCAGGCAGGATTGATCGTGAACAGCGGGATCTTACAACAAAAACAACACAACGCGCAGGAGCTTCTTTCACACCTCACGCAAACACCAGAAAAATTTCAAAAAAAAGCTGTTGCACTCATTTCAGATGGAGATACGACAGCTACCAAGGCAAACAAACTCTTCAAAGCCGAACTAAAAAAAAAGAACATTGACGTGCACACCATTGTCTGCGCTGCCCATACTGTACAACGCATGGTGAATGACTGTCTCGGGACCAAGAAATCCAAAGGCAACGAAACGGGACAGGAATTCAACTACGTGACAAAGTTGCTGAACAGCGTTGTAGCGTCTCTGAAGAATGTTGACTACCTCAGGGCTGTTTTGAAGGAAAAACAGACTGAACTGAGTCAGCGAACGAACGCGCCAAAGCTTATGGCGATTACCAGATGGACTACAACGTCAAAGCTGTTCGACTTCGTCGCGCAATACCGAGAGGCTCTGTTGCTTGTTGCCGATGATGAGGAAGCACTCGCCCGCTGCCCAGATATTCTTAAAGTCTGCAACAGCATGCCTCTGATTCGCGCGATTCACAAATTTGTGGAGAAGGCTGGTGTTGTGGTCAACTTGTTGCAGTCGGATTCGTGTAGGATTGGGTTTGTGATTCCGCTTCTTGAGCAAGCTCTGAGTGCAGCAAAAGAGACGAAGGCAGCTTTGGCAACGGTGGAAGACAAACAGAAAATGGAGAACGTTATTAAAAAAATCCAAGTGCGTGTTTCTCGCTACATCACTCACGAGGACGGTGTTTTCTCCGCTGCGACTCTTCTCAACCCATTTTTTCAGGTATACTTCAGCCATATTGATCCCAACAACAACAACAACAACAATCACACAGGTGTACAAAGAAGCAAAGGACCTGCCAGCAAAACACCCGCTGACCAAACTGGCAGGTTGGGCTCCGTGTGCAGAGGTGAAGAAGAACGCCTCTGCCTACCTCAAAAAACTGGGGGGCGCGGCACTGTCGGCGTGTCTGATCGAGTTTCGCACTGCATCCGGCATTTTTGCAAATGACGGGATGTGGGATCTTGCGAAGACCAAGACACCAGAGGAGTGGTGGAGGATATTCTTGCTGGAGGTGCAGAGCGATGGAGGGAGCGAGAAAGACGTGAAGCTCTGCAGGATTGGGTACAGAGTGTCGGGGATCCGAGCCTCGAGTGCCGAACTCGAACGGCAATTCAGCACAATGGGCTGGATGTCGCAGTTGCGGAGGAATCGACTCCTCTCGGCGCGAGTGACGAAGCTGACGCAGATTCACAGTTGCCTCCGCACTGGCAAAGGTGACTCCTGGTTTGAAATCGAGGGTGCCAAACCAGGAGAACCTGTGATTGACTGCGACGCAGAAGCAGAAGCAGAAGCAGAAGCTCCTGAAGTCGAGGCAGCTCCTGCTGAAGGAAACGACAGCGATGAAGATGAAGAGTCGGTTGAGTGGTGAAAGGTTTTCCATTTTTAGTTTTAGTTTTAGTTTCAGAATTTAGATTCAGCTTTAGGAAAACCTGCGATTTGTGTTCAAAACGCGTGGAGTGCTTTTTTTTCTGCAAGGTAGAGTCCCTCTATGTCTTTTTTGTGTCTTTTTTGTGTCTTTTATGGTCTTTTTTGGCCTTTTTTGGTCTTTTATGGTCTTTTTTGGTCTTTTTTTGCCAGGACCCTGTCTTTTTACAACACTGACCACCCACCCCCCAAGGCCAACATCGGCCGAAAAATTACCCAGAGGCCTGTTACTCCCCCCCCCTAGGCATACTTGGCCCCCCATATGGGGGGGCCCTAAAATATGGGGGAATATGGGGAAATATGGGGGGAAATATGGGGGGTTTTACCCCCCATATTTTTATATGGGGGAAATATGCAGGAAATATGCAGGAAATATGGGGGATATCCCCCTATACTTATACCTATACGTATACCATTACCCCCCACCCTACCCCCCTCCCTAGTAAACTTGTTTAAGCAGCTCTGCTGCGTCTTGGGGGTCTCTCGATTATATATTTTAGGCTTCGCGTCCTGCATGTTTATTGTCCACTTGCATCTGCAAGGTTGGAAGAGGGTAACAGGGGAAACTCATTAAAAATCATTCACTCCCTCATCAGGATTTTTTGTGTTTCCCCGGTCTCACCCTCCGTACGTTAACTTCGCATAGTGTTTGCCAAAAAATTAAAAGATTGGGGCGGTAGGGTTTTTTATTCGGATTTGCGTTTTTTGCTTGTTGCTCTTATATATATCGAGAGACCCCCACCCCCCCCTACCCCCCCACCCCCCCCTACCCCCCTACAAGGGTGTAAATAAGCCGACTCCCGACTCCCGACTCCCGACTCCCGACCCCCGACCCCGACCCCGACCCCGACCCCGACCCCGACCCCGACCCCGACCCCGACCCCGACCCCGACCCCGACCCCGACCCCGACCCCGACCCCGACCCCGACCCCGACCCCGACCCCGACCCCGACCCCGACCCCGACCCCGACCCCGACCCCGACCCCGACCCCGACCCCGACCCCGACCCCGACCCCGACCCCGACCCCGACCCCGACCCCGACCCCGACCCCGACCCCGACCCCGACCCCGACCCCGACCCCGACCCCGACCCCGACCCCGACCCCGACCCCGACCCCGACCCCGACCCCGACCCCGACCCCGACCCCGACCCCGACCCCGACCCCGACCCCGACCCCGACCCCGACCCCGACCCCGACCCCGACCCCGACCCATTTCCCAAGGTTACCGCATCATGGAAACAAGGAGATCCAAAAAAATCCTGTTCGAGCACTTTTGACCCTCTCCAGAGGGTGCATAGTGCATACACCCCCTTCTTAGCAACTGTAAATAACCGACTCCCGACTCCCGACTCCCGGACCCCCAGACCTTATTTACACCCTTGCCCCCCTACCCCCTATAGTATACTATACAGTACACTGTATAGTATACTGTATACTACTGTATACCTATACGTATACCCCCCACCCCCCCGGGGTAGCAGGGGTAACTGTAACTTTTTTTTGAATTTTTTTGAATTTTTTTGGTCGAAGCAATTTTGCCTGAAGTGGTCGTAAGGTATCGCAATTGAAAGATACTCTGGGGCCTCCCCCCCAAAAAACACCCTCCCGTTCACTTTTGAGCCGAACTGTGCTGATGGGAGAAGCTTTTGAATTCAAGAAATTATCCCGGCCCCACGTTACAGCTACCCCTGCGGGGTAGGGGGGGTGGGGGGGTAGGCTATGCTGCGCGCGCACGCGTGCGCAGCGAATTCTCAGAAAGTGCGCACGGCGCACGCGCTGCGTACGGCCGTGCGCGTGCAGCATAGTGGTAGGGGGGGGTGGGGGGTATGCGTATAGGTATACAGTAGTATACAGTATACTATACAGTGTACTGTATAGTATACTATAGGGGGTAGGGGGGGTGGGGGGGGGGGTGTAGGGGATACGACTCCAGCCATTTTGGCTGGGACCAAACGCACGGAAAATTCATTTGGCATTATCTGGCCATCTCCAAGGCAACTGCGGGTGAAAAACACCCTCAGAGTGGGTCACAGGGGGCCTGTGGGTCGAAAAACGACCCAGAAGCCACCCCAGAATACAAAAAAATGGAAAAAAATAGTGAAAAAACGGCTTTTTTCACGTTTTGGCCACTTTGGGCAAAATAGCGATTTTTCGAGAAAAAAATCAAAAACCGGGATATTTTTTGACATCACAAAGCCTCCTTTGGCACAAATATACCCCAAAAGTGGCCTGTGAGTCCATTCCAACCTGTTTTGGACATATTTGACACTTTTGGAAGTGTTTTTTTGGTGTTTTTAGGTCAAAAAAATGCCCAAGACGTCCCCAAGACATCCCCAAGACACTTTGCACACCCCCTGTTACGGTCATATTTTTTTCGTTTTTTTGCCTGAAACCCCCAAAATACCCCTCCCGGACCCCACATAGTCCCGAATATCCATCACACACCCACTCAGAGTGAGTAGAAGCACCCCAAAAAAAATAATTTTTAAAGCCCTAAAATTGTGCTTCAGTTTCGGCAGCATCCATGTTGAAGTTGAAGGGCTTTAAAAATTATTTTTTTTGGGGTGCTTCTACTCACTCTGAGTGGGTGTGTGATGGATATTCGGGACTATGTGGGGTCCGGGAGGGGTATTTTGGGGGTTTCAGGCAAAAAAACGAAAAAAATATGACCGTAACAGGGGGTGTGCAAAGTGTCTTGGGGATGTCTTGGGGACGTCTTGGGCATTTTTTTGACCTAAAAACACCAAAAAAACACTTCCAAAAGTGTCAAATATGTCCAAAACAGGTTGGAATGGACTCACAGGCCACTTTTGGGGTATATTTGTGCCAAAGGAGGCTTTGTGATGTCAAAAAATATCCCGGTTTTTGATTTTTTTCTCGAAAAATCGCTATTTTGCCCAAAGTGGCCAAAACGTGAAAAAAGCCGTTTTTTCACTATTTTTTTCCATTTTTTTGTATTCTGGGGTGGCTTCTGGGTCGTTTTTCGACCCACAGGCCCCCTGTGACCCACTCTGAGGGTGTTTTTCACCCGCAGTTGCCTTGGAGATGACCAGATAATGCCAAATGAATTTTCCGTGCGCAAAAAATGGCTGGAGTCGTACCCCCTACCCCCCCCCCCCCCGAATCTGACAAATACTGAGATAAAGAGCTATTCAGGAATGAACCTGAAAGAAGTGTTCATGAACACATGGGAGAAGAGAAAACCCCCTATTTTCTTTTTGTTTCGAATGAAGTAAAAAAAAAGGGGTTATTTTTGAAGTTTTCGAAGAAAAAAAAACTAATAAAAAAGATCGGGTCAGAAAACCAAGTGTGGAAAAAAAATGTGTTAAACTGAAGTATGGTTGTTGTGGTCGATTGAGTACTTAAAGAACAAGCAAGCTGTCTTTTTTTCAATCCGTTTTGTTTGCCCCTCAGCGCTGCCTCCAATCCTTTTTTAGAATTGACGTTGTTTTATCAAAAATGAATCTTTTAAAATTCGAGCACACGCACAACCTCACTTTCCTACAACTCTGTCTTTTACGTTCTGCTTCACAGCCGCCTTGGCCAACCCTTTCGGCCCAAGCTGTTGCACGTTCAACCCAACCACCACCGCATCCTGCACGCAGTGTAGACCCTCCCGACTTGCCTCTTGGGCTTGCTCTCCGTACTTATGGCCTACCACCCCACTTGCCGTGTCACAAGACGTATCTAATGTGGACTTGAAGGCATCTGTCGCTGCTTCGAGAACGTTTGACGCTGCAACCACGCCGGTAACAGCCACCTTGCGCACCCCGGTATGCTCTTTGTTGCCACTCCCCTGTACACGAGATCCCACCTTGCGTGCAGCGCCGACAAACTTATTCGCAACCTTCCCGCTGACCTCGGCACACTGGCTGGTCACACCGCGCACCTTCCGTACGTTGTCGACGTTCACATTGGCGGGGGTTTCATTCGGCTCGATGCGTTCCTTCGCGTAGACCCCACCCTTCTCGATCTGCCCTGCCACGACCGGTGTTGCCTTACCTAGCCCAGAGACTGCCAACTCCCCGGCACGCTGCAGGCCGTGGGCAAGCCTGTCGCACCCGGTTTGGTTACTGTGTTCTGGGAGGGAGGCGGCACGCTGCTGTCTCTGCAGCTCTTGTTGTGTGGGTGCACGCTGCTGACCATTTTGCTGATGCTGCACACCATGCAAAGAACCCTGCTGTGTCGACGGGGAAAGCGGCGAAGACGACTCCCTCTGTGGCAAAGGCTGTGCGTACGCCTCTGGGTGCTGCGTCTGTTGGTATTGAGGTGAGGATGGCTGATACACCTGACGCTGCTGATGAAGAGATGACGTATACAACGGACTCTCCCGTGCCCCACCACTCTCCGGCTCATAAGAAGGAAACTGCTGATACCCCCCCTCAGGCACCTGAGGCTGCGATGTGTGCGTCTGAGTGTCGACCACCATTTTGTGTCTTTTGTGTATTTTTTTATCTCTGCATGATTTTGAAGAGAGGGGAAAAAATGTGAAAAAAAGTCAGTACTGCAAAACCCGCCCTTCTTTGATGTTCTTTGGGATTGAATAAAGAAAAGGTTCTAGTAGACGCAGAAGAACCGAAAAATGCAGTGCTCATGAGAGGAATCACTTCTTTGATGAGAGAAGAAAATGAGAGTTTTGAAGGACGAAGAGTCGGAAATGGGGACGATTAAAAACACCACTTTTTAACAGGCCGCTTTTGGCCTGAAAAGCCAGTTCCTACAGGCACCCGCCAGCCAGTTTATACATGAACAGAAATCTTGGTAGTGAAACTGCCCAGATGCTGTACGCGCACTCCAGTTCAGAATTATAGATGAAAGAAGAAAATGAGGGTTTGAAGGATGAAGAGTCGGAATGGGGAGGATTAATCAAAAACATAGGGGAAAGGGGGGGAACATCGATCTTTTTTTTTTGTCTTAATGGTGTACTTACTGAGGGGGGAGGGGAAGGGGGGGGGTAAAATACAAGACCCCCCCTTCCGTGTTGCACCTAGGGAAGTATATATCTAAAACAACCCCCCTCAGAAAGCAATAATATACTTTTATTTTAGAAAAGGATGTGCGAACACACCTCCCTTTTTTCTCTGTCATTCTATATGCTTAGTATCATCCTCCACCATTTTTTTTCGTTATTCCTTTAATCTCCTACACCTTTGCTGGAGCAACTCAAACTTTGGTATTGGAAGAAAAAAAAAGCAAGCATTGCACACCACAGTAGCCATTTTTTTTTGTTGTATCGACAATCACCTACCGAGGTAGGATCTGTACACAATGTCGTCCGAAGAATTTTTTTTTGTATTAACTTCGTCACTTCATGCAACAAAAAACTCCCATGACTACTTTTGTGTCAGTGCAATAAAGAACCTATCTTTTGAAAAACGTGGTTGTACTAGAGTTAATTTTACCCAAAGGGTGCATCTTCAAAAAAAAAAAACTGTCTTCGTTTCTCATATTTTTGTTTTTATTTTTTTTATTTTGAGCGAGCAGGGGGTTTTGGGGGGGAGAAGGGAAGGCGGAGGGGGGTGGGGTGGTGATGATGCATGGAGTTGATGGACACAGCCGTGACGACTAGCTCGCTCTGCAGTTCTCTCCTTCAGAGAAGGGCAGGACACTCTTAAAGATAACAACCAGACACACACTGCAGGATAGTATTTAAGATCAACCAGACACACCCTGCAATTGAGTGGGTGATTGGGGAGGGGTTATTTAAAAAAAAAAAGAAAAACCTTGCGCGGGAATCTGGTATTCCTGATTTTACACCAAAAAGCTTTGAAGCTTTTCATAGCGAGGGGGGGGTCAGGAACACCAGGATTCCCTCGACGATTTTTTTTTCTTCTTTTGTCAAAACTTCCAGCATATTTCTGCAAAAAAGCTCCATCACAAACCTACTCCCACGCTGAATCCAACACCAAAGAACCACCGGGGGGGTATGTAAAAGACACTCTGGAAACCTAAGCTAAATTTTTATAAAGGGGAAAAAGGGAGTAAAAAGGGAGGGGGTTAACGTTAGTGATAGTGGATATGGGTGTACGAGTGGGGAGAGAGAGAAAGAGAAAGAGAGAGAAAGAGAGTGGGTTTTACTACTGTGTTGACGGGGGGACTTATTGTTGTTCGACAATCACTTTATACTAAAAAAAGATAGATGGTGTTCCCGAAAGGGCCCATATTGACAGGTCCTTGACATGTCCTTGACACAAGGTTTACAGGGGAAAATGACACACCCCCCCTATATTGACATGTCCTTGACATGTCGTTGACATGTCCCCGACAGCAGATCGGTAACACCAATAGAAGAAAAGAAAGTATTTTCATCATATGCAATCAATACATTGAGAGTATATGGTGAGGGATCAACAAAAATGTTCCCATCTTTCTAACAGAAAGAAATAAAAGTTTTGTAAGATAAAGGCATTTTTGGTCTTTTGGGATATTTGCGTTGTTGTTTCAGACAACACTAATTTCCCCTTTTTTCGCCATCGAAAAACTTACATTTTTTTCTTTTTTTTTGGTGTTGTTTGTATTGACAAATCAAACAAAGGCTGGATTCTCCAATATTTTTCTTTGAGATAAAAAAATTGTCGGGGTTGCTTTTTTTGTGCAACGGGTAAAAAATCGGGCGGGTAAGGGGACAAACCATAATAAAAAAAAGCAGATCACACACTAATCAACTTAGGTTGGGTTTTACAGTGTGTGTGTATACGTGTGACAACAGAATACAGCTCTTTTTTAAAGGGGGGGATGAATACATCAAAAGGCGCTGAAGGGGGTTTTTTTTGTCTTTTTGCGCGTTTGTGGGCGGGAAAACCCGTCTACGTGCAAAAACAAGGGAGGGGGGGAAAAAAAACGAGCAAAGAAAATAAGCGGGGGGGAAAGGGGGAAGGGCAAATGCAATGTCTTTCCATTCAAAGAGAACAGAAATCATATGAGATGCACCCTTTAAAAAAAAAAATCGAGTGCTCCTTATTGCGTACTTAGTGCGTAGTTGTCACGTACTTCGTTTCTTGGATTTCTGGGGTCCCAAAAACATCATCTGTGAGGAGCATCACTGAGCTTCACACCTTTTTTTTTTTTTTTTGAACAAATCATAAGATAGAAACTTAACACCTCATCACACCATAAAACCCATGGGAGAGGTTGTGGCGAAACGCACACCTCGACCTGTTTGGCGAGGCGTGGCTCTGCAGCGCGGTTCGTCACCCAGAAACCGTAAAGTGTGTTCAAAAATGCTTTTGTTTCTATTTCCTCCTTCATGAGGAAAAACTGACCTCTGTCAGGAAGAATAGAATGAAAAAGGATGAAAAAGATGAAGTGAGCATCCTGTGCAAACACCATCTCTAACCCCTTGAAGGAAGATCTAGGAGAATGTACGAGATCATAATAAAACAAGGAAAAAAAAAATGAAACATTTATAAGATGACCCTAAGCCTCTCCTGCTTAATCACCTTAAAAAAACTCAATAGCGCCCACTCCTTTGCTCGACACTAATAAAATGCGTTGTTTTTTTGAATGTACAGCAAGTATTGAGCCATGTAAATCTAATGAACCTAACTATTTAGCGTAAAATAAGGTTCCCCATTTATTCCACTGCCCCCAATAAAAAGGAATAAAAATACATGATACCACACACAAACGCAACAAAAAATGGGGGCCATATTCTGCGCAAGAATTGCCCCTTTATTCCACCTGATTTTTTTGTTGTATCGACAATCACCTACCGAGGTAGGATCTGTACACAATGTCGCCCTAAGGCTTTGTACTTAATCGGTATGGACGGAGGTCATCCTCAACCCTAGAAAGTAGCTTTTTTTCCTGAAGAGGAAAGCAAATAAAACAAAAACAAAAGGCGGTGAAAGCAAACGTTGTTGCTGCTTCAGACACCGGGTATGCGCGTTATCAGAGATGCGAGAGAGCGAGAGAGAGAGAGTTCGGGGCAGGGGACTGGAGAGAGAGTTTTTGGTACATTTTTCTGATGTAGTGTGGGGGCCTGTGTTGGCAAATACGTGACTACCCCCCCGCGTATCGCGCATGATACGTATAAAATTCAAAATACGTATACGTGCGATATGTTTTGTTTCATATACATTCCTTTCTGACGAAACGAAGGTATAGAGCGTGCTCAAAATGTACCCTTGCTTTTTACGCATACGTGCGATATGTATCAAAAAAACCGCTGCGCATCACGTATTATACGTATTTGCCACCCCAGGTGTGGCTACCCCCCCGCCCTACATTGTTTTCAGAAAGATGTGAAGTGAGAATCCTTTCAATGAAGTGGAAGTGCGAAACATCTGAGGACGTAGGCACTCAGGAAAAGAGAGAGAGAGAAAGAAATAGAGTAACCTAAAACACGCTTTTTTTTTGAGAGAAACAACTTACCAACACAAGCTGAGAGATGTACTGAGCAGAGAAAAAAAAACAACAACAACAACAACAACAACAAACACACCGGGATTGGGATTGGGAAAGGGGGTGGGGGGTTTTACTCCCTGACTGTCCCAAAAGAATCGCATAAGATGGTGTGAGCAATCTCGCAGGTATTGTGTAATTGTGGGAAACGAGGGGAAGAAAGAAGATAACATAAGGCGAGCTTCAGCCTCACTGTGCGTACTCACCTTAAAAGGAGGGAGGTGGGGTAAATAAACAAAACAAGAGAAAATATTTAAAGCGACGAGGTGAATGGGCTGTTCCATCCACGCCATCTGGAAACACAGAAGAATTAGGTAAATAATAATCTGAGTCTCTCGTTATTTAGTTACCGAAAAATAAAGCAAAAAGCGGGTGGTTTAGGTGCAACAAATTGTTTTTTGTCTCACGCAAGTGAACTCCTAACGAAAAACGTTGAACGAGGAGATGTCAATAAAGACGAACGTGTGTATCAGGGATGTTTTGGGGAAAAGGAGAAGGGATACAAAAAAAATAAAAAAACAAAAAAAAATTATTGAAAAGATGACTCAGACCTCACGGCGCACGACATCTTTTTTTTCTTTTCTTTTCTTTTTTTTTTGTTGAGTCGACAATCACCTAAGCATACATGTTGGTACGTACGTAAAACGCGTAAAAAACGCGCAAAAAACGTACAAAAAACACAAAAACGTACTACGTTTTTCAAAAATAATCAAAATAATCACTTTTTAATACAACATTACAGCAAAAATAATATTTTTGCTCTGTGTTTTTGGTACGTTTTAGTACGTTTTTTTGCGCGTTTTTGTTACGTTTTTGTGACGTTTTTTATTAAAAACATTTTTTGATTATTTTGCGCGTTTTTTTATTATTTTTGCGCGTTTTACGTACGTACCAACATGTATGCCTAAGGACCCACTTGGAGAACCTAGGGTCTGTACTCAACGTTGGCCGAAGCCTTTTTGTACTACGCAAGGTATAGACGTCAGTCGTCCTGAACCCTTTGAGAGCAGCTTTTATGAAAAACCCCTTGTAGGCTAAGTTTCTCGCGAGATGTGGAACACCTCTGGTACTGCTTTCCTGCCAGGGGGTTGTTTTGTAGGTTACGGTGTTGAGGCCGCCCTTGTGGTAAAAACTGAAGTGTGTTGGAGGGGAAAACACGTGGGGAAACACAGCCCGCACACCTCCCCCCCAAGGTGCAGAGTCCATCTACTCTGGGATGACAGCCTGTACGAACAAAACCAGACGGGTCAAAGTGAATTTGAACGTGCCGTCTCTTTGGACGAAGGCACAATAGTCAAAAAATTGGGAATCACGGGGGGGTATATTTAGTTGAAACATAATCCCTTTTTTTACTTAATTTCCTACTAGCCTTGGCACGTTGTTGTTCTGTGTGGGCTAGCCGGGTCTTGCGATCCAACTGGTGCCTCTTTTTACTCGGTGAGCGGGTTGTCACATTATGTGAGCTCCCCTATCCCTGGCCGCTGTGGGGGCACATCTTAAAAAAGGAAAAGAAAAAAGAGGGTAGGACAAGAGCATCAAGATTGCTATGAAAATAAAATACATTAGTTGCACCTACTTTCAAATCAAAGAAGAGAAAGGAGTTGACAGTGCAAACGCCTCACCCTTCATCGGCGCCCTAACAATAAAGAACAGATATTTTAAAGATGAACCTAAGCCTCGGCCTCTGCCTAGTCACCTGTAAAAACAAAAAAAGAAAAATAAAGAAAAGTCAACATAGAATAGTTGTCAACTATTCTCAAAGTGTGTAACGTTCGCCCCCCTTTACCCCATTTGTTGCGGTGGAACACTGGCGCGGTTGCCGGAAAACAGAAGACAGTCAGACCTGAGCTGGCGAAAACCCTGATCTGGGGGGGGGGCAGTGTTGGCAGAGTACGTGTACGTTGTACTTTTTGTACTTTGTACTTTTGTACTTTTTGACGTACTTTTTGGCGCCCAAATCCGTACTTTATGACCCTATATTTTACCCTGGGAATTCGAAGCAAAATCCGTATTTCCCCTCTCTTCACCCCAATCACACTCAAAAAAGGTTTTTTGTTATTCAATGGTGTTCCGGAGAGGGCCCATATTGACATGTCCTTGACATGTCCCCGACAGTGGGGGGTGTCATTTTGTAATTTGCTTAAGAGTGGGTTTTGTTTTTGCCCGGGAAAATCACCCACTAAGGAAGGGGTAGTGCTCAAAACCGCCCGAAGTCTGGAAGTGGCCGTCTTCTGGGCTATGTAGGCATCATAGGTGGTGCCTACTAGTGGTCTGAGCACACGGAGTTGCGACAACTCGGCCATAGTACCATAGTACCATAGTACCATAGTACCATAGTACCATAGTACCATAGTACCATAGTACCATAGTACCATAGTACCATAGTACCATAGTACCATAGTACCATAGTACCATAGTACCATAGTACCATAGTACCATAGTACCATAGTACCATAGTACCATAGTACCATAGTACCATAGTACCATAGTACCATAGTACCATAGTACCATAGTACCATAGTACCATAGTACCATAGTACCATAGTACCATAGTACCATAGTACCATAGTACCATAGTACCATAGTACCATAGTACCATAGTACCATAAGGTCGCCCAGAGCCCACCACGCGCACATTCTTGAGAAGCCGTTTATAGCTCTGTGCACTGAGCATTTTCCGTACTGCCAACACTGCCCCCAAACCTTTTTTTTTGCCCCCACACTGGTACACCAGCTGCACAAACCCGGCCACAAACCCAGATGTACTTTTTGTGTATTTTTTGTACTTTTTACGTACTTTTTGTACTATTGTACTATTGTACTTTTTACGTACTTTTTGAAATTGGACACGTACTCTGCCAACACTGGGGGGGGGGGGGGGGGGGGAAACAAACAAAAAAAAAACGCACAGCGAACGATTTTTTTCAGTAGTGTGTGCAACACTGTTTTTAGGGGAACTTCAGTTCTGCCCTGTATTTTTGATAAATTCTGAAACGGCGAATGGGTTTTCGAGGTTGGGGCTGCATTCAGAGGGAAACGAAATATACCCCCCTTTTTTTTTTTGAGCTCTGTATCAGAGCATCGTGCTTTTCTCATAGCTTTGCTATGCTTTGTTTTTAGTAAAAACAAAGCACTTGTAAGATGAATGTGCCATCTCATGCACACACGGACACCTTGAAAGACAATTTTTAGCACTATCGTGCCAAGAAATTGGGGAGAGAAAAAGAGAAAAGATACATTGGTGTGGCTGAAGGGGTCTGATTCGCACTTTTCCGCACTTTCTCGCACTTTTTCCGCACCTATTCGCACTTTTTCCGCACTTTTTCAGCACTTTTTCCGCACTTGTTCGCACTTTTAGCATGTAGACTTGCTGACTGTCTTTGCCAAATACACAGGCACACAGGCACACAGGTACACAGGTACACAGGTACACAGGTACACAGGTACACAGGTACACAGGTACACAGGTACACAGGTACACAGGTACACAGGTACAGGTACGGTAGGTACCCACAGAATACTGTGTACTGTAGGTACTGTGTACCTACACAGGTACACAGACACAGTCAGCAAGCCAACATGGTAAAAGTGCGAATAAGTGCGGAAAAAGTGCGGAAAAAGTGCGAAAACCGTACCTACAGTACCTACAGTACCTACAGTACCTACAGTACCTACAGTACCTACAGTACCTACAGTACCTACAGTACCTACAGTACCTACAGTACCTACAGTACCTACAGTACCTACAGTACCTACAGTACCTACAGTACCTACAGTACCTACAGTACCTACAGTACCTACAGTACCTACAGTACCTACAGTACCTACAGTACCTACAGTACCTACAGTACCTACAGTACCTACAGTACCTACAGTACCTACAGTACCTACAGTACCTACAGTACCTACAGTACCTACAGTACCTACAGTACCTACAGTACCTACAGTACCTACAGTACCTACAGTACCTACAGTACCTACAGTACCTACAGTACCTACAGTACCTACAGTACACAGTGTTCAACTTTTACAAGGTGGGGGAAAATTTTTTGGGGGCTGATTCGCACTTTTTCCGCACTTTTTCCGCACTTTTTCCGCACTTTTTCCGCACTTTTTCCGCACCTATTCGCACTTTTTCCGCACTTTTTCAGCACTTTTCCGCACTTTATGCTCCCCCCCGTTCAGCCACACCATACATTCATATACTTACTACCGTAATTGTAAAAATGTTGGGCCGTAAAAATGTTGGGACAGCCCAAAAAAGGCTCGCTCGTCCCAACATTTTTACGGCCCAACATTTTTTGGGCTACTTTGGCTTGAGCCTATTTGTCTTAGCGTTTTTTTCCCACGCCCTCTTGAAAACTTTGACACGTGCCAGTGACGTTCAACCCGCCTACTCGCTAGGTAATCGAAAAAAAAAAATTTTTTTTTTGCTAGCTAAGACAAATCTTCCCTAACAAAATCTACGTAAAAATTCCCGAACGTAAATATGTTGGGCCGTAAAAATGTTGGGACGGGAATTTTTCGCCCAGCTGTCCCAACATTTTTACGGCCCAACATTTTTACGTTTCAACTTTTTTACGTCCCAATATTTTTACAATTACGGTATTTATAACACAAACAGTAAGCACTAAAGGGTGTAACACGTACATCGTTCCTTCCAAAAGAGAAAAAGCGGGTAGAGGGAGCACGTCATCTGCCAACTCACATCATTACCTAGGGGAGAGAGAGAAAAAAAAAACCGGAAGAATAACTATACACGGATGCTGCCAGATCTGGCCAGATCTCCAGATCTGGGCCGCCCAGATCTGGCCAGATCTGGAAAAATTTTTTTTTTTTTTTGAAAAAAAAATTTTCCCAGACGTCCCAGATCTGGCCAGATCTGGCCAAATCTGGGAGATCTGGGACGTCTGGGAAAATTTTTTTTTCCAGGTACCCCAATGACATAACGAAGTATCGCTTGAAGTACCGTTCAATATACGTTGCTCGTGTGTGCAAGTTACGAAGTAGGACACACAAGGTATATCAAACGATAAATCAATCAGATAAACGTTACATCATCGGAAAATTGTTGGCACCGCCGCCCTGTCTTCGTATTTATTACGTCGACAGGCCAAACAGCGTTGGGCTCAGAAGAAGCAGTGCAAAACACTGGGGATCAACATGAGAACCAACTCCCAACAACACAGGCTACCGAAGTAGCAGGTGGGGTGTTGCGGGTGTTTGGGGTGAAAGAAAATCGATTTTGGTAAGTTCCAGCAGAAAATTCTTAAGTTTGCACAATTGAGAAGGGTGTTACCACTGCCTAATATTATTCGTACATGTGAACCGGTAAGGTCGAGAAGGGTGGACACGGCATACAAGTACAAGTACAAGTAAGACGTACCTTCTACAAAGGCTGAATTCGCAATTCTTAAGGGATTGAATTCAGCCCCCACGTGGTGTTTTTGAGAAAATCATTCCATGGTATACAGCTAATGGTTCCCGAAGAATGATTCGCCCCTCCTCGTTCATGCAAACTTAAGAAAATTCTGAAGTAACTACAACCTGGCGTGCGGGTACAGATGCATTGCTTTGTTCTTTCCTCAAAGTCATGTGTGATCTCTCGGGTCTGTACTAAAGTCAGTGTTTAGATAAGCATCCACTTGACTCGTTCTAACAACCGTTGAAATCTAGAACAAAACAATACACTGCCCCTTCTCACACCAAGCCGCCATGCTTCAAGAGCATGCCCTGGGCAAAAATTACTCTGACAAAAATTGGTTTTCTGGGGGAACGCAATATTTTCTTGTGCCTAGTCCTCCGCAAGCAGAGGACAGACTTTCCGGATCCCGAAGTCGAATTTCTTGCACTAGCTATGCTCCCTGGATTAAATGGCTATAGCAGTGACTGACTAAGAGTTTCATAATAATTAGGGTGGTCTATGGGGTGGGTTAATGGAAAAGTTGGTATATAAACCCGACTTTTACGATCGCCACCTGGTTTTCAAATAATTGCACCAGCTCTTCCATCGGCACTGCTTCGCTGTCACGATGAAGGGTCGTCGGTTCGGGTACCTGTTAAGAGAAATTGAATGTAAAAGTAGAGACTACAACAAAAAAACAAACAAACAAACAAGAAGCCGCCCCGTACCCCTTAAACGTAAAAGTGACATTTTTGTTGACAAAAAAAAAAAAATAGCTAAAAAATAGCGGACATGTCGAAAAGGGAGAAAACCGGGGGGTTAAAAACATACCTTGCACTCGGCCCACTCTCCAGGTACAAAGAACATCACTGCACAACAAACCCACTACTACGATAGAAAATAACTATTTTTTACCAGGTCGTTTTATTGATGAGTGTTTTCTGAGTGCACACTCAGTGGGGACAAAATGCAACACTTACCGAAAAAATTCTCCAATCGGACAAAAACCTTTCTAAACACCCAAAAAAAAACACCTCAGTCCACATCCGCTGGGGTCGCGAGATGGAAATATATGGTTTTACAGCTTTTAGGGGGTCTAGCGTGGGTCCCAGATGCATTTTGCAGCGGGTCTGTGTGTGCCTCAACCGCTTCACAGTACCCTTTTTTGTAACTGAAAACGACGCATCCTGTACCTAAGTGCACTGAAGCCTTGCTTGCGTCCTCGTGGTTTTGGGCGTTCGCACGCGAGAATCATTATCGCATTCTCACATGTAATTCTCGCATCACGGAGAGGATTTTAGCGTCACGTGACCACAAAAAAAGTGCACAAAATTAGTTTGGTCAAAAATCACCTTGCACTTGTGAAGGAATTGCTAAGGAAATGTGAAATATGCGTGTTTTGGTACACAAAAGTGCGTTTTGGGTGGTTCTGAAGGGTCAAAACACCAAAAAAATGCGTTTTTTTTGCATTTTTGGTCACCCAAGGACCCACTATTTTGGTTGATATTTTTTTTTTCCCTTTGCGAAAAAATACCCAAAAATCACGGCTATAAAAACGCTAAGGAAAAATCGATATTCATTTTTTTTTTCGATTTTTTTTTTTTTTTTTTTTTTTTTTTAATAATCTGTATTCTGTAACCTCTCTCTATTTTACGGCAGGTGTGACCGGTTGAGGTGATACTTCCGGACTGAGGAAGGGCAGTTTTTTTGGGCAGAGAAGTGCGTTTTAGGCGCCCACAGATGGTCAAAACATCAAAATTTTTGTGTTTTTGGCATCTGGACACCCAAGGACCCACTATCAGGGGTGAATTTTTTTTGCCTGAGATTTGCCTTTGCCAAAATCGGAAAAAAAAAATTATGAAGGAAATTGCTAAGAAAAAGTCGAAATTGTGGGCCCCTGTAGTGCATATGGCGGTACCCCAGATCGTCAAAACACCCGACTCTTGCGTTTTTTTGCACTTTTTGGTGCACAAAAACCCTACTCAGGGGTCAAAATTTTCCCGGAAAAAAAAATTTTTTTTTTTGAGATTTTTCAAAAATCGACTTGTCTTTGGTAAAAACCACGAAATTTCGGGTTCGCAAAACCACGTTTTAGACCCCCACAGATGCTCAAAAGTGCCAAATTTTGCTTTAAATGGCCTCAAATCGTCGAAATTAGCCCTATTTTGGGGCGAAAAAAAAAATTCGAGAGTCCCTTTCCCTGGGAGACAATAGCCAGAAATCTGAGAAAAAAAAAAAACTGGCCAGATTTCCAGATCTGGCCAGATCTGGGGGGTTTTTTTTTTTTTTTGAAAAAAAAATTTTCCCAGATTCCCAGATCTGGCCAGATCTGGCCAGATCTGGAAACAAGATCTTCACATCTGGAAACCGAGCCAGATCTGGGAAATTGGCCCCCAAATCTGGCCAGATCTGGCAGCATCCGTGAACTATAATTCTGTGTACATACACTTCTTGAAAAGATGGTTAAGTTAACGTGTCGCATTCGCTCAGTGTGGGGTCAAATAAGGTAGTTCCAACCGATAAGGTCAGAACGGTCATGTGACCACCCATAAGGCCATGTGGCACGGCCGCAATTTTACAAAAATTGCGAAAAACCTTGTGCTTGTTAGATCACCTCGAATGGTCTAAACACATTGGTGAACCACAAAATCCCTAACGATCACTTACGAGCGAGTACGATCCGTCGACTATAGTTGACTTTTGGGGGGGGGGGGGGGTGTAGGGGGGTCCACGTAGAAGGAATTCCTTAAGGATTTGCTGTCCAAAACCATTTTTTTGAAATTTAGGTGAAGAAATCCACTAAAAAGGTCGTACCTGGGCGCAAATCGCCCTGGGGATCACCCAAATATCCCAATAAACCACCTGACAACCTCTACAGAGACTTTCCCGACTAAAAAAAATTGATTTTTTTGTGAAAAACCCCTCAAAATACCGTCACGCTCGCGTCACACTTTGTGGCAAAATGCAACACTTGACAAAAAAATTCTCCGATCATATAAAACTCCATCTAAAGACCCGAAAAACACCTCGGTCCACCTCCTCTGGGTTCCCGAGGTGGTAATATATAGTTTTACAGCTTTTTGGGGGTCCTGTGTGGGTCCCAGATGCATTTTTCAGTGTGCGTGTGTGCCTCGAAAGCTTAAACATAGCCCCTCCTTCAAACATAGCCCGTCCTGAAAACCCCAAAAAAAGTAATATGACAGTCGTCATAGTGTCAAAATACCCCAGGAAATGACTCCCAGACCTCATGTGGGGTGAAAAATAGCATTTGGGACACTCGGTAGGCTTTTTTGGGCCATGAAATGGCATGCAACGGGTATGAGCCGGCTATGCAACACTTTGCAACACTTACTCCCGGCTAAAAACGGTTAGAAAACACGATTTTTTCATCAAAAAAAACTGATGTAAATTCAAAACACCCAAAAACCACCTCAGCCCACCTCCGCTGGGGTCCCGAGGTGGAAATGTGTGGTTTTTGCAGCTTTTTGGGGTCCTTGGGTGTATTTTTGGGGATGTGTATGTGTCTGCAACGCTTAAACTACCCGTATACCCCCCTTTTTGACATTTTCGCACTCTAAAGCCCAAAAAGTCAGAAAAAAATAAAAATTGGTGCTCAGAAGTGCATTTTTCGTAATTTTGGGTGGTTTTCGGGTGGTTTCGGGGGGGTTTTGGGTGGTTTTGAGTGTTTTTTCGGGGGTTTTCTTCAAAAAAAGCGGTTTTGGACAGCAAAAACGGCCGGACGGACCCCCCTAGGGGGGGGGTGGGGGAAGAGTGTAACAAAGAAGAAGAAGAAGAAACCCCCACCCAACCTGCTACCAATATTTTTTTTTTTTGTATTTGCAGTTTTGTTCATTTTGCCATTCCGACAAGAAAAACAACAAAAAAACCAAGCCTTTTTCTCGCAAAGAATCACACCCACCTCAAAAAAAAAAGGGGGGGTTCAGGGGACTTGGCAGGCAGGAAAAAGGGGGTGGGGCAGTTGTGTTTACACTCGGGACAGTATTAAAACTGATAAAAAGTGGATTTGGTAACGTGCAAACACCTCAAGGCGGATGCAGGGCAGCTACCAGTTCTACCAATCCTTTCCCAAGAGCAACTGTTGACTCTCGAATAACGAATAATTGATAAAATAAATACATTAAAGAAACAACTGAATCAAAAAAAGTAACAAATAAAAAAAAATTTTTTTGGGGGGGAAGAAGATGAATGTGTCTCTCGTGCACATTCATCGAAAATACCTTTTCTCGAAGAAATAAATTTAAAAAAAAATCAAAAGAGAGAAAAGTTGGGGTATCAGGGGGAAGTGGTAAACGTTGACGACTTGGCTTTGGAATAAAACAGATTCATTCCGTAGCAAAGTATTTAAAAAAAAAAACGAAATTTTGAAAAGCTGAATCTCTCAAACACATTTCCTGGAAAACAGACGAAAGTAAAGGAGGGGGTTGTAGGGTACCTCCTTCACTCACCAGCGCCCACCCCTCTTTGTAAGTGTATTTTTTTTTTTTTTTGAATACTGCACAGATGTGCATAGGAGGCGTCATGGGTGAGTGGGAGAACGGTAAAGAAAAACGAGAGAGAAAGCTTTGCTCCGATGAACCTAAGCCTCACCTTGACAAACCAAATCGAATAAAAGAAAAAAAAAAACTTTTTTTTTTCTTTCGAAAAATCCCCGCAAAGATCAGGTGGTGAAGCTGAACGGGGCTATTTGTTGACAAATGGAAGCTCTGAGGAAGGAAACGCAGAAAAAAAAAAGAAAAGAAAAGAAAAGAAAGAAGAAGTATTTCAACATAATGCAATCAATAAATTGATAGCATAGGAGGAGGGATCAATAAAAATGTTCCCATCTTTCTTTTTAGGTGGAAGAAAACAAAGCAAAAAACAAAGCAATACAAACGCCTCACCATACATCGGAGGGCGCAGGACACTAAAGAAGAGTGAGTCTCTACACAAAAAACCTGGAACGCACTAAAAACAGAAAAAGAAAAAGCTTTTGTTGAACGTGCCTTCCACATCAGAAGAAATAGAAAACTTGACAGGACATGATAGTTAGTAATAAGAGAGGGGGAAAAATGGGGTTTTTATTTGACGTGCAATTATTGACTTTTTACCAAAGTACCTGTAACAGGATTTACCTATTGCAAAGAATTTGGACTTGTAATAGGTCACTTAGCCTCCCCGTGCTTAGTCGCCTAATGGAAAATAATTTGGAAGAGAGAAAAGGAAAACAGAAGAAATAGTGTAAGAAAAAAGACGATAAAAGAGGTAAAATGCCAAAAAGTGCCAAAAAAAAAAAATATTAGGGGAAAAGGGAACAAGGGAATAAGGCACCACAATATTACACCGAATGTAGCAGTCAGGAATACCAGAATGGCAAGCCACATTTAAAAAAAAAAAAGAAAAGAAAAGTTTCTCTGATGAACCTAAGCCTCTCGCGCTGAGTCACCTAAATAGAAGAAAATTGAACTAAGAAGATGACTGTGGTAAACACTCTCTGCGCACAGACATGCGTCAATTGAAGCAATGTTTCTTCTCTCTAGGGACTGCCCACCACTGTCTTCAACACACGTATCGATGTACAGCAAGGTAACACCCGAAGACGGCACTCAGGGAATTTGAGAGGATATACATTTTTTTTTTTTTTGATTTTCCCCCTGACAGGCGAGAGAGAGAGAGAGAGGGTGGGTGTGTGTGTGTGTGCATACAGCTGAGTGTACACGACACCGATGTAAATTGCCTTGCATGCAATGTTACATGTAAAAAAAGTTACATGACGATATCATGTAAATTACATGTAAATTTACAGTGATTTGGTAAAATTCATGTATTTTTGCTCTTTTTAGGTAATGTACATGTAGCACCCACTTACATCGTCGTCATGTAATGTATCGTGAGAGAGAGAGAGAGAGAGAGAGGAAAATGAATAATGACTCCAAGGTATCAAGACGGAATGAAAAGGGTTTGTTTTTTGCTTTTGATTTGTTCATTGTTTCATAATATTATGTGTTACATGGTTGTGCAGATTATTTGAGTACTCTGAACTGTTTAAAAAAAAAAAACTCGAACAAAAATAAAATAAAAACAGTGTGTGTATGTGCGTTGTTTGTTTCTGTTGAGAAGAGAAGTTATTCCCTCCGGGGATGTTTTTTTTCCGGGCAAATTTTATGTTCTTACATAAAATTTAACGAGCAAAATACGGGGGTGCATAAAAAAGCACCACTGCGAAAAAGAATAAAAAATATACTGTAAAAGATGGATGGGCACCGTGCACCGTCCCACACCCAAAAAAGAAAGCAAAGTTTGTACTGCAAACGCCTC
This sequence comes from Rhynchopus sp. YZ270_cl-10, assembly GCA_964035575.1. Taxonomy (NCBI): domain Eukaryota; phylum Euglenozoa; class Diplonemea; order Diplonemida; family Diplonemidae; genus Rhynchopus; species Rhynchopus sp. YZ270_cl-10. The sequence goes on from OZ037885.1 coordinate 300,131, forward strand.
TAGAATGCAGACACTGGAAGAAATGGTGGGGCTTGAAAGATGAATGTGCCTCTCGTGCACACGTAGAAGATGAAATACGGCTCCTCTTCTAAACTGGGAGTGATACACGCCTAAGTTCGGTAGGGGAGGGGCAAGTCCACAAACAATTTATTGGTACACATTTTTCATTTTTCATTTTTTGAAAACTTGGTTGTATTAGTGTAGCCACCCTAGAGTGTGCTCCACTATCATTTTTTTTTTTTTCTCGTTTTTTTGATAAATTGTTGGAGTAGTGTAGTTGCCTCGGTTGTGTTGCCACAGTTGTGCAATCTCCACTGTCCAAAAAAGAACCAAAAAAAATTTTTTTTGATGAAAACTTCGTTGTATCAGTGTAGAAAACCCGTGGTTGAGCTCTATACCTATAAAAAAAAATGTTTTGTTTTGCTTTGTGTTGACAATCCTCCTCAGTACCTTCATAGGGTAACTAGGGTCTGGACTCAATGCTGGTCGAAAGCTTTTTTTTTGTACTACGGAAGGTAAAAGACGCAGTTCGTTATGTTTATCCATGTCTGTGACTCTGCTAGAGCCACATTCTGGCGGGTATAGCAAAAAACCAGCGTTGGTGACGATGAAAATACAAAAAGCCAGATTGTCCACAAAAAAAAAAACTTTTTTTTTTTTTTTGATTTCCACTACGGAAAGCCCACACCCACCTAAAAAAAGAAAGCAAAGTTTGTAACTGCAAACACCTCTGGGATGCAGACACTGGAAGAAATGGTGGGGCTTGAAAGATGAATGTGCCTCTCGTGCACACGTAGAAGATGAAATACGGCTCCTCTTCTAAACTGGGAGTGATACACGCCTAAGTTCGGTAGGGGAGGGGCAAGTCCACAAACAATTTATTGGTAACCAAACCTATATAATCCCCTGGTGCACACACCTACCAAAACAAAAAAAAAAGAAAAATTTTACTGAGAAAACAAACAGAAAGGTGCTGCGGCAAGGGTGATGGCAAGAAACGGAAACCAAAAGCGGAGGTGGGGGGGGGGAACCGTTTTCAAAGGGCTAGTGTTTACAGATTTGTTTTTTGTTTTGATTTGTTTTTTTCCCCTTATTTTTTCGATGCAGGTGTGATACAGGATGGTCCACCCTTCAAAAAATGATGCGGGTGTAAAAGAGAAAAGAAGAAAAAAGAGAGAAACAAACAGCAACGTTAAGAGAGAGGTAAAAAAAAGTGTGCACTGTGCGCTCTCATGTCAAGCAGTAAAAATGATTTGGGTGGGCATCTTCCCACCCTGGTGTACGCTATGTCCGCCACTTTTTTCTCGTGTGTGTGTTTTTCTTTTTTCTTTTTTCGAAAACTGATAAAAAAAATTTTGCACAACAGAATAAATATAAAATAGAAACTTCAGAAAACTATGGAACGTACAAATAACAGAAGTGGGGGGGGTGGGGTTTTTTCGTGTATCGCTCCGCAAGCTGTGTGTGTGTGTGTGTGTGTTTTTTTTTTTTCTTCTTTTTCTTGCATTGAAATGTGGTGCTGTGATGCGGGAAAAAGAAAGGGGAAAAGAAAGAAAAGTAGAAAAAGAAAAAAAAACCCCCAGCAACCAGACCTTCTTTTCGTTTCTGTTATGAACTCTTTGATATGGAAAAAAGGGGGGGCAATAATAAAGGCAATGTGAAAGGTCGTGTGCATGTGTATGTGATCTGTTATCTCTATTTTGAATCAGGCTCCAATTTCTGGTGAAACACATAATTAGCAGTATTTACAATACTGGGCATCGCATGGCCGAAAAGTGTGGAAATGGCGAAATGGTTCGACTGAAACGCCTGAGAAAATAGACTCAAAAAAATGGGGAATTTTAATTTTATTTTGTGGTTTTTTTTGGTATTTTAGACAGAAGTGGTCGGTAATACCCAGTCGAATGCAGTGCAATGAATTTTGCGAGATACAATCGCACAATCGTTCAGTCGTTTATACGAAACAAAAAGTACAGCACGCTTGAATTTGGGACAAAAAAAAATTATCCGAACCATAAAACACCACTCCCGACAAACGAAAGGGACTACATAATTGTGGTTGACCACACTGGGTGGGGTAAGGGCTAACTTGGAAGAAAAATTGACAATGAATGGAGGGTTTTTTTTCTGATAAATTGCTGGAGTAGTTGCCCTCGGTTGTGTTGCCGCAGTTGTGCAATCTCCTTTCCAAAAAAGTTCACTTTTTTTTTTTTTCTTTTCTTTTTTCGTGTGAAGCTGCACGCAGCCGATACTCGCCTATTTCTCGTTTTGTTCGTGGATACTGTTTACTACGTCCTACTCTTTTAAAGAGGAATAGCTATTGATAATAGTCTCCCTCCGACTGACCCACGTACGATGCCAGCCTCAGCTGAAAGCACAAAAAAAAAAAGCCACCCAACACTGGTCATCCCTCAATACGGGTGAAACAAGGTGAACTCTGAAATGGGAGCCTCTAACTCAAGCAATGTGTTAAGGGTTGCTGGTATACTTGACTGTTAAAAAACAAAACAAAACAAAATAAAATAAGGGGGGCTAAATACAGAATTTTGTTCTTCTTTGTGTGTGTGTGTGGATGAATGTACACCCCTTATTACATCTAGATACAAGACAAATCATCGCAATAATGAAATAAGTGAGTGGAAACAGTTTTGCTTTATTCTTTATTTTTCCATTTTTTTTGATAAATTGTTAGAGTAGTGTAGTTGCCCTCGGTTGTGTTGCCACAATTGTGCAAATCTCCACTTTCCCTTCTTAAAAACAATCTCCGCCACAGAGCACTGAACTGAGCCAGGCCCCTTTTTTGCTATTGATTGTTATCTTATCTTTCTTAGGAAAAATAAACGGGGTTTTTTTTTGTTTTTTTTTTACTTTTGACACAGTACAGGATGTTGGCACAAAAAGTTACTCGTGTCTCTTCGTGTTGTTAAGTCTCGTGTTGCGTTGAAGCATCCACACACGAAAGGAAAAGAAGACCTCAATGATATGACGTATCTTACAAAAAGGCGAGGACATTTTTAAGACTAAAATAAAATCATGATAAAACGAAAAGTAGAGTTGAAATACAAAGCCCTCTCGTGAACAGTGTACCTTGATAAAAAAACTACGTGCATGGTAGGAATCGTGAGTCGAAAAAAAAAAAAAAAATGGGGAAAGGGGGAAAAGGGGGGGAGTTTTCCACTGCCCTGTTGGTTTTGGTGTGGTTGTCATACAATAGTTTTCAGAAAAAATTGCCACAGTTTCTTCCAGGAAGATTTTTTTTTTTTTTCTTCTTTTTTTCAAAAAATCTGGAAAAAAAAAAAAAAAAAAAAGAAGATTTCTTCTTTTGGGAAAAAAAAATTCACGGGCCTCAGAGGCCTGGTCCTATGGGCCAGTCTCCGAAGCACGCTCCATTTACAACCAAGAGTGTGCCTTTGTACACCCTCTTCAGGTAAAAACCATCTAAGATGTGTAAAAACACCTGCCTCGCACAGTCCCAACACAAAATTTTCCGCTCGCTGCGCTCGCGGGTACACCTTAAAATTTTTTTCCGCTCGCTTCGCTCGCGGAAGTACCCCTCAAAATTTTCTCCGCTCGCTTCGCTCGCGGAAAGACACCCCAATGTGGACTGTTACGTGAAATCAAAAAACGGGCGCGGGAAATTTTTTTTGAGCCTCCCACGATTTCACAAAAACCCAAAAATTAGCGTCAGGCCCTGGTTTCCCCATTTTCCCGTGAATTTTCACACCTCTTCCAACTTTGTCAGGGAGGAACGCGCGCGAAGCGCGCGCGACGACCGCTTGTGTGGGGAGAAAGCTCGGAATGTACTTTTCTGAAGGGGAAAAAAAAAATCTTCTTCAAAATTCGCACCCGAAGAAGGAGCGAAGAATCCCTGAAAATTGGTCGAAAAAAGAAAAAAACTAAGCAATCCACTACTTCACCTTCACTTTCCCCTTTTTTGTTGAGGTACCTTTCTCTTTATCGCGGTGCCGCTGTATGAACCACAAAATTTTCTCCATTTTCCCATCAAACAAAGTTAAGTTCATCGTGTCATATGCCTCTTAGACTCAGGCACATGATTCTCCACGATTCTCCATCGTGGGGGTTATCGAACCCCCCTCGGAGCTCGCGAACAAAACAGAAAGGTGAAATGGGAAACAATTCTCTTAGCAGGCTGAGCGGGGGGGGAGAAAATGTTACTATGACTTTTTTTTTGGGGGGGGGCTAGGGCTTTTTTTTTCAGCAGAGGGTATTTTGAAAATGTTTTTTGCATGTTTTGAAAGTGCTTTGTGCTCTGTTTAATTTTGCTTGATAGTTTTCAGTAGAGGGTATGACAGGAAAGAGAGAAGAAGAAAGAAGAAAAAAAAACCCCTCTGCAAGATTTGGTGTGGTTCCCAATATGCGCAAATTTTGCGACTCTTTTTGTAGTTCTAAAAGGTGGAAAGTGCGAGCGTCGTTGCAAACATGGCGAGACTGCCCAATTTCAGCCAAAAAAATCATTCATATAAATCCTTTTAAAAACTAACATTTTGCCACTTAATTTGTCCTCACTAATCTACTACTGTGTCTTTTTTTTTTGTTTGACCGCAGCCATTTAGGTTCTTACCCTGGGAGGCGCGAAATATTTGTAAAAAAAAAAAAAAAAAATGATAAATTGTGGGGTAGTGTAGTCGGTTGTGTTGCCACTACACCGGCAATTGTGCAAATCTCCACCCCCTTTTTTTAAACAATCTCCGCCACAGGGCACTGAACTGAGCCAGGCCCCTTTTTTGCTATTGATTGTTATCTTATCTTTCTTAGGACATGAGAGAACCAGTACCAGCTACGCAACAGTTTTTCCAGTCCATCTTTTCTGCAGAGGGTGCGGTACGGTGAAATATATGGGGGAGAGAAAGGCAAGGAGTGAAGGAACTAAGCTTTTTTTTTTCTTTTTAGAAATACAGATAATTGAAGATGTTGGTGGTTGAGATACCGAACCCTCGTTGAAGAGAAAGAGAGAGAGAGAATAAAAGGGAATGTGCATTAAAAGAAAGAAAAGTTTATAAGATGACCCTAAGCCTCTCTCGCTTAGTCACCCTGGAAGAAAAACAAAGAGAGAAAAGAGTGAAGTTGATAGTGCAAACGCCTCTGGGACGCAGGCACTGACACTCCGCGGGTTATCGAACCCCGGAGTGATGCGTATGGGATTGATTTACAGGGAAGCTGTAAGCAGGTATACAGTCATTACCCCATCCTGATCGGGAAGGGGACAACATGATTTAAAGATTCAAGAAAAGCACGTGTTTTAGAGAAAAGAAAATAGGGGGTGGGGTGGGTGGATGAAAACCTAACAGAATGTTGTGAAAATTCTTTTCATTTTTTTTTTTTGGTCGTTTTTTTATTGTTTTTTTTTGTTTTCAACTTACCTTCCTTCACCCCCCCCTGTAAGGGTAACCGTAGGTGAAGTAAGGTATAGTATTGAAATCGATGTGGGGGGGGGGAAAGGGTCAATTTTACAAAACCAGATTTTGAGGAAAATTTTAGCTGAAAATGGGCCCCACGTATAAGCAACCGGGCTCATATTTCTCAAAATTTAAGTGGTCAAAAAATTGTCCAATTTTCGAGATTGACCCCACCACTGCACGGGCGGAGCCCAAAAAATGCAAATAAGGACCCTTTTTAATTTGTTCTCTTGAAATGTATAATTTCATGTTTTCGCGAAAAAAATTACAACTGATCCCTACAAGGGTTGAAGGAAGGTGGTTGAAAACAACAGTAACAACAAGGACAAGTAATTGCTAAGGAAAAACGGGTGTGCTGTGGAAAACTCCGCGCGATTTTCGAAACCACCGTAGCATCCTGGCGATTTGCTGGAGGTGCTGATGTGCCTGGTGTGATCGATGTGTTGTAGTCTGTGCATTCTGTGTTCCTTCCGCACTGCTCCAACGACGACGACAATGTGGGGAGCCTGTGGACAAAAACGAGCTGGAACACGCCGAGCCTGCCGAGCTGACGTCCAACAACGCTATCGAGCAGATGGTGCTGGACGAAGAGGACAGCCCCCCTTCTTGAACGTTTCAGATGCTGGCGTCCCAGTGGGTCTGGCAGCTTACGAAGAGCGTTAGCATACCTGCAGAAGATCAGAATGCTGGGCTTATTGTAGATTATTTCTACAGGATGGAGTTCCACATCACACCCCGTTTTTTTTCCGATAGCAATTACTTGTTTTTTTTTAGAATGAAGATTTTAATGTAGTAATTTTGGTGATATCCCTAGATATCTTGCACAGAATATTATTAGATAAGAAAGGGGCGGGGGGAAAATTTGGCACAATTTGGTGACCTTGTTACTGCTATGGTAATGGTAACAAAACAAAATTTCCTCGTTGCGTACGAAGCAAAAATTGTAACAAAAAAGTAACAACAGGAACAGTTGGCTTTTGCTTGTTACCAGGATGATCCCACACAACACCGGGACATCTACAGAGCATCGATGAAGGGTATTTTACTATGTCAGTATGGTTGGAACAAAAGTATTTTTTTCTTTTGGTGCCAACCATCAAAAAAGGCCGCACAGAAGAAAGATGGCAATCGGACAATGCTGTCCAATTGCATACCTTTGAATCAGTGACTTCGAGCAAAAAGAAAAAATAGAAAAAGAAAGAAAAAGAAAAAACCAGATGAACTGTGCATTACAATAAAAGAAATAAGAGCGAGAAAGCAGGGGGAAGAGTGACGTTCATTTGCCCGCCTCTACGTGAGAGTAAACACAGTTACACACAAACACTTACAAAGAGAAATAGAAACTTAACACTCTTCGCATGTAAAAACCCATGGGAGAGGTTGTGGCGAAACGCACACCTCGACCTGTTTGGCGAGGCGTGGTTCTGCAGCGCGGTTCGTCACTCCTGGAACCGTAAAGTGTGTTCAAAAATGCTTTGTTTTCTATTTCCTCCTTCGGCGGCAAAAATACGAAAATGGCATTGTTAATTATACCATCTACTTTCGATGGAGGACAAGAACAACAACAAGAGAAAGAGAGAGAAAAAAAAGAAGGGAAAAAAAAAAAAAGGTTTTGTGAGATGTACCTCAGCCTCGCTGTGCGCAGTCACCTATAGTATAGAATAGGAATCGGAGCATCTCCACGATGCCCTTGCTCCCCGAAAAGAAAAAAAAAGAAAGTCAAATTCATACACTCTCCATTCAAAAGAAAGCACACAAAAGAAGGGGAACCACAAAAAAGTGAGAAGAGGGGAAAAATCCCGATTTTAGATGCAGTGTATCGGTTATGTGTTATGTTTAGCGTTTATTTTTTTTTTTTGGGTCGCTTCTGTGATAAGGGGGTTTGGGGAGGGGAGGATTTCCTTCGATAAAACCACAAGATGGGAGTTGCCCATCGGCTCCTTTTGTATAACTCTGATAGGTAAGGAAAAGGAAAAAGGGGGGTTTTTTTCCCCCTGTTGATTGCTCAATTGCTCTGTTTGCGTGATTGGCGACCGTATCGGAGGTCCTTTAAACTGCGCTTTGTAGGAATAAAAAGAAAGAAATAAAAGAAAAACAAAAAGACGCAGTTGGAGGGTAGTGGGTAGTATATGCTGAGATATGACACAAGGCAGGCGGGCTCCACCGATAAAAATCAAAGTTGCTTTGGTTAATCAGGGGCCAGTTGCTTGCCTTCTTCATGATCCCAACACACACCTCTGAGTGACCCTTCCCCTTTATTGTCCCACTACAAAGTTTTCCATATCATTATCATTGACCTAGGGTGACCAGGCACCACCCAGAAAACGAACTCAAGAAAATAAGAAAAAGCTACTCACCCAGAAAAAGTTGGAAAATTCCAACAATTTCTTTTCTGGGTGCGTTTTTGTTTTTTTGATTGGTGTAAAGAAAGCGGTGTGAGGGGAGGTGCTGTTTCTTTATTGGTAGCTATTTTTGTTCACTGTAACCTACCGAGGTAGGCGTGACGCTGACTGCAACAGTATTTTTTTTTCTTTTTTGCTAGCCGCGCCACATGGTACTGTCTCTTGCTTAGTTTTGTTGTTGTGCTACTTAGCGGGGGGGGACAGTTTCCCTTTTCTTCTTGGGGGCACAGCCCGCACACCTCCCCCCAAGGTGTGTCAGAGCCTTGACTCTGGGCTGACAAAAGGGGGCGAACCCCCATGTCAAAAGTTTAAAAAAAAAAAAATTTGCCTTTTTTTTTTCGTTCGCATCCAAAAGGCCCCCCTCAGAGTGTCTCAATAGCAGAGATACATAAAGTGCAGCTCCACGTGTTACGGTGATGCCTTGTGGGGTCGGACGAAAGGGAAGGGAAAATAAAAGAAAAGAAAAGAAAAGTTAAAAAGATAAAACCTAAGCCTCGCTGTGCTTAGTCAGCTGATCGTTAACAAAACAAAAACAAAAAACAAAAAACAAAAAAAGTGAAGTTGCTAGTGCAAACGCCTCTGGGACGCAGGCACTGACACTCCGCGGGTTATCGAACCCAAAAAAAAAAAAAAAAAAAAAAAACTTAAGCAACGGAAAAAGAAACGAAACTTAGCGAAGAGAGAGAGAAAGAGAAAGAGAGAGAAAGAAATTGATAGTAAGATCATCCTGAATCTCGCCTTTGCTAATCCACTAAAGACGAATGGGGGAGGGGGCCCTTTTTTTTCTTTCCTCCGATTTTTTTCTGCCCCTATTAGGAAGGGTTTCTGTACTTATCACTTGCTATAGACTGGCTGCTTACATGCAGCCTTCATAGTCTAATCACTAAGCCTAGTCTGAATGGCGATGACGTGTTTGTGAAGAGAGAAAAGCGAAGAAGGGTGGTAAACCTGATTTTGTTTTTGGATTTGCGCACCACTGGCAATGTGAAACATTTTTCTCTTTTTTGCACTTTGGAATCACAAATTTAAGAAAAAAAAAAAAAAAAAAGCTTTGGAAAATTGGATGCGGCCAACATGGGGCATGCAAGTTGAAAATAGAGAGAAGAGAGTAATCGTTGAGATTTGAAAATTTCGTTAAAAGAAAGTATTTTCATCATATGCAATCAATAAATTGATAGTATAATAAGGCACGGTCCATAAACCACCCCCCCCCAAAAGGTAACCTGGGGTCCTTATTTTTATTTCATCTGGGTTCTACTGGGACTTTCTCCCCGATTTTTTTTTTAATGAACTCAGAGTTAAGTTTCTGGGTTCAATAAAAAAAACGACGAGCAAAAAGTCCAATTGGAAATATGATGGATACCCCCCGAGAGCAAAATAAACCAACGGTAAAAATTGGTACCCTTGGTTTCCTATAGGTTCCTATAGGAAACCTACATTTTCCCATAATTTCCCACACAACTTACTTGACAACAGGATGAAAACAAATACAAAAATGGCAAAAGTGAGTAAAACCGTGCAAGGGGCACTGGACTTTGCTAGGGCTCTGGGGGAAACGCAGTTCTCAGGGGAGAGACTCGCAAGGAGGTTCTTGCCTACGCGAAGGCACGCAGTTGTTACCGTAGGGGTTTCCGGGAAGACGTGTGGTTCAAAGCTTTATGGAAAGCGAGAGGAATATCCCTCATCCTTCACAGGAAGAACACCACCCGTGAGGGACGCGCGGTCCAACTGTATTTCTGCAGTAACCTGGATGAGTGTGTGGGTGTGCCATCAGAAGGTACGTTTTGCACAAGCCTTCCGCGTGTTTGGAGGCACGGACAACGACGCCGCTGCCATTCTCCTTGCTGTAAGGGGTAAATACGCGTTGTTCACCCCTCCGTACCTTCTGATGGCACCCACACACTCATCCAGGTTACTGCAGAAATACAGTTGGACCGCGCGTCCCTCACGGGTGGTGTTCTTCCTGTGAAGGATGAGGGATATTCCTCTCGCTTTCCATAAAGCTTTGAACCACACGTCTTCCCGGAAACCCCTACGGTAACAACTGCGTGCCTTCGCGTAGGCAAGAACCTCCTTGCGAGTCTCTCCCCTGAGAACTGCGTTTCCCCCAGAGCCCTAGCAAAGTCCAGTGCCCCTTGCACGGTTTTACTCACTTTTGCCATTTTTGTATTTGTTTTCATCCTGTTGTCAAGTAAGTTGTGTGGGAAATTATGGGAAAATGTAGGTTTCCTATAGGAACCTATAGGAAACCAAGGGTACCAATTTTTACCGTTGGTTTATTTTGCTCTCGGGGGGTATCCATCATATTTCCAATTGGACTTTTTGCTCGTCGTTTTTTTTATTGAACCCAGAAACTTAACTCTGAGTTCATTAAAAAAAAAATCGGGGAGAAAGTCCCAGTAGAACCCAGATGAAATAAAAATAAGGACCCCAGGTTACCTTTTGGGGGGGGGTGGTTTATGGACTGACCCATATGGTGAGGGATCAACAAAAATGTTCCCATCTTTCTTTTTATGTCGTATATTTCGTTAAAAGAAAGAAAAGTTTATCAGATGACACTAAACCTCTCGTGTTTAGTCTGATTAGATTATTCTTTGGTCACCTTGAAGAAAGATGGAGTACTGTGTATTGTCAGCGTTCACCACCATCTCCTTTGCCGTTCCGACGAATCTGAGCCTGTGAGACGATTCGGTCAGGATACGAGCATTAAAAAAAAAACACAAAAAAAAAAAAAAAATCCACAAATTTTCAATTCAAGAGGCCACCTAGTAGCCGCACATTCCTTTGAGTCTTAAAGTTCGTAAAAGACTGAAAGAAGCCGTTAAAAAAAAACCCCCACGACAACAAAAAACCTGTATTTTTGGAGAGAGAGAGAGAGAGAGAGAAGAAAGAGAGAGACAATCACCTACCGAGGTAGGATCTGTACACAATGTCGCCCGAAGGCTTTGTACTTAATCGGTATAGACGGAGGTCGTCCTCAACCCTAGAAAGTAGCTTTTATTTGTTGATTTGCATTCAAAGTGCTGTTTTGTACACAAAAGTTGCATCTTCAAAGTTTTAGAGTAAGGGGGGTGGGTTAAAAGGGGTCACGTGAAGAAAATAAAGTAGTTGGCAAAGATTTCAGTACATCATGTTTCAGTCCTAACTGCATACATTAGTCGTAACAGAGGGGGACATCGTCAGTGCAAGACCCTCCGTGATGTAAAGAGATTCAGCCACTGTTGCTATTATCAAACAGTTTTTCCGGTCTACTTGTCTTTTCCTAGAACTCAAAAACCACAAAACCAAACGTATAAAACATTTGCGACTTGGCTTCTGTCAGCTGGCAAGGGAGGTGTCGCTACTCACCTGTCCGAAGACTGCTGCCCTTTTTTTTTTTTTTTACCTCAACAATTGAATATATTTTCTTTTTTGAATTTATTTATTTGGTTGAGCGGGGGTGGGGGGTGATGGTGTGTAGGACGTAATAGGGAAACTTGGAACAATGAATACACCTCACATGCACATTTTTGGGGGCAACTTTTTAAATTTTTTGGAATGTCGGATGGAATTCGACCAGATTTGTATAGGTATTTTTATGTGGGACCCAATCCCACAAAAAAAAGGCAGAAAAAATGACTTCCCACATTTTCCAACAAAAAGTGCCTTTTCCCCCCATTTGCATTACTGAATTCGACACAACAACAACAACAAAAAACAATGCAACAACTGGTGCTCCGGGAGGGGTCGATATTGACAGGTCGCTGACACAGGAACTCTATACACACACCCCCTGATATTGACAGGTCGCCAACAGGTCACCGACAGGTCGTGACACGTCGCTGACAGGTCGTTGACCGACTTCCGGAAGCACCAACAACGTTTTTTTTTTTTTTTTTTTTTTTTTTGTGTGAAGTTCAGGCTCTCCGCTAGGATTTCCGATTTTGAAAATATTCTGTTGATGGTCCACGTTGGTGGGGTACATGCTTGCGCCGCAGGCGCACGGTGTGCAACTTTTTTTTTTACCAACGCCCGATTTTGACTTTTTTGGGACGTTTGAGCACTCACCTCTCCATATCTTCTTCTCCTGAGCTTTTTTGACAGGTAGAACGGGTCTGAACCACTTAGCAGAACTTTTTTTTTTTTTCTTTTTTTCCCCATTTTCAAAAAGTTCTGTTGACAATCAACAGAACTTTAGTACCTAGCGGAGTGCCTGGTGAAGTTGCCATCTTGTGTGCAAGCTCACTTTGGATTACGATATATTTGGTGGTATATTTTAACTTTGAGATCTGTAAGAGCATTTTATTTTCTTCTTTTTTGTTTTGTGCGTAAAATATCATTTTGACTTTATTTCTTGAAAACTTTTTTTTACCATTCCTTTTGGGAACGGAGCAATGTACGGTCCTGGAAGCTCCAAGAAAATGGAGTCGGCGGGCTTAATAGGAAGTTGCCTTTCCTAAACGTGCACACACAACTGGCAAAAAAAAAAAGGGGGAGGTGTCGCCACTCACCTGTATCATTATTGAAATAACATTGCTTACCAATGGTACACTCCAATGCTGTTGTCCCCCATTTCTTTTTTACCCTGATCTAAAACTAAAGTATGAGTCTCCTCTGGATGCAAAAAAAAAATCATCGGAATAACGCTACACGATTTTCCTCCTTTTCGTCATACACATGGTGTTTAATTTCTTTTTTTTTCTTTTTCTGAAAACTTCAATCAAGCGGGAAGAGGAGGAGGAGGAGAGCAAACGAAATAATAATAATAAAAAGAGCAAAAAAACCCCGAACAATATCCCCTTTTTTTTGTTGTTTATTTCAAAACCCATATTTAAAATATAACTTTTCAGTTGCATAAATCCCACGGATATGGGTATTTTTTTTCCACCTTTTGCAGAGTGGAGTGCACTTTAAAAAAACAGGGTTAATTGTCATATCCTTTCAAATCAGTTGACTTGAAGACAAAACCCTCTCGTGAACAGTGTACCTTCATCGAAGAAGAGAAGGCACAAGGATGATTCTTTTCAGATACACCCGAAAAAAAGGGTAAAAATGAAATGATAGTTACGTAAACCTCAATGTAAATATACGAAAAGAAGAGAAAAAAAAAAAAGGACACTAACCGGTAACAAATCCTGACCATAAAAATGTTTGACCTGAATTTTTAGGGGGAATTTGACCTTTTTTTATATTACGGTCAGTATATGTTACCCAAGTACGGTAGTTATTGATGCAGGTACCTCCGACTGACACGTAAGATGCCAGCCATCCAGATGAAAGACAATAACAACAACAACAAAGGGGGAGCTTGTAAGATGAATGCCTCGTTGGGAACGTTTTATTTTTTATTTTATTTTATTTTTGTCTGGCGCATTTCGTATTAGTGTCGAGACACCCGAGGATGAGCTCCAATATATATTTTTTTTCTCGAGAATCGCTTTTTAGCTTGCTTGTGTAATGCATACAGTTGCCATCACATTATGCAACGCTTCGTGATTGGACCCTCGAAATCGTTTTTTTTTTATATTTTTATAAATGAGATTTCCACCTGATTTTTACCCCGCGTAAAGGCGCGTATAGGACCGTATAGGTCCGTACAGGCATATACGGACCGTCCGTACGCGCCTTTGCGCGCTTTTACGCGCCTATACGCGGGGTAAAAATCAGGTGGGATTTACTAAAAAAAAGAAAGAAAAGTTGGTAAAGATGATGAATCTAAGCATCAGCGTAGTCACCAAAGAAAACATCAAAATAGCTATGGGGGGGAAATTCTGGACTTTTTTTTTAGCAATCATCCGCACTCATTTTTCCCCTTCGAAATGTGGTTAATAAAAGAAGAGTTGGTGGGATGTGTTTTTCAAAGCCGCGTTGCTTTTAGTGAATCTAACATCAAAGCGAAAAGAGCAATGATACATTCAGTAAAAAGGGAAGGAAAAAAAGGCAAAGCAAACAATGCAGGATTTAGCTAAATCAGGGGGGGGGGGGGTAGGGGGGTCCGTCCGGCCGTTTTTGCTGTCCCAAACCACTTTTTTTTGTAATAACCCGCGAAAAACCCGAAAAAACACCTCAAAACACCCCCAAACCCCCAAAAAATCACCCAAAACCACGAAAAACACACTTTTGAGCACTATTTCGCACTTTTTTCTGATTTTTTTGGTGTTTTTTTCCGCTTTTTCCGCTTTTTTCCATGGAATTATACCCCCTAATATGCCTATAGAATCCCTGTACTGCTCACTGAGACAGCATAGCGACCAGAGGCTCCTTATTCATCGTACCGGTGTCTTCGCCGTCAAGGGGTGCACAATCTGCCGCAAATTCCTGCAACTCTGTCTTTGTGAAGAGATGAAGCACTTTAGTGTTGTACTTTTCAAGTTGCTACTTCTGGGTACTTTGCATGGACCTGCCTTTGTGGTGCGCTTGGTGTATCCTGCGGCAAGTTCTTCCCTTGAGAGATACGGAACCCAACCTAGACTGTAGAGGATGTCTAGGTTTCAGCGACAGTGGGTCGGTGTTGTCGGGGTGCTGGCTCCTTCCGTGGTGGCTTGCAACTTGGTCAAGGACACCGACAATGTATTCGCACGAATCATTGGTCATAGGAGGAGGCAAGGAAGGCTTTACTGCACTTAGGCACAGGGTACGTTCTCATTTTCAGGGACCAAAAAGCCCCAGTAAGTGTTGCAAGTGCGATTTTCCACAGCTCGGGAGGTCTGTCAGGCAGTTCGGAGGGATTTAGACACTTCTGCGACTGCCTGAATACGCCTTTTAGGGTTTTTATTTTGGGTGCGAAATACGTCAAAAGGATGGGGGGAAATACCGATATTTTAAGCGTTGCAGACACAAAAACACCCTCAAAAACCCCCCAGGGACCCCAAAAAGCTGCAAAATCCACACATTTCCACCTCGGGACCTCATTGGAGGTGGACCGAGGTGGTTTTTTGGTGTTTTGAATGAATTGGTATTATTTTTTTTTGGTAAATAAATGGTCTTCTGCTAGGCGTTGCATAGCCGTTGCTTAAGTGTTGCATAAGTGTTGCATGGCCTATAAAACCCTCCCAAGTGCCCAAAATGCTATTTTTCACCCTACATGGGGTCTGGGGGACATTTTCCTGGGTGTTTGGACACCATTCCGACTACCTTGGCACTTTTTTGGGGGTTTTCAGGTACAAAAAAAGTCAAAAAAGTGACTAAAAAAAGGGTACTTTTAAGCGTTTGGGGCACACACACCCACTGCAAAATGCATCTGGGGCCCACACAGGACCCCTAAAAGCTGTAAAAACTATATATTTCCACCCTGGGACCCCACCGGATGTGGACTGGGGTGTTTTTCGGGTGTTTAGAGGGATTTTTGTCTGATTGGAGAATTTTTTTGGTAAGTGTTGCATTTTGGCCCATGTTGATGACGATTTGATGACGCTATTTTTGGAGATTTTTCATAAAAAACCGATTTTTTTTAACCAGGAAAGTCTCTGTAGAGGTTGTCAGGTGGTTTAATGGGATATTTTCGTGATCCCCAGGGCGATTTGCGGCCAGGTACGACCTTTTTAGTGGGTTTCTTCACCTAAATTTCAAAAAAATGGGTTTGGGACAGCAAATCCTTAAGGAATTCCTTCTACGTGGACCCCCCTAGGGGGGGGGGGGGGGGGGTGTTTATCGCAATGAGTGGGAGAAAAAACACACACACAAATACACACAAAATGCTATGGTAAATTTAAAAAGGGCACACCCCCCCAGATATTGACAGGTCGCTGACAGACCGATTTCCGAAAGCACCAAATATCATGACAACTTTTTGTCACAATAGACAATCCTCAACCTTCATATAAAAGCAGTTAAACGCCATTTTTGGGCGGAGAGACTTTAAAAAAAACATGTATCTAAAACTTGTCTCTCTATCTATAGTGTCTGAGGAGGGTGTCTAAACCCTTTCTGCAAACCCATCGCATATTTCCTTATGTTTTTTCTTCCTTTTTTTATAAATTAACATACAAGTAAAACGGACGTCACGGAAATGAAAAAAAAATGCTCGACCCACTGCCGTCGTTGCCGTGAAAAATAAAAAAAAAACGGCCGTGAAAAAAAAGCGTACAAAAATTTCACGGCCGTTAAAAAAAAACAACGGCCGTGAAATTTTTGTACAAGTCTTTGAAGGAAGACACAGTGAAATATGAGAAAAAGCGCCACTCAAGAACCATCCCACCTGATTTTTACCCCTGAAGAAAAGGAGGGTAGGGCAGGAGAGGACCGGTTAAGTGGTATCGCACAGAAAACTGCGCTGGGTACTGGGTACTCTTGTAGGGTCTTGTTGCCTTTTGGCACATGTATTGTGTCCACGGTGTGTTGTGTTCACTGCTCTGAAGGTGCTGGCTCTCATCTACCTGATGGGGTAAGTGACACAGCATCTGACCCGCCATCTGTAATCTTCTGGTTTCAACACTGCCTTTCAGTTCAGCGTCCCGAGCGTCTCACAACCTCTTATTACTCTTTGCCCGAGAAGGATGTGTTTGGACTCACTCAAACCCCGTTCATCACTCTTGTGCCAAAGAAAGTGAAGTTATTAATGCAGGCACCTCCGACTGACCCACGTACGATGCCAGCCATCCGGATGAAAGCACAAGTACCCTGCGGCCAACAACAGAAGATGTAAAAAGGAAACCTAATGACTGGCCCGTACCGTAAGAGAACGAGGGCGGTACACAACCACTCGACAGCCGGCGGCCCACCTTCCGTTGAAGAGTTGTGAGCTTACATGTACTGCAGTTCGCTGCACCCAACGCTTGATGCACGATAATCTACACAAGAGAGCAGAAACCCAAAAACACAAAAAGGGGAGGGCAGGGGGGTCACAACATCTCTCTCTTGGCGCCCCATGCTGTACCGACAGTTGGGCCTCACCCTTTCTCTTAGGGATATACATGGACGTCCTTACAGGCAGCACACCGTAACCCAAAGGCGTGGCAGAGAGACTCCGCAGAGCGACTCTGGCCTGACCGCTGGCCATTTATGCTCCGGGTGCGAGCACCCATCATAGCATAGTGGGGCCAGCCTGACCCAGCATTTATATACCCTGCCAGGGTGAACTTGCTTAAAAGAGGGCAGGGGCGTTTAGACCCTGAGGACTAGGGGAAGTCCCGCATACCCAACAGAAAGACAAAGGCTATGCACTGGTGATAAAGGAGAGGCAGGGTTGCTGAAAAACAAAAAGACCCTGAAGGCACAAAAACGCCCCGCATACCCCTCCTCGCCTCCTGTTTTGTAATCTCTCAGGTAGGAGACATCGGTTCGAGCGGTCAACACCTTCATAGAGTTTCTGGAGGAACGGACCCCCGGATGCAATTTAAGGTACAGCCCAGGACCTAACCCTACCTGAAAGAAAACATCGGACAAACAGTACAAGTTCACGGGAGCAAAAGGGCGGACCCCTCCCTCTGCGCGTTTCTCGCCAACGTAGCGAAGAAGATCCAGAGGTGTCCAGAACGTGATGCGGTCTATTTTCCGACAAAAAAGACGGAGGATAGTGCGCGTGACCAGTTGTTCAATGGTGTGCTGATTCTGTCGGAAGACTTTGCACTGGAAGCTGAAGAACACTGCAAATGGTTCAACACAGATGAGGTTCGTCTCACAGTATTGCTGTGCGCTCCACAACGGAAAGCCCATCAAATATGAGAAGAGTACTTTGCTCAAGAACCGGTTACAAGTGCTGAAACACGAGAAATATGCCACTCCGAAGAACCCGGAGCACGTACAAGTGCTCAGAAATGCCACACTCCAACCACAATGAACAGTGGGGTAAAAACGTGGGCGGGCAGCGGGAGACCAGCGCAGTGAGGAGAGCCAGGAGCGCAGGGCACGCAGGTGATGGTTTGGATAAGTCCATTTCCTGTGAGAGTGGAATCCGGTCGAAGTCATAGTGGGGCGGAACAAAGGTTGCAGCTGAGCTGTTCTCCAGGCGTGAGTGGCAGATTGTTGATACGGAGGCTGTTGTTCAGAGACAACCGGTGTATGAGGATGCTCCCCATCAGACGCTGGAGGTAGCATCAATACTGTCCTTCAGGGCAGTAGGGATAACTCCACAGTTCGACACACAGTAGGCCACGGCGACCTGCCAGCAGTTGTGACGGAGTGGAAACTAGGATCTGAGCGTAAAGCATTGCAGGCAGGGCAGGACCACCATAAGTGCTCGTTCGTGTCGTCAGCTTCCCAATCGCAGTGGGGCCAATTTTTTTTTGCACTTTTTATGTTGCTTTTACCCCCCCAAGACTGACTTGGGAGGGATGGGAAAGGGGGTCTGGCCCTGTCTACGAACGAAAAAGAAGAAACAAGCAAAAAGCGTGGAAATATTTCACGGCCGTGATCAATGCAAAATTTCACGGCCGTTAAATTTTTCAGATTTTCTTCACGGCCGTGACCTCCCCGACAAAAAAAATTTATTCCCGTCGTGACGGCCGTTATACTTGTATGAATTAATTTGATAAACTATTTTTTGGGGGTTTTTTTCGCATAGCTGCAAGTAGTCAGCGCAATTCTAAATCGGGGGAAGGGGGGGGAGCAGTGATGCAAGGTGGGTTTTTTTGCTGGGTTTTTTTGGGTTTTTTCAAAACCAGTTTTTTCGGGTTTTTATGGGTTTTTTGACTTTCTGGTTTTTGGTAGGGTATTCGTGAATTTTTAACACTGGCGGCATGCTTCCCAGCACACACAAGTGCATAGAAAAAATGCCTTGGAAAACATGCAATCTGTGGTGGTCAAAAGTGCAAAATTCCTTCGCCAATTGGTTTTTTGGGTGTTTGTTATACCTGGAGAATATGGTCAGATCACTCATCATACCACCTGTGGTATGGTCACATACAGGTACCAGACCCCAAAAACACCACTTTTCAGGCCATTTTTGACCTGAAAAACCAGTTCATACAGGCACCAGCCAGTTGTACTGTATTAATGTGGGCAGTGAAGCTGCCCAGCACGCACCCTCCATTTTCAGCCAAAAGAGTGTGTCTTTGGACACCCACGGTAAAGGACAACAATGTGTATCGCCACTATTCTGCCTCATTGCGGTACTAACCTGCATTTTTGGTGTTTTAGGCGGTGGCCCAAATTTACAAAGAAAAAACGAAAAAACCCACGAAATTTACACAAAAATCTACAATATCACAACCCAAAACGCAACAAAATGTACGAAAATCAGGAAAACGCACAAAATCTTTAAAAATTCACAACATTGCACCGCTTTTTGGTTTGCGTGACGAAAGGAGCACGCGCGGGTCACACTCATTGCTCACCGAGAAGATGGTGCCACCGGGTGTTTTTGGGGTTTAAACGTGGGTTACGTGGTACTGCAGTGGAACCACCCTTCTGACACCGGAATCACGTTTCCTACCCCACATACCTGGGTATAGACTCAAAAAACCCACCAAAAGAGGTGAAACTCCAGCTGTTGTAGCTGTAGGTGCACACGTAACAGAAGGTTTATACACGTAAACTCATGACACTAAAATTCTTCAGAAACCGAAGAGAAAAGTCTGACTTAGAAGTCAATTTTAGGTGGTTAAACTCCACCAAAAAAAAATGTCCGACCCCGCAATTTTTTCAGATCGCTCCGAAAATTCATATTTGCGATGTTTTGAGCAAAAAAAATCACACTCCACGCCCCAAAAGCAAAATATAATGCGGTGGGTTTTTATGGTTTTTTTTGGGTTTTTATGGGTTTTTTTGGTTTTTTTGTTTGGGACCCTGGATTCCTGCATCACTGGGGGGGAGGTGGGAGATGGTATGCATTTTGTTGCTGTATTTTAGCTCACCCAAACCGTCCTCCACAACACTACCCAAGAAATATGAGAGAGTGTATGCGGAAGCGTCAACGCATCAACGAAGTGAGGAAACAGCATTTATTTTTTTTTTATTGACACTTTTCACCAAAAGAGGTGGGTTCTTCAAAATGTCGCCCAAAGGGCTGAAGGAAGTTTTTCAGAATCACCTCACACACCTTATTGCGTAAGGAGTGAGGCAGAGATGTGACAAAAAAAAAAAAAAAAAAAAAAAAAAAAAAAAAGGAAAAGGAAAAACTTCCGACATTCCTCCCCACTTTATAAAGCGTGACACACGTATTGGTATATTATAGTATTTTAAAGGGTGTTCTGGTGGGATAAAAATCACTCCAAAGAACGCTTGATATTTGTTGATTTTTGTTCGTACTTGTTTGGTCCTGATATATCACTCTGCCTGCAGATTTTTTTTTTCTGTTTTCTGTTTTCGCAAGAAAAAGAAAAAAAACAACAAGAACCGGATTATTATTATATTTGTCGACGTTGCAATCTTCTAAAGATCCTTTACATTATATGCAGGTTCCTATAACAGTGTTGGAGCAAGGTCTGAACATAGGCAACCCAAGAGGTCGGCACTTCATTGTAGACGGCACTTCGTCCCTTCTTTATGACTGGCCTTTTGGCTGACACAATGCCACAATGCTGTGCAATCCTGTTGCTATTTAGAAGACGTTTTGGCAACGTTTTGTATTTCTCTCGCAATATTAATACTTTGTTTTTAGGGTGCAGATGAAGAAGAAGAACGGAAAAAAAAAAAAAAACGCTTAAAAGATGAAGGTGCCTCACCCAGCACACATCTTTTCCAAAGAGAAAAAAAATGAATAAATAAATCGAGGAGTGGAGAGAACCCCCCTCCCTCCCTGAGGGAGGGGCACAACAAAATAACAAGGAACAGCTTTTTTATGAAAGATAAAAAGGGTGGGAAAAGGGGGGGTGTGGGGAGCAGGAGAGACAGGTATCCCTCATCTGAGATACACATGCCGAGAACGGCAAAAAAAAAAGACAAAAAAAAAATCGCTTTTTGTTTTTTTTTTGATAATCTGTGAGTTCCGCACAGTCTTCACTTTGTTTATCTAAGAAGGCTTGGACTGTAGTCCCCGGAGGACTAAATAGCCCCCCTAATCTAATACCCCAAATACAGTGTGTCCCAGAATTAATGTCACCTGGCGACACTTTTGTAAAAATATGCAAAAGTGGACAAATTTTGTGACAGTTTTCACCTTGTCGTGAATAAAAAGTGTGTAGGGGGTGAAATATTTACATTGCAAGAACTCTTTTTGGCAAAAAAAAGGATCTACAAAAAATAAAAGTGAGGTGGATAAACGACTCTAGGAAGCAGGCACGTAATGAAGTCAAAAACACATTGCCCTGACACTGCTTAACCACCTTATTCTGGGTCTTGAGGTGATCTATTTCGTCCCCTCCCTGGCTTGTCCGAAAAGCTGCGCTCACCAGCTCAGTACTGCTTCACCCACCTCATCAAGGTGTGCTGTGAAACCACCCAAGCAGCTTCCACCTCATCATAGCCCTTCCCGCCATCAACAATTAGAGATGTACCCTGTAGCCGCATCCCTTCCCTGGTGGCCTCTGTGTTCACCACATGGGTCTTGACAATTTTATTTAGCTTCTCTTGTGTTCCTGAATTAAAAAGGGTGATGTTTTTTTGATTTTGAAAATGCCCAAGTCAAATTTTGCTTATTTTTTAAACATGTTGCCAGGTGACATTAATTCTGGGACACACTGTAGAGCTAAGTCCCCTCGAGGGGGGCTCCACCGTGTGTATTAGTGTAGACTGACCGAAGGGTTTGCATATTTGCAGTTGTAATTTTTTGGTAATGGTCATCAAACCTTTTTTTTTTTTTTGATAAATTTCTGGAGTAGTGTAGTTTGCCTCGGTTGTGTTGCCACCAGTTGTGCAAATCTCCACTTTCTTTCCAGTAGTATCCCGTCTTTTTGAGCAGCCCCCCGACAGATTGTAAATCATGTTGTTTTGTGTTTTTTTTTAGCAGAATTTTCAGCCGAAAGAAAGGCGGGCGTTGGGTGGTGTAATAAGTATAGAAAAATATATCGTATATGGAACTGTGGTGGAAGTAAAGTTGTGTGGCAAATGTACGTCTCGGTTATGAGAGTGGCACAGATGCTGTGATAAGCCGAAAAGGGGGTTTGCAACAAAAAAATGTGCCGGTGAAATTATACAAAAAAAAATATACAAAGAAATAAAAAAAGATGAAAAAAACTTTGATGCTGAAATGTACCTCTCACTGTGCGCACACACGCACAGTTGCACAATAAATAATTAAGATATAAAAACAACAACAACCAAACAAGTAAACTATAAGATGAATGTGTCGTGCACACACATAGCACGTATCGTTACGCCTTTGGGTTTGAAAAATTTGGCGAAAAAATGTGGCTGTCTCTTTCGTCGTAGAGACGTTACAAAAGCAAAGAGAAGTTGAAAGTGCAAACGCCTCACCGTTTATCGGCGGACGCAGAAACAAAAAAAATAAAATAAGGCTGTAAAATATTCTTCAGGTTTCTTGTTTTTGTTTTAAAAAAAAAGAACTTTCGATGATTTGGTTGTAATGTTGCTGCCGTTCAAGACAGTCTGCGCTGTCCGTGTATCGCATAGGCTATTTGGTGTGACCCCCTCCAGATTCCCCGTGGTTCTCCCGTAAGTCTCACAAGGATGAGGAAATAGCAGGACACCATTATACGTTTTTTTTGATAAATCATGGGTAGTATCTGGATCCAGATTCCAGGTAATTCCAGAAAAATTCCAGAAAAATTCCAGGTATTCCAGATCTGGATTTTTTCTGGAATTAGGCTTTTTTACTGGTGTCTTCACGTATGTACCAAGAATTTGTCCATTTTGGCAAAGTGACCCCACTACTGGACGGACAGATTCCAAAAATGCAAATGTCGGTGTTTTTGGAAGATGCATATTTCCCGGCTAAAATAACCCGCACAAATTATAAAGTGGACCCCCCACTCGTCAAGGACATGTCAATCTTGGCCCCCTCCGGAACACCATGTGATGGAAATTCTAAAAAACCTTTCGTTTATTAGTCTTTGCCATTGTCGCTGAAGCGCTCACTCCCTCTATCCCCGAGTTCTCTTCCTATTCACATTTACACTGTGTAGAGAGAACAACAAAAACCATGGGGAGGAAACCAAACGCAATGATCACGCAAGTGAAAAAGATTGCGGTGAAACAGAGGGAACAGAAAAGGAAGAGGGTAGACAGCAGCAGCAGTTCCAGCGGCAGCAGTGTCAGTGGCAGCGACAGCACCATCAGCAGTGGAAGCAGCAGTGTCAAAAACCGAGTGTTTTGTCATCGTCCACACTTCCAGATCGGAATGCGTGTTTGTGTTGCGTGCAGATTTCTGCTTAAACCCACCTGGAATTACCTGGAATTGACCTGGAATTACCTGGAATCACCTGGAATTAACCTGGAATTACCTGGAATTGACCTGGAATCACCTGGAATACCTGGAAAAAACCTGGAATTTCACGAAAAATCTGAGAAACCTGGAATCACCTGGAACTGGATCCAGATACTACCCATGATAAATTGATAAATTGACAACGTGTAGTCACCTCGCTTTTTTTTTTTTTTTTGAAAACTTGGTTGTATTAGTGTAGCCACCCTAGAGTGTGCTCCACTATACTAAACATTTTTATGTCACCGCAGACGAGCGCGATGATCTCTCTTGTGTGGCAGATGTCACACTGATGTCGCTGATACTACTACCCACCGGGCCATCATCAGATGGGGGTGGCGGAGCGGAGGGGGGGGCATTGATGGCGGATTTCTTCCGTTTTTTGGCAGTTTTGTCGCATGCTCTGGGAGAAGACGAGCGTTTTCTTTTTGAAGTACGTGTTGATGGATTCTGTTTACGGGAGGGGGGAGAAACAGAACGCTTTAGTTTTAAACTACGGTTGGGCTCAGGGTCACCCTCAGCAGGCGGCACGTCATTCTCGGCAGGCCGATCTCCTGTTGCGAGGACGTCGTCGATCATGTCACCCTCCGATGTGTCAGCAGAGGAAGTTGGAGGTGAAGACCACCTAGATGCTCTAGCTGATATGCTAGGGCCGTAGGCATCGAGTGGTGCAGTTCCCCATACCGCGTCAGCAAGCCATCGGACGGACCGTGACAGCTGTGACCTGATAACAGCGATGCTATCGACACCAAGACGGGCACGCGGCGAGTGCCCACCCGCTACCTGGGGTGCACCAATGGGACGTAGGCTGTACACGGTATTGACACTGTTACCGGGCAGTGGGCACGTAATCTTGAGGTTCGTGCAGTGCTTCCGGAACCAACGAAGCCAGATGCCCATAGCTTTTCCGCGTTCTCGTGCAGACCATCCCGTGTTATCAGGTGCTCGCTCGTGCTGTAGGAGGAGGCCAGAGAAGACCTCGAAGTCGATACCAAGTTCAATGTTGCTGATGGAGCTCTTGTTGTCGTCCACAAACTCCAAAGACTTCAACCATTCCAAGAACGCAGTATGTCGCACAAGGCCATACTTCCAAGAGGAGGGTGGTGTAGAAGGTAATTTGCTCCAGTCAAAGGTGATCGGGATCGTTGGTGTGACAGCGGCCTTGTCCCAGGGGAGACGTGCAGCTTCCTTGAGAAACTTAACACGATTAAGCCGCCAACGCTCTAAGATGATGCTCCCCATTAGCGTGTGGAGCGCAGACACATCGACTTTGCAGTTGAGGGGGACAACACCCCAGTTCACAAGGCACGGTTTCCATGATGTACGGTCAGCAGAGGTAATCGCGTTAAACCTTGCGTCGCTTCGGATCTCGTTGAAAGCTGAGCACCTCCAGAAAATGTGTTCGTTGGTGTCTTCTTCCTGCGCCTCGCAGTGGGGGCAGTGGCTGGAGTGAGCAAGAGTACCTACGGCCTTGTCGTCCGAGGAGTCGCAGTCGTAATCGGAGCTGCTGTCAGCCTCCGAGCTTTCTGTGGCACCGTCGCCGGTGTCGGACTCATCGTCGCAGGCGTCACTGTCGTTGGCGGTGGGTGCAAGGATCGTCGGACGCTGGTTCGCCCTGTACACACCACCTGAGATGACTGCCGTCAACGCATTGGATAGGTCGGTGTTTCCCTTTGCGAGTCGGGTCGCGTTGGTTCTTTTGGTGTCAATACCATTTTCAATACCTTCGTAGGAGGGACGTGCAATGGCCAGTTCTTCCCAACGTTTGCACCGTACATGCACACGTAGTTCGTGGTTGCGTTTCATCGTATTTAGTGATAAGAGGCATTCGTCATGCCCAGCGGTGCGCGACTCCGCTAGTACTGTGCCCCAGCGGAAGCTCTCACCCGCACGCTCCATCGCAAGGCCAATGGGTCCGGTATCTAGAGGGACTCTCGATTCTTTTTGTCGTAATTCGAGGATCCTGTTAAGGCGCGGGACTAGGTAGGGGAGTTTCACCGCACCGGCAAACAAGTTCCTCAAGCTGGAGTATCTGATAACGGTAACAGGGTCGAGCAGATGTCCTTTGTTCGCAATCGACAAAACGGCAATGGGGTTGCGTGTTTTGTGTTTCTTCCCGAACACACCATTTGTGAGACTGGTGCACAAGGAGTTGGTCGATGCGGCGGAGGTAGTGGTGTAGGGGCATCCGTAGACTGCTTTAGGCACTAGCGCAACACTGGCGAGTGACGCACGGTGCGCATGTGGAAGGGGCGAAGTGGATAGTTTGTCGCATGCTGGCACAATGGACTCCATACGTGTCTTGTTGCTCCTGCAGTTAGAGTTATACAGCGTTCCTACCGGGGTCCCGACAAACACCTGTGAACTAACCGTGTTCAGTTTAGAACCGTCCAAAAGTACGGTTCCCACATAAGGGTTTTTAGCCCGGTGTTTCAGAGTTCCTTGCACTATTCCCATAACTACCGTCTTGGACGGGTGGAGTCGCATTCCTGTAAGATGGCAAAATTCCGTAAGAATTGTAACCGCTTCCTGGATGTGCGTCTCAGAGGTATCTGACATGATGGTGACGTCGTCCGCGTATGATGAAGACGATGTGCCGCTGACCTCGTTCAAAATCACGGACAGAACCACTGCTAGCAGCGCGTTGATGAGCATGGCCGATATTGGGCAACCTTGGAGGATGCCGTTTGTTACCATGAATTCCTGTCCAACACCATTGGGGAGCTTGAAACGTCGGCGGAGGTGGGAGTACATCGAAGTAAGCGGATCAAGAATGCGTGCGTGCATTCCCATGGACTTAGCCAGAGCAAGAACCAGCTTCTGCGGGACTCTGTCGAAGCACTTCTGGAAATCGAGCGCCACCAAATATAACTCTAGTTCGTCATTTAGTAGGGTTTCTTCAATGGCTGACGTTATGTCAAGCAGCACGTCATCGGTACTACCCCCGGTGCGGAAACCGCGTTGCGAAGGGAGGAGCCAGCCGTCTTGCCAACGAACTATGTCCTTAAGCCGGCGACATGCCCACAGTCTGTACACGGCGCTCGTTACCGTAATAGGGCGAAGGTCGAGCGGGGCACCAGAGTCGCCTTTGGGAATTAGCGTCACCAAGGCTGTTAGGAGGCCTTGAGGCCAGCAGCTCGTGCGCTCAATGAGGTTGAACAATTCTGCAAATAGTTGCAGGAGCGGAACAGGGAGCCGTTGCAGCTCGTCAATTCTCCACCCATCAATGCCACAGGCGCCAGATGACTTCTTCTTCTGCATAAGCACTGCTCGCAGCTCATCACCAGTGACGTCACTCAGCTCCATGGGATGTTTCGTAACATGGTCGCCGAATCGTGCCATGAATGGACCAAAGTCTGGTTCAGGGTTGTCGGTTTCGTTGTACATGCGAAGAATAGGATCCCAGGCCTCTGTCAGGATAGCGTCCATCTCTTCGACGTTAGCTGTCAGTGATCCGTCAGGCCTCGTAACAGCATCAGTGGTGGTGCTCGCTTTGGGTGAGAGCCAAGCAGTGAGCCCTTTGTAGTCCCGCAGGAACTTGTCGGCAATGGACTTCCTGTATGAGGAACGCTTTGCCATGCAACGCTTCGCACGGAGTGCAGTCTTGTATGCCGACACCAGACTGCATAAACGCATAGCCTCGTCAAGATTGGGCAGTTCTTTTGATGGGTTCACGCACAGCTCGGATGAAGTGAACCCTGAGAGGAGCCGTCTGCACTTGTTCCAGCAACGCTCATCTTCAACGGATACGGTGTACGGCGTACCCAACCCATTGAGGTGACGGAGCCTACGTGTGATGTGTGTGAGCCTGGACCCCACTTTGTCTAGACGGGACTCCAAGGTACACATCCCATAGCCAGTGTCGGGTGACACTTTCGCGCACATGGGTTGCTTCGTTGGCGCGCGGTCGATCCCCCTACCACGGTATCTTTGGTCGGATGACCCGCTGCAGGAGAGGAGGTAGGTCTCACATAGCTTGCACATCTCACGCCATGCACCGTCAACGTCGTCCTGTTGCACAAGGTCCATAAAACGCTTCCGGCAAGGCATGGGGATTTTAGTTGTCGAGCCTGATGCAGGCGGAGGAATTGCTCTTGGTAGTTGATAGCGGAGTGACTTCTGCTGGAAAGCGTCGAAGTTGAGCGTTACAGAGACACAAGAATGTTTGCACACCCCTGGAACCCGAAAGGTTTTGCTGGCAGTTAATGCTTGCGCCGCCCATGTGTTGAGTAGAACGTAGTCGATGCGCGTGCTGTTGATCGTACCGGTGTACGTGGGGGGAGGCTCCTCGCCGAGTAGGGCGGCAGCTAGGGCAGCACCATCCACCCAAGTAGAGCTGAGTGCTTTCCGGAGGGCCGGGGATCTAGATACATCAGTGTTTAGGTCTCCTAGAACAATAGCTGGTACATTCCCAAGCCTCCTCGGTAGGTCCAGGAGTAGCGTCTGTAGTAGTTCTTCTCTGTAACGAAAGTCTTCCTGTGCGCCACCCGATTTTGCATAGACAGTAAACACATTAATGCCTTTTTTCCCATCGCCAGTTGCTACAAAGCTATGTACGAGACGGCCTGCTCTGTAGAACTTGTCTAGGACGTCGTCGAATGTAGTGCACCTCCGTAAAACGCACGGTCTCCTGCACAACATAGCAACACCACCGTTACGTCCTCTAGTGATGTCGCCCGTCTTCACATGCTTGGAACGCGCACCTTCCACAGGGGCCCCCCATACAGGAGCCCAGTCGCCCTTCGTGAGTCCGATGTCAACCTCCTCTTGAACAGCGGCGGTGAGGGAAGTTTCTTGAATCCCGACGACATCTACATCCATTTCGAGCACACTGTCCAGGTGTGGGTAGAGGGCTGTGACATTGATGCTGGCAAAGGTGAGGGTGTTTCCGGCCCGTGGACGTGCGTTCCTTGGAGCAGCGAATTGGTCTCTCTTCGGGAGCGAGACGGATGGAGGGCTTGCTTCTAAGATTGTAGTCGTATCGAGGAGTGCATCCATGTCTATCGGGCTAGTAGACGAGGACACCACGGCGCAGTAGTGCATGCCACCAACGTAAGCCAGGTGGATAGGGTCCAGATCCGTAGGTGTGGCAGGAGACAGTTTGAGGACACGGACGTTGGCGCTGTCGTCAGTGGAGTACACCATTGCAGGACACCCAGAGCAGTCAACTAGCGTCTGTAGCGTCAGCTGGTCCCCCCATGAACCCTTTCGTGACATGTCACTAACGTATTCATCAACCGATGCGTCGACGATGAACGGACTATACTTCTCAGGCTGCGAGCATATTGCGTTGACGGCAATCTCCCGTAGTTCGCTACTCAAGTTGTTGTGTCCCTCTAGACAAACGGATATGGATTGGAACTGGCAATCACCGGAGTTGCCAGCTTCCACGACACGCAGATTGTACGGCGCCAAATGTGCTGCGATTGTAGCTTTGTCAGCACCGCAGGTAGGCCCCCCGCCCGGGCCCACGCCAGGCAGTCACTGCTCGGTTTGCTCCTCAGTTTGCTGTGCGGCTTGCTGTTGTCTGGCCACCTCTCCCTCCAACGTAGACTTGCGGCAGGTAAAACAGATGCCCTGTGCGCACGTCTCGCTCGTGCATGGCCAGGCCCGCGTCCCAGGCCTCTTCGGCTTCGCACACACAGCGCACTTCCATCCTATTGCGCTTGCCAGCGGCTCTTCCCCTAACGCAAAGAAGTGTTTGTGCTGAGATTCCATTTCCACGTCTTCTTCCTCTGAGGAGTCCATGTTGTCGCGGTCGTTGCTAGTGGGGTTGGCGTCCGCAGCCGTTCTCTTCTTCCCGCTGGTTTTCTCAACTGGTACCGGGGCCGGGTCGAAAGCGAAGTCTTTGTCAGCGCGCGGTGGGAGCTTCGACTTCTCCTGCCTCTGCTTACCTTTTTCACTGCTGAGGGAGTGCGACTGCCGGTACCGCTTGTCCTGGTCCGCGTATTGGCGCACCCAGAGGACGCTCTCATCGTCGCGCACGACCGAGTCGAATGTAGGGGGGGCGTCGGCCGTAACTATGCAGGTCCGCTCCTTGCCCGTGCAGTACGTCGATACCGACGCCACTGACTGCCATCCTGCCGCCTCTAGTTGGTAGAGGATGTCCTCTGGGTGTTCCCGTCTCGTTGCGCCTGTGACTGTGTAGCGAGGTACCGGTGCCGTCACTACCTCCGCAAGTTCACCAATGAGCGCGCGGACTGCCTCCGTGCGCGCGCTGTCCGCAAGGCGGAGCGAAAGCCGCTTCTCTCCCAGTGCTAGGCCTAGAACATCCGCCCCACACTTCCTGGCCGCGTTGATAGCGGTGCGCCGGTCCACACTCCGCTTGAGAGGAAGCACATGGTATACCTCCCGCCCTTGGTTGAAAGAGGGGTATTTCCAAAATACCCCGTCGACGCCGCTGTTGCTGAGGATGTCGTTGACAGCCTTCGTGGGCACGCGCACGCTCATCTTGCGGGTTCCTTTCTGCTTCAGCACTTTCCACATGTGCGAGTTCTCTACCCTCACATTATCCGGCAGAGACCGTCTGCAGAGCCTGCGGAACGACGGTTCGGTGTCGGTCTGGAGGCACTTCCAGTACGCGCTGGAGGTGTGCTTTGCAGCTACCTCACAGAACATAACGCTTGTACCTCTTGCTCCTCTTGTTCCTCTCTCCGCAGTATTCGCATCGAGCACCTTCTGCGTGGTGGCTACGCCCGTCGTACCGATGTTCCCTACCTGGTACGCATGGTAAGGGCGTGCTGCCCCTGTCGTCAGCCGCACCGACGTCGTCACACTCCCGTCGAACGGGTACGGACACAACACGGCATACCCCGTCGCGTCCTCCGTCACATCCCACGCTGTCATCATTGCTTCCTTCGCGTCGTTGGCACGCTTCGTCGTGTCAGCAATAAA
This sequence comes from Rhynchopus sp. YZ270_cl-10, assembly GCA_964035575.1. Classification (NCBI taxonomy): domain Eukaryota; phylum Euglenozoa; class Diplonemea; order Diplonemida; family Diplonemidae; genus Rhynchopus; species Rhynchopus sp. YZ270_cl-10. The sequence continues at coordinate 330,082 of OZ037885.1, forward strand.
CACCCCTAACTTAAGGGTGTCGAAGAGGGGCGCGTCCATGAATGGTGCAGACCATCCCTCCGAAGCGATAACCTCCTTCGGTGCCGCTTTCTTTGCTACGTGCACCCAGGTGCTCGTACTTTTCTTTGTCGACGTCTTTGTTTGTCTCGTCGTTCCCTCATCTTGTGTGGGTTGCGTAGTTGCCGGCTTCGGCGTCTTGATCTGCGTCCTCGCATCGGACTTAGCATCGGCTTTAGCTTGAGCCTTCTCTCTAGCCGGCTTCGTCTTCGACTCCGACGCCTTCTTCGCCTCCTTCGCCTTCTTCGCCGTCGGCGCCTTCTTCTCCTCCGGCACGCGGGCGCGGGAGATGGACTGGATCTGGTCGTGCAGGTGGAGAAGCATATCTACCATGTCGAAGAGACGTTTAATCTCGTCTTCCGCCTGTGCGGTACTAATGCGGTCTTGAATTTGCTCATACAGCGTGTCATAGCGCGCGTGTAGGTTTGTCATCGTGATCGTGATCGATAGTTAAATAGTTCGGGGTATGGGGGATGGGAGGGGTAGCCGGAGAGAGAACCCGGATACCCGTAATCTGTTAGGGGGTGCTTCACTGGCTTGTTGTCGAGACCAATGAAGTACAGAAACTGTAGCTTTAGAAATCGTTGTTTTTTTTTTTTGTGTGATATCCACGCTTTTTTTGGTCCGCATTCGAAGAAAACTGTTCTTATCTTTTTCGCTTTTTGATAAATTGTTGGGGTAGTGCAGTTGCCTCGGGGTTGTGTTGCCACAGTTTGTGCAATCTCCACTGTATTTTTTTTATTATTTTGTTGCTTCTGTGTTTGCATTTACCATTGCACCTTTGAGGGGCGCTTAAAAGGTGTTGATGGTATCATAGATTATCATATTTTGTTTTTTTTTTTTTGGGAACGCGTGTGAAACCTGGTTGGATTAAATTAGATTCATACACTTTTAGTTCACAGAATTGAAAGCATTTGAGAGGATCAACACATGCACCCTTTTTGTACTCAGGTAGCTACGTAGCCTTCGGGGAGGCAATCGTGTGCTAATACAGAAAGTATCAGTCAAGGCTGTCCTTACAGACGCATGCCAAAGCGGCCGCCACATGGGTGTGGACTTTAGATTGAAGTTTCATCATTGTACTAGCCCAGGGAGGGTTCCCGGCTACCGGCGAGGTCTCTTCCAACCCTTTCTTTTTTTGTTTTTGGATTAAAATTAAAAGGACAAAAAAAAAAAAAAAATACATTTTCGCAGTGTTGGCAAAGTCTACCCTTGGGCTATCGTTGTATCTCTTACGAAACAAGATGTTTTGAACATACTGTAACCCACCCTGATTTTTGCCTGAAATTTGGTGGTGTGTGGCAGGCCGGGGGAGTTCTCGCAGGTTGGCTCAGAGGTTTTTTTACGGGGGGGTGGGGGGGGGTTTCACCCCCCCCCACGATTTTTTTCCCGGCTTTTGGGGGGGTGAAAATAAAATTTTTTTTTGGAAAATAAAAAAAAATCTTGATGGTGTTCTCTTACTCTCCCCCCGATACCTTTCTCGCGCCCCAAGAACCATCTATGGGAGTTAGAGGGTGGCGTGTTTTCCTAGAATTTGACGGACGGAGCTCGTAGAACCCAACGAGGAATGAGAAAAAAGGATAGGGCGAAATCATAAAAGTAGCGTACCGTGCGCCTGCGGCGCAAGCTTACTGTAAATTGTATGACATGGTACTGAGTACTTAACTCAAAAAAGTGGACGGCATCTAAAAATTTCCGCCTGCGGCGCGGCAGCCCTTGACCCAGTTTCCCCCTTTTCTTCTTCAGTCGGCAGGATCACTTGGCCCTTGATGTTGACCAAAAGCCAAGAACTTGTCCATTTCGTCAAATTGACCCCACCACAGCGCGGACTGATTCCAAAAACCCCCCACGAACCAGCTTCTCCAGGGGCTTCGCGCGCGAAGCGCGCGAAAAATTTTGCAACCCGAAAAACACCTCACCCCCCCTAAGGTCAAAAAAACCGATCCCAAAAAAAACCTCTGGGTTGGCTTTGAAAAAAAAAAAAAAAAAAATGATGGATATTAACAGGGCTCTCAAGATCCTCCACGAAAAAAGCAGAATTTTCGAAATGAGGAGGATTCATTTTTGCAAAAATCCCCCCAAAAAAAAATTTTTCCCCCCGCAACAAGCGGTCGTCGCGCGCTTCGCGCGCGCCTCCCTGACAGCCACAGAGCGGAGAGGCGGGTCAATTTTGCGAGATAACAAAAAACGGAAATCTAATCCTTTCTCTTGCACCGTACGCTCCACGAACCGTACAATACCAATACGTCTTCCAGAAGCAGGGGCTGATGCAACGGCGGGTAATTTTTTAAAAATGGCAAAATTTTGCAGCTTTGGTCACGTTGCATTTTTTGGCTGCAAAATGCAAGGGTATTCAAGACATTGCCAACTCTATTTTTTTGCGGAGCAAAAAAATAATATAAATGGCGCCGCAGGCGAAAAAAAATTAAGGTACGGTGTAAAAATGCTTCCTTTTACACCACAGAATCACTCAACGAACCCTTTTTTTGAGTAGCAAAAAATGAAAATGGCGCCGCAGGCAAATTTTTTTTAAGGTGCAGCCCTGGACGGTGTATACAGGCTCGGGAAAATATTGGCTCCCTCGGGGGAGACAAAGTGACCCCCCACTATAAAACCCCTAGGAGGATAATCCTCCACCCGAGCCCGCCAAAAAAAAAAAAAAAATGGAGGAAATCCTCCACCAAAAAATCCTGAAAAAAAAAAAAAAAAGCCCCTGGAGGAAATATCCTCCCCTACGTGGAGGATCTTGAGAGCACTGGATATTAAGAATCTGTCCAATAAACGCTTGGCATTCATCCCAAAAATATCTGATACTCTCAGGGATTATACCATACTATGCAGTGAGGCCGAACAAAGCCTCGCTAAGGCCTGATACAGAGGTGTGGCTTGAGGCGTGTAATCATACTCAGGCGTGGTTGATTGACGCGATTGTAAGTACACACCATCAGCCACCCCTCAGATAGATTTTTGTTTTTTTTTTGAAAACTTGGTTGTATTAGTGTAGCCACCGAGTGTGTTCCACTATACCTTTTTTTTGTTTCTGGACATGTGTCTGTATTTTGTCAGGCGCAGTCGGCCTCGTTGCATTGTATGGTATTCATCGAAAAAAACGGTTACCCTCATTTGAGGGATTTTATGTACATCAAAAGAAATAAAGAAAACAAAGAAATAAAGAAAGAATGCATTCAATAAATTGATAAAGAAAGAAGAAAAAAATGAAAAACTTGCAAGATGAATGTGACTCTCTGTGCACACAAAATAAAGGGTGTGTGTGTGTGTTGTATGCCGAGTAGGTGAAAACTGGGATATACCCAAAAGGGGAGTTTGAAAAAAAAAAAATGTTTTTTGAAAGTGCTTTGTGCTCTGTTTGAGTAGTGGTGTTGTCTTGGGATACCCAAAGGGGGGGGTTTTGACTGGGTTTTTATGAAGTTTTTTTTTTTGTAAAATTTTGCATTGTGATTTTTTTTTGTGGAAAGAGGAGATTGCCAGTTTGTTGATGAAACTCTTGAGGGAGAGAGAAAGGGGGTGTGTGTGTGCCTTTTGATGACAATCCACTATAGGCGTGAGTAGCGTCTATTGTAGGCGACACACCAGCTTTCTGTTACTCTTCCTTATTTGCATAATTTTGTTGGCGTTGTTTTGTTTTGTTTTGTTTTGTTTTGTTTTGTTTTGTTTTGTTTTGTTTTGTTTTGTTTTGTTTTGTTTTGTTTTGTTTTGTTTTGTTTTGTTTTGTTTTGTTTTGTTTTGTTTTGTTTTGTTTTGTCTTGTTTTGTTTTGGCTGTGCACAAAAAAGTAATCTCGAGGGGGATTCCTCTCAAGAAACAAGCAATATTTGTGTTAGCGTCTCTCACGTCTTTCATAAATAAAATGAGGAAAATAAACACCAGCTACACATCAAATACCAAGAGAATATAGGTACTGTACAATGAGCGAGCATCTAATATTTTTTTTGCACGCTGGACTACTCAGAAGAGAGGTTTCTAGCGGAACTACTAGTCGGAACGACGAATTGTTAACTCAACTAAATATATCGTAAAGACAAACTAGTCATAAAACACTAGTCATTTTGGGCTTCGTAGCACGACTAGTAGTCCCCCTGACTGGTCCGCCGTGTGGGTGGGAAGCAACACAAATAATGTAGTGTTCCAAAAGAAGAAAAAGAAGAAAAAAAAAAACATCGGATAGGTAAGAACTAAAGTAGATTTTTTGGATAAAAAAGGAGGGCTTTTTTTTGTACCCGATGCTTTTTGGAACACTGCAATAAAAAGAATGATGCAATAATGATGGAGTACAATAAAAAAAGAATACATTTTTGGAACATAGGGCCGTTGTAACAAATAACGTTATAACTTTTTAACTTGTGCGTGAAAAGAGAAAAAAGGAGAAATGATTTGATGACTCGCTTGGATTTTGCTGCATTTTTGTCTCCTTTTGTCGCCCAAAAAAGGGGGACAATAGATGAGCGTCAGTGCGCTTCGTCACCTAAAAAAATAGGGGGAAATAGGGGGAGAGAAAAAAAACAGTTTTAAGCAAGGTGAGTGCTTACATAAACAACTTAGTCAGGAAGCAAGATGTATACCTGTTCGCTTTTTTTTTTGGGATGTTTTTTTTTTTTTTGAGGGCAACACAAAAAAAAAGCAGATTTGGTACTACTTGATTGTTTGCCCCCCCTCCCCCTGACCAACAGGGGAATAAAACAAAAAAAATTTTTTTTTCATTTTACAGATGGCTCATACGACCTTATTGTCGTTCCTTCGGTATTTTACTATACGAAGATTTAGATGCCTATCCGTGTTTGTTAGCGTGCTTTTTCTTTCTTCTTTGATAAATTGTTGGAGTAGTGTAGTTTGCCTCGGTTGTGTTGCCACCAGTTGTGCAAATCTCCACTGTCTATTTGTTTTGTGCAGACACTTCGAGGTAGTTTGGATGGGTTTTTTATGAAGTTTTTGATATGTGTCGACACGTCAAGGTAGGGTCTGTACTCAATATCGCCCCCGAAAGACAAATAGTGTCGCTGGTCGTTTCCCTCATCCCCCTTTTTCTTGTAGTTGTTTGCGCGTTCACGCTTCCACACACAACACAAAAAAAAAATTGCGCGGAGCTCACACAAAACAAAAAAGAGTTGTAATACAAAACCCTCTCGTGAACAGTGTGCCTTTGTATATGACTGGCTGTACCGTGGTGGACACCCAACCATGCAGTACATCCATTTCGTGGTTTTCATCTAAAAAAAAAAAAAAGCAAGGTGTCTATACGTTATCAATTATTCCAAAAAAAGGGGGAACAATACATGGATCGGTTTGCTCTGGGGAAACACTTCTCTCAGGGCGCAAAAAAGGGTATTTTATCGGCTCATTTTTTTTTTTTTTTTTTTTTGGTTGCCTTTTTTTTTTAGAAAATTGCATTTGTATCAGTGTAGGCGAGATGTGGAGGTAAGAGGCGTGACTATTGGTGCGCTTTGCTGCAATGAGATGGCGACTGATCCAATAACCTTATTAATAGGTCTCCATTGGAAAAGATTATTTCATATACTTTCTTTTCTTAAATGAAACGAAAAGAAAGCAAAGAGGGTGCGACAAATGTACCCTCCCGAAAAGAGTAAAAAACTTTGTTCTTTTTGTGGACCACTATCACGTGGGATAGCAGCCACAATTTTTTTTTTTATAATTCGCAGGATCCTTAAAAGAGAGCAAATAGAAGGAGGAAGATTTGCAGTTGTTGGAAAGAGTGAAAAGCAAAAGCAATTTTTTTTTTTTGATAAATTTGTTGGAGCAGTGTAGTTTGCCTCGGTTGTGTTGCCACAGTTGTGCAAATCTCCACTGTCTGTCTTTTTTTTTTTTTGAAAACTTTGTTGTATTGGTGTCGACCACCCTTAAAGTGTGCTCCACTATACTTTTTTTCTTCTTCTTTGCAGGTCATCCCCTGAATGTGTACGGCGGGTGTACCTTTTTTAATATAGCAAAACAGGAAAACTTGGGGTGTTTTGTTGTGACCGACAATCGCTTGTCAAGTACCCACCTTGGGGAGGGTGGGTAACCAGGGTCTGTTTTTTTTTTATTTTGGTTTTATTTTATTTTTTTGGCTGTGCACACAAAAGTAATCTTCACTAACCAAGGGAGGGCGATTCCTCTAAAAAAAAAAGCAATATTTTGTTTTTGCGTCGAAGCAAAGACGCACAGGGTTGGGGGAAAAAATATTTTAAAAATTTCTTTCCGGGTTGGGAGGGATTTCCCAAAAACGTAATTTTCAGTGTGTTGTTTCGTGCGGGGTAGTGGGGGGGGGTTTTTTTTTGGAGCTTGGAAGGGCGTTTTGTTCTTTTTTTTGTTTTTTTTGTTTTTTTTGTTTTTGATTTTTGAAAACTTAGTTGTATTAGTGTAGCCACCCAAGAGTGTGATCCACTAATACAACCGTTTTTTTTTTTTTTTTTTTTTTTTTTTTTTGTTGCTGACAACACACGAATCATAAATCATGAGAACGACCTTGCCAAAATAGAATAGGACGCACGACGTGGGTGTGTGAGTGCGTGCAATGCGTGTCTATATGATTACGTTCGTTCCTTCTTTCTCTTTCTTCTTCTTTCTTTGAGGGTTTTTGAAGAGAGTTTAAAAAATAAAAAAAAAAAATGAAATTTTTGCTGTACTCTTCCAACCTTTGTCGAAAATATTGGGGGAAATGAGGGGAGAAAATGGGCTTTCGTGTTAGCCGCCAGACAAAGACGGTCAATTCACTTTTTTTTTGTTTTTGTTGTGGATTTTTTTTTTTATCAACAACTAAGGGAAGGGGAAGGGGAAGGGGGGTAAAGTCGCCCGAAGGCTTAGCGTATTAATTTGTTTGCATTACTGGTGGGAGGGGTCGATATTGACATGTCACCGACAGGTCGTGACACGTCGCTGACAGGTAGTTGACCGACTTCCGAAAGCACCAATTACCCAACTCATTTTGAGCAAACGCAAACTGATGCAGGTGGCAAATAACTCAGCCCCTGCCATGAAGGCAGCGAGGGGAGCGTTTAAGGTGAACGGCGCGTTTGGAGCTAAAGTCACCTTATTCACAACAAAAGAAAAATTGTTTATTGATGCAAGCATCCCTCTGACCTACATAATGAATTCGAGAGCCAGCCATCCGGACGAAAGCACAACAACAAAATAAATATAAAAAAAATCATAAAAAAAAAAAAAAAAATCGTAAGATAATTCTATACGATGTTCAGGTCCAGGCTGGGGTGCTTATAATGGAATAGCAATTGCTACCCCGCGTTTTGCTGTCCTACTTGGACCTGAACACCGGCCCTCATTGTTCTTGGCCACCTTTAAAATAGAACAATCAAGACAGAACATAAAAGTGTGGAAAAAAAAACTTCGCAAAAAGAGAGAGAGCGCAAGAGCAGGCGCACATAGGGATAGATACCGGCAGGAATACTCCTTTTTATTGTTTGATTCAAATAGAACCAAAATAAATGAATACCAAAGCAAAGAAAACTTTTAAAAAGAACAATAATAACAACACAAGCAAACGATACAATTTCTAAAATAACAAAAAAAAAAAAAAAAAATGCCCCAATTTGGCTGATATATTTTTTGAAAAAAAGGTGGACTGAAAAAGCTCTTGGTGAAAATGAATGTGGGTTATAGGAACACACAATTGGGGGGGGGGTCAAATAAAATGAGTTCGATATGATCAATGCACCTCACTGTGTACACGACATCACATCTAAATGAAAATGGTATGAATGGGAAAGAAAAAGAGGGTGGCGAAGTTGGTTGAAAAGTGGTTGTGTCGTTGTCACTATTTTTTTTTTTTTTTTGTTGTTGTTGATTGGGCATGCTGTTGGTTTAGTGTAGCTGCAATTCAGGCAATCTTCACATAGGGTTTTTTGTTTGTTTGTTTTTGTTTTTTTTGTGTGGAAAGAAAGAGGGGGCAAGAAAAGGAGGGGAGCCTGGGCAACTATAGGGGGAGAGGAGGAAAGAAGAAAGAAGGAAGAATAAAAGGAGGGGGGAGGCAGGGGCAGCTATAAGTAGGGGCCAGGGGCCGGGACTATTTTCATGAAAAAAATCCCCGTACAAAGTGTTAGGGAAATAGTCATAAGCAGCGTTCAGATTAATAAACCAATTCCATTCTAGGGGCCGAATTTATCTTTGGAATCATCGGACTCCGATCTTTCAAATAACGCCGGTTTTGAAAAAAAAATATTTTTCGCCAAGGCGCGAGAGGTTTTTTTGAGTTTTTTTACACCTATACTGTAGGCTATACAGTGGAGATTCCATGTACTTTTCCTCTATCACCAGGTACAATACTCAGTTGGGACATCATAAAAGATGTCGGGATGGCTTCCAAACTGATCTGAAGACAGACACTGCACTCCGCCCAAGCTGAGATTGCTACAACCTGTCTGTACTGTACTGTACTGTACTGTACTGTACTGTACTGTACTGTACTGTACTGTACTGTACTGTACTGTACTGTACTGTACTGTACTGTACTGTACTGTACTGTACTGTACTGTACTGTACTGTACTGTACTGTACTGTACTGTACTGTACTGTACTGTACTGTACTGTACTGTACTGTACTGTACTGTACTGTACTGTACTGTACTGTACTGTACTGTACTGTACTGTACTGTACTGTACTGTACTGTACTGTACTGTACTGTACTGTACTGTACTGTACTGTACTGTACTGTACTGTACTGTACTGTACTGTACTGTACTGTACTGTACTGTACTGTACTGTACTGTACTGTACTGGAATCCCGTCCCCTGATCATCAACCCTAATCGGTGCGTTCTAGTTGATCACCAGGGGGGGTTTTTTCTTTGAAGCGGTTTCCCCCCCTCAGGGTGGTTTCGCGGGGGCCTAATCACATGGCAGTGTACCCCCTAAGGGGAAGGCACAGGGGCCGGTAGTAACGCTAAGTAGGGGCCAGGGGCCAGGGTCCAGGGGCCAGAAAACCGTGTCCCATATAGCTGCCCCTGGGGGGAGGTTGTCTTTTTTTTTTCTCTTTTTTTTTTTTCAAAAAACAAAAAAAAAAACTAACCCCGTAAAGAAATACCCCCTTCTTACCAACCCCCAACCCCCCCTTTATTAGTTTCTGTTCTGTTTGTCTGCTTTCGGGACCAAAGCAAATAAAATCAAAAGGGCAGAATCAATCAGGGAAATAGAAATAATACTTAATCAGTACATAAACAAAACAAAAAACTGGTAAGGCGGGAATCAATTCGAAAGAGTACCCTCGGGGCATGGAAACAGTGCGACTCGATCGTCTGTAATTCTGCTCCAAAAATGGAGTACGAGAACAAGGAAAATAAAAGTTGACTTGAAAATACAAAGCCCTCTCGTGAACAATGTACCTTGGTATGACCGGGTGTACCTGGTGGACACCCAACCACGCAGTCTTACAATCCATTTCGTGGTTTCCATCTGATAAACAAAACCATATATGATCCCAGGCCTCTCGATGCCTTGGACTTGGGATACCTAACGATGTTCGTTGTTATGATTTTTTTAAAATTTAAAGATTGGGTCTGTACCTCAATGTTGGCCGAAGCTTTTGTGGAGTATTTGCCCAACAAAAAAAAAAAAAAAAAAAACATAAACTTTGTGTAGAGTTGCACAAAAAGGGAATGGGTTTTTAGGAATGTTTTGTTATTATTGCTTTGTGCTCTTGTTTGTTTTGTTTTGTTTTGTTTTGTTTTGTTTTTTTCTCTTTTTTTTGTTGGGGTGGGTTTTGTTTTCCTAAATTTTTGTAGACATCACGTAAAAATAATTGCACAAAAGGGCGTTTTTGTCAGGGAATAATGTCAAAAAAAAGAAGAAAAAAAAAGGGTGGAGTTGATAGTACAAACGCCTCGTGGACGCAGGCACTGACACTCCGCGGGTTATCGAACCCCGGAGTGTTGCATTTGAAAGCCGCTAACAGGGAAACTGTAAGCAGGTACCGACCCTCCCCCGTGAAATTGTCCCCCCCCAAAAAACGGTATTTTGCCCCGACGGACAATTTCAAGGCAGGGGGGGACAATTTCAAGGGAGTCGGGACAACCTTTGCTCTACCTTCTTCACACCAAAACGGCCACCCCCCTACAGTACGATAAATTGTCCCCCTTTTTGCCGTACGTGATATTGTCCCCCCCTCACTTTTTCCCCCAGGGGGGACAATTTCACGGGGGAGGGTCGGTACAAAAAAAAAGAACAAAAAACAAGTAATTGCTATCGGAAAAAAAACGGGGTGTGATGTGGAACTCCATCCTGTAGAAATAATCTACAATAAGCCCAGCATTCTGCTCTTCTGCAGGTATGTTAACGCTCTTCGTACACTGCCAGACCCACTGGGACTCCAGCATCTGAAACGTTCAAGAAGGGGGGCTGTCCTCTTCGTCCAGCACCATCTGCTCGATAGCGTTGTTGGACGCCCGCTCGGCAGGCTCGGCGTGGTCCAGCTCGTTTTTGTCCACAGGCTCCCCACATTGTCGTCGTCGTTGGAGCAGTGCGGAAGGAACACAGAATGCACAGACTACAACACATCGATCACACCAGCAAATCGCCAGGATGCTACGGTGGTTTCGAAAATCGCGCGGAGTTTTCCACAGCACACCCGCTTTTTTCTTAGCAATTACTTGTCCTTGTTGTTATTGTTGTTTTCAACCACCTTCCTTCAACCCTTGTAGGATCAGTTGTTATTTTTTTCGCGAAAACATGAAATTACACATTTCAAGAGAACAAATTAAAAAGGGTCCTTATTTGCATTTTTGGGATCCGCCCGTGCAGTGGTGGGGTCAATCTCGAAAATTGGACAATTTTTTGAGCACTTAAATTTTGAGAAATATGAGCCCGGTTGCTTATACGTGGGGCCCATTTTCAGCTAAAATTTTCCTCAAAATCTGGTTTTGTAAAATTGACCCTTTACTCCCCCCCCACATCGATTTCAATACTATACCTTACTTCACCTACGGTTGCCCTTACAGGGGGGTGAAGGAAGGTAAGTTGAAAAACAGAGCATTTTATAAGCCGATCGTGCTTGGTCATCTAACAAAAAATAAATGGCAACGGGTGTAACACGGGTATCAGAACGCATTTTTTGCGATGGGGTGGGTAGTGCGGGGGTGTTTAAATCCAGGTATGGGAAATCCCGCGAAGCATTGCTTGTAATGTGTGTGTTTGGTGTTGGGTTGGGGAAGGAAAGAACAAAACAACCGAGACGAACGAGAGGAAGCTTCTCGTGTGTATACTGCTCGGTGCAAAGGCTCTCTCAGATTGTGGGAACGCTGCTTCTCGAGAAAAAAAGTGAAGTTGATAGTGCAAACGCCTCTGGGACGCAGGCACTGACACCAGGGCTATTTCTAAATATGGGGTCCGGGGGGTCCAAAATCCAATCCGGGACACAAATTTTTTGGCAGATTTATTTTGTGCCAAAAACGTCCTTATTTGCATTTTTGAGATTCACCCGCACAGTGGTGGGGTCAATCTCGAAAATTGGACAATTTTTTGACCACTTAATTTTTTTGAAAATATGAGCCCGGTTGCTTATACGTGGGGCCCATTTTCGGCCAAAAAATGCTGCTCAAAAAAATTTTCCCCTGAAAATTTTTCAGCCCCAAAACATACTGCGATTGGCATTTCCGGAATCTGTCCGCACTGTGGTGGGGTCAATTTGCAGAAATGGCCAAGTTCTTGGTTTTGGTCAAAATGAGTGTAAGGTAAAGGGGCCAAGGTAAATCCCACAACCCAGATTTTCTCTCCCAGATGCTGAAACATGAAAATGCGCGAAAACACCGGCATTTGCATTTCCGGAATCCGTCCGTTCTGTGGTGGGGTCAATTTGCAGAATTGGGCAAGTTTTTGGTTTTTGTTAAAATGAGTACGGTGCCAGTGTGATGTTAGTGTAGAGAACAAGTTTTCTAAGAAACCCCCTCATAGCACCTCCGGCACGCGGCCTGGTGCGCCCTCCAGGGTTTTTCAGAAAACATCAAAACCCCCGTTACTTGCACAATCTGGAAGAAAACTTTCCAACACAAAAAAAATCGGCAACTTTCTTCAAGCAGAAAGCCCATCCCCCCCCTCTCTGTAAGTACTGTAGTACGTGCAAATTTTTTGGCAGCCCTGTATATAAGCCCCGTGCAAATTTTTTGGCAACTTTCATTTTCCAAAAATCAGGGACAGGGACAGGTTTTTAGAAATAGCCCTGACTGACACTCCGCAAAAAAAAAAAAAAAAAGAAACGAAAAAAAAAAGGGATTTCAACAACGATATGCTTTCAATAAATTGAAAGCATATTCTCAAAGGGCATCAGAGAGTTTGCTTTATATTCTTTTATTTTTTGCGTCAGATCCCTCTACATGCAGTGAAATTACGCGTGGGCAAGTTTTTCAGAAACGAAACGAACAAAATAAATCAAGTACCCAGCACTCACAAAAACACGTAAACATACACCCTCCTTGTGTGTTGTGTGTGAATGTGCTGCATTTTTCCTACAAAACTTGCCAAAAAAAGAAGAAGAAGAAAAAAAAAACACAACAAGAAATGGGAGGCGTGAAAGGTGGTTTTTTTTTTTTGGCCTCATGGTAACTCACAATAATTGATCTTTTGTGAGGGAAAAAAATGGTAAAGATAACCTTGGCCTCGCCCTTTGGTTACCTTGTTGAAGAGGAAAAGGGGATTGGGAGGAAAGAGATAAAAAAGTGGATAGTTGTTGATGCAGACACCTTTGACTGACCCACGTACGATGCCAGCCATTTGGATGAAAGCGGAGTAACAAAAATGAAGAAGGAAGCAGAAGAAGTGGGAAATAGCTTCTGCTGAGCGCTTTTTTTTCTTTTTCTTTTTTTTTCGGTTTGCTTGACCTTGGAAAAAGTACTAAAAAGTAGGAAAACCCCAGTACTTGAAGTACTTGATATAAATGAAAATCCTCATCCCACTGAGTACTTGGAATAAAGAAAGTACTTGAAGGGGGGGGGAAAAAGTTAAAAAAAAATAAATAAAAAAAGTGAACAAATACTTTGTACATCCATGGCTTGTGGAAAAAAAAAAAGGAAAAAAGGAAAAAAGAAAAAGGAAAGAAAGAAAAAACAAAGAAATTGTAGGTTTGCGTGATGTGTCTGAATGCGTTTTTGCGTCAGTTTTACACATACACTGGGAGTTTGGATAGGGTTTTATGAAGTTTTGTGTTTTGCTTTGTGTTCTTGCTTGTTTTTTTTGTGATAAATTGTTGGAGTAGTGTAGTTGTCTCGGTTGTGTTGCTACAGTTGTGCAATATCCACTGTCTTTTTTTTGGTACTGGGGAATGGTTTAAAAAAAGAGAGAAAATGTCAAAAAAAAACGTGAAATGACATTATTTTTCTTTTCTTTTTTTGTATGAAAGGCGTTGCCTTGCCAGAGCCAAAAACAAAAAAAAAACAAAAACAAACAAAAAAAGTTGATCAAAGAACAAATCATAAACCGAATTTGAAGTATTTCAACATATGCAATCAACAAAATTGATAGCATAGGAGGAGGGATCAACAAAAATGTTCCCATCTTTGAAAGAAGAAAAGGGGGGGGGGGGTCAACTTTGTGTGTGTGTTTGAAAGCAAATATGGGTAAGTTCACCCCAAGAGCGTGACATTGCCTTGCGTGCGTGGGAAGAGGGAAGTGAGGGGAGTTTGAAAATGTTTTTTGTATGTTTTGAAAGTGCTTTGTGCTCTGTTTAATTTTGCTTGATAGTTTAAGAGGGAAGTGAGGGGAGCATAGAAGCAAAAAAGAACTGTGTGGTATTTGCATAATAACTGATGCACTGAAAAACTCATTCGTGTTTTGCGCTCGCGGGTACAAGAAAGGGGGGTTTTGTTTGTTTTGTTTTTTTTTTGCCACTTTATTCTTACTTTTTGTGTGTTTCTTTTTGCAGCATGACCAAGAAAAGGGGCGGGGGGGGGGAATTTTTCGTTCTTTTTTTTGTGTTGGGTTGTGTTGTGAAGGTAGAACCAGAGGGGGTGGGGCTATTCAGGGGGGATAATAAATCATGGAAAAAAAAGTAAGACAAGACAAGGGTGGCGGTGGAGAACTGAAAAGAAAAAAGGAAAATAAATAAAGAGCGCTGTTTGTTTTGGTCTACAAAAAAAAAAAAAAAAAAAAAAAAAAAAAAAAATCAAAATAAAATACTGGAAATGAATGCAAGGCACAGGGAAAACGTGGATAGGGGGATTTGAAAGTTTGTTTTGTTTTGTTTTGTTTTTGCTTTTGCTACTTTATTTTGTACTTTTTTGCTTATTTGTTTGTTTACTTTTGCAGCATGACCAAGGGTCGGATACTGGAAATGAATGCAAGGCACAGGGAAAACGTGGATAGGGGGAAGAACGAGAGGGAGGGGGAAAAAAAACACGTCGCTTTTTGTGTTTTGATTTTTTTTTTTTTTTGGGATCTCTAAAATTTTGAAAGTGAATATAGGCGCAGAACACTGCCATTCTACCAAAAAAAAAACAAAAAAAAAAAAAGGGGAATACCCAAAAATGAAGAGAATCTTTTGAAAAGGAAAAACAAAAAAAAACAAAAAACAAAAACAAAACACAATTGCCAGATCATCTGAACGCGCATTCAAAAAAAAGAACACGCCCAACTCAAAAATCGGAAAACGCGCACTCGAAAACAAGAGAAAAAAAAAGAAGAAAAAAAAAAAAAAACGCGCGCACGAAAAGTAGGGCGTTCCAGTTTTTCCCGATTTTCGAACGCGCGTTCGGATGAAACAAGTTTTCGAACGCGCGTTCGGGGGAAAAAAACCGGAACACTTACCCTACTTTTCGTACGCGCGTTCCAGTTTTCGAATGCGCGTTTTTTCCGATGCTATGAATGGCGATATGGGGCGGCCGCTTTCCCTGCCCTTTCCCTGACCGTTAGTTGAGTCCGTTACCAAATCCACAATGAGGAAGTGAGGGGAAGCTGATAGAGGGGGAAAAAACTAAAGCAGAAGGTCGCGCTCGTATGCAACTGTTCTGCATAAACTTCATCCCCTGTCCTTTTTTTGAAGGGAACAAAAAAAGTTGTTTCATATACTAACTATTCTACTGAATAGAAGGTATACCTACCCCCCCCCCCGTGCATAAGTCCGACCCCCATGACCCGTGCATAAGTCCGATGACCCGTGTATAAGTCCGGGCAGATTTGGGATTAGGATCGGACTTATGCACAGGCCGACTTATACACCGGTTTTGTGTACTGGTGGTGGCAAAAATTTTTTTTGGGGCATTTTCCCGCTCGCGAAGCGAGCGGGGGGGAAAAATTGGGGCGTTTTTCCGCTCGCGAAGCGAGCGTAATTGTATTTTTATTGGCGGTGTATTCACCAGGGATCATCTTCGCGCTTCTCGTGTCAACGCGTCATCCTCACAATTCTCAAAGATGTGAACTTGTTACTGCAAAATTGGAAAACTTTGCACCCCAAACACCCGCAACAGCCAAAAGGTGCCCCTTGTTGCTGGGAGTTGGTTCTCATGTTTGATACCTGCACAGCAAGCATTCCTCTGAGTCCAACGCTGTTTGGCCTGCCTGCGGCGTTGTACCGAAGGTGCACGAAGACAGGGTAAATTTTGCGGTCCCTCATGTGGGTCACTCACACTGAGGTGACGTGCCACTGCATGAGTCTGGGTACCTGGGTGCACAAACCGGTGTATAAGTCCGATACCCGTGCATAAGTCCGAAACCCCGTGTATAAGTCTGGAGGCCCTCAGCCCCCCCAAAAATCGGACTTATACGCAGACTTATGCACGGGGGGGGGTAGGTAATAGAAAAAAGTTTGTAAGATGATCCTAAGCCTCTCGTGTTTAGTCACCCTTTTAAAAAAGGCAATTGCTATCGGGGGGGAAACCTCCCACGGGGGGTGCTGTGGATATGGGGGGACCCACGCTCCTGGAACTCCACCCCTGCACCTGAAACGTTCAAGAAGGGGGGCCTGCTCAGGCACCAACACTACCTGCTATACCTCACCCTGGTTGTGACCTACAGGGGTTGAAGGAAGGTTGTGGGGGAAAAGAACACTGATATATCGTGAATCACCTGGCTATTTTTTTTTTTTCTTCGTATCCACAGCCACTCACTGGGGATTCTAAGAGGGGTGGGGGAGGGCGGGGATTTTCGTTTGCGTGCTTTCGAAAAATCGTCGGTACCAAATATCGCGTTCTGGACCAACCTTCCTGAAATCGGAGGCCAGTAGTTGTTTTTTTTGGTTTTTGAAGAGGAAAAAAAAAAAATAAAATAAAAAATCGAAAAATGTCTGGAGTAGCTACTAGTGTCTGGCTTTATTTCGACACTGTTGAGACCCCCCTGTTTGCATTGCCTGCACGATGACCCTAACCGGCGCTAGGATTGGAACGCAGTAAAGTAAAAAAGTAAAAATAAATAAAATGCCTCGTCTTCTAATTGAAAGACGCGCATGAATGGACCAATGAGATTCCTTCTGTCCTTACCTACTATCTGGCGAAACAGCAGTCGGGAACGGACTTGAAACTGTCAGCGGGGAAAGAAGACCCTGTTGAGTTTGACTCTAGTCTGACTTTGTGCAGTGACATGAGAGTTTTTGTGTGTGAGCGTGATATAAAAAAAAAAAAATACTGAAAGACAATTTTGCAGGGCACACACCTTTTTTCGATCGGTTCTATTTCCTCTTTAGCCAATTTGGGGGGGTTTTTTTTACAAAACAAAACACATTTTTTGAGGCCCTAATTCTACGCAATGAATTACCCCCCTATTAGTGATCAAACTCACACACACAGACACACACACACACAGACCTCTCGATTTAAAGAAATCGATATGTTTCAAAGGGGGAGAGAGGGAGGGGGAAGCTTTCAATGAACATGCCTTACAGTGCATATCCATCTAAAATAGGGGAAGTAACGTTGAGGTGTACTAACGACTTTAGAGACGCAGAACACTGAAAAAAAAAAGGGGGAAAAAAAAAGGGAAAAAACTTGAAAGATGGCACTGTGCATCAATGTGAGCCACAAATGCGTTCTTCCTTTACAAAATATAATGCACAATACTACTCGATAATTCTTTCCTTTCATTTTTGTGTTTTCTTTTTTTTTTTTCCTTTTTTTTCTCGCTGCTCGTTGAGGTTGAGAACTGGGTCCTTTGGTTCTGTGATGTTGCACAAAACCCACCTTAGCCCCCTTAGACCATCTCCCACACGTCTCCGCATCCACATCCCGCTCTTTCTTCCAGATAAAACGTGTATACGATGAACTAATGTTCATCGACACACATAAGTCTCAAAAGGAGGGAGGGAGAGAAAAAACACGAATTGAGAGATACCCAACGTGTCACCTGGAACGAACTCAAGGTTTCACCCATATGGTGCTTCCCGGGGGGTGTGCATTTCACAAATTTTCACAAAATGTGACAAGTTTTCACAAATTTTCACCACACGAAAACTGCTACAAAATTGTGAAGGCTGGCGAAAAGTGGTGAAAAATTGTGAAAAAATGTGAAAAGTTGTGAATAGTTGTGAAAAGTTGTGAATTGATTTTTTTTTTGTGAGTGCTTTTTTTTTGGGCGGGTGGTGACCCACCCATTGAGGGGCACGCTGGGATTCACAAGATAGAACGTGATGTGGTGTACCAGTGTACCTGTGTACTGTGTGATGTGCGGAAATGACGAGAACTTGTCCATTTCGGCAAATTGACCCCACCACTGGCCGGACGGATTCCGGAAATGCAAATGCCGGCGTTTAAAAGCTTCACCAACGAGAGAAAAAAGGGTAGTGAAAAGTTGTGAATAGTTGTGAAAAGTTGTGAATTGAATTGAAAATTTGTGAAATGCATACCCCCCGGGAAGCACCACCATATATTATTATTTTATTTTCGTTGTTGTTTTTTTTTGGTGTTCCAAGAAAGTGCCAATACGGTCCCTGACAAGGGGTCCACTTTATTATAACAACCCCCCGAAACTGACAGGTCCCCTACAGGACTCCGGTTACGCCGTGTTTCCGTTTTTTGTTTTTTTTTTGGGTGGTATGAAGTGTATTTTCTACAGAAAACTGTCCGAGCGGTCGGTGGGAGGGGGGTGGGGGGTGGGGCAAAAAGGGAAAGGATAAAGATAGGGGGGTAGGGGAAGAAAAGGAATACCGTCCTATTTTTGTTTCAAGGACAGAACTAGTTTGTCAATAACCTTTTGGATAAAAAAAAAGGAATTTAAAAAAAAAAAAAAAAATGCAAAAAAATAGTGGTTTTTTGCCAAACCCATTTGGTTTTACAAATAACCCTAACTTTTTCTTGGAAACAAAAACAAAAAAAGAAAGAAAAAAATGAACAATCGAACATTTTTTCACACCTTTCCCCCCCCCCTTTCCGTCACCTTTTTTTGGTTAGATTTTTTGTGTATTTTTTTTCTCATTGCAATGACAGTTCACGAACCACGCGACGTGCATTATGCGCGATCTCTGCAGCTTTTGCACGCTCGGAGACACCGTTTGTCTTTTCATGGGTAGGCAGCACCATCGAAATTATCACATCAGCGACATTCTCGGATACTCCCGACTCTTCAGACAGCTTCGCCACCTCCACTGCACGCGACCCAGTCTTCATCCACCCAGGCTCTCCCCCTAGGATACACCTTGAAAACGGAACTCCCTTCGCACACTCCATCACCGAGGTTCCCAGCGAATAACAATCGGCGGCATACAGGGCCGTCGTTGTGATTGGGGGGTTCATAATATCAGGATCAGTATAGCGGCCGTCTCCAAGCCCTTCGCATGTAAAACTAGAAACAAGCGCCTCACGGCTTTTCCCAAAGTCGCAAATCTTGAAGATAGGTGCTTCGAAACCTGGTTTTAAAAGAGGGGTGGTGATGCTGCTGCGACGTTCGTCTTTGAAGACTAGGATATTGTCGAATTTGATGTCAAGGTGGACCCATCCCATGTCGTGGATTAGGTCTAATGCGGTGGCAATCTGCGCGGTAAGCTCCATCAGGTAGATCTCATTGCGTGGGGTAGCAAAGAAGCGACGCGCATCGCCCCCTTGACACCACTCCGTCAGAATGCAAAAATGCCCGGTGGGCTCGACCCAGGAGGTGAAGTAGCGGACGATCCCTTCGTTCTCCAGCCACGCCATGACGTACACCTCCTTTTTGATCTCATCGAGCTCCTGCTGCACACCGTTCAACGGCTTGTCAATCCTCTTCACCGCGTACCTCTTCTTATCAATCCGGTTCTGTACACAGGTAACCTTTCCATAGTTCCCTTGGTTTGCTTCTTGGGGAAACTGCGTGGCGCATCCACCAACACTCCGCGGAGCCCCCTTCTGCTCTGAAGGGAATGACAATGTGTCGCACGGTGGGTCTGTCAACAACACATAATCTTCGTTGAGTCTGCTGATCGGACCGTCTTCAAGGCTGTCGTCCTCATCCATCTCCTTGGGATGCAGTCCCGGAGACGAAGACGTAGCGGTGTACATCGAGAGGGGTTCCTCCATGACAGGGGTGTATGCAGGCGAAACGCGCCCCTCGGTTAGCAGAGACTGCATCTGCGTGAAGCTTGGCAACGATGAGGTGGAGGTCCGTCTGACCGATTCGCCCACAATGGTAGGGCTTCTCCCGAAGGAGTCGTTGTTGAAAGTAAATGAGTCTTCCTGGGTTTTCCCCCAGCTTGGTGTCTGATCTGCCGTCGAAGTAACAGAAGAAGGCGTACCACTCAAACACGATGCCGGAGTGTCCAGCGAAAAGGCGCAGTCACAATCCACAAAAGTACCGACGTGCTCGACCTTGCGTTTTGCGATTGGTGTATTAGGCTGCGGTGCAGGGGAGGCTCCAGGAGAGGTATGCCGAAAAGGGTATTTCCCAAACGATTGTGTTGAAGTTGTGAGGTCTGAAGAAAATGCGGTTTCAGAAGCCCTGCTAGAAGAAGACGGCGACCGGATCGCCCCCCACACACCTTTGCCCAACTCTTCACTAAGATCAGCCTTGGCGTTCAGTTCATGACAGAGTCCTATCAGCGTAGAGTCGTACAGAGACCTATCGGCAATGTCCATTCAAAACTTTTGGAAGAAAAAAAAAAAAAAAAAGAAAAGTTTATAAGATGAACCTAAGCCTCTCGTGCTTAGTCACCTAAAAAGAGAGAGAGAATGAGGGAGTCGTACAAAGCTAATAGAATAGAAACAGCAAAACCCAAAAAAAAGGTGTGCGATTTGACGTGGGCTGTAAAGTGTGTTTTTTTCTGTGGTGTGTCCACCACGGGGCAGATAGGGGGAGGGTGGGAGTGGGGGTAAAGGGGGGGTATTGAGATGTGTGTAGTTTCTGAAGAAGTGGTTGGGGGTTTTTTTTTGTACTCAGGTAGCTACGTAGCCTTCAGGGAGGCAATCGTGTGCTAATACAGAAAGTATCAGTCAAGGCTGTCCTTACAGACGCATGCCAAAGCGGCCGCCACATGGGTGTGGACTTTAGATTGAAGTTTCAGTTGAAGTTGGGGTTGTGGAGGAGGGAGGAAGAAGAAGAAGGGGAGAGACTGGGGGACTCTGACACAACACTTTTACTGGAACAAAAAACCATAGAACTGACATGCCATTTTTACTACTGTTTAATACTGTAGTAAGTAGTGCCACCCACATATGGTGCTACTGCGGCTGTGTAGTAAGTGAATCAGCAGTGATGAAAATAATGAGGAGAATGCAAAAAAAAAAAACGCATTGCTGATCAATGGATGAAGGATGGAGCAAAAAGGGTGGCCTTTTTTTTTTTTTTTTTGCTTTTGTTGTTGTTGTTGTTGTTGTTGTTGTTTTTTGTTCAGCCCCGCCGATATAAATTTCAGATTTTTTTTTTTCGCGTTCTGTTGAAAGGGGTGTTTTGCTAGCATTTGCCTACAAAGCGGCATCTCATAACAGGGCCACTTTTTTTTTTTTTGCATTTTCCGATCTGATCTCAGATTGGAATGAGGTCATTTTAGAAAAATGGTAAATTTGCATATTTCTTTTTTGGCTGTATAATGTGAGGGGGGTTCCCGAAGGTACTGGGAAACTCTATTTTTTTGTTGAGGAGCAAAAATATAATATCCTCTCCAATCAACAGAGCCAAATGCAAAAAACCCGCTCCCTACTTTTTCTTTTTCTCTTCCTTTTTTTTGGATAAAAATTGCATATCGTCACATCCAAAAAATATATTGCCCACCCTGCATCCCCGAGGAAAGGGTTATACTGACCCTTCACTTAGAAGGCTCGTATTGTCGGGGGTAAAAAAAGGTACCAACAAAAAGAGAAGCAAAAAAAAAAAAGAAAAAAAAAAAGATCAGGTACGCACAAAGCCGTTTGGTGGAGTGAGAGCACTCCACCCTCCCGCCAGCCCGAGATTTTTTTTAGTTTTTTTTTTTTTTTTTTGAGGCAGGGGACACACCATGGCTGTCAGATTAACTGCACATCTTTCCAAATTTATTTCTACCTGACTTTTTTGTCTGAAATTTTGTAGAGTTTGGTTTAAAGTGGTTTTAATACTACCAAAAACTTCACCAAATTTCAGGCAAAATCAGGTAGTCTTTTTTTTTGAAAAAAAAGGCCACAATTTTTTGTCAAAAAAAAACAAAAAACCAAACAAAAAAAAAAAAAGGGCAACTCCTGGTAAATGGAGGATATCTCGAACAAGAATGAGGTATGAGGAGAGGAGTGGAGTGAAGGGTAGGACATTTTTTTTGTTTCCCCCCCCGCTTCATTTTTCCATTTTTTCAGTTGGGTGATCAAAGCCTACCCTCCTCCCACCCTGGTCGTTATTTTTTTAACTTTTTTTTTTGAAAACTTTCACAACGTGTACCCCCCGCAAACGGGGCAATCCACGTGCTTTTTTTTTTTGTTGTGTCGACAATCACCTGCTAGTGCAGGATCTGTACTCAATGTCGCCCGAAGGCTATTTTTTTTTTTTTTTGGTTTGTATGAAAACTGGTGAAAGAACGGTTGCGCAGTGACGCCTTTTTCGAATTGTCGCGTGCAATTCTTTTCCCTCCACTGCTTGTTCGTATAGTACCAAAACTCCGCGCGGCGTTTACCAACCCCCCCGGTGAGCTAGTGGTGGCTGTACTGTGATAATTGCCCTATCATAATACAATAATACACATCACAATACAGCTGTATTGTGATGTGTATTTATGTATTATGATAGGGCAATTATCACAGTACAGTCATCACCACCCTCTTCCACCACTACAGTGTATTCACTTTATACTGTAAAAAGAAAGAAAAAAAAAAAAAACAGACTTGGTCGCTGAAGAACAAGTTGTGAATGGGTGGGAGGGAGGGGGGCGCGGGGGGTAGTATGGGCTGGTCACATTGTGAAAAAAGGGGAATATTGCAGTCCTTTGTTGAGGAGTCATCACAAAAAAAAAAAAAAAAAATGTTTTTTTTTTTTTGTTTCTCGTGCAATAGTTGGATACCACCTCTTATCTATGGATTATCACGCCACCCATACGCTCTCATGAGGTACTCATAATATATTCGAGGCCTTTTTCTTTTTCATTTTTTTTTTTTTTTTTGATAATTTTTATTCCAGAATTGAAGTCGTTATCATTTTTTTTATGTACAAAATAGTTCCACATTTTTTTTCGGAAAACCGCAATCAAAAGACCAAAAAAAAAAAAAATCCCCCCGAAGGGTAATAAAAAGAGAGGGGGAAAAAAGAGGGTGTGATTGTTTGTGTTGTTGTGGATGTGTTCGTTGGTTCCTTTTTAATTTTTGTTGGTGTGAATTAAAAAAAGAGAATATTTCAGTTGGGGATATTTTTTTTTTTGTTTTGAAACGGCTACTTCTTCGTCTTAGAGAAGGGAGTGGGTACTAGCTTTAATAATTACATCTTGTTTTTCTGTTGAAAAAAAAATAAAATTCGGCTAGAACCAGTGGGAACCGGTAATTCCTGCACCCCTCGAATACTCTGTACTTCTCCCGTCTGGTTCCGACGGCATCATGACCCCGCTTATCCCCTCAATTCCGTTTTTTTTTTCCTTTTCCTTATTGAGTAGCTGGGTCCCTAAGAGACAAAACTCAAATTCCAAGTTCTTTAAAAAAAAAAAAAATTAGCCCATGCCATAATCCTGTTTTAATTTTGAAGTTCATTTGTTCCTTGTTTTCACATTGTTGAGGTTGGGCATTTTTTTCTTTTGGGAATCGCGCTTCCCTTTTTTCTTCCCTTTTTTTGTTTTGTTTTGAAAGGTAAGGTTCACAATTCCTTGCAAATTCCTAAGATCCATCGGGTTCCGTAAAAGTGTTAAAAACACACACTGCCCAGCTGGAGTTTTTCCACCCTTTTTGAAAGGGTATTTTTTGTTTCCAAAGTACAACACTATTCCTCACGTAAAAAAAAAAAATACAAACAAACAAACAAACAAACAAACAAACAAAAATAAACAATAAACAAAATAATATTCCTTCAAAAAAAAAAAAATAAAGCTTTTTAGATGAACTAAGCATCTCGACACTACTTACTAGTCTTAGTCACCTTTAAAAAAAATGTACGACACCACCTCAATACCTACAGAAGAATCAGTTCGAGAAGAGAAAAATTGGGGGAAGGGGGAGAAAGGGTAACCACGTAACAAGAAGGCTACTGTGAGAGCAGAAAGGGAGGGGAGCTGGAGGGAAGGGAGGGGGGGGTGACAAAGTTTTTTTTTTTTTTTTGAGAAAAAAAAAACTAAAAAAACGCCCCTTTTCACTATGTGCTTTTTTTTCTCTTCTCCAAGATGTGTTCATTTTGTTGTTTTGTTTTTTTTTTTTTTTTGTGCAAAAAGTAAAAAGGGGAAGCGGTGGGGGGGGAATGCAATCATTGATCCCCAATATATTAGAATACGTACAGACAGCACACCTCATTTCATAAGAGCGTGGCAGATAGCAGTATATAGTACGAAAGCTCTGGTCTGACTCATTTCTCTATTTTGTGTTCGTTCTTGTGCTTTGTTTGTTTTTGTTTTTGTTTTTGTTTTTTGTTTTTTTGTTTGTTTGAATACCACACACCAGTATACCTATTTCCCACTTTTCTTTTTTTGAAACTGTTGGAATTTTGGAGCTGATATTCTTGTTTTTTTTTTTTTTTTCAATTTTTTTGTAGTTCGCAAAAACCCCTATTTCCCTTCATGCGTTTTTGTTGTTTGTTTTCACAGGGGGGGGGAAAAAAATAACAACTGGTTCAAAAAAAATTTCACACGTGCATTTCAGAACAAAAGAAACTTATTTCATATGCATTGTTTTCTTCTATCGAAATATAGGGTGCAGTAAATGTACCCGAACCGTTTAAGTGGATTGTTTCGTTTCTGATAGAAGAAGGGGAAAAAAAAGGAAAGTTTTGACAGAATAACTTAGCCCTTTGAGAGCTAAGTAGCATCTTGCAAAAGAACAGCTTTGCCAAGAGTACCCTAAGCGATGTGTACTTGGTCACCTTGAAAGAAAAAAAGATACAAGAGCTTTTGTAAGAATAAGAGTGCCGTTCTCGGGCACTGTTTTTGGCAAAAAAAGAAAAAGAAAAAAGAAAAGAACAGCAACAGATACGCGCAAAAGAAAAAGGTAAAAAAAAAAATTCAGTTTCATCCCTAAGGACCCCCAGCTTGCTGGGGGACCAAGGGGTTAACTCAATGTTGGCAGAAAAATCTTTTTGTGCGGAAGGAAAAGACGTAATTCGTCCTCAACCCTTGAGAGCAGCCTTTTTTTTGTTTCTTTCCCAGCCATTTTTTTTATTTGTCATTTTTTGTTTGTTTGTTTTGTTTTGCATTTTTTTTTGCAGAAGAGAAGTGAAAAAGACTTGAATTGTCCCCAACATTCCTAACTACAAAAAAAAAGGTATTTTGTCGCACATTTCACTTGCTTTCACTTGCTTTGTTTTTTGTTTTTGTTTTTGTTTTGTGTGTTTTCCCACAGTTTTCCCTTGAGGGAAGGAGCCAGAAAGTGTTTGTTTGTTGTCTTTTTTTTGTTATATTTTGTTTTGTTTTGTTTTTTTTTGTTTTTTTCATAATTCGTTTTCAATTCAGTTCGAGGCCTTCTCCCTTCTGGTCCTACAGGTTGTTGAGCAGGTTACCCTGAAGGTAGAGCTGCTGCAGTTGCTGTTTAGAGTAAATTTTGGTATTTTGGTATTTTGGCATAGTGTACATACATACTGTGGGTGTTACAACGTTATCGATAACGTTATAATACCCACAGTATGAGTGTAGACTGATTGAGGGAGTCTGCTTTTTACAGTGGTAACTTTGGAAATATTTTGGTGATATCAGTGTACACCCGAGGGTGAACTCCACGCACCTTTCCCCGTCTCCGATCCTTCTAAATACATACCAGATCAAGCTGCGGCTGCTGGTGAGGCTGCTGCTGTTGTTGCTGTTGCTGCTGCTGCTGCTGTTGGAGGAGCTGCTGTTGAAGCTGCTGCGGCTGCTGCTGCTGGGGCTGCTGCTGCTGCTGCTGCTGCTGCTGGAGCATCTGCGCCATTTCCGTCTGCCCCTGGGGGAAGAGCGGACGCTGCTGGAATGCAGCCCCTGCAGCACCCCCTTGCATCAACGGATGCATTCCGTTCCCGAGCGCCGCAGGGGTGGGCATGCCCATTCCTCCCACACCCATGGGGAACTGCTGTGGGGTCACGTTGCCGCTGTTGTTAGCAGGCGCTGTCCATGCAAGACGTCCTACCCGCAACAGATTGTCAATCGTGCGCAACATTGACACACGGCAGTCATCGTATCCCTGAGTGTACCCGCCTGGCTTCTCCAGATCCTGCTGAGACGGCAGAGGGAACATACCGAGCAAATCCTCTGGGACGTTTGCAAGCTTCACCACATTCGGTGGCTGTGCAGTGGGCGACGGAACTGAGCTGGGTCGAGCATTGGGTGACAGCCCAAACATATTCCCTGGGTGCATCTCCCCGCCACTCATGGGAGAGCTAGATGCGCTGGGGTTGGACCTGCTGCCCTTTCCGTCCATGCCGTACATCCCGTTTCCTGAGGCCATCGGCGCACCTCCTCCTCCGCCCCCACCACGGTTGCTTTGCTTCTTCTTGCCTCCGCCCTTCCCACCGCCACCACCACCTCCTCCACCACCACCGCCACCACTGCCGTCGTCCTCACCCAGGTCTGCGTTCGAGCGAGTCTGTGGCGGTGCTGTGGTCAGAGAGTAGTCCACCCGCATGACCTGGCCGCGGATCTGTGGTACCAACTCGCCTGCAGCGATGGCGGCGTAGGCCTTGGTAGCGTCCTCTGTCTTGGTGAAGTAGACGAAGCCGTATCCCTTGCATTTGCCGGTGCTTTTGTCAATCACAATGTCTGCCTTGAAGACCTGCCCGTAGGGGTTGAAGATCGCCTTGATTTCGTCCTCGGTTGTGGAGTTTGGGAGAGAAAAGCAGCCGAGCACGTTGCAGGGGCGCGCACCTCTGGGGAACGACTGCGATGGCTGCGGCTTCGGCTGTCTCGGCTCAGACGGCTCTCTGGGCTCTTTGGTCAACGAGAAGTCTACCCGCACCATGTGTCCGTTGATGACCAGGTCCTGGCAGGCATCCTTAGCCTCCTGTGCAGAGGGGGTGTCTGGGAAGTAGACGAATCCGAACCCTTTGCAGCGGCCGGTGGGACGGTCCTTGACGATCTTGACTTGAAGGATGTTTTGGCACTTTGCGCGGAAGGCGGCAAGGACGTCCTCCTCCATGACGTCGTTGGGGAGGCCGAAGACAGAGAGCACCTCGTTGGCAGGTGCCTCGCGACGGTCCTTCTTGGCGGTCAAGGAGATGTCCACACGGATGCGGCGGCCTTCGAATTCAGTGTCGTTGGCTCCGTTCTTGGCAGCCGTGGCAGCCTCGGGTGTGGAGTAGTAGATGAAGGCGTACCCCTTGCATTTGGAGTTCGGGCTTGTGGGCAGCGCGTTCCCCTGGGCGTCCTTGAACTTCTCACGGATGGTGTAAATCTTGTCAATCTTCCCGTAAGGGCTGAACGTTGCCTGCAACTTGCCGTCCTGCGTGTGGTGCGGGAGGTTGAAGATGCAGATGACGTTCTTGCTCATTGCGTCAGGGGGGAACACATATTCGAAGCCCTTCAGCTCTTCGTCCAGACCTTCCTGGTCGTCCGCTGTGGGTTTTTTTATTTTGATAAATTGATAAACGACGCAGACAAATGAAAAACGGTGGCTTTTTAACTGTCTCGTCACCGTTAACAACGTTTACGAAGGTGTAGAAGGACGATATTTTTGCTTTTTTACAATTATTTAACATATTAACATACGTTGGGGAGACTGCGGCTGTGGGATAGACCCGTTCTGCGCACCCATATAAGGCTGGCCCTGCTGGAACGCGCCCATCATATCCTCCTGTGGGAAGCCTCCCACCTGTACATGCTCAGGGTTCATAGCTAAAATAGACGCCGTTTCTGTGGACCTAATGGCTGACTAAGCGGTGAGCACGCTGAACGCGCGTGTTTTGCGTGTGGTTTGTGTAAGGAAAAAAAGGGAGAGAAAAAAAAACGAAAAATGCACCCGCAAAGTCAAAGCAAAAAAAAAAAGCAGAAAATTCCCTTTATTCTTATTCAAGCAGGGCAAAAAAAGGGGGAGGATGGGGGAAAACCACAGACGTTCAGGAGTTCCTATATGCCTTTAAAGAAGGGGAGAGGGAGAAGTAAGTGTTCCTGCAAAGTGTGAAAATAAGATTTTTGAGAGATTTTTTTTTGAAGAAAATGCGGAACGGTGCAGAATACTGCCCAAAGGGCAGGTATAGGTTTGTGGGTCGTTTTGAGCATGGAGGATCGACCCTACCTACGTCAGACCCATCGCTTCAGCACCATCCATTTTCGGGACAGGTTTTCATTCATCAGGTGAGTTGTTACACAACTCCACCACGCAGGTATACAATCCTTGAATGCGATATGGAGTACCTCTGATACAATTTCCGCAAAAAAAATATCTCTTTTTTTTAAACTCCAATTTACCGATTACCTTGTGTATACAATGAGGGAGGAATCTAGGGTATTAAAAACACACACATTCTTTGAGGCCATATTCCTCGCAAAAGAATTACCCCCATATTAGTTATCAAACTCACACACACCCACACCCCCTTTCCCCCCCCCCACCAGGCATGAGAATAAGGCCCGGACCCCGGACCCCGGACCCGGCCCCCCGGAACCCCACACCCCCCTACCCTCTAAGAACTTGTCCATTTTGGAAAAGTGACCCCACCACTGGCCGCACGGATTCCGAAAATGCAAATGCCGGTGTTTTTTGGTATTTTCATTTTGCACTCTGCCCGGCACCTTGCCCGGCACCTTGCCCGGCACCTTGCCCGGCACCTTGCCCGGCACCTTGCCCGGCACCTTGCCCGGCACCTTGCCCGGCACCTTGCCCGGCACCCTGCCCGGCACCTTGCCCGGCACCCTGTCCGGCACCCTGTTAAACCCCGACACCCCCACCCATTCCCAGCACCAACACATCCACAACAGAAATTTTACTATGTCATCACCCCAGGCAGCTGTACATGACAGCCTGTCCGGCACCCCCGCTGTCAAGAGGGGGTCCCGAGAAAGCCCCATTTGTGAATCTTTACATAGATTAGAGTCAGCTTAGAGATCCCCTCACCCCACCCCACACCCAACGTGTCGTTCAGCACTCCAAAAAACCGAGACCCCCTCACCCCCACCCCACCCCTTGTGAGAATAGCCCGGACCCCGGACCCCGGACCCGCACCCCCCTAACCTTATTCTCATGCCTGCCCCCCACACCCCCCTTCTTCTACTCACCCACTCAACCTCCTCCACCTTCGGGTTGGGTTTCGAGAAAGACTACGCTTTGCCTTGGGGCCTTTCTTGCTCGAGGGGCGGGACGGGGAGGGGGTACACTTGAACTCAGAGCTGGCTTGACCACTCCTGCACCTGCACCTCCGCCCCCACTTCCCCCTCCCCCCCCAATATGATGCAGCTTGGTCTGTCTGGCACGCCGTTTTTCCTCCACCAGCTGGCTCTCAAGGGTTCTGACCAGACCATGCTTCGCTTCAAGCGAGACGGAAAGCTCCGTACACCTCTCCTCCGCCTTCTTCAACTGCGTCTGCAGCTCCGCCAGGTCCAGCCCCGCTGCGTCCTCCCTCCGCCTCACCTGCGCACACTGCTCCTGCAGCCGCACCACAGCCATCTCGAGGTCTGTCCTCTCCTCCTTCACCACGCCCATTGCTTCCTTCAACCCTTTTACCTCCCGCTCCAAGGATGTGTTCTGCATCTGCATCTGCGACAGCTCCCTTTCGAGATCCTGGATTTCCCCTTTGAGAAGCGTTTCTTGCCTGAGAGCACTTCGTTGCGCCTCTTGGAGAGGTGGGAGGAGGGCCTGGAGGGAGGCATTTTGGGAGGCAAGAATGGCAGCTTTTTCTTCAGAGGCGCGTTGCATGCGGGATGCTACGGCGTTTTGGAGACCTACCTGAGTTTCAGCAGAAGACAGTTGGGTGCTCAAATCAGCGATTCTGGAGCGATGGTGTACACCTTCGCCTGCAGCTTCATGGCGTGACACCTGAGCTGCACGGAGCTCTTCTTTCAAAGAGGCAAGCAGCTCCGAGTCCTTCTCCAATAAAGCCATCTTAACCCGCATAGCAGAAGCAGCTTCGTTCTGTGTGTCCACCACCTCCTTCATTTTCGTGATATCCTGAAGGTGTAGCTCGTCGTTGTGCTTCAAAATTTGGATCGTTTCGTGGAGTTCTTCGTCTCTCTTTGCCATCTCCGCTTCAAGAGTGGAAGCCCTCATCGTTCCATTGTTTTGAGCTGTCGTAACTGCAGATTTTAATTTATCATTTTCCGTTTTCCTCGCGATTGCCTCAATTTTTAATTCTTGAAGTTGAGTTTGAAGGCGTTCAGAAAGGGTCTTTAGTGAAGCTGTCTCCATCTGAAGCTGAGAATTTTCTCCAGAACGCCGTTCAACCTCCTGTCTCAGCCTGCTGTTCTCCTGTGTAGTGTCTAAGGATGTTTCTAATGAGCTTTTTGAGAGTTCTGTTAGCTCGGATTTCAATTCTCTAATCTCTTCTGCAAGGCGAGACCGTGTTGTAGTGCTTTCGGAGCGGAGTGAGGTGATGGTGGTTTCTTTTGCCTCTAGTTCTTCGCGTAGGGTTTGGCATTTTGCGGATAATGCGGAATGTTCCATGGTTAGCTTGTTATTGTTTAGGGAAAGATCGCGGTGGGTCTGGCGCATCTCGGCTGTCTTTTCTTCTTGTTCGCGAAGCCCTGCCTCCAGCCTTTTGACAGCCATTTCCCCCTCCCTCCCCTCTTCTGCAGACGCCAGCTTCAGTTCGTTGTGCCGCCGGGAGAGAACCGCGAACCGTTCTTCAGAGCTGTTTAGTTTGGTTTGTATGACCTGAAATTCAGTGTTTGCGGTAGAGTTCTTCCCTTGAAGGTCAAGGAGAAGCCGTTCCAAGCGGGATTTTTCTGTCAATGTGGAGTGTTGTTTTTCCTCTAAAAGCTGGTATTTTTTAGTGAGCGAATCAAGATTGGATTGGAGAAGGCTGCGTGCCGCAAGATGCGCTGTACATATTTTGTTATGTTCCGCTTCAAACGCAGCTCGCTCTGTCTCAGATTTATTTTGTGCGTGCTTTGCCAGCTCCAAGCTTTGACTCGCGTTAGCACCAGATCTCACCGAAAATGCTAGCTTTGTTCTCAACTCCTCAACGGTATCTGATAATTCCGCTGTTTTTCGTGCAGTTTCATAATCAATATTGTTTTCTTCTTCTTCGACGCCTTCCGCAAAAACTGCTTCAATCTGCACCATCCCCGCCTTAGATGCTTCCTCCTTTTCCTCAATTTCCAGCATCCTTTTCATTTCTTCCACCTCTGATGAAAGAGCAGAAAAAAAAGATGTAAGATTTTTCCCGGAACTGCTCACCTCTATGCTGTGATTCGCCTCCCCTCGAAGGCGGAGCAGATGGGATTGCAGTTCTGAACGTTTTGCGGCCTCTTCTACAAGCTGTCGTTCCAGTTCATTCACTTTGCGTACTGCAATGTCAGGAAGGGGGATGCTCGGGCCTCCCTGCATTTCAGACAACAGTGCTGTCAGCGTATTTGCATGGTTCTTCCAGAGTCTGCCATCTTCTACAGCTTGCTCCAGCTTCTCTGTTAACAGCGTTGTCTCGGCAACCGATGCTGATAAAAGGGTTTGAACCGCACCCCAATCTTCTTGACTGCATATCACCCCTTTCCCTACAGATTCCACCAAATTTTCAATTCGGCAGAGCCGTGCAAGAAAAACGGTTTGGTTTATTGTTGGACTATCTTCCTTCTGTGTCTCAATACATCTTATAAGATTTGGCAATAACAAACAGTGTAGAAGCTTTGGAAGAACATTATACTGCGGTGGAATTGGAATTTCTGCGCAAAATTTTGAAACAAATTGGAGGCTTCGTTCTGCATATTGTACTGCGTTAGAAATGTCTTGAGCGAATAATGTGGTATGCAAAGACAAAGCCATCTCTTCCCCCTTCTGCTTCATTTTCGCGATACCCCTAGATTTGGCTTCAGAAAAGATCGTTTCCATGCCTCGCTGTACACTCCGAAAGGTTGCTAATAAAGCGTGGAATTCATGAAACGCAGATCCATCCTTTTGTCCCATAAAAATTTCCCTTTGTTGCAGCTCTTTTGCTTTTGAAGAAATATGCTTCAAAACGTCCAATTCTGCTATAAAATGGGAGGTAATTCCGTCAGTTTTCCCCCCAAATGAAAGGCTCTTCCGATAAGCATTTAACAACGTGGTTTCAAATTGAATGCGAGACCCATCTTCTGTTGCCTCAGAGGTGCTGTCTCTCTGGCGGCTCTCCGGTTTGGTAGCCAATCGCGCAAGAAGTGCGTCCGCTGTGAGGCTCGACCGCATCGCCCCATACACCGCCCCAACAATGCGACTCCCCCCTCCCAACACCGATGCCACACTATGCACGACATACCCCTCCTCCCTCACTCCTTTCTCCTCCATCTCTTTTAAAAACGCTTTTTCCATCTGGATCTCACCGTTAACAAAGATAAGATGTAATACTCCGTGAAGATTTGCACTAAAGGCAGGTAACATTGAATTTTTTTTGGCCAAATCTACAACAACAATGGAAGCACAGCAAGAAGCGGTGAGGATTGACAATGCGGGTGACGTAGGTGTGGTTGAGGCAGAGAGGAGGTGGGTTACCCCGGGAAGGCCGGAGAGGTCGACGACAACTGGGGTGAGGGGTTCGCCGTATCGGTTGGTGGTTGACGCCATGGTGAGGCAACTGGTCGCTAGGGAGCTGTGGGGGCCACCCCCTTTCCCCCATCTCGGGGTGCTCCCAGCCCCGCTCACAACCCGCAACAGAGCCTCTCTTTGCGGAAGGTCTACATCGCAAAAGAACAACGTCAAGCCTACATCACCTTCTATAGCACGTACCTTCTCCCCTCCGACACCAATATGCACTGTACGATTCGCTTCATGGATAAACGGCTCGAATTGCATAAAGAGAGAGAAAGGAAGACAGATGTGAGAAACAAAAAAATGGAGTAAAATAAGCACAAAAAACAAGAGAAAAGGGTGAGGGGGTACAACCCTTCCGTCTCGAAGCTGTAGGGAGGGGTAAGGGGGGGTTGGGCAGGCTTGGTTGTATTATAGGTGCTCGGCCCCGACCGAATACCGTATTATTCGTATAATACGATTACCGTATTATACGGTGTTATACGGTGCTGCTGGGGACTGAATACTGTATAATTACGACGTATACCTACAGGCGGCTCGGGGCGCGTTGAGGTTAGAGGAAGTGGTAGGGAAGACGTTCAATGGTCGTACGGTGAAGCCAAGGTGGTCCAAACTCTCGACCTCCCAGACGCAATGACATAGAAAGTGATGGGATTTTTTTTTTTTGGACATTTTCCCTTCGCTCCACGAAGTATTCCACAAATTCTGCTGAAAACTACAATTCTTAGACTTCTTTTTGTGTACCATCACAAACAACGCCACGGACTCGTCCTTGACTATGTGCTTTGTATGTTCAGAACAATGAAGAAGTACAAACCGGACTGCATCGTCATCTACTCTTACGCGCAGAGCACAGAGGAAAAGCGTTTGAAAGTTTGCCCTAGAAATGTCACATCCCTCTTTGTGAAGAGTCTACCCTTTTTGGTGTAAATGACGGTAAACCCCAATCATTGCAGTTCTACGTTCATTTTCGAGGTTTACATCTGAAAGCGGGGGTTAGCTCCCAACTCCCAATATTGGTCCTAAGGCTATGGGGATGGCGGAAGAGGAAGAAATGAAAGAAGGAGAATAGAGCAATAGAAAGCACTTTCGTGGGAGAAAATAAAGAAAAGTTTATATAGATGACCCTAAGCCTCTCGTGCTTAGTTACCTTAGAATAAAACAGGGATGGGGGGGGAAGGCTTTTTTCTTTATTTTGTCGCCCACAATCAGGGCGTGGCCTGTGTGGGGAGTTTTTTTTTTATTCTATTGAGAGGGGCTTTGCCAACCACCTCCACGCGGGAGACATCTTTTGAACAGAAAATAAATAAATAAAAAATGTGTAACATTTGGTGTGGGCTGACGACCCCAAAAAAATAGCAGAAAGTAAGCAGAAAAATAGCACAAAAAATAGCACCTTCCTTCAGCCACACCATATAGTGAACATAGTGAAGTTTTGATATGTGCGAGATACCCTATGCATACCTAGAAAGCGAATATGATATTCGGCCTATATTCGGATCCAAAATTCTTGGGCCATATTCGGCCTATATTCGGATCCGAATATAGGGCGAATACGAAATTCGCCTTCTATAGGTATGCCTATGGGAGGCAAGACACCGACTCCTCATTCGAAACGAAACATGGGTAGTATCTGGATCCAGATTCCAGGTAATTCCAGAAAAATTCCAGGTATTCCAGATCTGGATTTTTTCTGGAATTAGACTTTTTGCACTGTTGGTGACTGTGTGTTTACGTATGTACCACGAATTTGTCCATTTTGGCAAAGTGACCCCACTACTGGACGGACGGATTCCAAAAATGCAAATGCTGGTGTTTTTGGACGATGTATAATACACGGGTTGCCTACGATCGTAGTACGATCGTTTACGATCGTACCAAAAAACGATCGTAACGATCGTAAAATATCGTACTACGATCAACTACGATCGTACTACGATCGTAAACGATCGTAGTACGATCGTAGTACGATCATTACGATCGTAGTACGATCGTAGTACGTTTGCCAAACGAAATAACGAATATCGCTTGAAATACCGTTCGATATTCCTTGCATGGTGTGCATGAAGCACACACAAGGTATATCAAACGATAATCAATCAGATAAAACGTTACATCATTGGAAAATTGTTGGCACCGCCGCCCTGTCTTCGTATTTATTACGTCGACAGGCCAAACAACGTTGGGCTCAGAAGAAGCAGTGCTAGACAGTCACTGGGGATCAACATGAGAACCAACTCCCAACAACACAGGCTACCGAAGTAGCAGGTGGGGTGTTGCGGGTGTTTGGGGTGAAAGAAAATCGATTTTGGTAAGTTCCAGCAGAAAATTCTTAAGTTTGCACTAGTCGAGAAGGGTTACCACTGCTCACCGAGCGGTGCACCCATTTAAGGGTGGAGAAGCGTGACACGCACATACAAGTATGCACGTTACTTCAACAAAGGCTGAATTCTGGTAATTCTAAGGGATGTGAATTACAGCCACCACATGGTTGTCATTAGGTTACTACCTTCGTCGTAAACGTATACAAAGGTTTCGCCCCCTTCTCTTTCATGCAAACTTAAGAAAATCCTGAAGTAACTACAACCTGGCGTGCGGGTACAGATGCATTGCTTTGTTCTTTCCTCAAAGTCATGTGTGATCTCTCGGGTCTGTACTAAAGTCAGTGTTTAGATAAGCATCCACTTGACTCGTTCTAACAACCGTTGAAATCTAGAACAAAACAATACACTGCCCCTTCTCACACCAAGCCGCCATGCTTCAAGAGCATGCCCTGGGCAAAAATTACTGTGACAAAATTAGTTTTCTGGGGGAACGCAATATTTTATTGTGCCCAGTCCTCCGCAAGCAGAGGACAGACTTTCCGGATCCCGAAGTCGAATTTCTTGCACTAGCTATGCTCCCTGGGTTAATGGCTATAGCAGTGACTGACAGAGTGTTCCCACTCCCCTTTCCACCCCATATGTTCGCTCGTTCTGCACAGTTGGTTCTCGATGTTGCACTCGCGATACCTGTTTAAAAGTGAAGTTGTGAGTGGTGGGGAATTTAAAGAAGGTGATTTCTTTAAAAAATAAGTTGGCCTGAGGGTGTAAAATATTGTTATGGAGACTTTTTGGAGGAAATACGAGTCGACGGCCTTATTTTGTTGAATATTCACCAGAAAGTTAAACATATTTACATACCTTGTCTTGCGCCTTCGCTGCTGTCAAGGTGCCTTCTCTGGGTACCCAGTACCCAGTACCCATAATACCCAAAATAATTTAGGATAATACCCACTGGGTATTATCCTTTTTTTTATTTGTTTCAATACTCCAAGGCAGGGATTTTTCTAATTCTGGATTGGGATTGGGATTTCGGAAAAATAAAAAAATTCCCTGAAAAAAATTCCCTGTTTTTCCCTACAGCAATTTCAGGTATATTCTACTCCACCCCACCCCCAGAGAGTTTCGCCTGTGGGATGCGATCGATCAACGCGATCAAATAAAGCGAAAAAGGGGAAAACAGGGCGTTCGCTATCGCCATCGTTTTTTCCTGATCGTGGCGAAATGCCAAAAAACCCGAAATTTTTGCTTTTTTACTAGTGCTTAAAATAGGTCAAAAAAAAATTTTTCCGCCGGAGAGAAGCTAGTTCGTGGGGGGTGAATCCCTGGTGCTGAGTGATCAAAAAAAATTGCGATTTGCGCGTGATCCCTTCCCCAGGACTAAAACCAGCAAAACGATGGAGAATTTCATCAATCCCCCCTCACTGAGGGTTCTCTTTGTGCTGTTTAATCGAACAGATGTACAAGAGAGAAGCATCCGTCATATGAGACTTCATCCTTATTTTGATTATTTTCAATAAACTAACCCGTCTCTCTGCCTCCACCAAGGTTGAAGATAGAGTTGACACGAGTAGTGACACCTTCTATAACAGGGGGTACGGGACACCTTCAGCTGACTGCAGGATTGAGGAGCGAGCGGGAGTGCTGGGGAAACTTCCTCTCACGGCAGGCGGGTTTGCGGATGATTTTGAGTACAGTGGACACCCCCTCTGTGACCCCCCCTCCGGGGGGGTCGACAGGGTGGTGGGGAGAAATCTCTCTCTCTTTTTTTTTTTTTTTCCTCCCTTTTTTTTTTTTTTTTTATTTATTTATACAGGGTTTCGCCCCGGTGGGGCGAAGCCCTGGGGCGAAATAAAATGTCATTTTTTCAGGAAAAGATTTTTTTAACGAAAAAAAATATTTTTCGCCCCGGGGCGAACGCCCTGGGGGAAAAGGAAAAAAAAAAAAGTCCCGGATTTTTGAGGAAAAAATTGGCTCTGCAGGCGGTTGCTGTAGTTGTGGGTGCGGATGTTCACGTCAGTTGCAGGCAAGCATCCAGCATCAGAGACATTTGAGGTTGTGCACAAGAAGAAGGAGAAGACGTGTCAATCGCATTCAATTATGAGGGTTGGAAGACGGAGGAGATCTCAAATGTTGCGTACCGTGGCTTCGCCAGGAACCTTTGGGTGCCATGACTGCCGTTTCTTTCATAAATGTACCGAGGTTACTGATAAGGCTGACACACTACGGATTGTGGTTCACCCCTCCCCACCGCATCAGAGGGGAGAAAGCGCCACGCCTCCCTGCACTGGCAGGGAGTCGCGCGCGCGAAGCGCGCGCAGCGACCGCTTTTACGGGGGGAAAGCTCGGGACCCCAAATGACCCCGGCGAGAGCCCTGACGACATATCGGGAAAAAATTTTTTCCCCCCCACAAAAAAGTCAAAAAACAGCCCAAAAACAAAACCAAAAAAACAGGGAATTTTTTGGATTGGGATTTCGGAATTTGGCCAAAAGGGACGGATTTAGAGATATCCTTGCTCCAAGGAATTTGCTAAGGAAAAGTCGATATTGTGCAGTAGTGCATATGGTTTACCCCCAGATCGTCAAAACACCCGATTTTTGCGTTTTTTTGCACTTTTTGGTGCCCAAAAACCCAACTCAGGGGTCGAAATTTTCCCGAAAAAAAAAATTTTTTTTTTGAGATTTTTCGATTTTTTGACAAGGCGCTGGCCCATACAAAATGCACTGGTGGTACAGAAAATGACTGGGGAATTAACTCTAGATGCTCAAAACAGCCCAATTCTTGCTTTTTTTGACTTTTTGGTCCCAGAAGGGTACCTAGGGTGTAGTGAGCAGGCCTCAAAACACTTGTGAAAAAAAAATTGGGATTTTTTTTTTTTGAGATTTTTTCAAAAATCGACTTGTCTTTGGTAAAAATCACGAAATTTTGGGTTCGCGGAACCGCGTTTTAGACCCCCCTAGATGCTCAAAAGTGCCAAATTTTGCTTTTAATGGCCTCAAATCGTCGAAATTAGCCCTATATAGGGGCAAAAAAAAAAAATTCGAGGGTCTAGGTATGGAGAGCGAGCACCTTAGAAGGAGGATCGTACGATCGTACTACGATCGTACTACGATCGTTACGATCGTAGTACGATCGTTTACGATCGTAGTACGATCGTACGATCATAATACGATCGTAAGTACGATCGTACTACGATCGTACTTTGATCGTAGTACGATCGTAGTGCGATCAAAAAAGAGCTACGATCGTAAGAGATCGTACTACGATCGTAGGCAACCCGTGATAATATTATTTCCCGGTCAAAAGACCCTCACAAATTATAAAATGGGACCCCCCGCTGTCAAGGACATGTCGATCTTGGCCCCCTCCGGAACACCATGTGATGGAAATTCTAAAAAACCTTTCGTTTATTAGTCTTTGCCATTGTCGCTGAAGCGCTCACTCCCTCTATCCCTGAGTTCTCTTCCTATTCACATTTACGCTGTGTAGAGAGCAAACAAAAACCATGGAGAGGAAACCAAACGCAACGACCACTTCCAGATCGGAATGTGCGTTTGTGTTGCGCGCAGATTTCTGCTTAAACCCACCTGGAATACACCTGGAATTGACCTGGAATTACCTGGAATTGACCTGGAATCACCTGGAATACCTGGAAAAAACCTGGAATTTCACGAAAAATCTGAGAAACCTGGAATCACCTGGAACTGGATCCAGATACTACCCATGACGAAAACAAAAAAAACAAAAGTTGACTTGAAATACAAATCTCTCTCGTGAAAAGTGTATAAGAGAAAGTGGTGTGTACCAGGGTGGACCCCCAACCATGCAGTCCTACAATCCATTTCGTAGTTTACAAAAAAAAGAGAAGTTGAAAGTACAAAAAAAGAAAAAGAAAAGTTTGCAACGTAACAATGTAAGATAACCCTAAGCCTTGGGGGAAAGCTTAGTCATCTTAAAAAGGGAGGGAGGGAGGGAGGGAGGGAGGGAAGTTCGAATGCTTTGAACCCAAAAGCCTCTCAGCAAAAAAAAATAATAATAAGGCGCCATCATGCTCGTCATCGGGAGGAATCTGGAGGTCGAGGGGGAGGGGCCCCGCCCTGGATTTTTCATAGCTTTTTTTTCTTCTTCTCTTCTTTTTCAAAATCCCCAAAAACCGGTGTTCACGGTTTTCAAAACCGATATAACCGGCATAGTAACCTCCCTTGAACCCCCCTTTAAAAAAAAAACCCCCCCTTCCCAAATCCCCAAAACTTCTCAACTAACCAACTAAACACGTTTTTCCATTAGCTGCGCTTTTGACATTACTGTTCCATCCTCCATTCTTGTCATTTCGTTTGCCCCGAGACAGCTGGCAAGGTTTTTGAAGTACATTTCGCGTGGGTCGAGGGCGATGGCTCGTTTGAACAGTTCTGTGCGGAGCATTACGGTGCCATCTTCGAGGATCGTCGATCCGTTTGCCGGGAGAGACAACCCCAAATGGTTGAAGGAATGACTGCAGGTTGGGTCTAATGCTATGGCACGTTTGAAGAGCTGTCGTGTGGTCATCACTGTGCCGTCCTCTAGCGTGGCGGACCCTGTCATCGGAAGAGACATCGCTAGGTAGTAGAACGCACGGCTGCTTTGTGGTTCGATGGAAATGGCTCGCTTGAAGAGTTCCTCCTTTGTCATGACGGTGCCGTCCTCAAGCTTGGTGCTCCCATTATCAGGCAGCGCCCTTGCCAGGTAGCGAAGCGCCCTGCTGCTGTCTGGGTCCAACGCTAAGGCCTGCTTGCAAATGTCGATCCCGGTTACGCGCTTTCCGTCCAGAAGCATGTCGGTTCCATGCGCCAAAGATCTCGCCAAATCACACAACATATCGCTAGACCTCGGAACCACCACCATTTTCCGGTGAGATCTGAGTGCAGTAAAGATTGGGTCAGCGCGGACCATATGACGTTGACCTGAAACAAATTGGGGGACACATGATATCGCAGCGGTTGCGCGGGAGCAGAGAGGCGGACCCTGGGTGACAACCTGCGCATCACCTCCATATCGGATCCGCTCCCCTTCCGCCGCCACGCAGGACAGGGTGGCGATGGCGGACCCTACGTGCAGCATATCACAATACCGTTGCAGGGACACCCGCCCCACCTCTTCTGCCGCAGCAGCGCAACGTCGCATCACCGCTTCTTCGAGACCTAAACAGACGCGGGCTAACTCTGCCGAGAGATCCTCCTCAGCAGCAGCGGCGGAAGCATCCTGGAGGTCTGCCAGCTGTTTTTCCGCCGCCTCGCGAGCAGACGCAACCTCCGTCAAACATTGCTGTAAATTCTCTCTCGCCTCCGCTTCTGCGTAGAGCACATCCACAAAGCTGTGCCCAGCATGCACACCATGATGCTGACACCGTATACACACCAACGCTCGACCACACCCCGCTTCAGTACACATCCAATGTAGTTTGTAGTCAGCATGCTCCGAACATCGTCCTAACGTCCCCAAAGGACCTACAGAAGCACGATGTGCCTTCCGGTCCGCACTTCGGTGCGCTGCATTGAAACACTCCTCTTTCCCACAGAGGTATTCCTCAATGCATATTCCACACTGCCGTTCCGCATCAGCCCCACAGACTTCACATAACGGGAGAGGTGGGGCCGAGGCCTGCTGGCCCATAGAAGGTGGCGTTGTGAATCCCACCCCCCTAGGCACTCCCTATTAGTGTGTAAAATGGGGAGAAAAAAAGAGAAAAAAAAAGAAAAAAAAAGAGAAAAAAGTGGATAAAGTGCTCAAGAAGATGATATGTTACCATCCCCCGTTGTAGAGAAGAGATCGGTTGTCCATCGACTGTAAACGATGCTGTCTCAGGATCGAAGAGTCGGGCTTGCCTGGTTGGGGTTTCACCTCAAAGCCAGCTATACCGTATAGTCATTGCACTGAACCTGAAGGTTGGTTGTGATGCATATCGCCATTATGGCATACCCTTGAAAGACTCTCACCACAGAGACCCAAATGGGAGGAAAGTGCAAGCGAATTGAAATGAAGGAGAGAGAGAGAGAGATGGGGTTTTGTCTTTTTGCTCCTATTCTTTTTCGTTTTTCTTTTTTTTTTTTTTTTTTGAAAGCGCCCATAGGCAAGCCCTCCCCCTTTTTTTTTGTTTTTTGCGCCTTTCCCCTCTTTGTTTCATCTTTGTTGTGTGCTGTATAAAGTCACAACTAAAAAAGAAAGTGACGTTGTTTAGGTGCAAAACGTCTCTGAGACGCAGGGCACTGACACCTCCGCGGGTTTTCTAACCATAAAGAAAAAAAATTTTGAATGTGCCGCACTTTACATGCACATCAAAAAAAAAAAACAAAAAAAAAAAAAAAAAACTGGCACCCACAAGGGGGAAGGGAGGAAGGGGAGAAGGTCACAAAAAAAAAAATATTTGTCCTGCGTTTCTCCTCCCTACAGAAATGAAGAAGCACAACAAAAAGAAACAGAAAAAGTTAGATGGTCCTAAGCCTCTCATTGCATAGCCCATCTAAAAGAAAATAAAAAAGAAGTAAAAAAAAAGGGAAAAAGACACATTCCTCCAGCGCTTTGAGACATAACTTTTTTTTTTTTCAGCAAAAAAAAAATAAACGCGCGCACGCTTTTTCTCTCTAACCCAACTTGCCTTGAGAGTGGGGGGTGAAACTCACCTGATCAGTGCTAGATTGTGGGGTTAAATAAAATTTTTTTTTCGGCATTTTTGGGGACCCTGCGTGCTTTTTTTCTGCCTTTTCTTAGACCATTTTCAATCAATCCATGGGAGGGGGGGTTTTTTTTTTCTTACTGCTGAGGGGGTGCACCTCCGGGTCCGAAGAGGTTGGTGAACTTGCCCATCACGTCCATGACCTCGGGGTCGTTCATGTACTTCATGATTGCCATTGGTCCGTCACGCTTCATTTCCTCCTGGAGGGCGGCGAACTTCGGGTTGCTCTGCATCTCCTCGTTGTTCCTCAGCTCGTCCAGGGCACCGCGGGAGATGTTGCCGAAGGGGGTGGGGATGGTGTCACCGTGCTCTCCCTCAATTCCTGTGTCAAAAAAGATGGATGAAGTCCATTGTTCTTTCTGAAGGGATAAAAAACAACTTTTGGAAAGTGGAGATTTGCACAACTGTGACAACACAACCGAGGGCAACTACACTACTCCAACAAATTTATCAAACAAAGCAAAGAACGATAACAAAACTTTAAAAGGGTGAGACTCTCGTATCATTCTGGCCTCCTTTCGGGATTTTTTTGAAAAAAGAAAAGCAAAAATGAAGAATGCATACCGGGCATGTTGGCCATGCCGCCACCGCTGTACATCTCAGCGATCTTGGACATGTCAGGCATGCCGCCCTCTCCTCCCATGTTCTGTGTCATGTTCTGCATCATCTGCCCGAAGGCGGGGTTCTGCATGACGGACTGCGCCATCTGCTGGAACTGCGGGTTTGCCATCATCGAGGAGATGGCACCCATGTCGAAGCCGGGCATGCCCGGGGGTGCGCCGCCCGCAGCAACGGGGTTCGACGC
This sequence comes from Rhynchopus sp. YZ270_cl-10, assembly GCA_964035575.1. Taxonomy (NCBI): domain Eukaryota; phylum Euglenozoa; class Diplonemea; order Diplonemida; family Diplonemidae; genus Rhynchopus; species Rhynchopus sp. YZ270_cl-10. The sequence goes on from OZ037885.1 coordinate 372,077, forward strand.
CTTGTCCTGCGCGGAGAGCAGGTCCTGCTTGTAGCTCTCGTTCTCGGGCTCCAGGTCGCATGCCTTCTGGAAGGCCTCGACGGCGGCGGGGAAGCTCTGCTGGTAGAAGTGTGCCGTTCCAAGACGGGAGAACGCCTTGCTGTAGTCGGGCTTCAGCTGGGTGGACTTCTCACAGTCACGCACCGCCTCCTTGTACTGGTTCAGGTGGGTGTACGCAGCCGCACGGTTGCAGTAGTAAATACCATTGGCAGGGTCCAGCTCAATCGCCTTCGTGTAGTAGCCAATCGCAGATTTGTGCTGCCCCTTGGTCATAAGCTCGTTACCCTTGGCCTTGAGCTGGTCGGGGGTCAGACCCTCGTAGGGGTTGCTCCTTGCGACGAACTTGGCACGTGCCTTCTCAACGCGGCCGTTGTACTCGTCGCTTCCCTCGTCGCAGCCCTTGAAGTAGCCCTTCTCCTTGATCACGGAGAGGAATTCGTCCCACTTCTTCTCGTCCAGCTCGCCGTCCTCCTTCGGGAAGATGTCCGAGAGCTTCACAGTCGCCTTGTCATCTGCGGTGATGTTGAATCCTGCCTGCAGTTTGCTCTTCACTGCCTCCAGGTCCTCTGCGCTCAGGGTGCTGTGGTGGTGGTGTGGTGGAGAGGAAAGAGGAAAGAGGGGGGTGACAAAAAAGCCCCTGAGGAGAGAAGGAAACTCAGTGAAGGCTCGAAAGGGAGAGTAGGTCTGTGGACAACTATGCAAGAGAACGGAAGTGAGAGAGGGTGTGGGGCAAGTGGTTTTTTTGAGAGAGGGGGAAAAAGAGAAGTTAAAAGTGCAAACGCCTCACCATTCACTGGTTCTCCGCGGGATATCAAACCCCAGAGAGCACTCCAATGACATACACACGGATACCACGAGGGAAGTAAAAAAAAAAAATACATACTTGGCCTCCTCGAGAAACTCAAGGAAGCTGAGCACCACGCTCTTGTGCTGCACGTCCTGTTCTGCGGACATTGTACCAGAATACGTTGATATACCCCTTTTTGTGGTGTTGGTGTGGAAAGTAAAAAAAAACAAGAAAAAAAGCGTGAAGTCAATAGGACCGAAAAAACCTCACGCCATATGCCACACGGCCCTACCTCCATTCAAGGTTCCCCATCCGAGACACAAAAGGAATCCACAAAAGCACCACCACCCCCCTTTTTTTTTTGATCCTCTTCGGGCAAATTTGCTAGCTGCCCTCTCTTTAGGCATACTTGGCCCACTCCCCCTCCCCCTCCCACTCCCCCATTCCCAACCCTATGGACGCACTCTGACCAACACCCACCCAGAACACGCATCTAAAACCCCTTTTATTCTGGTATGGATACGTCATCACACGCCATTACCCCTCCCTTACCTTCCCGAACCTGTTATACAATGCTACAGACCCTTTTCCTTTTTGTTTGGGATGGCAAGGGTGTAGCGGATGGTGCCGTGTGTGTCGTGGAATTCTATTTTGAATGTTTCCTTTGAGACGCGGCAGACGAGGAAGCCGTGGAAGGAGCCGGCAAAGACGGTTTCCTTGAGTTTGCTGACGTTGTGGAGACGGTAGCCCCCACCGCCGTTCACTACGTAGCGCAGGGCAGAGGCGTCGCCTTGCTCCTGCAGACACTGCATGGTGTGGTCGTGCCCGTTCATCCACAGCTGTGCGTTGCTGGCGAGGAGGATCTCTCTTAGTCCCAGTGCAGTGCGGTTCTCCACAGCCGTCCTGTCCCGCAGCCCCCCGGTGACCACCGGGCGGTGCCCTACGGCGATGTTCCAGTCAGCTGAGTCGCCTTCGGAAAGTGCGGTGGGAAGCCATTTGCGTTGCTCCTCGCCTGCTTCGGTGCTGGTGTACTTTGGGTCAAGGTTTTTCGCGAATCTGAGAGGGAGGGGGGTCGTAAGAAAGGTATTTGTGTCTTTTTGTCTCAAAGTTTCGTATTGCGTTGAAGTATACATACTAAGAAGAGAGAAAAAAATCACAATGCATACCTCCGTGTGTCCCCCTCCTGCAGAAACGCACCCTCGAGGCCTACGGAGTCTGCTATCGTGAAGTGTATGCTCGGGCGGTCTCCGGTGCCCCCTTTCTTCATGGTGTAGTACGGTGCGGGGAGCTTCCACCGCGGGCTGCGCTGGGAGTAGCGGATCTGCGCGTCGACGCTGCCTTGGTGGTCGTGGTCGCCAAGCGTGATGTGCCACGGCACCGCGCGGAGGTGCCCTTCTGTGTACACATCCTCAAACCGCGCCTGCCACTGCGGGTCTTCAACAGACCGCACCCCGATTGGATAGAAGTTATCCCCTAAGCTCAACACAAACTCTGGGCCTATCTCTCTGGCGGCCCTTCCCAACGCCCTTGATACTTCCTCTTGGTGATGTCTCGCCATCCCCCAATCCCCAATAGCAAAGAACACCACCTCCGTCGGTGAGGTCGGTGTAGGTGCGAGGGGTGCAGGCACCTCAGACGGCGCAGGTGTGACAAAAAGCATTTCGCGGATAAGAAGCACAGCGCATAACACTGCAACACAAGCCAGCGCCTCAGGGAAGCCCCAAAGACGTCGGTAGCGGGGCCCGCTGGCAGAAAGCATAGTGAGGTTAGGAGACCCGGAGATAGGGTTCCATTCTGGGAAATGGAAGAAAAATTTTTGAAATACACCCCGTGAACAGTGTACCTTTTGGTACAAATGACCGTACCGTGTGCGTCCATAGTTGCGTACTCCGCTGCTTAAGGAAAATGACCACAGCAGAGGAAGGTGGAGGGAGGGACACTGAGCAATGAAGGAGGCTCTCGTGATACTACATTTATGCCTATGCGGCACCAAAAACTACCCCCGGTGAGACGCTGCTCGCTGGGTTGAAGCCCCTGGTGAAGGGTGCATGTTTCAGCCACGTGCAGAGGCTGGTGAGTGCACAGCTCAAACTCAACGCCGGGTATATCCTCATTTTGGTGGAAATGATGTACCCACATCAGCAGCAGTCATACAGTGCGCCTTCAGCCATCTGTGGATGTCGGGAGCCTTTTTTTGGATGTTGGTGAGGTCACCTGCAGCTTGCGAGTTTTGCTGCAGACTGAGTGGCGGAAGAAGGCTGTGGACACCCCCCGAGAACTCTCGCCTGCCAGAAATGCTAACTCGCGACTGTGCCTTCTAACTGCACCCCCAGACTCGAGGATATGGGTCAAGAGCAATGTTGTAAAGAAGACGACCCGTTGTAGGAAGTAGCAGATGAGAGATAGAAGAGAAAAGATCGGAATTGAAGAAAAAAAAAGAAAGCCAAGCATTTTGTTGATACCAGATTGTTCTTTTCTTTGTGGGGAAAGATATCAAGAAAAAACATGTTATTTTACTTCTTCCCCTTCTTGTTGTTTCCAGGTGTGATGCACCCAATCACTTCCGACACAAGCTGGCAGCACCCTGGTAAAAAGGGGGTCGCAGTAAAAATATTGCGATGAAAAAAAATACCCTAAGTTTTTACAAAGTTTTTTACGGTGTATATCATGCGACCTTGGACCACACTATTACACTATAGAAAACGCATTTTGTTTGTTTGAAAACTTGGTTGTATTAGTGTAGACACCCGAGGATGAACTCCACTATGTTTGTTTGTTTGTTTGTTTGTTTGCTGACATCATCGCCACCCGAAGGTGGGTCCTAACTCCTCAGATAGCACCCCCAAAAAAGAGGGTGAATACTTTACAGAAGGCACATCTCAAAAGGAATAAAGAATGAGGTGACGCTTCCACATACACACTAATCTTCACTGTTGGGTAGTGGTGTTGCGGAAGCACGGTTGGGTGAGTGAACGACACTTTCCTCAGAAAGTAGTGTGCGTGAAGAAAAAAAAAAACAATTTATATCGACATAACAGCAGATACCGCGCAGACACCTCGCTTTTTCCACATATGAGCTCCGCGCAATTTTTGCGTGGGGAGTTTTTTGTTTTTTTTTTTTGAAAAATTGTTGGAATAGTGAGGTTGCCTGTACAAGCTCCACTGTAGTATTTTTTTTTTGTGAAGCAATCTGTGTCTTCCGTTAAACATTAGCTATCCTGCGCCGGCTAGGGAAGTGGTCAAAACACACTTATGACACACAACAGAAAAAAAAAAGGGGGGGAGGGGAGGGACCCTTATTTCAGACAGGATTATTGAGAAAAAGTTAAAGTGTATCCTTCCCCCATCGCCATGCTGAAATACCCACGAAACAAAGACTCAAAAAGAACGAAACTTGAAATACAAAGCGCTCTCGTGACAGTGTACCCAAAGAAAGCTTGAAGATGTGTCTCTCCTACACACATCCCACAACCAAACAAGAACAGAAAATCGCACCATACTTATCGCTAAATATGCCGTTTTTCCCGAAAAATTTTAGAATTCCACGCCCAATTTCTTTCTTTTTGGCAAAAAAAAAAATTTCGCGCTTCGCGCGAAAAAGGTCCTCAGAAGCTCAATTCCGGAAACAAATACGGGGGGAGCGACGTTTTCCAACTCCTCCGCCATCAGCAGGAACACCTCCGTTTTCTCTTGAATCTGTGACGCTTGTTGCTGAGAAACAGGGCAACAGCGCGTTCAAGCATATTCCCCATCTTTTCAGTGTTAAACTCGTGGCGAAGCCACGGTACGCAACATTTCTAAAAAATGCGCTTACAATTGCACCTTTTTTTACAGCCAAACTATGTCATGGAAAGGATGTAATGCAAGCTTGCGCCGCAGGCGCATGGTACGCTACTTTTTCTTTGCCCTTATCCTTCTTTCTCACTCCTCATTGCTTCCCAAAGGTTCTGGCGAAGCCACGGTACGCAACATTTCTTTAAAATGTTGACATAAAATGGCACTTTTGTTGGTAAACCCCCCCCCCGTATAATATTTACATACGCGTATTATTTACACACGCATATTATTTACAAAAAGGCCACTTTCACGTGTATTATTAACACACGCGTATTATTTACATTATTTTTTTTTTTTGGATTTTTTTTTTTTGGGGGGGGGTTAGGGGGCACAGCCCTTAAGGAAATCCTTAAGGACCCTCTGTAACGCTCGTGTTTTTTCAAGAATTTTTTGAAAAAAAGTCATAAAACCCGCCAAGGTGGGTCTACATGGTCCCAAAGTGGCCTAAAATTCGTCGATTCTGCCTAATGAAACACCAAACAACCAAAACTGAGCGTTTATTTTCGAAAAAAAATCACTTTTTTTCGAAAAAACGGCTTCGAAAATAGTAAGATTTTAGTAAGATTTCCTCTAGGAATGTAACGCTTTCAAAAAAATGGATCCGGGAGCACAGTTTTTCTTCTAAGGTGCCGAAAACCACCCCACGTCCCCTCCGGTGAGGTCCGGCAGTGGAAATAAGTGGGTTTCGAAGCTTTTGGGCGTCCCCCTCCTCCCCGTCACTAACAAGTGACTCTGCCTCCGAATCGTACTCCACGTAGTACTCCATGGTCGAAAGGGCAGGGTCCGGGATTGCGATTGATGACATTTTTTAAAATATAAAAAGCTTTCTGGTGGTGTGCGTTATGGAAAGTATGGGGATTGAATGTCAAGCATGTAGGTGAACGATGAAAAATTGTAAATTATTTTGTGTACCCTTTGTTTGTAAAAATGTGTGTGAACGAGGCACATATAGGCTTTACATATACTTCCTTTGTTTTCTTATTGTCTGTAGTGGAGCGGAGTAACCCTCAGGAAACTACGATATACGCCTCTTATTAACACACGCCTATTATTTACAAAGACGCCTATTATTTACAACACGCGTATTATTTACATAAATTTATGTAAATATTATACGGGGGGGGGGTAGGCCTCCCCAACGTCTTTTATATAAAAGACGTCTTTTACGTCTTTTACGTCTTTTAATGTCTTTTAAAATCTGGGTTTTTGGGGATAAAAGACATAAAAGACATAAAAGACATTGTTTTGACGTAAGCTGCAGAACACCACCCTAACCCCAACCCCAACCCCACACTTCATTTCACACCACAGAAGGTTTATTGAGGAACATTAAATAAAAAAAAGAAAAAAAGATGCCGAAGGCAAAATGTTGGACTGGGGATCTGTTGAAGATTGTCTCGGGGAAGCTAGAGTGCGAGTGCGGAGACACTATGGGTAAATCTTCAAACGCTGAACGCAGGAAAGGTCACATTTTGCATTGCGAGCAAGCTACGGACGCGCAGAAGAAGAGAGCGAAGGACGAGCTTGCGGCACTGGAGAGGAAGAGGAAGAGGAAGAGGGATGAAGCCGACGCAGAGGACGACGACGACGACGAGGAAGCTGCTCCAGCGCAGGGGAACGAAGTCACAGCTGCCAACCCAGTGCCAGGGGAAGAACCACCAGCACCACCTACCGTGATCGATGCGGATGAGCCAGTGCTGCCTTCATCCAACCTCACAGAACCCCCAAGAACTCAGACCTCCGATTTAGTTCCCGCTCCTCCTCTTCCCAAAAGACAGCGTCAACGAAGCAACGACGCGTTCGAGGACATTGCAGGGAACATCGAGGTGTTGCGCGCCATCAACGACGACCCCGAGGAGGCATCCCTCAAGAGGCAATATCCTCAAATCACGAGGCTTTTCGACGACATGGGGTTCTTCCAGGAATTCCATTTTACCCTAAAACTGTTGAAGCCTGTGAATGCGCTAATCCTGATGCTAGAGGGCGATGAGGCAAGGCTGGGACAGGTGATTCCGTGCTGGTGGGCGATGAAGAAGTACTTCAACACACTGACGGTGCCCCCCACGTTGCAAGAGAAGTTCGACACGGTAGTAGAGTCACTTGACAAACGCAAAACCCGCTACGAGAACTGCCCCGTCTGCCTGACCGCCATGATTCTCCACCCCAGCCTCTACATCGAACAAGAAGTGAAAGAACCGTCGTTGCTGACCCCCTTCTTGAAACTCTTCGACCCTGCTGAGTACCTGAACAAAGCTGAGAAAGCAGTGAAGACCCTTGGGGGAGAGCAAGCGGAGCAGGAGCTGGTCGACTTCATGACCAAAGAGGGCAAGTACCAGAGCACCAGCATGTGGGCTAATGCCAAACAGAAGAACGTATGTGATCAAAAATAAACACTTCCTTCTATTTTCCTCACGACAGCCTGAAGATTGGTGGAGAATTGCAGCTAAGCTGATGAGAGGCACGTCACTTCCAGCGCTGGGAGTGAAATACTGTCGCATAGTTCCGCACTCGGCCAACCAGGAGAGGTTCTTCTCCATGATGGGAAGAATCAGTGACGGCCGCGAGTGCCTGGATATCCAGCGTTTGCACAAGATGAGTGCTGTAAGCACGTGTTTGCATGACAAGATAAAGAGCAGGCAAAAATAGCCACTGTTTACCCTCTCTACAAGGGAAAAAAAAAAACCAAAAAATCAAGATCAGAAGCAAAAATATCAAAAACGTCAGAAAAACCCATTTGTACCCTTCTCCACTGTTCCCCTCCAGCCAGTAACCTCTACGAGTGCATGTATACCACCATGGTCTTTTATATGTCTTTTACGTCTTTTATATGTCTTTTATGTCTTTTATACGTCTTTTATGTCTTTTATTTTTGGGGTAGACGATTTTGGGGAGGCCTAGGGTTTAACTATCGTCCAGTTCCGTAAATTTTACTTCCATATTTTCCTAAAACGAAAGTTTCTAGCGAAGCCACGGTACGCAACATTTCTAAAAATTGCGCTTAAAATTGCCTACTATGTTGCGGGAAGGGTGGGTTGCAAGCTCGCGCCGCAGTGCATCTTCCTTTTCGGTAAAATAGAAGAAAATTGTCTTCTAAAAATAGAATTCTGTGGGGGTTAGGTGAGAGGTGGGCGGAGCCCCCACTCCTCACCTAACCCCACCCCAGCCTCAATCCAAAACCCAAATTACCACGTATGGACACGTACGGATTCCACCTTTTCAAAACAATTCACGTATGGATTTCCATACGTTCCACACGTGGAGCGTAATCCCTGTCACCAGAGTCACTCAACGAACCCTTTTTTGCGGAGCAAAAAATGAAAAAATGGCGCCGCAGGCAAAAAAATTTAAGATACAGGATGCAACCCAGTTCCCCAGGTGCATATCCTGGAAGGAAATTTATTGCCTGAGGCAAATTTATTTCCTGAGGGAAATTTATTTCCTGAGGCAAATTTATTTCCTGGGGCAAATTTATTTCCGGAGGGAAATTTATTTCCTGAGGCAAATTTATTGCCTGGGGGAAATTTATTTCCTGGGGCAAATTTATTTCCGGAGGGAAATTTATTTCCTGAGGCAAATTTATTGCCTGGGGGAAATTTATTTCCTGGGGCAAATTTATTTCCGGAGGGAAATTTATTTCCTGAGGCAAATTTATTTCCTGGGGAAATTTATTGCCTGAGGCAAATTTATTTCCTGGGGCAAATTTATTTCCTGAGGCAAATTTAGTGCCTGAGGGAAATTTATTTCCTGGGGGAAAATTATTTTCCTGGGTAAAAAAAATTTCTTTCCGGCCGATTTTTTTCTTTCTTTTGGGAAACAAAATCGCCACGTACCACGGCTAGTTAGCTACAAGTATGAATCGCACACAAAAAAAAAAAAAATCTGATGTTTTTCTCCCAAGGTTTGTCAAAAGGAAGGATTCTTTTCAGTAAAAAAAGTATCAAACGAACAAAATTTTGACTTGAAATCAAAGCCCTCTTGTGACAGTGTATAAATTAAAAAAGAGCGAACGAAGTTAGTGACAGTAGCTGTGCTCTGCTTTAAAAAATCTTGTAAAATGAATAAAATTATGATTCACACATTTTAACAGAACATACGCACTGTAGGCAAACACTGGGGGGGGGCAGAACCAATCTCAATTTGTCTCCAGGGAGCGGGAGGGTGAGATGCAGTTGGGGGGAAACAGTGGGGGGAGGGGGGGAAAAACAACGGTTGGGAAGATGATCCGAAGGGTCTTACTTCATCACCTTTAAAAAAAAAATATTGAAAAAATAATAATAATGGATTGATGCAAAGCGCAGCTGATGAACACCTTTCCCCCTCAGAGTTCCGCAAAAATTGTAGAGGTGTAACAGAGAAGTTGAAAAGTGCAAACGCCTCACCGTTCTTCGGCGCGGCCTACCGCAGGCGCTGGTAATAAAATGAGGGGGGGAAAGTCGTGGTGGCAAGGGAAGCTAGCTTTTTTTGTAGGTATTTGACACGTCACAACGGACACCACGCCTTTCTCTAGTTGCGCTCTGATACCCCCCAGCAAGCTGAAAAGAAACAGAGAAAACTTGAAAGATGAATGTGCCTCTCGTGCACACACATCTAAACAGAATCTGAATGGATCTGCCGTTCCCAAAACAATTATTTCTTACACTTTCTATTCTAGAATGTATAATAGGGTGCACTAAATAAACAAAACAAAATTGCTAAAACAGTTCGTCTCCCCCCCACAAGCGATTCTGTGAGCAGACGAGGTGGTGTGGCTGTTTTGGCGGCTTCGTCGGACAGCTATTAGTGCACACCTTGTGCGACATAATGACTTTGCAGCGGGCATAAAAGCAACGAGAGGCAATTGTTCCGTGGTTGAACAACATAAAATAACAAAGAAATAGTAACTCTGATAGGTGAAAGGGGAAAAAAAGGTTTTTTTCGTTGATTGCTCAATTACCCTGTTGGAGGGGTGATTGGCGACCGTATCTGAGGAACTATTTCTCCTTTAAACTACGCTTGTAGGTATAAAAATAAAATAAACTAACAACAGGTAGGAGGGATAAGGAAATGGGTATAAAACGGCCTCTACGGATGACCCGCAAAGTGGGGAAAAAAAACGTGATGGTGCAGAAAAAATCACAAAAAAATAAAATAAATTACACCCAAGCAGCAGCACTGGCGTTCTCTCGGGAGGGAAAAAAGGGGATGACACAGTGCAAAGAAACCCGCTGCCAATGCTAGGCCTCTTCTGAACAAAGGGAACCCTTGAGGCCCCTTTCTTGTTCTAAGGGGAAAGGGAACGAAAACAAAAAAAACACTTTTACATGATTCGTACCGACGGCACACCACATGAAAAGGGCACAGAAGAGACTCTGATCTCATGATGTACCCACACATCTTCTCTTGAAACTCAACACACCTTTATTTTATTTTTGACCAACTCCCCCATATGAGGGTCGTTGGTACATATTTTTCTCCCCCATATTTTTCGTTCACTCTTTTTCCCCCCAATTTTTTTTTGGTAGTTTGACAAATCCCCTGAAGCGGGTTCTGTGCAAACAAACACATTGTATTTTTTGAAACAGTAAAAAAAAAAAAAAAAAAAATGACACGTGTAGCCTACCATGTGTGCCCTCCGTGCAGAATAGTGTAGTTTTCCCCTTTGCAAAATGACGCAATATCCATTCCCCCCTCTCACCCAAAAAAAAAGAGCGTTTTTTTTGTAGTATCGACCATCGTCGTAGTGCCCACCTGAGCAGCTTTTGTAAAAAAAAAAGCTTTTTTGATAAATTGTTGGAGCAGTGTAGTAGCCTCGGTTGTGTTTCCACAGTTGTGCAAATCTCCACTGTCCAAAAGTTTTTTGCCTTTCCAGAGTAGTCCTCGCGTGAGTGTTATTCACTTATTTAAGGCTACCTGGAAAGAGAGAAAAAAGAACGAAATTTGGTTTGAAATACAAAAAGCCCTCTTGGCAGTGTACCTTTTTGGTACATGAAACATGGTACAGAAAAAAGAGGACGTTCCAAAAAAAAAGTGAAAACGCGCGTTTGAAAAACGTAAAAATACATTTTTTTTTCCTTCAAAAAAAAAAAATCCTCCTTCATCTAGCTTTATCTTGCCTTCCTTTTAGGACATTCACTAAGTGGGTGTGGCCGTATTTTTCTGCTATTTCGAGGGCTGTTTTGGAATAATACATGCACTTGAAGTCGAGGTCCGCTCCATAGTCGAGTAGCACCTCAGCTATCTCCGCACTCCCGACACATGCACACTGGAGGAGCGGGGAGACTCCATCGGGGGCTGAGTTCACATCCGCTCCTGCTGCAAGCACTGCCTGGACGATTTCAAGCTGTTTGTTTTTGACAGCAATGCGCAGGCAGGTAGCCCCTTCTGCGCTGGTTGTGTTCACATCCGCACCCAACGCTATCAATGCCTTCGCACATTCCGGTTTACTTCTAAGACACGCATGGAACAACGCTGTTGTTTCATCATTATCGATTCCCTCAATGTCCACGGACGCTTCGATCATCGCACGGCATGCTTCTGTGTGTCCTTCATGCGCGGCAACTATGAGTGCCGTTTCACCATGACCAGGCCAACCAGTGGAGGATGGAATGCTTGGATCGACGCCGACGTGAATGAGATTAGCGCAGGTTGTCGCATCGCCTCGATAGGCAGCGTCGAAGAGACTGCTTTCAGAGGGGATCACCCCAGCGTCTGTCAACGCAATCACCGCCGAGGTTTGCCTGTCAGGTACGATCATCACAGAGTCGCCGTGGCTCAGCGCTTTGATCTCCTGGTCATTCGACACCACACCCCCTGCAGCGCCGCTTCCCACACGGAGTTCAAAGGCGTTGTTCAAGCAGCCGTCGTACTCGTGTTGGGCGGACCTTCTAAATTCATCAAACGTCGTCTGTTCATAAACCTCCACAGTTCTAGTCATAGAACCAAAATGGACTGAAACTTCCATTTTAAGGAAAATGGAGGCGGGGAAAGAGAGAAAAGAGAAAAGAGAGGAGAATTTGCTGGGAAGGGGGTTGTGTGGGAGGGGATACGCAATGTGGGGGAGGATGCGAAGGGGGGAAAGGGAGAGGGGAGGGTGGAGCAATTTTTTTTTTTTGATATTGTTGTGTATTAGCGTAGATTTGTCAGACGGTGTTTTGTTTTGACTGAAAACGCAATAAAAACAAAAACAAAAACAAAAACAAAAAGAAAGCTAAGCCTCTCGCGTTTAGTCGCCTAAACAAAAAACTGAACACTGTACGGGCACATTGGTGTTTTGCTGGTCAAAAAAAGATGAATAAAAGAAAAGTTTATAAGATGATCCTAAGCCTCTCGTGCTTAGTCACCTTAAATTAAAATAAAAACGAGTTGCGTATCACAGTTCGGTGCAAGGAAGCCCTACAAGAACTGTGCAAACAAACCGTCTTCCCAGGAAGGTGCAATGTGTTGGGGAGGGGGGCACAGTGAAAAAAAAGGGGGGTGTGAGGGAGGGGAGGAAGGACACATGCGTCTCGATACGCTCCTTGAACTTTTTTGTGTAGGTGTGAAACAACAGAAAAAACAACAATGTGCAATGTCTCTTGTTCTTCCGCACACCCACCTGCTCATGGAGCTGGCAACGCGTCGCCTCAACATGAAAAGAAAAAGAAAAGGTTATAAGATGACTCCAAGCTCTCTCGATGCTTAAGTCACCTTTAGATCACATTCGTTATTGCGCTAAAGAAAGAAATTGTGGGATGAAATGTGTCTCTTACGTGCACACACATATTTTATCACTATCGTTAGCTGGGGAACAACGCTGGGTTTTGAAGGTGGGCCGTCTCTTTGTGCAAACCCCTATAGGATGCAGGCACTGACACTCCGCAAACAAAAGCCATGATGTTGCCAACCGTTAAAGCCAAGATAGACAATAATCTAATAGCAGCAGAACAGAGTGTGAACAATAACAAAAAAAAAATCAATAAAGAAAATAAAAAGACATAGCAGCGAGGTTTGAAGTGCAAAAAAAAAAACGCCTCTGCGGATGCAGGCACACGAAATAGCATTTAAAAAAACAAAAGTTTAGAAGATAACCTCAAGCCTCTCGTGCTTAGTCACCTTTTAAAATACCCCCGCCTGTTTCATGAATAACGAATCATTGTTGACTATTTTTGTGCGGAAACAAAAAACACACACAAAAATAATAGGACGATAGTGAGACCCGAATCATTGATACAGCCCACAAAAAAACAATACAGAAAAGAGAAAGAAAAATAAGTCAGTAGTCGAAAGCGCAACCTCACCATGAATTGGTGAGGACGCAGGCAAACAAATTTGGTTCACCACGAGTTATCGCAGCCTCAACAGTGCAGAACCATCCCAAAATAAAAAAAAAAACCCAAAATTGTACGGCTGAACGGGGGGGGCGCAAAAAGTGTGCAGAAGTGCGCAAACAAAGTGCGCAAAAAGTGCGCAAGAAGTGCGAATCACCCTCCCTTCAGCCACACCAAAATTAAAATAAAAGATTATGAGATGAAGCTAAGCCTCTCGTGAAAAAAGAAAAGAAAAAAAAAAGCACAGCTAGGAAAACGGTGTTAGAGACGTTAAAAAAAAGGAAGGAATTGGACCTCAGGTTCAAGGGAGCGGTGCGGACAAAAAGAGCTAAAAAGTATATTTGCCCAGCAAGCTAACCCAAATCAAGTCTCTCTGGTATCCTGCCAGGAAGGGATGGGTCATCCTCCTGCAGCATCAAAAAGAGGGTTAACGTGCAATCCGCGAATTGTCGCAACCCCCAACAGAACAGAACTATCCCAAAATATTAAAAAAAGGTTATGAGATGACCCCAAGCCTCTCGTGCTTAGTCTTGATCACATTCGTTACAGCGCAGCATCAGCGGCGCAAATAAAAAAACTTGTTTCATATTCATTCTTTTCTGACGAAAAGAAGGTATCGAGGGTGCTAAAAACGTACCCCCCGTAAAAAACAAAAAAAAAAAAAAAAACAAGTAATTGTTATCGAAAAGAAACCCACTCATCGTCGGCGCAGTGCGGAAGGACACAGAATCCACAGACGAAAACTCGTCGTCGATCACACCAGGCGCATCAGCCCCACCCACGATGTGGCGGTGGTTTCGAAAATCGGGCGCGGGGTTTTCCACAGCACAGCCCTTTTTTTTCTTAGCAATTCGTTGTTTTTTGTTTTTTGTTTTTTGTTTTTTGTTTGTTGTTTTTTTTTCTACAGACCTTTCTTCAACCCTTGTAGGATCAGGTCGATTTCAATACTATACCTCACCCTGGGTTGTGACCCTAGGGGTTGAAGGAAGGTTGTGGGAAAGGAAAAAAACAAAAAAACAAAACCAAAAAAAGCACAGTTAGGAAGACGGTGTTAGAGACGTTCAAAAGTGAGGGACGTCAAAGAACCGATATGAATACGTCAGTCATCTGTCAACACATCTCCGTGAAGCAGCACATCTCGCTTCAAAGGCAAAAGGCTGCACAACGTGAATGAAGACAGAGTCTAAGATAGTTATATGTTCGTAGGGAGTGGGATGGGGTGGGTTGGGTGTAAGGCAGATGCTCAAGCTAAAAACTGTTGCACACAAACAATCACTCGTCTGCACCGACCTGACCAATGACGGTAGTACGACATACGGAGATAGGAGGTCGGCAGAAAAGATAAAAAAAACCCCGCACCGACCTGACCGTGGTAAGATGGGAATGGGAGGTCCACATCAGAACACCCCGGATGTCTGGTGCGGGGTGCACAAAAACAACAGAACATCACATGATACCTGCATATCCGGAGGAGAAATCGTACATCACTTCTGTAAGAAGTTCTTGACTCTACTCAAAGTTCTGTGCACGTCTCTGCAGGATGATTCCGGTCAGAATTCTCAAAAAGAAGAAGATGCCAACCATGATGAGCCCGTACACGTACCAGTCATCCCGGTTGATGCCTGACCTGTTGATCATCAGTTCCACGTCGTGTGCCTTGTTGTCGGGAATCACGTTTGTCGAGAACTCAGAAATGGTGGCAAGGCTCACACCGTACTTGAGGGGGCACACCCACTGCAGCCATCTCATCCACACAGGGATGAGATCGGTCGACACAAAGAAGCCAGAGAAGAGGATCTGAGGGATGAAGATGCCAGGAAGGATGTTGATGGCTGTCTCAGCGGAGCTCGTTGCAGCACTCAGCAGCAGTCCTGTCGATGCAGACACAACACCCAGGATGCTGATCGACAGCAGGATAAACGCAAAGTTGCCGTTCATCCCTGTCATGAAGTAGAATACAATCAGGGCTAGCACCTGCTGCAGGATAGCTGCAGGCACGTCAAGCAGTGTCTTCGCCACCAGGTACACAGTAGACCCGTACGTCCCAGCAGCATACTCTCTGATGAACGACGCACGCTCAAGGGGGAACGCCAGTACCATCGGCTGTGCCGTCAGGAACATCGTGTTGATGCACACAAACACAAGTGCACCCCAGTGCGACTGGATGGCAATTGCTGTCGACGACGAGTCCCCGTCATCACCCCACTCATCCGCCACCTCGAAGAAGATGCAACCGATCAACACTGCAAGGATGACACCCATGCCAAAGCGTGCACCAAGTGTCGGCTTGTCTCGGATCAGCTGCCGGAACTCACGTGTCACGAGCTGCCCCAGCTGTGTGCAAAGAGACGCCTGCACCACCTCCTTCACGTGCTCCTTCCCAAACACACCTGTGATCTCGGGTGCGGGGGAGGTCTTCTTCTTGTTCATGAGGTCGTACATCTCGGCCTCGTCCATCATCTGCAGACGCTGCATCGCAAAGTCGGCAGGGTTCGTTTGCTGCTTGCAGACACGGTCCTCTGTTTCGAAGTGTGCCTTCACGTCATCCACCTTCCCATCGTACATAACGTGGCCGTCACGCAGGAAGACCACCTCCTGGAACAGTGCAAACACCTCAGACGAAGGCTGGTGGATTGTGCACACAATCGTGCACCCAGACTCTGCAAGGGAACGCAGAATCATCACAAGCTCGTACGCACTCTGCGAGTCAAGGCCAGACGTCGGCTCGTCCAAGAAGATCAGCGACGGGGACGAGATCAGCTCCACAGCAACAGCAGCACGCTTCTTCTCTCCACCAGACAGACCGGGAATCATCACAGACCCAATCATGGTGTCTGCACACTTGTCCAGACGCAGGGCAGTGATGGCAGCGTTCACGATGTCCTCACGCTCTGCAGCAGTGTACTCCGGCAGACGCAGTGTTGCTGTGAAGTGCAGTGCCTCACGTGGTGTCTGTGTCGCAAACATGGCGTCGTGCTGCATCACGTACGCCAGCTCCTTCTGGTACATGCGTGGCTCAGCCTCAAGACCGTTCAGCACAACCTTCCCTTCTGTGATCTCCCCATACGGCGCACGTCCTGCAAGCACGTTCATCAGGGACGACTTCCCTGCACCTGACGGACCCATCAGTGCGGACAGGGTGCCGGGTTTGAAGTGTCCTGAGCTGTTTTTGATGATCTGCTTTGTGCTCTTCCCACAGCAGCCATCAGCCACGGGCACCTCAAACACAAGGTCGTGCCAGGAGAGCGACATCGACTGCGTCTCCTTCACACGGAAGGGCGACTTTGGTGTGCTTGGTGTGTCACTTTGCGATCGGTTGGCAACATCGTTGACAGACGCAATGTCAATCGAAATCGGCTCATTGGATGGCATCGTGTGTCAAGCAGGTGTGTGGTTTTGCAATTGAAACTGTATTTTGTGCGAAGTGTTATTTTGGGTATTTTACGGACCAACAATAGGAACACAAAGGGAGGGAGTCTGGGGTTATGATCACTCATTTTATGACAGTGTAGCACTTCGGAAAATAGACTGAGTAAGCATAAGCCTATTCATGTTGTGAGCTTAAACACAAAGTACCCAGCCAATTGAGGGCAGGGTGTGGGAGGGAACAGAATATTTAGACACTGTGCAACACGTTTCTTTACTAGCTATACATGAAAAAGAACTCAAACAGTTCAATACAGGAAGACCTACAAAGAACTGCGCAAACTGTCTTCCCAGGAAGGTGTAACGTGTTGGGGAGGCACAGTGAAAAAGGGGTGAATGGAGGAAGGACATATGCGCTCATGATGCACCTGGAACTTTGCTGGTGGGAAACAACGAAGACGTCTGAGTCTGTGTCTCTTTGTATTTTCCATACCGCGGCGTTCATGGGGCCGGCAACACGTGGCCTTAACATTAAAAGAAGAAAAACAATAAAGATAGGTGTTTCGCAGAGATCCTAAGCAATGCTTAGTCACCTCAAAGGGTCGAATATGGCATTGTGTGTCTCCCGCATACACACATAAGTCAATTCGTAACGGAAAACAATAGAGTGAAACAATGTAGCAAGTTACATGGCAAATGCCTGCGTAATGCAACCCACTACACTTCAAGTGTAAAGGGCTGTAAAACACAAACGTAGACAGGTGTTCAGATAGGGACGTAGTTAGGTGTTCGGGGGGTGGGAATAGTAAAAGGGGGGCTGATTTGAAAAATTAACATAGAGTAATAGAGGACGGGAATAATATCATGTTGAAAAACTGAACTGTTGCACACGAAGAGATCTCAAAAACCCCGCACCGACCTGACCGTGGTAAGATGGGAATGGGAGGTCCACATCAGAACACCCCGGATGTCTGGTGCGGGGTGCACAAAAAAAACAACAAAACAGCAGAACAACATCTCTATCCGAAGGAGAAATCGTACATCACTTCTGTAAGAAGTTCTTCTGTCTGGCGAAGACTCTACTCAAAGTTCTGTGCACGTCTCTGCAGGATGATTCCGGTGAAAATTCTCAAAAAGAAGAAGATGCCAACCATGATGAGCCCGTACACGTACCAGTCATCCCGGTTGACGCCCGACCTGTTGATCATCAGGTCCACGTCGTGTGCCTTGTTGTCGGGAACTGCGCTTGAAGAGAACTCAGCAATGGTGGCAAGACCCACACCGTACTTGAGGGGGCACACCCACTGCATCCATCTCATCCACACAGGGACCAGGTCGCTCGAGACAAAGAAGCCCGACAACAGAATCTGAGGGATGAAGATGCCAGGAAGGATGTTGATGGCTGTCTCGGCGGAGCTCGTTGCAGCACTCAGCAGCAGTCCTGTCGATGCAGACACAACACCCAGGATGCTGATCGACAGCAGGATGTAGGCAAAGTTCCCGTTCATCCCGGTCATGAAGTACAGTACAATCAACGAAAGCACCTGCTGCAGGATGGCTGTGGGCACGTCGAGCAGTGTCTTCGCCACCAGGTACGCTGTGCACCCGTACGTCCCAGCAGCATACTCTCTGATGAACGACGCACGCTCAAGGGGGAAGGTCAGGATCGTGGGCTCTGTGGTCAGGAACATTGTGTTGATGCACACAAACACAAGTGCACCCCAGTGCGACTGGATGGCAATTGCTGTCGACGACGAGTCCCCGTCATCACCCCACTCATCCGCCACCTCGAAGAAGATGCAACCAATCATCACTGCAAGGATGACACCCATGCCAAAGCGTGCACCAAGTGTCGGCTTGTCTCGGATCAGCTGCCGGAACTCACGTGTCACGAGCTGCCCCAGCTGTGTGCAAAGAGACGCCTGCACCACCTCCTTCACGTGCTCCTTCCCAAACACACCTGTGATCTCGGGTGCGGGGGAGGTCTTCTTCTTGTTCATGAGGTCGTACATCTCGGCCTCGTCCATCATCTGCAGACGCTGCATCGCAAAGTCGGCAGGGTTCGTTTGCTCTTTGCAGACACGGTCCTCTGTTTCGAAGTGTGCCTTCACGTCATCCACCTTCCCATCGTACATAACGTGGCCATCACGCAGGAAGACCACCTCTTGGAACAGTGCAAACACCTCAGACGAAGGCTGGTGGATTGTGCACACAATCGTGCACCCAGACTCTGCAAGGGAACGCAGAATCATCACAAGCTCGTACGCACTCTGCGAGTCAAGGCCAGACGTCGGCTCGTCCAAGAAGATCAGCGACGGGGACGAGATCAGCTCCACAGCAACAGCAGCACGCTTCTTCTCTCCACCAGACAGACCGGGAATCATCACAGACCCAATCATGGTGTCTGCACACTTGTCCAGACGCAGGGCAGTGATGGCAGCGTTCACGATGTCCTCACGCTCTGCAGCAGTGTACTCCGGCAGACGCAGTGTTGCTGTGAAGTGCAGTGCCTCACGTGGTGTCTGTGTCGCAAACATGGCGTCGTGCTGCATCACGTACGCCAGCTCCTTCTGGTACATGCGTGGCTCAGCCTCAAGACCGTTCAGCACAACCTTCCCTTCTGTGATCTCCCCATACGGCGCACGTCCTGCAAGCACGTTCATCAGGGACGACTTCCCTGCACCTGACGGACCCATCAGTGCGGACAGGGTGCCGGGTTTGAAGTGTCCTGAGCTGTTTTTGATGATCTGCTTTGTGCTCTTCCCACAGCAGCCATCAGCCACGGGCACCTCAAACACAAGGTCGTGCCAGGAGAGCGACATCGACTGCGTCTCCTTCACACGGAAGGGCGACTTTGGTGTGCTTGGTGTGTCACTTTGCGATCCGTTAGCAGCATCGTCCTGATTGGCAACATCATGCAAAGCAATATCCGTCACATTGGGCGCATTATGAGCAGGCATTATAAAAGTAGGGGTGTAAAAATGCTAACTGTATTTTGGTGTGGGTATTTTGGGGCACAAAGCTTTAAAGAAAAACATGCAATTCAACTCGTTGGAAACAATACGCCTTTACAACTACATACAACTGCAAACAATCTAGCCCAAACCCTCCCTCCCTCTCCCCCTCGCTACTTCTTTTTAAAAAAATTCTTGACGCCAGCCTTCGCCTTTTTCGCAGGACTCATTACGTCAGGACTGTTTTCTCGCACCCCAACCACCGGCGATGCGACATCATCACCGTTTATTTCATCCCTTTCTTGAAAACTCTGTCGCATTCTATCTAAGTCTTCTGCAGAGAACCGCAATGAATTTGCCTCAAGCATGACTGCCTTTTGCTCTGCACCTGGCGACAGGGTTGAAAGCTTTGTGTTAATCACTTCAATCCCCCCATGGAAATCCTCCTCCCCTAGGTTCTGCAACTGCGGTAAAACGGAGGCCAAGATGGCAACGGAAAATCGAAATAAAAATGGAAGTCCTTCCTTAAAGTATTGGTCCCAAAGGAGGAGAAGCGTGTCGAAGGGCACTACATCAACAAAAACACACAAAAACCACCGAATTGTGAAGTCCTGAACCCGAACCCCAAGCCGTTCCAGCGCGGACACCACTGTCTCTGGGAGAAGCGCCTGGAGGACCAACTGATCCTTCACACAGTTTGACATTGCGATGTCATAGTAGCCAGCGTTAAACTTCGTTCCGGTTGCAATTATTCTGAGTATTGAGTACGACGTGACTTCACAGGAGGTAACTATTAGGAGCACCCCTGCAATAAAGTTCATACTTTGGCAATATCCATCGGAGATGGCGTGGCTTGCTGCGGTTAAAACACGGTGTAGTGCACAGAACAGCTTCCCCTTCTCTGTCGCAAACAGCACATTGCCAGGGAAGGTCCGCAAACAGTCCTTTCGGATGGATTTATAAGAGGCCGTCTGATGGACTAATCCTGCTATCAAATGGCGTTGGAAGCCGATATAATGTTTGTCCGGTTTTATGTCCAAAGATGCGCACCAAGTTGCCGCAATGTCAGGAGACTTTGCATTAACCCTGATAGAGTCCGCAGGATTGCCATCTGCAGATACAAACCCAAATCTGTCGTATGTTTGGTTGTCCCCTTCTTCAGCATCTTCTTCAATGCCTTCGGAATCGCTGTCCCCTTCTTCACCCCATTCGGAAATGAGGGTCGTATATAACTCATCTATCCTTCCAGTGTAAGCAGCAAGGATATGCCCCACACTACCAACATGATACGGTGCATGCTTCCGATAAAACCGCTGCAGCCGTTGGGTCTCGTTTACAGTAGAAGTCTCCAATCGGAATTCTCTGCAAGACCGCAAACTGCCATCGATTTCTGCAAAAAAAGCGTCCAAACTAATTCCATCAAAACACTGTCCATTCTGTGACCATACAAGGGGCGATGCCATCTAAGGGGATATTCCGAAGTTCTTTCCTCGAAACTCCTTTTTATTTGGTCGAAGTTAACCCTAAATAAAACGCGATATGCTGGGGCTATAATGGCATTGAGAAAGAAGAAAAAAAAAGGGGGGGGGTGTTATTCTGTTGTGTTGAACGGTGTAGATAGGTGTGAATTAAGTTTTTTTTTGAAATTTAAAGTAATATTGATAACGTTGCTCATGCAAACGCCTTTTGGGATGCAGGACATTGACCTACAAAAGCTTTCTCGTGCACAGTGCACCTTTTGGTACAATGACCGGTGAAATGCGTCTGGGTGGAGAACCCCCTCCCTCAACCATGCAGTGCTACGTTCCATTTCGAGGGTTGGGCATCTGATATATGCCTCCCGCTTCCTCTCATCAGTCAGACGAATGAAAGGATCATTGGATGCATGGTAATTAGGCCTGTGGGATGTAGGGCCCGGCTGGTCCAACCACCTCCCATTTCGATGTGGAAAGAGTCGAGAGGGGGTGGGAACCAACCCCAGGGAGTTGCTAATTTAGGAGGGGGGGGAAAAAAACTGTAGTTGATGCAGGCACACCTCCCGACTGACCCACTGTACGATGCCGGCCATCCGGATTAAAGCAAGTACCCTGCGGCCTACAACAGAAGATGTAAAAAGGAAACCTTATGGTGATCTTTGCCCGTACCAAAAAACAATGTAAATGAGAGGAGGGGTTTTCAACCCCCGGGGAGGTTATGTCATTTTTTTTCCCTCCATTCTTCTCTGAAGGTACTGTCCCTCGAATTTGGAACACTATTATGTGTGTTTTGGTTTTTTGGTTTTGTTTTTGGGGGGGATATTTTGAAAAAAAGCTTGGTTCGTGTTTTTTAGTGGTTTAGACATTCGCAGATATTTGGCACTATTGTTTGGGGGGGGTTTTTTGTTTTTGTTTTTTAGTTGTTTTGTTTGCTGTCGTTTTTTGTCATCATACACAAGAAATACACCAGGAAGAAGAAAAAAAAAATACCACCGGTCTGTGATCGGCCGATGATGTGGAGTAAAGGTGGGTATGAGACTCTCACACAGCTGAGTCGAGATAGGAAAAAGATCTGAGGCCTTTTCGTGAGTGAACTTTTTGGAACGTGGAGATTTGCACAACTGTGGCAACACAACCCGAGGGCAAACTACACTACTCCAACAATTTATCAAAGAAAAGGGAACAAATTTCAATACCATTTTACAAAGATGAATCTAAGCAATCCTGCACTTAGTCACATTTGAAACACACACACACACACACACACCATTTTGGGGCCATACTCTTCGCCCCTATTAGTTATCAAACACACACAAAAGGGGGTGAATTCATCGCCTTTTTTCCTCTTCGCAGAAAAAGAAAGCATGGGAAAAGAAAAAAAAATATATACTGAAATGTCCATAGACACTGAAAGGGGGTTTTGAAGGTTTTGTTTGTTTTGTTTTTTTTATTTTTAGCTCCTCTGTTTGCTTTGTATTGTATCTCACTGTCTGTAATTTTAATAGTCGAAACACATTTGGTAAATTTCGTCGTTTTTCTTTCCTCCCTGGAAATCCTCAGTTTACCCCCCAATTTCTTTTTCTCGGGGAACTTCGTACGTAACCCGAGGGGCAAGGGAAAAAGAACTGGGTACTGGGGAGAACCCCCCCTCCCTCACTTTCGGTGTGCACTGGAGCACTGCGTTGCAAAGTACTTTTTTGTTTTGTTTTGCTTTTTCTCTTTTTTTCTTTTGAAAAATTGACAAACATGTAGACACCTTGTGTGAACTCCACATTATTATTTTTGCGGGAATCGTGTGAACCAATTCGTGGGAAAGAAATTGAAGAGAGAATATACGCACTTCACCCCCCCCTCATTGCTCTCCCCCCACCATCCGGCGGACTGAGGGACTAGGTGAGGTAGAGAGCAAAAAAAAAAAAAAAACGCACAAAAAAAAAAAAAAAAAAAAAAAAAAAAAAAATCCAAAATTTTCCTCTCACTCCAACATCAAAAGGTGAGAGAGGTCATAACAGCTTGCGACACAGGCAGCAAAAAGAATGGAAGAAAAAAAAAAAAAAGGTTTATAAGATGATCCTAAGCCTCTCATGCTTAGTCACCTTTTGAAAAAAAGTGAAGTTGATAGTGCAAACGCCTCTGGGACGCAGGCACTGACACTCTGCGGGTTATAAAAAAAAAAAAATGTGCAACACTGTGCAGAACAACATCTTTAAAAAGGGGGGTTTTTTTGGGGCTAGAGTGCCTTCCTTTTTTGTAGCAAAGCTGGAAACGTCTCTCAAAAAAGCCCCCTTGACTTTTGACTACATAAACTTAAGCAAGATTTTTGAAGCAAAAAAATAAAAATCCGGACAGAAAAAAAAAAAAAAATCACAAATCCCCCACGCATACGTACGAGGCAATCACGCATTGAAAAGTTTTAAACTCCATACAGATGAAGGCTCCCCCTTCTGCTCGATATACCCCTAGGGTATAGCAAGGTAGGAAAAAGGGTTCAGCAATTAAAAAGGCCTTCTAAAAAAAAAAGGAACTAACTTTAAAAAATTGCAACTTTTTTTTTTTATGGCGGTCATGCACTCCCTTTTGCTTCTTCTTCCTCACCTTCCTCGTCTTCTTCGTCCTCTTCATCTTCTTCGTCACCGTCTGCATCATCGTCTTCCTCCCAGCTTTGTTCGACAACGGTGCGCACCTTCGCTTCGTAATCTTTGCGGGATTCGAGGTACATCCGTGCTGCTTCGCTGTTGGCGGGGCTGTTCGGGTTAGGGTCGGTGAGAAGACTTTGGATGCTCGTCAGAATCGCGCATACGTCATATGTCGGGCTGTTTGGTGTATGTTTTTATTGAAATTTCATAACGTTTTTTTATCAGTCTGATTAATTGGTGTGGCTGACGACCCCAAAATAGCAGAAAATAGCAGAAAGTAGCAGAAAATAGCACCCCCTTTCAGCCACACCATTAATCATTTTTTTTTAGGGAGTGGAGCATGTGCATGTCGGAAGCGCTCTAAGGGGGGGGAAAAAATGGAGAGATAGGAAGTTGCGTCTGGGATTCCTCAGGACAAGACACACAATGTGGAAAAAGAGATGTCGTCAAAATAGGATTCTTTTTTGTGATGAATTATAATTTTGCAAAACAGTACACACCTCCACTGCGATTGTAAAATATCAAGGCAGATGGACCCATCGTTGTAGATGTTTGGGTGGAACATCTTTGTGGTGAATGTAACACGTGGGGGCTTGTTCGGATAGTCGCAGTTAAACTCCATCTTAAGCTTGAATGTACCTGTTTTTGTGTGGTTGAGTATTTTTTGGAACTCGAAAATAAGAAAAAAAAAAAAAAAGAAAAGTTGAAAGCGCAAACACCGCACCGTTCATTGGACACAGTGGTTCTCCGCGGGTTATCGAACCCTAGAGAGCCATTCGCAAAAAGAAAAAACCAGGCTTTCACGGTCCACCTGATCTCGAAAAACACGAGGAAAGAGGGGACAATTATTGTCGTTGAACACAGCCAAAACACCCCAAACTATAAGACATCCACATGACATACCCCCCTCCCAGGAGGTCCCGTCGGGACCGAACATCACTGCGTCCCATGCCATCAGCTCTTTGTCCACTGGCACTGCGCTGATCCCTGAGGGCGCGTCCTTCTGAACCTTCCTGTAGTCCCGCATAAGCCGCCGCTTTGCGGGCGGCATGTCTGCTGCTTTTGACGCGTCCATGCTTGCTGCTGTGCGGTGCCGCTCTCACGATGGACAGCCGCGCGCAAAAAAAAAAAAAAAACAAAAGAAAAAAAGAAGAAGGGGTGGAAAGGATAGAACGGAGAGGATATGTGCGATGCTAGTGTATTGGGTGTGTGGGGTTGCTGTGGGTGTTATGGTAAAGAGGTGTTCCCTGGGTCGGGGGGTGGAAAAGGGAAGGGTTACGAACGACACGGAGGAGGTCACGGATCTCGCTGAACACCGACACTCACCGTAAGGTGGACTGTGTATTGCTGTTTGGGTAGCGCCTGCACCCCAACCGCAATCCTCCTCGCAGTGATGCGATCGTGGCCGTCTTCTTTACCAACGTCGTAGCGGGCAGTGGTACTGCAGAAGCCCCTTCTATACGGTCTTGTGGCAAGTCACCTTTGCATGATTCTTCCAACACCACATCCCGTGTTACACCTGTGTATTGCCCCCCCCCGAAGGCTGTGTGGAGTCAGCTTCTTCAGTGGTGGTTCAGTAGAAAACAATAGGTTCTGTACCGGTTGGGGTGGGAAATTGCGTGGGGAAAAAGGGAAGTGGGTTATCATTTGTATATTTGAGTCATTTATGCATAGAAGGTGGCTTTCCGGAACACACACAGACACCCTCCCCCTCGTGTAAAGGAGAGCGAGGGGGCGTCTGTGGGAAGGGGGTTGTTGAATGATATAATGTGAAGCACAGCGAAAATCAAAACTGTGGAAGAAGGGTTATATAAATTGATAGTGCAAAACGCTTCTGGGACGCAGGCACACTTGACACTCTGCGGGATTATCGAACCCCCACGGAGTGTTGCAATTGGGAGTAAATAAACAAAACGAGTATTGTGGCAGGCCTTTTGAGTCAACCATAATTACCATCCGCGAAAAAAAAAAAAGGGAAAGTTGATGAATATGTATCACATAGTATTGAAGGTTCACGCTCCTCCGTAGGGTGGTCACAACGTATGTTGTTTGGGATAAATGATATTTCCGCATTTACTATCATTGCGGGCAACGGCATGGGTGAGTTGTCTCTTCAAGCATGTGCATGGTGTAGTGAGGCCGGGTGAATGTCAAAGATGTCAACCTTTCAAAAAAGAAAGTGTCAAAACATCTACAACGACGCCGAAAATGAGTTCATAATTGGTGCTCCTGAAATAAAAAATACCACGCAACAAGTACGCAAAATGGGGTTTTCAGGAGCACCAATCATAGTGATTTTTTTGTGAATATTGTTGTTGCGGGCACCCGGATCTCTCCACATATACATTCTTTTCTTAACGAAAAAGAATGCAAAGAGGGTGCAAACAATGCGCCCTTGCCTTGTTGAAAAAATGTAAAAACGCCTCTGGGACGCAGCATCCAATTACGCGGGGTCATTGAACACCCAGGGTGCTGCACTATAGAGTTGTTTACAGGACAACTGCAAGGTACACAGAGGTCATTTCCCCCAACATGGTTTCAAAAAGTTCGAAAAAGAGTTCAAAAAGATTTGAAACCATGCGCCAACCTGAAAAACATCCTGTATCTATCCACCGGGGAGTTGTAAAGGGGGGTTGGGAAAAAGCCGTGGTATCCCCTAGCCACCTGTCAAGGTATATGGGAGCACCGCTCGTCACGAGATAACAAAACAAACACAGAACAAAGAGTAAGATGAATCTGTCCCCTCGCACATTTTTTATTGACACAACAGAACACAACACCCCATTTTTTTTATAAAAGGCTAGCAAAAAGAGGCATTTTTCATGCCATACATCCCCCTCACACACACCCACCCCCTCCCCTAGGAATACATATGGTATGCAAAAGAATTTTCTTCGCATTATTCGCACTTTCTTCCCCACCAAAACATTTCCACTGCTTTTTGAAAAGGGGGTTCTACAAAAAATCTTGTGGGTCTGAACTGTCCAAAAAGTCACACTTGGGGGGTACCAGACTGTCCTTAACTGTCCCCAAAAAGATTTTTAAACTCGCAGCGTTTTCCTCCCCTATTTTGTACTCCACTGCATCAGGCATCTTCAGTCCTCCTCTAGTTCTTCGAGGTCGGTGCAGAGCGGGCAGGGTGCGCCACTCTGAATACATTTTGCGTGCATAAGATGCTGGCACGCTAGAATCACCACAGCCTCAAGCGAAGTGAACACACTCGCATTGCAGATGCTACACCGACCCTCACGGTCTCGACGTTCACTTCGTTCACGACGTTGTGCTGGGGTTTGCCCTGCATGCGCTATCACCAAATCCGCTGTATACAAAAAGTCAAACGGAATGGTCACAGCACTGAACCGAATGGTATACAACGCTAGCATCTGCGACGCGCCCTTCTTACCATGCACCTCAACCATATGAGCAGCGAGAGTACCTACCGGCCATACTGCGCAGACAGGACACGCTGTGCACATCGTCTCATCACCATGTTTCTTCACCATATGCTGAACCAAAGCGGACACCTTCCTCTGTTTGCGCAACCACCCTGCCTTCTTCTGTGTCCTCGGATTTGCTCCGCTTTCCTTTACTTTTTCAACCCGCTCTGCCACCATCTCCTCCTCCTTCTCCTCTTCCACTTCATCCACACCAATACAACAGCAGAACCTAGGTTTCCGCTTTCTCCTTCTATCCTTTTCAATAGGCGACATTATTGAGCTATTTGGCGCGATTGAAAGAGTTTCTGGAGATGGCGACCGAAAAGGAAGAACCGGAGTTTCCGACGCAGCTTCAAACACAACCGGAGCAAGCGCATGAGGGAAATGCGCGTAAGATGCAAAACAAGAACCGCAAAGCCATGCGGGGCATTGTGTGCATTTAAACCATGAGGTATTCCGTCCGGTCTCACTGCATGCAATACAGCACAACGCAGGGGGGTATGCATCCACAACAACACCCCCCGCCTGCCGTCTCCCCTTCGCCCTCCCTTTCAAATCCTCCATCAAACACAATGGACAGTGATATCTCCGCACTGCCCCCTTCTCCACAGGACCCTCCACCGGCGCGTACCCCTCACTGCGCACGGTCAGGTGCCTCTCTATGACCCCCTCCTCCCAGGTATCACCGCAAGGGACAAATTGCCGCCTCTCTTCCACAGCACGAAGGAAGATGGCTTCTCGATGCGCATCTCGTGGGTCCATAGCTAAGCATAAGGGGAAGGGGAGGGAGAAGAGAAAAGGGGGAAAGGGGGAAAGGGGGGGGAATGCTGTACTGTGAAAAGGATGCGGGGGGTGGGGGAGGGGGAGGGAGGAGTGAAAAATAAATCAGAATTTGAAGTAGAGGTGCACATCAGACCAAAAAAGATCGGGTATTTTGCTTGTGCGCTCAAAGCCGGAAAACAAAAAGGTGAAAAAAATTGTGTTAAACTGAAGTACGGTTGTTGTGGTTAATTGAGTACTCAAAAAGAAACAAGCGAGCTTCTGTCTTTTTCAATCCGTTTTGTTTGCCCTGCAGCGCTGCCTCCAATCCTTTGAGAATTGACAACAAGTTGTTTTATCAAAAAAAGGGGGTTGTCGCAGGTTCACGTGGGTGGTGCATGGCCGCTGGTTTGGTGGAGTGATTTTTTTGTCTGGTTGATTCCGTTAACGAATGAGATCTCGGCCGAGAAAAAAGTTAGTTGTATCAAGATTACCCTCGAGGCTTCAGTACTGTCATATTTGAAGTGGGGCATTCGTCAAGGTGGAGTGACAGAGTGACAAGCATGAGGGGGTGGGTAAACAACATTGGGTTACTGTTAGGGCCTTTTCTTTCTTTTCTGTTTTTTTTTTTTGCTTTTTTTTTGTTTATTGTTTCTGTGTCCACAACACACAGAATAAAACCCTAAGCGTGGTGTGCCCACACTCAAGACTCCTTTTATACTTTTTTTCTGGAAGTGAACGACACAACACTTCATTCAAGATGCACAACAAAACGATGAGTAAGACTGAAGCGTCTTAGCCCATGGTCATTTTTTTTTCCTTCATTCTTTTCGGGGAAAACGATTTTGTTTTGACCCGCAAGATTGCCTTTCACATCTTTTGTATTCCCCTTTTCGATAATCTGAATAAAAACAGCCAGTCCAAAAGATTGGTCTGAATGTTTATCTTTTTTTTTACTGCCAGAATCTGACAAAAAGAAGAAAACAAAAGTGAGGAGGGTAAAAAAAAAAATTGTGCAAAAAGGGGGAATAAAAGAAATACTGTACTGTAGACACTCGACTCCAACTCCCTCTGCCGGAACAGGGTGGTGAAAAAGGGTAAGCGATAAGCCTGCTCACGGAACCAAAAAAAAAAAAGAGAGAAAAAAAAATATCGAACCCCCGTACCCCGTACCCCAACCCCTGCTTATCTTTTAGTTTAGTCTTTGTTGTTGTTGTTTTTTTTTGTTTTTTTGCTTGTATTGACGTACAACCCACACATTCGCACACCCTTCCCCCCAACCCCCTATTCGCTGTGATGTGCTTAAATGATATCGCTGACGTTCATCGGCATCTCGTCAATCTGTGTGTTTGTGTGGTAAAACATTTATTGACAAAAAGCTTCCCAAAAAAGATAGGAAGACGACGACAGTCCGAATTACCCCCTTTCACAGTAAACCAACTACATAAGCCGATCGATTCTCCCCCATCGATCCATTTGTTATTCCATGCTTTGCCGTCTCCACACAATTGTCCACAAAATCGGCCCACGCAGGTACTGATACAGCGAATGGAATGGCACACAACTCAAAACTACTACACTCATTTTGCAACGACAAAAAAAAAAAAAATGGACGTTGTTGATTCCTGACCCAGCCCGGTATGACAACCATACCCTGCGGCCAACAGAAGGTGTTCAAGGAAACCTAATGGCTTGCCAAAAAACATATACAAATTCTCTCCCTCCCCTCCCCCCATCCACCACCACATACCTGTGTAGAGTAGTACTGCTCGATATCCCTGAGGATGGAGTTGTCCTCTTTGGTCACGAAGTTGATGGCGATACCCTTGCGGCCGTAACGCCCGGAACGTCCGATACGGTGGAGGTACTGTTCACGGCTGGTGGGGATGTCATAGTTGATGACAAGGGAGACCTGCTGGATGTCGAGACCGCGGGCAAAGATGTCGGTGGCAATGAGGACACGGCCGCGACCCTCGCGGAAGCTTTTGGTCACAGCGTCACGCTCGGGCTGCGGCATGTCTCCGTGCATCGCCAGCACCGTGTGGTTCGCCTTCGTCATCCGTGCGCTCAGCTCCTCGACCCGCTCCTTCTTGTTCAAGAAGATCACAGCCTGCGTAATCGTCAGCGTCTCGTAAAGGTCGCACAGCGTCTCAAACTTCCACTTCTCCTGCTCCACGTCGATGAAGTACTGCTTGATGTCGTCAAGGGTCAGCTCGTCACGCTGCACCAGGATTCTCACTGGGTCCGCCATGAAATTTTTCGACATTTCCAGAACCTGAAAAAGATACGATAAAAAGAAAAGTTTATAAGATGATCCTAAGCCTCTCGTGCTTAGTCAAAATTAAAAAAAAAAATTCAAAATTCAAAACGACGAAACCTAAGCCATATCACACAGCATCAACTGCACATTTTTTTTCTTGCGCAGATGAGGTGATCCAGCGCACACTTTTCCACACTTTTTCACACCGTGAAAACATGTGAAAATAAGTGAAAACGTGTGAAACCAAGGTGAAAATGTGTGAAACCAAGTGAAAACATGTGAAACCAAGTGAAAATGTGAAACCATGTGAAAACATGTGAAACCAAGTGAAAATGTGTGAAACCAAGTGAAAATATGTGAAACCATGTGAAAATATGTGAAACCATGTGAAACCAAGTGAAAACATGTGAAACCAAGTGAAAATGTGTGAAACCATGTGAAAACACCAAGTTTTTTTTCTGGAGGAATCCACTCAGAGTGCGTGAAGCAGTTTTTTTTTCACTTTCGTACACACTTTTTCACACCGTGAAAACATGTGAAAATAAGTGAAAACGTGTGAAACCAAGGTGAAAATGTGTGAAACCAAGTGAAAATGTGTGAAACCATGTGAAAATGTGTGAAAATGTGTGAAACCAAGTGAAAATGTGTGAAAAAGCGTGAGACTGGATCACCTCAGCAGAGCAAAAAAAAGTACCCCAATAAAACCCCCACTACATACCACCGGGGGCAGCGTCAAGGACAGCATGACGCACTGAACCTGCGGGGGGAGGTGGCGGTAGATGTCGTAGATCTGTTCTTTGAAGCCTTGTGAGAGCATCTCGTCTGCCTCATCTAGAACAAGCACTTTCAGGTTGTTTGTTTGGAAGTGCCCACGCTTGATCATATCGTAGCAACGCCCGGGGGTGGCGGAAACAATCTGCACACCATTGTCAAGACGTCTGATGTCCTCTGCCAGCGACTTTCCTCCAATCGCACAGTGCGACGACACCTGCATGAAGTCACCCAACGCCATGCACGCCTGCTGTGTCTGCTGCGCAAGCTCTCGCGTCGGCGACAGCACCAAGCACTGAGTAGTCGGGCTCTTCGGGTCGACCAGCTGCAGACACCCCAATACAAACATACTCGTCTTACCCGTACCCGTCTGACTTTGCGCTATCAAGTCACGCCCCTGAATGAATGGAACAATCGCACGCTGCTGGATTGCAGAGGGCTTCGCAAACCCAAAGGTAATAAGTCCCCGCATCAGCCCCTCCTTCAGGTTCATCTCCTCAAATGATGTGACCGGTTTGACGTCGGTGCTGTTGTGGAAACGCATGTTTTTGTCCTCATCGTGATCAAATTTGCGAGACATTTTATGTGTGTGTGTGTCCTTTGTGAGGTTTGGAGGGAGGGGAGAAGGAGGAGAAAGGGGGAGAAAGGGTGTTGCAAAGAGAAAGCAATGCAGCGTTGAAAAGGAGTGGCTTGGATTAGCATTATTTGAGTTTCGCAATTTTTTTTTTGGCACAATGTGATGCAGGGTATTAGGGTGAAAATCCAAAATCCCGGAAAAAACTGGTTTTTCTGGTTTTCTCTCCTGGGCGGCAAAAACTAGTGTTTCTGGTGAAAACCTCCACCGTTGACGGACACAGTCACCCTTTTCGGGTTTTTCGGGGGTGGGGTCAGTGTCTTATCCAGGAATCCGATTTCAAAATATTTTTCGGCGCTGCTGACCCAGGGTAGACATTGGGAACACAGGGACTGTATTTTTTTTTGCGGAGCAAAAAAATAATATAAAATGGCGCCGCAGGCGAAAAATTTTGAGGGTACGGTGTAAAAATCTAGCTTTTTACACCACAGAGCCAAACGAACCCTTTTTTGCGGAGCAAAAAATGAAAAATGGCGCCGCAGGCAAAAAAAATTCAAGGAACAGCCATTTCCCAAAGGCACTCCCGTGGTTCAACCACGGTTCTACCAGGCGGGGGGAAAATGCGGGGAAAAAAATCGAGTCCGCCCTAATCTGGGGACGACATTTACAGAAAGGCCTGGTGAAAAGTGTCGGTTTTTTTTCCCCCTCCAGATTTCTCTGTTTTTTTTTTTTTTTTGAAAACCAGTTTTTGGAAAAACTGGTTTTCAAAACCAGTTTTTTTAACCACCCTAATACCCTGATGTGATGTTCGAGGAAGAGAGAAAAAAAGGTTGAAAATACAACAGCCCTCTCGTGAACAGTGTACCTTTGGTACAATGACCGGGTGTACTGGGGTGGACCCAACCATGCAGTCCTACAATCCATTTCGGTTGGCATCTGGGGAAAAAAAAGGGGTAGTGTGTAGGATGATATGACTTTCGATATTTATTATTTCTGAAAACTTGGTTGTATTAGTGTAGACACCTGAGGAGCTTCTACTATACCACACG
Source organism: Rhynchopus sp. YZ270_cl-10 (assembly GCA_964035575.1). Lineage (NCBI taxonomy): Eukaryota > Euglenozoa > Diplonemea > Diplonemida > Diplonemidae > Rhynchopus > Rhynchopus sp. YZ270_cl-10. The sequence goes on from OZ037885.1 coordinate 404,306, forward strand.
CGTTTTTTTTGTTTTTGTTTTTTTGGTTTTTGAAAACTTTTTTTACCATTCCTTTTTAGGGAACGGAGCAATGTACGGTCCTGGAAGCTCCAAGAAAATGGAGTCGGTGGGCTTAATAGGAAGTTGCCTTTCCTAAACGTGCACACAACATAGTTTTTTAAAAATTTATTTGTAGTATCGACAATCACCTGTCCGAGGACGGCCTCTGTACACAAAGTCGCCCGAAGGCTAACAAACTTTTATCTCACTTTGTGTAATAATGTTTGGCTGCGTTTTCAAAATTCCTAGGAATTTCGAAAAATGCAGCCACACCATTACCCAGATAAATAGTTGATTATTTTTGAGAAATATAAATTGAAAAAAAGGGGTAGATGGGGGGGAGGTGAACAATGTGCTATGGTTAAGGTCTCAGAAAAGAGAACACCGTTGCATGCACGTTTCTTAGCTGATAACTTTGAGAGGAGCAGAAGGGAGTTTGAAAAAACGGAAACTGGAGGGACACATAGATCCCAAAATAGAGCATAGGTGTGGGGTCACCCGGTGGGGGGGAGGTGGGAACCAAAAGTGAAGTTGAAAGTGCAAACACCCCACCTGATATTTTGATACCCGGCGGACGCAGGGTACAAACAAAAGAAGGGGGGTGAAAAAAAGTGGAGTTGATGCAAGCGCCTCTGGGACGCAGGCACTAGAAAAAAAAAGAAGTACCTGTAGACACTATTTGGTTGCTCGCGAAAATAGTGTCAGTTACTATTGTTTTTTTAATTTTTGAAAAAACTTGGTTGTATTAGCGTAGACACCCAGAGGATGAACTCCACTATATTTATTTAGATCATACGCAGGGACATCGCGTTAGGTTTTGGAGAGTTTTTTTTTTTGCTAAGAGTGGCTTCTCTCTCCCCCCACACGCCAAATCACTGCTAATCTACGTTTTAAGAATCATTGCTCTCTTTTTGAAAACTTTGTTACCCTTCCTTTTTGAGGGAACGGTTCCTGGAAGCTCCAAGAAAACGGAGTCGACAGGGGCCAAAGAGGAAGTTGCCTTTCCTAAATGTGCGCACACAACTCGGCAAAAAAGGGGGTGTCGTCACTCACCTCTTTCATTGAAATGTGTAACACTGTTTTACCAACGGTACACCCCAATACTGCCCCTCCCTTGCAAGATATCTCATACTGAAGACTAACGGGTTCAGACATAAATTAAAGGAACACTTGGAGAAAAAGGGGACTCGAACGGACACAAGCAATGCCGTATACACACTACGTTGGGACGTACACGGGGTAGGCCCTCTCCTGGCGTGGTCTGTGATGGGAGAAAGTGAGCAGGTGAGGTACCTCCTCAGTGGGAAGGCTCTCTTTGTGAGTTTTAAAATAGAAAACGACTTCAGGATATGACAGTTAAATGAAATAAAGAAAACACTTTTTCGTTTATCGCACCGCAAAAAGGTTTGTGTTTTTCACTGATGAATGTGAGTGGTGTTAGTGGAAAAACAATACGCTAAAGCGGGCACGCACCATCCGTCGTTTTCCATTTCTATTCGTCAATGCTTGATCATAGGTTTCGAACGCGCGTTCGAAAATCGAAAACGCGCAAATCCAAAATCGGAAAACGCGCACATGAAAAAAAAAAAAAAACGCGCAAAAAAAATAAAAAACGCGCGTTCGAAAAGCCGGACGCGCGTAAAAAAAAAAGGGCGTTTTTTTTTTTTTTTTCAAACGCGCGTTCGAAAAAGTGGTTTTTTCGAACGCGCGTTTGAAAAACTGGACGCGCGTTCGAAAAAACCACTTTTTCGACGCGCGTTCGAAAAACCTCCCCACGTAAACATGAGGCTTCCACTTTTTCGAACGTGCGTTTTTTTTTTTTTCGTTTTTCAAACGCGCGTTTTTTTTCTCGTTTTTTTCGAACGCGCGTTTTTTTTCGTTTTTCAAACGCGCGTTTTTTTTCGTTTTTCAAACGCGCGTTTTTTTTCGTTTTTCAAACGCGCGTTTTTTTTTCGTTTTTTCCGAACGCGCGTTTTTTTTTTTCGTTTTTCAAACGCGCACTCGAAAACGCCCTAAAAACGCGAACGCGCGTTCGAAACCTATGCTTGATAACACAAAAAAAAAAAAAAATGAGTTGGATTATGGGAAAGGATTGGGGCAGTGCCCTAGGCAGTGCCCTAGGCACACGCCCCCCCATATGGGGGAATTGAAAGTTAGTTTTGTTTTGTTTTTGCTACTTTATTTTGTTCTTTTTTGTTTTGTTGTTGTTTACTTTCGCAGCATGACCAGGGGTCGTTAAGACATGGTACAATATGGGGGAAATATGGGGGTATTTGCATTGTATTTCACTGTAGTAACTTTGTAAGTCGAGGGTAGGATAATTCCCCCTATAATTCCTCCATATTGGGAATATGGAGGAAATAATACCCCATATTTTAGGGCCTCCCCATATGGGGGGGGGGGGGGGGTAGGGGGTACGACTCCAGCCATTTTTTGCGCACGGAAAATTCATTTGGCATTATCTGGTCATCTCCAAGGCAACTGCGGGTGAAAAACACCCTCAGAGTGGGTCACAGGGGGCCTGTGGGTCGAAAAACGACCCAGAAGCCACCCCAGAATACAAAAAAATGGAAAAAAATAGTGAAAAAACGGCTTTTTTCACGTTTTGGCCACTTTGGGCAAAATAGCGATTTTTCGAGAAAAAAATCAAAAACCGGGATATTTTTTGACATCACAAAGCCTCCTTTGGCACAAATATACCCCAAAAGTGGCCTGTGAGTCCATTCCAACCTGTTTTGGACATATTTGACACTTTTGGAAGTGTTTTTTTGGTGTTTTTAGGTCAAAAAAATGCCCAAGACGTCCCCAAGACATCCCCAAGACACTTTGCACACCCCCTGTTACGGTCATATTTTTTTCGTTTTTTTGCCTGAAACCCCCAAAATACCCCTCCCGGACCCCACATAGTCCCGAATATCCATCACACACCCACTCAGAGTGAGTAGAAGCACCCCAAAAAAAATATTTTTTAAAGCCCTAAAATTGTGCTTCAGTTTCGGCAGCATCCATGTTGAAGTTGAAGGGCTTTAAAAAATATTTTTTTTGGGGTGCTTCTACTCACTCTGAGTGGGTGTGTGATGGATATTCGGGACTATGTGGGGTCCGGGAGGGGTATTTTGGGGGTTTCAGGCAAAAAAACGAAAAAAATATGACCGTAACAGGGGGTGTGCAAAGTGTCTTGGGGATGTCTTGGGGACGTCTTGGGCATTTTTTTGACCTAAAAACACCAAAAAAACACTTCCAAAAGTGTCAAATATGTCCAAAACAGGTTGGAATGGACTCACAGGCCACTTTTGGGGTATATTTGTGCCAAAGGAGGCTTTGTGATGTCAAAAAATATCCCGGTTTTTGATTTTTTTCTCGAAAAATCGCTATTTTGCCCAAAGTGGCCAAAACGTGAAAAAAGCCGTTTTTTCACTATTTTTTTCCATTTTTTTGTATTCTGGGGTGGCTTCTGGGTCGTTTTTCGACCCACAGGCCCCCTGTGACCCACTCTGAGGGTGTTTTTCACCCGCAGTTGCCTTGGAGATGACCAGATAATGCCAAATGAATTTTCCGTGCGCAAAAAATGGCTGGAGTCGTACCCCCTAGGGCAGTGCGCCTAGGAAACGGTCAACGTTTCCCAAAAGGAAACGTTGACGTTTCCCAGATTCTTGGGAAACGTTGAGGAAACGCTAAAGAAACGTTGCAAGGGGTTTTCTTTAGTTAACACATAGTATTTGACAAAACGCTCAAGACCCTCGCGAAAAGTCGCACGTCTGTGTATCCCCTCCCCGCTTGTTTTCTCCTCTCTCTTTTCTCCCCCGTTCTCCGACGCTTTCTGCACTTCAGACAAACACATTTATACCGTAGATTTGCATAATGCCCAAAAGGAAGGCGGATGACGCGTGGGACTACGTGAAGGTTGTGGAAGGTGCAGGGACAAAGCTCCGGAAGGTGGAGTGCACCTTTTGTGATAAGAAATTCTCAGTGTCGTCTGCGGGGAGGATCAAAGAACACCTCCTTGGGAAGGGGTCGTCAGTGACTGCGTGCTCCCCAAAAGACGACAAGAAGGATGAGTTTGAAATAGCAAAAGCGAAGTTGCAGAACACAGAGGCGAAGGTAACGCAGCAGAAGGACAACAAACAAACGTCGCTAGACCCCTTTCTCACACGCGTAACCACCAAGATCGAAGCCATGCAGAGTATTAGGGACTTCTTCTACGAAGAGTGCATTCCCTTCCGGAAAGCAAAGAGCCGCTCATTCATGACGTTAGTCATGATGTTGTCGCGGATGTCTCAATCTGAGGCATCCGAGTTCAAGCCGCCATCCCCCGACGACCTTGCAGGCGAACTACTGCAGGAGTACGTCGCAGAGATGGACAAACTCTGCGAAAAGGGCATGCTTGCCGAAGCAAAGTTCGGGCTGTCGTTATTGTCGGACGGCTGGACTGATTGCAACGACAGGTCCATCTTTAACGGGATCGTGAGTACGTCCACATCGACGTACTATGTAGATAACAAGACGAGCAAGAGAAAAACTATGGCCGCGATCGCAGACTATATCTGCTCCCTTCCTGTGCTTATCCCCGAGGAGGTAAGGTCGAAGCTGATACACATTTGTGTTGATGGGGCATGCAAGGAGGCCCTCCCCTTAATTCGAGCCCGGGTTGAGAAGGTGTTAACGTCTGTTTGTGTTCTCCACACCTATGATCTTCTTTTAGAAGATCTAGGTGACTCCTCCAAAGCGAGCACAAAGGAAGAATTCAAATTCTTCAATGAAGTCGTGCACAAAGCTACGGCGTTGGCGAAGTGGGTGAAGACACGTCAGCGCTTGGTCACACTTCTTGAGGAGAGGTCCGACAAGAGGCTGCTGCTACCTGTGGACACTCGCTTTGGAAGCTTTTTTATCATGATGCAACGGTTGCTGGACTTGAAAGGGCCGCTGCGTGAGATGTTTGCTGGTGAAGGCTTTGGCGAGTGGAAGGCTCAGCTAAGGAGTGCGGATGCGAAGGCCACAGCTACCGAATGGGCGTCGGTTGTGCTCCAGGACGCCTTCTGGAAGAAGCTGGAGGGGGCGTGGCACATTGGAGATGTGATCTTCACCGTGTTGAAGCGTTACGACAACGACGACGCGTCGGGGAACAGCGCTTCCGTGGAGTACGTGAAGGAGGGTTTCGCCGAGCTGAAGAAGAACATCGAAGCGCTACCCATAACTCAATTCCTCACGGCAGCACGTAAGCAAAAAATTGCAGACAGGGTGAACACCAGATGGAAATACGTTGCAGCCCCCATCCACAACGCGGCACATGCACTGTCACCAACATTCCGCCTGACAGCGAGGGATGACGATGAGTCTAAAGCAGGGCTGAAGGTATGTATGGCAGGTGACCTTCGCATAATCTGCTTTACTACAGGAGGCGCTGCTGCGGTATTATGATGAAGAGAAAGCACTGCAAGCTTTGGAAGAGTACGAAAACTGGAGCACGCAAAATTTCGGTGTACTAGAAGAAAAGGCGATCGCGTCGAAGTGGGGTGGACACAAGTGGTGGTCCATGTTCGGAGCAGAATGGCCTCTGCTCAAAGAGCTGGCAACAATCATGCTCGCTCAAACTTCATCTGTTGGTGCGGCTGAGAGAGGTTGGAGCTGCTACGGCGACGTAAAAACCAGGAAGCGCAATGGGTTGTCAGCCAGCACGGCTGACAAACTTACACGCATTCTGTACAACAAGAGGAACACGTCCACCACCCACGTCGTGGCCGGTTACTGGGAGCTTGACGAGGTGGTGCTAGGAGACGACAGTGTGGATGGAATCGAAGGATGATTTTTTTTTTGTTTTTTTTTGTTTTTTTTTACGTTCTTTGTTTTCATTGTGTTTTTTTCCTGTTGAAACTGCGCATTTTCAACACCTACTTTTTTGTCTTTGTTGGTATCCAATAAAGAACCCCAGGTAGGTTGACCTCAAAAAAAAATCTCAGCGACTTGTTTTTTCTTGGGTGGGGTTGTAACAATCTCAGCTTGGGCGGAGTGCAGTATCTGTCCTCAGATCAGTTTGGAAGCCATCCCGACATCTTTTATGATGTCCCAACTGAGTATTGTCACCACTCATGTACAATTTTTTGTGATGTTGTTCCTGTTGTGACGCTGTGGTGATAAAGACATCGTCGCGGGGGGTTTTTTTTTGTTTTCCCCGTTTCCCTTCACGTTTCCCAAAACCACGTTTCGTAACGTTTCCAACAAAGAAACGCCAACGTTTCCCGTTTCCCAACGTTTCCGTTTCCCAGTTTTTTGGGAAACGTGCGTTTCCCCACGTTTCCTAAAAGCACTGCCCTAGGGGGGGGGGGGGGGGGGGGGGGGGGGGGGGGGCAGCCTGAGTAATAAAAAAGGGGGGTTTTCGGCCCAAAAAGCCCAGACCCCAGACCCCCGGCCACAACCTAGTGCGTAATAAGGGGATGGGGTAGTACTGTACCCAAAACCCCGTTTTTCGGCGTTTCCGGAGTCCACCCAGAAAGTGGTGGGGCCATTCTGAAAAAATGGACAAGTTTTTCGGTGTTTAAATTTTCACGACTTTTCTTGGGTACAGTTTTACGTGTGCTTTTCCGGGGCCCCATCTCGAAAAGGGTCACACTGGCCCTGGCCCTGGCCCTGGCCCTGGCCCTGGCCCTGGCCCTGGCCCTGGCCCTGGCCCTGGCCCTGGCCCTGGCCCTGGCCCTGGCCCTGGCCCTGGCCCTGGCCCTGGCCCTGGCCCTGGCCCTGGCCCTGGCCCTGGCCCTGGCCCTGGCCCTGGCCCTGGCCCTGGCCCTGGCCCTGGCCCTGGCCCTGGCCCTGGCCCTGGCCCTGGCCCTGGCCCTGGCCCTGGCCCTGGCCCTGGCCCTGGCCCTGGCCCTGGCCCTGGCCCTGGCCCTGGCCCTGGCCCTGGCCCTGGCCCCTGCCCCGGATGCTGAAAACATGAAAGTGCCCGAAAACATCGGCATTTGCATTTTCGGAATCCGTCCGTTCTGTGGTGGGGTCAATTTGCTGAAATGGACAAGTTCTTGGTTTTGGTCAAAATCCATGTAGGGTAAAGAGGGCCAAGGTAAATACCACAACCCAGATTTTCACACCCTGATGCTGAAAACATGAAAATGCCCGAAAACATCGGCATTTGCATTTCCGGAATCCGCCCGTTCTGTGGTGGGGTATATACAGAAAAATGGACAAAATTTTAATGACTAAAATTTTCACGAAATATGAACCCATACCCAATACAAGGGTAAATGACAAAAATTACCATAAAAACCCCCCAAAACCCAAAAGCCCAGACCCCAGACCCCAGGCCACCTTCCTTATTACGCACCCTGGGGGGGGGTAGGGGCGGTCATATGTATGTGAGAAAGTGACATTTTTCAAAATGTTGTCAAAAGCGATTCTAAGGTAAAAAAAAGTAGAAAATCCACCCCACAGGCCCAAAAAAATGTGGTGTGCCCCGTTTTCCACCCTTTTTGTGACTCTCAGGGGCCCAAATCTCACTTTTTTAAAAATTGCCTCCTTATGGTACCTGAGTGCCCCCCTGGTTTGCCCCTTCAGGTTGACCATGGACAGAAAACACCCCAATATGGCCCAGAACATAGAGCAAAGGGTATATTTCACCCCCAAAACCCCACAGGAGACCCACAAAACCCGTACTGGGGTGTTTCGTGGCACCTGTTGGTGCTCAAACCTCATAAAACCTGAAACCCCAGTCATACAGTGAAAATAGGCCCAAACAGGCCAAAATAGCCTGAAAATGGCCTAAAATAGCCAAAAAACACCCAAAAAAGCCATATTTTACCTCAAAAACACCCAGAAAGTCGCAGAAACCCGCTTCCAGGGTGGTTCTGGGCACCTGTGGGGGCTCATACCCCATAGAACGTCAAAAATATTGTGTGTTTGGGGTTTTTTTGCAACCCAGCCATTTTAGCCTACAGGGGTACCATAAGGAGGCAATTTTTAAAAAACTGTGATTTGGGCCCCTGAGAGGCACAAAAAGGGTGGAAAACGGGGCACACCACATTTTTTTGGGCCTGTGGGGTGGATTTTCTACTTTTTTTTACCTTAGAATCGCTTTTGACAACATTTTGAAAAATGTCATTTTCTCACACTTTTAATACAGGATATGACCGCCCCTAGGCATACTGTGCAGGCGAGCCGTTTTTAGGCGAGTTTTTCGTTTTCCTGATTTTCAGGAAAAACTCGCCAAAAACTCGCCCTACTCGCCCATTACTCGCCTATTACTCGCCAAAAACTCGCCAAAAACTCGCCAAAACTCGCCTAAACTCGCCAAAAACTCGCCTTAACTCGCCTAAACTCGCCCACATTTGGGTGCAAATCCTGGTGCACATACGCACCTTGGGGGTGAAAATGTGCACCAGGATGTGAAAATGGAGGGCGGGGGTGACTGATGACAACATGCCACTCGAAAACACACAAAAAAATTGAAATTGTGTCACTTGTACGTCTAAAGGCAACCATGTCACGGCAGTGGCTGACAGGCATGTATGTAAACATTTGCTCCAGGGGAAGATCCAAGCGTGCCATAGATCCCGGGGGACAAGACGTGCTACAATCCGGAGGATGACGAAGACATGAGCCGGGGCTACACTCGCTGTACAATGTCCTCGCCATGCCGGTAAATGGCAACCCTGCAGGCCACCCCTTGGCGGTATTCCACCACGACTACATCGCACCCATCTGTGCAAACTTCATGGATCCGCAGAAGCTACAGCTGGACTGGTGGTACTGGTTGTGGAAGCCTACAAAGCAAACTGTAGAGGTCTTGTTCAAGTGGAACGAAAAAAATTTTCTCTTCAAAACTCAAATTTCCCTCATATTTTCGTGTGTACACTTTTCCCAAGGTAAAATCCCTACCAAAAAAAAAAAAACTCGCCAAAACTCGCCCCCCAAAAATGGGCGAGTTTTAGGCGAGTTTTTGGCGAGTAGGCGAGTTTTTTTTACTCGCCCGCACACACGACGCGGTCCAGGACCAATTTCACTTGTCATGGTGACAAGTGAAATGACAAGTGAAATGTATGACAAGTGGTCACTTGTCATGACAAGTGACTCACTTGTCATGACAAGTGAATCACTTGTCATGACAAGTGATTTACCTGAGGAATGCCTGTGAGCTCATGATTTCATTTATTCCTACATGAAATGAAGTAAAAAAATGGGTGAATGCGTAAAACCCCCCCTCCCCTAAATTTCACTACGATTTTTGATTTTTTTTTATTTCTGTTGGGAGGCTATGAGAGGTCGAGGTGCATGTACAAGGGGTGTTTGGGGGGTCTGGGGGGCCTGGGGACCCTGGGGGGGTGTTTTGGGGTCTTTTTTATGATGTGCGACGCTTTTTTGGACATGTACGTGTATTGTGGCCCGTCTTACCACAGGTTTTACACGTTGTATGTGAAACTGAGAAAACTGAAGAAATAAAAGACCGCGTTCTCTTAGCCATGCGGTGAAGGGCCTCTGTCATCTCTTCTTCGTCTTGAGGGACAGGATCGTGCTCCTCACACATTCCTGGACACCATCAAGGTAGCTGCTGAGTCCAACTCTGGGCATTCTTTATGTGTCTATCTGTTCTGGGGGTAGGGAGTAAAAATAGCCCAAAAACACGCAAAAATACCCCAAAATGGGTCAAAATAAGTATATTTTTTCCCAAAAGCCCCCAAAACCCGCCGGAAAATGGTTTTGGGGGTGGTTCTGGGCAGTTTTCGGCGCTGATTTCTGGTAAAACCTCAAAAATCGTAGTGAAATTTAGGGGAGGGGGGGTTTTACGCATCGACCCAAATGTAAAATGATGTACTTTTTATCTCTTTCTTTTTTAGCCTGATGTGGGTAGTGGCGGCTATCTGATAGTTTTCTTTTATTGATTAGGGAGTGGGTTGTGCAGGCAACGTAAGGAAATGGGGTGGGGACTGGGGAACGGTAAAGAAAAGTATGGTTAAAGTGACGTAAGGACTTTTGCGAAGGGCTCTCACTCACGGACTGACGCTTCATTTTTTAAAAAAATTTGAAATGTAAAAGACAACAAAAGGTGATGTTTTTAAAAGCAAAAATAACTATTTATTCAACGCCTTTTAGCGTGGTTTTTTTTTGCGATAACTTCACGCATTTTTTTCCCAGGCGAGTGGTAGTTAATTTGCCGAGCGAAGCGAGGCAAATTGAATCCATGAGCCTGGGAAAAAAATAAGTGAAGTATCGCAAAAAAATTCGCTAAAAGGCGTTGAATACGTAATTTTATTTCACGTTAAATAAAGTATACGAAAGGATTTGGCACTTTTAGCGTGACTCATTTATTGTGCAATAACTAACGAGTATGTGTCCCTCCAGGTAGCTTTCCTTACCCTCCCGCCAGCGCTACCGGGAATCCCACGGGACCCCTAGCTAGGATAGCGGGACTCCCGCTGGGGGGGCTGGCAAACCTGAGGGGGCTGGAGGGAGGCTAAAAAAGGCTGAAGGGTCCCTCCAGACCTGTTACCCTCCTGCGGGGAAACCTGCAAAAACCCGATAAACTGGGCCTACCCTTATATGTGGGGTGGGATACACGTTTTCGGGGTGTCATAACCATGTGTGAGCCACACAGGGTGGTGCACAGGTGACCCCATGCAGTACACGCAACCCACGTTTTGATACACAACAGCATTTTGCGTGTAGCGCATACAGCGTGTAGCCTATTTAGCCCACGCATAGCGTGTAGCGTGTGGTCGGGTTCTGAAAGCTGCCTCAAAGGTACACAAAGCTACATCCCGACGTCTCCCCACCCTCAGGGTCCCCTCGGGTGCTAGCGGAGGTCGGGAAATGGCTATCGTGCAAGAGCGAGACATTCAGAAGATCCCCGCCCATCACAGAATATCATGCCAGCCACCGCCTTCCTCACAATGAAGTAAGGGGGTGGTGTGTCCTCCGCCTTCATAGGTAATGAAGGAGTCGATTTCTTGTTTTGTAAGTGCGGAGTGCCTTGGACTGTCGTGTCGGTAGCCGGTCTGGTTTTGTTTCAAGAGACACACGAGCCTGCGCAAACTGGTCTTGCAGTTGCACCCCATACTTCCTCGCCAATATGCTGCTCAGCTTACTGAACGCTGTCCATTACGACGACGATTTGTACGTGAGATCGTCACGGAGATGCACTATGCACAAAACAAAGTCGGCTTCCGTGGGCTTACCGTTGGGCTTGCCAATGAATTCGTTAAAAAGCGGTCCCATTCACGGATGTACGGTGTCGACGATGCCAGTCCTTCAGCAAAACCACTGTAGCGCTCGTCCATCTCTTGTCGGAGGACCGTTTGCGTCTTAGATCCTTCGGCATGTTGCGTGTGTCAAAAAAAAATGGGAAAAGTGCAAAAAAAAATCGAAATTTTCAATTTTTAGGCGGGTGGTGGTGCAGGATATACCAAAATTTAGCGTGAAGTTATCGCCAAAAAAAACCCCTGTTTTGGCGTGAAAAAAACAAAAATAAAATCACGCTCCTAAGGAATTGCAGTGAAAAAAAGTGAAAACGCGTGAAATAAAGTTCAATTAGCGTGGTTTTTATTTGTGAAAAAAACACGGCGTGAAATTATCATTAAAAAGAATCACGCTAAAAGTGCCAAATCCTTCGTATACTTTATTTAACTGTGGAATAACGTGTCCTTACGTCACTTTAAACAATACTTTTCCTTTTTTTTCTTTTCTTTTCTTTTCCTTTTTTCCCCCACTCCCCACCCCATTGCCTTACTTTGCTTGCGCAACCCACTCCCTAATCAAAAAATAACAATAAAAAGAATCCAGGGTTAACAGGGACCCTAAGGATTCACTTGTCATGACAAGTGAATCACTTGTCATGACAAGTGGTTCACTTGTCATGACAAGTGATTTACATGTCATTTCACTTGTCACTTTTATGACATGTCATTTCACTTGTCAGGTGCCTCTGGACCGCGTCGTGCAGTATGCCTAGGGGGGGGGGGGGGGGGAGTCCCGGGGGGGGGACAAGTATGCCTAGGTAGTGTTTGGAGACGAGACATTGCTTCTGTTTTCAAAGAGTTTTGGCAATGAAAGGAGAAAACGAAAAAAAGAGAGGTTGAAAAAAGAAGGGGGAGAATTTTTTTTTCTTTGAAAAAAAGTTTGTGAGATGACTCTGTTCAGTCACCTTGATCATATTCGTTCTCCAAAGTTTAAAAAAAATAGAGAGCAAAACCACACCACGTGAGTGCGAGGTTTGCTTGAAACAAACGCCTCACGATGACCCTATTGTGCCAACAATCACCTACCTGGGTAGGGTCTGTGCTCAATATTGTCTCGTGGGCTTTTGTACTAAAAAGGAAAAACATGCTGGGTTTTTTGTTATGACGAGAAATCGCCCAAGAACCCACCTTGGTGGGTAACGAGGGTCAAAATAAAAAGAAAAAGTTTATAAGATGATCCTAAGCCTCTCGTGTTTAGTCACCTTGATCACATCCAACAAATGTTGGCCGAAGCCTTTTGTTTCCCCCGTTAAATTGTAGTCATAACGTGTAGTTGCCAAATCCCGACTGTTTTTTCTTTTTTTTTCTTGTTCTTTTCTTTATTATCTACCAGCACCTTACCACCATAGTCTACTCCCCTTCCCCACACCCCTCCCCTTGCTGTATTGTGGATTCTGATGTATTCTGGGTGATAAAATACACCAAAAAAAAACCAATACAGCCAACCATTATCACCCATTTTGAATTACCGTGGCCAGAATACCTGTTAACTAGAAGGATATGGGCACATCCAGGGCGTTCGCCCCGGGGCGAAAAATATTTTTTTTCGTTAAAAAAATCTTTTCCTGAAAAAATGACATTTTATTTCGCCCCAGGGCTTCGCCCCACCGGGGCGAAACCCTGTATAAATAAATAAATAAAAAAAAAAAAGGGGAAAAAAAAAAAAAAAAAAGAGAGAGAGATTTCTCCCCACCACCCTGTAGACCCCCCCGGAGGGGGGGTCGCAGAGGGGTGTCCACTGTACTCAAAATCATCCGCAAACCCGCCTGCCGTGAGAGGAAGTTTCCCCAGCACTCCCGCTCCTCAATCCTGCAGTCTGCTGAAGGTGCCCCGTACCCCCTGTTATAGAAGGTGTCACTGCTCGTGTCAACTCTATCTTCAACGGCAGAGAGACGTTTTAGTTTATTGAAAATAATCAAACTAAGGATGAAGTCTCATATGACAGATGCCTCTCTCTTGTGCATCTGTTTGATTAAACAGCACAAAGAGACCCTCAGTGAGGGGGGGATTGATGAAATTCTCCATCGTTTTGCTGGTTTTAGTATCAGGAAAGTTCAGCTGTAATAGCACTTGTGCTGGGGAAGGGATCACGCGCAAATCGCAATTTTTTTTGACCACTCAGTACCAGGGATTCACCCCCCACGAACTAGCTTCTCTCCGGCGGGAAAAATTTTTTTTGACCTATTTTAAGCACTAGTAAAAAAGCAAAAATTTCGGATTTTTTGGCATTTCGCCACGATCAGGAAAAAACGATGGCGATAGCGAACGCCCTGGGCACATCCCAAAAAAATAAATTAAGCGGCGGGGGGGGGCGGGGAAAAACGCATTTTTCACTCATCATCATCGCCAGAACTGTTTTCTACCTTCTTCTGCTTTTTGCGGATCGCTTCTTCGTCGCTGTCGCTTTCATATTCTTCCTCGTTGTCTGCGACTTGGTGTGTGGGTTCGGTGGTGTGGACAACAGGGTCTTCTTCATCGCCGTCGCCCTTGCAACAGGAGACACACATCAAAACGCAAAAGATAAATATGCAAAGGAAAATGGCGCCAGCGACAGCTAGGCTGATGATGAGCACTCGCTTGCACGCGGCCTCGCTTCCACAGGAGTCGCCGATGCAGCAGCTGTTCGCACAGTTCCCCTCCCGCACCAGCACACCGTCCTCCTCGCAATAGCGCGGGCCCCCGTTGTCGTCGTCGTCACTGCTGTACGTGTTTGTCTTTGAGTTGTACCTTGACGTCCTCTCGTCTGTCAAAGCAACAGCGCCATAGACGCACCCAAACACCACTAAGGTGAGAAGATACAAATTCATGGGGAGGGAAGTGTAGTGTAGTGTAGTGGTTCTGTGTAGAGGGGGAGGGGTAAGGTTTCAAGCAAGAAATGTTGACAAATATATTAGTTGGTTGTCTGTTTTGCTCGTTGAATTTGTCGGGGGAAAAGAGTTGTTGTGGGGGGGGATACTTGGGCGCCCGCGGGGAGAAAAAAAAAACGGCCCCAGAAATTTCTCGGGGTTTTCCCTCGGAATTTACTCAGTCTCGGAAAATTTCCGGGGCGTTCAGGGGTGCTTGCTGTCCACAGAGGGGGTGAAGTATCTCGTGCATTTCTGGAACTCAACACCACTCCTAACAGGGTGCCAGAGCTCTGTGTCTCATCATAACGCAGCTGGCGGTGGAAGGCGCGAGGTACTCCAAGAACTAACGTCTGTCGTTGTTGTCTGTGCCGATGTCTGCACCTGCATCAATCAACACCTGCACCACGTCTGCATGGCCTTTCTTCACTGCACAGGACAACGCAGTCTCGTTGTTGCTGTCTCGGTGATTCACATCCACCTCCGGCAATCCCACAAGATAGCGCACAATCCAGGTGTGTCTATTACTCGCCGCAAGCAAAAGACACGTTCTTCCTTCGTTGTCTGTGACATTCACTCCCGCACCTGCTTCAACCAACACCTTCACAACTTCGAGTGCTCCTGAAGTACTGGCACAGTGCAGAGGCGAATGTCCGTCTTCGTTCTTTGTGTCGATGTATGCACCTGCATCAATCAGCACCCGCACCACGGCTGGACGGCGTTCCTTCACTGCACAGTCCAACACAGTACAGTTGTACATGTCTCGGTGATTCACATCCACCTCCGGCAAGCCCACAAGATAGCGCACAGTCTCGGCGTGTCCATTACGCGCCGCAAGGGAAAGACACGTCCTTCCATTAAAGTCTGTGACACGCACTCCTGCACCTGCTTCCACGAACACCTTCACAACTTCGAGTGCTCCTGAACGGGAAGCCAAGAGCAGAGGAGAATGCCTGTCGCTGTTGTCTGTGTCGATGTCTGCACCTGCATCAATCAGCACCTGCACCACATCTGTATGGCCTTCCTTCACTGCACAGTACAACGCAGTGCAGTTGTTCATGACTCGGTGATTCACATCCACCTCCGGCAAGCCCACAAGATAGCGCACAGTCTCGGTGTGTCCATTACGCGACGCAAGGAAAAGGCTGGTGCTTCCATCGTCGTCTGTGGCATTAACTCCCGCACCTGCTCTGACCAACATCTTCACAACTTCGAGTGCTCCTGAAGTGCTGGCACAGTGCAGAGGCGAACATCCAAATATTGTCTCTGTGTCGATGTCTGCACCTGCATCAATCAACACCCGCACCACGTCTGGATGGCCTTCCTTCGCCGCACAGTGCAACGCAGTCTCGCTTTTCCTGTCGCAGTGATTCACATCCACCTCCGGCAAGCCCACAAGATAGCGCACAGTCTCGGTGTGTCCAAAGTACGCCGCAAGGAAAAGACACGTGCCTCCATGGTCGTCTGTGACATTCACTCCTGCACCTGCTCTGACCAACACTTTCACAACTTCGAGTGCTCCTGAAGTACTGGCACGGTGCAGAGGCGAATCTCCGTCGTTGTTGTTTGAGGCGATGTCTGCACCTGCATCAATCAACACCTGCACCACGTCTGCATGGGCTTCCTTCACTGCACAGTCCAACGCAGTGCAGTTGTACATGTCGCGGTGATTCACATCCACCTCCGGCAAGCCCACAAGATAGCGCACAGTCTCGGTGTGTCCGTTACTCGCCGCAAGGGAAAGACACGTCCTTCCTTCATTGCCGTCTGTGACATTCACTCCTGCACCTGCTTCGACCAACGTCTTCACAACTTCGAGTGCTCCTGAATCACTGGCACAGTGCAGAGGCGAACGTCCGTTGTTCTTTGTGTCGATGTCTGCACCTGCATCAATCAACACCCGCACCACATCTGGATGGCCTTCCTTAGCCGCACAGTGCAACGCAGTGAGGTTCCTGACTCGCTGATTCACATCAACCTCCGGCAAGCCCACAAGATAGCGCACAGTCTCGGTGTGTCCGTTACTCGCCACAAGGTTAAGAAACTTGTTTCCTTCGCCGAAGACAACTGCATCCCTGTCTGGAGACAGCTTCTCAAGGGCCACCCGCATGGCAGCAGTGTCGCCGTTCCTGGCAGCCTCCAAGACCTCGTCTGCAGAAAGCTTTCTTCTCTTTCGAGCCTCCGTGCTGTCTGCGCTTCGCTTTGGCATTGTGTGGTTTGTGTTGCTGTGGTGTCTTTTGTGTGTGTTTCTTTTTGTGCAAAGCTTCACACACACAGTCAGGGGAACGGACACACCGATGAGGGATAACCAAGGATATCTCTAAATCCCTTTTTGGCCAAATTCCGAAACCCCAATCCAAAAAATTCCCTGTTTTTTTTGGTATAATTTTTGGGCTGTTTTTTTTGACTTTTTTGTGGGGAAAATAATTTTTTTTCCGGCAGGTCGTCGAACAGGGCTCTCGCCAATCACCCCTTTTGGCCAAAACGGGGGTGATTTGGGGTCCCGCTCCGTCTTCCAACCCTCATAATCGAATGCGAATGCCACGTCTTCTCCTGCTTCTTGTGCACAACCTCAAATGTCTCCGATGCTGGACGTTTGACTGCAACTGACGCGAACATCCGAAGGCGAAACTCTCTGGGGGTGGGGTGGGGTAGAATGTACCTGAAATTGCTGTAGGGAAAAACAGGGAATTTTTTCCAGGGATGTTTTTTTGTTGTATCGACAATCACGTTAGACCAGGCTATTTCCTAACTCTGGGGCGTTTAAATCCCTGGGGCTAACTAAAAGAAAAAAAACTATCTCGGATAAAATGAGAACGTAACTTTTGTAAGAACTTTCCAGGTGCAAACTCTGGTCGCAGTGTAAAGCCAATGCAGGCTGAATACAAAAAAAATAGGAACACCCCTTCCCAGGACAAATTGTATACGGCCACCTTGTATGTAGGTGGTAAGATACGAATTCATGTGGAGGGAAGTGTCGTGTTGTGTGGGTTGACGACTAGTGAGGGTAATTCTTGCGCAGAACATGGCCCTTCAGGGAAGTGTGGTGTAGTGTTGTGGTTTTGTGTGGAGGGGAGGGGTAAGGTTTGAAGAAAGAAAAGTTCAAAACAATGTTGACAAATAAATTGGCTCGTACTCTGTTTTGCTCGTTTATTTCCCTCCCCGAAAAAAGAGTCGTTCAGGGAAGCGGGAAGACTCGGAACGCCCGCGGGGCGAAAAAATCTAATTTTACCAAGGTTTTCCCTCGGAATTTACTCAGCCCCGGAAAAGTTCCGGGGCGTTCAGGGGTGCTTGCTGTTCACATGAGCTGCGGTTTCTCGTGCATTTCTGGAACTCAACACCACTCCTAACAGGGTTCCAGAGCTCTGTCTCATGACGACACGCAGCTGGGGGCGGAAGGCGCAAGGTAGCTTTGCTACTCCAAGAACTATGCTTCAGCTCAAGGAGAACGTCCGTCGTTGTTGTCTGTGTACATGTCTGCACCTGCATCAATTAACACCTGCACCACCTCTGTGTGGCCTTCCTTCGTTACCTAGTGCAACGCAGTCTCGTTGTTGCTGCTGCAGTGATTCACATCCACCTCCGGCAAGCCCACAAGATAGCGCACAGTCTCAGTGCGGCCAGAATACGACGCAAGGATAAGACACGTGTTTCCATATTGGACTGTGGCATGCACGTCTGCACCTGCTCTGACCAACATCTTCACAACTTCGAGTGAAGTGCTACAGAGCAGAGGTGAATGTCCGCTGTCGTTGTTTGTGTCGATGTCTGCACCTGCATCAATCAGCACCTGCATCAATGAACACTCGCACCACGTCTGTGTGGCCAACCTTCACTGCACAGTGGAACGCAGTCTCGTTGTTGCTGTCTCGGTGATTCACATCCACCTCCGGCAAGCCCACAAGATAGCGCACAGTCTCGGTGTGTCCATTACGCGCCGCATCGATAAGACACGTTCTGCCATCGTCGTCTGTGACATTCACTCCTGCACCTGCTCTGACCAACATCTTCACAACTTCGAGTGCTCCTGAACAGGAAGCCAAGTGCAGAGGCGAATGTCCGTCGTTGTTGTTTGTGTCGATGTATGCACCTGCATCAATCAACACCTGCACCACGTCTGGATGGCCTTCCTTCACGGCATAGTGCAACGCAGTGCAGTTGTTGCTTTCACAGTGATTCACATCCACCTCCGGCAAGCCCACAAGATAACGCACAGTCTCGGTGCGTCCACAATACGCCGCAAAGATAAGACACGTGTTTCCATTGTCGTCTGTGGCATTCACTCCTGCACCTGCTCTGACCAACATCTTCACAACTTCGAGTGCTCCTGAATCACTGGCACCGTGCAGAGGCGAACCTATGTAGCGGGTCTGTGTGTCGATGTCTGCACCTGCATCAATCAACACCTGCACCACGTCTGCATGGCCTCCGTCCGCCGCACAGGACAACACACTGTAGTTGTTGCTGTCTCGATAATTCACATCCACCTCCGGCAAGCCCACAAGATAGCGCACAGTCTCGGTGTGTCCATTACGCGCCGCAAGGATAAGACATGTGTTTCCTTTGCCGAGGGCTGTGTCGCTGTCTGGAGGGAGCTTCTCAAAGAACGCCCGCACGGCAGCAGTGTCGCCGTTCCTGGCAGCCTCCAAGACCTCGTCTGCAGAAAGCTTTCTTCTCTTTCGAGCCTCCGTGCTGTCTGCGTTTCGCTTTGGCATTGTGTGGTTTGTGTTGCTGTGGTGTCTTTTGTGTGTGTTTCTTTTTGTGCAAAGCTTCACACACACAGTCAGGGGAACGGACACACCGATGAGGGATAACTAAAAGAAGAAAATTATCTTGGATAAAATGGACGTAACTTTTGGAAGAATTTTTCCAAGTGTAAACTCTGGTCACAGTGTAAAGACAATACAGACTGAAAACAAACAAAAAATGGGAACACCCCTCCCCAGGACAAAGTGCATACGGCCACCTTGTATGTAGGTGGTATGATACGAATTCACGTGGAGGGAAGTGTCGTGTTGTGTGGGTTGACGACTAGTGAGGGTAATTCTTGCGCAGAATATGGCCCTTCAGGGAAGTGTGGTGTAGTGTTGTGGTTCTGTGTGGAGGGGAGGGGTAAGGTTTGAAGAAAGAAATGTTGACAAATAAATTGGCTCGTACTCTGTTTTGCTCGTTTATTTCCCTCCCCGAAAAAAGAGTCGTTCAGGGAAGCGGGAATACGTGGAACGCCCGCGGGGCGAAAAAACCTAAATTTCCTGGGGCTTTCCCTCGGAACATACTCAGTCCTGGAAAATTTCCGGGGCGTCAGGGGTGCTTGCAGTCCACAGAGGGGGTGAAGTATCTCGTGCATTTCTGGAACTCAAAACCACTCCTAACAGGGTTCCAGAGCTCTCTGTCTCATGACGACACGCAGCTGGGGGCGGAAGGCGCGAGGTAGCTTTGCTACTCCAAGAACTATGCTTCAGCTCAAGAAGAACGTCCGTCGTTGCTGTCTGTGTCGATGTCTGCACCTGCATCAATCAACACCTGCACCACCGCGTGGATGGTCTTCCCTCGCCACCCAGTGCAGCGCAGTCTCGTTGTTGCTGTCACGGTGATTCACATCCACCTCCGGCAAGGACACAAGATAGCGCACAGTCTCGGTGTGTCCATTACTCGCCGCAAGGAAAAGACACGCGTTAACATTGCCATAGTCGTCTGTGACATTCACTCCTGCACCTGCTTCGACCAACATCTTCACAACTTCGAGTGCTCCTGAAGTGCTGGCACAGTGCAGAGGCGAATCTCCGTCTTCGTTCTTTGTCTCGATGTCTGCACCTGCATCAATCAACACCTGCAGCACTTCTGGATGGCCATTCTTCGCCGCACAGTGCAACGCAGTCTCGCTTTTCCTGTCGCAGTGATTCACATCCACCTCCGGCAAGCCCACAAGATAGCGCACAGTCTCGGTGTGTCCACAATATGCCGCATGGATAAGAGACGTGTTTCCATCGTTGTCTGTGACATCTACTTCCGCACCTGCTCTGACCAACACCTTCACAACTTCGAGTGCTCCTGAAAAGCTGGCGCAGTGCAGAGGCGAATGTCCGTCTTCGTTCTTTGTGTCGATGTCTGCACCTGCATCAATCAACACCCGCACCACGTCTGAATGGCCTTCCTTCACTGCACAGTCCAACGCAGTCTCGTTCTCGCTGTCGCAGTGATTCACATCCACCTCCGGCAAGCCCACAAGATAGCGCACAGTCTCGGTGTGTCCATTACACGCCGCAAGGATGAGACACGTTCTTCCTTCACTGCCGTCTGTGATATTCACTCCCGCACCTGCTTCGACCAACGTCTTCACAACTTCGAGTGCTCCTGAATCACTGGCACAGTGCAGAGGCGAACGTCCGTCGTCGTTCAGTGTGTCGATGTCTGCACCTCTGTCTGGAGACAGCTTCTCAAGCACCGCCCGCACGGCAGCAGTGTCGCCATTCCTGGCAGCCTCCAAGACCTCGTCTGCAGAAAGCTTTCTTCTCTTTCGAGCCTCCGTGCTGTCTGCGCTTCGCTTTGGCATTGTGTGGTTTGTGTTGCTGTGGTGTCTTTTGTGTGTGTTTCTTTTTGTGCAAAGCTTCACACACACAGTCAGGGGAACGGACACACCGATGAGGGATAACTAAAAGAAGAAAATTATCTTGGATAAAATGAGAACGTAACGTTTGGAAGAATTTTTCCAGGTGTAAAGTCTGGTCACAGTGTAAAGCCAATGCAAACTGAAAACAAAAAAATAGGAACACCCCTCCCCAGGACAAATTGTATACGGCCACCTTGTATACCATGATGACATGATCATCACATGTTAAAATGACATGATAGCCTGTCACTGACATACTATATATCATGACATGTGACATGCTTTTGTGAGTTTGTTAAGGAAATCCCACCAAAATTTATAACAAAATCATGGTATATGACATGTGTATCATGTCACACGTACCATGCCTTTTCGTGTCATTTTAACATTTGTTATTTTGTAACATGTTATTTATCATGTATGTCATGCCATGTCACCTACAAGGTCGCCGTGTAAGAAGTCATACATCGCACTTGCATTGATATCTGCCTTCCAATGGTTGCTCGGTTGATGTCCTGATAAGGTAAAACACCTCGCAATCCACTAGGAACTATTGCCCACCAACCTCCACCCCGATTACTACTGTCCCCCGTAAGCTGATTATGCATTCTGTTCAAAACTGCTGTTGGTGACGCACATAACGGACCTGACCTTGAAAAATTATACGCCCCACTTCTCCACACAGAAACTCTTTCTCACACTGCATTTTCATCCGGCTTCGGTGGGAGCGGCGCGGCTTGACATCCACCAGACCCACCGCTTGCCATCGGTGGCGCTGTTGCCTGCGCCCCAACAGGCACGCCTGACTGGTAGTCCATCTGCCCTGGCTGCAGTGGGTGTACTATCGCCACTGGCTGCATAGGGGGTGCTGACGGCACGGCACCCCCTTCATGCACATGCACCGGAGCTCCACAGGGCACCGGCGTAGGTGATGAAGGGTCTCCTTGTTGTGGGTAACCCTGCGGCGGGTAACCCTGTGGCGGGTAGCCTTGTTGTGGGTATCCCTGTTGTGGGTACTGCGGATAGGCTGGCTGCGGCTGTGGGGGGTACCCTGATTGGTCAGCAGGTTGAACCTGGACCGGCTGGTCCTGTTGGGCGTCTGCTGCAACAACGGGGCCTTGTCTGAAGCAGGCCTTCTTCGTCATACACATATAGAGGACAATGACAGTCACAATGCATCCGATAGAGCCTCCGACGATGACAACAATGATGACAATGAGGGCTTTCTTCTCGCAGGTCTCCTTCGACCCGCAGCTGTCGTCCCAGCAGCAGCCGTGCTCACACCCTTTCTCGGGAACGTCCCGTTGCAGCTCATCATTCCAACACCACTCCTCCGCGTTACAATACACCGCAAAACACATAAACAACAGGAACACTCGAAGAACGCTCATTCTCAAAGGAAGAAAGGATGGAGAGAGAGAGAGAGAGAGAGAGAGAGAGAGACCTTAACGCTGTGGAGTGTGTGGGTGGTTCAGGGGGGAGAGGGGGCGGTTTGGGTGGAAAAATAGGGGTTTTTTTTTTGTGTCGACAATCGCCTAAGGACCCGCGGGAGTCTAGGGTCTGTACTCTTTTTTTTGCTTTGTTGGTGTTAAGTTTGAGAGGAGAGTCTCAGAGGGAGTTTAAAAAATGGGGTAAATTGCAAGATATCGATAGTTTCCTTGTAAATAAAGATGTTATGAGATGAACCTAAGCCTCTCGTGATTAGTCATCATTTGAGAAAAAAAGGGGGGAAGAATTTGGCAAATACAGCCCTCTCGTAAACGCACATCTAAAAAAAACCCCCCTCCTTCACACCCTTCCCTACATCAGGTCTGTAAAGACTGGGGCTGATAGCATTGTGAAGGGGGTTGCGGTGGGGCCATGGTGGGGAACATCACTGACGGGATGACAGCGCCTTCTTCTTCTTCTTCTTCTTCTTGGCTGATTCCTCCTTCTTCATTTCTTGCCGCACTGACCATGCTGGCCATACTTGCCTCCTGCACCACCTGGCCGTATACTGGGGCCGGATAGACGTCGCCTTGCGGTACACCTTGCGTACAGAATAGAGGCTGTTGGCAGTGAAGGACACATGGTATTATTTGGGGTAGCGTTGTGAGGGAGCGCAAAGGGGTAGGCCGAGCAAAGCAGGCACGCCGTGTCCAGGAACACCAAACAAGCACACCCACCGCAATGGCAGTACAGAACAGCACCAGGAAGAGAACTACAAGCAAGACCACTGTCGCAGCACTGCACTCATCGCGCGAGCCGCAGAAGTCGTCCCAGCAACACCCATGCTCGCATTCTGATGCCACCACAGCACGCTCCAACGCAATGCTGTAGCACTCCCTCCCACAAACCACGTCGCCAAACAACAATAACGCCAGCAACCATCGGCAAAGCATTTCTTTTTTTGAGTTCAGGAGGTGGGTGGGGTATGTGTCAGGGCTAACTTTCGGGGGGTTTTTTTTGGGGGCACTGTGGCATGATAGGGGAACTCTCGATGGGGTGAAAAAAATTGAGGGCAATAAAGTGAAGTTACTAATGCAGGCACCTCCGACTGACCCACGTACGATGCCAGCCAATAAATATATGGGTCAGTCCACAAACCCACCCTAAAAGGTAACCTTTTGTAATTATTTGCAAATGAAATAACTTCCATTCGGACTTTTTGCTCGATTTTTGCTCCTTTGAACTCAGAATGACGTTTCTGAGGTCACAGAAGCAAAAAATCGAGCAAAAATTCCGAGCAGAAGATGAATTAACGTCGAGAGGTAAAAAAAAGCTCCCTTTGAATTGGGTTTTGAGTGGGTGTCACGACATGACATTTTTATTAAACAGAATAGTAAACACAAAAAATGGATGCGGCGACATTGCGCTTTGGAAAAAAAAGCTGATGGACGACCCAGTCAAGGGGGAAAAGGATCGGGATAACCTCCTGAAGCTTGCAAAAAGCATGGTGCTTACAGGCCTCTCTGGAATGAGCTGGCGTGGTTGCAGGCGGCTGTATGCGCACGCCTTCGATTTGTGAGGTTCTGCACAGTCGGAAGACAACCCGGAAAGGTACAAAGATAAAGTTCTACTGTCTGTTGTAGATCGATGGAATTGGATGCATATAGCGAAGAGGAACGTCCTGCACCCAGTCTCCTTGAGTTGCTGATCGCGGAGCTGAAGAAGGGCTCTGCAAAGACCGGCTTCACTGCCCGCTCATCGAAATCCCCTTTGACGTTGCGCATCAGGGACTTTTTTTTATAGGCCTTTCGCGTCTTTGGGGGTACAGACAAGGATTGTTGTTCTCAATTGTCGCTACTGTGAGGGGCAAACGAGGCATTGCTTTCCGATCTTGAGGACACAGTGCAGAGTGTGGAATGAGTTGCCTGGAACAGCGGGAGGGGGGTGCTAAGGGGGTTACAGGGGGACGGCTTCAGTTTGCCGGTTTTAAAAAAAACCAGGATTTACTGCGCACTCTGCGATACAATGTCTACTTCATTTGTTTAAGGCACGGTACATCAATACCAAAGTACGATGCGTTGATCATCTGGGCTGATGTCGGGCGCCATTTCCAAAGAAATGCTTCATTTTCTTCTTTTTAAGCTGTCGAGTAAACGTGTTGCCGCTAAAAAAATTTTTTTTGTGAAAAACACGGGGAAAAATGGGAGGGATTTATTATTGGTATTAGTGTTGGCCATTGAGACAAATCGTCTGTTTCACTATTTTTTACTCATCCTTCTGGAAAGAAGTCAAATAGGGTTGTACGGATAATAGGAAGGGCGACCGTTGTTTTTTTTCTACCAGCAAGGCAACAAAAAAATTGACTCGAAATACAAAGCCCTCTCGTGGCAGTGTACTTTACCAGCAAGGCGACAAAATAGCTGTGCATTTTTTTTTTTCTTTTCTTTCTCTTGTTAGGGCAAATGTATGAAAATGGGAAATTAGCTAAAAAGGATTATTTCGTGTACATTCTATTCTGACGAAAAGAAGGTAAAGAGGGTGCTAAAAATGTACCCTAAAAAGGAGAAAAAAGTAATTGAGATGAACCTGAGACTCGTTGTGCTTAGTCACCTTTTAAAAAAAGAAACAGTTTATAAGATGACCCTAAGCCTCTTGTGCTTAGTCATGATGCATCCTTGAAAAAAAAAGAGAGAAAATATAGTAAAAGGATTCACGATGGGCGTTATGGGATAAAAGACAATAAATATTCTGTGGTGATATTTTTATTACTGCAACACGCTCCCACTGACTACCTGGCAGTGAAGAGGAAACCTCTTTGAGACCAAAAACACGCACATTTTCTGCAATTCTAAAAGGAAATACTTTTAAAAGAAAATGGGGTTATCGGCGTTCCAGCCGATCACCCTTTTTGTAGGGCGAACCAAAAAAGAAAAGAAAAAAAGTTGACTTGAAATACAAAAGCCCTCTCGTGAACAGTGTACCTTGGTATGACCAGCTGTACCGGGGGTAGACACCGAACCATGCAGTCCTACAATCCATTTCGTGGTTTACATCTGAAAAGAGAGAGGGAAAAAATCAAAATCTAACAATAACTGTCAACTGATCTCTTAAAAAAGACAATACGTTTTTCTTCTTTCTTTGATAAATTGTTGGAGTAGTGTAGTTGCCTCGGTTTGTGTTGCCACAGTTGTGCAATCTCCACAGT
This sequence comes from Rhynchopus sp. YZ270_cl-10, assembly GCA_964035575.1. Taxonomy (NCBI): domain Eukaryota; phylum Euglenozoa; class Diplonemea; order Diplonemida; family Diplonemidae; genus Rhynchopus; species Rhynchopus sp. YZ270_cl-10. The sequence continues at coordinate 429,650 of OZ037885.1, forward strand.
CTTCTTTTTCCCGTTGAACGCAGCTTGAAAAGACAGCAAAACCAAAAAGGGGGGAAAACCCTCCCTAAGGCTCCACCACCATATCGCATTCTGTCTCTGCATCTGCTTTGCATTATTTCATACCCTTTCCCGTCACCCTCTACGCCACTATTCTGACGTATTTCACCTCAAAAAAAAAAAAAAAAAACGTCACCCTCCCTCATTTTTCTTTTTCTTTCAATAAATTGGAGAGGAGCGTTCCCCTCGTTGTGTTGTCCCACACATTGTTTGCAATCTCCGCCTATTTCCTTCACTTATCTGAGAGGAACGCGATCTTCCCGTCATGCCCCCCTGCTGCAAGCTGTGGGAAGAGGGGACTCCACGCCACAGCACTGACCACATCACGGTGGGTCTGCGTTTTGCTGAGGACCTTCCCGCTGGCAAGGTCGTACGTGTATACACAGCGGTCCTCACTTCCGGAGGCGAGGAAGCGAAGGCAGGGGGAGATGGCCGCGTCGATGCTGTGCACCTTGTTGAGGTGCGAGACATACGTCCGTACGGCACCACCTCCTGCACGCACATCCCATAGCTTAATAGCTCCATCCGGTGCCGTTGTTCCAAAGATCTCCAATGACTGTCTCGGGATGTCTGCAAACATGGATGCCCCAGGGAGTACAATATGCTGTACAGGGCGTTCGTGGCAGCCCTCCATGTTGCGTACACTGCGCTCTGCGGCCACGTCGTGCACACTGACGGTCTTGTTGCTTCCCGCGTAGAAGACGAGGCCTGACATAAAGGAGTTGTGTGCGGCAAGAGAAGTGACAGCTTGGCAGCCGGTTTTGATTTGCAGGATAAGCTTTTCGCAGCTTCTGTTGTGGGTGTGGGTAGAGGGGGGGAAAGGAAAGAAAATGAACGAAAGGTGCCCTTATAGGGAGTCCGCAATTTTGTAAAAAAAAAGGTAGTGTTTTAGAAAAATGTCTACAAAATTGATACCTATTGGTCAACCGATCACTCTCGTCCACTGCAGAGTCGATGAAGAAGTGATGGAAGTCGATGTTCCCCCCAGATGCCACCACTGCGACGCGGTCGGTGTGCATGAAGCAGCATGCGCGCACCTCCGCCTGCTTCTGCAGGGTGAGGTAGGGCGAGGTGCTCCGGGTCGGCCTCCACAGCTTTGCGGTGCTGTCAAGCGAGCCTGTAATGAGCGCTTGCTGCTCCACACCGTAGCTGTGCGAAACACCGACGCTGGTCAACGGCGCAGTGTGGCCCTTCATCGCCACCGCCTCACCACTGTACTTTGCGACGGGAAGACGCACTGCACAGCACAGCTGGTCTGCAGATGCGGTAACTAAATGCTTTGCGTCGGGTGTATACTGCATTGCCATCACCGCACCATTGTGCAAAGGGCACGACTCAAACGGTGCAGCATGCTGCTTCTGCACCACACACGGCGCACCTCGCATTGCTGTGTACACCAAATCACCTACAGATCTCTGTGTCGCTGCCGCCTTCCGCCGTTTCTGCAACTCCGCCTTCTTCCTCGACTGCTGCACACTCCACGGCTCATTCTTTGGCGCAGCGTACCCCGAGGATTTTATTTTGGACGCATTTCCCACATTTCCATTTCCCTTTTTCGCAGATGGACGTCTCGCAGTACCATGGGTAGGCCCCGACAACACCCCCGTATTTTTGAAAATGCTTGAATACGCAAAAAAGCATTTTGGCAGCTCCTCCCGTGGAAATACTGAGACCAGAGGGTTTGCCTCGGTGTTCTGTTCGGGGAGGAGAGCGTCTGTGTCGAGGTGGATGTGGTGGCAGGTCAACGCTGAGGTGAATGCAGCAACCCCTACGAGATAGGGGTGGGCAACAGCGGCATGCTCGTAGGGCATGCCTGAGCCTGCACCGCTTAGTAGAAGCTTTCCCTCAAGACTACTGCACCCAATACTAAACAGCGCATGATTCGTGCTAACAAGAAACACTCCACGGACGCATTGTAGTGACAGCACAGAGAACCCCTTTTCGGTGTCCGCCACCACACCGTCCCCGATCTCTTCAACTATCCTTGGGTGGCTCGACACCCTCGCCACCTTACGTTGTGTCGGTTCTACAGTGTCTGGCGGCATTAGCTTTGCGCTGTTAATTTCGCGGAGAACTTTGTAGCCTTCGTCCCCTGAGACTATTCGGACGACACCGTCGCCGAAGCCGAGTGTAATGCGGTGTGGACTTCGTTGCTCGCAGAGGGAAAGCAGTGGGGCGGCGGAGAGAATGCGGGATTCATACTTGACGGTGTTGTGTTGGAGGTCCCAGAGGCGGAAGGTACGGTCGTGGGAGCCGCTGATGAGCGTCTCCTCCCAGACAGAGGAGAAGGTAAGGCATGCGACGGCTGCGGTGTGGCCTTCGAGGAGGGCTGTGGCGGTGCCGTCCATGCCGCTGACGACAATAGATTTTCCGTAGGCTACGGCTAATGTGTTGTTGGGGCTGGTGGAGGCGCAGATGGACCTGCAGCCGTTCAGTTCGGTGAGTTCTTCGACGTTGAGGAGGGTGTGTTCGTGGACGGAGCTGCCGTTCGGCACGTCGCTCATGTCAACAATGTAGCAGTCGGTGCTGCAGACGATGAGGCGGTCGAGTGTCATGTGGAGGTGGTCCTGGGCACATCCCAAAAAAATAAATTAAGCGGCGGGGGGGGGCGGGGAAAAACGCATTTTTCACTCATCATCATCGCCAGAACTGTTTTCTACCTTCTTCTGCTTTTTGCGGATCGCTTCTTCGTCGCTGTCGCTTTCATATTCTTCCTCGTTGTCTGCGACTTGGTGTGTGGGTTCGGTGGTGTGGACAACAGGGTCTTCTTCATCGCCGTCGCCCTTGCAACAGGAGACACACATCAAAACGCAAAAGATAAATATGCAAAGGAAAATGGCGCCAGCGACAGCTAGGCTGATGATGAGCACTCGCTTGCACGCGGCCTCGCTTCCACAGGAGTCGCCGATGCAGCAGCTGTTCGCACAGTTCCCCTCCCGCACCAGCACACCGTCCTCCTCGCAATAGCGCGGGCCCCCGTTGTCGTCGTCGTCACTGCTGTACGTGTTTGTCTTTGAGTTGTACCTTGACGTCCTCTCGTCTGTCAAAGCAACAGCGCCATAGACGCACCCAAACACCACTAAGGTGAGAAGATACAAATTCATGGGGAGGGAAGTGTAGTGTAGTGTAGTGGTTCTGTGTAGAGGGGGAGGGGTAAGGTTTCAAGCAAGAAATGTTGACAAATATATTAGTTGGTTGTCTGTTTTGCTCGTTGAATTTGTCGGGGGAAAAGAGTTGTTGTGGGGGGGGATACTTGGGCGCCCGCGGGGAGAAAAAAAAAACGGCCCCAGAAATTTCTCGGGGTTTTCCCTCGGAATTTACTCAGTCTCGGAAAATTTCCGGGGCGTTCAGGGGTGCTTGCTGTCCACAGAGGGGGTGAAGTATCTCGTGCATTTCTGGAACTCAACACCACTCCTAACAGGGTGCCAGAGCTCTGTGTCTCATCATAACGCAGCTGGCGGTGGAAGGCGCGAGGTACTCCAAGAACTAACGTCTGTCGTTGTTGTCTGTGCCGATGTCTGCACCTGCATCAATCAACACCTGCACCACGTCTGCATGGCCTTTCTTCACTGCACAGGACAACGCAGTCTCGTTGTTGCTGTCTCGGTGATTCACATCCACCTCCGGCAATCCCACAAGATAGCGCACAATCCAGGTGTGTCTATTACTCGCCGCAAGCAAAAGACACGTTCTTCCTTCGTTGTCTGTGACATTCACTCCCGCACCTGCTTCAACCAACACCTTCACAACTTCGAGTGCTCCTGAAGTACTGGCACAGTGCAGAGGCGAATGTCCGTCTTCGTTCTTTGTGTCGATGTATGCACCTGCATCAATCAGCACCCGCACCACGGCTGGACGGCGTTCCTTCACTGCACAGTCCAACACAGTACAGTTGTACATGTCTCGGTGATTCACATCCACCTCCGGCAAGCCCACAAGATAGCGCACAGTCTCGGCGTGTCCATTACGCGCCGCAAGGGAAAGACACGTCCTTCCATTAAAGTCTGTGACACGCACTCCTGCACCTGCTTCCACGAACACCTTCACAACTTCGAGTGCTCCTGAACGGGAAGCCAAGAGCAGAGGAGAATGCCTGTCGCTGTTGTCTGTGTCGATGTCTGCACCTGCATCAATCAGCACCTGCACCACATCTGTATGGCCTTCCTTCACTGCACAGTACAACGCAGTGCAGTTGTTCATGACTCGGTGATTCACATCCACCTCCGGCAAGCCCACAAGATAGCGCACAGTCTCGGTGTGTCCATTACGCGACGCAAGGAAAAGGCTGGTGCTTCCATCGTCGTCTGTGGCATTAACTCCCGCACCTGCTCTGACCAACATCTTCACAACTTCGAGTGCTCCTGAAGTGCTGGCACAGTGCAGAGGCGAACATCCAAATATTGTCTCTGTGTCGATGTCTGCACCTGCATCAATCAACACCCGCACCACGTCTGGATGGCCTTCCTTCGCCGCACAGTGCAACGCAGTCTCGCTTTTCCTGTCGCAGTGATTCACATCCACCTCCGGCAAGCCCACAAGATAGCGCACAGTCTCGGTGTGTCCAAAGTACGCCGCAAGGAAAAGACACGTGCCTCCATGGTCGTCTGTGACATTCACTCCTGCACCTGCTCTGACCAACACTTTCACAACTTCGAGTGCTCCTGAAGTACTGGCACGGTGCAGAGGCGAATCTCCGTCGTTGTTGTTTGAGGCGATGTCTGCACCTGCATCAATCAACACCTGCACCACGTCTGCATGGGCTTCCTTCACTGCACAGTCCAACGCAGTGCAGTTGTACATGTCGCGGTGATTCACATCCACCTCCGGCAAGCCCACAAGATAGCGCACAGTCTCGGTGTGTCCGTTACTCGCCGCAAGGGAAAGACACGTCCTTCCTTCATTGCCGTCTGTGACATTCACTCCTGCACCTGCTTCGACCAACGTCTTCACAACTTCGAGTGCTCCTGAATCACTGGCACAGTGCAGAGGCGAACGTCCGTTGTTCTTTGTGTCGATGTCTGCACCTGCATCAATCAACACCCGCACCACATCTGGATGGCCTTCCTTAGCCGCACAGTGCAACGCAGTGAGGTTCCTGACTCGCTGATTCACATCAACCTCCGGCAAGCCCACAAGATAGCGCACAGTCTCGGTGTGTCCGTTACTCGCCACAAGGTTAAGAAACTTGTTTCCTTCGCCGAAGACAACTGCATCCCTGTCTGGAGACAGCTTCTCAAGGGCCACCCGCATGGCAGCAGTGTCGCCGTTCCTGGCAGCCTCCAAGACCTCGTCTGCAGAAAGCTTTCTTCTCTTTCGAGCCTCCGTGCTGTCTGCGCTTCGCTTTGGCATTGTGTGGTTTGTGTTGCTGTGGTGTCTTTTGTGTGTGTTTCTTTTTGTGCAAAGCTTCACACACACAGTCAGGGGAACGGACACACCGATGAGGGATAACCAAGGATATCTCTAAATCCCTTTTTGGCCAAATTCCGAAACCCCAATCCAAAAAATTCCCTGTTTTTTTTGGTATAATTTTTGGGCTGTTTTTTTTGACTTTTTTGTGGGGAAAATAATTTTTTTTCCGGCAGGTCGTCGAACAGGGCTCTCGCCAATCACCCCTTTTGGCCAAAACGGGGGTGATTTGGGGTCCCGCTCCGTCTTCCAACCCTCATAATCGAATGCGAATGCCACGTCTTCTCCTGCTTCTTGTGCACAACCTCAAATGTCTCCGATGCTGGACGTTTGACTGCAACTGACGCGAACATCCGAAGGCGAAACTCTCTGGGGGTGGGGTGGGGTAGAATGTACCTGAAATTGCTGTAGGGAAAAACAGGGAATTTTTTCCAGGGATGTTTTTTTGTTGTATCGACAATCACGTTAGACCAGGCTATTTCCTAACTCTGGGGCGTTTAAATCCCTGGGGCTAACTAAAAGAAAAAAAACTATCTCGGATAAAATGAGAACGTAACTTTTGTAAGAACTTTCCAGGTGCAAACTCTGGTCGCAGTGTAAAGCCAATGCAGGCTGAATACAAAAAAAATAGGAACACCCCTTCCCAGGACAAATTGTATACGGCCACCTTGTATGTAGGTGGTAAGATACGAATTCATGTGGAGGGAAGTGTCGTGTTGTGTGGGTTGACGACTAGTGAGGGTAATTCTTGCGCAGAACATGGCCCTTCAGGGAAGTGTGGTGTAGTGTTGTGGTTTTGTGTGGAGGGGAGGGGTAAGGTTTGAAGAAAGAAAAGTTCAAAACAATGTTGACAAATAAATTGGCTCGTACTCTGTTTTGCTCGTTTATTTCCCTCCCCGAAAAAAGAGTCGTTCAGGGAAGCGGGAAGACTCGGAACGCCCGCGGGGCGAAAAAATCTAATTTTACCAAGGTTTTCCCTCGGAATTTACTCAGCCCCGGAAAAGTTCCGGGGCGTTCAGGGGTGCTTGCTGTTCACATGAGCTGCGGTTTCTCGTGCATTTCTGGAACTCAACACCACTCCTAACAGGGTTCCAGAGCTCTGTCTCATGACGACACGCAGCTGGGGGCGGAAGGCGCAAGGTAGCTTTGCTACTCCAAGAACTATGCTTCAGCTCAAGGAGAACGTCCGTCGTTGTTGTCTGTGTACATGTCTGCACCTGCATCAATTAACACCTGCACCACCTCTGTGTGGCCTTCCTTCGTTACCTAGTGCAACGCAGTCTCGTTGTTGCTGCTGCAGTGATTCACATCCACCTCCGGCAAGCCCACAAGATAGCGCACAGTCTCAGTGCGGCCAGAATACGACGCAAGGATAAGACACGTGTTTCCATATTGGACTGTGGCATGCACGTCTGCACCTGCTCTGACCAACATCTTCACAACTTCGAGTGAAGTGCTACAGAGCAGAGGTGAATGTCCGCTGTCGTTGTTTGTGTCGATGTCTGCACCTGCATCAATCAGCACCTGCATCAATGAACACTCGCACCACGTCTGTGTGGCCAACCTTCACTGCACAGTGGAACGCAGTCTCGTTGTTGCTGTCTCGGTGATTCACATCCACCTCCGGCAAGCCCACAAGATAGCGCACAGTCTCGGTGTGTCCATTACGCGCCGCATCGATAAGACACGTTCTGCCATCGTCGTCTGTGACATTCACTCCTGCACCTGCTCTGACCAACATCTTCACAACTTCGAGTGCTCCTGAACAGGAAGCCAAGTGCAGAGGCGAATGTCCGTCGTTGTTGTTTGTGTCGATGTATGCACCTGCATCAATCAACACCTGCACCACGTCTGGATGGCCTTCCTTCACGGCATAGTGCAACGCAGTGCAGTTGTTGCTTTCACAGTGATTCACATCCACCTCCGGCAAGCCCACAAGATAACGCACAGTCTCGGTGCGTCCACAATACGCCGCAAAGATAAGACACGTGTTTCCATTGTCGTCTGTGGCATTCACTCCTGCACCTGCTCTGACCAACATCTTCACAACTTCGAGTGCTCCTGAATCACTGGCACCGTGCAGAGGCGAACCTATGTAGCGGGTCTGTGTGTCGATGTCTGCACCTGCATCAATCAACACCTGCACCACGTCTGCATGGCCTCCGTCCGCCGCACAGGACAACACACTGTAGTTGTTGCTGTCTCGATAATTCACATCCACCTCCGGCAAGCCCACAAGATAGCGCACAGTCTCGGTGTGTCCATTACGCGCCGCAAGGATAAGACATGTGTTTCCTTTGCCGAGGGCTGTGTCGCTGTCTGGAGGGAGCTTCTCAAAGAACGCCCGCACGGCAGCAGTGTCGCCGTTCCTGGCAGCCTCCAAGACCTCGTCTGCAGAAAGCTTTCTTCTCTTTCGAGCCTCCGTGCTGTCTGCGTTTCGCTTTGGCATTGTGTGGTTTGTGTTGCTGTGGTGTCTTTTGTGTGTGTTTCTTTTTGTGCAAAGCTTCACACACACAGTCAGGGGAACGGACACACCGATGAGGGATAACTAAAAGAAGAAAATTATCTTGGATAAAATGGACGTAACTTTTGGAAGAATTTTTCCAAGTGTAAACTCTGGTCACAGTGTAAAGACAATACAGACTGAAAACAAACAAAAAATGGGAACACCCCTCCCCAGGACAAAGTGCATACGGCCACCTTGTATGTAGGTGGTATGATACGAATTCACGTGGAGGGAAGTGTCGTGTTGTGTGGGTTGACGACTAGTGAGGGTAATTCTTGCGCAGAATATGGCCCTTCAGGGAAGTGTGGTGTAGTGTTGTGGTTCTGTGTGGAGGGGAGGGGTAAGGTTTGAAGAAAGAAATGTTGACAAATAAATTGGCTCGTACTCTGTTTTGCTCGTTTATTTCCCTCCCCGAAAAAAGAGTCGTTCAGGGAAGCGGGAATACGTGGAACGCCCGCGGGGCGAAAAAACCTAAATTTCCTGGGGCTTTCCCTCGGAACATACTCAGTCCTGGAAAATTTCCGGGGCGTCAGGGGTGCTTGCAGTCCACAGAGGGGGTGAAGTATCTCGTGCATTTCTGGAACTCAAAACCACTCCTAACAGGGTTCCAGAGCTCTCTGTCTCATGACGACACGCAGCTGGGGGCGGAAGGCGCGAGGTAGCTTTGCTACTCCAAGAACTATGCTTCAGCTCAAGAAGAACGTCCGTCGTTGCTGTCTGTGTCGATGTCTGCACCTGCATCAATCAACACCTGCACCACCGCGTGGATGGTCTTCCCTCGCCACCCAGTGCAGCGCAGTCTCGTTGTTGCTGTCACGGTGATTCACATCCACCTCCGGCAAGGACACAAGATAGCGCACAGTCTCGGTGTGTCCATTACTCGCCGCAAGGAAAAGACACGCGTTAACATTGCCATAGTCGTCTGTGACATTCACTCCTGCACCTGCTTCGACCAACATCTTCACAACTTCGAGTGCTCCTGAAGTGCTGGCACAGTGCAGAGGCGAATCTCCGTCTTCGTTCTTTGTCTCGATGTCTGCACCTGCATCAATCAACACCTGCAGCACTTCTGGATGGCCATTCTTCGCCGCACAGTGCAACGCAGTCTCGCTTTTCCTGTCGCAGTGATTCACATCCACCTCCGGCAAGCCCACAAGATAGCGCACAGTCTCGGTGTGTCCACAATATGCCGCATGGATAAGAGACGTGTTTCCATCGTTGTCTGTGACATCTACTTCCGCACCTGCTCTGACCAACACCTTCACAACTTCGAGTGCTCCTGAAAAGCTGGCGCAGTGCAGAGGCGAATGTCCGTCTTCGTTCTTTGTGTCGATGTCTGCACCTGCATCAATCAACACCCGCACCACGTCTGAATGGCCTTCCTTCACTGCACAGTCCAACGCAGTCTCGTTCTCGCTGTCGCAGTGATTCACATCCACCTCCGGCAAGCCCACAAGATAGCGCACAGTCTCGGTGTGTCCATTACACGCCGCAAGGATGAGACACGTTCTTCCTTCACTGCCGTCTGTGATATTCACTCCCGCACCTGCTTCGACCAACGTCTTCACAACTTCGAGTGCTCCTGAATCACTGGCACAGTGCAGAGGCGAACGTCCGTCGTCGTTCAGTGTGTCGATGTCTGCACCTCTGTCTGGAGACAGCTTCTCAAGCACCGCCCGCACGGCAGCAGTGTCGCCATTCCTGGCAGCCTCCAAGACCTCGTCTGCAGAAAGCTTTCTTCTCTTTCGAGCCTCCGTGCTGTCTGCGCTTCGCTTTGGCATTGTGTGGTTTGTGTTGCTGTGGTGTCTTTTGTGTGTGTTTCTTTTTGTGCAAAGCTTCACACACACAGTCAGGGGAACGGACACACCGATGAGGGATAACTAAAAGAAGAAAATTATCTTGGATAAAATGAGAACGTAACGTTTGGAAGAATTTTTCCAGGTGTAAAGTCTGGTCACAGTGTAAAGCCAATGCAAACTGAAAACAAAAAAATAGGAACACCCCTCCCCAGGACAAATTGTATACGGCCACCTTGTATACCATGATGACATGATCATCACATGTTAAAATGACATGATAGCCTGTCACTGACATACTATATATCATGACATGTGACATGCTTTTGTGAGTTTGTTAAGGAAATCCCACCAAAATTTATAACAAAATCATGGTATATGACATGTGTATCATGTCACACGTACCATGCCTTTTCGTGTCATTTTAACATTTGTTATTTTGTAACATGTTATTTATCATGTATGTCATGCCATGTCACCTACAAGGTCGCCGTGTAAGAAGTCATACATCGCACTTGCATTGATATCTGCCTTCCAATGGTTGCTCGGTTGATGTCCTGATAAGGTAAAACACCTCGCAATCCACTAGGAACTATTGCCCACCAACCTCCACCCCGATTACTACTGTCCCCCGTAAGCTGATTATGCATTCTGTTCAAAACTGCTGTTGGTGACGCACATAACGGACCTGACCTTGAAAAATTATACGCCCCACTTCTCCACACAGAAACTCTTTCTCACACTGCATTTTCATCCGGCTTCGGTGGGAGCGGCGCGGCTTGACATCCACCAGACCCACCGCTTGCCATCGGTGGCGCTGTTGCCTGCGCCCCAACAGGCACGCCTGACTGGTAGTCCATCTGCCCTGGCTGCAGTGGGTGTACTATCGCCACTGGCTGCATAGGGGGTGCTGACGGCACGGCACCCCCTTCATGCACATGCACCGGAGCTCCACAGGGCACCGGCGTAGGTGATGAAGGGTCTCCTTGTTGTGGGTAACCCTGCGGCGGGTAACCCTGTGGCGGGTAGCCTTGTTGTGGGTATCCCTGTTGTGGGTACTGCGGATAGGCTGGCTGCGGCTGTGGGGGGTACCCTGATTGGTCAGCAGGTTGAACCTGGACCGGCTGGTCCTGTTGGGCGTCTGCTGCAACAACGGGGCCTTGTCTGAAGCAGGCCTTCTTCGTCATACACATATAGAGGACAATGACAGTCACAATGCATCCGATAGAGCCTCCGACGATGACAACAATGATGACAATGAGGGCTTTCTTCTCGCAGGTCTCCTTCGACCCGCAGCTGTCGTCCCAGCAGCAGCCGTGCTCACACCCTTTCTCGGGAACGTCCCGTTGCAGCTCATCATTCCAACACCACTCCTCCGCGTTACAATACACCGCAAAACACATAAACAACAGGAACACTCGAAGAACGCTCATTCTCAAAGGAAGAAAGGATGGAGAGAGAGAGAGAGAGAGAGAGAGAGAGAGACCTTAACGCTGTGGAGTGTGTGGGTGGTTCAGGGGGGAGAGGGGGCGGTTTGGGTGGAAAAATAGGGGTTTTTTTTTTGTGTCGACAATCGCCTAAGGACCCGCGGGAGTCTAGGGTCTGTACTCTTTTTTTTGCTTTGTTGGTGTTAAGTTTGAGAGGAGAGTCTCAGAGGGAGTTTAAAAAATGGGGTAAATTGCAAGATATCGATAGTTTCCTTGTAAATAAAGATGTTATGAGATGAACCTAAGCCTCTCGTGATTAGTCATCATTTGAGAAAAAAAGGGGGGAAGAATTTGGCAAATACAGCCCTCTCGTAAACGCACATCTAAAAAAAACCCCCCTCCTTCACACCCTTCCCTACATCAGGTCTGTAAAGACTGGGGCTGATAGCATTGTGAAGGGGGTTGCGGTGGGGCCATGGTGGGGAACATCACTGACGGGATGACAGCGCCTTCTTCTTCTTCTTCTTCTTCTTGGCTGATTCCTCCTTCTTCATTTCTTGCCGCACTGACCATGCTGGCCATACTTGCCTCCTGCACCACCTGGCCGTATACTGGGGCCGGATAGACGTCGCCTTGCGGTACACCTTGCGTACAGAATAGAGGCTGTTGGCAGTGAAGGACACATGGTATTATTTGGGGTAGCGTTGTGAGGGAGCGCAAAGGGGTAGGCCGAGCAAAGCAGGCACGCCGTGTCCAGGAACACCAAACAAGCACACCCACCGCAATGGCAGTACAGAACAGCACCAGGAAGAGAACTACAAGCAAGACCACTGTCGCAGCACTGCACTCATCGCGCGAGCCGCAGAAGTCGTCCCAGCAACACCCATGCTCGCATTCTGATGCCACCACAGCACGCTCCAACGCAATGCTGTAGCACTCCCTCCCACAAACCACGTCGCCAAACAACAATAACGCCAGCAACCATCGGCAAAGCATTTCTTTTTTTGAGTTCAGGAGGTGGGTGGGGTATGTGTCAGGGCTAACTTTCGGGGGGTTTTTTTTGGGGGCACTGTGGCATGATAGGGGAACTCTCGATGGGGTGAAAAAAATTGAGGGCAATAAAGTGAAGTTACTAATGCAGGCACCTCCGACTGACCCACGTACGATGCCAGCCAATAAATATATGGGTCAGTCCACAAACCCACCCTAAAAGGTAACCTTTTGTAATTATTTGCAAATGAAATAACTTCCATTCGGACTTTTTGCTCGATTTTTGCTCCTTTGAACTCAGAATGACGTTTCTGAGGTCACAGAAGCAAAAAATCGAGCAAAAATTCCGAGCAGAAGATGAATTAACGTCGAGAGGTAAAAAAAAGCTCCCTTTGAATTGGGTTTTGAGTGGGTGTCACGACATGACATTTTTATTAAACAGAATAGTAAACACAAAAAATGGATGCGGCGACATTGCGCTTTGGAAAAAAAAGCTGATGGACGACCCAGTCAAGGGGGAAAAGGATCGGGATAACCTCCTGAAGCTTGCAAAAAGCATGGTGCTTACAGGCCTCTCTGGAATGAGCTGGCGTGGTTGCAGGCGGCTGTATGCGCACGCCTTCGATTTGTGAGGTTCTGCACAGTCGGAAGACAACCCGGAAAGGTACAAAGATAAAGTTCTACTGTCTGTTGTAGATCGATGGAATTGGATGCATATAGCGAAGAGGAACGTCCTGCACCCAGTCTCCTTGAGTTGCTGATCGCGGAGCTGAAGAAGGGCTCTGCAAAGACCGGCTTCACTGCCCGCTCATCGAAATCCCCTTTGACGTTGCGCATCAGGGACTTTTTTTTATAGGCCTTTCGCGTCTTTGGGGGTACAGACAAGGATTGTTGTTCTCAATTGTCGCTACTGTGAGGGGCAAACGAGGCATTGCTTTCCGATCTTGAGGACACAGTGCAGAGTGTGGAATGAGTTGCCTGGAACAGCGGGAGGGGGGTGCTAAGGGGGTTACAGGGGGACGGCTTCAGTTTGCCGGTTTTAAAAAAAACCAGGATTTACTGCGCACTCTGCGATACAATGTCTACTTCATTTGTTTAAGGCACGGTACATCAATACCAAAGTACGATGCGTTGATCATCTGGGCTGATGTCGGGCGCCATTTCCAAAGAAATGCTTCATTTTCTTCTTTTTAAGCTGTCGAGTAAACGTGTTGCCGCTAAAAAAATTTTTTTTGTGAAAAACACGGGGAAAAATGGGAGGGATTTATTATTGGTATTAGTGTTGGCCATTGAGACAAATCGTCTGTTTCACTATTTTTTACTCATCCTTCTGGAAAGAAGTCAAATAGGGTTGTACGGATAATAGGAAGGGCGACCGTTGTTTTTTTTCTACCAGCAAGGCAACAAAAAAATTGACTCGAAATACAAAGCCCTCTCGTGGCAGTGTACTTTACCAGCAAGGCGACAAAATAGCTGTGCATTTTTTTTTTTCTTTTCTTTCTCTTGTTAGGGCAAATGTATGAAAATGGGAAATTAGCTAAAAAGGATTATTTCGTGTACATTCTATTCTGACGAAAAGAAGGTAAAGAGGGTGCTAAAAATGTACCCTAAAAAGGAGAAAAAAGTAATTGAGATGAACCTGAGACTCGTTGTGCTTAGTCACCTTTTAAAAAAAGAAACAGTTTATAAGATGACCCTAAGCCTCTTGTGCTTAGTCATGATGCATCCTTGAAAAAAAAAGAGAGAAAATATAGTAAAAGGATTCACGATGGGCGTTATGGGATAAAAGACAATAAATATTCTGTGGTGATATTTTTATTACTGCAACACGCTCCCACTGACTACCTGGCAGTGAAGAGGAAACCTCTTTGAGACCAAAAACACGCACATTTTCTGCAATTCTAAAAGGAAATACTTTTAAAAGAAAATGGGGTTATCGGCGTTCCAGCCGATCACCCTTTTTGTAGGGCGAACCAAAAAAGAAAAGAAAAAAAGTTGACTTGAAATACAAAAGCCCTCTCGTGAACAGTGTACCTTGGTATGACCAGCTGTACCGGGGGTAGACACCGAACCATGCAGTCCTACAATCCATTTCGTGGTTTACATCTGAAAAGAGAGAGGGAAAAAATCAAAATCTAACAATAACTGTCAACTGATCTCTTAAAAAAGACAATACGTTTTTCTTCTTTCTTTGATAAATTGTTGGAGTAGTGTAGTTGCCTCGGTTTGTGTTGCCACAGTTGTGCAATCTCCACAGTCTTCTTTTTCCCGTTGAACGCAGCTTGAAAAGACAGCAAAACCAAAAAGGGGGGAAAACCCTCCCTAAGGCTCCACCACCATATCGCATTCTGTCTCTGCATCTGCTTTGCATTATTTCATACCCTTTCCCGTCACCCTCTACGCCACTATTCTGACGTATTTCACCTCAAAAAAAAAAAAAAAAAACGTCACCCTCCCTCATTTTTCTTTTTCTTTCAATAAATTGGAGAGGAGCGTTCCCCTCGTTGTGTTGTCCCACACATTGTTTGCAATCTCCGCCTATTTCCTTCACTTATCTGAGAGGAACGCGATCTTCCCGTCATGCCCCCCTGCTGCAAGCTGTGGGAAGAGGGGACTCCACGCCACAGCACTGACCACATCACGGTGGGTCTGCGTTTTGCTGAGGACCTTCCCGCTGGCAAGGTCGTACGTGTATACACAGCGGTCCTCACTTCCGGAGGCGAGGAAGCGAAGGCAGGGGGAGATGGCCGCGTCGATGCTGTGCACCTTGTTGAGGTGCGAGACATACGTCCGTACGGCACCACCTCCTGCACGCACATCCCATAGCTTAATAGCTCCATCCGGTGCCGTTGTTCCAAAGATCTCCAATGACTGTCTCGGGATGTCTGCAAACATGGATGCCCCAGGGAGTACAATATGCTGTACAGGGCGTTCGTGGCAGCCCTCCATGTTGCGTACACTGCGCTCTGCGGCCACGTCGTGCACACTGACGGTCTTGTTGCTTCCCGCGTAGAAGACGAGGCCTGACATAAAGGAGTTGTGTGCGGCAAGAGAAGTGACAGCTTGGCAGCCGGTTTTGATTTGCAGGATAAGCTTTTCGCAGCTTCTGTTGTGGGTGTGGGTAGAGGGGGGGAAAGGAAAGAAAATGAACGAAAGGTGCCCTTATAGGGAGTCCGCAATTTTGTAAAAAAAAAGGTAGTGTTTTAGAAAAATGTCTACAAAATTGATACCTATTGGTCAACCGATCACTCTCGTCCACTGCAGAGTCGATGAAGAAGTGATGGAAGTCGATGTTCCCCCCAGATGCCACCACTGCGACGCGGTCGGTGTGCATGAAGCAGCATGCGCGCACCTCCGCCTGCTTCTGCAGGGTGAGGTAGGGCGAGGTGCTCCGGGTCGGCCTCCACAGCTTTGCGGTGCTGTCAAGCGAGCCTGTAATGAGCGCTTGCTGCTCCACACCGTAGCTGTGCGAAACACCGACGCTGGTCAACGGCGCAGTGTGGCCCTTCATCGCCACCGCCTCACCACTGTACTTTGCGACGGGAAGACGCACTGCACAGCACAGCTGGTCTGCAGATGCGGTAACTAAATGCTTTGCGTCGGGTGTATACTGCATTGCCATCACCGCACCATTGTGCAAAGGGCACGACTCAAACGGTGCAGCATGCTGCTTCTGCACCACACACGGCGCACCTCGCATTGCTGTGTACACCAAATCACCTACAGATCTCTGTGTCGCTGCCGCCTTCCGCCGTTTCTGCAACTCCGCCTTCTTCCTCGACTGCTGCACACTCCACGGCTCATTCTTTGGCGCAGCGTACCCCGAGGATTTTATTTTGGACGCATTTCCCACATTTCCATTTCCCTTTTTCGCAGATGGACGTCTCGCAGTACCATGGGTAGGCCCCGACAACACCCCCGTATTTTTGAAAATGCTTGAATACGCAAAAAAGCATTTTGGCAGCTCCTCCCGTGGAAATACTGAGACCAGAGGGTTTGCCTCGGTGTTCTGTTCGGGGAGGAGAGCGTCTGTGTCGAGGTGGATGTGGTGGCAGGTCAACGCTGAGGTGAATGCAGCAACCCCTACGAGATAGGGGTGGGCAACAGCGGCATGCTCGTAGGGCATGCCTGAGCCTGCACCGCTTAGTAGAAGCTTTCCCTCAAGACTACTGCACCCAATACTAAACAGCGCATGATTCGTGCTAACAAGAAACACTCCACGGACGCATTGTAGTGACAGCACAGAGAACCCCTTTTCGGTGTCCGCCACCACACCGTCCCCGATCTCTTCAACTATCCTTGGGTGGCTCGACACCCTCGCCACCTTACGTTGTGTCGGTTCTACAGTGTCTGGCGGCATTAGCTTTGCGCTGTTAATTTCGCGGAGAACTTTGTAGCCTTCGTCCCCTGAGACTATTCGGACGACACCGTCGCCGAAGCCGAGTGAAATGCGGTGTGGACTTCGTTGCTCGCAGAGGGAAAGCAGTGGGGCGGCGGAGAGAATGCGGGATTCATACTTGACGGTGTTGTGTTGGAGGTCCCAGAGGCGGAAGGTACGGTCGTGGGAGCCGCTGATGAGCGTCTCCTCCCAGACAGAGGAGAAGGTAAGGCATGCGACGGCTGCGGTGTGGCCTTCGAGGAGGGCTGTGGCGGTGCCGTCCATGCCGCTGACGACAATAGATTTTCCGTAGGCTACGGCTAATGTGTTGTTGGGGCTGGTGGAGGCGCAGATGGACCTGCAGCCGTTCAGTTCGGTGAGTTCTTCGACGTTGAGGAGGGTGTGTTCGTGGACGGAGCTGCCGTTCGGCACGTCGCTCATGTCAACAATGTAGCAGTCGGTGCTGCAGACGATGAGGCGGTCGAGTGTCATGTGGAGGTGGTCCACGCTGTCCTGCTCGTCGGGTGTGGTGCGGAAGACAGTGCTGTTCTGCAGGATGGCGCGCAGCTCGATGCTGCCGTCGGCATAGCCCAGAGCGACGTACGTGTCGTCGCATGTGACGCACGTCACCCTGCTCTGCAGTGGCGTGCTCTCGCGTGTCCACACCTCCACAGTGGTTTGTGGCATGTTGTGTGTTTCTTGCGAGTGGAGGATTGAAGTGCAGTAGAGGAGGGGTAATATATATATTTCATCTAATAAGTTGAAACTTCCGTAGATGGGTTTCTGACATTAACCCTATTTCAGTCCTAATCATTCAGACCGAATCATACAGTTGTATTCGGAGGGATGGAGGATATCTACAGGAGTGATTTCTCCTTAGATGGGTGAAAGTCGTGAGACTGATGTTCGTGTGAACATTTGGTACCTTGTACATTCAGTTTTTTTGGTTAGGGAATACACAAAATACAAAGTGAAGTTATTAATGCAGGCACCTCCGACTGACCCACGTACGATGCCAGCCATCCGGATGAAAGCACAAGTACCCTGCGGCCAACAACAGAAGATGTAAAAAGGAAACCTAATGACTGGCCCGTACCGTAAGAGAACGAGGGCGGTTCACAACCGCTCGACAGCCGGCGGCCCACCTTCCGTTGAAGAGTTGTGAGCTTACAGGTACTGCAGTTCGCTGCACCCAACGCTTGATGCACGATAGTCTACACAAGAGAGCAGAAACCCAAAAACACAAAAAGGGGTGGGCGGGGGGGTCACAACATCTCTCTCTTGGCGCCCCATGCTGTACCGACAGTTGGGCCTCACCCTTTCTCTTAGGGATATACATGGACGTCCTTACAGGCAGCACACCGTAACCCAAAGGCGTGGCAGAGAGACTCCGTAGAGCGACTCTGGCCTGACCGCTGGCCATTTATGCTCCGGGTGCGAGCACCCATCATAGCATAGGGGGGCCAGCCTGACCCAGCATTTATATACCCTGCCAGGGTGAACTAGCATAAAAGAGGGCAGGGGCGTTTAGACCCTGAGGACTAGGGGAAGTCCCGCATACCCCAACAGAAAGACAAAGGCTATGCACTGGTGATATAGGAGAGGCAGGGTTGCTGAAAAACAAAAAGACCCTGAAGGCACAAAAACGCCCCGCATACCCCTCCTCGCCTCCTGTTTTGTAATCTCTCAGGTAGGAGACATCGGTTCGAGCGGTCAACACCTTCATAGAGTTTCTGGAGGAACGGACCCCCGGATGCAATTTAAGGTCCAGCCCAGGACCTACAAAAATTTTTTTCTTGGTTTATTATCCTTTCTCTCCCACAGGATATGCCCTGTCTGTTCACCAGGAGGAAGGGTAACCTGAAGAGTCTTAGTCTTGATGGCTGCCGTGTATACGTAAATGTATTCCGTGCAATAATTGCTACCAATCCAAACAAATACCAGTCACATCCTGTTTGTGCATTGGATAGACTATTGGGTAGGGTAAAATCAGGTGGTTCAAGTTGTTTTATCAAAAACAAAGTGAAGTTGATAGTGCAAACGCCTCTGGGACGCAGGCACTGACACTCCGCGGGTTATCGAACCCCGGAGTGATTCGCTTGGGTTTGGTTTACAGGGAAGCTGTAAGCAGGTATACAGTCATTACCCCACCCTGACCGGGAAGGGGGGACAACATGATTTAGAGATTCAAGAAAAGCACGTGTTTTAGCACACAACACTGGGCGTCTGCTGAATCCGATGAGCGCCGGGGCGCCGACGGAACGGAGGGAGTGCACACGATCCCTCTTCACACCAGGGAATGGGGCGCGGCGGAGTTTCGCTGTTAAAGCCCGCATGTTAGTCTTGACGATGAGCCTTTGCATGGCCCGCCCACGCTCGCGGATATTAGAGGTCTGTTTGGCGAGGAAGACCCTTGTGCGCAATTCGAAGTCGACCGCGAGCTCGACACACGACACGTCGCGGGGTTCTTTGCTCCACTCGAGCGTAATCACCCACCACAGGAAAGCTTTCAAAGTGAACGCCTCCCTATAGGTGGAGGAAAAACTAGGTTGTAGCTTGGTCAGATATGTGCGGAAGGGGGTATCCCGTTTAGAGGCAGCAAATGTGAGATCCCAAGGATGCACAGCCGGGGGCACATCCGCTGGACTTGAGAGAGTCGTGTCGATCGTGGTGACGGCATCGAGGAGAAGAGACTGTACCGCCTTCACCGTCACCTTGCTCACATTGGAGGGCACAATGCCGTGCAGCACAAAGCAGGTGGGAAGCCCCTTGCCATAGAGGCTGATGGCCGACGCATGTAGGGCAGTGAACGCCGGTGTGTGCACTATGCCGCAGTGCCACAGTAGGTGGCGTGTGTGGCATGTAACCTGGACGAGGCATAAGGGGCATTTATCGCTGAAGTCCGCCCCGGGCAGACCACTGCGCTTGAGCCCAGCTGGATGGCAGAAGAGGAGTCCGCCACACAGAACACGTCGCATCCGGAAAGCCCTGAGGGGGTCGTGGTATTGTAGATTGCGCCACAGGGCATTGGTAAACAAATAAAGAAAAAGAAATAGTCGAGTGGAGAGGGGACCTGGGTCTTTTAATTGAACCACCGCTCTGGTGTCTCATCGCGAAACGCGGGATAACGTCCGTCGTTGTTGTAGGAATCGACGGTTCCAACCTGTCTGAATCACCCGCACCACGTCTGCATGACCTTTGTTCGTCGCACAGTCCAATGCAGTGCAGTTGTACATGTCTCGGTGATTCACATCCACCTCCGGCAAGCCCACAAGATAACGCACAGTCTCGGTGTGTCCATTGCGCGCCGCAAGGAAAAGACACGTTCTTCCATCGTAGTCTGTGACATTCACTCCTGCACCTGCTTTGACCAACGTGTTCACAACTGCTGTTCCAACTTCGAGGGCTCCCGAACAGCTAAGTGCAGAGGCGAATGTCCGTCTTCGTTCTTTGCGTCGATGTCTGCACCTGCATCAATCAGCACCTGGACCACGTCTGCATACCAACGATAGTCTCCCTTCACCGCACAGTGCAACGCAGTGTCGTTGAACCTGTTGCAGTGATTCACATCCACCTCCGGCAAGCCCACAAGATAGCGCACAGTCTCGGTGCGTCCTTTACTCGCCGCAAGGAAAAGACACGTTCTTCCATCGTCGTCTGTGACATTCGCTCTCGCACCTGCTTCGACCAACACCTTCACAACTTCGAGTGCTCCTGAAGTACTGGCACAGTGCAGAGGCGAATGTCCGTCGTTGTTCCTTGTGTCGATGTCTGCACCTGCATCAATCAACACCTGCACCACTTCTGCATGGCCTTTCTTCGCTGCATAGTGCAACGCAGTCTCATTCTGGCTGTCACAGTGATTCACATCCACCTCAGGCAAGCCCACAAGATAACGCACAGTCTCGGTGTGTCCATAATACGCCGCAAAGATAAGACACGTTCTGACACAGTCGTCTGTGACATCCACCCCCGCACCTGCTTCGACCAACATCTTCACAACTTCGAGTGATCCTGAGGTGCTGGCACAGTGCAGAGGCGAACGTCCGTCGTCGTTCCTTGTGTCGATGTCTGCACCTGCATCAATCAACACCCGCACCACTTTTGTGTGGCCTTTCTTCGCCGCACAGTGCAACGCAGTCACATTCTGGCTGTTGCAGTGATTCACATCCACCTCCGGCAAGCCCACAAGATAACGCACAGTCTCGGTGTGTCCAAAGTACGCCGCAAGGATAAGTAACGTGTCTCCATTGTCGTCTGTGACATCCACCCCCGCACCTGCTCTGACCAACACCTTCACAACGTCGAGTGCTCCTGAAGTGCTGGCAGAGTGCAGAGGCGAATGTCCGTCATTGTTGTCTGTGTCGATGTCTGCACCTGCATCAATCAGCACCCGCACCACGTCTGTATGGCCTTCGTCCGCCGCACAGTGCAACGCAGTCTTGTTTTTCATGTCGCAGTGATTCACATCCACCTCCGGCAAGCCCACAAGATAGCGCACAGTCTCGGTGTGTCCATCACCCGCCGCATGGAAGAGACACGTGTTTCCATCGTCGTCTGTGACGTTAACTCCCGCACCTGCTCTGACCAACATCTTCACAACTTCGAGTGCTCCTGAACGGGAAGCTAAGTGCAGAGGCGAACGCCCTCCCTTGCTCGTCTTTGTCTCGATGTCTGCACCTGCATCAATGAAGACGCGACACACTGCAGGGTCCACCCACATGGCCGGACAGGCACTGTATCTTATGGGTCCACACAACCGGACACACGCCCCGTTGCTGCAGACGGACTTCCAATGCTGCAAGAGGACATCCGTGCACGCAACGTGGTCTGTGTGGACACACTCACTCAACCACATCCCAAAGCACATCTGCGTTGTCTTAACATAGGGAAGAAGCAGTGCAAGGCATTCATCGTGGTTCCCCCCGTATAACTCGCGCACAGCGTTGTAAATGGGTGTTCTGCTGTCAGGAGGGAACTTCTCAAGGGCCACCCGCATGGCAGAAGCGTCGCCGTTCCTAACAGACTTCCAGACCTCGTCTGCAGAAAGCTTTCTTCTCTTTCGAGCCTCCGTGTCGGCAGCACTTTTTGGCATTGTGTGGTTTGTGTTGCTGTGGTGTCTTTTGTGTGGGTTTCTTTTTGTGCAAAGCTTCACACACACAGTCAGGGGAACGGACACACCGATGAGGGACAACTAAAAGAAGAAAAACTATCTTGGATAAAATAAGAACGTAACTTTTGGCCCGGGCCCCGAGTTCGGGGTACCTGTGAAGGGTCCTTTGAACTGAAACACCCCTCCACTCTGTCTCATCACGACACGCAGCTGGGGGCGGAAGGCGCGAGGTAGCTTTGCTACTCCAAGAACTATGCTTCATTTCTTCGGGGGGAACAAATGTCGTGGTTGCCTGTTTGGACGTCTGCAACCTGCAGCAGACAACACATCATCCACGTCTGAAAAGCCTCTGTGCATCGCATAGTCCAACGCAGTGCAGTTGTACTTGTCGCAGTGATTCACATCCACCTCCGGCAAGCCCACAAGATAGCGCACAGTCTCGGTGTGTCCATTGCTCGTCGCAAGGATAAGACACGTTCTGACACAGTAGTCTGTGGCATTCACTCCTGCACCTGCTCTGACCAACATCTTCACAACTTCGAGTGCTCCTGAACAGGAAGCCGACTGCAGAGGCGAACCCCCGTTGTTGTTCCTTGTGTTGATGTCTGCACCTGCATCAATCAGCACCTGCACCACATCTGGATATCCTTCCTTCACCGCACAGTGCAACGCAGTGTCCTTGTTCATGTCGAAGTAATTCACATCCACCTCTGGAAAGCACACAAGATAGCGCACAGTCTCGGTGTGTCCATTACGCGCCGCAAGGTTAAGACACGTTCTGACATAGTAGTCTATGGCATTTACTCTCGCGCCTGCTCTGACCAACACCTTCACAACTTCGAGTGCTCCTGAACGGGAAGCAAAGTCCAGAGGTGAACGTCCGTGTCTGTTCTTTGTGTCGATGTCTGCACCTGCATCAATCAACACCTGCACCACTTCTGGATGGCCTTCCTTCGCCGCACAGTGCAACGCAGTCCTGGTGTACCTGTTACAGTGATTCACATCCACCTCCGGCAAGCCCACAAGATAGCGCACAGTCTCAGTGTGTCCACAATACGCCGCAAGGATAAGACACGTGTCTCCATCGTAGTCTGTGACATTCACTCCAGCACCTGCTTCAACCAACATCTTCACAACTTCGAGTGCTCCTGAACAGGAAGCCAAGTGCAGAGGCGAACATCCGTCTTCGTTCTTTGTCTCGATGTCTGCACCTGCATCAATGAAGACGCGACACACTGCAGGGTCCACCCACATGGCCGGACAGGCACTGCTTGCTGTCGAACCTATTACGGGTTCACATAACCGGACACACGCCCCGTTGCTGCCGACGGACTTCCAATGCTGCAAGAGGACATCCGTGCACGCAACGTGGTCTGTGTGGACACACTCACTCAGCCATACTCCAAAGCCCACCTGCGTTGTCTTAACATAGGGAAGAAGCAGTGCAAGGCATTCATCGTGGTTCCCTCTGCATGCCTCGTGCACGGCATCAAAGGTGACTGTTTTGCTGTCTGGAGGGAGCTTCTCAAGGACTGCCCGCACAGCAGCAGTGTCGCCGTTCCTGGCAGCCTCCAAGACCTCGTCTGCAGAAAGCTTTCTTCTCTTTCGAGCCTCCGTGCTGTCTGCGCTTCGTTTTGGCATTGTGTGGTTTGTGTTGCTGTGGTGTCTGTTGTGTGTGTTTCTTTTTGTGCAAAGCTTCACACACACAGTCAGGGGAACGGACACACCGATACGTCGCACACAACCAAAGCCCACCTCCACGAGTCCCCTGGACAACGCTCACAGCGGCTCATGGACTGCTTCCACACGAAGTAGAATTGTCGTCTTGACTCCGAAGAGAAACGGAGTGGTACGGAGGGTCTCCAGGAAAGTTGATAAAATGCCAGCAGTGAATATGTCCCTCCCAACCCTGCACACAAATACGCGATCCACCCTCTCAGAGGACACATGCTCACAAGGCTTTTTTTAGGCGTCAAAATTGGGTGAAACTCTCTTTTTGGTATTGTCATAGTACAAAACCACTTGACCCCCAAATCGAAAACCTGAAATCCTAGAAAACCCTCAAATAAACAGATCATTTTTCTCCATCAATTCAAAATTGCAGTTCTATCCTCAAACCTCAGAGGGTTATGATTAGATATTCCCTTCTCCCTCCATCCCCCCGAGACGAGACAAACTCATTTCTTATTCTGATATGTTTTAGTTATCCAAATCTAGCTGCTGTTGCAGGCCTGCGTGGATGTCTCGGAGTCGTAGAGTAGCCTCTGTTGTGGCCTGCTCGAGATCTGTCAGACCGCTGTCAGCTTCTTCCGCAAGACCGTCAATGATGAGGGGAAGAATCATGGTGGAGAATTTGACGAGAGCCACGCTGTCTGCAAGAATCGCAGTCTCAATCCATTTCCGCAACGTCTGCCGCAACGTCTCCAGGACGATCGAACGACTAATATTCTTGGCAAACATCTCTGAAAGGCGAGACCCCGTAAAGCTCATACACACAATCAGGGGATCAGGGCAACTGCATTTGCGGGAAATGCCTCAGAACGCCTTTGAAAAATAAAATAAACGTTGCATGGAAAGGTTTTTGCGGGTAACCGAGTTTTTGTAAGCTTAGAATATCCGAAGTCTTTCGAGCTTTCAAGACACCTTTGAACTGAACCACCCCTCCACTCTGAGGTAGCTTTGCTACTCCAAGAACTATGCTTCAGCTCAAGGAGAACGTCCGTCGTTGTTGTCTGTGCCCGTGTCTGCATCAATCAACACCTGCACCACCTCTGTGTGGCCTTTGTTCGTCGCACAGTGCAACGCAGTCTCGTTGTTGCTGTCGCGGTGATCCACATCCACCTCCGGCAAGCCCACAAGATAGCGCACAGTCTCGGTGTGTCCATTACTCGCCGCAAGGATAAGACACGTAAGTCCATCGTCGTCGGTAAGACACACTCCTGCACCTGCTTCGACCAACATCTTCACAACTTCGAGTGCTCCTGAACAGGAAGCTAAGTGCAGAGGCGAATGTCCGTCATCGTTCTTTGTGTCGATGTCTGCACCTGCATCAATCAACACCCGCACCACATCTGTGTGGCCTTTGCTCGCCGCCCTGTGCAACGCAGTCATGTTGTACTGGTCTCGGTGATTCACATCCACCTCCGGCAAGCCCACAAGATAGCGCACAGTCTCGGTGTGTCCATTACTCGCCGCAAGGCTGAGTCCATAGTTTTGTGTGACACTCGAACCTGCTCTGACCAACATCTTCACAACTTCGAGTCCTGAAGCTCTTGTCTCGACGACACACACCAGAGGGGACCATCCGTCTGCGTTCTCTATGTTGATGTCTGCACCTGCATCAATCAACACCTGCACCACGTCTGGATGGAGTTCCCTCGCCGCACAGTGCAACGCAGTCCTGTAGTACCTGTCGCAGTGATTCACATCCACCTCCGGCAAGCCCACAAGATAGCGCACAGTCTCGGTGTGTCCATTACTCGCCGCATGGAAAAGGCACGTTCTTCCATAGTCGTCTGTGACATTCACTCCCGCACCTGCTTCGACCAACACCTTCACAACTTCGAGTGCTCCTGAAGTGCTGGCACAGTGCAGAGGCGAATGTCCGTCGTTGTTCCTTGTGTCGATGTCTGCACCTGCATCAATCAACACCTGCACCACTTCTGGATGGAGTTCCCTCGCCGCACAGTGCAACGCAGTGTCGTTGTACCTGTTGCAGTGATTCACATCCACCTCCGGCAAGCCCACAAGATAGCGCACAGTCTCGGTGTGTCCATTACCCGCCGCATCGATAAGACACGTGTCTCCATCGTTGTCTGTGACATTCACTCCTGCACCTGCTTCGACCAACATCTTCACAACTTCGAGTGCTCCTGAACAGGAAGCTAAGTGCAGAGGCGAACGCCTTCCCTTCCTCGTCTTTGTCTCGATGTCTGCACCTGCATCAATGAAGACGCGACACACTGCAGGGTCCACCCACATGGCCGGATAGTCACTTGTTGTCGAACCTCTTACTCCCAAACGTCTGAGGCGGGGTACACATAACTCGACACACGCCCCGTTGTTGCCGACGGACTTCCAATGCTGCAAGAGGACCTCCGTGCACGCAACGTGGTCTGTGTGGACACACTCACTCAGCCATACTCCAAAGCCCACCTGTGTTGTCTTAACATAGGGAAGAAGCAGTGCAAGGCATTCATCGTGGTTCCCTCTGCATGCCTCGTGCACAGCATCGGAGGTGACTGTTTTGCTGTCTGGAGACAGCTTCTCAAGGGCCACTCGCACAGCAGCAGTGTCGCCGTTCCTGGCAGCCTCCAAGACCTCGTCTGCAGAAAGCTTTCTTCTCTTTCGAGCCTCCGTGCTGTCTGCGCTTCGCTTTGGCATTGTGTGGTTTGTGTTGCTGTGGTGTCTTTTGTGTGTGTTTCTTTTTGTGCAAAGCCTCACACACACAGTCAGGGGAACGGACACACCGATACGTCACACACAACCAAAGCCCACCTCCACGAGTCCCCTGGACAACGCTCACAGCGGCTCATGGACTGCTTCCACACGAAGTAGAATTGTCGTCTTGACTCCGAAGAGAAACGGAGTGGGTCGGGAGGGGTGGAAGTACTTTGTGGATTACTGTAAACGTAACAAGGTAGGTGCTGAATACATCCTCACACAACTGCTTTTGCATCCCACAAGACAAGGAACACCCACTATCACAATATTCCCGATCATGGCTGCAAATGACCTAATACTGGTACTTAGCACTGCACAAGAACTACACAAAAAATAAACTTTATTTTTCCCCCAGCCACACCATATCAGTACTGAGAAAGAGGAGTGGGAACCACTTCTGCAATTCTGACAATCAAAATCGTTTTATTTTTCCCTCAAAACCTCACACACAACACTTTTGGTTTTTGGGAGACACACAGGTGCCAGGTTCTATGATATGCACGGACCACCCTACAACTGTTTGCCACATTGTTCCCCGTGCAATACATGGGGAAACGTTTCGCACTCGAAACTAGGGAAATAATGACAAAAGCAGGTAACAGGGGTTTTTGAATTTGATACGTTTGCATATTTTTTCTGATTTTATAACAAAGACAAGAGATACGTTAGAAGAGCAACACGCCTATTGGCTGTGTGCGAGAGAGCTAAAAGAAGCCTGTATCCATGCTCCAGAGGGAGGGATCAAAGAAACGTCATAAGAACGCCACGCCGAGCGTGGCAGCAATATCGTAAGAAAAAAAAACATGAAACGAAAAACAAGCATCCAGTACCCTATCCACTAAGAGACCACAAGAGCACTGTGTAAGAAAAAAACTCGCCAACATTCATGTAACAGGGGGAGCGAAGGGTGCAAACAGCACCGAGAAAGAAACACGAAAGACACCCGAGCATCGCATGCTCTATCCCACGAGAGACCACAAGCTCTCTTCCCAGGACAGGCGAGCCCATAAGTGCTCTGTCCAATCCACGAGATCAACCAAGATCTTAACATAAGTACCACAGGTACAGACTCGTTAGTCTTGATGCAGCGAAGAAAATAGCAAACAGGGTGCAAACAGCACAGAGAGAGCATAAAAAAACCTCCGAACAACACAAACTCAATCCACACAAGAGACCACAAGAACTCTAACCCGTGGAAGACGAGCCCATCCGGCACTCAGTCTCATCACCATCAA
Source organism: Rhynchopus sp. YZ270_cl-10 (assembly GCA_964035575.1). Lineage (NCBI taxonomy): Eukaryota > Euglenozoa > Diplonemea > Diplonemida > Diplonemidae > Rhynchopus > Rhynchopus sp. YZ270_cl-10. The sequence goes on from OZ037885.1 coordinate 457,001, forward strand.
GATCTCTCAAGGCAGAACCACAAGTAGAAACTCAGTAGCAACATGAGACAGGGCTGTTCGCTAATTCTGGAACTTTTCCGGGAAATTCGGTTGGTTGGGGAAAACCCATGTAGGGTAAAGAGGGCAAGGCAAATCCCACAACCCAGATTTTCTCTCCCCTGCTGAAAACATGAAAGTGCCGAAAACACCGGTGTTCGCATTTTCGGAATCCGTCCGTTGTGTGGTGTCAATTTTCCGAAAATGGACGTGTTCTTGGTTTTGGGCAACGTCAGCGGAAGGTAAAGGGGGCCAAGTTTTCCTGTAGAAACACACACGTAACAGAGGGTTTTTACAGGCAAAAAACTCGAAAACACCCACTCGCCCCTCGGGGTAATGTTCTTCAAATCGAAACCTGCTTTATTTGAAAGATTGAGCAATCTGATCCAGAAATAATTGAGGCCCCAGAATAGAATATAGTACAAATAACAGTATGCACACCCCCGAAAATCGGTCCGTAGCCCGGTACCTCTGGAGGGTACCTTGCGCCTTAGAACTGAACCACCTCCACTCTGTCTCATCTGGGGCGGAAGGCGCAACGTAGCTTTGCTACTCCTAGAACTATGCTTCATTTCTTCGGGGGGCGCCTCCTTCGTAGCAGTTTTAAGTTTCTATGTCTGCCACCTGCATCCATCAACACCTGCTCCCCTTCTGAATAGCCGATGTCCGCCGCATAGTCCAACACAGTGCAGTCGTCCCTGTCGCAGTGATTCACATCCACCTCCGGCAAGCCCATAATGTACTGCACAGTCTCGGTGTGTTCATTACACCCCGCATGGAAAAGACACGTGTGTCCCTTGTCGTCTGTGACATTCACTCCAGAACCTACTTCGACCAACATCTTCACAACTTCGAGTGCTCCTGAACGGGAAGCTAAGTCCAGAGGCGAATGTCCGTATCTGTTCTTTGTCTCGATGTCTGCACCTGCATCAATCAACACCCGCACCGCTTCTGGATGGCCTTCCTTCGCCGCACAGTGCAACGCAGTGTCGCAGGCCCAGCATCTAGCACGTTTATCCACATCCACCTCCGGCAAGCCCACAATATAGCGCACAGTCTCAGTCTGTCCATTGCTCGCCGCAAGGATAAGACACGTTCTTCCATTGTCGTCTGTGACATTCACTCCTGCACCTGCTCTGACCAACATCTTCACAACTTCGAGGGCTCCTGAATGGGAAGCTAAGTGCAGAGGCGAATGTCCGTGTCTGTTCTTTGTGTCGATGTCTGCACCTGCATCAATCAGCACCCGCACCGCTTCTGGATGGCCTTTCTTCGCCGCATAGTGCAACGCAGTCTCGTTCTTGCTGTTGCAGTGATTCACATCCACCTCCGGCAAGCCCACAAGATAGCGCACAGTCTCCGTGTGTCCATTGCTCGCCGCAAGCATAAGACATGTTCTTCCATCGTCGTCAGTGACATCCACCCCCGCACCTGCTCTGACCAACACCTTCACAACTTCGGGTGTAGTGCTATAGTGCAGAGGCGAACATCCGTCTTCATCCTTTGTGTCGATGTCTGCACCTGCAGCAATCAACACCCGCACCACGTCTGTATGGCCTTTGTTCGTCGCACAGTGCAACGCAGTCTCGTTCTTGTTGTTGCAGTGATTCACATCCACCTCCGGCAAGCCCACAAGATAGCGCACAGTCTCGCTGTGTCCCTTACGCGCCGCATGAATAAGACACGTTCTTCCATCGTCGTCTGTGACATTCACTCCTGCACCTGCTCTGACCAACATCTTCACAACTTCGAGGGCTCCTGAACGGGAAGCCAAGTGCAGAGGCGAACATCCGTCTTCGTTCTTTGTCTCGATGTCTGCACCTGCATCAATGAAGACGCGACACACTGCAGGGTCCACCCACATGGCCGGACAGGCACTTGCTGTCAAGCCTATTACGGATTCACCTAACTCGACACACGCCCCGTTGTTGCAGACGGACTTCCAATGCTGCAAGAGGACCTCCGTGCACGCAACGTGGTCTGTGTGGACACACTCACTCAGCAAGATCCCAAAGCCCATCTGCGTTGTCTTAACATAGGGAAGAAGCAGTGCAAGGCATTCATCGTGGTTCCCTCTGCATGCCTCGTGCACAGCATCGGAGGTGACTGCTTTGCTGTATCGAGGGAGCTTCTCAAGGACCGCCCGCACGGCAGCAGTGTCGCCGTTCCTGGCAGCCTCCTCCAAGACCTCGTCTGCAGAAAGCTTTCTTCTCTTTCGAGCCTCCGTGCTGTCTGCGCTTCGCTTTGGCATTGTGTGGTTTGTGTTGCTGTGGTGTCTTTTGTGTGTGTTTCTTTTTGTGCAAAGCCTCACACACACAGTCAGGGGAACGGACACACCGATACGTCACACACAACCAAAGCCCACCTCCACGAGTCCCCTGGACAACGCTCACAGCGGCTCATGGACTGCTTCCACACGAAGTAGAATTGTCGTCTTGACTCCGAAGAGAAACGGAGTGGGTCGGGAGGGGTGGAAGTACTTTGTGGATTACTGTAAACGCAACAAGGTAGGTGCTGAATACATCCTCACACAACTGATTTTGCATCCCACAAGACAAGGAACAACCCACTATCACAATATTCCCGATCATGGCTGCAAATGACCTAATACCGGTACTTAGCACTGCACAAGAACTACACAAAAAAATAAACTTTATTTTCCCCCCAGCCACACCATATCAGTACTGAGAAAGAGGGGAGTGGGAAAACCTTTCTTTTTTAAAAGATGCTGTGCTTTGGGTATTGTCTCTTCCTATTTTTTGTGTGCGTTATCTGTTTTGCTGCATTTTTCTTCCCTCCCCCACCCACCCACCTCCACCCAGAGAACCATCTCACATTTTTTTCCCTTCAATATTTTTCTTATTGTGAGAGATACCCCTCCTCGTGTTTTTTTTTTTTTTCATTTTTCATTTTTCCACGGGTTAGGAAAATTCTTTTTTTTTTTTTTTCATTTTCCGAAAAAAAAATCTTCTTTTCCTAAAAAAAAAAAAAAAAAAATCTTAAAATTCTTGAAAAAAAAAAAAAAAAGATTTTGAAAAATCTTAAAATTCTTAGAAAAATTTCATGAAAAATCTTAAAATTCTTAGTTAAATTCTTAGAATTCTTTGAAAAAAAAAAAAAAAATCTCAAAAATCTTAAAATCTTTTTCTTGAAAAAAAAAAGATTTTCAAGAAAAAAAAGATTTCAAAATTTTTTTTTCTTTTTCTAAGAATTTTAAGATTTTCAAAATCTTTTTTTTTTTTTTCCCTAAGATTTTTAAGATTTTTCTCTAAGATTTTTAAGATCTTGAAAAAAAAAACTGAAATCTTAAAAATCATAGGGTGAAAACGATCGTTTTTTTTTTTTTTTTTTTTTTACGAATCTGGGAAAAAGTGATCGGTCTTTTTTTTTTTTTTTTTTTTCACGATCGTGAAGAAAAAAAAACGATCGTTTTTTTTTTTTTTTTTTCTTCACGATCGTGAAAAAAAAGCACCTTTTTCTTCACGATCGTGAAGGAAAAAAAAAACGATCGTTTTTTTTTTCCCATATTATGTCGTTGATCGCTGGCCCACACCAGGGAGGGAGCCCCCACAGGTGCCCACAACCCCCCTGAAATCGGCCGAGAGTAACTTTTAGCGGTGTTTTGACGTAAAATGTCACCTTTTTTGCCATTTTTGGGGTGTACTTTTCTGGAACAAAATTCGCAAAACCCGAAATACGAATCGTAAAAAATCGCGACATTCTATGACATGCGTATACCATGAAGCAGCACGTCACGGCATGGCATGTAACATGCACATGTAATATCGCCAAAAACCTAGTCGTAGTAACATCATCACTGTGCAAACCCCTGTCCATCCAATACAATTCACACTCTTTGTGGGTGGTCTTGCTGCCTTTTTGCCACAGTAATTTTTGGCCCGGCAGGCATGCTCTTGAAGCATGGCAATTTAGTGTGTATGGGGCAGGGTGTTGTTTTGTTCTGAATTCCCTTTGTTACAATATCTATCCAATCGCGAGTGGTTGTATGTGTATCGTGAGACACTCTTTTTAACCCTTTACGGACCAAGAGGACATTTATGCCCATTGTGGCGGGGGATGCGGCGTTCAACACCAGGCCAAGTTGGCCAAAAGCCCAACTTTTGTACTGTCCAACCTCTGTACAATTACGGTATATTTCGTTGGCTGGTGGTCTGAAGAGTGATCTGACCATATTCTCCAGGTATAACAAATGCCCAAATAATGCATTGGCGAAGGAATTTTGCACTTTTGACCATCACACATTACTTGTATTTTTACCGGTTTTTTAATGAGTACAACCTATGTCAGAGCACGCTGTCCCACAGATTTTAGAATTTGGGGGGGTCACGCAACAGGGATTACGCAGCTCCCCATACTTATCGCTAAATATGCCGTTTTCCCCGAAAAATTTTAGAATTCCACGCCCAATTTCTTTCTTTTTGGCAAAAAAAAATTTTTCGCGCTTCGCGCGAAAAAGGTCCTCAGAAGCTCAATTCCGGAAACAAATACGGGGGGAGCGACGTTTTCCAACTCCTCCGCCATCAGCAGGAACACCTCCGTTTTCTCTTGAATCTGGGACGCTTGTTGCTGAGAAACAGGGCAACAGCGCGTTCAAGCATATTCCCCATCTTTTCAGTGTTAAACTCGTGGCGAAGCCACGGTACGCAACATTTCTAAAAATTGCGCTTAAAATTGCCTACTATGTCGCGGGAAGGGTGGGTTGAAAGCTCGCGCCGCAGTGCATCTTCCTTTTCCGGTAAAATAGAAGAAAATTGTCTTCTAAAAATAGAATTCTGTGGGGGGTAGGTGAGAGGTGGGCGGAGCCCCCACTCCTCCACCCCAGCCTCAATCCAAAACCCTGTATTTTTTTTTTTTTGGTATTTTTTGAGCTGAGATTTTCAAAAAATACCAAAAATACCAGGGTCAACCGCTGTGATGCTCATTGTTTAGAACACAGGGCTATTTCTAAATATGGGGTCCGGAGTCCAAAATCCAATCCGGGACACAATTTTGGCAGATTTATTTTGGGCCAAAAACGTCTTTATTTACATTTTTGGGATTCGCCCGTGCAGTGGTGGGGTCAATCTCGAAAATTGGATTTTTTGACCACTTAAATTTTGAGAAATATGAGCCCGGTCACTTATACGTGGGCCCATTTTCGGCTAAAATTTTCCTCAAAATCCGGGTTTGTAAAATTGACCCTTCTGTGAAGGAAGGTTGTGGAAAAGGGTCCTTATTTGCATTTTTGGAAGCCGCCCGTGCAGTGGTGGGGTCAATTTGCAGAATTGGGCAAGTTCTTGCAAGACAACGGGTAATGTTTGTTAGCTCTAAGGAGGGAAGGGGAGCGTTTGTAGCTCACACAGCACCCCAAACCCTGGCCTCTCTGTCCACAGCACACAGCTCTTCCCCTGAGTTCCATTTGTGCCTCAACATGCTGAGCGCATCTTCAGTACGATGGGTGGATGAGCGAGAAGAGGCGCAACTGGCTAGTTGCACCAAAGCTGCACAAGCTTGTGGTCGTAGCACGCAGTTTGCGCGAGAGCAAGCCGCCACAAGAGAATGGTTGGTGGGATGAGGAGAAGCTGGTGCAGGAGGAGAAGGAGCGTGCGGGAGCTATATTGACTGCGACGCGACAGCTGAGGACCCCAAGGTTGATGATGATGCTGAGCATCACGACTCTGACATCAGTGAAGGCTCTTGGGACTAAACGCATACAGTCTTGTCCGTACCCATTTCTCCCACACAAGTCACCACCCCCTTGTGACTTGCCTGTAACAGTGGAAACGTTTCCCTCCCAGCCGCAAACCCGTTCAGTGTATCGTGAGCCACTGCAGTGACCCACTCACGCTCGACCCTGTCCCTCCTTGTAAACAGTTCGCCTTCTCCTACGTTGTGCTAAGGAAAACCAAAAAACATGCTCAAAAATGATGGGCACGGGGGTCAGACTCCACTTCTGACCACTTAAAATTAGGTCATACACGTGTTATACCCCAAACTGACCAAGAAATTTTCCCAGTGTTCGATGGTGATCGAATTAAATCGGTGGTAAAAAGTGAAAAATGGGGCATGCCAGGCCCACGTCAATCAGCCTAAAAATGTTGCAACTTTAAACGCGCGTCTCTCCCGTACACCAATATACACTTTTTAACATATACAGTACAGCAAGGGAAAACCAAGGGATTTTACCCTGTGTTCTCCTTGTTACGGCTGCACTAACCTAATCATCAAAACTGCTCGATTTTGGCTTTATCTAAAAGATCGACATCAATTCTTACGAAATATAATTTATTTTACGATTTTGAGTAGAATTCTGTTTGCAGGGCGAAGTCACGAGGCAGGGGGTGATTTTGGGGGTGAGCGCCAAAAAAAGTCCTTTTCCTAGGGTTGACCCACCTCCCTCCAGCATCCAACGATATGACATTTTCACGAAAGTTGTCGATTCTTGCCTTATTATTGTCACACAGAAAAAAAATGTTTTTACGAAAATGAGTAGAACCCCATTACCCCTACCAACGTGTGGCATTCGTGCGCCACTATAGTGGCACTTGCCATGGGTAAAAACGGTTTTCTGGTTTTAGTGCCTCGCTGGCGACATCCGTTGGGGGGGATTCTGGTGTGAGAATGTTCTCGATTTTTGCTTTATTTGAAAGATTCGCCACAAAATCGTTTCAAGGAAAAGAGTCGGTCAAAAATTCCAAGTAGAACCCAGAAACTCTCCCTTGCCACCCATTTCACGCCCATGCCCCTTGTACTACTAGGGGGAAAAAAAAAAACGATCGTGAAAAAAAAAAAAAAAATGTCAAGATCTTGAAAAAAAGTTCAAGATCTTGAAAAAAACCGTCACGATCGTTCTCACACTATGAAAAATCTTAGTTTTTTTTTTTTTTTCTTACTAAGATTCTTAAAAATAAGAAAAATAAGAAAAAAGAATTTTCCTAACCCGTGTTTTTCCAGTGTTTTATTTTCAACTTTTTTTTTTTGGAACATCTTTTCCTCCACCCATTCTTGGCGTCATCTCAATTATGTTTTGTGAAGTGCCATTTTTTGTTGATGTTGTTGTTGTTCGGCACGTTTTCCGCACCCTCCCCCCTTTTTTTTGAATCTTCCCTGACTATTTCCCCTCGCACCTCCATTTTTTATTTTTCTAAAAAAAAACAAAAAAAATATGGTAGGCTAATAAAAGAGAAGGGGTTTGGTATGTAGGGAAATCAGTTGGGTTTATTTATTCCGTTCCGCAGGATAAAATAGGAGGGGTTTAAAGTAAAATAAATAAACTTCTATTTATTGAAAACAAAAATGTACTCTGTATCATAGTGAGGTGCCGGGGAAAAGGTAGAGGGTATTCGCAACAGAAAAATTATTCCGCATCCACTCAACGTTTGGCTAATGAAAAGCAGAGACGAAAAAGGGGGTTTGGGGAGGAGAGTTTAATTCTTGAACACATCCCCACACTCAAGGTGGGGGGGGGGGGGCAGAGGAGGCTATTCGCAAAAACAACAAAAAACGACCACAAAAAGTTTAAAAAAAAAAACGAAAACACCCGCGGCACACAAACAACACAGAAGGGGGGGCGGATTTTAAAAATAAAAATAAAAACGTTTTGAAAAACGGTAGAGAGTGTTGGACTCGAAGAAAGACCCAATTTCACCCTTATTTTCAAGATCTGTTTTTTAAAAAATAACGAGGGATGCTGTGTGTCTGTGAGGGTATGTCAGCATTGCGCATGAACACCTCCACGTGTGTGTAAATTTGGGACGCGGGATAATAAAAAAACACATACAAAAATTAGTTTCATGTACACTCAAATCAAAGGGAAGGTATCAGGACGTTCCATACAGATACATACAGTCTCTTTTTTTTTGAGTTGCAAAAACTTTGAAAAAAAGGAGGAAAAAAAAAAACACTTGAGAAGAATGAATAGAACCGTAACTAGGTACCATACATCTTGGAAACAAAAAAAAAACAAAAAAAACAAAACAAAACAAAAAAAGACAAAATAATACATTGAGGTGGCTGAAGGGGGGGACAATTCGCACTTATTTTGCGTACTGTTTGTGTGCACACCCCCCATTCAGCCACACCATAAATGTTGGTAATGCACACTGAAAGGGTTTCTTAGTTGCAAAATTTTTTTGGTGTGTAATATTTTTGCTGTCTCGACAATCACCTAAGGACCCGGTGAACCTAGGGTCTGTACTCAATGTTGGTCGAAGCCTTTTTTTTTCTATGAGAATCTGTTGGTGTTCGTGTAGCTGCCATCTCGACAGTCCATACTACCATTTGTTGTTCTCATCAACATTTGAGGTACAATTTAGTTTTGTTGTACTGTGTATCGCTGCATAATCAAACGAATGTACTCACAAATAGGCATTGAGAAAATCCAAGAAGGGGGAGAAAAAAAAATGAGATTCTTTTTTTTTTTTTTTTTTTTGCCGCGCGGTGCCAAAAACAGACATAATGAGGGGGGAGGTGAGGCACACCAACTTCATGAGAGTCAGGGTGGCTAGTTAGAGTGGGGGAGAGAGAGAGAGAGAAAAAAAAAGACAAAATAAATAAATGAACACAGAAGAAAAGATTTGGAAAGATGGATCTAAGCTCTCCTCTCTCTCTCTGCACTTAGTCACCTTAGCAAAAAAAAAAAAAAAAGAAAAAAAAAAATGGGTCGGAACAGAGAGGAATTCGCCCCTCCCCTAGATGCACACACCTTCTACTTATCGACGTTTACCCTTTAGGTATTTTACGTTTTCCTATTATCACGGTATGGTGGCGATCGTCGGTCGATTGCGGGCGATCGCCGTCGATGAGAGAAAAAATGACGATCGTCAAAAAAAAAGAGCGATCGCTGGCGATCGCCAGCGATCGCCAGCTATTGCCAGCTATTGCCAGCTAAGTTATGGTGTTTTGTGCCCCTCCCCTCGGACCCCCCCTCCCCATTGTGAAATACAATACAAACCAACAGGGTAGCAAAAATAAAAACAAAAACAAACAAACAAACTTTCAAATCTCCCTCCCCATTCCATCCCTGTCACCACATCCAACCAACAGTATTAACACTTGTAATAGTAAAAAATCAGAATGCGGTTCATCGACCTCCTGATGATATTGTTGACCATGTACTGCATCATGGGCAGCGTGGATGCGAGGGGTGATGAAGGCACAGATCTCACCGCCGGGAAGAGAAAGAAGGGGGAACAGGGCGGGAGGGCAGCGACAAAACGCACCAAGTACGACCCTCGTGCGACGAAAGATGACGAGGAAGATGAAGATGACGAGGAAGAAGATGATGATGATGATGATGATGATGAAGAACAAGAACAAGAACAAAAACCTTCGGCACAGATGCTGGCAAAGATAGCAAGCGTCGAAAAAGTGCTAAAGAAAGAAACGCACAACCGCGACGGCTTGGTTAAGCTTGCCATTGAAGTGGGTGTCCTGAAGAAAAAGGAGAAGCCCCCTGTCATGGCTGTCCTCCTCAGGAAGTGTGCGGTGCACAGGATACAGAACCCACCCCCGTTCACCCCTAAGGACAAGCTGACAGCATCGGAGAAATCCGACACCAACAAGTCTCTTGTGGCACAGGTGGCTGGGGCGGCGAAGCAAAAGTTGTTGCCTGCTGTTCCGCTAAAAGCATGCTACACTGACCTGGACCCCAGAAGCGAGCAGGGCTTGGCCATCATGACAAAAGCGAACGCCATGAAGAACGGGTACAAACTCTCCACTCACGCTTCAAAGTTCGATGGAGAACAAGAGCTTCCGGTGTGTACGCATTGCAAATGGGCCTGGTCGCGTGATGTGAAGGTTTACGACATTACCGCTGTCCACTGGAAGAGTCAGAATCACCGCGAAAAAGTGAAGAACGCAGCAGGGAACACACCTTCAACATCGGAACCTGTAGCATCATCGGCGGACATCACAGAACTTGCTGTTGAACTGACTGCCATGTTGGGAATCCCTTTTCGTGCGGCATCATTGCTACTGAAAGGACTCGCTGGTCGGACCATCCCTGCACACGGAATAGACATTCAGCGCGGGTGGCGCGAACATGGGAATGTCATCTACGGAGCACACGTTGACGAGATAAAGAAGAATTTGGGGAATCAAAAGATCAGCCTGGTGCATGACGGTGGGTCTTCCCTCCAGGGGCACACCGTCGCAGTCTTCATCGCGCAAACGAGGGAGAGGTCCTACTGCCTCCCACTGCAGTATTCGGACACCCCATACACCGGAGAGACGCTGAAGAAGGCACTCGAAGCGTGTCTCGGGGAGGTGGGAATGACCCTTTCGGACGTGCGACTCATCAGAAGCGATAGAGGGGGGGCCTCTGGTGGAGTATCCCGAGAGCTGAGTGTATTACTGAACGTTCCGTATATCAGCTGCACGAGCCACCTTCTACACAACGTGTGCTCCGATGTCCGGACTACGCTGAAAGCCGATTCTGATTTGGTGTACGAAATATTGCATCTAAGCAACTTTGTGTTCCACGACGCAAAACAGCAGAAAAGATGGCGTGCGTTTCAGAAGCAGTTTCAGAAGGGCTCTGCTGTGGCTGAGTTAGAGACTTTGTACAAAAAGATGACTGCGCGCAAAAAGTCGGCATCCAAATTAGAAATGTCTCAGATGCTTCCACATTTGATTGCAATGGCGAAGGAGAAGGTGACGGAGGAGGATTGTGAGTCAGTGAGCAAAGTCACAACGTTTGAGGAGCTGCATTCGGTGTTTGGGACTATCCTGTCGCACGACGAAAACTCGAGAGAAGCGGTAGCAGAAGCCGTTCGGGCACCGCGTGTCTTCGACACGCGCTTTATCAGCTTCTTGGACGCGGCACAGCACTTGGAGCAGCGTGTGAGGCCCCTCTTCCTCTTCCTGTCGCAAGAGGTTCAGAAAAAAACCGCCTCTAAATCGATCGTGAAGCTTGCGCAGATCCTCAGAGAACGAGGGTTCGAAGAAGTGCAAGAGGCATTGTCGGAATTTGTGGAGGCCACAACCCCCATGCGCGAAGTCCTACAGCGTTATGCCAACGCACAAGCGCCAGGCTGCGGAGCCGTTCGAGTATGGAGTGACTTGGAAAATCTGTTGGAAGACCTGAAGAAATTGTCTGAGAGGCCTGGTCGAGTAGGAAGCATTTGCAAAATCATGTGGGAAGGTCTGAACAAGCGTTGGAGGGACAAGCTCGAACCCGGATACTTCTACTATCTGGCATTGAGGCAGCTGACCCCCGCAGGATTCGAAACAGGAAACATAACCAAATCGCTGATGTCAAATGCCGACCTCCGCATGGCGTTCGGCTGGACCGAAGAGGACGTGTCGGACGAGGCATTCAGTCTGTTTTCTCTGCAAGCGGGCGACTTCATGGGGGATTCGGATATTGACTTTTGGGAGAACATCATGAAGAAAGAAGAGGGGTGCAGCTTTCTGGCAGAGGGGGTGCTGGATGCTTTGAGCACAGCGCCATCGTGCACAAGCCCCGACAGCGCGATGTCAGTTGTGCGCCATATGTTGCCTGCCGGGCGTGGGGCAGTGTCTCTGCAGACACATGGGTTCCTGTCCCTTTTGGGGATTAATCAAGACGTGGCACGTATGTAGTTGGACTGTTTTTCAAAAAATTATGAAAAAATTCTTTCAGGTAAGTGCAATTGCGAGCTGAGGCATGGGTTTCCCCATGTTGAAGAAGATGATACCGAGTTCGTTGATGTGGACAGCCCCACGCCAGAGAAGCTGCACATCCCGACGATGCAGCAGGCGATCCAGGCGATGGCAGCAGCAGCGAACGCTTGATGAACAATTAGCATTAAAAAAAAAACACCCCCCGCCACCAAATCTAATCACCCCTCTCCATGTTTCCCCACTAGCGCGTGTCTGCCAATATAATGTTGCTGACATGCGCATTTGTGCCTTTCTCGTGTGATGTCACTACCCCCAACTTCCCCAACTAGTGTTCCCCCACGGCGAGATGGATCAACGCAACCTGCATTTGCCTACAAAGGGCGTTCCAGGCTGTACCAAAAATGCCACAACACTTGACACCCCTCACCCTCCAAACCTTCTCCCGTTCAGAAGCCCGATCAAAGTAAACAAAATAGCCCCCTTCCGCCCCCGTTTTCCTCTTATCATGCATGGCGATCGCTGTCGATCGCTGTCGATCGCTGTCGATCGCTGTCGATCGCTGTCGATCGCTGGCGATCGCTGGCGATCGCTGGCGATCGCCACTTTTTTTTTGGCGATCGCTATTTTTTTTTGGCGATCAATGACGATCGCAAACTATGGCGATCGCCCGTAATCGACCGACGATCGCCACCATACCGTGTATTATGAACCTCAAGGGGATAAGGGGGAAGACCTCTCCGTACCGTATGAAAGAGAAAAAGAAAGAAAAAAAAAACGGGTTTTTTGATAAGATGATTCTAAGCCTCACTTAGAGGCCCACCTCATTTTTTTTTGAAATTTTTTGGTACAGTTTTTCAAACTCAACCAAATTTCAATGCAAAATCAAGTGGAGCTAGACACCCTAAAAAAAGCAGCCCAAATCTCCCGTGGGCGAAGGTAGGGGGGGAAAGGTGGGAAACGGACGGGGTGAGGGGGAAGGGGAGATACATACCAAAACAAATGAGAAAAGAGAAGAAGGGGAGAAGAAAAAAATGGGGTAGGGGGTGTAGGATCACTTTCAAGACACGGGTTGTCTTCATTTTGATTTTTTTTTTTTTTTCTCAACTGAGGAAAAGTAGCTCTGAGCAAACCCCGTGGAAGAAGTGTGAGGATAAATTCACTTTTCCTCACACATAGCCACTTTTCCTCACGCAATTTGGAAAAGTAGCAATAATTTTTGGCTGGGGTTTGTGTAGAAAAAAGCCTATGTGTGAGGCTTTTTTTGGTGTGAGGAAAAGTAGAGGGGGGGGTCGAAAAAAAAAATTGGGTGGGAGAGTGGGTCATTTTGATATATCTGCTTCACATTTTGTCACCGTGACCAACATGACCATTTTTTGGTCCATTTTTTCGGCCAAAAATTTGGTACTACAGGGCTATACCATATTCTGGGATTATCAATCTTTTGAAAATACGGCCTGGTATTCGGGCCAAAATGTCCCATGGGGCCCATAGTAGCCTTACTGGGTGTCGAGCAGAGCCAATCTTAATAGTGAAATTCGATTTTCTGTGGAAAATATTCCCACCAAAAAATCGTCCTTTTTTTCCGCATATTCACCCCACACTTCTTCCACGGGGTTTGCTTAGAGCTACTTTTCCTTCAGTTGAGAAAACTATTATATTCTGGTGAAATATTCACTTTCCCTCCACTCGTGCCCTTTCAGAAACTCGTGGCTGACTTTATCCCACTCGCTTCGCTCGTGAGATAAAGTCTATTACCCCACTCGCTTCGCTCGTGGGGTAAAATGCCACTCGTTTCTGAAAGGTACACTCGTGTGAGGAAAAGTGAATATTTCCTCAGACGAATAAATAGCTATTTTTTGTTGTGTCGACAATCACCTGCTAGTACAGGATTTGTACTCAATGTCGCCCCCATTTTTTTGAAAAATTGTTGGAACAGTGTAGTTGCCACAGTTGTGCATGCTCCACTGTCCCTAAAGTCACTTTTTTGTTGATTTTGTTTGCCGTCTTTATGTTAGTTTTCGGCAAATCGCCTACCAAACATAATAGATGGTAGGGTGGGTATGAAAGTTTGTCTTGTTTGATAAATTTGTTTGAGTAGTGTAGTTGCCTCGGTTGTGTTGCCACAGTTTGTGCAAATCTCCACTGTCTGTTTTTGTTTTTGCTACTTTATTTTGTTCTTAGTCAGATGGTAGGGGTAGTTTCTTGCAACCCAAAGCAAAAAAAAAAAAAGGAAGAAAATCCTGGGGTTTTTTTCTTCTTTTTTGCCGATTTACGTCATTTTTTTTTTTGATAAATTGCTGGAGTATAGTGTAGTTGCCACGGGGTTGTGTTGCCCACTGTTGTGCAAATCTCCACTTTTTTTATCATAAATTGATCGGATTAGTGCAAAAGCTGTGTTACACTTCAAATGCTGGAAAGGGGAAAACTTCCGTAAATCATATAACAAAAAGACGCAGCAATTTGTCATTTTTTTTTTTTTTTTTTATTCGGAATTTTTAAAAAAGCAAACTACTCTGCAGCAGGTAGCTCTGTTGTGGGTAGAGAAATGGGAGAGATAATTGGTGGGGACTGCTTTATTCTTCTTCTTCTTCTTCTATTTTTAGTTTCTTTCATTTTTTTAAAAATACAAAAATCACCCCAAACTATGTGAACCTCCTCTTTTTTTGATGGATTTTTTAGTGTCATCTTTGTCTTTTTTTGTAGTTTCAACTTTTTTTTCTTTTGGCGAAGGTGTTCATCATTAGAGATGGGGGAGGTCATTTAGACAACGAACAGCCAGATATGGTTCGCAAAGTCGCAAATGTATTGGGAAGAGAAGAGAAGAGAACGAGAGAGGAGAAAAAAAAAAAATTGCGACAAATTTTATTTTTTACTTTATTTTCGGAGTTTTTTTACGGCATTTTATTTTTGGTTCTTTTGGCACACGTTATTTTGCCGTTTTTTTTGGGGGGGGTTTTTTTTACAGGATCCTGCAGACCAAATGGGAGATCATTCGAAGTCTCTTCCTTTGCACAGAAGGGGTGCAATCAGTGTCCAAGTGAACGCGATGATCGCAAGCCACTGGGAGGAGATCTGCACCCACATCTGGTACTCGCCGTGGGCAACGGTGATGGCGTCCATCGAGTCCTGTAGAGGCAATATGCAATAATATTTACGTTGAACTACAAATCCCTCTCGTGAACAGTGTACCTTGGTACAATGACCGGCTGTACCGGGGTGGACATCCAACCATGCACATTTCGGGGCATATGAAGTAAAATAGACTGTAAAAATAGTTGACCCCACTCTTCTTCGAAACAAACAAACAAACGGCGACTAGCACGCGACACTTATTACTGAACACAAAAAAGTTACTTCTCTTTAAGTTTCGTTGCATTGAAGCATCCATACAGGGGGTTAAGCCTCTGGGGTTATGTCACCTCACTTTGATAAAATAGAAATTAAATTCTAGAATTTCAGACACGATGTCACCAAAAAACGCTGGAAAAAAGTCACCTCCCGGGAGGGTAATATTATATTTCTTCATACCTCAGACGCTTCTGGGTTGATGACCCAGTTTGTCAGCATCATCGCCATGTACATCGACCCGAGCGCCATGACGCAGTGGAAGAAGAGGTAGTTCTTTGCCTGGATGCCGTCCTCATCGAGGTCGTCTCTCGAGTCTGAGAGGGAGAGTGCAGCACGCTGGGTGCCTGCCGAGAGCGACGCCCACGCGATGCTGACACCAACAAAGCAGGACGACATCACCAACTGCCACGTAATGCCCCCAGAGTTGTCGACAGCAAGATTGTTGCAGCCACTTCCGTCACCATTGCGCACAGCAGAGAAACAGATCACAGAGGTGTACAGGAACACAGTAGACGCAACAAAGATGGAGCCATGTGGCGTCTTCACCGACAGCATCGAGTAGAGCACACCCATCACGACGGTGATTGTAATGAAAGTTCCATTCCTGTTGCAGTCCGACGGAGTGGTTCCATCAGCACCCTCTCTTGCCTGCGTAAACTCGAGGTACATAACCACAATCAACGTCAGCCCCAGCAAGTAAAAGAGCGCCGTCAGGGAAACCAGGTAGCACGCCCAACGAGGTTCGTCCTCGCTCTTCTCCGCCCAACGGTCGTTCCAGCCGTAGATGAAGTCGATAAGCAGAATGACCTGCATTACCAAGAAGATTCCTGAACCGACCACGCAGGCTCCAGCGTAGAACTGAAAAAACCCGTTTGGAATAAACATACAGGCCACAAGGAGAATCAAAAAGAGGACGATCTTGATGCAAAAGAAGCCGGCCTGGAAGGTGTTCTTTTGGTCGTCGCTCACACAGCAGCATTCTCTAATCTGCACTGTCGCGTGAATCAGGTAGAAGACAAAGAGGGTAAACGAAAACCGATACACCACCTGGTGCCCTGTGCACATTGCGCTGACCACCTCCTCTATCTTCGGGATATTAATCATTGGGGACGGTGCGTTGGTTACTGGCGCCTCGGTTCCAGGAACATCAACTACATGCTGTGAAGTGCACGACCCTGCCTTCAGCGCTGGGAGCCACTCGAAGGCCCCCCACATACCGTCCTTAACAAGAAGGCAGATGAGGAAGCTGATCAGCAGGAACATCGTAAACTTGATGCGGGTCTGCAGGGGCGGGACGGTAGATGCCTCGGAGATTCCATCACCCGAGCCGGAGGCCACGTCCATTTCGAAGTCGGACATCGTGTGTTAGGGGGTTGTGTGTGTGTGTGTGGATAGCCTGTGTGGTTAATGTCTGTCTTGAAGGAAAGTTGTTAAAGATGAACCAAACGCTTCATTGGTTTAGTCATCTTTGAAGGGATCTGTGTTTGAAATTGTTTGTTTCAAAAAAGTACAAAATTTTATCCCAATTTGATCATGTGCACACCATAGAGAATTTAAGAGGGGAAAATGGTTTATAATATAGACGGAAACACAGATGGAAACAAAGAGCAGATAAGGGCTTTCCTCACCCGAGGAGCATAGCGAGGAAAAAAAAACCTGTAGTTATCGATACAGGCACCCCCCGACTGACCCACTGTACGATGCCGGCCATCCTGGATGAAAGCACAACCCTGCGGCCTACAACAGTAGATGTCAAAAGGAAACTTAATGACTTCGTACCGTAACAGAATGAGGGCGGTACACAACCGCAGGCGCATCTGCTGCTGTAGAGTTGTGAGAGAAAAGAAAAGTAGTGATAGGGGGGATATGGATTTAGTTGGATTTCACATTTTTTTTTTTCCTTTTTTTTTTCGAAGCTAGAAATGAGCAATACACCCCTAAGGGGAAGGACGGCAGGTGTCCTCTTTTTATCTTTTTTTTTTGCCTTTTTCGGGGCAAAGGAAAGAGTCTGGCAAATGGGATAGGTTAATTTGATACTGCACGAAAAAAAAAATATGAGCATTTTCTTGTACTAATTATTGGGAATCTCTGGACCAACTGGTTGGGCCCTCTGAACAACCAAACCACAAACTAATAGTCTAACCACCTGATTTTACCTGAAAAATTTGGTGGTATTTTTGGTGGTATTTAAATACCACCAAAAATTTCGGGCAAAATCAAATGGAACTAGCACAATGCACTACATATTTACTCCATACAGCTGCTTCCCTGCGTCACTCTCCCCCTACGAGGTACTAATTTGTTTGGAACATTCTGGAACAGCAGAGGAGTACAGTCTAAAAGACACCTCCAGAGTACTGCGCCAAAGGATGAAAAAAGGGGGGGAACTCTCTCTCACGGTATACATAAGACAGCTGCCCCCAAAAAAACACCCTCTATTTTCTTTTGTTCTTTCGTTTATTTTTGTGGTTTGTTGCTGGAAAGCCCTTTGTCTTTTTTTTCTTTTCTTTTTTTTTTGAAATCTTGGTTGTATTAGTGTAGCCACCCTAGAGTGTGCTCCACTAATACTTTTTTTTTTTGCTGCTGTGCTCTAACACAGTTCATAGTGTCCACGGTTTCGTTCTAAATGCTTTACTATTTTCAAAGAAACAATAAAAACTAACACTTTTACATTCCACCAGAGTTTCCCCCCCTCCCCCATCAACCCTTCACAAAAACCGCTCAAGCAAAGCAAGCATACTGGTCTGACCAACTCTTTTTGCAATGGTGAGGGGTGTCTCTTTTGTGGCATCTTGGATGTCCACTTGGGCCCCCCAGCGCACCAGAAGCGCGGCACTTGGCACATCGTTGAGCTCCACCGCTTTGTGCAATGGTGTCCTCCCTACTGCATCTTTCGCGTCAACTATCGCTCCTTTAGCGCGAAGCGCCTGAAGCACCGCAATCTGTCGATACCCTGCGCATGTATGCAGTGGCGTTTCCCCTGCCACATTGCACGCAAAGACATCCGCACCACAATCAATCATCGCCGACACTGTGTCCGCACACCCCGAACGCACTGCATCAAACAACGCTGTCTCCCCTGCCTCATTTGCACGCTCCACCCCAGCACCCCATAGTGTCACCAAGGCACGACATAAATCAACTCTGCACAATGACGCAGCGAAGTGCAGTGGAGTCCTTCCCTGTACATTGGAACAGTTTGGATCTGCACCCCATTCGAGCAGCTGCAAGATTGTTCCTGGAGTTGGGCTTGAACAGGCTAGCAAAAGGGGTTGTCTACCGGAAGAATCGCGTTGTTTGAGATATGCCTCCACACCTTTTTGTCCAACAACCTCGAAGCACCAAGAAAACAGAAAGCAAAGTCCGGCTGCAGATCCATGCTCTGCCGCGACATGGAATAATGTTCGATTCGGTAAATTCATTGCAGAGGTTAGCGCAGGCTCTGGGGGATGAAGTGAAGTAAACCAGGATTTCATAAAAACAGAGGAGGCTTCGAGCGCTTCGCTTTGTTGCGGTTGTGAGACGATACACCCCAAGGGGGTCATCCCGGTTGCATCAGCGAGGGTAGGATCTGCCCCTCCTTCTTGCAAAAACCCGAGCATCGCCACATCCCTTCTCACCGCTGCGATATGCACAGCACCCTTCCCCGCAGGGTCCACCGAATCCAAAGATGCCCCACTCTGCCACAAATACCTCATCTTCAACACAGACAACTCATGCGCTGCAATCAACAGACTATTCCTCCCTTCATAGTCCTCTGCAAGCGGGTCAGCACCATGCGATAAAAGAACCTTCACACATTCTACCTGCGCTTGAAGCATGGGGGTACACGATTCTTCATCTGATGTGACCAATCTCGCTTTTTTTCCGGTACAAGCTTCATGTAATGCGGTTCTAGAATGGTGACGTCCAGAAACGCATCTAATACGAAGGACGTCAGGGTAGCTCAATGTGTCTTCCTTTAGAGCGGTGAGAAGTGCGGAAATAAATGCGCTTCTCCCATATGTTGCAGCATAGTGAAGCGCGGTGCGGTTTTGTTTGTCGACCTGAGCAAGGTTTGCCTTCCATGATCGGAGTGTCGATAAGGCTTCAACACCACCATGCTTCCCTGCAAAGTGAACTAAATGCGCTCCGGACGAATCTGCGATGTTTTGATTAGCCCCATGCTCTCTCAAAACACACATCACCTCAGTATGATTCCCTGCCGTAGCCCTCTGCAATGCTGTGAAGCCACATGCCATGTCATCCACCTGAACATCAGTTTCCTCCAATAACCATTTCACCACCTCTACATGCCCCATTGCAGCCGCAGCTACGAAACACCCTGCAGGCACCGTACCCAATCCTTCCGCATCCACCACAGTCATCACCATATCCACATCACCAGATCGCGCTGCGCCATACAACACCTCGGTATACCCACCTTCATGGATCCCTTTTTCAAAAAGCTTTTGCTGTGCTGCGGCGCGGTCTGTAGGTCGTACAACAAAGACAATGTCGCTATGATACAAATCGCGCAGAGGCGTCTCTTGTGGGGGTGGCTGTCTGTCCCCGTCGTACCCGGCGTCAATCCGTAGGTGGTCAATGTCCAGGTGTGTCTGTTGCCGTACAGCCTCCCTCAGAACGTCACCTAAAGTCGCATCCTCCCCAACCGAGACACTAAGCACCTCATTGCTGAGAAGGACAGAGAGGGTGAGCATAGAGGGGGAAAGGGAGGGGTGGAGAAAAAAAAAGGAGGGGGGGAAAAATGGCGAATTGTTTTGGTGATATGGGATTGTCTGCTTGTAGTCACCTGATTTTTGAACCGAGGTTTTGGTGGCTGTTTGGAGGAAGTTGTGATGGGACCAAAATCAGATAGTTTAGTTTTCCTGAAAGGATACCAGAAAACGTTTTGTCGGATAGCCTTGAGGGTGGAAAGAAAAAAAGTGTTTCTGGAAAAAATGCGTAAAAAAGCACGCTCTGCTGGGGGGGACCCAACCCAACCCGCTCTTTCACCCCCAAAAAGGGGGTTGGGGGGGGTGCTGTCTGTTGGGTGGTGAGGAGCTTTGAGGTGGGGGAGATAATTTGACTTTTGAAATTCAAATCCCTCTCGTGAACAGTGTACCGTTGGTATGAGTGCAAACACCTCATAAACACCCTGCAGTCAACAGAAGAGAGAGAGAAAGGGAGGGGCAGGAACAAACACTTTATTGGTACAAATATCATTTTCTATATTGACTCTACTGGATTCAACCTCGCTAAAGGATGTTGCTGTCATTTGTTGACAATACGTTTTGTTTGTAATGAACACTTCGCAGTTTTTTTTTGCTGTTTTTTTGTTCTTTTTTTTTGAAAACTTGGTTGTTTCAGTGTAGACACCCGAAGATGAACTCTACTACTGTTCTTTTTTGTTCTGTCCATCCTCAATTGTACATTCTATTATAGTCTACCCTTTGTATTCTTAACACACATACAACAAAAAATCTAACACATTCAACTCATTTTTGGGTGTACCCAAGAAGCGTTATCCCCTCTGGACAATACTCACTGGAATACACCGCAAAAAGAGGAACACCCCCCTCCCCCCCGGTTCACCTCATAAGAAAAGAAACGCTTTTTCGTTGGTACACAGAATACAGCTTTTTTTGTTGTGTCGACAATCACTTCTCCTCCAAAAAACGGAACAAAGTTTTGTACTCAAAAGTTGGTCGAAACATACTGCTTTATTCGTTCTTTCGACCACTTCACTACCCAACCCTTTACCCATCATGGACATAATGTTCTGCCCTCTTCCTCCTCCTCCTCCATCTCTACAGCCCGACCAACAAATTCAACAATGTGTACACCTTATTGAGTGTCCTCGCAGCACCTTGGTGGATCCGTGGTTCGTCAGGGTTGATCTGCTCAAGCTGCCCCAGCATCATGGCAGCGAGGTGCCCCAGCCCGGCCTCCTCCTGCTGGGTCATCGAGCCCCGCGACACGATGGAGTGCACCGCCACGAGGAATGCTTCGTTCACCTCCGGCAGAAACAGATCTTCGTCGTACACGGAATACAGCTCCTCCACTATCTTAAAAGGCGACCAGGCTGCATACCCTCCCCCTCCCCCTCCACCCCCATGCACCTTCTCCCTCAATCTCTCCCTAACAGACCCCAATCTTTCCATTAACGTATCGAGTTTCCGTTCTTCAGATGGTTCGGGAGGTGGTAGCTGTGGATAGGGTGGGGGTTGGATGGATGCCGATGCGCTTCTTGCGCGGACGTTTTGATATGGAGTAGCGCGAGAAAACTCTGGGGAGATTGGGGTTGCTTGGCTTGGCGGTGGAGGAGAGAATCGGACCACCTGGCGGGATTCTTTTGAAAGGGTGTCGAGAAGCTGGGATTGGTTGCGTGCCTTTGCGTCGACGGAGGTGAGGGTGTCATTGTAGTATTGGTTGACTGCATTGCGGAGGGCAACTTCGTGCCATTCAAGGCTGCGCCGTTCTTTGCCTTCCGTTGCAACAATCATAAGAAGTCCATGATCTAAGGAAAAGCGTTGTGAAAACATTGCGCAGGTTTCTAACAGCTCCGCCCGGTCTGCCGCCTCAGCGTTCACAACATCTCTTCTCTTGGTGCTTTCAAGGGTTTCGAGTTCCCACATTTTTTTCGCTTCGTCTTCTCTAAATGCATTCAAAAAATGTAAAATTGAAAGGAGTTGGACATTTTGCAAACTCGCTTCATGTTGCAAAGCGGTAGCGATCCTACAATGCTCCTGCTCTAGGAGGTGTGAGTAAAGCTCGCATAGGTTGTCCCTGCAGGATTCTGAGAGTGCAGACCGGTCTGCGGTTTCTGCAGCAATAAGAGAGGTCAGAGAATTCGAAAAATAAAAGATCTTTTTCACCGACCCCTCCCAAGCCGTGAGCAGATCTTTGTAGCCTTGGTTGCACTGCGCTCGGAGGGTGCTCCGCGCAGATGTCTCCTCCCTTTGCACAACATGTTTTGCTTGTTCAAAAAGTAGTGTAGTTTCAGACGTACTCTGATAGCTTCGCGACAAAGCCTGCAGCTGCTCCCAATACTCTGAATCAATCAATTCTCGAGACCGCGATTCTGCTCGGTCCAGAGTATTAAAATTCTGTGTCGTACCAAATATGGTCGACAAACTGTCATGAAATGCTGCGTAAATTTCATGCCTCGCGGATTGCTCTATATTGTAGACTAACCGAGTGAGAGACGTGAAGTAGGTGTCCCCAGACACAATAAGTTTTAAGCAGCGGAAGAAGTTTGCTTGCATTGAGCCGCGAAGCGCGGATTCAAAATTAATAACGTCCGTACGGTTGTATGTTTCTGCATTGTAGAGGCGGGTGTGAACGTTTTCTAATATTCGGATTCCTTTGCGTTGAAGCTGTTCTGTATGATCTAATGTATCTAAGGCAATTCTCTGTACATTCCCCACCAACTTCCTCCCCGTATGCTCCGCGCTTTGCAAAATGGACAGCTGCTGAAGATGCTTTTCTGCTCCAATCATCCTTCGTGCAATCGCACTC
This sequence comes from Rhynchopus sp. YZ270_cl-10, assembly GCA_964035575.1. Lineage (NCBI taxonomy): Eukaryota > Euglenozoa > Diplonemea > Diplonemida > Diplonemidae > Rhynchopus > Rhynchopus sp. YZ270_cl-10. The sequence continues at coordinate 479,489 of OZ037885.1, forward strand.
CGCTCCCCCATCTCCTCATCCACAGCGCCACCTCTCACACCCGCCTCCTCCCTCTCCAATTCCAGCGCCGTACGCTCCCCAGCACCTCCTTTTAATAACCCCTTTAGATGCATGGTGTGCTCTTCACATTGTTTTTGCAGGGTTTTCCGTTGTGTTTCCTCCATTTCCGAGAGCAAATCGTACAATATGCTATTCAATCGATCTGCCGTGCTATGCTGCGCCCGGCTCCGTTCATTATAAAATGAAGTGACCAACCCGGTTGTTTCCGAAGTATACCACTCCTCTACAAGACAACGACCTCGGTGCTCCTCTAAGCAGAGCCGCAAGGTTTGGACAATATTGGAAACAAAACGGTCAGCTTCGTTGTTAATACTCGCACGCACCTCGGTTTCTCTGGCACCAAGGAGGCGTCGTGCTTGGAGTAACGTTGCTTCTGCATGCCTTCGCAATCCTGCAGCACCATCCTCCGTCAACGTATCTCTACTCCGTTGATACGCTCTCAGCTTTTGAATTCCAATATTCGTTGCAACAGCTGAATGCCGTGGAGGAGACACAGCACGGCTTTGTGGTTGATTAAGATTCACCACCTGACTCCCATAAGACGGGGGCAACCTACCTGGTGAAGCGCGAGACGGAGACACAGAGGACGGAAGATACGGCGTGCCCACAGGGCTAGGTGAAGGGGAGGTGCTATGGGATCGGGGAGGTGCCGGCGGGTGGGTGTGGTGGTGCGGGGAGGGCGAGACAGAGGCACGTCGCCGGGCCTTTTGCAGCATAAAGTCGTATCGACGGCATTTCTCTCTCTCTGCGGAAAGAATATCATCATATTCACCAGGCATATTGTGTGTGCTCTGTAGATTGGGTAAAATGAATGTACAAATTAGTGTAAAGAGAGGCATTTTTGGGCTATTTTTCTGCTGTTTTGAGGTCAGCCGCACAATATTTTAAATAGAAAACCTAGCACAAAAAAAACCCCCCCCATGGGAGAGGTTGTGAAATGCACACACCGCCGTTTTGGTGAGGCATGGCCACAGCGCGGTTCGTCTCCAAAAAAGGGGGTACTTTTTTTAAAATTTTCTAAACTACAGGATTAAGATATTTTTAAGAAGATCACGCCTTTACAAGCATGGGAGCGGTGTTCCCTTCTAATACACGGATAGGGCGCTCTGTGGCCTTGAGTTTTGGTTTGTTGACACGAGCGTAGAAATATGGGTCCTTCGTCCACCGTCCTTTGGGTCTGCAGGCAAGCGCAAGCGCTGTGAGCTTACGGTTCAGTGTGTCCATGACGCCCATACCCAGCTCGGTCTGGGTGAGGAGAAGATAGAACACACCCATCACAGCGAGTGCGTGAGCCTGTGGGTTCTGCCACACCCACACATCAAGGGCGCTCTCAGACATTTATTCTGCACCCCCCCCTTTCCCCCTTTTGCCCCGTTGGTTTCCCTGGAGGTAAAAAAAACGATAGCGTTGGTTTGGGGGTAGTTAAACGTTTCAAATAAGGTAAAGAGAGCTATTTCTGTTTTTTTTTGAAAACTTGGTTGTATTAGTGTAGCCACCCTATAGAGTGTTGCTCCACTATGCTTTTTGTTGTATCGACAAATGCGAAGAAAACCCCCAAAACCATCCCCAGAAACGTTGCCTTTCTTTCTGGGCCTTACATCATACGATGATGAACCCAAAAAGGGGGAGAAACACAAGAAATGTAACAACACAAAAAAGCCCTCTCGTGACAGTGTACTAACACAATGAAAAGGTGGTGAAATATGTCTCGTTGTGGCGTACATCTAAATGTGGCTTGAAATATCAAAGCCCTTTTGTTACTTTGTGATGCGGTGACCAGAAAAAAAACATTGGGTAATCAAAATTGACTCAGATTTATAAAATCTGTTGGTTTCGTGTCAACAAAACAGTCAGTTTTATTAGTATTTTTTTGCTTTCTGCTGTCACACGTCGGTTGCACTCCTTTCAGTTCCCCTCGTACACAGGAACCTCACGCTTTGCGAATGCCTCAAGACCACGGACACGGTCCTTGGTGGTGAGGATGTTAGCATAGCATGCCTTCTCCACCTCCATGCCTTCCTTTCTGGGGAGCTCGGAGCCCTGTGGTGGTGATAGGATGTGATAGCCTTCCAACCTTACCGTAGTAAGTGGTAGAAAAAAGCAAAAAATGAGAGGAATTGTCGCTATTAGTTTATGTCTTTTTATCCGAACCCCCCAATCACAGCAGAGAATAAGACTCGGAGACCCGGGACCCGGTTATTCTCAGCCGGACTGGGACCCGGGACAGGACCCAGGGACCGGGGACCCGGCTTAGTCTCTGCTGTGCCCCCAATCCGCAGCAAAGCTGCTCAAACAAGTTTAATTGTGAGGATGTGATATGATGTGATATGATGTGATAGGGAACTGCGGTTCTTCGCCATGACCTAACCAAGGGAACTGCAACCCAATGGAAAACACCTGGAGTATGCACGATACCCCCTAATAAGAGCAAAGCTGAGCAGAGGGGTTTATGTGAGGTGAAGCGCGAAGCGGCAAAAATCAAGGCGTTTGACTTGAACTACAAAAGCCCTCTCGCGGCAGTGTACCTTTGGTATAATGGCCGCTACCGGGGAGACAAAAAATGCACATACATCGTCAACAGCGCGCTTTGCGTTCTCCAGGGCAAGTGGACCGTTCCGTGCAATGCGGCTGGCCAGTGCAACAGCGCGTTCCAACGCCTCCTCTGCGGTGCCTTCACAGTAGTTCACAAGGCCAATCTCCTCTGCACGCTTGCCCAGAACCTGCGAGGAAAAAAAAGAAATAAAAGCTTAGAACCTAAAAGCCTCCGTCACGCAACACACTTTATCATCCAATAAATTGCTTCATTAGACCCCCATCACGGGAAGCCACAATTTTCACACTGCAAAACCCCCATGCATACCGGGTCTGCCGTGAAGATCATCTCCTTGGCGCGCGGGATGCCCACTGCCCTCGGGAGACGCTGTGTACCTCCTGCACCGGGGATGATGGCGAGACCGGTTTCGGGGACTCCAAGCTTGCTCTTATCTGTGCAGACACGGAGGTCGGTGCTGAGGGCAAGCTCGAGACCCCCTCCGAGGGCGACACCGTCGATGACGGAGATGGTCGGGCAACGCAGCTCCTCAAGCGCAGAGAACGTGCTGCGCAGCTTTGTGACAAAGGTGGAGGCCTCGTCTTGCGACATCTCTTTGCGCTCCTTCAGGTCTGCCCCTGCACTGAATACACCCGACACTGTGCTCACGAGGACAACCGAACGGATGCTTGCGCTCTCCGTGCAGGCATCCAAGCATTCCCCAAACTCCTGCAACATGACTCGCCCGAATGCGTTCTTCCTTGCAGGGCGGTTCATCTTGAGGATGACTGCCCCCTTGCCTTCCCCAATCCTTTCCAAATGGCATTCCCGCGCCGCATCCCACACACCCCCGCTGCACCACCGAGCAGAGGGGGAGAAGCTCTTCACAGACCGCAGAAGGGTGCGCTGCATTGTGTACTCTATGTTCTTTCTTTTTCTGTGTTGTTTGTGTGAGTGGGTTGCTGCCTCCGCGTAGGTTCGTCCTGCAGCTAGAAGTGCACGACCCGTTCCCTCGCCGGTGCGAAGAAGTAAAATCCATATAGTCGAAAGAAGAGAATGCATATGATTGTGTGTCAACATATGCAACAAATGGATGGTGGAAGAGAAGGACAAAAAATGTACCCAACCTTTTTGGCATTGTGTAAAACTGCATCGAAGAAAAGTCGTGAAAGTTTCAACAACGAAAAACTTGTCTATATTTTTCAAAATGGCCTCACCACATTCCGGGGGGATTCCAGAAACGCCGAAAAACGGGGTTGCGGCAGTGCAATATAGGGAGGGGGTAGGACAGTGGGGACGCCCACTGGAATATCTCTTCCCTGGCCAGCCGGAAAAATAACAAGTAGTTTTTTTCTTACGGCAATACTACTTATGGACGGTGCTAATATAGCTGGCCTTATGTCGGGCTTGCCTGGTTGGGGTTTCACCTCAAGCCAGCTATACCGTAAGCAATGCAGTGGTTCTTTGGATGAAACTTAGATTCACATCCACCTCCGGCAAACCCGCAAGATAGCGCACAGTCTCGATGTCTCCATTACGCCTCGCAAGGATAAGACACGTTCGTACATCGTTGTCTGTGACATTCACTCCTGCACCTGCTTCAACCAACATCTTCACAACTTCGAGTGCTCCTGAATCACTGGCACAGTGCAGAGGCGAATGTCCGTCTTCGTTCAGTGTGTCGATGTCTGCACCTGCTTCAATCAACACCTGCAGCACTTCTGTATAACCTTCGTTCGTCGCACAGTGCAACGCAGTCTCATTCTCGCTGTCGCAGTGATTCACATCCACCTCCGGCAAGCCCACAAGATAGCGCGCAGTCTCGGTGTGTCCACAATACGCAGCAAGAATAAGACACGTGTTTCTACCGTCATCTGTGACATTCACTCCTGCACCTGCTCTGAGCAACATCTTCACAATTTCGAGTACTCCTGAAGTACTGGCACGGTGCAGAGGCGAATCTCCGTCTTCGTTCTTTGTGTCGATGTCTGCACCTGCATGAATCAACACCTGCACCACGTCTGGATGGCCTTCTGTAACCGCACAGTGCAACGCAGTCTCGTTGTTGCTGTCTCGGTGATTCACATCCACCTCCGGCAAGCCCACAAGATAGCGCACAGTCTCGGTGTGTCCATAATGCGCCGCAAGGATAAGACACGTGTTTCCATCGTCGTCTGTGACATTCACTCCAGCACCTGCTTCAACTAACATCTTCACAACTTCGAGTGCTCCTGAACAGGAAGCCAAGTGCAGAGGACGCCCTCCCTTGCTCGTCTTTGTGTCGATGTCTGCACCTGCATCAATAAAGACGCGACACACTGCAGGGTCCACCCACATGGCCGGAAAGGCACTTGCTGTCGAACCTCTTACTCCCAAATGTCTGAGGCCGGGTGCACATAACTCGACACACGCCCCGTTGTTGCAGACGGATTTCCAATGCTGCAAGAGGACCTCCGTGCACGCAACGTGGTCTGCGTGTACACACTCACTCAGCCAGACTCCAAAGCCCATCTGCGTTGTCTCAACATAGGGAAGAAGCAGTGCAAGGCATTCATCGTGGTTCCCTCTGCATGCCTCGTGCACAGCCTTGGAGGTGACTGTTTTGCTGTCTGGAAGGAGCTTCTCAAGGACTGCCCGCACAGCAGCAGTGTCGCCGTTCCTGGCAGCCTCCTCCAAGACCTCGTCTGCAGAAAGCTTTCTTCTCTTTCGAGCCTCCGTGCTGTCTGCGCTTCGCTTTGGCATTGTGTGGTTTGTGTTGCTGTGGTGTCTTTTGTGTGTGTTTCTTTTTGTACAAAGCTTCACACACACAGTCAGGGGAACGGACACACCGATACGTCGCACACAACCAAAGCCCACCTCCACGAGTCCCCTGGACAACGCTCACAGCAGGCTCATGGACTGCTTGCTCGTTCACCCCAATTGTTTTCCCCACCCCCTCCCCTACGAGTTCCATTGGGGGTCGCTACTGGCGTTAATCTACCTATCAAAAAAGACAACAAGAGATAAACAAACGTAACAAGGACGGAACTTCGTATTGTAAAAAGAAAGCCTCACCCCGCCCCTTCCTCCTCTCCAGAACCAGCTGGGCACCAAAACTGGAAATACAGCAAAACCACACAGACTGGACAGTCTATTTTCTCCCTTGCCTCTCCCGTGTTAATGTGCACCCCCATGTATTCTCCCCAGTTGTCACAGCACTAAATATCATTGTATGCCTCGCTTCGCTCGGAAAACAACAATACATAATAGGGCGACATGCTGATGACAACGATCTCTCTCGTTTAGTTCACTTTTGTGCCTCGGTCTAACTAACCATAGACACATATACAGCTTGTAAGACTTTTGGCCCTCGCTTCGCTCGGACCAAGTACCTTTCATGTGCATAAACGTACCCCCTTGCCCTGTTGTTGGAAGATAAGAATATCCGAAGTATTTTGAGCTTTCAAGCCACCTTTGAACTGAACCAACCCCTCCACTCTGTCTCATGACGACACGTAGCTGGGGGCAGAAGGCGCGAGGTAGCTTTGCTACTCCAAGAACTATGCTTCATTTCTACACGGGTTTCGAACGCTGCAACCTGCATCAATCAACACCCGTTCCACGTCTGGATAGCCTATGTACGCCGCATAGTCCCACGTAGTGCAGCCGTCCCTGTCGCGGTGATGCACATCCACCTCCGGCAAGGACACAAGATAGCGCACAGTCTCGGTGTGTCCCTCACGGGCCGCAAAGAAAAGACACGTGTGTCCTTTGTCGTCTGTGACACGCACTGCTGCACCTGCTTCGACCAACATCTTCACAACTTCGAGTGCTCCTGAACAGGAAGCCGACTGCAGAGGCGAATCTCCGTATTCGTTCCTTGTGTCGATGTCTGCACCGGCATCAATCAGTATCTGCACCACTTCTGTGTGGCCGTTGTTCACCGCACAATGCAACGCAGGCTCGTTGTACAGGTCTCGGTGATTCACATCCACCTCCGGCAAACCCACAAGATAGCGCACAATCTCGGTGTGTCCATAATACGCTGCTTGAAAAAGACACGTTCTTCCATCGTTGTCTGTGACATTCACTCCTGCACCTGCTCTGACCAACACCTTCACAACTTCGAGTGCTCCTGACTCGCTGGCACAGTGCAGAGGCGAATTTCCTTCGTCGGCCTTTGTGTCGATGTCTGCACCTGCATCAATTAACACCTGCACCGCTTCTGGATGGCCTTCGTCCGCCGCACAGTGCAACGCAGTGTAGTTGTTGCAGCCGCAGTGATTCACATCCACCTCCGGCAAGCCCACAAGATAGCGCACAGTCTCGGTGTGTCCTTCGTCCGCCGCCCAGTGCAACGCAGTCTGGTTGTTGCCGCCGCAGTGATGCACATCCACCTCCGGCAAGCCAACAAAATAGCGCACAGTCTCGGTGTGTCCATTACCCGCCGCATGGGTAAGACACGTGTGCCCATCGTCGTCTGTGACATTCACTCCTGCACCTGCTTCGACCAACATCTTCACAACTTCGAGTGCTCCTGAACAGGAAGCTAAGTGCAGAGGCGAACGCCCTCCCTTCCTCGTCTTTGTGTCGATGTCTGCACCTGCATCAATAAAGACGCGACACACTGCAGGGTCCACCCACATGGCCGGACAGGCTGTACTTGCCGGACAGTCTCTTACTCTCAAACGTCTGACGGGTGCACATAACTCGACACACGCCCCGTTGTTGCAGACGGACTTCCAATGCTGCAAGAGGACCTCCGTGCACGCAACGTGGTCTGCGTGTACACACTCACTCAGCCAGACTCCAAAGCTCATCTGCGTTGTCTTAACATAGGGAAGAAGCAGTGCAAGGCATTCATCGTGGTTCCCTCTGCATGCCTCGTGCACAGCATCAGAGGTGACTCTTTTGCTGCGTGGGAAGCTCTCTGGAGACAGCTTCCCACTCTCAAGGACTGCCCGCACGGCAGCAGTGTCGCCGTTCCTGGCAGCCTCCAAGAACTCATCTGCAAGCTTTCTTCTCTTTCGAGCCTCCGTGCTGTCTGCGCTTCGCTTTGGCATTGTGTGGTTTGTGTTGCTGTGGTGTCTTTTGTGTGGGTTTCTTTTTGCGCAAAGCTTCACAGGGAATCAGGGCAACTGCATTTGCGGGAAATGCCTCAGAACGCCTTTGAAAAATAAAATGAACGTTGCATGGAAAGGTTTTTGCGGGCAACGAATTTTCGCAAGCTTAGAATATCCGAAGTCTTTCGAGCTTTCAAGACACCTTTGAACTGAACCACCCCTCCACTCTGAGGTAGCTTTGCTACTCCAAGAACTATGCTTCAGCTCAAGGAGAACGTCCGTCGTTGTTGTCTGTGTCCACGTCTGCACCTGCATCAATCAACACCTGCACCACGTCTCTGTGGCCTTTGTTCGCCGCACAGTGCAACGCAGTCTCGTTGTTGCTGTCACGGTGATTCACATCCACCTCCGGCAAGCCCACAAGATAGCGCACAGTCTCGGTGTGTCCATTACTCGCCGCAAGGATAAGACACGTAAGTCCATCGTCGTCGGTAAGACACACTCCTGCACCTGCTTCAACCAACATCTTCACAACTTCTAGTGCTCCTGAACGGGAAGCAAAGTGCAGAGGTGAATGTCCGTCATCGTCCTTCGTGTCCATATCTGCACCTGCATCAATCAGCACCCGCACCGCTTCTGCATGGCTTTCCTGCTGCGCCGCATAGTGCAACGCAGTGTCGTTGTTGTTGTCTCGGCTATTCACATCCACCTCCGGCAAGCCCGCAAGATAGCGCACAGTCTCGGTGTGTCCAAAAAACGCCGCAATGCTGAGTCCATAGTTTTCTGTGACACTCGCACCTGCTCTGACCAACATCTTCACAACTTCGAGTGCTCCTGAAGCTCTTGTCTCGACGACATAGTCCAGAGGCGAATCTCCGTCTTCGTTCTCTGCGTCGATGTCTGCACCTGCATCAATCAACACCTGCACCACGTCTCACCTGCACCACGTCTGGATGGAGTTCCCTCGCCGCACAGTGCAACGCAGTCTCGTTGTTGCTGTCTCGGCTATCCACATCCACCTCCGGCAAGCCCACAAGATAGCGCACAGTCTCGGTGTGTCCATTACTCGCCGCAAGGATATGACACGCGTGCCCATCGTCGTCTGTAAGACGCACTCCTGCAACTCCTCTGACCAACACCTTAACAACCTCGAGTGCTCCTGAATCGATGGCACAGTGCAGAGGCGAATGTCCGTGGATGTTGTTTGTGTCGATGTCTGCACCTGCATCAATCAACACCTGCACCACATCTGCATGGCCTTTGTTCGCCGCACAGTGCAACGCAGTCTCGTAGTCGTTGCTGCTGTCTCGGCGATTCACATCCACCTCCGGAAAGCCCGCAAGATAGCGCGCAGTCTCGCTGTGTCCATTACGCGCCGCAAGGATAAGACATGCGTTTCCTTTGACGAGGGCTGTGTCGCTGTCTGGAGGGAGCTTCTCAAGGACCGCCCGCACGGCAGCAGTGTCGCCGTTCCTGGCAGCCTCCTCCAAGACTTCGTCTGCAGAAAGCTTTCTTCTCTTTCGAGCCTCCGTGCTGTCTGCGCTTCGCTTTGGCATTGTGTGGTTTGTGTTGCTGTGGTGTCTTTTGTGTGTGTTTCTTTTTGTGCAAAGCTTCACACACACAGTCAGGGGAACGGACACACCGACACGTCGCACACAACCAAAGCCCACCTCCACGAGTCCCCTGGACAACGCTCACAGCGGCTCATGGACTGCTTCCACACGAAGTAGAATTGTCGTCTTGACTCCGAAGAGAAACGGAGTGGGTCGGGAGGGGTGGAAGTGCTTTGTGGATTACTGTAAACGTAACAAGGTGGGTGCTGAATACATCCTCACACAACTGATTTTGCATCCCACAAGCATATGAACTATATGAAAAGGACGTTCGAAAACACGAAGAAGAAGAGAGAGAAAAATAGGGGGAAAATTCCAGTTTTGTGATATGCACGGATCGTGTTGTGATTGATTCTTGCCCCCCTTCCCGTCCCTCTTTTTACATAAAAACAAAGAAAAAGTTGATAAAATGCCAGCAATGAATATGTCCCTCCCAACCCTGCACACAAATACGCGATCCACCCAAGCGAATAAAAAGCAAAGTATTTTTTGTCAGGTCTAGTGTGTCTAGTCTAGTGCCCTGAGCTCCCATACCCGCAACGACTCCAAAAGAAGGCGTGTTGCTGGTGTTGGTGGGAAAGTCAGTCACTGCTCTTGCCATTTTAACCCAGGGGGCATATAGCATTGCAAAGCAATTCTACCTTTGGAAACCTTCAGGAAAGTCTGTCGTCTGCTTGCAGAGGACGAGGCACAAGAAAATATTGCGTTCCCCCAGAAAACCAGTGCGCAATGCACACTCCTTGTGGGTGGTCTTGTTGCCTTTTTAGCACAATAATTTTGGCCAGGGCATGCTCTTGAAGCACGGCAATTTAGTGTGTATGGGGCAAGGTGTTGTTTTGTTCTGAATTCTCCCTAGAGATGAAAGAACACGACAACACTTCTGTACCATGATGCGTGAATCAAAATCGTGGCCCCAAACACCCTCAACAACGCCCCCAAAAGGCGCCCCTTGTTGCTGGGAGTCGGTTCTCATGTTTGATACCTGCACAGCAGGCATTCCTCTGAGTTCAACGCTGTTGTGCCGAAAGTGCACGAACAGGTCTGGTGGGAATTTTTGCGGTGCCGCATTCCCTCATCTGTGGGTCACACTTAAGGTCACTCACACTTGAGGTCATGTGACACCAAGTGGGTCTGGGTACCTGGGTCTTGGTTAATACCCACTTGCGCGATAATTACCCCTAAAAAAAGACACCCCTACCCCATCCCACTCCATTTCTTCCCAGCCCTACCGAGCGAAGCGTTATTCGCCTTTTATTCGCTTTTGCGAATAAGGCGAATAAAAAAGCGAATGAGGCGATTTTTTTATTCGCTTACCATATGTAAGCATAGGGGGTCAACTCCTTCTTTGTAAAGCTGACTCCCTTCAACGCAGAAAGCGGTAAATGCCCCTTCTTGAGTAATGTCGCAAAGCAAATGGACAGATTAATGCATTCATGAATTCGCAAAGGAGAGTCCTTCACAACAGTCCAACGGTCCCATAGTTCATACATTGCGCGGAATTTCCAACGACGGTTGGATGAGCAAAGCACTGAAATAATGTTTGTGTAAAACGAATTGCACGCCTTCTCTTTAACAAAACAATACAAAAGAACCAGCATAATTGGTGCTTCCCGGGGGGTATGCATTTCACAAATTTTCAATTCAATTCACAACTTTTCACAACTATTCACAACTTTTCACTACCCTTTTTTCTCTCGTTGGTGAAGCTTTTAAACGCCGGCATTTGCATTTCCGGAATCCGTCCGGCCAGTGGTGGGGTCAATTTGCCGAAATGGACAAGTTCTCGTCATTTCCGCACATCACACAGTACACAGGTACACTGGTACACCACATCACGTTCTATCTTGTGAATCCCAGCGTGCCCCTCAATGGGTGGGTCACCACCCGCCCAAAAAAAAAGCACTCACAAAAAAAAAATCAATTCACAACTTTTCACAACTATTCACAACTTTTCACATTTTTTCACAATTTTTCACCACTTTTCGCCAGCCTTCACAATTTTGTAGCAGTTTTCGTGTGGTGAAAATTTGTGAAAACTTGTCACATTTTGTGAAAATTTGTGAAATGCACACCCCCCGGGAAGCACCAAATAATACTTTTCCAGAGTTTGAATCACAGAAATACACTGTTTTTTTCTAAATTTATGTCACGAAATATGGGTACCTGATTCGGACATCTGCACACAGTACACTGTAGTACCTATTACTTTCTGGCGCCCAGGTATTCTGAGAACCAGACACCCGGTGCCCAGGAACCTAGGTACCCAGGCAACATGATAACGAGAAAACACAAAATGCTACTGACTTTTTCCGTGCATCAGTTACTCTAGTTGTCGGTCCGGTTAGATTGTTAGAGTTAACAATAATCTAATTATTAGAGAAAAGTTAGAGTTTTCAAATTTTAACCTTTAACAATCGACTCTAACAATTTAACAATGCTCTAACAATTGGATTGTTAGAGAAAAGTTAGAGAAAAGTTAGAGTTTTGTTACACACCCGGTGGCTATTGCCTCCCGTAGAAAGGGACTCTCGAATTTTTTTTTTTTGCCCTACACGGCGGGGCTGTGTCACACCTGTGACACAGCTGAGGGTGTGTAACTTTCAATGATATGCGACATTTTGTGACAGTGTCACCGTGACACTGTCACAAGCTGTGTGACACTGTCACAAATCGTGTGACACTGTCACGGTGACACTGTCACAAGTCGTGTGACACTGTCTCCGTGACAGTGTCACAGTGGTGTGACACAGTCACAGTGGCTATTGCCTCCCAGGGAAAGGGACTCTCAAAAATTTTTTTTTGCCCAAAACAGGGCTAATTTCGACGATTTGAGGCCATTAAAAGCAAAAACTGGCACTTTTGAGCATCTGTGGGGGTCTAAAACGCGGTTTGCGCACCCGATTTTTCGTGGTTTTTGCCGTAGACAATTTTTTTCTTTAAAAAGTCAATCTGAGGTTTTCTTTGGATTTTTTGGGCCATTTTATGACCTACCACGCCCGATCTCGGGCGGGGAAAAAAAATTTTTTTTTTAGTCAAAAATCGCCCTTATCTAACCACTGTTTAGGTAGGTTCTGGGGGCTGGTGCTGATATACATGCATGTCCATTCCACAGGTTGCGGGGGTCCCAGATGTTGCCCGGGTAAAGGGTCATATGATGTATATAATTGCACAGTTTATACAGTGCAAACTGTTGTTTCATTAGATGCGATGCAATGACAGAGTATTGTTGCTTTATTTCCTTTCAGTCCTCAGTTGTTCAGGTCACTAATATTCCAGCATATATTGATGATACTGCCTGGTTTGGTTGTATGACCATAATGTTTGCAATGTATAGCTAGCTTTCGTAAAACACGTCAGCATGCCCAGGCGAGCCGGACAGTCGCACAAGTACTCGTTGGCTGCGACGCGTCGGAGGCGGCTTGTGGTCTGCAGGAGGCCTCCCAACACGTGCTGACCGGGCGACATGTATGTCGCACCCGTGAGCACCTTCGCTGCCTTCCGGTGGAGCACGAGGGTGTCATGTGGGTCGCAGGGAGTCGGCTGCCGTCAGGTAGACAGCTCGTCCTGAGCTGAGTGGAGGTTGTTCACTGAAGAGTCTGGCTCATCAGTTGGTGCATGTCACTACACCCGTTTTCCATCACCTTCGACACATTGCTGGCGAGGGAGATCGGGCTGCACGACGCGGGTCATGTCGTGTCTTTTCCTTTTTGTGTAGTGGGATCACCGTTACTGTCGTCGACGACTCCGGGATAACTGCCGTCGTCCAGGAGAGGTTGCGCATATGTAGGAGTGCTCGCGGTGCTCCATCACCGAGGTGTTGAAGCCATTCGTTGTGGACCCCGTCTGGGCCAGTGGACCCGACCTCACATCTCCTAACTAGCGGCCGTGTTCCAGCAGAAACAAATCAACAAATCAATATTTTTCTTGTGCTGCTGCTTTGTTGACCATCCCGAACCAGAGGGAGTAGGTCTCGTTCAGGTTTGTGCGCTTCGCCGTTTTTGCAGTGCTCTCCTCCGAGAATTCAATCGGAACGTGGTCGGAGGCCCTTCGACGAGTGTAATCCATCCCTGGTATCCAACCTTTCAGAAGTCATCACAATGTCGGGCCCCATAGCGTCTTAGTGTGTCCCAGGATACGGTGGTGCGCATTCACGTCCCCTGCAATCGCCACCTTCCCCTGTGGGCAGTTCTCAAACGTTGCAATCGTCACATCGTGTGTCATTTTTGTGCAGGCCTGCCGCACTTGGCCTGTCCACATTGCAGAATCTCACACCTTCCACTACGTCAAGTCTGTCTGTCACGCAGCTCTCTGGAGAAGTGAAGTTGTGTTTGGATGTGCGTGTGGTGTGGACGTCGGTCGCGGTGCCGCCTCCCGATGCCATCGCCCCCTTCGCACCCTCCACACGCTTTTGAGTACGCATGCGTTTGTATAGCATATGTACGTGCGACAAGAACACCTCCCTGTACGAGATGATCTTCAACAGCGGTGATACGAAGTCTGCCGTGTCGAGACTGGACAAAGCCACCAGGTTGAGGTGATTCTCGGATATCTTTGCGATGATCCTCGTTAGGCTTATGTCGTTTCTGCATGGTGGGCGAGAATATGCAACGAAAGGCGACGAAAGAAGGTTTCGGTCCCCACGGGAAGCATGGTCCACTCAGCCAACCTCCCATAACGACTGCGTTCTCGTTGCGTGTACGGTTTTGAAATCCGCTGCCGAAAAATAACGCACTACCGACTCCATTGTGGAGTGTCGGGTCAGGAGAATGATCTCTTCCAGTGGTTGCGCTGCTCCTCTGCGGAGGGAGCGGGACGTTATGATCCTGCTCCGGTAGTAGGGACCGTCCCGTGTATCTGCCTAACTGGAGGGTCGGCTTTCGTTTGGCACCAGTGCAGTAGTTTCTGATTCTTCCGTCACCTCCTGTTTTCAGGCGCACAACATCTGAAGCCCGCGCTGCGACCACCCAGCACATCCAGATGCCAGATGGCTAGCTTCGTCGTGCAGCACCTGCATCATGCGAAACACCTCGTCCTGCGTCGCTGGCACCGCTCTTCGATGCGAGTGCAGAGCTCCTTCTCGAAGGGCCCTCCGGAAACAAGCGTTAAGTCTCCTTTACCGTCACGAACAACAACAAAAGAGTGGGAAGAAGGCAACATGTTTCAGCAAAACAAAATTTTAGATTGCAAGCTGTTATGTTGGGTCAAATGTCGGAATAGGCAAACCCGCAACCCGGCGTTTCTTTCTTCTTCTCTTTCTCTTCGAAGCAACAACCCAACCGATCGAGCGGATCAGAACGCAACGATGTGAACGTTGCGAACCGAACCAACCCAACGCCACCGGTCTGAACGCAACGGCCCGAACCGAACGCACGGAACCAACGCAACGCAACGAATGCAACCGATCTGTACGCAGCAAACCGAACGCAACCAACGCAACGAGTGGTTACAAAACGCAACCCACCTTCGGTGGGCTCAGACTCGTGCCAGTGGTGCGGGCAAACCCGCCCTGTGTGTGGGCCGATATTGACAGGTCTTTGACACAAAGGGGTCCATACCCAGTACCCAGTACCCAGTACCCAGTACCCAGTACCCAGTACCCAGTACCCAGTACCCAGTACCCAGTACCCAGTACCCAGTACCCAGTACCCAGTACCCAGTACCCAGTACCCAGTACCCAGTACCCAGTACCCAGTACCCAGTACCCAGTACCCAGTACCCAGTACCCAGTACCCAGTACCCAGTGGGTATTCCTTAAGGTTGTGACAGTGTCACACAGGTATGTGACACTGTCACAAGTCGTGTGACACTGTCTCCGTGACACTGTCACACATTTTGTGACACTGTCTCCGTGACAGTGTCACAAAATGTGTGACAGTGTCACATGTGACACAGCCCCGCCGTGTATATAGGCCTAATTTTGACGATTTGAGGCCATTAAAAGCAAAATTTGGCACTTTTGAGCATCTGTGGGGGTCTAAAACGCGGTTTTGCGCAGCCGATTTTTTCGTGGTTTTTACCCAAAGACAAGTCCATTTTTGACCAATTTTTCACAAAAAAAAAATTTTTTTTTTCGACATCACAAATCTGCCCTTGGTGGGCCTCACCCCCATATTGTCCTCAACACTGGGCAAAAATGCAAAAAGGCACTTACGAGCAGTTTTGAGCATCTAGAATTTATTCCACGGCAATTTTTGTGTATGGGCCAGCGCCTTAGCGAAAAATTTGGGTCTTGGGGCACCAAACATGCAAAAACCCAAAATTTTGATGTTTTGACCATCTGTGGGCACCTAAAACGCACTTCTCTGCCCAAAAAATGAATATCGGGAAGTAGCTATTCAGTAGTAGTGGGTTTGTCGTGCAGTGTACCTGGAGAGTAGGCCGAGTGCAAGGTATGTTTTTAAACCCCATTGTCCCGCTCGGATGTAAATTGAAGCTATTTTTTTTTTTTTGTCAACAAAAATGTCACTTTTACGTTTAAGGGGTACGGCTTCTTGTTTGTTTGTTTGTTTTTTTTTGTTGTAGTCTCTACTTTTACATTCAATTTCTCTTAACAGGTACCCGAACCGACGAGCCTCATCGTGACAGCGAAACAGTGCCGACGGTGCAATTATTTCAAACCCAGGTGGAGGCCGTAAAAGTCGGGTTTATAAACCTAACTTTTCCATTAACCCACCCCATAGACCACCCTAATTATTATGAACCTCTTAGTCAGTCACTGCTATAGCCATTTAACCCAGGGAGCATAGCTAGTGCAAGAAATTCGACTTCGGGATCCGGAAAGTCTGTCCTCTGCTTGCGGAGGACTGGGCACAAGAAAATATTGCGTTCCCCCAGAAACCAATTTTTGTCAGAGTAATTTTTGCCCAGGGCATGCTCTTGAAGCATGGCGGCTTGGTGTGAGAAGGGGCAGTGTGTTGTTTTGTTCTAGATTTCAACGGTTGTTAGAACGAGTCAAGTGGATGCTTATCTAAACACTGACTTTAGTACAGACCCGAGAGATCACACATGACTTTGAGGAAAGAACAAAGCAATGCATCTGTACCCGCACGCCAGGTTGTAGTTACTTCAGAATTTTCTTGAGTTTGCATGAACGAGGAGGGGGTGATTCATTCTTCGGGAACGCCTAGTATACCATGGAATGATTATCTCAAAAAAACAGTGGGGGCTGAATTCATATCCCTTAGAATTGCGAATTCAGCCTTTGCAGAAGGTACGTCTTACTTGTACTTGTACTTGTATGCCGTGTCACCCTTCTCAACCTTACCGGTTCACAGCTCGCAAGAGCAATGTAACCCTTCTCGCTATTGCAAACTTAAGAATTTTCTGCTGTAACTTACCAAAATCGATTTTCTTTCACCCCAAACACCCGCAACACCCCACCTGCTACTTCGGTAGCCTGTGTTGTTGGGAGTTGGTTCTCATGTTGATCCCCAGTGTTTTGCACTGCTTCTTCTGAGCCCAACGCTGTTTGGCCTGTCGACGTAATAAATACGAAGACAGGGGGGCGGTGCCAACAATTTTCCAATGATGTAACGTTTATCTTTGATTGATTTATCGTTTGATAGACCTTGCGTGTGCTACTTCACTGCACACCCAAGCAAGGTATTTTGAACGGTACTTTCAAGCGATACTTCGTTATGTCATTGGTGGGAGTTAACATGACATTATTAGATTAGAATGGTTAGTATGGTTAGAGTATTGCTATTGAGTTTATTAGAGTGTACCTGTGTACCTGTGTACCTGTGTACCTGTGTACCTGTGTACCTGTGTACCTGTGTACCTGTGTACCTGTGTACCTGTGTACCTGTGTACCTGTGTACCTGTGTACCTGTGTACCTGTGTACCTGTGTACCTGTGTACCTGTGTACCTGTGTACCTGTGTACCTGTGTACCTGTGTACCTGTGTACCTGTGTACCTGTGTACCTGTGTACCTGTGTACCTGTGTACCTGTGTACCTGTGTACCTGTGTACCTGTGTACCTGTGTACCTGTGTACCTGTGTACCTGTGTACCTGTGTACCTGTGTACCTGTGTACCTGTGTACCTGTGTACCTGTGTACCTGTGTACCTGTGTACCTGTGTACCTGTGTACCTGTGTACCTGTGTACCTGTGTACCTGTGTACCTGTGTACCTGTGTACCTGTGTACCTAAACTCTAACTAAACTCTAACAATACTCTAACCATACTCTAACAATCTAACAATGTCATTGTTAACTCGAACAATTAACAAAATTCTAACCAGACCGACAACTAGAAGTTACTGTGCAAATACCACACAGTCCTTTTTTGCTTCTATGCTCCCCTCACTTCCCTCTTAAACTATCAAGCAAAATTAAACAGAGCACAAAGCACTTTCAAAACATACAAAAAACATTTTCAAACTCCCCTCACTTCCCTCTTCCCACGCACGCAAGGCAATGTCACGCTCTTGGCCCATTTTCGGCCAAAATTTCACTCAAAGAGAACGTCTGTCTGTACCTGACGTCACCTGCATCAATCAGCACCTGTTCCACGTCTCTGTGGCGTTCGTCCGCTACATTGTCGCTGTCACGGTGATGCACAGCCACCTCTGGCAAGCCCACAAGATAGCGCACAGTCTCGGTGTGTCCAGCATACGCCGCATCAACAAGCCACGTGCCTCCATCGTTGTCTGTGACATTCACTCCCGCACCTGCTCTGACCAACACCTTCACAACTTCGAGTGCTCCTGCTTGGCTGGCAGAGTCCAGAGGTGAATTTCCATAGTCGTTCCTTGTGTCGATGTCTGCACCTGCTTCAACTAACATCTTCACAACTTCGAGTGCTCCTGAACGGGAAGCCAAGTGCAGAGGCGAACGCCTTCCCTTGCTCGTCTTAGTCTCGATGTCTGCACCTGCATCAATAAAGACGCGACACACTGCAGGGTCCACCCACATGGCCGGATAGGCACTTATTGCACCTCTTACAGGTTCACCTAACTCGACACACGCCCCGTTGTTGCAGACGGACTTCCAATGCTGCAAGAGGACTTCCGTGCACGCAACATGGTGTGTGTGGACACACTCACTCAGCCAGACTCCAAAGCCCACCTGCGTTGTCTCAACATAGGGAAGAAGCAGTGCAAGGCATTCATCGTGGTTCCCTCTGCATGCCTCGTGCACAGCATCGGAGGTGACTCTTTTGCTGCGTGGGAAGCTCTCTGGAGACAGCTTCCCACTCTCAAGGACCTCCCGCACAGCAGCAGTGTCGCCGTTCCTGGCAGCCTCCAAGACCTCATCTGCAAGCTTTCTTCTCTTTCGAGCCTCCGTGCTGTCTGCGCTTCGCTTTGGCATTGTGTGGTTTGTGATGCTGTGGGGTCTTTTGTGGGGGATTCTTTTTGCGCAAAGCATCACAGGGAATCAGGGCAACTGCATTTGCGGGAAATGCCTCAGAACGCCTTTGAAAAATAAAATGAACGTTGCATGGAAAGGTTTTTGCGGGCAACCGAATTTTCGCAAGCTTAGAATATCCGAAGTCTTTCGAGCTTTCAAGACACCTTTGAACTGAACCACCCCTCCACTCTGAGGTAGCTTTGCTACTCCAAGAACTATGCTTCAGCTCAAGGAGAACGTCCGTCGTTGTTGTCTGTGTCCACGTCTGCACCTGCATCAATCAACACCTGCACCACGTCTCTGTGGCCTTTGTTCGTCGCACAGTGCAACGCAGTCTCGTTGTTGCTGTTTCGGTGATTCACATCCACCTCCGGCAAGCCCACAAGATAGCGCACAGTCTCGGTGTGTCCATTACTCGCCGCAAGGATAAGACACGTAAGTCCATCGTCGTCGGTAAGACACACTCCTGCACCTGCTTCAACCAACATCTTCACAACTTCGAGTGCTCCTGAACGGGAAGCAAAGTGCAGAGGCGAATGTCCGCCATCGTCCTTCGTGTCCATATCTGCACCTGCATCAATCAGCACCCGCACCGCTTCTGCATGGCTTTCCTGCTGCGCCGCATAGTGCAACGCAGTGTCGTTGTTGTTGTCTCGGCTATTCACATCCACCTCCGGCAAGCCCGCAAGATAGCGCACAGTCTCGGTGTGTCCAAAAAACGCCGCAATGCTGAGTCCATAGTTTTCTGTGACACTCGCACCTGCTCTGACCAACATCTTCACAACTTCGAGTGCTCCTGAAGCTCTTTGCTCGACGACATAGTCCAGAGGCGAATCTCCGTTTTCGTTCTCTGCGTCGATGTCTGCACCTGCATCAATCAACACCTGCACCACTTCTGGATGGAGTTCCCTCGCCGCACAGTGCAACGCAGTCTCGTTGTTGCTGTCTCGGCTATCCACATCCACCTCCGGCAAGCCCACAAGATAGCGCACAGTCTCGGTGTGTCCATTACTCGCCGCAAGGATATGACACGCGTGCCCATCGTCGTCTGTAAGACGCACTCCTGCAACTCCTCTGACCAACACCTTAACAACCTCGAGTGCTCCTGAATCGATGGCACAGTGCAGAGGCGAATCTCCGTCTTCGTTCTTTGTGTCGATGTCTGCACCTGCATCAATCAACACCTGCACCACATCTGCATGGCTTTTGTTCGTCGCACAGTGCAACGCAGTCTCGTAGTCGTTGCTGCTGTCTCGGCGATTCACATCCACCTCCGGCAAGCCCACAAGATAGCGCACAGTCTCGGTGTGTCCATTACGCGCCGCAAGGATAAGACATGTGTTTCCTTTGACGAGGGCTGTGTCTCTGTCTGGAGGGAGCCTCTCAAGGAACGCCCGCACGGCAGCAGTGTCGCCGTTCCTGGCAGCCTCCTCCAAGACCTCGTCTGCAGAAAGCTTTCTTCTCTTTCGAGCCTCCGTGCTGTCTGCGCTTCGCTTTGGCATTGTGTGGTTTGTGTTGCTGTGGTGTCTTTTGTGTGTGTTTCTTTTTGTGCAAAGCTTCACACACACAGTCAGGGGAACGGACACATCGATACGTCGCACACAACCAAAGCCCACCTCCACGAGTCCCCTGGACAACGCTCACAGCGGCTCATGGACTGCTTCCACACGAAGTAGAATTGTCGTCTTGACTCCGAAGAGAAACGGAGTGGGTCGGGAGGGGTGGAAGTGCTTTGTGGATTACTGTAAACGTAACAAGGTGGGTGCTGAATACATCCTCACACAACTGATTTTGCATCCCACAAGCATATGAACTATATGAAAAGGACGTTCGAAAACACGAAGAAGAAGAGAGAGAAAAAAATAGGGGAAAAATTCCAGTTTTGTGATATGCACGGATCGTGTTGTGATTGATTCTTGTCCCCCTTCCCGTCCCTCTTTTTACGTAAAAACAAAGAAAAAGTTGATAAAATGCCAGCAGTGAATATGTCCCTCCCAACCCTGCACACAAATACGCGATCCACCCTCTCAGAGGACACATGCTCACAAGGCTTTTTTTAGGCGTCAAAATTGGGTGAAACTCTCTTTTTGGTATTGTCATAGTACAAAACCACTTGACCCCCAAAATCGAAAACCTGAAATCCTAGAAAACCTTCAAATAAACAGATCATTTTTCTCCATCAATTCAAAATTGCAGTTCTATCCTCAAACCTCAGAGGGTTATGATTAGATATCCCCTTCTCCCTCCATCCCCCCGAGACGAGACAAACTCATTTCTTATTCTGATATGTTTTAGTTATCCAAATCTAGCTGCTGTTGCAGGCCTGCGTGGATGTCTCGGAGTCGTAGAGTAGCCTCTGTTGTGGCCTGCTCGAGATCTGTCAGACCGCTGTCAGCTTCTTCCGCAAGACCGTCGATGATGAGGGGAAGAATCATGGTGGAGAATTTGACGAGAGCCACGCTGTCTGCAAGAATCGCAGTCTCAATCCATTTCCGCAACGTCTGCCGCAACGTCTCGAGGTCGATCGAACGACTAATATTCTTGGCAAACATCTCTGAAAGGCGAGACCCCGTAAAGCTCATACACAAAGCCAACAGCTGGATTTTCATGCATGCCACCATAGGTGGGGTCAACTCTTTTTTTGTAAAGCTGACTCCCTTCAACGCAGAAAGCGGTAAATGCCCCTTCTTGAGTAATGTCGCAAAGCAAATGGACAGATTAATGCATTCATGAATTCGCAAAGGAGAGTCCTTCACAACAGTCCAACGGTCCCATAGTTCATACATTGCGCGGAATTTCCAACGACGGTTGGATGAGCAAAGCACCGAAATAATGTTTGTGTAAAACGAATTGTACGCCTTCTCTTTAACAAGACAGTACAAAAGAACCAGCATAACGTCCTTTTCGTTTTCAGGTTTGATGTTCAGAAGAGAGATTTCGTGGAGACAGTCGGTAGAATCCTCTGATTCCGCGATTTTTTTGAAAATCGCTCGGCGGAGCGCGCTGTTGAGGATCCGATGCTTTGAGGTCAAATCTCCTATCGTCTGTTCAGTACGCTGCTGGTTCTCAGTACGGTGGTCTCCGATGTCGGCTTCTTCTTCCTCTTCCTCCTCCTCTTCATCCTCTTCGTCTTCGTCATCTTCAACAGCACTGTCCGCAGACTCAGCGTCCTTTGCAGCATGAATCCACCACTCCCCAGAGCGGTTGGTGGTCATGCACGAAAGCCACGTAAGGTTGTGAACTGTTGGGTGTTTTTTCTTGAAGGTTGAGAGGGTTTGGCCAACCATATTCGCGGTTTTTTCTTTGGCGGGGATGTCCAGCTGCCGTTCTGCCTGTCCAAAACTCTTCTGCGCCTTTGCGCTTCGGAGACTGACTAATAGGTCCAATGTAATCTTCCCTCTGATCGAGCTTTCTTGGTTCGCAAGGCGCATCTTATCCTGTACGTAGTCGCTCACTTCGCGGAGGGCAAGCATGTTCTCAGAACGAAGCTGTGCTCCGCCAACGGAGACGAGGATCATAAGCAGTTCGCTGTTGATGTCTGAAGTGACGTCGCGGGCAAGGAATTTGATAACAGAGTAGATGAGGTTCGAGTCGGTGACCTGAAGTGCGTGGAGATGGACAAAGAGGAGGATTGCGTTGATTGCTTTGTTGCGTTCTCCCGAGCGGATTTTGGTGTCCAAAAAGATGCAAAGATAGGAGAAGAAGTTTGCCGAGAGCGCGTCGCTGGTGAGCGACGAAAGGATCTTCAATAGCGCAGCATAAGGGAAGATGAAGGCAGAGGTGAGTCGGATAGGGTCGCAGACGGAGTCGATCACACCGTTGCAGAAGAAGTTTGTGAAGTCATGCCTTGAAATGCCAAACCCCTTCCCTTCACTGATGTCCAGCAGCGACGACGCGGTGGTCTTGATATTTTCCAACGAAATCTGGTTCAAATAAAGCTTGATCTTGATACGCGCCTTTTCCTCCGCGCTTTGCCCTTCGTTTGCAAGCTTTGCTCTAAGAGAAGGGGGTACGTATCCAGTAGGCGCGGCCTTCTCCTCTTCTTTCTCTGAGAGCTCTGCCTCTGCTTCTGCTTCTGATTCTGCGTCGTTCTCTGCCGACATTGCTTCGTCTTCCTCTTCGTCGAAATCCGACTCCTCTTCTTCCATGTCTCCTTCGAGAGAGGGCTCGTCGTCGTCATCGTCAGATTCAATTTCAGGAAGGTTTGCATTGCCGTCCTCGCTCACGTCTTCGCTGGGTTGTTGAGGTTTGGTTCGTTTGGTAGGTTTCGTTTTGTGTTCGGTTGGGTTGTCCAATGAGCGTTTTTTTATGTTCTTCTTCTGCGTAGGTTTTTGTGTTTGTGGTGCTTTGGTCGGAGGGGCTGCAGGGGAAGATCCTGGGGAGGTAGCAGACTCGCGGTTTTTCTTGTTGAGAGTCACAAAGCGTGTGTTGTAAGCAGCGCGAACAGACTTCTTCCCCTCACGTTTCGACTTCCTCTCCATCCTCCGCTGCTCCCGCACCGACAACTGCCCATCCACAATAATTTTGTTCCCCAAGGCAGACGCTCCCTTCTTCCCCTTCGCCCCCTTCGCCCCCTTCCCAGCCTTCTTCCCGGATTTTCCTTTTCCTTTGCCAGCAGGCTTCCCTCCCTTGCCGGAAGGCTTCCCTCCTTTGCCAGCGTCCTTCCCGGATTTGCCTTTTCCCCCATCGCCTTTTCCGCCTTTTCCTCCTTTACCGCCTTTCCCCCCGCCTGGTTTTCCCATTGTGTTGTGTGTTTTTTTCTGTTGAAGATGAATGGTTGAGAAAAGCAGTAATTTCATAATATGCAATCAATAAATTGATGAGAAAACAAGGGTGAAGTTGAAAGTTAAAACAAGGGTGGGTGTCGAAACTAGGGAAATAATGACAAAAGCAGGTTACAGGGGTTTTGAAATTTCATACATTTGCATTTTTTTTCAAATTTTTATAACAAAGACAAGAGATACGTTAGAAGAGCAACACGCCTATTGGCTGTGTGCCGAGAGAGCTAAAAGAAGCATGTATACATGCTCCAGAGGGAGGGATCAAAGAAACGTCATAAGAGTGCCACGCCGAGCGTGGCAGCAATATCGAGGTTTTATTGTTCACTTTGTCAAAATCTCTCTGTTTTTCTCTTTTGTCTATTTTTCTTGCATTTTATTCTCTTCTTTGTACTTTCTTTTGTTTTGGTTGTTGTTAGATAAGCTCAATCGCCTATCGAGTTCTGTGAATAGCACGGAACTCCTTTTCATGTGTATCCATGGAAAACAGTATCATATGTGATACCGGGGGGAAAGCTCGTTGCGTTCCCACTATCGTTTCCGCTGCGCTCTCACTAGCGTTCCCACTCCATTTGGTTTTCTCTTACTTAGAAAAAAACATGAATCGTACAACAAGCATCCAGTAACGCTTTTTGGACAGCAAAACGCCCTTGGTGGAACCCCCTAAAGGGGGGGGGCAGGGTTTTTGTAAGATGCGAAAAGCCCTAAGTTTGAGAGTTCGTCCGAGAAAAATCCTAAGCCTTTTGAGCTTTCAAGCCACCTTTGAACTGAACCACCCCTCCACTCTCTCTCATCACGACACGCAGCTGGGGGCAGAAGGCGCGAGGTAGCTTTGCTACTCCAAGAACTATGCTTCATTTCTTGCAGGAGCGCCTCTGTCGTGGTGGTCTGTTTCGACGTCTTCAACCTGCAGCACACAACACATCCTTCACGTCTGAACAGCCGTTCTGAGCCGCATAGTCCAACGCAGTCTTGTTGTTGCTGTCGCAGTGATTCACATCCACCTCCGGCAAGCCCACAAGATAGCGCACAGTCTCGGTGTGTCCATTACACGCCGCATGGAAAAGACACGTTCGTCCATAGTTGTCTGTGACATTCACGCTGGCACCTGCTTCCAGCAACATCTTCACAACTTTGAGTGATCCTGAATCGCCGGCACAGTGCAGAGGCGAATGTCCGTATCTGTTCTTTGTGCCGATGTCTGCACCTGCATCAATCAACACCTGCACCACGTCTGCATGGCCTTTCTTCGCCGCACAGTGCAACGCAGTCTTGTTGTTGCTGTCACGGTGATTCACATCCACCTCCGGCAAGCACACAAGATAGCGCACAGTCTCGGTGTGTCCATAATACGCCGCATCGGTAACACACGTGCTTCTATTGTAGTCGTCTGTGACATTCACTCCTGCACCTGCTCTGACCAACACCTTCACAACTTCGAGTGCTCCTGAAAAGCTGGCACAGTGCAGAGGCGAATGTCCACATCTCTTTGTGTCGATGTCTGCACCTGCATCAATCAACACCTGCACCACTTCTGTGTGGCCCTTGTTCGCCGCACAGTGCAACGCGGGCTCGTTGTCGCTGTCACCGTGATTCACATCCACCTCCGGCAAGCCCACAAGATAGCGCACAGTCTCAGTGTGTTCATTACACGCCGCATGGGTAAGACACGTGTTTCCATTGTCGTCTGTGATATTCACTCCTGCACCTGCTTCGACCAACATCTTCACAACTTCGAGTGCTCCTGAACAGGAAGCTAAGTGCAGAGGCGACCGCCTTCCCTCGCTCGTCTTTGTCTCGATGTCTGCACCTGCATCAATAAAGACGCGACATCACCCACATGGCCGGATAGTCACTTGCTGTCGGACCTCTTCCGGGTTCACATCCGGACACACGCCCCGTTGTTGCAGACGGACTTCCAATGCTGCAAGAGGACCTCCGTGCACGCAACGTGGTCTGTGTGGACACACTCACTCAGCCAGACTCCAAAGCCCATCTGCGTTCTCAACATAGGGAAGAAGCAGTGCAAGGCATTCATCGTGGTTCCCTCTGCATGCCTCGTGCACAGCATCAAAGGTGACTGTTTTGCTGTCTGGAGGGAGCTTCTTAAGGACCGCCCGCACAGCAGCAGTGTCGCCGTTCCTGGCAGCCTCCAAGACCTCGTCTGCAAGCTTTCTTCTCTTTCGAGCCTCCGTGCTGTCTGCGCTTCGCTTTGGCATTGTGGGTCCGAAAAGAGTGTTATACTGCAGATGTGTTGGAGAAGAGAAGATAATCCAAAAATGCATTTCTAAAATAAAAACAACCCCTTTTTTTTCCCCATCTATTTCCACCTTTCTAACACATTCTAATTTCACACCCATTTTTCAGGTGTGATATTTTTCTTCTTCTTCTTTTCTAAAAAAAATAAATCTATGACCCCCTCTCTCCCCCTCTCTAATGGCAGTATTGTGATGGGAGCCCAATGGAATACGCAAAATACATCAAAATACATCACAATATGTATGGTGATGTATTTCGATGGATTTTGCTCCTTCTAATAGGCTCCCATCACAATACTGCCACTATTATCCCCCTCCCCATACCCCCTTCTTCTTCTTCTTCTTCTTCTTCCTCCCCCTCCACTATGGAGCTTCAGGAAGAGAAGGATTAGCGGGAATGACCTTGGTATGTTTCACTGCAGGATTCCTTTTGATTTGACGTGCTTTATGCCCAAAGTCGAGAGTATGGAGGGTCTCGCTTGCACAGATTTCTTCGGGGCTGACTGTCACAAAGAGAAGCATCTTCGCATCACCTCCTAAACAGGGCGCGAGGAGATGGGTAAGCTTTGAGTTTCGATACGGAATGTGAGGTCTCGCAGCGCTTAAAGCAAGCAGTACGTCAGACAGCGCGGAGAGGCTTTTGTTGATTGCTTGGGCTTCCCGCATATGTTGTCCCTCTACTCCAGACTTCGTCACACATTCTGACCCTCCCAAATCCACCAAAACCATCTTCGATGTGACAACCACTTCCTTTCCTTCTGCCTCCTCCCTCCCTTCATAATGTAATGTATAAACACAGTGGCTTCTACTGGAATGGGTGTTGCATAGTGTAGCGGCAGCAGAACGTTCTGCAAGGCCGGATGCAACTAAGCCTATACATTCTTCTGCAGAAGATGCTTCAATAAGAGAATGTGTGACCGTATCAGAACCCATTTTGTATGAAGTAGTGGTAGTGGTGTTGGCGGTAAGGAGGTCGCGAATATCGCCGCAATAAATTTCGAGCATGGATACCGTCACCTTTTGTGTTGTGTGCGAAGATGCAGAAAGAATCTCCCAGAAATGCCGAATCGCTCTGGGAACCACCCCTTCTTGGGACCCTTCTTCTCCAAACATTGTGTACGTCTTTCCTGATCCAGTTTGACCATATGCCATGATACAGACGTTGTAGCCATCTACAACAGACTGCACCAAATCTGCAGCATTCTCTTCAAACACATCCTCCTGCGAGCATCCAGAAGGGATGACACCATCAAAACGAAATTCTCTTGCCTTTCCGTTCTTCAAGGCCATCTGTATCCCGCTGTTTTTGAGGGACAACGGAGAGGAGATAGGCGCAGCACGTAGTCTAGCTTTGACGCGGATGTTGCCACGAAGTTGGACTAATGTGTTGTGAAGTTTGATTCTCTCAGAACGTTCGTGGAAGTATCGGTCGATGAAGCTGCCTGAGTCGAGAGTTTTGTCTGAGTACAATCGAAGCTTTTCGTCCATAATCTGTAGTTCTGCTTCGTGCGCGTTTTTGAGACGTTGTAAATCAGTTTTTGCGCGTTTTTCGGTTTCGGCAGTTTTTGTGGAGGATTGCATCTTGAAGAGCGCGAACTGCTCCTGCACTGCAGATACTGCACGCATCTCGCTCTGCATGGCGGATGCGGAGGAGGTCTCGAGCTGTGTCTTGAGACGTGCCACCTCAGCCTCCAAAGTGTTGACCGTATTGCTGTGTTGCAACGCAGCTTTGCGGACAGCAGCGTTGTGCGAGGCAAGGTGTTCCTGCACAGTGGCACTGTGGTTTCGTTCCGCAGCATCGAGAGAAGCGGCTGCATCAGCGCGTTGTGCCTTCAGTGATGCAAACTCAGACGTCTGAAGGGAAAGACGGTGCTCAGTGTCAGAGAGCTGCGAGCGGACCTGAAAAGGAATTTGAGTTATTTTGAATAAATTGTGAGTATCGTACAACACCCCATTTGTTGATAATGGAGAGGATTACTCAATGGCACCCAAAAGGGGTCAGGACAACAGAGGATACTACCGTCAGAGGAAGCTCTCTGGTGTGGTATGGTGTTTTTGTTTGCTTTTTGTCGCATACCTCTGAGAGCTCCTGTTGAAGCTGTGTGCAGGTGGTCGTGGCTGCAGTGAGCTGTGTCTCGAGACTCTCGCAGAAGCGGTGCCCCTCGCGCACCTCGCTCACCGCTGCGTCTGCACGCTGCGCCTCCTCCAGCACACGCTGCTCCTGCAGCAGCGACGCCTTACGAAAGTCCACCTCCTGTGCACGGAGGCGCGCTGAAAGCTCCTGCAGTGTGGTGTGGACAGATGTGAACCGTGACGATCCTATTTTGTGAAAATTCCCGACTGGTGACAATTTTTTTCCCCCCCCGCTTTTTTTCCCGTGCAGTTTTTTTGTGCGATTTGGGGTTTTTTCGTGGGGTTTGGGCGATAACTCAGGGCTTCCCACAATCCAAAAAAAAGGCCAAAAAAATTCAACATTTTTTACCTCACATAACACTTTTGATTTATATACCTCTTGTTTCGTCTGGTCTTCGGTCACCTCTTGGAGTTGTTGTTGGTGCTCTGCCTGCATGGTGTGCATAGCAGTGCGGGTAGCCTCTTCTTGCGCACGCAGCTTTGCGTTCTCTGATAGGAGCGCCGTCACTTCGCCTTGCAGGGTTTCCGCCTGCGCCGTGGCGAGCAGGCTCTCACGCAGCTGCTTGCCGACTGCATCACAGCGCCGTTCCGCCTCCCACAGTGCCTCCTGCACCGCCACCTTCTCCGTGCACACCCTGTCGTATCCCTCCGCCAGCTCCACACGCTTGACCCTCCAGAGCTCCCTCTCTTGGTGCAGCCTGCGTTTGTACCATCCGTCCACCCTTCCTGACACACCCGCACCCAGCTCCTTTGTCTCCTCTGGGGTTGTCTCTGGTACGGCCTCCTCTACCGATGAAGTGAAGAAGGTATCTTTTTTTTCGATTTTTTCGCTTTTTTCGCTGTTTGTGTTCTCCTTTTCAACAGCCAGCGTAACCGACGCACCGGAAGAACTATGCGTGAAACTCGATGAGTTTATTGTTGTAAACGGAATCACATCGACCGGAGTAGGCTCTATCACTGCCTCTTGAGGGGAAGGGGAGGAGGATGAGGAGGAGGAAGGTATCACAGCAGAGATTGCTGACGTTGGGATATGAGACAGCCTCGGAAGACTCGGTGATTGAACCTTAATTCGCGGCAATGAAGTGCTCGCCTCTCGAAACCCATGGTACCAGCTGCTCGATGACGAGGCTTCTGGGGAAGAAGGTGCCGGGAAGAATCCTGGAGAAGCATGCATCTGAGACGGTGGCGGTGACTGAGAATATGAATGCGGTTCGATCAGGCCGATAAGTGCCTCCACCTTTTGCGCCATTGATTCGTTAAGAGAAACCATAGGGCGCGCTGCAGTGCCTATGAGCAGCTCTTGGATGTCATGTGGATGTGACATCTACGATATTATTTGACAAAAACCAAAAATGTGTATCAAATCGACAAAAAAATCCGTTGAAAAGAGGATTTCCTCCCAATTATTTCTTAGAGAGGATGCAAAGGAATGGAGGGAATAGGGGAAAAAGGACCGACAAAAATCAGCAGAGTGAAAAAAATAACGCCATCTTAGAGGAAGAAAACGGAAAGCTGAAGAAACAACTGAACAGGTTGGAGCTTGCGGAGAAGAAGGCAGATACCAAGACCTCACATGAGGAAAAGCAAATCGTAACTCCGATCGTGAGGCTGGCCCCACCTACACAAAGCAGCCAAGCAAGCTTCAACAGTGAGCAGACGTTTTCACAACCCCCCTCTCTTCCAACTCCCTTCTCTTCCAACCCCCCTCTCTTCCAACCCCCCTCTCTTCCAACCCCCCTCTCTTCCAACTCCCCTCTCTTCCAACCCCCCTCTCTTCCAACCCCCCTCTCTTCCAACCCCCCTCTCTTCCAACCCCCCTCTCTTCCAACCCCCCTCTCTTCCAACCCCCTTCTCTTCCAACCCCCCTCTCTTCCAACCCCCCTCTCTTCCAACCCCCCTCTCTTCCAACCCCCCTCTCTTCCAACCCCCTTCTCTTCCAACCCCCCTCTCTTCCAACCCCCCTCTCTTCCAACCCCCCTCTCTTCCAACTCCCTTCTCTTCCAGCATCAATCCAGCTTCTCAGGTTTCTCAGCCGATCTTGCCGGCGAAGAGACGCAGTGAGACGCAGACCGAACCTGAGGACAGTGGAGCTTGGGCACTGGGGGAAAAAAAAGGGAAAAGGAAAACTTTAAAGATGGAATGAGACCTCTTATCAGTGGAGGGCTTGAAATGGGAACATCTTCCAGTCCAAAATATCATGGATCCAAGATCATGCAAGAGAGAGAGTCAATGGAGTGGAGGCCTCTTGAATTGAGGGGATGGGAATAGGAAGGAATCGCTGTGATATTACTACGCTTCGAACAGACGTTTTGGATGCAGTTTGATTGAATCAGATTCAGAGAAAAAGAAAAAGAAAAGACAGTCAATTTCTATCGATTCGGTCCAAATTTTTTTTTTGAAAAATCCCACCCCCCACCCACTAAGGGTCATATTCTGCGCAAGAATTACCCTCATTAGGCATATCCCACCCTACCCACCATACCCCCCCTCCTTTTTAAAAAATACTCCTTTTCTCCTTGATGGTTTCAATGAAGCTGCCATACAGTCTTCAAACAAAACCATACAATTTGAAAAATTGTGGAAGAGTCTTAGAGAAAGGAAAAAAAAAAAGGAGGGGAAAAATAGCTATTTATTGAGGTGAAAAAAAGTGGACTTTTTGTCACACGAGTGTGGTTCTAACAAATCAGTTGGTTCTTTTACGTCACGAGCGAAGCGAGTGACGTAATTTATGTTGTCTCACGAGCGAAGCGAGTGTGACATAGAATTTTGTATCACGAGCGAAGCGAGTGATACAAAAAACCAACTGATTTGTGAGAACCACACGAGTGTGACAAGTCCGCTTTTTACTCAATATATAATTTTTTCTCTATATAAAAAAAAGTACTCTGAGAGATCGATAAGTGTTCGTAAGGCATAAATTATATTGAATACACAAATCCCAACACAATGCCGAGAAATAAGTAGCAGGATATGACCTGGGCATGAAGACCACAACATTATGCCACACCAACCCAAAATCCCACCAAAAACAAAGGCAGATCAAGTGTGACAAAAAGTAAAAAAAAAAGTACTTTTTACATCTCCCCCACCCATTTTTAGGCTAAAAACACAATTTCACTTTTTGCCACACCGCTGACAAAAAGTTAATATTATGTCATACGAATCCTTAACGAATCTCTCAGAGTACTTTTTTTCATATGAGAAAAAAACACTATTTCCACCCACTCCATTTTGGCCCCTTTTTGGCAGCTTTTTTCGTACTATTTCTCTCCACCCCTGCAGAGGGGACCGCTCTGAGCGCAACATTACCACGCCTGCTTTCGGATGAAGCCTTTCTCTCGTTGTATTGACTTTCTACCATATCCTTTACGTTGGACAGTGCGGTTTTCGGCTGGGATACGATTTCTCCGTTTTGAACGACCCAACCGAATTTGATTTTATCGTCCGGATAAAGCCGCCCTGACCCTGCAATTGGAGACCGATCTTTCACCTGCGGGACCGATCCATAGGGGGCAACCTTCGAGAGGTCTGCACCTACCCTATGCACCTTTGCATCAAGAGATGAGAACAACGCATCTTCCGCACCAAGGTAGTGAGATCTCCGTGCTATGTCCTTTCCAATCCGGATATCAGGTTGTCCATCTGGACGAAGTGGCATATCCGGGCAAAACGACACATTGCACACAAACGGACGTTCCAACCCACCCAACTCCACCTCAAACGGACCAAGCTCAAGAACATTAACGCTCTTCCCCAAATAAGGCCGGGTGTGTTCGCGTTGGTGATGGAGACGTGGCCAAGAAGGGAAAACATTTTTAAGGAGGTGTCCGCCGCCCTTCGTGTAGTGTCCTTGTGCGGCGCCGCTGCGGATGTGGGCGATGAGGGCTGCCTTCTCGGAGGAGGGTGCGTGGGTGTGGCAGATGCTTGCTGCAATGGTCTGCAGCTGCTCCACGCTGAGGAGTTCGAGGGCGCCGTATCTGCGGAAGGGGGGAGAAGAGATGGGGTGTGGGGGATTTGAATGGGTTTTTATGAAGTTTTTGTTTGATTTGCTCTTGTTTTGTTTTTTTTGTTTTGTAACATGTTTGCTTTTGTTTGATTTTTCCCTTTTTTGCTTTTTGTTGGGGAGAAGGTTATTATCAAAACAGCCCCCATAAAAGAGAGGAAACACAGAAAGAAGTCCGTCGCAAATCATGTGGAGACAACTTTAAGGATCCGCTTGGGGAACCTAAGGTCACTCAATGTTGGCCACCCTTCTGGTAAAAGATTAGATTCATAAAAGATGAAAAGTGGTGGTGAAAACACGTGAGTGGGGGTATAGCCCGCATCTTTTTGGGTTTTTGGAAGAGGTGGTGGTGGGAAATGAAAGAGACCATGCCAGCGGAGGTTGCAACTTCCAAAAAAAAGTGAACCACTCGACAATTGAGAACCTAGTGTGGGTCTAGAAATGCTATGGTGGGAGAGAGGATGCTGGGTCATACCTTTTCAGTTCCTCTGTTGACCAGTCGCGTGTGGCCAGTGTGTTCTTTGGTAATGTCATGGGCAGGACAAGCCCATTGACGGAAGGGTCCACTGGGATGTTTTCAAACTGTGAGAAGGGGGGTGGTTGTGTCTTTTGTCCTTGTAACAATATTATACACCGCACACCCTGACAAAAGAAAGAAGGTTTATACAGTTGGCCAAATATTGGCCAAACAAGTCGCCAATTGCAAGAAAACTCCCAAAATCCACCATTTTTTTTTTTTTTTTGTCGCCAAGAAACGTAAGACCCTAAACCTCTCACGCTTCGTCACCAGAGAAGAAACCTTGTAAAGTGCCGAAGCCCTAATGTTCAAAAGAGTGAACAAAAGTTGTTTGCTGCTGCACTGAACAATCGCCCCGACTGAGGCTTGGGTCAGTATTGAGGGGAAAGGCATACCGTAATCTTTTCAGCATGAGGCTCGAGTGTGTTCCACACTTTCACATCCATGAATACCTGTGAAAGAGAAAAAAAATGATGAAAAATGGAGCCACAAATTTCAATTAAAATGATAGCCTGCCATCTTGCATAATATCGATTTGCTTTTGCAGACTAAGAGAAAAAGGGTTTCGAGGATGAACCGAGTCCAATCGGGTTTTCGGTTGTCATTACTGGGTTAAAAAAAACCCCCCCTGGTTATACCCAGGAATGAATCCGGTATTTGCAAAACCCGGTAATACCCGATACACGGTGGCGGGTGCCATATCATGACATTGTGGTGCAATACATTTTTAAAAGGTCGAAATATTTCTCGTAGAGAGGTGAGGAGTGTAGAGCAAAAAGAAAGAAAAGTTTATAAGATGATCCTAAGCCTCTCGTGCTTAGTCACCTCAAAAGAAAGCAGACACACCTTACCGGCATAAGCTCGGTACAGTAATCTCGCAGTTGGGGCTAGCATCTTATGTGGTCACACAAATGGGCAGTTCCCCCCCTTCCCACCCCCCCACCTGCACCCTCTGCCCTTCCTCTGTCTGTTGGGAGGTATAGTGTGGTGTGGCTAAGTGAAGTGCACAACGCACAGAAATCAAAGAAAAAAAATGTGGGACGGGAGGGGGAGAGAAAGAGAGGGTTACTTTGAGGAGAGAAGAGGGGGAAAAACGAAAGAAAAATTTGTGCATCAGTGCACAACAGGAACCATGAAAATAGGCCCAAAAAAAAAGGGGGGATGGGGGAACGAGTTGCAAAGGCCAAAAAATGATTTGTTACCCATTGTTTTTTTTTAGAAGCCTCGTTTTTTGTGTAAATCAAAAACAAAAACTACTGTGCGGGATGCAAGCAGTATTGTTTATGTGCAGTTTCTTTTGTTGTTTTTTTTTTTTGAAAACTTGGTTGTATTAGTGTAGCCACCCTAGAGTGTGCTCCACTATTTTTTGCTGTTGTTTTATTTTGTTTCATTGAAATTTTGGTGTGTTTAGTGCGTACACCCGTGCGGTCATGCGCGGCAATAATGCAACGGGGATTGGGTAGAGAGAGGGACAGAGCACAAAAGAAAAGTTTATAAGATGATCCTAAGCCTCTCGTGCTTAGTCACCTTCACAAAAGAAAGGCAATTTTGTGACCACAATCAAAACATGGTCACCATCTTTCGCGGGGGGGGAAAGGGGGGGGTTTTTTTTTTGCCCATGCAGCCGCAATGAACGAAGTGCAGGAGGGCATTTCAAAATTTGAAAAAAAAAGAGGTGATCATACAAAAATAAAGAGAAAAGTTGTCAGATGAATATGCCTCGCGTGCACACACATCTTAGAATAAAACCAAGAACAGGGGACAAAGGGGGGGGGGAAACGCTGTGTGTAAACCACTTGCCGTTTCTCACCGATTTTTTAAAATCAAAATAGCATTTTAGTACTTCCAGTCCAAATCCAGCGAGCTCTTGAGCTCCTGTGCGTACGCAATGTTAGGACAGGACGGGTTGCAGCAGTTCTTGAAAGGCTGGGAGTAGTTCGCGGCCCACTCGCACGGTGCGTACACCTTCCCCGGCACCCCCGCTGTGTGGTCGCCCCACCAGTCGTTGAACGCCTTGTCCATAGTAACCCCGTCAATCGCAATCTCATTCCACATTGTCGTGACAGTGTCCTCACCCCCAACGTGGCAACTGTGCATGAACGCCGCCTTCCCCTTCTGGTTGAACACATTGATCTCCTGCATCACCTTCCAGGTGTTCTCGATGTAGGGGTTCACGAACATCTGCAGGTATTCGGCAGAGCAGGTCCAGCCGTACTCCACACAGGTATGCAGCACGCCGTCACGTGGATCACACATGACGTGCCAGCCACCCCAGGCAGCTTCGTCGTAGATGATCTCGCTGTTCACCAGACAGAACGACCCGAAGGTCCCCCAGGCCTGAGTGAACGCATATGCAGGCGACTCAATGTACTGTGCGGCACGCGGCGACAGCAAACATTCCCACTCGGGAAGACCTGCCTTGCGCTGCTCTGCCAGACAGGTAGGGTGGACGGAACCAGACATATTCGCGTATTCATACACTCCAGTGTCAGGCAGCGTCGCGCGGATGGTGGGATCGGTAATCGACGATGTGTTCCCTCCGTACCACTGCGCAAAGACGTCCCCATCGTGGTATCCAGACCACCTTGGCCAGAACCCATCCAAAAGCACGACACTGTACTGCGTAACACCGCCCGCCTCCTTCAGCGCTGCTCCAATACGGTCTGCATAGGAGTACAGTGCATGCGCACCGCCAACGTAGCCTGCCATCATTACCGTTGTTTTGGAGGAAAACGAGAAGTCTTTTGACACCTGCTTGATTGTTTCAAAGAGCACCTTTTTGCCTCTGAAGTACGCTGTGTATCCTCCGATGTCTACCTTATCTGCGTCACCCATCCAGTTCATTCCGTCGCATTGGGGGAGAACG
Source organism: Rhynchopus sp. YZ270_cl-10 (assembly GCA_964035575.1). NCBI lineage: Eukaryota > Euglenozoa > Diplonemea > Diplonemida > Diplonemidae > Rhynchopus > Rhynchopus sp. YZ270_cl-10. The sequence goes on from OZ037885.1 coordinate 514,640, forward strand.
ATGCGGTTCCATTTGCAGAAGGTTGGGTTGTCCGTGCAGTTGTTTGAAAACAACCCGCCGTCCCATCCGGGGTTCAAAAGAGGGTTCAACGGGGGTGCGGTATCCCCCTTCTTCAGCCCAGAGAATTTGCAGTTCCCCAGCGATGTCGTCAGGTTCTGCTTTCCAGGGGGCAGGCACCACAGCAACGCCTCGCCAGGATTGTACATCACAATCTGATAGTCGTCAGCGTGCGCAGGGTCTGTCGAGGCATAGTGGTAGTACCCAGCGCGGTTCCCCTTCGAACAGACAGCGTCAGCGTTGTCAAGCAGCTTGAGGGTGAGGTTGTATCCTACAGGGACTGCCTGGGAGTGCACGGCAACCACGTGGACCAGCACCAAGCCTAGGGTGACCGTGGGGAGTCTCATGGGAATTTGTAGAATGAGGGGAAAGCTGTGTGTTAAAAGGTGTATTGGTGTGGACGACGACCCCAGAATAGCACAAAATAGCACTTAATCACACTTTTTCGCACCCCTTCAGCCACACCATGTATGGCAGTATGCTAGGATAGAGCAGACGCAAGAAGCGTTGAACAGATTGCACTGAAGGCATTGGGAATCTCAGTCGGAAAGCCGCCGACAAAGGGATGGTTCGAAAAGGACGAAGACCATCGCAAGGAAGGAAGGTGGGAGAGGGAAGGGGATAGCCCCTAGCACACAGCATGGCGATGAACGCAAAATGCATCCTCCGTTCGGCAAATGCCTGTGTTAGGGAATTATTCGGAGACTCTGATTTCAGCTACATAACTGTTGTTGACAAAAAAAAAATATGGGTTCAGGTTGCATGACCGGGTTTGCGGAAATAGGGAGCGACAGCGCAGAAGAGGAGATGAAGCGGAAGTGGGAGGAGGAGGAGGAAATAAAACCCTGCAACGTAGGTTTTACAATGGTGGTCACACAAACATAAGTTTACGGGTAATGAAGTTGAGGCTCAAACCCTCGGAATAAAACTTGTCATATGAATTAGACGCGTTCAGTGCAGTGTTAACGAAAGAGGTTAGGCCTGATGAGGGGAACCCGAATATCATTTTCCGCACAAAAATACTATTTTGAAAAATGCCTCCCCAAAAATGTAAACTTTAAAAATCGAAGAGGGCAGGAAGGGGTTTTATTGAGAGCAATTTTTTTTGCAATTTTTCAACTTACCTTCCTTCACCCCCCTGTAAGGGCAACCGTAGGTGAAGTAAGGTATAGTATTGAAATCGATGTGGGGGGGGAGTAAAGGGTCAATTTTACAAAACCAGATTTTGAGGAAAATTTTAGCCGAAAATGGGCCCCACGTATAAGGAACCGGGCTCATATTTCTCAAAATTTAAGTGCTCAAAAAATTGTCCAATTCTCCAGATTGACCCCACCACTGCACGGGCGGATCCCAAAAATGCAAATAAGGACCCTTTTCAACTTACCTTCCTTCACCCCCCTGTAAGGGCAACCGTAGGTGAAGTAAGGTATAGTATTGAAATCGATGTGGGGGGGGAGTAAAGGGTCAATTTTACAAAACCAGATTTTGAGGAAAATTTTAGCCGAAAATGGGCCCCACGTATAAGGAACCGGGCTCATATTTCTCAAAATTTAAGTGCTCAAAAAATTGTCCAATTTTCCAGATTGACCCCACCACTGCACGGGCGGATCCCAAAAATGCAAATAAGGACCCTTTTTAATTTGTTCTCTTGAAATGTGTAATTTCATGTTTTCGCGAAAAAAATAACAACTGATCCTACAAGGGTTGAAGGAAGGTGGTTGAAAACAACAATAACAACAAGGACAAGTAATTGCTAAGAAAAAAGCGGGTGTGCTGTGGAAACCTCCGCGCGATTTTCGAAACCACCGTAGCATCCTGGCGATTTGCTGGTGTGATCGATGTGTTGTAGTCTGTGCATTCTGTGTTCCTTCCGCACTGCTCCAACGACGACTACAATGTGGGGAGCCTGTGGACAAAAACGAGCTGGACCACGCCCAGCCTGCCGAGCGGGCGTCCAACAACGCTATCGAGCAGATGGTGCTGGACGAAGAGGACAGCCCCCCTTCTTGAACGTTTCAGATGCTGGAGTCCCAGTGGGTCTGGCAGTGTACGAAGAGCGTTAGCATACCTGCAGAAGAGCAGAAAGCTGGGCTTATTGTAGATTATTTCTACAGGATGGAATTCCACATCACACCCCGTTTTTTTTCCGATAGCAATTACTTGTTTTTATTTCTTTTTTAACGGCGCATCAACGAATATAAAATGGATTGGGAGGAAGGAAAATATCTTGGACGATGAAAGCCAGGTCTCATCTCTCACATGAGTGAGATGCACTTTTGTGAGAGACATCTTCCCCTCCTCTTCTTTTGATCATCAGTTGCTATAGCAGAGCTGTCATTCAGACAGTCTTCACTATATTTTTGCTTTTGATTTTTTGTTTTGTTTTGTTTTGTTTTGCTTTTTTTTTTACGCACACTGCAGGGTGTTTTCCAGGATCTGACATTTTTTTTTTTGGGTGGCATATTTTTTTTTTTAGGCCAAAAAAAAAAAAAAAAATTCTCCCGCGCGGAAGGCCCCCTCTTAAACACTGTCCTGATTTACCCGAACAGGGCTTCCGCTTGGTTTTTGGTCTCAAAATTTGGCCCCCCCGAGCTTTCTTCGAGCCCTAGCGGTCGTCGCGCGCGCGACTCCCTGTCAATCACAGGAAGGAGAGGGGAGGGAGGTAGGCGCCGCAGGCGGAAAAAATTGCACTATTCACAATATTGGCAATGTGCTTTTGTCTTTATGAAGACAGTAAGAGCGCCACAGGCGCACGGTACGCTACTTTTGCCCTATTTACTTTGGCTTGTGAAGGTGGTGGAGGCTGAACGGCTCGTGAAGGAAGCTGAGACGGTGATGATGTTTGTTGGGTAGCTGCAGGCAATTCGAGCAACTCAGCGAGCCACGTGCTCTCCGTGGTGGGGTCACAGGTCATACAACACTCAAAAAAAAAAAGAAGAAAATCTTGGGTGGCATGTCATGCCACCCAAAACCACCGTGGAAAACACTCTGCACACTACTTGCGGAAAGTATCACGTCGTTCCCTCACTAAAACCACTCCACCACAACACCACAATACAATGTATGAAGATAGAGATAGTGGTCTTGAGAGGGAGAAGTAGAAGGGTGCAAAACGCCTCACCGTTTGCTTCACTGAAGCACACAGACACGGGTTCTCCGCGGGGTGGGTAAGATGGTCCTGAGAAGAGATAATGCCTAGTGTGTTTACCTTACCAAACCTTTACGGAGTGCAAGAGCACAACTTTAAAGAAGAAAAAAAATAAAAAATAAAAAATAAAGAAAAACGAGCGGTAACAAAGTGTTCGGAACGCCAAAGACATCGTCTCGGGATGTAGGCGCAACAAATAATTAAGAAAAAAAATTATGGAGTTGTCCATGTCAGAAAAGTGCCATGCAATTTTGCATGTCATTCTGTCATGTCACGCTGAGGCGTCGAAGCTTTTCCTGAAAATCAGGGGTGGACGTGAAAGACGGGTTGAGCCTCACAGACACAGAACACCACAGACGGTAATACTAACTGTTTTTCTGTTCGGCTTCCTCTTGTGTGTGTGTCGACAACCCCTTACTGTACGCCCACTGGTGAGGGAGGGGAGGCAATGCTTTGTAGGTATAGGTTCTGCGAAATATCACTCAAAAAAAGGGTACGCACCGTTTCGTTTCTTTGTGATGATGTCAAGAAACTTGATATGCAAAAAAAAGGTGAAGTTGATAGTACAAACGCCTCTGGGACGCAGGCACTATAAAAAAATAGAGCACTTCAAGAACAGAATGAGAGGGTGTATCGAAACTGAGACGGAACGGAAAGGGGGGGGGGGGGGGAATGAAAACAAAAAAGGGGGTGGAGTTGAAAGCGCAAACATCTGCGTACGCAGGCATACAAAAAAAAATGGACACAGATCAGAGCGGGAACAGGGGTGCAGAAGAGACTAGGGGGGGGGATAAAGAAAACTAAAAAAAAACCCCTCTCCTCTCAGATGTGCCGTACAATGCAGGGTACAGCGAAGAAGAAGAGGAAGGAGAAAGGAATAGTTATTGATGCAGCGCACCTCCGACTGACCCACCGTATGGCAGCCACCCGGATGAAGAAAAAAAATGACAAAAGGTTGCACAGTGGCGCGGTCAGGCCCTGATCAGTGCCATGACCTATTCATGACCATGTGATTTCACGTAACTTCGCCCTTTTTGTGAGCCCTGTCGCTGGTCATGTCAGGCCCTGACCAGGCCACCGTGTGGGAAATTGATCCTAAGACTCTTGTTGCTGTCATCTGAAAAAAAAACAAAAGAAAATTTGTGAAGATGAACGTGCCTCTCATGTACACATGCCTGACAAAGAAAAATGTAAGGGGCTGGAGGGGGTGGGTCTGGGAAGGAGGCTTTGTTACAGAAAAAGAGAAGTTGAACGTGCAAACGCCTCACCGTTCATCGGCGGACGCAGGCACTGAAAAATAAAATGTGACTTAAAATACAAAGCCGTTTTCGTGGCAGTGTTCCTAAAAATAAAAGAGAAAGTTCGTAAGACGAAGCACACAACCACATCTTTGTGCGCAGTCATCTTGAAAAAGAGAAGTTGGAAAAACGCAAATGCTGTCGATCACCTTAAAAAAATGGGACACCCCCTTCTCCAAAATGCAGTATTCCAAAGAACATCGGAGGGGTAAAAACCATCCTTGGTAGTTTTTTTTTGAAACTCTAAAAAGTTTAAAACACACCCTTAGCTTCTAACCCCCACCTATGTTTTCTTAGTTTGCATCGATCCTCACCACCCTTCCCGAGAGGATAGTGTGGGTTCTGGCTACTCAAATGCCACCCAAGTAGGGGCTAGGAACTACTTGCATGGTAAAAAAGTTGTGTCTCTGTGTCTTTTAAGGTTCGTTGTATTGAAGCATCTGCAACGATGAGTTGAAGGTGGATAAAAACAAATACTTGAATGAAAGACAATCTTGCAGGCAACACACCTTCCGTCGGTTCTGTTTCCTCTTTTGCCAATGCTTTGGTATATTTAAAAAAAAAACACACAGATACGAGAAAGTCGGGGGGAAGATGACTTTCTCCTTTTTCCTTGATTTTGCTGTATTCTCCCCCAAAAGAAATCCCCCACCCCCACATGACAAAAAATCAAACTTTGTTCTTGCAAAATTGGTTGGTAAACCACAGGAAGAAACTACTACCAGTACCACAACAAGCCAAAAAAGAAAAAAATACACGGAAATGGGAGGAAAGAAAAGAGTAGTTGAAACATAAAACGCAGCTCGGGTCGGTGCTCATGTAAAGGGTGGGATGTTCGAGTGTTCTGTACCGTAAGAGAACGGAGGCGGTTCACAACCGCTCGAAAAACACGATAAAAAAAAATGTAAAAGGAATTGAAACCATCAGCACCCATCCATGTACTCAAAGACCAGAAAGCAGCGACAAAAAGGCAAACAAAAAAACTATACTTTGAATGATGAATTGTGTCATCACCGTGCACACATATCTAAAAAGAAAAAAAAATCACTGCCGTGCTTTTGCACAACTTTTTTTTTACTTTTGGCCAGTCCCCGTACACCACCATTGAGAAATTACAAAAAAAAAACAAAACAAACCAAAATTTTAAAAATACAACCTCTCTCCCCTCTCCTCCTTGGGACTAAAACCTATTCCCTAGTTGAAAGAAAAATATACATACACAACACACCCGAAGCCATATCACAGGCACTGACCTATTGAACCCCGAAGTATTACACTGGTGGGAGCTGCTGACAACAACAAAAAACCACGCATAGGTATTGTGTGTACCATCTTTTTGAAAATTGCCTTTTTTTTTTTTTTTTGATAAATTGTTGGAGTAGTGGTTGCCTCGGTAGTGTTGGACACTGTTTGTGCAAATCTCCACTTTTACCTCATGCTATCACACATCGACACCGGGTTCCTTCTGCACCACTCTCACGCCCTCCTTTGTGCTCTTCGAGGGCTGGTCTGCTGCTGTAGTTAGGGTCTCTGTTCAGCGGCATAGGTGACGTTACAGTTGGTGTGATTGCCCCATCTGGCGACACCGCTCCCGGAGTCACTGTACTGACCGCGTTGAGGGGCGGCAGCTGCGACCCTGTGAGCGAGTGTCTGACGTGGAGGGAGAGTTTTGCTGCAGCCTTGTGCACCTCTCCACGTGCACGTGGTGTGCCTGCAGGCGTGCTTTGTGGGGTAGATGCAACCGAAGACACTGTCAAACAGGTGAGCAACTCCCCGCAGTCAATTTGGACCCCTTCAGGCGCAACTTTGCTCTCCGTATCCGGTCCTGTTGTCTTTGGGTTTTTCGGTGCTTTTTCCTGCCGTTTTCTCTGTATTTTTTCGTAGTTGTCGACGTACATTGGTGCCTTAAAAATACGTTCTTCGGTGCTCGGAATGGGAAGTGAAAGACTCCAGTCGACCTCAGCGGTGCCGCCAAACTCAACAGGGATATTGTCCTCGGAGATGAACTGCGAGAGGTTGTCGTCAGGACGGCGCTTTCCGTCAAGAGTGATTTTGTCTTGTATCCGCTTGTCAAGAAGCGATTTGATCCATGAATAGACAGTGGAAAAGCCCCGCGGTGCGTTGATCATGAACATCTTCCGCATCATCTCTGGGTACACTTCTTGGTCCTGCTTTGTTTGCGCCTTAAGCAATGTACCAATTTTTCCCATAATGACCGACATCCCAGATACACTAGAGAGGTCCAAAACAGACGAAAACCGGTCCACCCCCATATCCTTCATGTGGTCCCGTATCCTCTCCATGGTGCACTGATGCCAGGTAAGGATGCTGTCGATGCCGTAGGTTTTGATCAGTTCCTCAACACCCTTCTGGTTTGGACGTTCCCACCAGACAGGGTAGCCTTCGATGTCGTAACCGTAGAAGCCACAGATGCCGTCGTGAGAAGTTTGCATGATATCAGCAGGCATGGTGGCGCGTGCCCAGTGGTAGATGTTGTCCATGGACGTCTCCTGGCGCCACTGCATGCACTTCCTGCACGACGCCTCGGCCACATCCACGTCATAGTGGCGTGCGATGAGGAAGCGCAGAATGAAGTCGTCACGCGACAGCATGCATCTGTCCACAATGTCCAGGTCCGCCACACGCTCCCGCAGTGTGTAGAAGGCCTCCGACTCCTCCTCGTTGAGCGTCCACGGGCCTGAGCAGAGCGGCTTGCGCCCACCGTCGTCGTTTTCCTCGCTCATGGAGGGGGGCGAAGGGAGGGATGGGGAGGAGAGGGTCGGGGAAGGAAGCGGAGAAGGCGGGCAGGAGGCTGGCTGGTCTGCGGGCTGCGTGTCTGCTTCTGTTATTATTGTTTGCGGTATGGGGGATGCATTTAGTTGTAACAAAAAGTACAATAATATTGAAAGATGCCTCACTGTGACACATCTGAACAGGAGTGAAACAGCGCGGGCAACTCAGAGTGCGCACACTGGCACCCTGGCACCAGCAGAAGCTCTTCACCACCTTACTGACGTTAATAAAGCACACACCCACCCAACGGATGCTGTGTCTCCCTTCTCTCCTCTATGGAAAATGCACTGTTGCTGAAGTGGAGTTGAGTCTCTCAGAGTAACTGGGAGGTTCTGCCCTGACTGTGGTCTTCTGGGCACCTCTCAACGCAGGTGGTACACATGTGTTTGCAAAGAGACTTATGTGAACAACGTGCCACACTGCAACGTCGCGTAACGTGGTACATACCCTTCTTGTGTTCTTCCTCCTCCTGTTGCTTCCGTTCTTGAATGTGTTTGAGCATCTTGACGAACATTAGTTGCTTAAAAATACGTTCTTCGGTGCTTGGAATGGGAAGTGAAAGACTCCAGTCGACCTCAGCTGTGCCGCCAAACTCAACAGGGATATTGTCCTCGGAGATGAACTGCGAGAGGTTGTCGTTGGACTGTCGCTTTCCGTCGACAAATATTTTGTCTTGTATCCGTTTGTCGAGGTGCGATTTGATCCATGAATAGACAGTCGAGAAGCCCCGCGGTGCGTTGATCATGAGCATCTTCCGCATCATCTCTGGGTACACTTCTTGGTCCTGCTTTGCCTGCGCCTTAATCAATGTACCAATTTTGCCCATAATGACCGCCATGCCCGATACACCAGACAAATCAATCACAAAGGAAAACCGGTCCACCCCCATATCCTTCATATGGTCCCGTATCCTCTCCATAGTGTACTGATGCCACATAATTATCGCATCGATGCCGTAGGTTTTGATCAGTTCCTCAATACCCTTCTGGTTTGGACGTTCCCACCAGACAGGGTAGGATTCGCTGTCGTAGCCGTAAAAGCCACAGATGCCGTCGTGAGAAGTTTGGACGATGTCGGCAGGCATGGTGGCGCGTGCCCAGTGGTAGATGTTGTCCATGGACGTCTCCTGGCGCCACTGCATGCACTTCCTGCACGACGCCTCGGCCACATCCACGTCATAGTGGCGTGCGATGAGGAAGCGCAGAATGAAGTCGTCACGCGACAGCATGCATCTGTCCACAATGTCCAGGTCCGCCACACGCTCCCGCAGTGTGTAGAAGGCCTCCGTCTCCTCCTCGTTGAGCGTCCATGGGCCTGAGCAGAGCGGCTTGCGCCCACCGTCGTCGTTTTCCTCGCTCATGGAGGGGGGCTATGAGGTGGTGTACTTTTCTGAATATGTTTGAGTGAAGTTGTCCTGGGGAGAGGTGGTGGGAAGGGTAAAAACAGACAAACGTTGTTCAAAAAAAAACCCCCCCCCTCCTGACATTGTGTACATCATTTCTCGAGGAATTTACTCAGCCCAGAAAATTTCCGGGGCATTCGGGGGAGAGCTGCAGTTTCTTGTGCATTTCTGGAACTCAAAACCACTCCTAACAGGGTTCCAGAGCTCTCTGTCTCATCACGACACGCAGCTGGGGGCGGAAGGCACGAGGTAGCTTTGCTACTCCAAGAACTATGCTTCAGCTCAAGGAGAACGTCCGTCGTTGTTGTCTGTGTCCACGTCTGCACCTGCATCAATCAACACCTGCACCACGTCTTCGTGGCCTCCGTCCGCCGCACAGTCCAACACACTGTAGTTGTTGCTGTCTCGATAATTCACATCCACCTCCGGCAAGCCCACAAGTTAGCGCACAGTCTCGGTGTGTCCAGAATACGCCGCAAGGATGAGACACGTGTCTCCATAGTCGTCGGTGACATTCACTCCTGCACCTGCTCTGACCAACATCTTCACAACTTCGAGTGCTCCTGAACAGGAAGCCGACTGCAGAGGCGAATGTCCTTCTTCGTTCCATGTGTCGATGTCTGCACATGCATCAATCAACACCTGCACCGCGTCTGGATGGAGTTCGTTCACCGCACAGTGCAACGCAGTGCGGTTGCTGCGGTCTCTGCTATCCACATCCACCTCCGGCAAGCCCACAAGTTAGCGCACAGTCTCGGTGTGTCCAGAATACGCCGCAAGGATGAGACACGTGTCTCCATAGTCGTCTGTGGCATTCACTCCTGCACCTGCTCTGACCAACATCTTCACAACTTCGAGTGCTCCTGAAAAGCTGGCAAAGTGCAGAGGCGAACATCCATTCCTCTTTGTTTCGATGCCTGCACCTGCATCAATCAACACCCGCACCACGTCTGTGTGGGCTCCCTTCGCCGCACAGTGCAACGCAGTGTCGTTGTTGCTGTCACGGTGATTCACATCCACCTCCGGCAAGCCCACAAGATAGCGCACAGTCTCGGTGTGTCCACAATACGCCGCAAGGATAAGACACGTGTTTCTACCGTCATCTGTGACATTCACTCCTGCACCTGCTCTGACCAACATCTTCACAACTTCGAGTGCTCCTGACTCGCTGGCAAAGTGCAGAGGCGAATATCCTTCTTCGTCGCTTGTTTCGATGTCTGCACCTGCTTCAAGCAGCACCCGCACCGCGTCTGTTTTGCCTTCGTTCACAGCACAGTGCAACGCAGTGCAGTTGTTGTTGTCTCGGCTATTCACATCCACCTCCGGCAAGCCCACAAGATAGCGCACAGTCTCGGTGTGTCCAAAGTACGCCGCAAGGATAAGACACGTGTCTCCATTGCTGTTTGAGACGTTCACTCCTGCACCTGCTCTGACCAACATCTTCACAACTTCGAGTGCTCCTGAACAGGAAGCCGAGTGCAGAGGCGAATATCTGTCTTCGTTGTTTGTTTCGATGTCTGCACCTGCTTCAAGCAGCACCCGCACCACGTCTGTTTTGCCTTCGTCCGCCGCACAGTACAACGCAGTGTCGTTGTTGCTGTCTCGGTGATTCACATCCACCTCCGGCAAGCCCACAAGATAGCGCACAGTCTCCGTGTGTCCATTACGCGCCGCAAGTATAAGACAAACGCCTGTTTTGCTGTCTGGAGGGAACTTCTCAAGCACCGCCCGCACGGCAGCAGTGTCGCCGTTCCTGGCAGCCTCCAAGACCTCGTCTGCAGAAAGCTTTCTTCTCTTTCGAGCCTCCGTGCTGTCTGCGCTTCGCTTTGGCATTGTGTGGTTTGTGTTGCTGTGGTGTCTTTTGTGTGTGTTTCTTTTTGTACAAAAAGCTTCACACACACAGTCAGGGGAACGGACACACCGATACGTCGCACACAACCAAAGCCCACCTCCACGAGTCCCCTGGACAACGCTCACAGCGGCTCATGGACTGCTTCCACACGAAGTAGAATTGTCGTCTTGACTCCGAAGAGAAACGGAGTGGGTCGGGAGGGGTGGAAGTGCTTTGTGGATTACTGTAAACGCAACAAGGTGGGTGCTGAATACATCCTCACACAACTGATTTTGCGGGAAATGCCTCAGAACGACCTAGAAAATTTCAGAGACGTTCCTGGTATGATATTACACGAAAAACAAAAGGAAAACGTAAAATTGAAAGGCCAAAAAACAGACGCCTCGAAGTTACCCCAACGCTGTGCAGAGTACCTGTTGTGGACAAACCATACAGGGAACAGGTAGATGCCATGGAAATGGCACGGAGAGGAAGGAAAGAGGAGAAGAGCGTGTGGCTGTGCTACGGAAGTAACACATGGCACACAGCGTGGTGTCGTCTGGCAACAGGTTCTTATACAAAAAAAAGCTACACGGCATCACCCACCAACTGATCTTTGATAACAATAAAAATATAACAGTGTTTAACCGTTGAACGCAGCCAAATAGGGGTAAAAATCTGTTTGGCGCAAGGTGAAAGGATTCAAGGGAAAATGCTGTTGTACAAGATCTGAACGTTGGCTTTCTTTTTGTCTACTTTCTTAATACACTACGTGTTCGAAAAAAAATTAGTTTATAAGATGACCCTTAGCCTCTCGTGCTCAGTCACCTCGCAAAAAAAAAGGGGGGGGGTATTTTTTTTTAGATTAGTATACACCTCTCACGCTTTGGCATCTGAGGGAGAAGATTTGGTAAGACGATTCACCTTGCGTGCTTGAAGTGCTGTATTGTGTGGACAGCATGCTGTTTGCCGCCTTTTACTAAATCAAAATCGGTCGAAGCCTTCACCGGAGAGAACGACTTCAACAGAAAGAAAGGGTGAAAGTGCAAACATCCCACTATTCAAAAACTCGACGATCCTATCATATCATGCCAACGATCTTGATAACAATATAAAAATATAACAGTATTATTCGTTGAACGCAGCTGATTCACCTTGAAGAATGATGCCTTAAGATATGGGGCACTTTGGGTGATGGGGCGTGGCCGAGACAACTAACGGCCGTAAGACTACACATCACGCCAGCGAGCAGATCACGAACAAACAGACTGCACGCAGGAAGCCCACCACACCCTTCACCTCTGGGCATTGTTTGATGTGCGATGCCCTGTTGGGGTGGGTATGTGTTTAAGTTGGTGCTGAAGGGGTACACTGTTGGAAACAGTCACCATCTAAAATATGATAGTTGAACAGTAAAAAAAGAGAAAAGGTTATAAGATGACCCTAAGCCTCTCATGCTTGGTCACCTTGATCACATCCATCGCCTCAGCGTGTGTAATTACACCGCGTTTTGTCAGAAATGATAAAAAAAAAAAACACCTTACACGATACGGTAATATGCTCACCACCTTTAGCCTTGACCACACTCTGACAGAGAAAGCCTTGACCCAAAACGCATCCCTCACCCTGGGTTTCCCTTCATCCCTTTCACCCTGACGAATGGAGGCGGGAGGAGGATGGGTGCAGCGGTATCCACGAAACGAGAGATAGGCGACGGCTTTGCGTGGATCCCACACGAGAAAACGCGAGGCATCTCCACATTATAATTTCCCTCCCCCTTAAGAACCCCCCTGTCCTCTACGATTTTTGAAAAAGGACGAAAAAGACGAAAAAGGACGAAAAAGGACGAAAAAGGACGAAAAAGGACGAAAAAGGACGAAAAAGGACACTGTTAATGGTATACAGTAACTAAGTTACCTCTCGCGCTCCTGGTACAAAAAAGCGTCTCACAACCCACTGATAGTTGACGCCTGTGTTTTCAAATTGATAAAAAAGTAAAAAAAAACACTTTTCAGTTTCTTGTTTTTGGCAATATATATTCCCTCTGATACCCCTTGCCCTAACCCTCGTGATAAACCCCCAACCCTTGTTTTATTTTTTCGCCTGCGCAAGCTTCGCTTTCTTTGCCGCCCTCTTCGTTGTCGTGCATATTGCCGTGACCTTGTGGAGTCTCTGCAAATCCATATTTTCCCTTCCTTCTGATTGCCACCCCATCGTGCTGAACACCCGTTCCTGGACTGCTGTATGCGGGACAATGGAGCACAACTTTTTCGCTCGTGGTGGAAGAAGAAGATTAGGGTAGAGTTTCGACGCAATTCCCCAAAACACTTCAGGTGCGGATTTCTCGTGACACCAAAGCATCTTCGAGTGGTACGGAGCCTCTCTTGAGAGGAAACACGAAATCTCCCTCAGAAGTTCTAGCTCAGCCTCCTCGTTGTCAGCCCACAGCTCCACTGCTTTTTCTGCCTGATCCATGAGGCTCTTTGGATCGAACGTCTCAAGGTACCTTCCCAAAACCCCACGAGGGACTTTGCCTTCTGCGTCAGGAATGTAGCACGTAGGGGACAAGATGGTGGCAAGAACACAGTGGCTGGTATCGACGTAGTACTTCTCTCGTTCATCCCTCGCCTTCTTGCACTTCTTGTGTCCAGGAACTTCCCCGTCAGGTGTAGTGCAGGCATTAAACACCTGCTTCAAAGCCCAGAACATCGGGAGAATGTGGCCAATGCGAGCAGAGTCTTGTTCCATGTACCTGATGGCTTCTGTCGTCGAGCACACTAACTTCCGCACAAACATGAACTTCTCCCAAAAAGCGAGATCTCCGAACTTCTGCAGGGCGGGCATCTGGTTGTGGATGCTGGTTTCATTTTCGTCGTTCATGAGCGTCCGCATGGTGTTGAAGTTGTTGTTGATCCAATCCCAGGAGTCCCCAATCGTCAGCCAACGAGTATTGTTCCCAACGGGCGACACTTTCTCCACCATAGCCGATGCCGCTTGTATTGCATACACAGCCTTCCTGATGTTCTCCGTGTTCTTTACCGCAGACACGATCTGGTTGCTCCACACGAAGTACGCGTTATACACGTTAGGTGTATCCTTCTTTGATACAGTGCGGGTTCCGATAATATCATTCAGCAGCCTGTTTAAAGCATGGCACACGCACACCAAGATGAGGATTGTCGGGTAAACGTCCTTCAGGTCTTTGGCACCCTTCAAAATTGCCGACCCCGCGTCGACCAAAACGGCTGTCAGGTACTGCCCGATGCCCGTCTCCGAGATGATCTGCTTCAGCGCGGTGCAGTACTCCTCCCCGTCATGCGATCGTTGGGTCAGCGTGTGGCTCGCCAGCAGCTGTGGCTCAGGAGAACAGATGGACACGCTGAGGAGGTGCTGTTTCTTCAGCTTGGATTCCCAAGCGTCGGCGTGCAGGGAGATCCCGGTACCGTTGTCCCGGGCAGCGTGCTTGATGCGAGTAATCTCATCAAGCACAATCTCCTCGTACGCCGCATCCAGCAGCGGCCCACGAATGGCGTCCTCGTCTACCACCCTCCTCAGCGTGGGGCGAGTCGCCCGCATGGCCGCCTTAAACTCGGGGGAGGAGGCAAAACTGAAGGGGATACCTCCACAGTAGTAGGCCTTGGCCCAAGCTGAATCAATCAGCTTGTTCTCGGCCTCCGACACCCTGTCCACCACTCCAAGCAAAGATTGCTTGGGGTGGGCAGACCGAGTGTGTGCCTTGGGCACAGGCTTCGCCTTAGTAGATGTTGGGGCTGGGGCTGCTGGGGCTGGGGCTGAGGCTGCTGCTGAGGCTGCTGAGACTGCTGCTGGGGCTGCTGAGGCTGCTGCTGGAGCTACTGGGGCTGCTGCTGGGGCTGCTGAGACTGCTGCTGGGGCTGCTGAGGCTGCTGCTGGAGCTACTGGGGCTGCTGCTGGGGCTGAAACAATGGTGCAATCTGCATCTGCATCTGCTTCTGCATCTTCATCATCTTCTTCATCGACATCTTCAGCATCTTCCATCCGGCTGCGCTTCCTCTTCTTAGCCAATTCAGCCTGTAGAATATGTGTGTGAATATTTTCGAGTAAATTTATTTTCAAACCTTGGCTTTGTTCTTGTAAACCTCCTCCGCATCTTTGCAGGACACAATGTGCTGCTTCCTCCTCTCCGCGTTCGACGCCTGGGCCATTGTCCCCTGGCATGCGTTGCACGTCAAAAACCTTCCGGTTTTTGAAAACAGCTCCCAAGTCCAGCATTTAGCTCTTGGCATGATTTGTTTTTTTTTCTTGTGTTTTTCTGTTGTTGGAGGACTTGAAATCAAGATTTTTTTTTTGGGGGGGGGGATTTTTTTGGGTGAACAGTGTTTTTCCTGGTGATTTTTCTGTACTGTACTTCCTGTATTGTCCTTTTTCGTCCTTTTTCGTCCTTTTTCCCAGATCGAAAAAGGACGAAAAAGACGAAAAAGACGTAGAGGACGAAAAAGGACAAGGGGTATTCTTACTCCCCCTCCCCCCAGGGGTACCTGTAACGTGGGGCCGCGGGCCGGGCCTCTGGGCCGAGAAAAAATCCCTTAAGAAATTACGTGGGAAATGCTCTCGCCGTTATTCTGCTTTTGTATAGCTATTCTTGGCTGGGGCCGATTTTGTTTTTTGGGGTCAGCGGATCTCAATCTTTCAAATAACGCCGGTTTTTTAAAAAAATATTTTTCGCCAAGGCGCGAGAGGGATTTTTGAGTTTTTTACACTGTACTGTACTGTACTGTACTGTACTGTACTGTACTGTACTGTACTGTACTGTACTGTACTGTACTGTACTGTACTGTACTGTACTGTACTGTACTGTACTGTACTGTACTGTACTGTACTGTACTGTACTGTACTGTACTGTACTGTACTGTACTGTACTGTACTGTACTGTACTGTACTGTACTGTACTGTACTGTACTGTACTGTACTGTACTGTACTGTACTGTACTGTACTGTACTGTACTGTACTGTACTGTACTGTACTCCCAATCCCCTGTGCAAACTGTGCAAACTGTGTATACTGTGTATACTGTGTATACTGTGTATACTGTGTATACTGTGTATACTGTGTATACTGTGTATACTGTGTATACTGTGTATACTGTGTATACTGCAAAAATTGACCAAAAACGAGAACTTGTCCATTTCGTCAAATTGACCCCACCACTGGCCGGACGGATTCCGGAATGCAAATGCCGGCCCGTTTGTGGGCAACAATGACCCAAAAACCCGCGCACAAGGTTGCGTTGTGTATACCGTGTATACATACACGTGATTTTCTCCATTTGATAACCAAGGGCCGGGGGCCGGGGGCCGGGCCGTTTTTACCCCCCTCGTTACAGGTACCCCTGCCTCCCCCCCAAAAAAAAAAGCAACATACGTTGGCAGCTCCGACCTAAAAAACGCTACGAAATGCTTTCTGATCTCTTGCTGCGGTGGTGCGCTCTTTGCCCCTTCCACTGCGTTCACGGACACCCATTCGACGAGCGCTGTCTTCAGTGCAGCTCCGTTGCGATACACCCTTAGCCCTTTGAGGGTTGCTGACACAGCCACATTAGGATCAAGAGTGGTGTTGGGCTGAAGAAGCCAACGAAGCAGAGCAAGACTCTGGGCCCCCACAGGATCACCACCGTCCTGCAACGACAGCACCTTCTGCAGGTCACCTATATGCTCTGCAGCAGCGCGAACCTGCTGCAAACAGAGACCTCCACGCGTTGCGTCGTTTCGCTCTAGCAAATCATCGCAAATACTGCTCAGCTCAGCGCTCACTGCAGCTCCTGCCACTGAGACACCTTCAAAAAAGCTTTTCGGCAAATTTGGTGAAAAGTTTGGACTGCACTGAACATGATAAACATCACTCCGCATTGAAGACGCGCCCTTCTCCTTAATTTGAAAGGTGCAAGGTGGCATGATGCTCAGTTTCGGATGTGGTGAGAGTGCGCAAGAATCGGTTTCAAAAAGAATGAGCGGTTCATCTGCGGGATGCGCGGACACAAGCTCTTCCTTTTCAAGACCTACATCAAAAAGGGGAAGATTAATGGATGTAACCTCTGGGTCCTCAAGAAGCTCAGTTAAAGCGATAAATTCATCTGAACCCGCCCGAATAGATACCGCGCAAGAAGTTGCCGTTTGCTGCCGTGCTGCCATTCCAAGCAAAATTGATAAAAACGCACCCCACTGTACGATCATCTCCTGCGCCCCCTTGGCGTTCTTCTCTGTCAAAACAGAGTGTACAGCGGAATTAATTCCTTCAAAAATGTTGTCATTTTTCGCCTTTTTTCCTGCATTTTCTATTCCCATGAGAATATCGATTTGAGCTCCATTTGCGCACATAAACCATAGAATGAGGTGCTCCGTTTCGCAAAATTTGTTGGATTTGCTTAACGCCTTGAGTCTCCCTGCAAGATACGAAAGTCTGTACAACACAGCGAAATAATGATCTGCACTTCCATTTGTGTGCGACGAAACCAACTGCGCCTGAAACCCTCTCAACAGCGCGTTGTTGCTCCGAGCCGGCGCGTCCCTGCTGAGCAATGCATAAAAATTTTCCAATCCTTTATCTGTCACTTTCTGCAGTGGATCGAACGACGGGGCAAGCATGCATGCACCATTTTCTGTATACGAAACACACATTTCCTCGATTCTCTTCAACTCTGCAGAAGGCGGGGCAGGCGAAGGATGCGGTGGTAACAGGTCTTCATAGGACTCACGCCCCTCCCCAGCCTCCTCCTCTGCACAGCTACTCCTTACGGAAGCCAGCTGCAACAACCACACCCCTACTACTCTTGCCTCTGCCGTCGCGCCTGACACCGGAGTTGCAAATCCCCGAGGATGATGAAGACTTGTTTTGATTGTTCCCTCTATATTAGTAAAAGCACTTCCCACGCAAAAAGCAAATTCACCTACATCAGGGTATTGACTTAATGCGCTCAAATCCAACCCATAATCTGCAGAGATCTGCACCATCCCAGAAGGCACCGCTTCCTCCTCATCCTTCTTCAACTTTCCAATAAGAAATGAATATACCCCTCCACTTTGCCCAGCGTTTAAAGAGGTGACATAATTTCTTGGTAAATCCGCTAAGACCGGGGTACAAAGAATGCCATCAAGACAGCCGAGAAGGAGCATCAACGTTTTCGCCCATTTTGTGACTCCAGTGAAAACCCCTTCGTGCAAATCGATGCATGCTTTTTGGAGGGTGTCGTAAAGAGCGGTGTTGTGGGGGCTGTATTCACTCCAGGATTGGACTACGGTTTCGTCGTCTTCGTTGTAAGGAGGGGGTGCGTCGGGCCAGGCGAGGATTCGGTCAATGTCTTCTGCTTCCATTGTCCAGAGACATAAAACAAAAATCTCGAGCGCACCAAAGTTTGGGTACGCATCAGTATGCATATCATTGAGCCCTGCACACACATCCGCGATATGCCCCTTCACATCCTTCTCTTTGCAACTCCACGCCAAATTCTGTTCGAGCTCCTCCAGCACACCGCCTTCTTTGTTGTCACTGCAGTGCTGGAGGGTGGTGAGATGCCTCGCGAGAGACGCATTCAGCTCTGTGTGATCCGAGGGAAATGCGAGGAAGGGAGGTGAGGTGCTTTGGCTGGGCCGCTTGCCTGGGGTGCGGGTTTTCCGAAGAAGAACTGCAATAGCTTCGCTGTCCGGTGGTACCCCACCATAAGCAGATGGCGGCAATGCCTTTGGCAAAATGCACGTCTTCGCCTTCCCAGCAGGAATAGGAAACGACTGCGGCACACTAATCCCAAGCGCCGCTAACGGATCATCCGAAACCTGCACCCTCCGTGTCCTCGCCTCCCTATAAATATCAAGATACGCAAGATGGATAATTTTCAGCCCCTCCCTCCGTTTCGCCTCCTCCTCCTCAGGGGTAAGCTTCTTCTCTTTTTTGCCCATTTTTTAGGGGGTGTGTGTGTTGTTTATATTAGCACTGTTTTTTGAAAACTTGGAAAAATCACGTGTCACAACAGAATATATCCACGCCACGCCCACCCTCCGCCCAGCTTACTTCCATTTCGCGGTCTACGTTGAGATGTCCTACTCCCGCTACCGCTCGTCAGTCAACGAAACGGGTATAATTGGAACACAAGGGAGCAACTCCTTGTGCGAAGTAAGTGACTCGGGGGGTTTTTTTTTTGTGGTGTCTGATTTTTTTTGATTATCTGAGAGTTTTAAATGTTCAGACGCAAAAGTGGTCTTTTTTCGCAGCTCAGTCGTCATTTGAGGTTAAAAACAGGACCGTTTATTTTGTGGTGTCAGATTTTATCTAAAAATTTTGAATGTTTCAAAAGGAGTGGGGGTACTTTTTGTTTATCAATTGGTAATATTATACTTTTCTGAGGGGAAATGCCAAGGGAAACGAAGGCAAATAGGCTTGTAAATGAGAAAAAAAAAATGTTTTTTTTGTGCCACAGGTACTTGGAAGAGCACTGTGACACGATATGAAGGACCTCCCTTAAGGGAAAGGTCACCCATTTTGGAGCAATATGGGGGGAATGTGGGTAGAGTAATGTGGTTGAGAAATAGAAGGTTTCAGACGACAAAAATTCCGAGGGGCCTTATCGCCCATAGTACAAAGAAGAAAAAAAAGTTGGCTTGAAATACAACAGCACGCTCGTGACAGTGTACCAAAAAGAAAGAAATGAGAAGTTGGCAGTGCAAACACTGCACCTAACACCGACGGACGCAGGACACTTCGTTTCTCCAACCCAGAGAGCACTTCATTTGGCATGCACACGGTTACCACAAGGGAGGTTGCAAATAAATACAAAGTCTTTTCGTGACTGTGTGTATCTGGAAGCAACCGAAAAAAGTCGGGCTATTTTTCCTTTTTTTTGGCTGTTCACTTTGCTAGTATCTGCGGTGGTCGGATGAAAGAAAGGTCAAAAAATATTACAAAAAAATACCCAAAAAGGTCCAAATTTAATTCTGGTTCAATATTTTTGGAAAGCACGGTACTATGTATGGTCAAAAGGGCGGATAGCACAACACAAAGGGACATACCGTGGCCTGTAGTGTTTTGTTTCGCTGCCGCACATCCTCCAAGATCTGCGCCAATGTCATAGATGGGACTGATGGGCTGCTGTGGTTTTGGCAATTTTTTTTATTTTTGAAAACTTGGTTGTATTAGTGTAGCCACCCTAGAGTGTGCTCCACTATGCTTTTTTTATTTGGATAAAAATGACTTGAAATAGTTTAATACAAAGCCTCTCATCCCACGGAACGCTTTGGGCTATATACTGCAGTTCTGAACCACCCAAACACTGATGGTAATCAATCAGCATAATTCCATCCATTTTGCCGACCTAAAAGAAACGAAGAAGATTGGTGTTCGCGATTTTGCCCCAAAAAGCACCGAACGTACAAATAAGCAGGTAAGGGAACCACCAGAAGAAGAAGAAGAAGAAAAAATAGAAAAAAGAAAAAAATACCTGATGGGCTCCTTTGGTCCGTCCCTCATGTGTTGTATCATTTCCTCCATCTCCGCCTCCCACCATATCAAGGGGCGAAGCCTTACTGGGCCGTTCTCGCCTTTATCGCTTTTATCATTTTTATCACGTTTATTATTTTTATCATTTTTGTCAATGTCATCGCCATTGCCACTCTCCCCCTCCCCACATTCCTTCGTCACAACACCGCGCGACTGCACCAGGTCGGGAAGGCTGCTTTTCTTCGGCGCTGCAGTGGCGACATCACGGCGTGTGTCTCTCCGTTCCTCCACATCCATCACTACCTCCACCTCCTCCTCCTCCTCCTTCACCCCCACCTTCTGCCCCTTGAGCGCTTCGCTCAACAGATTGACCTGCAGCATGAGGTTCCGCATCTCCTCCCTGAGCAGCGCATCACGCTCATCCCTCAGCCGCTCCCGCTCCTCTTCCTTCCGATCCTGCTCTTTTCTCTCCAGCTCCTTTCGCTTGAGATCGTCGAGGCTGCGCTGGCTGCGGTTCGGCTTGAAGCGTGGCGCCCCTTTGGAAGGATCACTCTCGGCATGTTCTTCGACCTCAGGAGCCTCGTGAACACCGGACTGCTGTGCGTCAATCGAACTGCACACGGAATACTCCATGCTGGCAAGACTCATGTCATAATCATCCCGCACGGTGTTGCTGTGCTGCCCCTCCTTGACAGAGGCATTTGACCCACGCCCTACCACCATTGAGGAGAACTCTCGCTTCGAAGTGCCAGCTATGCTAGCAGTCTTCTGTGGTGGTGGCAGCGTAGGTGGGGCAGGAATGTTCATGCGTGGTGAGGTCTTTTGGGGGACGGTGCGCGATTCGCTGTCGTCGCTTGTGGCGTCGGTGTCCTCTGTTGTGGATGGAGGGAGGACACGTGGTGGTGCCTTTCGCTTGTGCCGTGAAGAGCTTACCTCCGGTGCTTCCTGTGGCGGAGGGAAACCCCGCGGTTTATTCGTGGCGTCTTTGTTGCGTGGAGAACGGAGAGGTGCTGGTGTGTCTTGCTGGTCCAGATGTGCTGTGCTGACAGTGGTGAAGGATTTCTTTGGTTTTAGCCCTCCCTCTGCTTCATTTGGATCCTGCTGTGGAGGGAAACCTCGTGGTTTGTTTGCCACATCTTTGTTGCGTGGAGAGCGGAGCGGTGCGGGCGCATCTTGCTGGTCCAGATGCGCTGTGTTGACTGTTGTGAAGGATTTCTTTGTCTTCAACCCTCCTTCTATTTCGTTTGCATCTTGTGATGGAGGGAAACCTCGTGGTTTATTCGTGGCGTCTTTGTTACGCGGAGAACGAAGCGGTGCTGGTGCATCTTGCTGGTCCAGATGCGCTGTGCTGACCGTCGTGAATGACTTCTTTGTCTTCAACCCTCCCTCTATTTCATTTGCATCCTGCTGTGGAGGGAAACCCCGCGGTTTATTCGCCACATCATTGTTACGCGGAGAACGAAGCGGCGCTGGCGCATCTTGCTGGTCCAGATGCGCTGTGCTGACTGTTGTGAAGGACTTCTTTGTCTTCAACCCCCCTTCTATTTCATTTGCATCCTGCGGTGGGGGGAAACCTCTGGGTTTATTCACGGCGTCTTTATTACGCGGAGAACGAAGCACCGGCGCATCTTGCTGGTCCAGATGCGCTGTGCTGACTGTTGTGAAGGACTTCTTCGTTTCGAGACGGCTTCCCTTACAGGGAGGGGTGTTACGCTTACTATCACACGGGGAAGGGAGCGGCTGGCAGTCCGTCTGGGCTGTACGGAAGGTTGTAAACGAATTATGCTGCGGCAACTTGATGGACACTGCCACATCATCTCTGTCATCCCTACCCTTTAGGACCATAGACCTTGTAGAACGAAGCTGGAACTGCGCCTTAGAAGCGTGCCTTTCATGCTCTATGGTGGTCACGTCGCCCTGCTCCTTCGCCTTTGTCCCTACTTTCAGCCCACGAAAGCTTTTTCTCGCTGCGGCTTTCATATCCCGAGTGTTTTCAAGACTCTTTCTGCGGAAAGAATTTCTCGGTTCTAATGGTGGGGTAGTAGGGGTAACGCAAGCTTCTGACTCTTCGTCCTCGGAATCTACGTCGTTTATTTCAATGACGTTAACAGAGACAACACTGGTACGCTTCTGCATCTTGCTTGCAGTTCTTGCAATACGGAACGAATGATGCGACGGCATTTTCGTCAAATCCCGCTGCGAATTTCTCATAAACAACAACGGATCCTGCCGGACGTCCTCCCCTTCCGTTGTGGCTCGCAAATCCCTATACGATCGCTTCTGCGCCACGGAAACCTGCCGTACCAATGTCTTCTCATCCCCCCCCTTCAGCTGCGGTGGTGGGGCATATTGAATCTCCGACTCCGCACCAGACAGACTACTCAACATAGTCCCTTCGGAGCTCATACTCCCAGTAGGGGAGAGGGGTCCTCCGTGGACCAACATTGATGCGCAAGGATTGTTCGAGTATAGACTGGCATCAGGAGATTTCTCGGAGGTGTCGTGAATGACAAAGCTTGGAGTGACCTCCAGCATGTTAGTAGGGAGCCCTCTTCGAGATTCCCCATTCCCCATGGAACACTGTGCGTGGGTGCGTTCCAATGCGGACAGCTTTTCTTGGAGGAACTTCGCAGCGGTGAGGGTGGCCTCGTGTTTTGCCTCTGCATTATCGAGCGAGGTTTGTAGACGCGCAATCGAATCCCGCCTCGCCATCTCCTTGTATCCTTCTATCTCTGTATCCCGCAGCGCTATCTCCTCACACTGCATCGCAATCTCTTCAGCCTGTTTAGCAACAGTCGACTCTGATTTTTCATTTTCACCCCTCAAACTCTCGATCACCGCCATCTGCTTCTCCTTCACCGAACGAAGCTCTGCCAACACATCAGAAGAAGCCCTTGCATCTGATTGGTTTTGTTCTTTCAAAGCTGCAAAGGATTTTTCTGAAGAAGTCAGTTCCGTCTGAAGAATTTCCACGCGTTTAGCTAGGGCCTCAGCGCTGGGTGAGGTACCAGGGCGGGTGGGGTGGGTGTCAGAGCGAGGTGGGTGGGGTGTGTACTGTGCTGGGGGGTTCTCGGATTGTGTCGCAGCCTCGCGAAGCTTGGCCGAGGTGGTTTCGATCTCGGTCCATCGGGTGTGCAGTAAAGGCACCGCTTGGGCTGCTGTGGATCGAGCGGAGTGTAGGTTTGCATCTGTGACTGTCATTTTGTCTTCCTTTTTGGGTGGTTTGGTGGGTCTCGCTGGCTCCGCTCTGGTTCGGAGGAAAATGAAGTATCGGGTGAGAAGACTAATCTTGCAACGATTTGCGAGAACGTCTGTGGCACGCACCCCGGTCACCCGCCGTTTGTGCATCAGGAGCACTGTCGCTGTGTGGAGCGCTGCATTGCGCATTTCCGCGCGCTGCAGAAGGGCCTGCGTTTGCATGAGCTGCACCTCCCATCCAGCGTCCTCATCCACGACAGGTGTGCCTGCCCGTACGGCCTCTGCATCCAGCGCAATGTCTTGCAAGGCACGACAGGTGTCAGCAATGCCCTGTTCCTCTCCCCCAAGAAGTGACAAGAGACTCCCCTCTGGGGTCGCCCCTTGTTCACTCATTTTTTTTTTTGTGTGCTATGTTTCGTTCATTTTCCTGAGGGAGGTGAAGGGAGGGAAGGGAAGGGAATGGGAGAAGGGATGAATCTTGTTGGTTTATCAAAGAAAAGGATCAGATTTTCTAAACATCATTCCTCTGGGAAAAAAGCTAGTAAGCGTTTTCCTTTTTTCGTTGAACGCAGCCAAAGGATTTTTTTTTTTTGAAATCCCAAAATTCACCTTAGTTTTTCTTTGTTAACCATCCTATGTTTTTTTACACACCCTTCCATTATGTATTGCACTGTATTATTTACTCCACCTTCAACAAAGACCGTCATCAGACAAGGCTTCATTGCACCTCTTGCAGGGGGGCTTTTTCTTCGGGTTAGGTTTTCTTCTGCTTCTTCTCCTTTCCCCCCCACCACCACCACCACCACCACCACCATCACCCCATATTCACTCCAACAACACACAACGTAATGCGGAGATTAGTCGAAAAAAAAAACGGATCAGACTGTCTCTGCTTCCTTCCCCTCCACTTCGCACACCATGCCTACGGGTTGCGTGAAAAGCTCTGTCTCCACCTCGATGCGTCTATTTTGCTCAAATTCCTCACATTTGTGCTCTGTGTACTCCTCTGTGTGACACCCCCCAACCTCCCCCTTTTGGTCCTCCTCTAGGTATCTTTCTGTGTCAGAGGCAGGCGGGAAGAGGGGTATGTGGTCTGCCTCTTCCTCGAGCGTTTCGTGTTGCAATGCTGCCCTGTGTTCTTGCTCTGCGATATGATCCATATCTTCTCCTTCCTCATCGAGCCACTCATGTTTATCTATATTTACGCTATGTCTGCTCTTCACTTTGTCTGTTGGCCATACTTCAAGCATTCTTGCTCGCGAGAATGGCCAGACCACTCCCAGAGCCTTCCCAATGACCATCCCTGCAGGAAACCCTCCATAACACCGTGAATCCTCTGAAAACGGCGGATTATCCCCTTCCACCCAGATATGCCCTTCAGGCACGGTGTAGCGCTCATTATAACCTCGTCGGGTGAATTTCTCGTCAAATGTATCACCGTCACGCCCGATCAGTCTTTTGATGATGCATTTCTCTGGGTCCGATGGGCTCCGATAAGTATACACAGCGCCTGCCTCAAGAATGCGTGATGGATATCCGGTTTTTGAAACCAGAACGTATTCGTTTTCAGATTCTGACAGGGTAGGGAGCATGGAACGTCCACTGACTTTGCATATGTCCACGTGGCTTGAGACGTAGCACCCACCCAGCCATCCAAACGCAAAATATTTCAAATCCCCAACAATAAGGCGTTTATGCCAAGCCATACCACAAAATGGGGTTCTGTAAAAAAAAGGGTGTGATAGGAGGGGGGGGTAAGGGAAGAAAAGTTGAGAGATGAACCGAAGCCTCGCGTGCTTAGTCACCTAAAAGAGAATCTGAAAAAAATGCAATATAAGAAAGAAAGTGACGTTGTTGATGCAGGCGCACCTCCTACTGACCCACGTATGATGCCAGCCATCCGGATGAAAGCACAAAGTACCCTGCGGCCAACAGCAGAAGATGTAAAAGGAAACCTAAGTAGACCTACCCGTACCGTAAGAGAACGAGGGCGGTACACAACCGCTCGACAGCCGGCGGCCCACTTTCCGTTGAAGAGTTGTGAGCTTACAGGTACTGCAGTTCGCCGCACCCAACGCTTGATGCACGATAGTCTTCAGAAAAGAGCAGAAACCAAAGAAAAGGTGCCAGTGGTCGCGCTAATTATGGGAAAAAATGGGGAAAAAATGGATTTCGGGTACGGAAAAACGTTCCTTGAAAAGGTTAGCTGGGGAGGCCCGGAAACCCCGTTTTGTGGCATTTCCGGGCCAATCCCGGCTTGTGGTGGGGTATATACGGAAAAATGGACAAAATTTTAGTGACTTAAATTTTCGCAAAATATGAACCCATACTCGTAAACAAGGGTCATTTTCAGGAAAATTCGGAAAATTCCGAGATTTGGAAGCAATTTTTCTCCTGAAAATCAGTGGGTTTTCAGCCCCAAAACATACCGCGATTGGAATTTCCGGAATCCGTCCGCGCTGTGGTGGGGTCACTTTGCCGAAATGGCCAATTTTTTGGTTTTGGTCAAAATCCATGTGGGTAAAGAGGGCCAATGTAAATCCCACAACCAGATTTTCTCTCCCTGATCCTGACGTCTTGCAACATGAAAATGCGCGAAAACACCGGCATTTGCATTTCCGGAATCCGTCCGTTCTGTGGTGGGGTCAATTTGCCGAAATGGACAAGTTCTTGGTTTTGGTCAAAACCCGTCAGTGTAAGGTAAAGGGGGCAAGTGTTTGCCTGTAGAAACTGGAAGGGAACAGGCAGCGCCGCAGGCGCACGGTAACCAACTTTTTTTTTTTTTCCTTTTCTTTTTTCTCCTCTTTCTTTTGACTTTCCGAGCCAATTGCGTTCCACGGCGGGGTCACATGTATATGCAAGTCCACTATGTGGTGGTCTTACTCAACAATATTAGAACTTCTGGTTTCTTAATGAAATCCCTGTACTGCAAAAAAAAAACGTTCCTACCAAAACCCCCAAAAATCCCGGGATGAGGGATGGACTTTAGCGCGAGCTCTGAAAGGTGGGCTATAGTTTTTTTTTTTGTTAAGTTTCGTATGGTAGGTGAGGGGGGAAGAGGGGGAAGGGGGGGTGAAAGGGGGGAGGGGGAGGGGGAGGGGGAGGATTGCTCAAACGCAATCGTTAGTTAATAATGTCACCACCACCTCCACCCCCCCTTACCCATCTTCTCCTCTTCTTTTTTTAAATGTGTTTTGTTTTTTTGTGTTTTATTTTTTAGTGTTGGACAATCACCACAGTCAAACATAAAGAAGGGAATTGTACAGTATTTGGTGTTCCTGCAACACCTGTCAAGGACATGTCAAGATAAGGCCCCTCCGGAACACCAGTATTACTTAAAATCGCCCCATCATTTATTCGGCAAGCCGGAAATGTGTCGTTCTTCAGAGGGGCTTTTTTAGTTTGCTCTTTTTTTCTTTTTCTTAGCCTTTTTTTTGTAAATTTATTGGAATAGTGTAGTTGCCCCGCCCCTCATGCAAACACCTCCCTCTCCTTTCCCCCCCATTCCACCTTTTAGCATTTTTTTTTTGTGTTTTTTTTTTAAACCCGTATTTTTTTTCCCCGCTTTGTTTTTTTTTTCTTATTTGAAAACTTAATATAGTTGTATTAGTGTAGACACCCGAGGATGAACTCCACTATTCAACCTTATTTATTTGGTCCCCCACGAAAAGAAAAGAAATAACAGCTTCGCTGGTCGGCATCATTTTGTCACCAACAGACGAAGTTATCCCAGCTTTTCAAGGGTGCCGTTTTATGTATTTATAACCTGTGGCTAGGCGGGGCTAAAACATTACAAAAAAAGTAATAAAAAAAAAAAAACAGGGACAAGGAAAATAGGTCACACACAGACACACCCTCCTTTTTTTTCTTCAATTTTTTAATACCTCTTGAAGCCTTCTATCAGAGCTGTTGGTAATGGTAATGTGTTAGATTATCGACTTTTTTTTTTTTTTTGGATTTCCCATCGTCCCTCCCACCCCATTATGTGTGCGTGTATCGACACCTATCCTGTGTCCCTATTTGTTTTTTTTTTTTTGAATCGCTCACGTAACAACTTTGTTCATTGTATTTAAAAGGTTTGTAATAAGCTAGTTTTGTTAGGGAAAAAAAATGGGGTGGGAAGTGGGGAGGAAGGCAGCAGGACCGTCCGGCGGAATGACGCGAAAGTGGGGGAACGAATGAAGTGTTTCGATCCCATAGCCTTGCGGCTGTCTCTTTCTAATCGCGCTTCAAGGGGACCACTTCGCGCGTTACGCCTTCCTTCGTGATGACGAAGACCTCCATAGCGTCACCTGTGGGTGGAGTGGGTAGGTAAATGATAGCCTATGGTAGTATTCCGCAAATATCCGCAAACCCGTATATGGTAGTCTATGGTAGTGTACTTGCAGCACCATGTGTGGGTGAATTGTGATCGTATCCGTGAGAGCTTGTGCGAGTTAGTGCGAGTTAGTGGAAGTTACTGAGAGCTTGTGGGGTCCTGTGCTGTAGTATCTCGCACGGTACAGACAGTACAGACAGTACAGACAGTACAGACAGTACAGACAGTACAGACAGTACAGACAGTACAGACAGTACAGACAGTACAGACAGTACAGACAGTACAGACAGTACAGACAGTACAGACAGTACAGACAGCTTAGTGAGAACCCATCATGCTTTCACCCCAAAAAACTAAGATCTCAAAACAGGGGCTCTTCACCCACATCTAAGATCTTCTGAAAACCATGACCCAATATTTGTAAAAGACCTAATACCCTCACATACCGGTTTCGATTTCTCTTTCCGCTGCAGACGTCAGGGCGTCCTTTGCAAGGTCGACCGCCTCCTCGACTGTGATCTCTGTGTTTGGCCCCTTGCCTGCTTGGTTGTATCTTTTGAGCGCGGAGTCGAGAATTGGCTCCACAAGATGGGCACCCGAGCCTGTCGAGACGGCAAGACGACGCTCTGTGCACCCCACCACGTCGTAGCTGTAGACGTGCCCAGAACCGTCTGCGTCAACTCCGGCCAGCACGTTGTATGTGTACAGAGGGAACATGCGTCGGCTGTACAGGGTGTTTGTGATAGTCTGGCGGATGCAGGTCAGGGAGGCCACCTTCTTGTTTTTGTATTCGTACCACTGGAAGCGGTGGGACAGCATCTTGTGCAAATGGTTTCTGTCGGCCATCATGCCAGAGCTGGCGAGCACGGTGTTGCCTGGAAGCTCGCAGCACTTCGAGGTATCGCGGTCCATGATGGAGTACCCGTTGCTCATCCGGGTGTCTGCCGCCACCACTGCGAAGTCCTTCCCGGCGATTGCAAGCGAAGTGCCTCCATTGTCCTGGTACGGCGACCATCCGTGCAGCTGCTTGTACCCGTCCTGGGTCACGTCATCCTGCAACACTGCATGTTCGGCCCTAACTGTTATCGACGGCTGTCCCGGGAGCACTGCAGCCATATTTGCAAAAAAACAAAAAAAAAAACAAAAAGCGAAAGGAGGAGAGAGAGAGGGAGGAGGGAGAAAAAAAGGGGTTTTTTGTGTTTCTGGTATGGTGTTGTGGGGGGGAGGGAAGGGAGAGAGAGAGAGAGAGAGAGAGAGAGTGAGTGAGTGAGTGAGTGATATAAAAAGGGGAGGAGATGGGGAATTTCTTTTGGTTTTGCGTTCACGAAAAAAGGAAGAAAAGGGAAAAACGTAATAAAAAAAGGAGGGAATTTTTTTTTTTTGAGAGGCGGGAAAATGCCAAGACTCAGGGGCAATGTGAGAGAGAAAAAAAAAGACCGGAGTATTGGTCAGGTGGGGGGAATGGAGGATGGTTTGGAAAACAGGGAGGAAGAGGGAGAGAAAAAATATTGGCGGTGGGGGGTGGGTTGCCAAAAAAAAAGGAGGGATAATGATGGGCGGAAAACCCGGAGAGGGCGGGGGCTTCTGGAGGGGGGGTATATTTTTTTGTGTTCTGGGAGGGGTTTTTTTTTGGGGTGCTTTTGTAGACATTCCATACTAACACATAGGATTGTGGGAAAGGGAGTGAGAGGGTAGACAGGAAAGGGGAGGAGGCTGGATACTAGGTGAACTAGAGGAGTAAAAAAGGAGGGTGTGGGGGGGAAGGAACAGATTGACAAGGTGATCCTAAGCCTCTCTTTGTGCTTAGTTGCCAAAAAGGAATGGGGGGGGGGGGGGGGGGTTTTTTGGTCAGAACCTAAGTCTCGTTGTGCTTGGGCCCTTCAGAACAAAGGTATTTCAACATATATTGAAAGTATAGGAAAAGGGATCAAAATGGTCCCATCTCTTTTAGAAAAGAAGAGAAGAAAAAAAAAAAAAAAAAAACACACACCCAATTATGGTGTGATCACCAAACCGATTCTCCGTGGTTCTCCCGAAGGTGCTCCGGTAAGGGGGCTATAGCCCCTCGCAGTTCTCCGTGGTTCTCCCACGGGTTGTCTGTACCCCCTTGAATCACACCAAATAAGGTTCTACTAAACTTGCGGCTTTTCACACAAAAAAAAAAAAAAAAAAACAAAAAAAATGGGGCAGGAAAATGAAGGCGGGTTTGTGGTCAGATGTCACACTGCGGGGGAGGTTTTTTTTTTTTTTGTGGCCACGCATTGTGAACATTGAAAGTGAAGATGGAAGAAAAAAGAAAATGCTACAAATTGTTTCATATACTAACTATTCTACTGAATAGAAGGTATAATAGGGTGAGGTACAAAAAAAAAATACCGTAGTCGGAAAAATGTTGCAACGTAAAAATGTTGGAACGTAAAAATGTTGTAACGGAATAATGTTGTAACGCTGCGGATCGCGGGAAGTTGTAACTTTATTCCGTTACAACATTTTTATGACTGGGGTGAACTTTGTCTTAGGGATTTTTTTTGGAACAGTCGGCATAATCCCCAACCTCACACACCACACCCCAATTTCAAGCCTATAATTAGTGTTTCAGGTTTTTCGACGTCCTCCCCCACCCCTCACCCAAATAAAAAATGAAACAAATGGGATTAGCCCAATTCTGCAAGCGCCGCAATCCCCACGAGCCTGTTTCGGAAGGAGGAGATGCCCCCAACCTGGCGTTCCTTGCTGGTAGCGCCGCAAGCGCAGTGGGGCTAGACGACAGCACATCTCGTGCTGTCGCAAATGAGGTCAGCGCTGCAAGCAGCACGCGAGCGGGAAAGGCTCTCCCATGTTAATACTCATTTTTCCTCAATTGTCAATGGTGCTGACCGTGCTGATGACAATAACAATCCATCTCTAGTTTTGTTCACTTTTGTGCCTCGTTCTAACTAACCGGCACTGTACAGATTGTAAGACGTCTGGCCCCTGCTTCGCTCGGACCAAGTGCTTTTCATGTGCATACCCCTTGCCCTGTCCAGTTTGATGTGGAACAAAAAAAGTCGAGCCTACGGCTAAGTTGAACAACACCAAAAAAAAAAAAAAAAAACATCATCCCCCCGCCCCCCGCCCTTTTTTCACCACCGTCAGAGGCACAAGATTTTTCTTTTCAAAAACCACCCCCGCACCAGCAAAAATCCCTAAGACAAAAATACCTCACCCTCGTCACCACGTCCTGGGCTGGACGTTAAATTGCATCCGGGGGCCCTTTTGTGGCACTCCTCCTGAAACTCTATGAAGGTCTGACCTGAGGGTAAAAGGTGCTGGGTATGCTACCCTGGGTGCTGAAGGCAGGCACACAACATGTGTGGAGGGACCTGCAGAGCCCTAGCCAGTGAAGCCAAGGAGGCCCCCCTAGGAAACTAGGGAACGGATTGGAAGAGACCTCGCCGGTAGCCGGGAACCCTCCCTGGGCTAGTACAATGATGAAACTTCAATCTAAAGTCCACACCCATGTGGCGGCCGCTTTGGCATGCGTCTGTAAGGACAGCCTTGACTGATACTTTCTGTATTAGCACACGATTGCCTCCCTGAAGGCTACGTAGCTACCTGAGTACAAAAAAAAAAAAATAAACCCCAAAAAAATGTTGTAACGGAATAATGTTGTAACGCTGGGCCATTTTTTCCAGCGTTACAACATTATTCCGTTACAACATTTTTCCGACTACGGTAATTCTTTTTTAAAAAAAGGCAAGATAGCAAATACCCATCTTTGAAGTTGTTGTTGTTGTTGATTTTTCCTAGTTAGTAGCTCTGGTGACATAGCATTGCGTTGTTCTGTGTGGGCTAGCCAGGTCTTGCAATCCGACAGTTTTCATGCGATAGTTGTAAACTTGAAAAACGGAACAAAAAAAAATAATAATTAGATCATATCGATTGGTCAAAAATCTAGCGTTTTCAGAGGCACCACAGAGGAAAGGTTGGAAAAAAAAAAATAATGTCTGGTACTGCCTCTCACTAGTGTGTCAACAATATTTTCAGAAAAATAAAAAAATAAAAATTTCGTTTCACATACTTTCCATTCAACGAAAAGAAAGTATTTAAGAAATCTCGCGATACAAAAGATAAGCAGAAAAGAGTTTATAAGATGACCCTAAGCCTCTCGCGCTTAGTCACCTTAAGATAACTTTGTATGGGTGTGCCTCTCGTGCACACACACACATACAAAGTAAAAGAGCATATTTTTCGGTCAGTATTACATTCTCCAGTAACACAAAAGACGCTTGTTCACAAAGTCATTTTGATAAAGACGAAAAAAAAAAAACATCGGAACTAAACTTCAGGATATGACAATAAGAAAGAAACAGAAAGGGGAATAAGTTTTTTTTTCGCTTCGTTTCTTGCTAAAGCAGCTGTGATTTTTTTTTTTTTTTTTTTTTTTTTTTTTGAAAACTCTGGCAAAAAAGAGAGATGTATCATCATTGCAATACCATTGCTTGTCAATGGCATACTTCAATAATGTCCCTTTTTTCCTTTCACTGAAGTGCGGAGTTGGTTGTGGTGTGTGGAAAGAAAAAGGGGGAAAACATAACTTAGTCATTCCCGAATTCCTAATTCCTATTTCCTAAAAAAAAAAATTGGTATTTTTGTAAAACAAACAAACAAACGAAATAAATAAACAACAAAGAAATTAAACTTGAACAATGGCTGTGCCCAAGACACAACACACAAAAAGGGCACGTTCAAAGTAAAGAGCATCACTGCGAAGCAGCCTTGTGTAGGGGCATGGTGCTAACACACCCGACAGGTCGGCTGTCGCTAGTATTATTTTTGTTTCATTGGGAGAGATTGATGCATTAATGAACAACAGGTTTTGTCACTCAAATAAAAGGGCTGTGACATAATTGGGTATAACGCTCAGACGCAAACAAATGTATCCTGTTGCGTTTTTTTTCTTCTTCTCAGATAAATTGTAGTGTCATGCAAATAAAAAAGACAGTTGACTTGAAATACAAACCCCTCTCATGACAGTGTACCTAAACAAATAAAAACATCTTTCATCAAAGCGCAATAAAACCAGCACACTCCAATAAAAGAGAAAAAGAACAGAAATCCTAAGAGGAGATTTCTTTTCCTTCACAAGGAAATGCTTTGGTGTTGTTTTTGCGTATTGCTCCTTTCACAATGTTTTTTTTTGTTTGATTATATACTGTCACTAGATAGCAGCCACGATTTATTTTTTTCTTTCGCAGGATCCTTAAAAAAGAGAGCAAATAGAAGGTACGCTTCGCAGTTCCTTCAAAAGCTGATGAGAAAAAAATAAAGTCCAGATGACAATAATCATTTCTAAAAAATATT
This sequence comes from Rhynchopus sp. YZ270_cl-10, assembly GCA_964035575.1. Taxonomy (NCBI): domain Eukaryota; phylum Euglenozoa; class Diplonemea; order Diplonemida; family Diplonemidae; genus Rhynchopus; species Rhynchopus sp. YZ270_cl-10. The sequence goes on from OZ037885.1 coordinate 547,491, forward strand.
TCAACATGCGCTTTCAATAAATTGATAGCATAGGAAGAAGAGGGATCAACAAAAATGTTACAAACTAAAAATTTTAAAAAAAAAAATGGTGGTTGAAACGTTCCGAAACGCATCTCAGTCGAGCTCATGCAAAGGGTGGGACGTGAGTGGCCAAAAGGAAAAAAAAAAAGTAAACAAAATGATGAATAGCAGTAGTAGAACACCATTCAATCAGAAAATAAAGTGCTTTGTAAGAAAAGAAAAGAAAAGAAAGGTAGCTGAAAGTGCAACCACCTCTGACGGACGCAGACACCGGAACAACAACAACAACAACACAAAAAAAAAAAAAAAAAAAAAAAAAAAAAAAAACCTCCATCACCCTTACCCATTTCATTTCATTTCATTTTGTATGAAAAAGCCGCAAGAATAAAATACCACTTTTTTCTCTTCTTTTTTCCAAAAAAAAAGACCCAATTTTGAATCAAAAAATCAAGCTAATAGCCTGAAAAAGAGAGAAAAAAAATCATTTTCATATACTTTCGAAAGAGAACCCAAAAGCACAAAAAGGACGTTCAAAACCGATACATCCTAAAAAAAAAAAAGAGGAAACCAAATGAGAAAAGGAGGAGTGTGGGGAAGGGGGCATTGTTGATTTAAAACCAACACACTTTCTTTTTTTTCCCCCCCTCCCTTCTTGGGACTATGAGAGTGGAGAGGTGGAGGTGGAGGCTGTGGAAGGGTGGAGAGGTTTGCTAAGGTCTTTGGGGATTTTTTTTTTTTTTTTTTTTTCTTTTTTTTCGATTGTAACCTACCGAGGTAGGCGTGATGCTGACCACACGATAGTTTTTGGTAGTCTTATTTTTATATAATTTTTGAGAAATAGAGCAAAAGAAGGAGAGAGAAAAAAAGAGAAAAATAATTTTACGAGATACTTGAAATACAAAGCCCTCTTCGTGAACAGTGTACCTTTGGTACATGACCGGATCTACCGGGGTGTGGATCCCCAATCATGCATGGCTGGGAGGGGTGTATTATTTGCTATTGTTGTTTTCTGTATTGCATCAACAACTGTAGGTTTTAACTACTCAAATGTCACCCAAGAAGGGGCTAGGACGCTCTACAGACATTGGCATTATTATTTTTTTTCTCCTTTTTTTGAAAACTTGGTTGCATTAGTCCTAGAGTGTGCTCCACTATCCTTTTTTTTTTTTTCTGAAAAAAAAGGGGAAATATGTTGGAATTCGTGACAACCCCTTTCTTCTGTGTGAACAAAGGCACCACCAAATACCAATTAGGTTAGATAGAAGCACTGTATTTACCTGCCTCCCTTTTTGTGGAAAAAAAGGGGGTCAAGGATAGGCTAGAAGAGTGCCCTAAGGAAAAGAGGAAAAAAAAAGCTTTTTTTAAGATAACCCTAGGCCTTACTGCGCTGTGGTCATCAAAAAAAAAAGATAATGAGATAATGAAGTGGCTAGAGGGATAGGGGGAAGAGGGAGGGTTGCGTGAGGAAAAAATAAATCTTTCTTCGAGAACATACGTAGTCAAGTGGGAGGGGGGGGGGGGGGGGGGGGGGGGAAAGAAAAGGAAAAAAAAAAAAAAATGTAAGATGCATGTGACTCTCGTGCGCACACATCTCCAAAAAAAGGCGGTGCTGAAAAGGCAGGGGAGAAACGCTATTTTCTTTTTACAGACACGAATCCAAGAAATCTCCGTTATTTCGGGTACTAAGATACCTTTTTTTTCTTAGTGGGGTCTCGTGAAAAGGGTCTGTGTGTGTGTGTGTGCAACATAGCGAAGCTTCCTTTTGTACAGCAGAAGAAAATAAAAAATAAAAGAGAAAAGGTTTTTGGAATGAAATCTAAGCTTTGCTTAGTTACCTAAAAGAGAAATATGTCTTGAAAGTGCTGATAACACGCCAAAAGAAGGTCTGTGCTGAAAACAGTATTCAAAAACACATAAGAACGGTGAAGGAAATCTGACGGGTTGACGAGGGGACGTAGTTGGCAACAACATAATTCACAAATAATGAGTAAATATTCCCGCACACGAAAAAAAATTGTTTTTACCCAATTATGGTGCTAAGGGGGAGGTCGATATTGTCAGGTAGCTGACAGGTTGTTGACCAATTTCCGGCACCAAATTGTACTGTTATTTTCTTTCAAAACACAATACAAATTCACAAAAATGTTGATCTTTGTGGGTTACCTGAGAATGTTTGTCCCCTCGCCAAAATCAGGTGGTTTTAAGGCGAAAAAAAACCAAATAAAAAGAAATGTGGAGAAGTCTGAAGAAGAAAAAAAAACTGACGAACGGGCCTCACGGTCACATTTGTAAGCAAGAAAGAGGGAAGGGAAAAGAGGAAGAAAGGGAACTGAAAGATGCGTGTTTTGGGGGGGTTGTCCCATTGAAATGGGAGCCCTCATGTGGACATCTTTCAGAAGGAAAAGGGTATTTCATATACTGTCTATTCTACTGAATAGGCGGTATAAAAGAAATAGGGTGCACTAAATGGACCCAAACCTTTTTAAATAGTTTGTTTCTGATTTTTTTTAGAAAAATAAAAAGAAAAAAAGAAAAGCGTAGATGAACCCAAGCCTCTCGTGCTTAGTCACCTAATAAAGAAGAAAATGATTGATAAAACGGTCCGATGTGAACCTTTGGTATATTTTGCTTTGTGGAAGAAAGAAACAGAAAAATGGGAATTGAATTGTGCATAAAGAAAAATCAAAAAGAAAAAGCTTGAAAAGAAAAAGTGCCTCTATGTGCACAGCTGTAAAAAGAAGAAAAAAAAAATGAACCATTTCGTGTGCTGAGTCACCAAAAGGCCATAAAAAATGAAAGATGAAAGGGCCTCGTAGGGACGTCATGGCACACAACCATCTTTTTCACAATCGTTATCGCTTGGAAAAAAGAGGAAAAAGAGAGAAAAAGGGTGTGCAAATAAAAATGGCAAAAACAAAAACAAAACAAAAAAAAATGTCGCGTAACTGATACTCTGCGTTCTTGGCAAGATCTAAAACTAAAAAAAAGGCCGAAAAAAAAAAAGGGGGGACCTACAAAGAAAGAGAAATAGGATTGGTAAGATGATTCAAAGCATCTCTGTGCTTAGTCCCTTGAAAAAATATCGGGTAGGGACAGGAGGACAGATCCGTCTTTGATCAAACCGAAGAAGTTTATTTTTGGGATCGGCACGGGAAGAAAAAAAAAACGGGATTTTTTTTTTACGGTGCAAAGAAAGAAAGAAAGTAACCAAAGGTTGTTTTAAAACATATATCTGCAGAACTTTTAACAGAGCATCGCGACAGGGAAACAATAAATGGGGTCGTTTTCTATCCAAAAAAAAATGAAACAACTTTTTTTTTGGTTTTTTGGTGCTTCCCGGGGGGTATGCATTTCACAAATTTTCAATTCAATTCACAACTTTTCACAACTATTCACAACTTTTCACCACCCTTTTTTTCTTCGTTGGTGAAGCTTTTAAATGCCGGCATTTGCATTTCCGGAATCCGTCCGGCCAGTGGTGGGGTCAATTTGCCGAAATGGACAAGTTCTCGTCATTTCCGCACAGTGCACAGTACACAGGTACACAGGTACACCACATCACGTTCTATCTTGTGAAGCCCAGCATACCCCTCAATGGGTGGGTCACCACCCAACCCAAAAAAAACCCCCCCAAAAAAAAAAATCAATTCACAACTTTTCACAACTTTTCACAACTTTTTACAATTTTTCACCATTTTTCACCAGCCTTCACAATTTTATAGCGGTTTTCGTGTTGTGAAAACTTGTGAAAACTTGTCACATTTTGTGAAAATTTGTGAAATGCATACCCCCCGGGAAGCACCATTTTTGATAGATTTTCTCGTTTGGGGGCTCCATCTTTTGAGAAAAGATAAATAAATTTTACTCTTTTCGTAGATTGAGAGAAATAAATTTGTGACCTGATATAACCTTTCATGATATCACCCTTTTGATGTCTGGGGAATTGTTGCATGTACTCGCTGGAAATATAATTTGAAAACTAAAACATAACTTTCAAAAACTTCTGATTCAAGAGAACAGAAATAAATTTGGAGAAGAAAAAAAAAATGAAAAAATTGGACCTGGCCATGGCAAATGATGGAATTAAAAAAAAAAACAAAACAATGAAAAAAAATGTTATTTTTTTGTTGATACATCTGTTGATTTAGTGCAGCTGCCAATAATAACTGTATAAATAAAAGGGGACCAAAAAAAAAAAAACCCAAAATGATTACTACATCACCTTTCGAACGAAATAAGAAGGTTCCCATAACAAACTAATAATTTAAATTTACAAAAATAACAAAAAAACAAAAAAACGACAGCACTTACATGGTCACGTGGCATCCAATTGAGGGCGTTGTTCATGATATCCCCTTTTTCTATTGATACGTCGTTGCAGTATAGGCGTATACAGCAAGACTATTTTTTTTTTTTTAGAACTGAAATGACGTGCGCCAGAGTACTGTTTATTTAGCGAGGGAGAAAAATGCAAAAATCATGATAACTGATAAAGGCCACTGATAAGCTTTTTTTTTGTTTTGTTTGAACCAAAGAAAAATGGTCGTCTTTTCAAATGACTGACACAAAGTTGTCGTAGATCAGGCACTCCGCTAGGTACTAAAGTTCTGTTGATTGTCAACAGAACTTTTTGAAAATGGGGAAAAAAAGAAAAAAAAAAAAAGTTCTGCTAAGTGGTTCAGACCCGTTCTACCTGTCAAAAAAGCTCAGGAGAAGAAGATATGGAGAGGTGAGTGCTCAAACGTCCCAAAAAAGTCAAAATCGGGCGTTGGTAAAAAAAAAAGTTGCGTACCGTGCGCCTGCGGCGCAAGCATGTACCCCACCAACGTGGACCATCAACAGAATATTTTCAAAATCGGAAATCCTAGCGGAGAGCCTGTCGTAGATGGAAAAAAAAAAAAAAAAAAATGAACAAAACGAAACACAGTCAGGAGAGGTGTCTACCTCATTCGCAATCCATTAGAAATAAACAAAGTGTCAATCCTCCGTTCCAACGAACATTAGGGGGTTACTCGTACACCATGTCGAGGGAAGGAAAGGCACCAAACAGGATAGTCCCAAAAGGTGAAAACGCGCAGCCACACTGCCCCTGACATAGCAAAAAGAGAAAAAAGAAAAAGATAATAAAAAGATGAAAAGCTTTTGAAAGAAAGAGAAAAAAAAGAAAAAGTGAAAGATTGGGCATTCTTTCAGGACAAAATCGTTGTTTTTTTTTGTTGTTGTAACAAGCAATGTCGGAGCAGGTAAAAAGATAAAAAAGAAAGAGCGAGAAGATAAACCAAAACCCAGAGGTAAGGCTCACCTTTGAAAACATGAAATAATAAACATAGAGCTGATAAGTGTGTACACCTCACTTTTTTCTCTTTACAAAACAGGAAAAGTGAATCTGATTTTTTTTTGTGAATAACTCACCGCGGGTACAACACGACAGCACAGCTTTAAAGAAAAATGCAAAGAAAAATAAAATCTGTGGCGAGCAATTTTTGTTAACACTCGGGTCTTTTTCATTAAAGCAGACGAACAAAGACGGTGGAACAAAGATACAAAGAAATAATAAGAAAGAAATTCATACACGACTGTGAAATGAATGCCTTGACTTGCCGCTTCACTGTTTGTAAGCCAACGGCGAACTCACAAGCAAAACCACAAGACAAGTCAATTACTTCACTGTCGTGCATACTTACTACTCTAGCAAATAGTAAGTTCACCTAAGAAAGAAAAAGGCGCTGTTTTTTGTTTTGTTTTGTTTTCCGGTGACGGTCAGCCACCCCTTGCTGCTGTTCTTTAAATAATAAATTTTGATGATATATGTAGAATAGCGCAGTTGCCACCCAAGCAGCAAGACCCACTTTTTCATTTCTATATCAATCCTATGTCGCCTGTAAGAGGTGGAAACATGCAACAACTATTTTAAAAAAAGGGGAAAAAGAGAAAAAAAAAACACTTGACTACGATTTGAGACTCGGGGAGAGGGTTTCAGAGGGAGAAAAAAGGGGGAAAATAACAGTTTTTTGTTTTGTTTTGTTTTTGCGTGGCATTTTGAACTAAATCTTCCTCAGAGGGGAGGGGGGGATAAAAAAATAGTAATCTCTCCAGCCTAATACTCTCACCTTTCCCTCTTCCTCAACTGATTTCCAACTTTTTGACGAGACGCGCTAGGAAATCTAGAATTAGGTGTTTTCTTGAATTTGAAGAAAAACAACTGACCAGAGAACCTTTTAGAGCAAGCATCAACGGAAAAGAGGGAGCCGAAGGAGAAAGGGAAGGGAATAGCATATGGTCCTGGTTGGTGGAGAGAGACCTGAGGGAGGATGTGTTCTTCTAGCCATGGCAAAAATGTGGGGAGGGGGTTTTGAATGGGTTTTTATGAAGTTTTTGATATATTTGCTTTTTTGTGCTTTTGTTTGCTTTTTTGTTTGTGGAGGGGGGTGAGGGAGAGGGAGGGAGGGAGGGGGTATAGGCACTACCGAGACTGCTATTTTGTTGCTGCTGCAAAAAAAAAGATAAAATAAAAATAATGTAGCATCTAAGCCAGAGCTTAGAATGTCATCTTTTTAGAGAATTGGAGGGGTAAGATAACATTATGAAAACTTTGTGTGGTATATTTTTTTTTGAGAAAATAAAAAAAAGGGGGGAGTCGTGTGAAAACTATGTGTGGAAGAGGGGTAGAGTGGCTGCTTTCTTCAAGAGTTGGTAAGGTTTGTTCTACTCTTGTGGGTTGCCGGCTTACGGAAGCGACTTCCCAATTTGCCGCATGTTTCAAGGGGACTACGTTATTTTTATGTATCACCTTGAAAACAAAAAAAGACAAAAAATTGTTCACGAGAAAAATCAGAGATATGCCAAGAAAGGGGTGACAAATGAGCCTTGGTGGGGTAACACACCAAAAAAATTGTGGATTTATTTGTCCAATGTTCACTTTGTTGTTTTACGTTATTGTTTTTTTTGCAGACTAATATAGAATAACTGCCTTTTCCCTCTTCCCCCTTTTTTTTGAGAAAAAAAAGGGAAGAAAAAAAAAAACGGTTCAAGAGAAAAGAGAAAAGAGCACTCATATTAGGCTCTCTCTGTGCGTCGATGTTTTTTTGATTAATCGTTAGTTGACTAATTCAGTAGAATAGATTTACAAAGGAGGATAGATTGGGGAGATCCGGGTGCCCGCAACAACAATATTCACAAGCAATCACAAACAAAAAATCCTATTCATGTGATTTTTTGTGAATATTATTGTTGCGGGCACCCGGATCTCCCCATAGATTTTTTTTTTTTTTTTTGGAAAAATCTATTCTCGCGTGGTCCGACTATGCACTATAGCATTTTCTTGTTTTTTTTTGTTTCTGAAAAATCCTATAAAAATCGTCTTAAAATAGTTCACTGTTTGTTTTTTTTTGAAAAATGATGTACCTTTGACGTACAAATCTAAAACATTGGAGCATTTTGCAAAAAAATCTAGGTGAGGTTAGGCACCTTTTTTGCTTTTAAATTTTTTGTAACTTGAAATACAAAGCCCTCTCGAGACAGTGTACCTAAAAAAAGGGGGGGAAAAGGGGGGGGGAAACCTTCCTCGGGATGGGGATTAGCCCAAGCCTTTCATACGCTTGGTCACCTTTTTCCAAGCAAAATATTTTCAGATGAACGTGTGTTTCTCGTGCACAGTGCACATAAACGCATATTGTCTGAAAATACTACAAGAACATGCATATTTTTTTTTTGAAACAATATTACCCGCGCCAAGTGGGAGATAAGGCACAAATAAATCATTCTCAAGGGAGGGCATGTTTGTTAAGGGGGAAGGCATGTTGATTACATAAAAAAGGGGGGTGATAATCGAAGTACATTTTGTGTACCAGGCATTTGAGTAAGAAATGAAGCGCAAAGCGCAAGGTTGGGAGAGGGAGGGAATGTGATTTTTTTTGTGAGCGTTCTTTTTTTTTTGATAAATTGTTAGAGTAGTGTAGTTGCCACAGTTGTGTAAATCTCCACTGTCATTTTTTTTTGAAAACTTCAGGTTTTTGGAATTTTCCTATATAAAAAAAAAATTCCCGGTTTTAAAAAATTCCCGAACAAGCCTGAAACTTGGTTGTATTAGTGTTGACATCCGAGGATGAGCTCTACTAATTTTTTTTTTTTGCTTTTTTTTTCGAAATAGAGCAGGGGGTAATTGCATCGCATAAAAAGAGGGTTGGAGGGAGGATGTGTGGTTTCTTGGTTTCGTAAAACTATTGTCATCAATCAGCAAATGACCTTTACGAGAAATGACAAAAAAAAAAAAAAAAAACAATGTATTTTTTAGTAGAATCACCGTATCACCCTTTCAGGGTTCCGTAAAATGTCACTGTTTTTGTTTTTGTTTGTTTGTTTTTTCTTGAATAATTGACAACGTGTAGACACCTCGCTTTCTTCTCGTGTAAGCTCCACGTATTTTTTCCTATTTTTTTGAAAATATTTTGGTAAAATGTATGCCTGAGGACCCATCATGATGGGGTATGCTCACATTATTTCTTTTTGTGGTTTCAACAAAAAAAAAAGGGCACACACGCACAAATAACACCATGCCAAGCAAGGCAGGTTCTAAAAAAAAGAAGCAAATTTTATGAGATGAACCTAAGCCTCTCGTGCTAAATGACAAAAAATAAACTTTTTCAAAACGATCACCTCAATCCTTTTAAAAAACAGACAAACAGGTCAATCAAAATAATGTTGTGTTTTTTTTTTTTTTTTTCTGACCTGCAAATTAAGAGAAAAAAACAATAATGCAATAACCAACCAGTACACAAGGAGAAGAGATTCACGATAACAGAGAAAGAAAAAAATGGGGCAAAAAAAAAAAAAAATGTCACGAAGAATAGACTAACAATCAGAGAGAAGTTTATAAGATGAACCTAAGCCTCGATGTGCTGAGTCACCCAAAGAGAAAAAAAAAATATTTCGTATGATTGCTATTCTACTGAATAGAAAATCAACGACAAAAAAAAAAAAAAATGCCAACACACAGAAGAAAGGAGAAAATAAGCAACCAAAAAAAACCCCCCCATCCCCTCATCTTCTCTCACACATTCCAAATTAAAGAATTGGCTGAAGAGAAATAAATCAACAAGGAGAGACGGATTGAATGGGTTTTGAATGAGAAAAAAAAAATTGATATGTTTGCTTTGGGCTCTTGTTTTGTTTTTATTTTGTTGTTTTTTTTTTGCAGGGTGTTTGCTGTTTGTTTTTTTCTCTTTTTAGAGAAAAAACAAAGGGGGTTTAGAGAAGGGGTTTACCCTCCCCTATATTAAAAAAAAAAAAGAATCACAGAATGATGGAATTGAGACCACCCATAATGTATTCTGTCTTTTTGACATTTTCAATACTGGTAAGATGGAACGCACACCTCTTTCACAAATTATTACTTTTGACAAAACATGCCAGACATATTTGAGGCGAATGCAAAAAAAAAAGTCACGCATTTTTTTTTGAAGGGAGAATATAGCAGAGTTTGTTCCTCCATTTCGGGAGTGAAGAAAATTAAGATTATTTTTTTTTTGAAAAAAAAAAAAAATGGAGTAAAAAAAAAGCACACTCCCCATACCATGTAAGCAAGAACGGGGGAAACCCCTGAGAACACACAGCAGACGTTAATCGCGAGGCGATCAAATGTAGGACGGTATTGTTTGTCAATGCCGATTTTTTTTTCTCCTACAGGTGAAAGAGTCTTGCGGGTAGAGATGGTCACAGGTAGTTACAAAAAAAAATAGCAAAAAAGGAATGAATGAAATCTTGAACGATGAATGCCACACACTCATCAAAAGAAATCAAAAAAAACCCCCGAGGAGAGATAATTCTGTCAAGGAAATGAGAAAATGCAAATACATTGGAATGACTGGAGGTACTTTTACTCAAAACCCACGTCACATCCAATAGCATGATCCCATTCTTTTTTTTTTTTTTTTTTTTTGAAGAAAAATGGTTCTAAAATAAGAATTAGGATTCTCCTCAGTATTCCTCCCTATCGAAGAGACCTAAGAAGGTTAGAAGAGGAGACGATATGTATTAACAGAGAAAAAACATTGTTTCATATACTAACTATTCTGCTGAATAGAAGGTATAATAACAGAGAAAAACAAAAATAGGTCATCACAAAGTTGTACTAACTACCTTGACATTGTCAAAAAAAAAAAAAACGTTTCATAATAACGCAGAGAACCAATCAAAAGCACCAGGAAGCGAGAGAGGGGGGGGAAAAAAAAACAAAACAGAAAAAAAAGGAGAAATACTTAAGCGTCATGCACCTTATAATTGGCACAAACAGAGGGTCCCTTTCGATTTCATTGTTGTGGGATATCCTCAAAAACAGAAAAAGAAGAAGAAATTTTATGAGATGAACCTAAGCCGTGCTAAGTCACCTTTGGTCACAAGAGAAGGAGATAAATTTGCAGGAGAAAAAAAAAAATATGCTAAGATGAATGTGCCTCGTTGTTCACATCAAAAAAAAAGGGGGTGAAGCTGGAAGAGTTGGTTTTAAGAAAGTTAAAGTACAGACACCTCTGTGGATGGTATGTACCTGAATTATCTGCGGATTATCAAAAAGCTGCAGAAAGGCACTCAAAAAAAAAAATACTTTCGAATAAAAGAAGAAAAACAACAGTGCTTTGCTACGATGAATCTAAGCCTCGTGTATTTTAAAATCACACTTTTTTTTTAAAAAAGGGCTACTCACAAAGAAATGATGGGAGGGGTGCTCACAAAAAAGGGGGAGGGGGGGGGGAAATCCACGAAAGGTGGAGTCTTATTAATGGCGGAAGCGGCAGCAGTGAAATGCATTCAAAAAGAGAAAGCATGTTGACAAAAATAGAAGGGAAAAAGGGGACACGCAGAAGGGGGGAAATAGGGGGGAGAACGACTGGCTACAATAAAATATTTTTTTAAAAAAGCAGTACGCAGTTTTTTTCAGTCGGCACAGTCTTGAGAGGAAGGGGGAAAAACAGATATGGAATCCTTCTGGAGGATATGACAAGGGGTTCGTATTTTTTTCTGAAATTTTAATTTTATTTGATAAATTGTTGGAGTAAGTGTAGTTGCCTCGGTTTGTGTTGCCCACAGTTGTGCAAATCACCACTGTCCAAAGGTTCACTCACGACCTGGTTTTTTTGTGTATAAGAGTGGACACAATCTGAGATCCACAAAAAAAAAAAAAGAAAAAAAATTCTGGGTTTCTTTTTGTATCAGGAGAAGATGTGAAAATGGATTAGAGGAAAGACTATGGATGGAAACACTGTTTGATGACAATTTGGGTGAGACGGGGAAACTGTGTGTATATTTTGTGGTTGAAATTTGGGTCACCTCCCGCTATTAAACCGCTTGGAGTTTGTAGAACAAACAAAAAAAAAGTTTTTTTTTTGTTTAGATAAACCTAAGCCTCAGGCACCAGGTCATCTAAATATGAGATAATGAACTATGGGATAAATGTAATGAAAAAAAAAGAGAAAAAAAAAAGAGTTGAAACATCAAATTTACGTAGCTCAGCCACGACAAACTTCAAATAATTATTTTTTTTTGAATTGTTTAAAGACTGTAGCGACGCGGCTCGGTATTGTTTGTTTTGTTTGTTTTTTTTCACCCACAAGGGGTTTTCGCATTGCAGAAAGAAAAAATCGCAAGGGAATTTTTTTTTTAGTCTGGAAAAAGTCGAAACTGGACCAGCCAGACTCTTCCAGACTTCCCTTATTAAAATACCCCTTTTAAATTTTCAGACGTATGTGAGATATTTGTGCTAACTTCACAAAAGCAAGCCCAAAAAGCCTCATCTCATCAGAAAAAAAAGGGGTTGTATTAAAAATCAAAGATCTTGTAAAAAAATACACAAGAATTTCGAGCGTAATTTTTTTTTCTTCTCTCTCTTTTTCTTGAAAAGACATATTTTCAAAAAAAAAAATAGAAGAAATATTAATTACATAAAGAAAGGTACGAATCGTGTCTCCACAAGATTTTGCAGCCTCCCCCTGGGTACTGATTATCGAACCATGGAGGGCAAAAAATCAATGTTGACGAAAAAAAAAAAAAAAGTAAATAGACATACGCACCCCCCTTGCGCGCACATCTAAATATGCACCTTAAAAAAAGGTTTCCTCAAGAAGGAAAGGGTTAGAAAAAGACAAAAAAAAAAATACACTATTTTTTTTTTTTCTGAACACTCGAGCACAAAAGAGGGTTTCATATCGCAATAGCGCAAAACAGGCCACAAACACAACTCTGCATTTGCGGACAGCTGCAGCCTTGAGCAACAAAAAAATTCCTCTCATGAAAAATAGAGCAAATATGATTTTTTTTTTTTTTAGAAAACATCCACACAGGTGAAGGAAAAGAGAAAAGGTTCGGTAAGATTAACCTCAGCCTCGTTTCCTGTGTTTTAATCACCCTTTTTTTTTTTAAAGGTTGAAAGGTGAATACGCGACGTATCTTTCAACATAAAAAACAGCCTCAAAAGAGTTACGCAACAGCACAACTCTCTGGAATTTTTTTTTTTTGTTTAATTATAGACTACTATCACTAGATAGCAGCCACGGTTTTTCTTCACAGGATCGACAACTCCTGGAAAAAAAAACAAAAAACAAATGCAGCAAATAAAAAAAAAAAACAAATATAAGATGTACAACAATCCCGATTCCGGCATGAAATAGAAAAGAAACATTACAAATTCGAGGGTAGAAAATAGTAACTCTGATTTTTAAAAAAAGGGAGGTTTTTTTTTTTTTCGTTTGATTGCTCAATTACCCTGTTTGAAGGGATGGTGATTTAGCGACCGTATCGGAGGAACTATTTCTCTTTATAGCTACGCTTTTTGTAGGCATAAAAATAATAAAAAAAAATGCGAACACCCACCTAAGATTACCGAGAAGAGAAGAGAGAAAAAAATCTGTATTTAAAAAAAAAGCAATACATGATTCGCTGTTGCATTTTAGTCGTATCCTTTTTAACGTAGTTATAATCAACACTCAAGAGTCAGGGTTCTGACTTCAAATGTCAACCCGAAAGGGCTAAGGAAACCTTTACAGATTTAAAAAAATTGGCAACCCCACAGGTGAACTATTTGCTGGAATATTGCGATATTTTGAAAGAAAAAAAATGGATGTCAGAGAGAAAAAAATCATAAAATGCTGTTTCAGCGTCGAGCAATGATTTCTTCGTCTCGTCTGGGGTTTTTTTTTTAAATTTTTTTTGTTCCAAACAAACGAAATCAGAAACTGAACCACAAAAAAATGCGAAGTTTGTGAAAAGTGCGAACTGCTGCACTGAAGGAAAGAAAGGAATGAGAGGGAAAAGTTTGCTAAGATGAGTACAAGCCTTGAGGCTTCCTCGCCTTGACAACTTGAGTAAGAATGTATATTTTGGTTTAAATGGTCGTGGAGTTGAATAAAGCACTATTGCGTGCTATGTAGTGATGAACCAAACAGAGTTTATTTTTCTTTTTCTTTTTTTGCTATGGGCCTTTAGACCTGCGACAACTTATTTTTCAAAAAAAAATATTAAAAAATTGGGGGTTTTTCTTTCAGTCTCCCAGAGGGAGTCAAACTATACTTTTTAATTCAGCATATTCACTCATTACTGGAAAGATCAATCAGGGCAGACTTTTCAGGCCGAAGTACACCCCACCAAGACCTTCACAGGGTTTCTCGAGGAAGTGCTACGAAAGGACCCCTCCCGGATGCAGTTCTTAGCTCCGGTGGGTACTTTTTTTTTTTGAATTTTGCATTTTATTTTGTTTCGACAGGACTTTTTGGCCTTACAACAAAAAGTCACATCATATCCGCAACTTCAGATAAGGTTAACAGGGCCGGTTTCGCCCTTATCAAAGCCAACACAAATAAGACACGTTTATGGATAATAATTTGGGTATTTTTTTTTTGCTTTTTTTTTTGACAATAAATGCCGTCTGTACAGAAATGGACGCATCAACCAGCGGTATGCTGTTTTGACACACTTAAAAAGGGGTACACATCACCAGAGACAACACAGCCTTCTCAGAACATGCCACACAATGGTTACGTGCAAACAGAAGAGGAACAAACTTTACACATAAAAAAAAAAAAAAACGCGGGATCAAAAAAAAAAAAAAAATGGTATAAAATACGCCGTATTCTTGCGAGAACTCCAGGGGCTTGAAAATAAAAGAAAAAGTCGAAAGTGCAAACATCCCACCGGACACAGGCGGAAACGTAGGCACTAAAGAAAAGAAGGGTTGATAAGATGATCCTAAGCCTCTAGTGCTTTAGTCAACTATGTTTAAAAAATATGAAGGGAGGGGGTTAATTGTCATCAAAAACAGTGTCCCAATACCAGGTGTAACGGGAGAAGAAAAAAACATGTATGGAGAGTCCTCCATTCGGGCATTCTTTGTAGGGGATAAGTACATCCGAATAATGCATTGAAAAACAGATTGGGGATTGAATGGGGTTTTTTATGAAGTATTTGCTTTTTTTTTTTGAAAACTTGGTTTTGTATTAGTGTAGCCACTCTAGAGTGTGCTCCACTATATTTTTTTTTGTGGAAATTGGGGGGAGAGAATGGGGGGGAAACAGCAGCAGAGCATATTCGGGGCCTGTTTTACATTATTTTTTTTTTTTGAAAATTTTTGGGGTGTTTTTTTTCTCTTTTTTTTCGACCTTTTTATAGCAAGGGGAGAGAAGGTGAGAAGGGGGTGAGGTGGGTAGGAAGGGGGTGTGTGACTGCATTGTGCACACAAAAGGGGGGGGGGGGGGGGGGGCTTTTTTTATCATATGACATACCAGAGCTTATTATGGTCCCCCCTCTCTCCTTCAGGAAAATATGGATTAGTTTCCGGCGCCTAGTTTTCCGCTGCGGAAAATTACTTTGTGATGTACTGTTTTGTATGAGGAACCTGCCTTTCACACCGGGATGAGAGGGCATATTTTTAACCTCTGATAATAAAGCCAACTGCCTGCACTAACCCGAAAAGGTTAGCTGCTGGCTGACCTTGATTTTTATTTTTATTTTGGGGGGATATAGGGGATATGAGGATAAGAGGGGAGGGTGTGGGAAGGGCTATTCAAGAACTCTCCGGTGCACTGGACCAGAATCAGGGGGGAGAGGGGGGGGGAAGGTGTCACAAAAAGTGCACCCTTTTTTGGAAACCAAAATTTTCGATTTGAAAAAAGAAAATCAATATGTGTTGCACCAAAACGAACAAAAAAAAAAAAATGATAAAGAATCAACAAAAAAAACTAAATAATCGCGTAAACAAAACACAACAAAACGAGAAATGTAAAAAAAATATATTGATTGTGATCATTGTACCGGTAAATGCCGCTTTCTCTCAAAGGTTATGGTTGCAGTCCCTTAAATCAGTGTTATGGCAAAAAAAAAGCCATTTCTTTGATAAAGTATTGCCAGTAGTGTAGTTTGCCTCGGTTGTGTTGCCACAGTTTGTGCAATCTCCACTGTCCCTTCTTTCTCTAGTGACAAAAAAAAATGGATTCCCAATATTGATGACGCAATATATAATTAGGTTAGGATTCAAGGAGAAAGCGAAAAGAAGAAAAAAAGCTCAGTAAAAAGAGAGCCATACATTGAAAACAAGAAACATTGAAATCTGTTGCGAACGGAAATCACTATGTTTTTTTTTTCCCCCCCCTGCAAAGTATCGAACCGAGCAGGAGGAAAAGAAGCTAAAAGATAATTTGATGAGATGACCCTAAGCCTTGTTTTTGGTCACCTTGAAAGAAATGAAGATAATTATTTCATATACTTTCTTTTCTTAAACGAAATGAAAAGAAAGCAAAGAGGGTGCGATAAATGAAGATAAAGTATTTTCATCATATGCAATCAATAAATTGATAGTATATGGTGAGGGATCAACAAAAATGGTCCCATCTTTCTTTTTATGTTGTGTGTTTTGCAAAACGTAGAAAAGAAAAGTAAAATGCTTCGTGCACAAGTTGAAACTTCAGTAGATTGAAGATAAAAAAAAAAGGGGGGTTGGAGTCGGGGCAATCTCGCGCCTCTATCTCCATGGGGGTTTTTGTCATGCATTCAGCAAAAAAAAAAAAAAAAAAAAAGAAAAAAGAAAAGGAGAAAACTTGAAAGATGAAAAAGAGTCTCAAGGGGGATGTGACTCCTCATCTTACATAAATAGAGCGATCTTTTCTTTTATCTTTTTTTCACACACTAAAAAGAAAAAAATTAGTTTTATATACTTTCAAAAAAGCAAAGAGAAGCGAAAGTACAACGGACGCTCAACATAGATACATCCAAAGAAAAGTTTTTGTTTTTGATTATCGACTACTCTCACTGCATAGCAGCCAAGAAAAGGAAAAGAGAAAAGGAAGAAAATTTGGGGTAAACATCGTTTTAAAAAAAAATAATGCAAAAATTTGTTCAGAGAACTCAAATTGCTAAAAAAATGTATAGACAAAAAAAAAAAAATAACCTATTCGGGGTACAGAGGTTCTCTGCCCTTCGAAAAAGGCATTTTAAAAGGGGTTAAAATTTGATTTCGAAAGAGTGGAAAAAACGTGCTCATAAAAAGAAACGCAGCTCGGTTATGACATCATTGAAATAACAAATCCCTCTCGTAAACAGTGTACCTTGGTGTTGTTCGGGTGACACAACGACAGGGCCTCCGTATGGAAGCGACTTACCTGGGCTGCCTGACAACACATTTTTTTCCCCCTTTCGTGAACAGTGTGCCTATAGTACACTTTAGCATCGTGGGGGGTTAGACCCCAAGCAAATGCATTACCTCAATTTCGAGGTTTATCTGATAAAAGAAAGAAAAATTGAGAGAAAGAAAGAAAATAAAAAAAAAGGTTGAAATATATCTCCTCTACGGGAGCAAGCAGAGAGAGAGAAAAAATAGAAAAAATAGAAAAAAAAAGAAAAAAAAGAAAACGTTTAGTTTGGAGTGCTTCACCTAAAATAAAGGGGTTTTTTTTTATGTGCGCAACGCCCGGTGAAAGATGTGCAGTTTTGTGCGGACTGACAAAATCACCCCCAAAAAAAAAAGGGGTGGGTTTTCTGCACTCAAATGTTCTCTGGGCTTGGAACTACCTTTTTTTTTAGGATTTTTTTGTTGAAAAAAATTAGTGTAGGACACCCGAGGATGAGATACACTATACTTTTTTTTTTGCTTTCTCTTTCCTTGGTTGACAGTCAATAAAAAAAAAAACAACTGGGGGTGGAGCTTCGAAGCTCCCTTCCCCTCTAATTGAATGTCGCAATATCTTAGAATTTGTATTGATGTGATTTGTTACGAGAAAAGACCAAAAATTATTATAAAAAAACAAAGAAAAATGAACCACTGCCTCATATTTTGAAACGAATCAGGTTGTCCGATTTTTTATATTAGATTATTTTTGGAAAATGAAAATGTGTTGAAATTTTTTGTACCCCTATCCGTTTTTTTTTTCCCCTTTAGCAAAATGGGGATAGCGGGAAGGGAGGCTGTGAATGGAGTTTTTTTTTATGAATTTTGAAAACTTGGTTGTATTAGTGTAACCACCCTAGAGTGCTCCACTATATAGATTTTTTTTTTTTTTGATGTTTGCTTTTTGTGCTCTTGTTTTGTTGTATTAGGATAAGGGGGGAATTGATTTACAACTGGATTTAACTACATCACTCTCCCCACATTCACAGATACTACCCTAATGCGAAGCCCCTTCAGTTTTTTATTATTTTTTTCCCCCTCCAACAGAGCCATCATTTCAGAAAGAACAAAATAATTCTTGGAGGAATGTAGTTTTGCTCGCTCGAGTCAAAATCCATTTCCCCCTTTAATTCATTATCTATTCATCAGGGCTCATTTAAAAATGGAGGGGAAAAAAAAATGAAGAGTTTATAAGATGATCCTAAGCCTCTCGTGCTTAGTCACCTTATCATATTCAAAAAAAAAAAACATTTGAAAGATAAATATGCCTCTGCACACATATCCTTCAATAGGGGAATCAATTTTCAGGGGATCAGGTTCTGTTGTTTTGGAGGAGGGAAAAGGAGGGGGGGGAGGGACCTTTGTGATGGTAAATACACAGTGTGTGTGCTTTTTGTGGTTGTGCCTTTTTTTGTTTGAGCTTGAGAAGGAAATCCTTTGCGCAGAGAGGAACAGATCTCCCAATAAAAAGAAGTTTTGTCTGTGCGTAAAGTGTGTAATAAATATTCTGTGGTGATATTTTCATTACTGCAATACGCTCCCACTGACTACCTGGCAGTGAAGAGGAAACCTCTTTAAGGCCAAAAAAGAAAGGAGAAAGTGCAAACGCCTCACCGATCATCGGCGAACGCAGGCATTGATAGAAAAAAAAACCCCTATAGTTTCTATTCTACTGAATAGAAGGGATAGGGTGCACTAAAAATGTACAAAAAAAAAAAAATCGTTCGTGCTCTCAGCAATGTACAGTTTCTGTCGACGTGAGACGGATGGCGTAATGTGGTTTTGTTGGCCTCATATTCGAGTCACAGAGTGAGCTGAATTATAAAGTCAAAAAAACCAACGTTCTGCCCGCAGTCAAGGTATGCAAACAAATAACTGATAAAAAGCGTGAGAAGACTGGACTTCAATCTGGTACAATAATAAGTTAAGACATAGAGAGAAAACAAACCTAAATCTCGCTCAGTCACCTTAAAAACACAAAAAAAAAAAAAAAATGTTACAACAAAGGAGTTGAATGCAAATGTCTCAGACAATGATTATTTTTTGAGAAGCGTAAAAATTAAAATTGTACTTTCGGAAGGGAAAGCATAGAAAAAAGGGATACAACAAACAAAATTGCAGATATCTGGTTCCTACAGGCATCTGGAAAAAAACGCCAAACTCAGAGGGTCAGTGTACGGTCAGAAAAAGGTCGCAAAGAAGTTGTGAAGAGCGAACGTCACTACGGACGTACTAGCAAAAAAAACAAAAAACAAAAATCTGTGGGTATGAAAGATGAGACTCGCGCATCGAAAGAAGTGTCAATCGAAGAAGAAAAAAAAGAGGGAAAGTGGCAGGGCTGGGAGATGCGTCAAAACACACATTTCGTTGTTTGATCGGTTCAATCAATTATAATTGAAACCGTCTTTTTTTTTTTTTTTTTTTTTTTTTTTTTTTCCCACTGTCCTTTTTCAAAGCCTTGGCAGATATTGGACGCAGGCTGTATAAAGAGCAGAAGTGGGTTCTCAACAAAGTTTTTTTTTTTTTAATCAAATACCTGGACATCGGGTACGTGGACCGTATTGTCATTTTTGTTTCCTTTTTGGGGAGTAAAAAACACGCACTGATGTACTTTTTTTTTTCCTTTTTTTTGGTACTTAGATGAGAGAAGTGAAAAGGAGGAGGGATATTTTTCCAATTTACCCTCCGCATCCGCTTCAGGAAACTAAGTAAGCTTTTTAAAACTTTCGCAAAAAAAAAATAAAATAAAAATGATTGATCGGATAAAATAAATTTGAAGAAGAAAAAAATTGGAGCATAAGTAGAGTAAATGGGCTGGCAAATACAAACGCGAGAGAAAAAAAAATACAAAAAAAAAAAAAAAAAAAAAAAAGTGGATGTGTCTCTCTCACGATCAACATCCACTTCCCTCTCCTTTTCGTGCAAAAATATGTTTGACCAGTTAGTAGCATTTTGCGGGTCTCAGCGATTGCCAAACAAAAAAAAAAACTGCCCAAAAAATATACTCTAAAAAAAGGGGGTCTTGTGGAGAAAAAAGGGGGGTTACTGGACATGATTTCGGTTTTTGGGACTGCTTCCCTATACAGGACTAGCCAAGAAAAGTTTTAAAAAAAAAAAAAAAATTGAAAATATTATTTCACATGCATTCGACAGAATGCATAGTACCCGAAGAATCGTGTGTTTTCCTGCACACATCTTCGTAAATCAACCTTGACTTGACTCACCACCATTGGAAAGCTAGCAGTGTCACCAGACGTGGTAAACAAACTCTCCATTCTCTCTAGAACAAGAAACGGAGAAAATAGAATAAAAAAAAAAATAACCAGGAAGGGAAAAGATACGAAGAGAGGAAACAACACCCCATTTTTTTTGCATCCCTCTCGATATATGGTGTGTGTATAGGTTATTTCCTCCCCAATCTTTTATGATATTTCCCTCCCTTCTGTACCACAGCAAAATCAAAAAAAATGGGGGACGAAGGAATTTTTCCAACAAAAAAATATGTATCACTTCCCCCCATCGTACAAAGAAGAAAAAAAAAAGAACTAAAACAATCCCATGCACTACACATAAGGTGTGTGTTTCTTTTTGGAGGGAAAGTCTGTACTTTTGTCCTTTTTTTTTTTTTTTTTTTCAGTGTATCGAAGGGAGAGAGAAAGAGAGAGGTGCGAAGTTAGATTGAATTTCATTTTTTTTTTTTTTTTGGATATTTTTTTGTTGGAGTAGTGTAGTTGCCTCAGGGGTTGTGTTGCCCATAGTTGTGCAAAAATCTCCACTTTTCATTTTTTTTTGTATCATTCAACAATCACCTAAGTACCCAGACGTTGATAGGCAGCTAGGGTCTGTACTCTGTACTCCGTTCTCATTGGCCGAAGCCGCAATTATGAAAAACAGAAAAAAAAAAAAGAAAAAAAAAAAAAAAGGATGGAGAAGAAGCACCAAGATAAACATGTCTCGTAGTATTGACACATTGTGGAACGGACGTTTTTTTTTATTCTTCCCTTTCTTCAAAAAACTAGAAAAGGAAAACAAAAACTGTCGTAGATAAGAAACGTTGCAAAGGGTGAGGGAGCCTTTCGTCTTCACCAGATGCGTATAATTTTGAAAAAAATAGTGAAAAAATATGTGAAAGGTGGTCAGACCTTTTCTTAGCATGGTGGCACACACAGCCATGTTACCAAAAAAAAAACAACAAAAAATCAGAAAAGTGTGGAAGAGGGTAAAAATCCCGCAAAGACTGTATGAAAACATTTCAATCAAAAAAGAAAATCACATAGAGTGTACAAGGCAACTTCTTCGCAATATTTTATTTTTTTTTTCCGTTCGAAAAAAAAAGGAGGGTGGGGGTCTGAAAGAGTCCCACTTCCTCCCCTCCAAAAAAAAATAAATCTCACGATGAGATGCGTTACAAAACTTCAGAAAAAGTTTAAAAAAAAAATTGGAAAATATTGATGTCGGCCTCCTCCAACGAATAACGAGCATAATAGGGGGGGGGGGGGGGGGGGGGGGGGGGGGAAGAAATAGTAACTTTGATAGGTAACTAACAGGGAAAAAACGTTTTTTCGTTGATTGCTCAATTACCCTGTTTGGAGGGATGATTTGGCGACCATACCGGAAGGAACTATTTCTCCTTTGACGCTACGCTTTTTGTAGGTATAAAAAAATAAGGGGGGAAAAAAAAAACGACTTTGCACGAGCCTAAGCCTCTCTGTACTTAGTCACCTATAAAAAAAACTAAAACTAAATCACCTCGAAAAAAAAACCATTAATGGAGATACAAGGGAGATACCAAAAAAACAAAACAAAAAAACACCCCCCTCCCCCATTCTTGAGGTGAGGGGCGGAGTTTTTTTTTTTTTTTTTTTTGTTTTCACCAGCCCCGCCGCCAGGATTTTGGGTTTTGAAAAAGTTCTGTTGATGGTCCAAAAAAAATTTTCGCGCTTCGCGCGAAAACCCCTACAAAGCTCCGTCTCGTGGCCTCCGGCGGAGAGACGCATGTTCCCCAAGCCCGGTCAGAGTTCCTCCGAATCAGCGACATTTGCTCTTTCTCTCTCACCAGGCTGTACACTGTACTCTTCGGTGGCCGTCCACAAGCCGTAGTGTGTGTCAGCCTTCTTATCAGTAAGCAGCGGTCATGGCACCCAAAGGTTCCTGGCGAAGCCACGGTACGCAACTTTTATTTTTTTCACCACCCGATTTTGACTTTTTTGGAACGTTTGAGCACTCACCTCCCCATATCTTCTTCTCCTGAGATTTTTTGACAAGTAGAACGGGTCTGAACCACTCAACAGAACTTTTTTTTTTTTTTTTTTTTTTTTCATTTTCAAAAAGTTCTGTTGACCATCAACAGAACTTTACTAGGTGGCGGCCCCCCTGGTTTTCACTGAGTCAAAAGGAATGCTACTAGGGAGGTGCATATTTTTTTTTTTTGTTCACTTCTTACTTATTTCGAGAAGGTTTCTTTCTGCTTTTCTGCCGTTGGTTGGAGGTAATGTTGCGTTCACCTTCAATGATATTCGCGTATCGACGAACCAAACGGCTTTGATCGCCGTAAGGCAATCAGACTCGTTGAATATGTCAGTGTAGTGCGTATCCTAAGAAGCCTAGGACATATTAGGAGTACCACAGATCTAGTATTGACAGTGTCGCTGTAATACCAATTTTGTGTTTTGTGGATTAAAAAAAAATATATATATATCACCCATTCCATGAAAAACCGTATACAAAACCCCTGTTTTTGGTAAAGAAACTAGACAACTTCTACTCCACTAATCTTATCGATTTTTTTTTAAATTGAAAGCGCCGAGCTCGGAAATTCACACTAGCGCATTTTCGACAACAAAAAAATACTTCATATTTCCGCAAACGATGTCGTCCGTGGCCACATAATTTTAACAGGGGCCCAGGTCCCCAAAAAAAATATTTTTTTTCTTTTTTTGGAAGATCGGGTACGAAATCTTTCAATTCCGGGGTCGGACGATTTTTTTCATGCATCTGTTGATGTCTATTATTTTTTGGGCAGTTCTTAGGCGGAAGGTACCTACTAGGAAGTGCCTTATGGTGCCCCTTTTACAGAGGAATCCCTCTATATTTTAAGGCCACGCTTTCGTCAACAAAAAATTGCCCAATCACGCGTTTGAAAGATGCAGTGCAATATCTTGCAATTCCGGGGTCGTACGACCAACGGGTAGACGCAGAAGGCGACCAGGGTACTACCGTATACCAGCGGCGAACACCCCATTTTCCAAGGTAATTTGCCCTGCTATATACAGCTATAGTGCAAAATTACCCATGGTAAAAAAAGTAGACAACTTCTACTCCACTAATCTTCTCGATTTTTTTTTTAATGAAAAGCGCTGAGCTCGGAAATTCACACTAGCGGTGTTTTGGGGGGTTTTTGTGACCAGGAAATTGTCGAGATAACTGGGAGCGCCGGACCCAAAACTCTCCCACACATCCTCGGATGGGATTTTTTTTTTATTTTTTTTGAAAAAAATATTCTCAGATCCGGGGAGTCAAAATGAATCAAATGCGGGGTCGGACGATAAAAAATTTGCATCTGGGTTCTCTGAGTGACTTTTTTGCAAAAGTATACGGAATTTCATGGAATGGGTGATATATGAAAACGGTTAGGTCAAGCCACCAAAGTGGTGTGCTCACAATTAAAAAAAAAACCCCCCTTTTTTTGAGATGGGGATTTCTTCTCTCCCTGCTACTGTATATCTTTTTGGTTTTCCCGCTGAAAGGGGGGGAAGAAAAAATAAAGTTTTTTTGAGATGATTCTAAGCCTCGTGCTTAGTCACCTTCAAAAAAATGAGGTGTAAAGAAAAAAAAAATGAGGATATTTTTTTGCACACTAAACACACACTATATTCAATAAAATATTTCTTTGTTTTGTTTGGAAAAAAATAAAAGCCAAAGGGCAAAGATCAATGTTTTTGCACAATACATTTCTGGGTCTCAGACATATGTTTGTTGCAACGGGGGGTTTTTTTTTTGGCTTTTGTTTTTCGCAAAAAAAAAAAATAATAGGGGGGTGTTTCAAATGACCTAAGTATTTACGCCTTACGCCTCCTTAGTCACGGAAAGAAAAATAAAGACGAAAAAAAAAAAAAGAATCGAACACTTCTCTACAAGGAAGTGCATACTATAGCTTAAACTTTAGGGACCCTTGAGTCACCTACGATTTCCCCACTACCACTTCCATTCTACACTGACCCCCCCCGCCTTGAAGCGTAGAGGGTTTTAAAAAAAAAATAGCTGTTTTTTTTGTGGAGGATGGTTTTTGTGTGGATTGTGGGAAGAAAAGCAAAAGAGAATGCTTCGAAAATAAAGGATTTCTAAAAAGTTTTTATTTGAACCTCAGCCGATCTATGCTGAGTATTATTATTTTTTTTTTTTTGAAAAATTGTTTTGGAATAGTGTAGCTGCCACCCTATGCAATCTCCACTATCCCTAAAGTCACTCACGTAATATAACCTCGAATAAATCCCCTTTTTTGATCACAATCGAAAATCAATACTTCACCAGGTGCACATCATAAAAAAAAAAACACACTAGCAAAAAGGTCATTTTTTCATTTTTAGTCTTTTTTGGGGGTTAAAAAAAAAATGGCTGGATTTTGGGGGGACTGGAAACCAGTGCACAGGTTTGTTCTTGAATAGAGTGGAGGTGGAATGAGAGAGAAAGAGAAAAAGAGCAAAAGAGCTCTCGGTGAGGTACCGTATCGAACGGTTTTTTTTTTGTGGGAGAGGAAGGAAAGGAGGAAAGGAGAGGGGGGGAGAAAAAAAAAAGGGGGGAAGACATAAAAAAAGGGGAGAGGAAAAATCTGAGAAAAGGGAAAAGAGAAAAAGAGGAAAAGAGTATTTTCATCATATGCAATCAATAAATTGATAGTATATGGTGAGGAAAAGAGGAAAAAGGAGAGGGGGGGAAGGTGTGGTGGGGAAACAACTATGATGAGATAACAACTTCAAAAAGAAAAAAAGAAGAAAAGAGAGAGAACGCTGAAATCAATCATGACAACATCCTCCTCTTTCTTGAACAGAAAGGGGTTGGGTTTTGGGTTTGGGTTGTGTGGAGGTGGGGGAGGAAAAACTAGCGATTTAAAAAAAAATAAAATAAAAAATTGAGAATTTTTGGAAGTGCTATTATTATTGGATAAACTCTTCCTTTTTTTTTTTCAGTTTATTTTTTTCTTTTTGAGGAAGCTTTTTTTTTACTCTGGCCACAAAAAAAAGTGCATTTTTTTTCAATACAATCTCTTTTTAAATAATTCGACAATGCGCGTGGCTACCACGCAAGTAGTGTCCGCACTGTGGCCAGCACCTTTTATTATTATTGGTATTACAGATTTTTTGAGGGCATTACACCGTCTGCTAATATATTGCAGAAGGCAACCAATCTCAGTGAGACACCTTTTTTTTTTTTTTTTTTTTTGTTGAAAACTTCGCTGTCTCAGAGACCACACGAAGATGAGCTCCACGTTTTTTGTTGCGTCGACAATCGCCCTAAGGACCCGCTTGGGGAACCTAGGGTCCTTCTCTCTCTGTTGAGGCTATATTAGCCGAAGCCTTTGTACTACACAAGGTATAGACGCCAGTCGTCCATTTGATATTTTTTTTGCACCAAAAAAAGGGGGAGAAAGGGGGGGGGAGAAACAGGGAAGGGAGAATCGGATCGAAGAAAACACTCACATTGAAACAAAACGGGAGGAGGAGGAGGGGGGGGAAGGGTACTGAACAGGGGGGGTATGAAAAAGTTTGTATCAACTTTGTTGTTTTTTTGTTTGAACAGGGGGGTAGGAGATAAACTCCCCCCTTTTTTAAAAAATAATTGTCGACAATCACTATACACGGATGCTGCCAGATCTGGCCAGATCTCCAGATCTGGGCCTCCCAGATCTGGCCAGATCTGGAAATTTTTTTTTTTTTTTGAAAAAAAAAATTTTCCCAGACGTCCCAGATCTGGCCAGATCTGGCCAGATCTGGCCACATCTGGGAGATCTGGGACGTCTGGGAAAATTTTTTTTTCCAGGTACCCCCAATGACATAACGAAGTATCGCTTGAAGTACCGTTCAATATACGTTGCTCGTGTGTGCAAGTTACGAAGTAGGACACACAAGGTATATCAAACGATAAATCAATCAGATAAACGTTACATCATTGGAAAATTGTTGGCACCGCCGCCCTGTCTTCGTATTTATTACGTCGACAGGCCAAACAGCGTTGGGCTCAGAAGAAGCAGTGCAAAACACTGGGGATCAACATGAGAACCAACTCCCAACAACACAGGCTACCGAAGTAGCAGGTGGGGTGTTGCGGGTGTTTGGGGTGAAAGAAAATCGATTTTGGTAAGTTCCAGCAGAAAATTCTTAAGTTTGCACAATTGAGAAGGGTGTTACCACTGCCTAATAAACTTCGAACATGTGAACCGGTAAGGTCGAGAAGGGTGGACACGGCATACAAGTACAAGTACAAGTAAGACGTACCTTCTACAAAGGCTGAATTCGCAATTCTTAAGGGATTGAATTCAGCCCCCACGTGGTGTTTTTGAGAAAATCATTCCATGGTATACAGCTAATGGTTCCCGAAGAATGATTCGCCCCTCCTCGTTCATGCAAACTTAAGAAAATTCTGAAGTAACTACAACCTGGCGTGCGGGTACAGATGCATTGCTTTGTTCTTTCCTCAAAGTCATGTGTGATCTCTCGGGTCTGTACTAAAGTCAGTGTTTAGATAAGCATCCACTTGACTCGTTCTAACAACCGTTGAAATCTAGAACAAAACAATACACTGCCCCTTCTCACACCAAGCCGCCATGCTTCAAGAGCATGCCCTGGGCAAAAATTACTCTGACAAAAATTGGTTTTCTGGGGGAACGCAATATTTTCTTGTGCCTAGTCCTCCGCAAGAGCAGAGGACAGACTTTCCGGATCCCGAAGTCGAATTTCTTGCACTAGCTATGCTCCCTGGGTTAAATGGCTATAGCAGTGACTGACTAAGAGTTTCATAATAATTAGGGTGGTCTATGGGGTGGGTTAATGGAAAAGTTGGTATATAAACCCGACTTTTACGATCGCCACCTGGTTTTCAAATAATTGCACCAGCTCTTCCGTCGGCACTGCTTCGCTGTCACGATGAAGGGTCGTCGGTTCGGGTACCTGTTAAGAGAAATTGAATGTAAAAGTAGAGACTACAACAAAAAAACAAACAAACAAACAAGAAGCCGCCCCGTACCCCTTAAACGTAAAAGTGACATTTTTGTTGACAAAAAAAAAAAAAAATAGCTAAAAAATAGCGGACATGTCGAAAAGGGAGAAAACCGGGGGGTTAAAAACATACCTTGCACTCGGCCCACTCTCCAGGTACAAAGAACATCACTGCACGACAAACCCACTACTACGATAGAAAATAACTATTTTTTACCGAACAGAAAGGTCGTTTTATTGATGAGTGTTTTCTGAGTGCACACTCAGTGGGGACAAAATGCAACACTTACCGAAAAAATTCTCCAATCGGACAAAAACCTTTCTAAACACCCAAAAAAAACACCTCAGTCCACATCCGCTGGGGTCGCGAGATGGAAATATATGGTTTTACAGCTTTTGGGGGGTCTAGCGTGGGTCCCAGATGCATTTTGCAACGGGTCTGTGTGTGTGTGTGTGCCTCAACCGCTTCACAGTACCCTTTTTTGTAACTGAAAACGACGCATCCTGTACCTAAGTGCACTGAAGCCTTGCTTGCGTCCTCCTTCGTGGTTTTGGGCGTTCGCATGCGAGAATCATTATCGCATTCGCACATGTAATTCTCGCATCACGGAGAGGATTTTAGCGTTACGTGACCACAAAAAAAGTGCACAAAATTATTAGGTCGAAAATCACCTTGCACTTGTGAAGGCATTGCTAAGGAAATGTGAAATATGCGTGTTTTTGGTACACAAAAGTGCGTTTTGGGTGGTTCTGAAGGGTCAAAACACCAAAAAAATGCGTTTTTTTTGCATTTTTGGTCACCCAAGGACCCACTATTTTGGTTGATATTTTTTTTTTTCCCTTTGCGAAAAAGTACCCAAAAAGCACGGCTATAAAAACGCTAAGGAAAAATCGATATTCATTTTTTGGGCAGAGAAGTGCGTTTTAGGCGCCCACCGACGGTCAAAACATCAAAATTTTTGTGTTTTTGGCATCTTTGGACACCCAAGGACCCACTATCAGGGGTGAATTTTTTTTTGCCTGAGATTTGCCTTTGCCAAAAATCGAAAAAAAAAATTATGAAGGAAATTGCTAAGAAAAAGTCGAAATTGTGGGCCCCTGTAGTGCATATGGCGGTACCCCAGATCGTCAAAACACCCGACTCTTGCGTTTTTTTGCACTTTTTGGTGCACAAAAACCCTACTCAGGGGTCAAAATTTTCCCGGGAAAAAAATTTTTTTTTTTCGAGATTTTTCAAAAATCGACTTGTCTTTGGTAAAAACCACGAAATTTCGGGTGCGCGAAACCACGTTTTAGACCCCCACAGATGCTCAAAAGTGTCAAATTTTGCTTTTAACGGCCTCAAATCGTCGAAATTAGCCCTATATAGGGGCGAAAAAAAAAATTCGAGAGTCCCTTTCCCTGGGAGACAATAGCCAGAAATCTGAGAAAAAAAAAAAAAAAAAATGGCCAGATTTCCAGATCTGGCCAGATCTGGGGTTTTTTTTTTTTTTTTGAAAAAAAAAATTTCCCAGATTCCCAGATCTGGCCAGATCTGGCCAGATCTGGAAACAAGATCTCCACATCTGGAAAACGAGCCAGATCTGGGAAATTGGCCCCCAAATCTGGCCAGATCTGGCAGCATCCGTGACTATAGCATAATCATCAATGGCTTTTTTTCTAATGTACGTTTGTTTTTTGCACAGTGAGGAAGAGGAAGGAGAAAGTATATTGCATACAGCTCCTCTGGGATGCAGGCACTGTGAAAAAATATGCAAACCTCAAGCTCACAGGGGAGGAAAAAAAAAATACGCACCACATGATTTTTTTAAAAGGTTGAAAGATGAGTATGCCTCGCCGTACATACCATCCATTTAAAAAAAATATAAAAAATAAATGTAGAAGAAAGAATCAGTGATATCCTTACCTCTCTGATGGTGGCAGTATTGTGATGGGAGTCCATTGGAATACGCAAAATACATCAAAATACACATTGTGATGTATTCCGTCTGGTTCCGACCACACCAAATTGAAAAAAAACCAAAAAAAAAAATGCTAAATTTATCTGTGCGTGGTCACCTTTTATGAAAAAAACAACAAATTAGTAGAAAGACGCACATAGAGTATTATGGGAAATGGTAAAATGGTATCATATCAAGAAAAGGGGGAAAACATAGAAAATATTTGGTAAAGATGAGGCTGACTCTCTCGTGTTTACCAATAGAAAAATGTTATTAAAAAAACTACATCCATAATGCATTTGATGGTTACCAGCCTCACCAAACAGAGCAATAAAAGAGGTTGGAAATGGGTTTTTTTTTGATGAAGTTTTTGTTATTTTTGCGTGCTCTTGTTTTGTTTTTGTTTTTGCTTTTTTTTTGGGGGGGGTGTTTTTTTCTAGACATCAAGTCCAAGAGAAAGGGTAGCGTTACTTTGTATACGATTTCCCATCTTCAAAATAAAATTTGGCATTTTTTTTTTAAATATTTTACCCAAAAACCCATCCTTTTTTGACCCGAACTGAAAGGGAAAATGAGCGTACACTCATTGCACTATAATACGCATTTTTTTTTAATGCACAGATCGTTGGGAAAAGGAATAGGGAAAACAAAAAAAATAGCCGAATAAGAATATTTCACAACAAAATAATAATCAGAGCTACGGTTTTAGCGGATATGCAAAATTCTCAATTGCAAATTGTAAAAAAATAAATAAAATAAAACAAGAAGACATGAATACGCCACAACACAAATAATTGTGTTGTTTGAGTATTTCATTTCTTTGTTCAGGTCTCTAATTTCTTGAGGGAAAAAAGAAAGAATTGTTTCATATACTAACTATTCTACTGAATAGATGGTATAATAGAAAGAAAAAAAAAAGAGAGAATCAATCTTGGGCAGGTGAAGGGGGGCCTCACGACGAAAGAAGGCAGGTCACCTACAAAGCTAATATTGAGGTAACTCCACCCCCGTCAATACGGCACCCAAAACACAACCACCTTTTTTTGCAAAAAAAAAAATAAAATAAAATTCTTTTTTGAAGAAGGGTTCTTTAGAGAAAGTAACAGAAGAAGAAAAGAAGAAGAAAAAAGGGGTCAGAAAAATAAAAATAAACTGAGCAATGTAATTACCTCACTTGGGCGCAGTGAATCTTTTTAAAAAAAAAATGAATAAATCAAGGGTCCAAATACTTTTCCTTACCCATGGGGGGTCGAAGGAAGGTTGTGGAGGAAATCGAATAAGAAAAAACTGAATGTGCTTCACTGCACACGCATCTTTATGTAAGAAATTTCTTCCCAAAAAACACATCCTTTTCTTTAAAAATATCAGATAGAAATAGCAATACACTGAAAGATGCAGTATCGCCAACTACCATCCATAAGCAGTAGAACTACAGGGGGCTCGTTTCATTTCATTTATGTTGTATCGACAATCACCTGCTAAAGCAAGATCTGTACACACAATGTCCCCCGAAGGCTAATGTACTTAAGAAGATACAGACGTAAATAATTTTTTCTTAAAAGGGGTGTGCATTTGAGGAGGTCAGAAAACAATAATATGATACCATGGAGAATAGATGAAGAAAAGAAAAAAAATAAATTCATATACTTTCAAATAAAAACTTGAAAGCATTAGGGAAGTGTATAAAAAACAACATCAACCCCAAAAAAAAGAAAAGTTTAGAAGATGACCCTAAGCCTCTCGTGCTCAGTCAACCTCAAGGTGAGAAGTAGAGTTGAAATACAAAGCCCTCTCGTGAACAGTGTATCTTGGTATATGACCGGCTGTACCGTGGGGGTGGACACCCCAACCATGCAGTCCTACAGAAAATAGGTTTGTAAGATGATCCTAAGCCTCGTAGTGATTAGAATCATCTTTTTTTTTTTCGAACAAAAAAAATAATGCAAAAGTTTTTACACAAAAAGGTGATTGTTTGAAAAGAATTGAATTTCAATGAAAAGACAAAAAAGGGGGAGATGCAATGTGCTTCTCGTGCACACACATCGGGGGGGGAAAAAAAATTAGAAAAAACTGGATGTTTTTGTAGGGGAAAATAATAATGCGATTCGGTTCATTTTTTTTTTCTAGTAGAATTCATAGGTTTTGTAACCTATAAGAAATAACGCAAGAAAGAAAAAATCGTTCATTTTTTGAAGAATTTTTGTCCTTTTTTTGTATAGAACAACGGAAAATTTTGCTTTTTTTTTTTGAGTTCTCTCTGAGCAATGGGGGGAATATCCCACCCAAACAAAGTATTTTTAGATTGTTTTATTTTTTGAAAAAAAGTTAAGTGGTAATAAATGACAGACGTGATTGTCAAAAGAGAAGCCCTCCCTCCTTCAAGAAAGGACTCGCACTAGAGAACAATCGATAGAGGGGTAAAAAAAAAAGAAAACGAAGCAAAATATATAATGATGAATGTGCCTTGCTGATTGCACAGACATCGATATAAAAAAGATGAAAATCAAGTAAAGAAGCTGATTAAGAGATGATATTTTTTTTTTTTTGTTGACAGGAAAACAAAAAAAAAAGAAAACGCACATTGTACATATTCACTGGATGATAAGATTCTGTACAAAAAAAAAAAAAAATAGAAGATGAACCTAAGCCGCTGCTTAGTACCCTAAAAAAGGCGATATTATAACCCATATGACACTCGAATCCCTGCACTGCAAGAAAAACAGAAAAAAAAAAAAGCTTGTAAGATGCAATGTACCTCTCGTGCACGTACATCGTTACTACTATGCATAAAAAAGAAAAATCGAAGCTCATTCATTCCCTGTGTTTTACTAATACGTTGTGGTAGATGCTTTCGAGCTTACCCTATGGTATGACAAAATCGTAAGACATTCACAGAAAGCAAGCTTTTCTTAGCATCAAAAAAAAAGCGCACGTAAAACACCTAACAGAGATGGAACGCCTATATGAGCTGCCCAAATGGGCGTTCCATCTATGACCTAATATGCCAGAGAGGTTATGTACACAAACGTTTCTATTTTTTTTTCTTTTTTTTTGCTTTGAATGCTCCACTTCGAAGCAGACAAAAAGAAACAAAAGAAAAAAAAAACTAAAAACAACAAGAAATAATAACCCCTTCGAGGGTGATGTAACAAGGTGGTGCCCAAAGAACCCTCCATCACCTCCTTTGGGCTAGCCATTGACTAGAGAGCTGCTGTTCCTTTACAGAAATGCAGGGGGAGAAAATGGAATAAAAAAAAAAAAACAATAGAATAAAATAGATAGAGTTACAACACTGTGTACACAACATCTTTTTGCAAAACGAAACAAATGTGGTCCACAAAAAAACCCCCCCGACAGGTCGCTGATACGTTTTGTGGAACACCAAAAAAAAAATGTCGTAAGAATTAAAAAAGCTACAATAAAATGAAAGGAAGCATCGGTTGCATACATAGTACATAAAAATTACGGTGATTTATTACGGTTACCCCTAAGAAAGGGACAGGAGGGAGGGGAAGGTTTACAAAACAGGAGGGCACAAAAAAAAATTTCAATCTGTACAGTTATGACTTTGGATTAGATCTGAGGGATTCGATGGGCAGGGCCACTCCTTTGACTTTGCACAGAGGTGCCAGAGACAGTTGAATTCAGCACTGAATTCCTGCATATTTCCTTTGAACCACTTCTGCACAGCACCAATCACCCATATCACCATATTTGACCGCAAATTTTCGGCGTTCTTAGCAGTTCTTCGCCATGTGTTTTTCGTAACGCCCGCTGCGCCCTGCGCCCGAAGCGCTCACACTGCGCTTCTTGGATTTTTTGATGGGGGGGGATCTCCTCTAACCTCATCCTTCTTATGGCATAATGCCTGAGTTAAGTGGTCACCGTAATAATAGCCATGGCATATGTACACAACCAGTAATATTATATCGCGATTTTATTTTAATAAAGGGCACAATGCTATTTGCTTTGACCCTCCGTTATATTAATATATATTTTGTTTTTTTCCGATGTAACTAAAAGGTGAACAGAGTGGCTAATATAATGCACATAGTGAACCAAAGATGGATGAAATGCACGGATCGTGCATCATCCTTCGGGGAGGGATGACTTGAAAGACGACAACGCTACAGCCTTCCGGCGAGGAGGGGAAGAAAACATCGCAAAAAAAAAAAAAAAATGTTTTTATAAAAAAAGGTTATCTGTGCACTCCCCCCCTCACAAAAAAAAAAAACAGGCACCAACTCCTCCCCCGTTCTGTTATTGTTCCTTGAGAGAGACAAAACACAAAACAAAAAAAAATAAACCTTCTCACCGACTGTACACCTTGCTAGGCTCATTTTATGCCAGGAGAGAAGAGACGAATAGTGGAAAGGAGATGGCTGTGTGAGGGGGGTTCTCTGTTGGTATTGTAATTTTTTTTTTTTTGCAGGGCAAAAGAAATCAACAGCAGACTGTCAAAAAAAAAAAAAAAATAGTAAGATGAACCCAAGACTCTTCTCTTCAGTTAACTTTACAAAATCCTTAGACGTAAAGGATTTGATAAAAATTGACCTACGAGTCTGCGCTTAGGAGTACCTTACAAAAAAAACAACAAATGAAGAAAAAAGAAAAGTGAAAAAAAAAAAGAGAAAAAAAAAAAACACAGAGAAAACAGATGGCAATGTTGGAAACGTTGTTAAAATGTTGATGTAGGGTGGTTTCTTTCGTTTTTTTCTGAAAACCTTTTTAGTCACGACATTGCACGACAATGAAGTAAATGACTTGACTTGTGGTTTTACTTGGGGTTTCACCATTGTAAACCAACGATGAAACTACAAGTAAAACCACAAAGTCAAGTTATTTACTTCACCGTCGTGTGGGCCTCCTCCCTTCTCTTCGTACAGGGGAGTGGTCTTTTACTTCAGGACCTCCCCCAAAATAATTAAAAAAATGAGCGCGCAGTCCATCACTCTTGTGATGATTGCGCAACCTCTTTTCTTTTTTTTTTAAAAACTTGGTTGGATTAGTGTAGACACCCAAGGATGCGCTCCACTATTTTTTTTCTTCTAGGATTTTTTCAGCCTCATGAATGGACGAAAAAGAAAGTGAAAAATATTTAAAAAAACTGTATGCGTTGAACTTTGTGTGTTTTTTTTCTTCGAAGAGAGGGGGGTCGGGCCACCTTACTGGGGGGGGGCTAATAAAGTATACGGTGATAATAAAGTATACGGGGGTAATAAAGTATACGGGGGTAATAAAGTATACGGGGGTAATAAAGTATACGGCGCGGAAACCCATTTTGAGCGTGTAAATCTGTGAAATAAAGTATACGGTTTTTGTGTACATTTTTCTTACTAAAAAAAATTTACAGCAATTTTTGCACAAAAAATCGGATTTTTTTTTTTTGAGAAAAGTTCGATTTCGGCCTCGAAAATACCCGTGACACCGATTTGTCACGGTACTTTGTCACGGAATTTTTTTGAAAGATTCGATTTCGTGACAAAAAAAGTTCGATTTCGTGACAAGCCGATTTTTTCATTGACACACAAAATTCAATTTAGTGACAAATGACTTTTTTCATTGACAAAAAAAAATTCGATTTCGTGACAAATCCATTTTTTCATTGACAAAAAAATGTCATTGAAAAAAATGGATTTTGTCAAGGAAAAAGTCGTGACAGCCAACCCGCCAGTCACTGAAAAGTGACCAGACAGCCACTTGACAAACACAAAAGAGGCCATTCTTGAGCTGTCTAGAAACCTAAGGGCAGAGACTGAAGACACAAGGTATGATAACTTTATGATTATGCAAGACTTAGTATATCGCGAACACGGTCAGGCTTGCACGCCTCTGGCCAGAGGCCAGCCCCACTAAATGATATGCAGCAGACACTCATTGCAGATTTCATTTTCATTCGGTAAAAAATTAATGGGTGCGCAAGTTTCTATACCTAATACCCCAACCCTCACCCATACATTCCATTACACACACCAAAACAGATCGAATCCACCAGCGCATGCGACGGAAGCAGATTCAGATTGTGGTTTGATAAGCAGAGTTCGGTTATTATGGTGGTGGAAAGGGGGGTGGGAACACTTTGTCAGTCACTGCTATAGCCATTAACCAGGGAGCATAGCTAGTGCAAGAAATTCGACTTTGGAAACCTTCCGGAAAGTCTGTCCTCTGCTTCCGGAGGACTAGACACAAGAAAATATTGTTTGTTCCCCCAGAAAACCAGTGCACAATTCACACTCCTTGTGGGTGGTCTTGTTGCCTTTTCGTCATAGTAATTTTGGCCCAGGCATGCTCTTGAAGCATGACAATTTAGTGTGTATGGGGCAGGGTGTTGTTTTGTTCTGAATTCTCTTTGTTATAACATCTAAGTCAATCGCGGGTGGTGGTTTGTGTAGCGTGAGGCACTCTTTTTAGCAAACTTCCTGCGGCTGCTAAAGTGTTATTTCTTCGGATTTAACAACGTACAGCGTAACATAGTGGTTTAGCCTGGTCGACACAACCTTTGATAGATACGGGATAACCAACCCCCTTCGACCCCTCGTGGGTTCACTGAACAAGCCCTAGTGGTAGTTAAACGCGATTGACATTTACATTCCTAGAGATGAAAGAACAAGATAACACTTCTGTACCCGCGCATCAAAATTGTGGAAAACTTTGCACCCCAAACACCCTCAACAACGCCCGCCAAAAGGCGCCCCTTGTTGCTGGGAGTTGGTTCTCATTGATACACTGCACAGCAGGCATTCCTCTGAGTCCAACGCATGTTTGGCCTGTCTGCGGCGTTGTACTTCAGGTGCACGAAGACAGGGTCTGGTGGTAAATTTTGCGTAGTACTGCGACGTGGTACTACGTGGGTCTGGGAACCTGGTACCTGGGTACAGGATATTTGTTGTAAAGACATCTTCCACCATGCATTGAGGAGGGTAAGACAGTGTTCGCAGTTTCTACCTGATAGCATTACACATTTAACTTCTCCACGGGGGTCTTGGGCCGTTCATTCGGTTATACCTTGACTACCGGAAGATATTCTTGAGGCCTTTTTGGTCTCTAGAATATCCGGTCTTCCCGAACGGAGGCACACTTTGTGTGTTACTACGACCTGGCAATTTCCAGCAGTAGGTTAAGTAATCTTTCTTGTAAATTGTTGGATCATTATCTCCTCAGTGCATGAATGCCCCACGTGACTGGACACTTTTGTGTTTGTCATGTGGAGCTGTGGTTGCTCTTTCACGACTTTTATCCTTGTATCCAGTGTACCCAGTACCCAGTGCCCTGTCACGACTTTTTCCGTGACAAAAAGTTTGGTTTCCTTGACAAAATCCATTTCTGTCACGACTTTTTCCTTGACAAAAAGTTCGGTTTCCTTGACAAAATCCATTTTTTCATTGACATTTTTTTGTCACTGAATTTTTGGATTTGTCACGAAATCGAATTTTTTTTGTCAATGAAAAAATCGGTTTGTCACGAAATCGAATTTTGTGTGTCAATGAAAAAATTGGTTTGTCACGAAATCGATTTTTTTTTGTCACGAAATCGAATCTTTCAAAAAAATTCCGTGACAAAATTCCGTGACAAATCGGTGTCACGGTAATTTTCGAGGCCGAAATCGAACTTTTCTCTTTTTTTTTTGATTTCGGTGGTCCGAATTCTGTGCGTGCTGTGATGGGGTCACTTTGAGCTGAGAAACGAGTATTTTTGACCTAAAACGCGTGTATCAGTTTTTACACGATTGGTGCTGATGGGGTTCAGATTTGTGAAAATTTAAGTCACCAAAAAATTGTTCATTTTTCCACATTGACCCCACCACTGGCTGGGATTGGCCCAAAAATGTCAATGGTGGTGTTTTCGCGAGGTTTCGGCCACTAGAAACCCCAAAATAACAGTGATTTTTTTTTTTTTTCCCTTTTTCGTTTTTTGGCCATTTAAGCAGTAATTCCCGCCGAATAAAGTATACGTATACTTTAATAGCTCCCCCCCAGTAGTGCAATCACCCTGCCATGTCGCTGGTATCATCTTGCTGGTACAGAAGAATTTTCAAACTTGCTGTTTGCTTCCCCCTTCATTTTTTTAGTATGCGTTATTGAAAAAAGAAAGAATTTTTTTTTTTTTGAAAGACGAACCTAAGCAACCACCGTGCTTAGTCACCAATAAAAAAAACACATATATTGCAAGGTGAACGTGCCTCGTGTGCATACACATCCTCAAACAGAATAATAATTGGGGGGCGCTTCACTTCCATCAAGTTTAGCACATACTCGTCCCCATGGCACATAGAAAGGAATTTTTTTTTATAAAAAAATGGTATGCTACTCGCGCACGTATCAGATTTTATTTTTTATTTTTTGAAAACCTGGTATTATTGGAGACACCCGAGGATGAACTCCACTATTTTTTTTTTTTTTTTGTTTGATTTTAGATTTTTTAAGACTACTATCACAAGATAGGAATGCCCTGTCAGATAAAGAAGAAAAAAAAAAAAAATCTAAGGTACGTTTCTGAGCCGTCCAAATAAACTAAATACTAATACTCTATGCAGATTGAACACATAAGAAGAGACCGAAAAAAGATTATTTACTATTTCATACTCTATTCCACTGAATAGAAAGAATACGAAATAATAAAAAAAGAAGTTTCATATACTAACCATTCTACTGAATAGAAGGTATAATAGGGTGCACTAAATGTACCCAAACTTTCTTCTCAAAAAGAAAAAGAAAAAATCAGGTACCCTACTCCGAAATGGGAGCTGTAAAATATGTTACCTTTCCCATGCCGTTGCAACACCTGACAGGTCCCTTAGCAACTTGCTGAGTATATTGTTGGCGCAAAAAGGAGGAGAAAAAAAAAATACTGACTTTTTCAGGATGTAAGGTTGAGGATGAAAATTGGGAGCTTTACGTTTATCGCTCCGCGAGTTTGTTGTAAAATGTGTGTGTTATGTGTGTTATTTTTCTTTTTCTTTTTTTTTTTACTGAAGTGCTGTGGTGTAATAGAAAGAAAAAAAAAAGAAGAAGAAGAATGTTAAGAGATATTATGAATCGAAAGATGGAGTTTTTCCAGCGTCGTCTCCGAGAAGTGGAAAGACGAAAAAAAAAGAAAGGTTTATAAGATGATACTAAGCCTCTATGTGCTTAGTCACCTTAATGACATTCGTTATCTTTTTTTTATAAAAAAACAAAAACCGGCAAAGTTAGCGAGCAGTTCCTTCGTTTTATTTATTTATTTATTTATTTTTCTCAATAATTTGATGTGCAAAGAGAGAGAGAAAGAGAGAGAGAGAGAGAGAGAGAGAACATCGTTGATTAGATGATCCCAAACCTCTCAGCTCAGTCACCTTAACCGATTATTTTTTTCAAAAGAATAGAATCTGACTTCAGGGAATGACAAAGTGAATAAAAAGAAACCAAAAGAAAAAAAATTTCTTTTCGGTTATCGCTCTGCAATTTTTGTGTGTGTTTTTTTTAATGTATGAGTTTGAACGGGATAAAAACAAATACTTGAATGAAACGACAATATTGCAAGCACCTTCCGTCGATTCTATTTCCTCTGCCAATGCTTGGTATATTTTTAGAAAAAAAAAAAATGGTCAGATGACTGAGCTGCGAAGGTTGCTTGATGGAATCGTTAGCCGTGTCGCACAGACACTGCAACAACTTGATAGTTTATGTTCATCCTGTAGGTTTCACTTTTACTTTATTTTTAGTTTTTTTTTTTTTTTTTTTGCGCGTTTACTGAAAAGGAGGAAGAAGAAAATTTTATCTGATACCATTATCATAGAAAAGGGCTATATTTCGTTGCTCAACATATTTGCCCATAATAGTACCAATTTTTGTTTGTTTAGAACAACTGTTCTGTTGAAAAGAAAGAAAAGTTTATAAGATGATCCTAAGCCTTTCTGCTTAGTCACCTTTGAATAAAAAGAAAAAAGGGGGGAAAAAAAGAAATGTGAAGTTGGTGCAAACCGCCTCTCAGATGCGAGACATTCGACCAAAAAATTTTAAGGACATTTTCGAAACCCTTATCCCTCCCCATCAGGGTTTTTAATGACGAAGAAGAGGGAAGAAGAGGGAGGGAAAACAGCTGAGGGTATGGGGGGTTTGAAAAGTTTGTTTCAACTTTGTTTTGTTTTTTTTGTATTTGTTTTCAGCTGAGGGTAGGGGGGGAGAAGACCCTACGCCATTCTTCCTTTTACGAATAGAGCTATAAAAAGCTTATAACAGTGTTGGGGGAGGGAGGGGGGGAGGGAGAGAGGGAGAAGAGTAGAGAGATATCAGTGTGTTTTCTTCGATCCTAGGGAAGAGGGGGGCAGTGATCTAAAATACGTACTGCTACGTATTAATACGTATTCGTATTAATACGTATTAATACGTATACGTGGGGAGAATAAGCCACGTATTTACGTATTACGTAGGGGGGAGAGGGGCTTCAAGAGTAGAAGGGGGGAGGGGATGGTGCAAAAAATAAATAAATGGTAAATCTGATGAGAGCCATGTGTTGTTCTGTGTGGGATAGACGGGTCTTGCTTTGTGGTGGGCTTCTTTGCAAATTATTCATATCTTTTTTTTTTTGTTGACATCAGAAACTGATGTCATGTTTTGTGCACCCTTTTTTTTTGAAATTATTTCTTCTATTTGGGCACATCAACAGAATTTTGTGATAATTAGTAATTGGAATTGCACTTTTTCCCCAAAAAAATAAAAAATACAAAAAGGGGGGAGAAATGAGAATGAGAATGAGGATGTCCTCCATAGAAGAAAATGGTGAGAAGGGAAAAGGGGGTTTGAATGGGTAAAGGTGAGAGGGGGAAAAAAAATGAAAACTTTTCATTTGTTTTTTTTAGGGGGGTTTTTGACTAAAAGAGGGATTGTTTGTATGTAGTTGTAAATACCGTTTTTTCTTCTTCGTTTTTTTCCCTTGCTATTTTTCCTGCAGACACATTGACAGACCAAGACAGATTTTTTTTATTTTTCCCTTTCGCTTTTCTTTCTAGCCCTCGCAAGGCTTTTTGGTAAAATAGTGGGAGAGGGGGAGGGGAGCAAAAAAGGAAGGATCTTTAACAGCACAACCCCATCTGCAACCAATGCAGTGGCTCCACCTGTGTTGTGCATAAACCTCGGTAAGTGTATTTTTATATTTTTCTTTTCTTTGCTTTTTTATTGTTAAAATGTTAGAGTAGTGTAGTTGCCTCGGGTTGTGTTGCCACAGTTGTGCAAATCTCCACTTTGCTGGTATCACCAGTCTATGTCTCAACAACCCCTTTTCTTTTAGGGTCTAGGGGCATGTTCAGAAAAAGTTTTTTTTTTTTGGTAAGAGTCCGGAAGAGGGCTTCCTCCCGCCTCTATTCTAGAGGTTGCCCATATCAGGATTTTTTTTTTTTGACAAACTGTTATTGGAATAATGTAAGGAGTTGCCACACCGTGGTCTCATCTCCGCACACCTTCCTTAGGGGAAAAAATCGCACTCAAGAAAATAATACTTTCTTTTTTTCGAAAAAAAACGAAAAAAAAGAAAAAAAGAAAAAAGGCAGTGTGAATTTGACGCAGTAGCATTTGGGTTTAGTGTATCCTTATCCAGTCTTTTTGCATTATTTTTCATAAAAAAATAAAATAGCTAGTCTGGGTCAAAGCCGGCCATTGTGCAAAGTCTTTTTTTCTTCACTGTGTATTTTTTATCATTTATCTTAATACTCTTCGCGCAGACGTACCTCCTTCAAGGCCATTTTTACAGCGTATTTCACCCACCAAAGAGCGAAATCTGGTACTGAAGAAAGGATGCTAATAAAAGTGAAGTTGATAGTGCAAACGCCTCTGGGACGTAGGCACTGACACTCCGCGGGTTATCGAACCCCGGAGTGTAATAAAAAAAGGGGGGCTTTTTCTCTCACAACAAAAAGCCAAAAAATACATTTTGCATTAAAACGGAAGGGAATTAAAACGAATGTAGACACTGAAGAAAAAACAGACAATATTTTGTGGATAAATGTGGTTTGAATTGCATCTTGTGTTTTTTTTTTTTTTTAAATCTCGTATTCTTGTAGTTCGTGGGGATTATCAGTGGAGGCACAATCATGTGCTCCACAGTTTTAGAAAAAAAAAAAAACTGATAGACAATAAACAATCTTACTGAGTGTCGTAGAGATTGTAAAGCGAAAATCAATTATCCTTTTTTTCAAAATATCTCACTGGGGTGGAGGGGGAGAGAGAAAAAATAGAGGGTTTATAAGACGAAAAACCTATACCCCACGTTGTCTTTTGTCGCGTTAGGGTGCTCAGGGGCTAAAGGGGCTAAAGGGGGGGGGGGGGGGGGGGGCAACAACGTTAAAAAACCTGAACACAGAGGTGTTTAGGAGCCTTGTTTTAAAGGTGGTGGCGAAAAAAAGGGGTGTGAACACACTGGTGTGGGAGTAGACACTGCTAGGAAAGGATGAGAACCTAAGATTATCAATGGGTAACCAAAAAAAAAAAAAAAAAAAAAAAAAAATCCTTGAAAAGGATTGCACCCTCCATCAAAGCAGAAATCTGAGTGTTTGCTCATTACCCCCTTCTAAAAAAAAAGGGAAAAAAAGGGACCGGTCATGCGAGAAAATATAAATCAAGAGAGAGAGAGTGAAGGTGTTTCCTTAAGAAAAAAAAATGGATGGGGTTGAAGTTGATCGTGCAAAAACGCCTCTGGGACGCAGGCACTGACACTCCACATAAACGGGAAAAAAAAAAATAATGTATGGCCCTTTCTCCCCACACCTTCGGAACCCTGTCTAAAAAAGAGCATGTCATTGAATTTTGGTTTGCGAAGGGTAGGGAAGACCATAAAGCGGGGAAAATAAATTTCAACCAACAAAAAGAAAATGCAAATTTTATTCCTGTACAGAGTAAAAGGAAATGAGATTAAGAAGAACTCTCACAGGGGAGTGTATCATACATAAAGAACACACAAAAAAGAAAAGTTTTATAAGATGATCCTAAGCCTCTTGTGCTTTAGCCACCTTTAAAGAAAACTCAAAAAAAATGGTGGCTATTGTAGTTGATGCAGGCACTTCCCGACTAGCCCACGTACAATGCCAGCTTCATGAGAGCATAAGAAATACCCGCAAACCTGCAATGAGCGGGTTTTGGACGATTAAAAAAAAAAGTGTATCATCTGGGTCGGAGTGATTTTTTGTCGCAAAAAAAAAAAAAATACACCTGTTTTTAGCAGAGCTCGCGCTAAAGTCCATCCCTCATCCCGGGATTTTTGGGGGTTTTGGTAGGAACGTTTTTTTTTTGCAGTACGGGGATTTCATTAAGAAACCAGAAGTTCTAATATTGTTGAGTAAGACCACCACATAGTGGGCTTGCATATACATGTGACCCCGCCGTGGAACGCAATTGGCTCGGAAAGTCAAAAGAAAAGGAAAAAAAAAAAAAAAAGTTGGTTACCGTGCGCCTGCGGCGCTGCCTGTTCCCTTCCAGTTTCTACAGGCAAACACTTACCCCCTTTACCTTACACTGACGGGTTTTGACCAAAACCAAGAACTTGTCCATTTCGGCAAATTGACCCCACCACAGAACGGACGAATTCCGGAAATGCAAATGCCGGTGTTTTCGCGCATTTTCATGTTGCAAGACGTCAGGATCAGGGAGAGAAAATCTGGTTGTGGGATTTACATTGGCCCTCTTTACCCACATGGATTTTGACCAAAACCAAAAAAATGGCCATTTCGGCAAAGTGACCCCACCACAGCGCGGACGGATTCCGGAAATTCCAATCGCGGTATGTTTTGGGGCTGAAAACCCACTGATTTTCAGGAGAAAAATTGCTTCCAAATCTCGGAATTTTCCGAATTTTCCTGAAAATGACCCTTGTTTACGAGTATGGGTTCATATTTTGCGAAAATTTAAGTCACTAAAATTTTGTCCATTTTTCCGTATATACCCCACCACAAGCCGGGATTGGCCCGGAAATGCCACAAAACGGGGTTTCCGGGCCTCCCCAGCTAACCTTTTCACGGAACGTTTTTCCGTACCCGAAATCCATTTTTTCCCCATTTTTTCCCATAATTAGCGCGACCACTGGTTTTTAGTAGAATGTACGATAATATCGTGTGAGGTTTAAAAAACAAACAAAGAAAAAATGTAAGAGTACATGTGCCTCTCGTACACACAAACAAAACATAGCTTGAATGACGCTACAAAATATTCGCATTTTAGGAGAAAAGGAAAAATTTAAAAAAAGCTTTTTTTTTTTTTTTGACAAAGTGATTGGTGTATCCGTTCATATGTCGAAAATGATTCCCAGTTCATAATATTACAGTTTTTTGCTGTTAGGTTTGTCATAATTGACATAAAAAAAAACGTAATAAAAAAAACACATATTTTCAATAAAGAAAAAAGAGGAATAACGACTGGGGCATTTTTTTTTGTTGTATCGACAATCACCTTACACCTACTGGTATAAAGACCAAGGGGGGTTCTCTTCTCCCCCCCCGTTGAAAACTAGGAAGAATAGTGTAGCTGCTATTTTTGCAACCGCATCCACTTTCCTCCAAAGTCATCCCGCGAAAGGAAAAAAAAAATAAGAAAATTTGATAAATGTACCACTCTGTGGGGGTGGCCCGGGATTCCGACGTTTAGCTTTTACAAAAATTAAATTTGTAAATGTGCCACTTTGCACACATTACTTTCAAGAGAGGATAGGGGGGGAGTCACCAAAAGAAGAAGCAGAAGAAAAAGAGAGGGAGATGGTGTGCAAACACCATTTGTATGTTTGAGGACAAATAAGGTAAGCATATTTAGAGATAGAAGTTGCCTAAAAACGGGATTTTACAGAACGGCACACAACTCATCTACAATGTGTGCCTAAAATAGGAAGGGTAAAAGAAGTTTATGTGCGAGACACATTTTGTCTTGTATATTTTTCTCTCCCATTTCAAAAAATGTATTCAAAAAAAAATTTAGTTATGCACGATATGTGTCCTGGTACGTTTAGAAACAAACTAA
Organism: Rhynchopus sp. YZ270_cl-10; assembly: GCA_964035575.1. NCBI lineage: Eukaryota > Euglenozoa > Diplonemea > Diplonemida > Diplonemidae > Rhynchopus > Rhynchopus sp. YZ270_cl-10. The sequence continues at coordinate 591,277 of OZ037885.1, forward strand.
ATGACTCTCGTGCAGTCACCTATATAAAATAGAAAAAATATTTTAAAAATAAAATAAAAATGACCCTCAAGAAGTAAAGAGCCTATTCTACAAAGAGTAATTCGAATAAATAAATAGAAGAAAACGTCCAGAATCTCGAAAAGAGTTCAAGAAGTTGAAGTTATTGATGCAGAGAGACCCACATACAATGCCAGCCATCCGGATGAAAGCACAACTACCCTGCAGCCTATAACAGAAGGTGCAAAATGGGTAGCTGTTGATGCAGACATCGGTAGTTTTTTTTTTGAAAACTTGGTTGTATTAGTGTAGCCACCCTAGAGTGTGCTCCACTATTTTTTTAAAATCTCTGGGGGTGAGTAATAACTATCAAAACCACATCCACGTATAAAAAACACGTTGTGGTGAAGTGAAAACAGGGGAAACCCTGGATCACTCTATAAAAAAACAATGAAAGGTTTGGATAAGCTCAAAATTGCACTATACCAATAGTCCTCGAAATGCAAAAAAAAAGAAGAAAAAACAAGGATTTTGATAAGATGAACCTAAGCCGTACAGCTTAGGTCAATCTGTTAAAAAAAAAGGGTATCCTTTATCTATAGAGTGTGGTGACGGTCTCCCCAGCACACTCGAGGCATGCACCAGAATACACGGTGATCATCCCTCTCAAAGGGCTTTAGCTGAAGGCTTTTTTTTAATATGTGTAACTACTACTAAACAAAAAAAAGTGAAGGTTGATAGTGCAAAACGCAGGGACGCAGGCACCGATTTGACTAAAAAAAATGGGATACTGTCTTCGTTATCCGAGTCAGTAATAAAAAAAAAAACGTTCTTTTTTTCTCTTTTTTTGCTTGATAAACGAATTTTTTTTGGGGGGGGTAATAGACTAGAAGTGGAACTGCCACTACGAGCTGGTTTATTTCAGTTTTTTTTTTTTTTCCTGATAAATTGTTGGAGTAGTGTAGTTGCCTCGGTTGTGTTGCCACAGTTGTGCAATCTCCACTGTTTCTTCCCCTTCGGAAAAAAAAAAAAAAGGAAAAAAAAAAAAAAGAGAAAATGTAAAAAAAGATGGGTGTGTCTCTCGTACACACTCATAAACTATAACCCGCAGGATCCAATATAAGCGCAAGAGAAAAAAAAAAAAAAAAGAGAAGAAGGTTGACAAATGCATGCAATAAATTGATAGCATAGGTCTAGGGATCCACAAAAGTGTCCCCATCTCCTTTGGTATGCAAAAAAAAAAAGTGAAGTTATTAATGCAAGCACCTCCGACTGACCCACGTACGATGCCAGTCATCCGGGTGAAAGCACAACAAAGGTTGAGAAAAAAAAATAGTGTCGCATCCCCTCGCGACACATCTTCAGGAAGATAAACAGAGAGGGCGTGTAGAGGTATATTAACCTGTGTGTGTGTGCGTCACACACCGGATTTAAAAAAAAAAGGGGGGGTTTGATTCCTAGTTGTTATGTTTCGCATTTATTTTGAAAAACCTGATGCAATGAGTGTCAGACACCCGATCATTTTTGTTTGTCATAATATCATTTTTTGGGGTTGTTAAAAATCGAAAATAAGACATTATCATCACCGCATCACCTCTGTGATTTTAAGCACCTAAAAAAAAAGACAATTTAACGTTTTCACTTCGAGAACAAAAAATAGTGAAGTTGATAGTGCAAACGCCTCTGGGACGCAGGCACTGACACTCCGCGGGGTTATCGAACCCCGGAGTGTTGCGCATGGGAGTGGTTTACAGGGAAGCTGTAGGCAGGTATACAGTCATTACCCCAAAAATAGGTGGGGGGGAGAGAGGGAAAACAACAACGGTCTGTCAGTCTGTCTTGAAAAAAATTTGTCTGCTGATCTGAGGGTTACGAAAACCTCAGTTGGTTTCTGTCAGTGGGGGAAAGCCTGGGACTAAAACTTTGAAAGAAGAAAAAAGAAAAAAAGAAAGAAAAAAAGGATAGGACTTACGTAGTACCTCGTACCTACTTGCATTTTTTGAGATTATTTTTTTTCAATTTAGAACAGAAATCAGTGAAAAAAAGATTTGGACATAGAACACATTTCAGATCCGATAATACGATTCATGCGCATTCTATGATTTTTGGGGGTTTCTTTTAAATTAAACACTCGAATGATGTGTTCAAACAACAAAAAAAAAAACTTTCTTTTCTTGCATCACATTACAGTTCCTGATAGAGTTGCTTTCGGAAAACGTGCACGGACTGCCTCAAATTATTTTTAAAAAAAAAAAATCCATCATGAAATTATCGCTCTTTCGACGGTTACGGGGGGAGGTGTCTTGAATAAAAGAAAAGAAAAATTAAGATGTACCTAAACCACATGCTTAATCACCTTGAAATAAGAATGGCCGCGGAGAGTATGCATAAAAACAAAAGAAGGGAAAAAGGGGGGGGGGAAATAGGGGCGATCTTGCAAAAAATGTGTACTTTATAATGCGAAAAAATACACAAAAAAAAAATCAGGGTTTTATTGTGTCAGAAGGTTTTCTTTTTCGTTTTTTTGAGGTGAAAAAATTTTTCTTTTTGAAAACTTTTGTGGTATATTGGCGTAGATCGAAAAGGAATACCTTTTTTGCCTTTTTTTTGATATTTTATTTTGCGGTCGATGGGGAAATAGCCTTTTGTCTACTTTCCTCCATCGTCTTCCGGCCGTGAGGCCCCAATGCGGAAAGGATGGATCATTAAAAAAATATCAACAAAGAAGAAAAAAAAAAGGTAATAAAAGGCGCCACAAAAGATATAGCGGGAGGTCTTGTCCCTGGGTTGGACGCACGCACGCTACGCTGCTATCTGTTTTTTTTTTTTTTTTTTTTTTTTTTTTGAAAAAGAGTGTTTCAAAGAAGAAGAAGAAAAATTCGTGAACAGTGTACCTCAACCAACAAAACATTAAAAAAACAAAATGTCATTTTTTTTTTTTTTTGAATTAAAAAAATATACCCTCCCCCACTCCCCCCACCCATCTCTCAAACACACTGGCACTTTTTTGCTCCTACACCAGTAGCATTTTACTCAGATTTTTGTTCTAAAATACAAAGCCATAAACCATGTCAGCAAATGACACAAATTATCACTTTGCAAAAAAGAGGAAAAAAATGAGGGTTTGTGCAGAAGCCCGGAAAGTGGTGCCGTGCGAGATAGACGGGTCAGGGAGGGGGTGGAGGGGGAGAAGAAAGAGGGAACAGGAGAAAATATGCCAGTTAAAGAGCAGCAGTTCTTTACCTCTCCGTTTTGTTCTCTTTTTTTTTTTTCCTTTTTTTTGAGACTTATCAGCAAAACATATGAATTCATCACTCATTGCAACGTATGTCAACACAAAGGCTTTGCTGCAACTGTCAATTTTTTCTTTGATTTTTTTTTTTTTTTTTTTTTTTTTTTTTTGAAAAAAAGTGGTGTCAATAAAAACTCTTCAACGATAAAGACGAAATCTTCAACGATAAAGAGAGAAAAAGAGAAAAGAACATATCAGAACAGCAACCGCCAATTATGTCTCAACAAAAACAACATAACTCAAAGGATGCATACACCTTTGTATGCAACGTAGGAAAGTAATAACGTTGATTGCAGACAATGGACGGGCTCAACAGCTGACAAAAAAGAAGAAGAAATTTGTTTTGATTATAGACTGCTATCACTAGATAGCAGCCACGTTTTTTTTTCTTCACAGAATCCTTAAAAAGAAGAAGAAGAAGAAATTTTCCCAAAGAGAACACTAAAAAAAGATGCACCTCACCAAAGGGGAGGGAGGTACTAAATATCTCTTGAAAGGAAAAAAAGCAAATGATACGAAATGATAAAGACAAAAGAATGTGTATGTGTGGGGGTGCATTTGTGCACACAATTTCAAGCTAAAAGAAAGGAAATCTAAGCTTTTTCAAGAAAACAGGAAATACATTTAATTTTTTCCTCTTTTTAATTCCATTTTCCCTTACAAAAGAAAAAAAATCGGTCCGAGAGCTGTGAACAGAAAAGATATGCACACACATTAGAGAACGAGAACGGGGGGAGTTTTTTGTTTTTGTTTTTGTTTTCCTCCCTTCTCTCTCAAACTGTGTGTACACACCACTCTCTGTCTCACACTGTGTCGGTCCTCTCGCACCATACGCAACCTCAGGCACAGCTTTTAAGAGTGTACCTAGAAGTGAAAAAAAAAGGGGTCGGTGGAATGATCTAGGCGTGTTTGTTTTGTGGTATCAATACTTTTTGTTTGATCTTAGACCACTGTCTGGGGATAGTAGTCACAAACAAAACCAAACATACCAAACATCGTGTGAGGGATTGAGAAAAAAAAGAAAAAGAAAAAGAAACAGAGAATGAAAGACAATGAGGGCCGCCTTCGGCGAGACGTTCTCGTTCTCTAATTTCTTTAAACAAAAAAAATGGGAACTAAAAAAAATAATTGAAAAAAATAAAAAAACAATAAAAACATTACTGAGCGTTCGCTGTGGTATTTCATTACTATATTTTGGTCACAATAACTATGGTTTAGTGCAGACACACCTGAGGATGAGCTCCACTATGTATTTTGTGGTGACGATTCTTGCAACTTTCTGCTTTTTTTTTTTTTGAACAATAAATTATGCTGAAAACCGCATCTGGCCTGAGGGGGTAAGGGGAGGGGGGGTCAAAAAGAAAAAAAGAAGCGCCGAGAATGAGTGTATTTTTTTTTCATGATGGAAATGAATAACGCTGTATTTGATACTAGACGCTGATTCAAAACAAAAAAAAAAAAAAAGCAAAAAAAAAAAAATCCAAAGATTTGACAATTTCAACAAAATTCGAACAAATCCTAACAAAAAAAAAATCATCCAGAAGGCTAGGGAACAAAAACTCGCGAATCTTCAATACTTTATTCAATCTTTTTTTTTTTTTACGGTATATTTTTTACAACTTGATACAAACAAAAAACCCCTCCCTTTGCAAGGTGTACATAAACAACACATGCTTAGCCACCTTTAACCTAGGGCAAAAGTTGGGAGTGGGTTTGGGATATTGAGACTTTTTTTAAAAAAATATTTTTCTTGGTTTTGGGGAAAACAAGGGTGGATACCCTGATTAAAAAAAAGGTATGGGGAAATGTCTACAAAAGGAGAAAAGGGGGTGTGGTGTGGGGGGGGGCGAACACTGAAGTGAAAGAAGGGGTGTGATAACCTAAAAAGGGGGCAGTTGTCAAAAAAAGAAAAAAAAAATAGGGGGAAAACCATGGCGGGCAGGGAAGGGAGCGGGGAGGTTTTTGAGAAGGGAAAAGAAAGAAAAAAAAAATCTGGCAAATGGGAGGAGACCTGAAGGAAAATGGAGGGGGGGAAAAAAAATAGTAGGGACGAAAGAGAGAGAGAGAGAAAGAGAAAATGGCTGGGAAAGGAGGAGAAAAATAAACCCCCTCTTTGGAGTGGTTCAGTTAAAAAAAATGGTCAAAAAAATCGACCAAAAATAAAGGGACAAATTGAAAAGGGGGGAGTTATTAGTGCAGACATCTCCGGCTGACCCACGTACGATGCCAGCCATCCGGATTGAAAGCACAAAAGAGAACTGATTAAAATATTTTTTTTGAAAGATGGAGGTGTCCACCCATTAGGGAAGGTGGGATAAAAAAAAGGGGGTCCCTTCAGGTCGGGGGGGAAAAAAAAGGGTGGGAAACGACTGAAAGAAACGTTTAGGAAAGATGAAATCTAAGCTTTTTCTGTGCTTAGTTCACCTAAGAAATTGAAAGTGTTAAATAGCTGGGGGGAATGGAGGAAATGTGGAAAACATCTGGAGAGAGAAAAAAAAAAAAAATCTGTGTCAGATCCTAACGTCCACAGTGCATCGTAGGCATCTTTGAAAAAGAAAAAAAAGGCGGGGGTGAAGGACAACAACAACAAAAAAAAAGACCCGCTATTTTTTGCATATATTTTTTTTTTTGAAAAAAAAAATATGCACACACACACTGGGATTTTAGTGTAGAATCGGGGATAATTCACTTTGTTTTTTTTAAATCTGTCGGTACATAAAATTTCTGTTGCCTTCTTATTGTATTTTCCCATCTGAGAGGTGAGCCTCGGGGAGGGAAAGGGAAAATACTACTCCAAACAGAAACAATATAACCAACAAGACTCAGGTGGAGGAGGAAAAAAAAGGGAGGGGGGTGTTTTTCACGGGAGGGGTGCAAATGTTCCTAACATAAAATTCAGTTCTTTTTTTGTTGTTCCTCCCCTCTTCTGATTTTTTTTTGCTTTTTTTTATCGGAAAAGGGTCAGCCACCTCAAGTGGTCTGCAAACTTTTTTTTCCCCATTCATTTTCTTATCTTCATATCAACTCTGGAAACCCGATAAAAAATGGGGTTTTTCAGCTGACAATAACAAAAAAAAAAGTGTTCCACTAAATTCCTTTTCTTTTTTTTGGGGGGAGAAGATTTTGTTTTTTGAAACCCCTCCCCGCCATACTACCCCTAACCCCCCCTACTTTACGACAAATTTTTTTTTAAAAAAAAATCTGCCGTTTGCATCATTCCTAACTGCATTGTATTGACTACCCTCCTTTTCAATGCATAAATCCTTTCCCCAAAAAATCCATTTTATTTTGTGAAATCCGGAATATATTTTTTTTGTCACAATTCTATCCTCTTCTGCAACATTCCTCACAAAAAATTTTTTTTTGGGTTTTTTTAAATGGTCAACTCGTTTACTGAGCCTTCACCTTGGAGAGGTGGGTGTTGAAGCGCTTCATGTACTTGTGGAAGAGCGAGGTGGAGACGTGGGTCTCGAATTCCAGGTCGAGGAGGACGGAGCGTTCGAGGCGGCTGAGCTCGGCACGCTGGACGCCTCCGACGCTCGCGTAGAAGTGGTTGGAGTGGACACGGTCTTGGTGCCATTTGGTTGCAATGACAAGAGCGCCGAGGACGATACGGTGGACGTTGGTGTGGGTCAAGGCGATGGCCTTGTTGGTGCAGATCTTGTCGATGTACACCACGGCAATGATAAGAACCTCAACATCGCACTTAGTGTGCCCCAACCACCTCTGCAGGTAGCTCGTCAGGCTGATTGCCGGCGCCTTCTGTCCGTCGTACACGCTCACACCCTCGTCGTTGGTGCCCTCACTCACACTCTGCAAAAGCTGACCCACAACCTCAACCAAACTGTCGGTCTCCACGCTCTTCGAGATCTTAGTGATGCACATTGTTAAAAGAGAGAAAAAAAAAAGTTCTCAAAAAAAGAAAAAACTGTGGCAAAGAAAAAGGGATTCGCTTTTTGTTGCCTTTTGTTGAACGAAGCTGTGTTCAAAAGTTTTTTTTTTGGGTGGCTGTTTTTTTTTGTATTTGTGTTTTGCCTGTCAGGTTTTTGTGTAGGGAAAAGGGGTGAAGGAGGTTGTGCAGGGGAAGGGGGGGAGACAGATTATAATGGGGTTTGGGGAAGGGAAAAGCTTTTGAAACACTCTTGGTATATAACACAATACTCCCTCCCCACACCTCCCGAGATAGGTTCGATTTATTTGCCTGTATATTTTTTGCAGATAGGCCTGCTTTTTGTGTTTGTGCGTAAAGTGTGTAATATGCTGTGTTGATATTTTTACTGCAATACGCCCCACTGACTACCTGGCCGTGAAGAGGAAACCTCTTGGCCAAAAAAAAGTTGACTTGAAACACAACAGCCCTCTCGTAAACAGTGTACCATGGTATAACCGGCTGTACCTTGGGGTGGACACCCCCAACCATGCAGTCCTACATCTATTTCGTGGTTTACATCTGATATGTGTTGCTCCCGCTTCCACTCAACCGCTGGCAGCCGCTTTGTCATGCATCTGTAAGGACAACCTTGATACTCTCTGTATTAGCACACAATGCCATTTACAGGCAGTTCACCTTAGTGCAAAATGCATAGTTATGACTCCTCCATAATTTTTTTGGGCCTTCTCTTCCCCTTTTATGTTGCAAGAATCTTCATTTTGTTCTTCACCCCACGGGAGTGAGCGCTACGCTGTGGGATTGTGACAGGGTTTTCTTTTAAGGCGCAAAGCTTCTGATCGGTGGTGTCGTTGAAGTACTTCGCCTGCTCCTGGGTTATAGCGCTGCGTGGTGGGGCCTGCTCATGCGACCACCTCTTGCGGATTACTGCGAATAGAACGTAAATCATCAAAATTATCATGAATGGGATAATCGCTGGCGCCGCTGTCGGCTCCCCACCTAACAACCCTGTTAACGACAACAGCGCCTTTTTGCAGTCATCACCGCTCCACAAAGGCGCGCACTGCTCACACCGTTGTCCCCCCCAATACCCAAAGGGCGCGCTTCCATGGCAGTCACAACTATTTTCAAGACAACACCCATTTTCTGAGCATGCCGACCCACTACAAAAACTGTTCTGCACATACAACGGGGCCACACATTCGGCACTATCCTCTGCGACGTACACAGTATAATTCCCCCCTACACATAGCCAACAGTTTATCCGCTCCGCCGTGCACGTGGCACTCCCTTCTCTTCCACCCTGCGCAGTGCAGAACCGTTCCACTCCTGCACTGCATTCATCAGAGGCTCGAGGGCATACTGCAGTCTGCTTGGTGCACACCATGCCATTCGGGTTGTACGGTGGTGACAGAGGAAACGCGGTGTTCTCTTTCAGTTCGCAGACACTGCTGTCTGGGTTGAAAATGTAGGTCGGCGTGTCGGTTGCATACTCATTGCAGGTACACGTGAAGTTTAACACAAACGCATCCTCCAGATCTGGGTCAGGAATGTCACAAAGCACCCCAATCGCCCCGGTTAACCCTGCCTCTCGCGAGGAAAATTCTTCTCGACATATTTCGCGTGCTGCGTCGCAGGTGTCGGGGCATTCTACTGAGGTGCGGACTGTTATGTCACCAGGGGGTGCACGTGGTATATAAGAATCGGCAGCGACAGAAGGGGTACAAAAAAACAAGAAGGAGGAGAAAAAGAAAAACGACGCAAATGCTGTCCCATAAGGCCCTCTAGGTGGGCACATCACATTAGTAGAAGGGGGGAGAAGGGAGCGGAAGAGAGCGGAGGTCTTTTGTGCAAGGTTTTTTTGTGGGTGAGAGAGAGAGGGTGGTTTGGGTTGTCGTTGTGGTTGAAACGGCGCTGTGTTGTGGTTTTTTTTTGTATTTGTGTTTTGCCTGTTAGTTTTTTGTGAGGAAAAGGGTGGAGGTTATGGAGGAGGGAGAGGGAGAGGGATCTTACGAGAATGGGGGGGGGAACTTTTTTTTGTGTGGATGTGAATTTCTTACGGGCATCCTTTTCCTTTTTTGAAAAATTGTTGGAATAGTGTAGTTGCCACCCTGTTCAAGCTCCACTGTTGTTCTTTTTTTTTAGAAACTTAGCCGCTAGGACCAACGTTGGTGCAATCAATGAGATATTTTTGGGGTGTACTTTTGGAGAGAAAGAAAAAAAAGAAACAGCAAACCTGAAAGATCAAATTGAGGCAATGGTACGTACCCCCCTCTCTCTACAGAGAGAAGGGATTTTGCGCAGTAAGCGCACTGTGGAATAGGGGAGTTATTAGAGTATAATCGCTTTTGTTTGGTTATATGGTGTTCCTATGCGTCCTATGTTGACATGTCCTTGACAGGGGTTTCAGGAACACCATTATAGGCAACATAAAGTCGCGTTTTGTTAATGAGAGTTGCTATTTCTTTTTGCGGGGAAGGGGGGGCGAGTCAAAAAAAAAAATTCTCCATTCCATGTTATTTGAGTGATCAACAAAAACAATGAAGAGAGAAGCGAAAGTAGAACAGTGAGAAGGGGAGAGGTGTGAAATAAAATCCTTACGAAAAGAAGGTACAGAGGGTGCAAGAAGTATACAATAAAAGTTAAAAAAAAACCTCTGCACATCCCCAGGTCCCCCGCTCTACAGGGGGGGGTTTAATAGTGTTTCTCGTTAGAACAAAAATCATTTTGTTTTGCACGCTTTCTTTGCGCTCGTTTGTCTTTTCTATTTATATGCCACGTCTGTTCCGTGAGGCATCTTACCCCCCTCTCTACAGAGGAAGGGGTGTGGTATGTGTCCCTGACGTTAAAAAAAAAGCGTGTAGTATAGTGGAGTTCATTTTCGGGTGTCTACACTACAACAACCAAGTTTTCAAAAAAAAAAAGAAAAGTTTATAAGATGATTCTAAGCCGTGCTTAGTCACCTTTAGTTAAAAAAAGAGAAATGTTGAAAGATGCATGTATCTCTTTCGCACACATCTAACAATGAAAATGAAAACACCCTTTTTCTACCTCTTTTTTTGTTATTTTACACACACTTCTTTGTGAACGGAAAGTGTCACGTCGTTCACACCCAACTGTGCTCCGCAACACCACCACCCAACAGGTGAGAGATAGTGTGTATGGAAACGTCGATACAATGCAGCAAACAACCCCAAGAAAGGAGAGGTGAGGGAACGACAACTGACACCTTTTTTTTCTCTTTTTCTTTGAAAAATTGTTGGAGTAGTGTAGTTGCCTCGGTTGTGTTGCCACAGTTGTGCAATCTCCACTGTCATTCCTTTTTTTTCAATTCCCTTTTTTTCCCCCCGACCCCCCTCCTTTCATCATTACACCACCCAAATCCACAACATCACCTCTAACATAATATGCCCCCACTTTTTTTTATTTTCCCTGACTGGGGGTTGAGGGAGCAGAAAACCAATCGCCTGCAATTTCACATTGCTAAGGCCTTACCTAGCGCACCGTACCTCCCCCTTTCAGAAGGCCCCCCCTCCCCCCTCCCCCCGCTTCAGTAGAAGTCAAAGTACTTCGCCACCTCCTCCTCCAATGTGAGCTTGCCATTGACCGCATCCTCACCGCTCTTGAGAGCATGGTACACCTTTAATGCTGTCTGCACTGTGGTGTAGTCCCTGCTTCTGTATGCTGCTGGGGTGGAGGTCACAAAACGCTCTTCGAACACAGCAAGCGCCCCTGCAAAGGTACGTTCAAGTGGAGGACCTTCCAACTCCTTCGGAAGACGTACTTTATCAAGAATCCCGCTGGTTCCTGCAATAAGGATGCACCCAAAGGCGAGGTAAGGGTTCAGTGTTGCATCTGCAATCTTAATCTCTGCATGCAAAGGCACACCACGCGACTCATCCCGGCAAACCCGCAGAGCAGCCTCCTTATCATCAAACCCCCAATTCTTCAGCGACCCCGTCCAGTACCCAGGCTGCATTCTTCTGTAGCTGTTTGACGATGCCATGACCACCGCCTGTAATGCATCAAGATTCGCGAGAATGCCTCCCAAAAAAAACTCTCCCTTTTCAGAAAGGCCATGAGCGGAGTGGGCGGAATGCAAAATGTTTTTGTTTGTCATAGGATCGCGAATGGACAGATGGATATGCATTCCTGCACCCAACCCAGCATCGATTTTTGGGAGCAGACTGGCAGATAGGTTAAACTTTGAGGCAATCGCCGAGAGCGTTTCGCGAACGGTCACAACGCTGTCCGCAACTTTCATGAGATTTTCATTGTACCGCAGCACCATTTCATATTGGCTGGTCCCTCCTTCACGGTGCGCCAGCTCTACGTTAGCACATATATTATGCTGCTCACCTAACGCCTCAACAAAACTATCAAGAAAAGCGCCTGCCTTAGTATCCAAAGAACGACTAGAAGCAAAGCAAAAATTCTGCTTATCCATTCCGCTCACCTTATCAGTCTCGAACAACGCAAACTCAAACTCCACCCCAGCACACACATACAGCCCACTCTCCGCTGCAACGTCCATCTGCTTCTGCAAAAAAGATCTGGGGCAAAGTGGGGTCGCGCTTCTGTCTGGCCCCACGATCTTTCCGTATACAATAGCATAGGTAGGATTGTACGGTGGAATGGTGAGGGTCGAAAACTCAGGAAGAATTTTATCCAAACGCGACGGCGACAACCCGGTCGCAGCTTCAATACAGCACGCATAATTCGCCATCCCATTCACAGCCTGGATAATCCCAACCCCATCCAGAATGCGTTCCGGGCTTTCATCGAGAGAAGTGTCCTTTAGGTGAATCGCCTTCGCACGAATGCGACTAGAATAATCACAGATGACAACACGCAACCACCGCACTCCTGCTGCAAGCAAGGCAGTTCTGATGGCCCTGGCGTACCCCCTCTGCTCTGCGAGGCTGGGACGACCTTCTTTTGGTTCTACATTTGGTGGTGGTGTGGTAGTGGTGGCAACAGTCGGGGCAGTCGATTTGACTTCTCCAGAAAACTCCTTCACCGCCTGATCGGTGTTGATGATGCGGCCGAATCCCTTCATGTTGTGCAGTGCCCCGGTATGTTCTTCGGTTGTGAGAGCTGCGCAGGCGTCTTCTATAATGGTAACAAAGAAGCCGAGGTCTGCAGCGTCCCGTACAGCAGATTCGACGCATTGGTTAGTGAGCTGCCCGCAAACGAAGAGGTGCTTGACATCCATATTCCTCAAGACATAGTTGATGTTGGTCGATTGAAACACCGAGCAAGACGTCTTTGGGATGACAACCTCGTTTAAGTCCCTGCGTGGTGCGATAAGGGGAAGGATGTCTGCCCCTTTTGCACCGTATGGGACGAACAAAGGTTTGCCCGTCGTTGCGTTTTTCGAAAGTTTGTAGTCAATTGAAATATCGCGTCCATCCTGGGTCAGGCTTTCGATCACGGTGTATACGCGCTCGGTGCGGCCGACCCGCCGGGTGACGTCCAAAAGACGTGAAATATTTGCTGTCATGCTGTCAACATGGTCAAAGAAATACTCCCGCTCCCCGCGCCCCACCCCTTCCCAGCACCCTTCCCCGGCAACGGAGCAGTGCTGCTGCACATCAATGATGAGAAGGGCCGACTGCGAGAGCGTCGCCTCGGTCAGAGCAAAGGCGGAACGGTCTGGGATAGGGTTTGGGATGGCCTTGCTGGCGGCGGCGAAGGCGTGCATTGTGTAGTGCTTCTTGCAATGTGACCTGACAAGGGTTGAAGAGGGGGGTCAATTAAAAAGGGAGTACACTTTGTACACGGTAGTCTAGGATGTCATTCCCCCACCCCAGACAGAGTTCATAATTTCCGAATATCTATAAGATGAATGCACCCTCTTCTGCGCACATCTCCACCACTATCGTTATTGTGAAGGAAAGCTGGATACTAACAAGGAACCTGAGCTGGGTTTAGACCGTCGTGAGACAGATTGGCTTTATCCTATTGATAGAGAGAGAGCCCCGCAGTCTCCCTTTTGCCACGCAATTTTGCAACGCAAAAGACAAGGTAGGTGGCCACAAATACGACCTCAGGCCAGCGTATGCGATGAAAATATCCATCTCTCTAAGTCACCCAATCTTAGCAAAAACCTTCAAAAGATGAATCTTCGTTTTAATGTTATTTTGCCTCCATTTAGAGACAATCAATGAAAACACACAACACCCTCCCTCCTCCCTCTCCTCCCCCCCCTACGTTAGTCTTATGGAAAAACCCCCCCCTCCCTCCCTCCCTCTTCCCTCACACCATCTCTCCAATCTCCTATTAGTGTTCTGCCTCATGCATTCTGCGCTTATGCCATTCCTGCGCACTTTCCCAGAGAAGGATGTGGTTTGGGTCTTCAGCGGAGACGCCGTTTTCGCCCCATTCCTTCAGAGCGTTCCAGGCCCGTGCATAGAGGTCTTGGCAGAAGCTTTGTGAGGTGGCTTGTTTGACGTAGTCGAGGGGTTCGAGCTTCATGAGGGATGGGAGTGGTGGGAGGGATTCTACCCTTTGGAAGATGCAGTGGAGGAGGAGAAGCAGGGATAGAGACTTTAGTTCCAATGCCGCGCTGTCAGGTCTACCTGCCACAACAAGCGCTGCGTTCAGCTGTTGAACATCCAAAGACAGCTCTGTTCTGTACGCACGCATCTCCTTAAACGCCTTTGGGAGCTGTTCCGCTGCAACAATATTCCCCAAAACCAGCTGTAATTGGGTGACATCATGAATCAACCCGACCTTGCTCTGTTCTGTGAAAGGGCGGACCAAAGAAAGCAGGCGGAGTGCAGTGTTGCTTACCCGTTGTGCCACATCCTTCAGACCCCTTTTGTATCCATCCCCAGGGATGTGTGCATATAGAATGAGTATGTTCCGTTCAAGGTGCTCCCAGCGTTCGCCGAGGACAGTGAGGCTGCGGTTGTAGCCCTGACGTTCCGAGCGGTTGTCGGTCTCAAGGAGTTCGGTGACAGCAACCTCGAGGTGCGCTTCGGCGGGGGCAAGGAGGGCATGCAGTGCGCTGTGGCCTTCGTCTTCGCAGGCCTTTAGTGTTTCGTAGAGGCGGTCCCGTCCTGATGTCTCTTCAGTGCCTTGGGTGTAGGCGACGCGGTTCAGTGTCTGTGGTGGAGGGTGTTGAGTAAAGGATGAAGGGGAGGGGGTTAACAAAGGTACACGACGGGACCCAGTGACAAGTGACAAGTGAAAATGACAAGTGAAATGACAAGAAAATCACTTGTCATGACAAGTGGCTTTTTTGAGGGACAAGTGACAAGTGAAATGTGATTTCACTTGTCACTTGTCACTGGGTCCCGTCGTGTAGGAAAAGGGGTTGGTTGGTTCTGTGTTGCTTTGGCGTTATGTTTTTTTAGCCGAAAAAGGCATGAGGGGTGATGGAAAATAGAAACCTAACACTCATCACACGATAAAATCCATGGGAGACAGGTTGTGGTGAAACGCACAACACCTCGACCTGTTTGGGTGAGGAGTGGCTCTGCAGCGCGGTTCGTCCTCTAGAACCGCAAAGTGTGTTCAAAATGCTTTGTTTCTATTTCCTTCTTCATTTCATGACGGTGACAAAAAAGGGGGTAAATGGTAAATGGTTGCGATGCAGAGGGGGTTGATGAAAAGATCTTGGTTTTAATTATAAATGGTTGGTTCCCTTTGTATTGCTTTATGCTTTTGAAGGAGGAAGAGAAATGGGCTTTTTTTGTGCAAAGGGTTGCGTACCTGGGTGATCTCGCTGTTGATGCGGAGCAGAATCGTTGCGAGGACAGAGTTGAAGAGCTGGCTATTGGTGGCAATGCTTGCGACCTGTGTGTGGTGGGGGGGTGGTGGGCGGTAGGTGAGTACTCAATGCAATGACAAAAGGCAGTCACACTATTTCTAAATTCCAGTACTCTACAATCACCCCAACACCCAAACCCGCCAAACTCATTTGGGGTGCTGTATTTGCACTTTTATGAATGCAGGATCGCAAGGAAACACAAGTGACATCGATACCATACTATGAGAGCAAATAAGAAAGGGGAGAAAAGAAACAAATGCCCCACCATCCATCGGCCCCTAGGGTCATGGAACCCAGACACAAAAGCAGAGATTTTTTTGTGGGGGGGTGGGGGGGGGTTCGACCCCCCTTGCACGGCGGGGTCCACACACCCGAGGGTCCGTAAATTTTACGGACCCTCTTTACGGACCCTCAAGTGCGGACCCGGGTCCGTAATTACGGACCCTAGGGTACGTAATTACGTGGTCTAAGGTGGGAAATCACTGTTTGGATGTGTGACTGCTGGTCGAAAAGCCCTGGGAGCAAACCGAGTGGTACACAGGTACCACATGATAGACCATGATCATGTGGGCCTATCCCAAGTTACATACCGAAAAAAGTCGTGAGCTCGGTTAGTTGTCAAAGACGTCTTCCACCATGCACTGAGGAGATAATGATCCAACAATTTACAAGAAAGATTACTTAACCTACTGCTGGAAATTGCCAGGTCGTAGTAACACACAAAGTGTGCCTCCGTTCGGGAATACCGGATATTCTAGAGACCAAAAAGGCCTCAAGAATATCTTCCGGTAGTCAAGGTATAACCGAATGAACGGCCCAAGACCCCCGTGGAGAAGTTAAATGTTGTAATGCTATCAAGTACAAACTGCGAACACTGTCTTACCCTCCTCAATACATGGTTGAATATTTCTTTGACAACAAACCGAGCTCAAGAGTTTTTAAACTTCCCTGAGGGAATGCGAGACGCAAAATTTACCACCAGACCCTGTCTTCGTGCACCTTCGGTGCAACGCTGCAGACAGGCCAAACTGCGTTGGACTCAGAGGAATGCCTGCTGTGCAGTGTATCAATGAGAACCAAGTCCCAGCAACAAGGGGCGCCTTTTGGCAGGCGTTGTTGAGGGTGTTTGGGGTGCAAAGTTTTCCACAATTTTGATGCGCGGGTACAGAAGTGTTGTCTTGTTCTTTCATCTTTAGGAATGTAAATGTCAATCGCGTTTAACTACCACTAGGGCTTGTTCAGTGAACCCACAAGGGGTCGAAGGGGGTTGGTTATCCCATAGCTATCAAAGGTTGTGTCGACCAGGCTAATCCACTATGTTACGCTGTACGTTGTTAAATCCGAAGAAATAACACTTTAGCAGCCGCAGGAAGTTTGTTAAAAAGAGTGCCTCACGCTACACAAACCACCACCCGCGATTGACTTAGATGTTATAACAAAGAGAATTCAGAACAAAACAACACCCTGCCCCATACACACTAAATTGTCATGCTTCAAGAGCATGCCTGGGCCAAAATTACTGTTGACCAAAAAGGCAACAAGACCACCCACAAGGAGTGTGAATTGTGCACTGGTTTTCTGGGGGAACGCAATATTTTCTTGTGTCTAGTCCTCCGGAAGCAGAGGACAGACTTTCCGGAAGGTTTCCAAAGTCGAATTTCTTGCACTAGCTATGCTCCCTTGGTTAATGGCTATAGCAGTGACTGACTAAGTGTACCCACCCCCCTCCACCCAGATCTTCGAGAATAGATTGATGCGGGTAGATTTTGAGTTGTTGAATGTCGGACCGCGGTGAAGCTTCTCATCGCAATCGCGGGTGCAGTTCAGACTTCACGATCCTGTGATAAGTGTAAATGTGGGGTGTGATTAAGTTATGGTATACAAACGTAGTAGTCGGGAAAGGTGAGGTTAATAAAAAAGGCTATTTATTGCCGTGAAATAAGATAGATTTTTTCCACGCTACAGGTCGAGAGAGTGACCTGCTGCACAAATGGTTCGAGTGAAGCGAGGTGAATTATGTGAAGCAGGTAACGAGCGCCTGTGGAACCAAATAGAAACGTAACACTCATCACACGATAAAACCCATGGGAGAGGTTGTGGTGAAACGCACACACCTCGACCTGAGGAGTGGCTCTGCAGCGCGGTTCGTCCCCAGAACCACAAGTGTGTTCAAAATGCTTTGTTTCTATTTCCTCCTTCATGTCATGAGGTGACACAAAATGATTGGTGCGTAAAAAAATAGCTATTTAATAGTGTGAACATTACGCGTTTATTTCGAGTTGAAAACACGAACAAGTTGAAATATGCGGCATTTTTTTGTTCAATCTTCACTAGTAACTGAAAGTTAAACATAATTACATACCTTGTCTTCCCCGTAACCTGCGCCTTCGCTGCTTTTAAGGTGCTTTCTCTGGGTACCCAGTACCCAGTACCCAGTACCCAGTACCCAGTACCCAGTACCCAGTACCCAGTACCCAGTACCCAGTACCCAGTACCCAGTACCCAGTACCCAGTACCCAGTACCCAGTACCCAGTACCCAGTACCCAGTACCCAGTACCCAGTACCCAGTACCCAGTACCCAGTACCCAGTACCCAGTACCCAGTACCCAGTACCCAGTACCCAGTACCCAGTACCCAGTACCCAGTACCCAGTACCCAGTACCCAGTACCCAGTACCCAGTACCCAGTACCCAGTACCCAGTACCCAGTACCCAGTACCCAGTACCCAGTACCCAGTACCCAGTACCCAGTACCCAGTACCCAGTACCCAGTACCCAGTACCCAGTACCCAGTACCCAGTACCCAGTACCCAGTACCCAGTACCCAGTACCCAGTACCCAGTACCCAGTACCCAGTACCCAGTACCCAGTACCCAGTACCCAGTACCCAGTACCCAGTACCCAGTACCCAGTACCCAGTACCCAGTACCCAGTACCCAGTACCCAGTACCCAGTACCCAGTACCCAGTACCCAGTACCCAGTACCCAGTGTCTTCGAGAACCTAAAAATGCGTTTTGTTGAAATTTTCTGGCTTTTTCTGAACTTTTCCCAGCTACTTTTCTGGTCGTAGCCGACTTTTCTGATCGAGTAGCTATTTTCACTTTTCTGGTGTATGAGTAGGTTTTCTGGGTGGGAGACTGGATTCTGGGTACAGTGGTGTGTCTGGGCACCCAGGCACCTGGGTACTGGTGTATTTTCGGCCCAGGTACCCCGGTACACGGTACACTGGTGTACAAGGAAAAAAGTCGTGAAAAAAGCAACCACAGCTCCACATGACAAACACGAAAGTGTCCAGTCACGTGGGGCATTCATGCACTGAGGAGATAATGATCCAACAATTTACAAGAAAGATTACTTAACCTACTGCTGGAAATTGCCAGGTCGTAGTAACACACAAAGTGCGCCTCCGTTCGGGAATACCGGATATTCTAGAGACCAAAAAGGCCTCAAGAATATCTTCCGCTGGTCAAGGTATAACCGAGTGAACGGCCCAAGACCCCCGTGGAGAAGTTAAATGTTGTAATGCTATCAAGTACAAACTGCGACCACTGTCTTACCCTCCTCAATGCATGGTGGAAGATGTCTTTCACAACAAATATCCTGTACACAGGTACACAGATACACAGGTACACAGGTAAAACCCGTGTGTGTGAAAGTTAAAAATAGCTATATTTGCATTTTTCGCCCAGCATTGAGGACACATAGGCCCACCAAGGGCAATTTTGTGATGTCAAAAAAAATTTTTTTTCGGCCCAAAAATTGACTTGTTTTCGGTAAAACCCACTAAAAATTGTGGTACTCTAAACTGCGTTTTAGACCCCCACAGATGCTCAAAAGTGCCAAATTTTGCTTTTAATGGCCTCAAATCGTCGAAATTAGCCCTAAACGGGGGCAAAAAAAAATTTTCGAGAGTCCCTTTCCCTGGGAGGCTCCGTAATTACGTACCCTAGGGCAGTGCGCCTAGGAAACGGTCAACGTTTCCCAAAAGGAAACGTTGACGTTTCCCAGATTCTTGGGAAACGTTGAGGAAACGCTAAAGAAACGTTGCAAGGGGTTTTCTTTAGTTAACACATAGTATTTGACAAAACGCTCAAGACCCTCGCGAAAAGTCGCACGTCTGTGTATCCCCTCCCCGCTTGTTTTCTCCTCTCTCTTTTCTCTCCCGTTCTCCGACGCTTTCTGCACTTCAGACAAACACATTTATACCGTAGATTTGCATAATGCCCAAAAGGAAGGCGGATGACGCGTGGGACTACGTGAAGGTTGTGGAAGGTGCAGGGACAAAGCTCCGGAAGGTGGAGTGCACCTTTTGTGATAAGAAATTCTCAGTGTCGTCTGCGGGGAGGATCAAAGAACACCTCCTTGGGAAGGGGTCGTCAGTGACTGCGTGCTCCCCAAAAGACGACAAGAAGGATGAGTTTGAAATAGCAAAAGCGAAGTTGCAGAACACAGAGGCGAAGGTAACGCAGCAGAAGGACAACAAACAAACGTCGCTAGACCCCTTTCTCACACGCGTAACCACCAAGATCGAAGCCATGCAGAGTATTAGGGACTTCTTCTACGAAGAGTGCATTCCCTTCCGGAAAGCAAAGAGCCGCTCATTCATGACGTTAGTCATGATGTTGTCGCGGATGTCTCAATCTGAGGCATCCGAGTTCAAGCCGCCATCCCCCGACGACCTTGCAGGCGAACTACTGCAGGAGTACGTCGCAGAGATGGACAAACTCTGCGAAAAGGGCATGCTTGCCGAAGCAAAGTTCGGGCTGTCGTTATTGTCGGACGGCTGGACTGATTGCAACGACAGGTCCATCTTTAACGGGATCGTGAGTACGTCCACATCGACGTACTATGTAGATAACAAGACGAGCAAGAGAAAAACTATGGCCGCGATCGCAGACTATATCTGCTCCCTTCCTGTGCTTATCCCCGAGGAGGTAAGGTCGAAGCTGATACACATTTGTGTTGATGGGGCATGCAAGGAGGCCCTCCCCTTAATTCGAGCCCGGGTTGAGAAGGTGTTAACGTCTGTTTGTGTTCTCCACACCTATGATCTTCTTTTAGAAGATCTAGGTGACTCCTCCAAAGCGAGCACAAAGGAAGAATTCAAATTCTTCAATGAAGTCGTGCACAAAGCTACGGCGTTGGCGAAGTGGGTGAAGACACGCCAGCGCTTGGTCACACTTCTTGAGGAGAGGTCCGACAAGAGGCTGCTGCTACCTGTGGACACTCGCTTTGGAAGCTTTTTTATCATGATGCAACGGTTGCTGGACTTGAAAGGGCCGCTGCGTGAGATGTTTGCTGGTGAAGGCTTTGGCGAGTGGAAGGCTCAGCTAAGGAGTGCGGATGCGAAGGCCACAGCTACCGAATGGGCGTCGGTTGTGCTCCAGGACGCCTTCTGGAAGAAGCTGGAGGGGGCGTGGCACATTGGAGATGTGATCTTCACCGTGTTGAAGCGTTACGACAACGACGACGCGTCGGGGAACAGCGCTTCCGTGGAGTACGTGAAGGAGGGTTTCGCCGAGCTGAAGAAGAACATCGAAGCGCTACCCATAACTCAATTCCTCACGGCAGCACGTAAGCAAAAAATTGCAGACAGGGTGAACACCAGATGGAAATACGTTGCAGCCCCCTTCCACAACGCGGCACATGCACTGTCACCAACATTCCGCCTGACAGCGAGGGATGACGATGAGTCTAAAGCAGGGCTGAAGGTATGTATGGCAGGTGACCTTCGCATAATCTGCTTTACTACAGGAGGCGCTGCTGCGGTATTATGATGAAGAGAAAGCACTGCAAGCTTTGGAAGAGTACGAAAACTGGAGCACGCAAAATTTCGGTGTACTAGAAGAAAAGGCGATCGCGTCGAAGTGGGGTGGACACAAGTGGTGGTCCATGTTCGGAGCAGAATGGCCTCTGCTCAAAGAGCTGGCAACAATCATGCTCGCTCAAACTTCATCTGTTGGTGCGGCTGAGAGAGGTTGGAGCTGCTACGGCGACGTAAAAACCAGGAAGCGCAATGGGTTGTCAGCCAGCACGGCTGACAAACTTACACGCATTCTGTACAACAAGAGGAACACGTCCACCACCCACGTCGTGGCCGGTTACTGGGAGCTTGACGAGGTGGTGCTAGGAGACGACAGTGTGGATGGAATCGAAGGATGATTTTTTTTTTGTTTTTTTTTGTTTTTTTTTACGTTCTTTGTTTTCATTGTGTTTTTTTCCTGTTGAAACTGCGCATTTTCAACACCTACTTTTTTGTCTTTGTTGGTATCCAATAAAGAACCCCAGGTAGGTTGACCTCAAAAAAAAATCTCAGCGACTTGTTTTTTCTTGGGTGGGGTTGTAACAATCTCAGCTTGGGCGGAGTGCAGTATCTGTCCTCAGATCAGTTTGGAAGCCATCCCGACATCTTTTATGATGTCCCAACTGAGTATTGTCACCACTCATGTACAATTTTTTGTGATGTTGTTCCTGTTGTGACGCTGTGGTGATAAAGACATCGTCGCGGGGGGTTTTTTTTTGTTTTCCCCGTTTCCCTTCACGTTTCCCAAAACCACGTTTCGTAACGTTTCCAACAAAGAAACGCCAACGTTTCCCGTTTCCCAACGTTTCCGTTTCCCAGTTTTTTGGGAAACGTGCGTTTCCCCACGTTTCCTAAAAGCACTGCCCTAGGGTCCGTAATTACGGACCCTAGGGTACGTAATTACGGACCCTAGGGTCCGTAATTACGTACCCTAGGGTACGTAATGACACTCCGTAAAGAGGGAGTGTCCTAACATGCCGTTTTACGGACCCTCGGGGTGTGCGGACCCCGCCGTGTGGGGGGTTTTTCAGACGTGTCCAGGGGGGGTGGAGAAAAAAAAAATCCGGGGGCCGAAAAATTTACAGGGGGGGTGGCCCGGCATGCACCCACACTCGCCATGGGGCCATATTCAGCCTCGTGCCTCGTGAACAAAGTGCAGCCAGAACGCGACTCAATTAGTCAAGCGCCGAAGGAAAAGGAAGCAAGCAGCATGGCGAAAGACAAAAAGTAGCGTACCGTGCGCCTGCGGCGCAAGCTTGCAACCCACCCTTCCCATGACATAGTTTGGCGGTTAAAATGTGTAATTTTAAGCGCAAATTTTTGAAATGTTGCGTACCGTGGCTTCGCCAGGAACCTATGGGTGCCATGACCGCCGTTTCTTTTGTAAATGTACTGAGGTTACTGATAATTCGTATGCCCCGTCTGCCTCGTGTAAATATCAGTGAAGTGCCGAACTCCGCGGAATTCTCACATTCCGCCGGAGGCCCCCAACTTGAGCTAAGGTGGGGGCCCGGGCGCGCGCAGCGCGCCCGGGCTCGGCTGACAAATTTTCGACCCCCCTTGAGGCCTGAAAAACCGGATCGAAAAATAAACTCTGACAAAAGGAAAAAAAAAATTATCTTTCAACACTGTAGCAGGGCTTCCTCCCCCTGCATCCCCTCCCATCCCTCTCCCTTTGTACGTTTTTGGAGAAAAGGGCTTCAGGCACGCGAACTCCCCCATCCCTCTCCTACATACAACAAGAGCACTTCTCCCGGTGACTTTGTCGGACTGTGTCTGCGCCAGCAGCTCCTTCACTACGGTGTTTATCTGTGATTTGTTTTTGTGTAGAAACGCATTGTGTTATAACATAAAAGGGGGTTGTTTGTATCGACGCTTTTTCGACAATCACCTTAGACCCTTTAGGCCGAAGCCTTTTTATGCAGTTGTTTTTTAGTGACAGTGTGCGAATAGAAACACTGCGATAAGTGGAATGTGCCATCACTGTGTCGGTCCACTTTGTGCGGAGAATGGACGAATGATTCGCCCAAAGGATATGATGAACCTAATTGCCTCTCGTGCTTAGTCTGATTAGATTATTTGTTTCGAACATTGGTTATTCATCAATCTTTTTTTGTTGCTCTCGTGCTTAGTCACCTTTAAAAAAAAAACCCTATGTTTGGTAACATACACTATCGCAGACGAGCTGCTGGACAACAGGGACACCTTGCACTGTGGTGAGCTCATGCGCGACGGTAGAGGTGAAGGGGCGTGTGTCGACTTGCGCACCAAGCACAACGGACGCAACCTGCTGCGCCGCACCACGTGCCTTCGGGCTCAAGTGTGGGGTAATGGGAGCACCTCCCGAGGCCGCGTCACGTGGCTGGTGTGCCTTTGCTGCGCTCATGATAGCGCCCGCCTTGTCACGCGCACGCTGCATCACATCGCGAAGGTATTTTGCTTGCAACTCCTGAAGGGGGGTGGTGTGATGTGGTGGATGCCTTGTGAGGCAGAACAGAGCCATTGGGGTGTGGAATGAGCTCCCACTAACTTCAAGAAAAAAATATTTAGAAAAGTTTGGAATTCTCGCTTCTCAAATTTATGAGTCATCTTGCACGTTCTCAAGACGTACACCACGTGGTTCCTCTCAAACGGAGTGGACCGGCGCAACATTGGTTCACAATATACCTGGAGACAGTGGTCCTTCCATCGTGTGATCTCCTGTGACCCTGACGTCGACGCTGTGTTCGCAGACGTGCTGCTTGCAGGGAAGTGCTCTGTCACGTTCTGTTGTGATGTTTGGTGTTGTGTTTTTTGCTGCATCGTTGTATTGCTATAGCTACTGACAACCCCCACTACACATATATTCCCTAAAAACTATGGTTGCATAGTCAGGACGCCTCACACAAGAAACGTCTACTATCGTGGACTGGCCTCTCAACAATATTCTTAATGAGCCAACAAAAAATAATACTACTAATCATAGTGACCACCCTCCCTCCCTGAGATGAGTCTATAATCTCACCTGCGGTTCCCCGCCACACAGGGCGTCTTCCAGCTGCGCACCAACGTCAAAGAGAAGGTTGTGAGCATGGCGGAAGCCATGCTTAAAAGTAGAGTTGAAATACAAAAGCCCTCTCGTGAACAGTGTACCGTGGGCACCCCCCAACCATGCAGTCCTACATCCATTTCTTATCATTTACATCTGAACTAAAAGACACACACCTGAACGAACTGCTCGAACAGTGCATGCACCTTGGGGAAGTCTGCTGAGAGCACTGCGAACCTTTTGGAGAGACGTGCGATTCTGTCGTCGATGGAGCTGATTGGGCGCCACACCTCTTCTATGAAGAAGCCTGCCTCGCCGTGGTCGAGGAGCGAGAGGAGGAGCGTCTGGTTCACAGGGTCACGCGTCTTCTGCAGCACCTTCGTGAGCTGCGCGAGGCGGACCACGTGCGCCAGCATCGCGTTGAGCGCTCGCTCGACCCTCTCCAACAGCACCCCACGCGCATGCTTGTCACCCGACCCTTCCGCCACAGCTGCCGCAATGCCCTGCGCATCCAACTCTTTTGCAACCAACTTCCTCAACTCCTGAGAAGAGTCTGCCACCAGCTTATTCACCACCCTCACCAACGACCCGGTGTTATAGAACGCCTGCACTGCAGTCCGTATCTCCGCCTGGTTTGCTGTGGCAAGACCATGCTTGAGCATTTCATGCGCACGAACCCGAACCGATTCGGAGCTTTTCTTCAGCCATTCGGCTTCCTTATCGACAATGTCGATGCCCCGCAAGGATCCCTCCTGTTCAGTCAGCAGCACCTCCAGGTCACGAAGCGACTTAGCTTCTTTAGGAAGGTCGAGGGAGGCGGTGGAGGCTTTGCCTTGTTCGCTTGCTTTGGAGAGGGTGCGTTGGTGTTCGCGGACTTTGTTCATGAGGGAAAGGAATTTGCCGAGACGGCGGAGGATTTCAGTTGTGCCCCAAATGTTTTGCAGTTCTTGCACCTTGTTTTGTACCTGGGTGTATGGTGTGGTGAGGAGAAGGCGTGACCTCGCAACAGACTGCTGCAGTTGAGACGTCGACGCCTGGATAACCTCGACCTTCCGGTCCAGGTCCTGCACCGTCTCGACCTGCTCGCGGAGTTTAGGAAAGTTTTCTGCCACCTCCCGATGCAGCTTCTTGTCCACCGCCGCCACAGCCTCCGCAAGTCGATTCGTCTCTGACTCAAAACTGCTCCCCTGCAATGTCACCTTCAAGTACTCCCTAGGGTCAAAGCTTTCATCGTTAAAGTTTGCAGACATTTTGTGTATCAAATTGGGGTGGGAGAGGGAAAGAGAGGAGGGGTCGTCTCCCCCTGTTGTGGTGTTATGCAAAACAAAAAAGTTGACTTGAAATGCAACGGCCCTCTCGTGGCAATGTACCTTGGGGTGGACCCCAACCATACACACTCCTACATCCATTTCGTGGTGTACATCTGATAACTGCGCCCAGCGACTCATCAGTCGCTTGGCATGCATCTGTCAGGACTACCTTGACGATACTTTCGTGGTATGCACGCTGGAGAAAGACACCAGGACCTCCTCTCAGTGATGACGACAAGAGTTCGCACCGTACAGCGGCTGTTCACATCCCCAAAAAAAAAAAACTAGGGGCTATTTTACACTTAAGGTTATGCCACCACATCCCCCTAGCTAGTATCCTCCCTCCCACACCCCCTCTCCCCCCCGCATCAGGTGTAGACCCAATAGCTATCGTCCACCTCTTGCACCACTACCCCCCGCACCACATCCTGTGAGAACACTGCCAGGACCACCCCTACCACCTTCCCGGGCACAACCTGGACTATCTTGGTGTGCGTCACCTCACAGCCCTGCACCTTAACCCGCCACCCACCACCACCACCCCACCCCCCACCCACCACATCACACAATGCATCTGTAATGGGCAGCTGCCCTGGTACGTACTCCTCCTCTTCCCCTTCCCCTCCCTCCACCCACTCCACCCGAGGCACCACCATGCTTGCTAAGGCACCACGCGAGGTGATGGTGATTGCCAGGTTTTGTATGAAAGGGTCGTAGTGGAAGTTGATGTGGGGTTCGATTGGAGAGCGTGAGGTGAGAGGGCACGATGCGGTGCAGGGTGTGCAGGTAGGGAGGGTGACGACGAGGGGGAGGTGGTGAGGGAGGACGCAGACGGCAACGGGGTGATGTGCCGTGGGGTGTGTGAAGGAGAGAGTGATCGGTGCAGGTCTGTTGTGGTTGTCTGCGTCAGTCTGCGCGGCTAGAGACATTGCCCACAGCCACACACACCCCACCATCACCGCAGCCTTCCACACCACCTCCCCAGTACACCCCAGGTCAGGCTCCTCTCGGAGGCTCTCTGCACGCAGAAATTCCTCTGCAGCACGTTGGCGGCGGGTGCGGCCACGGTGTGCAAGTGCATCATCAATCCGACTCATGGGTTTAATAAGATTTTCCCATGGCTGAGGGGAGGTAGAGAGGGGGAGAGGGGGAAAGTGGAAGTTGATAGCAGAAATGGTTGCTGTGTGTTTGAAGAAGAAGGGATCGGAAAGTGAAAGTTGATCAGGCCTTTTGCTAACTTTGGGATTTTCCCCCTGAATGGCATGATGGTCAAAAAAAAATAATTTCCTGGAAAAAAAAGTACATTCCGAGCTTTCCCGCCTGGTGAAAGCGGTCGTCGCGCGCTTCGCGCGCGCCTCCCTGCCAGCCACAGGGTGGAGAGGCGAAGGGTCAGCTTTGCGAGATATAAACAAAAAACGGAATATAATCCTTTATTAACGGTCCTTGGTCTTGCGCCTTACGTACACTAACCGTACAAAATCAATAGGTCTTCCAGAAGCAGGGGCTGTTGCAACGGTTGGGTTGCTTTGAAATAAGAATGGTCAATTTTTTGCAGCTTGGGTCAAGTTTCATTTCTGGCTGCAAAATGCAAGGGAATCCCCTTAGACATTGTAAAATGGCACCGTAGGCAGGAAGAAAATAGCGTACAGCGAGCGAAGCGAGCAGAAAAATTGTAAGGTGTCATCGTGCCATCGTGCCATCGTGCCATCGTGCCATCGTGCCATCGTGCCATCGTGCCATCGTGCCATCGTGCCATCGTGCCATCGTGCCATCGTGCCATCGTGCCATCGTGCCATCGTGCCATCGTGCCATCGTGCCATCGTGCCATCGTGCCATCGTGCCATCGTGCCATCGTGCCATCGTGCCATCGTGCCATCGTGCCATCGTGCCATCGTGCCATCGTGCCATCGTGCCATCATGCCATCATGCCATCATGCCATCTGGGGGGGAAATCCCCAGGTGATGGATAGCGAAAGCCCTGCCCCACCACCCCCCGTGGCATGATGGTGGCATGATGGAAAAAAAAATAAAAAACGCCCAAAAACGTGGCACGATGGCATGATGGTTAGCAAAAGGCCTGAAAGTTGATAGTGCAAAAAAAAAAAAAAAAACGCCTCTGGGACGCCGGGTACGCTAATCCTCCACGGGTTTATCGAACCCCCCGGAATGTTTGCGCTGTGGGAGTTGCTATCAGGAAAAACTGTAAGCAGGCACACAGTTACTTCCACTCTGAAAAGGTGCTTGCCGAGTGATCGGACTGACTACAGGGCGTGCGAACGGGCAAATGTGTTTGCGATTGTGCCCTCATAAACAGAAGAATTGTGTGTGGTACTGCCCACTCAACACCCAGAGCCACACCCAAGTCTAAGTCTTTCGAGCTTTTGAAAGAAACACCTTTGAACTGAACCACTCATCCACTCCGTCTCATCACGACATGCAGCTGGGGGCGGAAGGCACGAGGTAGCTTTCCTACTCCAAGAACTGTGCTTCAGCTCAAGGAGAACGTCCGTCGTTTTTGCTTGTGAACCTGACGTCACCTGCATCAATCAACACCTGCACCACGTCTGAATAGCCTTCAGCCATTGCCCAGTCCAACGCAGTCTCGTTGTCGCTGTCGCAGTGATTCACATCCACCTCCGGCAAGCCCACAAGATAGCGCACAGTCTCTGTCTCTCCATTAATCGCTGCAAAGATAAGACTCGTGGTTCCATCGTAGTCTGTGGCATTCACTCCCGCACCTGCTTCGACCAACATCTTCACAACTTCGAGTGCTCCTTCTTGGCTGGCACAGTGCAGAGGCGAATGTCCGTCATCGTTCCTTGTGTCGATGTCTGCACCTACATCAATCAACACCTGCACCATGTCGGGATGGCCTTGGTTCACCGCACAGTGCAACGCAGTCTCACTGCACATGCCGCGGTAATTCACATCCACCTCCGGCAAGCCCACAAGATAGCGCACAGTCTCGGTGTGTCCATAATGCGCCGCATCGATAAGACACGTTCTTCCATTGCCGTCTGTGGCATTCACTCCTGCACCTGCTTTCACCAACATCTTCACAACTTCGAGTGCTCCTGAACGGGAAGCCAAGTGCAGAGGCGAATGTCCGTCGTTGTTTGTGTCAATGTCTGCACCTGCATCAATCAACACCCGCACCACGTCTGGATGGTCTTGGTGCGCCGCAAAGTCCAACGCAGAGGAGCTGTACTTGTTGCCGTGATTCACATCCACCTCCGACAAGCACATAAGATAGCGCACAGTCTCGGTGTGTCCATAATGCGCCGCAAGGATAAGACACGTGCTTCCATTGTCGTTTGTGACATTCACTCCTGCACCTGCTATGACCAACATCTTCACAACTTCGAGTGCTCCTGAACGGGAAGCCAAGTGCAGAGGCGAACGCCCTCCCTTGCACATCTTTGTCTCGATGTCTGCACCTGCATCAATGAAGACGCGACACACTGCAGGGTCCACCCACATGGCGGGACAGTCACTTGCTGTCGAACCTCTTAACCAGACATCGGCCTCGTTGTTGCAGACGGACTTCCAATGCTGCAAGAGGACCTCCGTGCACGCAACATGGTCTGTGTGGACACACTCACTCAGCCAGACTCCAAAACCCATCTGCGTCGTCTCAACATAGGGAAGAAGCAGTGCAAGGCATTCATCGTGGTTCCCTCTGCATGCCTCGTGCACAGCCTTGGAGGTGACTGTTTTGCTGTCTGGAGGGAGCTTCTCAAGGGCTACACGCACAGCAGCAGTGTCGCCGTTCCTGGCAGCCTCCAAGACCTCGTCTGCAGAAAGCTTTCTTCTCTTTCGAGCCTCTGTGCTGTCTGCGCTTCGCTTTGGCATTGTGTGGTTTGTGTTGCTGTGGTGTCTTTTGTGTGTGTTTCTTTTTGTGCAAAGCTTCACACACACAGTCAAGGGAACGGACACACCGATACGTCGCACACAACCAAAGCCCACCTCCACGAGTCCCCTGGACAACGCTCACAGCGGCTCATGGACTGCTTCCACACGAAGTAGAATTGTCGTCTTGACTCCGAAGAGAAACGGAGTGGGTCGGGAGGGGTGGAAGTGCTTTGTGGATTACTGTAAACGTAACAAGGTAGGTGCTGAATACATCCTCACACAACTGCTTTTGCGGGAAATGCCTCAGAACGCCCTAGATCATTTCCGAGACGTTCCAAGTTTTTTTAGCGGGGTAGCAGTGTTTCCGCGACCCAAAAAACGGAAGGATTTCTTCCGGCCGGGGGAGGGAAAAAAAAAAACGGGTGGAAGAAATTCTTCCCGGAAGGGGCTGGGGGCTGGTGGGCGAAGCCCACCCATGGAAAAAGAATGGACGTCATGTTGCAGTCAAACGTCCAGCATCGGAGCCATTTGAGGTGGTGCACACGAAGAAGGGGAAGACGTGTCAATCGTACAATTATGAGGGTTGGAAGCCGAGGAGATCTCAAATGTTGCGTACCGTGGCTTCGCCAGAATATTTCGCCTCAGCATAATATGGAAGTATAATTGATGACAATTATTGATTGAGGCGCCGATTTCTCACGGTGGGCGTTTTTTGATACGATAATTACCAACGATAGTGCCATTTTTCTGGCAATATTTTTTAGAAATGTTGCGTACCGTGGCTTCGCCAGGAACCTTTGGGTGTCATGACCACTGTTTCTTACATAAATGTACTGAGGTTATTGATAAGAAGGCTGACATCACTCCGGCTTGTGGTTCACCCTCCTCCCCCGCCGTTGACGATTTTGTACATCAGGGGGGAAAGCGCGTCACCTCCCTGCACTGGCAGGGAGTCGCGCGCGCGAAGCGCGCGCAGCGACCGCTTGTACGGGGGGAAAGCTCGGGACCCCAAATCACCCTACTAAGCACTAGTAAAAAAAAAAATTATTTGGAATGAAAAAAAATTCATCCATCCCCCTAGAAAACACCGGAAGAACGTGGAAACACTGCGGGGTAGGTATAAAAAATAAGTAAAAAATACAAACGTTGCATGTAAAAGCGGAAACAGGGTTTTCGTAAGATAAGAATATCCTATGTCTTTCGAGCTTTTAAGCCACCTTTGAACTGAACCACCCCTCCACTCTGCAAGGCAGCTTTGCTACTCCAGGAACTATGCTTCAGCTCAAGGAGAACGTCCGTCGTTGTTGTCTGTGTCCGTGTCTGCACCTGCATCAATCAACACCTGCGCCACGTCTTTGTTCACCGCACAGTCCAACGCAGTCTTGTTGTTCATGTCGCGGTGATTCACATCCACCTCCGGCAAGCCCACAAGATAGCGCACAGTCTCGGTGTGTCCATTACGCGCCGCAAGGATAAGACACGTGATTCCATCGTTGTCTGTGACATTCACTCCTGCACCTGCTTCGACCAACATCTTCACAACCTCGAGTGCTCCTGAACAGGAAGCTAAGTGCAGAGGCGAAAATGCGTCGTTGTTCCTTGCCTCGATCTCTGCATCAATCAACACCCGCACCACTTCTGTGTGGCCGTTGTTCGCCGCCCAGTGCAACGCGGTCTCGTTGTCGATGTCGCAGTGATTCACATCCGCCTCCGGCAAGCACACAAGATAGCGCACAATCTCGGTGTGTCCACAAAACGCCGCACTGATAAGACTTCTTCCATAGTCGTCTGTGACATTCACTCCTGCACCTGCTCTGACCAACATCTTCACAACTTCGAGTGTGCCTGAACAGGAAGCCAAGTGCAGAGGCGAAAATGTGTTGATGTCCTTTGTGTCGATGTCTGCACCTGCATCAATCAACACCCGCACCACTTTTGTATGGCCATTCTTTGCCGCAAAGCCCAACGCAGTCTCGTTGTCGATGTCGCAGTGATTCACATCCACCTCCGGCAAGCCCACAAGATAGCGCACAGTCTCGGTGTGTCCATGATACGCCGCAAGGATAAGACACGTGTCTCCATCGTCGTCTGTGACGTTCACTCCTGCACCTGCTTCGACCAACATCTTCACAACTTCGAGTGCTCCTGAACAGGAAGCCAAGTGCAAAGGCGAACGCCCTCCCTTGCTCGCCCTTGCCTCGATGTCTGCACCTGCATCAATGAAGACGCGACACACTGCAGGGTCCACCCACATGGCGGGACAGTCACTTGCTGTCGAACCTATTACGGATTCACCTAACTCGACACACGCCCCGTTGTTGCAGACGGACTTCCAATGCTGCAAGAGGACCTCCGTGCACGCAACATGGTCTGTGTGGACACACTCACTCAGCCAGACTCCAAAACCCACCTGCGTCGTCTCAACATAGGGAAGAAGCAGTGCAAGGCATTCATCGTGGTTCCCTCTGCATGCCTCGTGCACAGCCTTGGAGGTGACTGTTTTGCTGTCTGGAGGGAGCTTCTCAAGGGCTGCACGCACAGCAGCAGTGTCGCCGTTCCTGGCAGCCTCCAAGACCTCGTCTGCAGAAAGCTTTCTTCTCTTTCGAGCCTCCGTGCTGTCTGCGCTTCGCTTTGGCATTGTGTGGTTTGTGTTGCTGTGGTGTCTTTTGTGTGTGTTCCTTTTTGTGCAAAGCTTCACACACACAGTCAGGGGAACGGACACACCGATACGTCGCACACAACCAAAGCCCACCTCCACGAGTCCCCTGGACAACGCTCACAGCGGCTCATGGACTGCTTCCACACGAAGTAGAATTGT
This sequence comes from Rhynchopus sp. YZ270_cl-10, assembly GCA_964035575.1. Lineage (NCBI taxonomy): Eukaryota > Euglenozoa > Diplonemea > Diplonemida > Diplonemidae > Rhynchopus > Rhynchopus sp. YZ270_cl-10. The sequence goes on from OZ037885.1 coordinate 623,044, forward strand.
CGTCTTGACTCCGAAGAGAAACGGAGTGGGTCGGGAGGGGTGGAAGTGCTTTGTGGATTACTGTAAACATCACAAGGTAGGTGCTGAATACATCCTCACACAACTGATTTTGCGGGAAACGCCTCAGAACGACCTAGATCATTTCCGAGACGTTCCAAGTTTTATAGCGGGGTAGGTATAAAAAATAAGTAAAAAATATAAACGTTGCATGTAAAGGGGGAACAGGGTTTTTGTAAGATAAGAATATCCTATGCCTTTCGAGCTTTCAAGCCACCTTTGAACTGAACCACCCCTCCACTCTGCAAGGCAGCTTTGCTACTCCAAGAACTATGATTCAGCTCAAGGAGAACGTCCGTCGTTGTTGTCTGTGTCCATGTCTGCACCTGCATCAATCAACACCTACGCGGTGGCAACTGGGGAGGCAAACTCATTGAGGGAAACGGAGAGAACGGGTGGGGTACTTTTTTTTTTTTTTGAATTATTTTTTGTCCAAAAAAGGGAAAAAAACCCATGGGAGAAGATATGGGGCATGTGGAGAAAGCTTTGGAAGACTAATGGGTCTTGTAGGTGTGTATGAAAATCACCGTTCACGAATATCTTTTTGTTTGGGTTTTGCTGTTGTCAATCGGCCCCCAATCGCAGGGGTTTTTATACTAAAAATGTCATCCCCCCCGAAGGCTAGCTAACTACGTACAGACAGCACACTCTAGTCTTCAAGAAGTGTCGCAGACATGAGACATGTGAACAACACAGCGCACTGTGGACAACCGAAAACAGTATTGGTACGTGAAAAAGACGCACGGAAAGTGGAGTTCGAGCACACCAACGGGTTGCAACTGTATTATTCCAACAGTTCTTTTGTCGCAAGCAAAAAAAAAATAATGGTTATTGATGCAGGCACCCGACTGACTCACGTACGATGCCAGCCCCGGATGAAAGCACAACTACCCCGCAACCATCAATAGGGGAAGAAAAGAGAAGATACACCTCAACCACATCCCCCCAAAAAAGAGACGTTGACAGTTTTTGTTTAATTTTATAAAAGAGAGCAAATAGAAGGGGGTACGATTTGCAGTAGGAGTTGAAAGTGCAAACACCTCACCGTTCATTGGCAGATGCAGACACTGCTGAAGGGGGGAGAAAAAACTAAACAATAGTAACCGCGAACTGACCTCTTTATAAGATAATGAGTGTTTTTTTCCGTTGAACGCAGTCAAATAGGAGTCGAATTCTGTTTGACGCAAAGTAGGGAGGGAGAGGGGGAATTTTTTTTTCGGGTGGGGGGAAAAAAATGCTTGTTTTCTGAGATCAATCGTTGGCTTGCTTTTTTGTTGGTTTCTAATCACACTGCATCGTAAGAGGAGGGGGGGAAAAGACTGTTTGCTTTCTAGAGTGCAGCCCTGAGGAAAGCCATTAACAAAAAGAGCATCGTTTTAGGTGAACCAAACATTTTTTGGTTTGATTATATACTACTATCAGTAGATGACTGTTTCCTATGCCTTAGTGATTGGTCCTCCTTGCAAAAAAGGCACAAGGCCAGAACATCTGTGCATGGCTGCTCGTCTGAGCATTTGCTCTCCCCGGTTCCCTTCTCCTTTCCCCCCTCCCCGAGAGGGAGTATGTTTGTACGTTACAACGCCCATAAAAAAAAGTGCCCAAAAAAACACACACAAAGGTGACTAACCTTTGGATAGAGCGAATCAACTACGTTTATTTTAACACAAAAAAAAAAACTACTTTGAATTCAAGGGAGAGCAGAAAGCTTTTTGAGAAGGGTGTGCCACATTGCATCTCACTTGAATACACGAACACTCCTCGCATCTTTTAAAGGTGAACTGCAAGACTCCACACACGCCCTATGGACACATGGACACCGTTTGAAGGAGTTTACACGAAGTTGCAGTGGCAGGGGAGGCAAGGGGGAGAGAGGCAAACAACAGCCAGGCTTAGGAGCAGCAGCACTTCCCCTTCTTCTTCTTCTTCTGTCCCTTGGTGACGTCTTTGCCTTTGAACTTGTAGTTGTGGCCCAGCTGTGCTGTGCGCTCGGGTGTGGTGATTACTTCGACGTGAGGAGCAGCTTTGCGGAAGTGTGCAACTGATGGAAGGGGAAGGGTAGCAGGGTGGGGTGTTGCAAGGGAAAAATTTATAAGATGAACCCAAGCCTCTCGTGCTTAGTCTTGAAAAGTAGATAATATGCGGCCACCTGCAAAGCCATCATCTCGTATCATGATAAGAGGGTGGGAACGTAATTGATACATTTTTGTTCAGTTTTTTATTCTGCTAAAGAAGAAGGCGAAGCCTATACAATATGAGGCGAACAGCGTGGTGACTGTCGTGTTGAAAGATTGTGATCGATCACAAGACTGAAACTTGGCAGAAAAAAGAATGGAGTCAACAGAGTCAACAGAGTCAACAGAGTCAACAGAGTCAACAGAGTCAACAGAGTCAACAGAGTCAACAGAGTCAACAGAGTCAACAGAGTCAACAGAGTCAACAGAGTCAACAGAGTCAACAGAGTCAACAGAGTCAACAGAGTCAACAGAGTCAACAGAGTCAACAGAGTCAACAGAGTCAACAGAGTCAACAGAGTCAACAGAGTCAACAGAGTCAACAGAGTCAACAGAGTCAACAGAGTCAACAGAGTCAACAGAGTCAACAGAGTCAACAGAGTCAACAGAGTCAACAGAGTCAACAGAGTCAACAGAGTCAACCCGATCCCCTCCCTCCTGCGTTTCCCCAAATTCCTTTTTCATGTCTGTCCGCAAAATGACATACCCACTTGCTCCTCTTCGGGGTCGTAGAAGGTGTCGTTTATGTTGAGCCTTTGGAGGTTGGGCAGTGCAGAGAGTGCCTTGACTGCAGCAAGGTTGCGCTTGACGTCTCCTTCGCACAGAGGGTTGTTGCAGATGTTGATCTCACGGAGGCTCACACAGCGCTCGAGACCTTCCACGCATTTGACCTCGTTGTCGCTTACGTCGAGGAACTCCAGCTGCGGCAGCTTCTCAATCCCCGCAAAGTTGTGAAACCTGTTGTGATGCAAACACAGCCACGTCAGATTCGGTGCAAACCCCAACCCCCTCAAACTGGTCACATCCGACTGCGTCAGGTTCAGCCATTCCAGCGCAGGGACACTCCCCAACCCAGTGAAGTCCACAATGTGGTTTCCACTCACATCGATCCACCGCAGATACTGTGCAGACTCGACCCCTGACAGAGAGGTCAGGTCGTTCCAAGATGCTGTCAATCTGAGCAGATTCGGGTACGCGTCTAGCCTTGCCAAAGATGTAAGGCGGTTGTCATGGAAGTTAAGATGCGTGACCCTAGGACTGGCTCGGGAGACTGCAACACTGGTGCTGTTGTGCTCTGCGCACGCGAAGTCTTCGGTGACCTCAGAGCTTGGGCTGTACGTAGTGTTTGCAACGTAGGGTGTGTCGCTGTCCCCCGGTGCAACACCGCAAGGGTGCTTGTAAGGGTTGCCCGGTACAGCGCCTGCAGAAGGGCCGTAATAGAACGGAGGAGGTTGGCACTTTGTCTGTGAAGCGGGAGACGCAGCGTTGCCCGTTTCGTGGTAGAACGCCTTCGGTGGCTGGTAGTACACTGGGTCGGGCATCACTCTGAGAAAAAAAGAGGGTTGTAAGAGCGTTAGATCATATAAACCAGATTGCCACAGTATTTTTTTTGAAAATTTGGGATTAGTGTAGACCTGAGGATGAGCTCCACTTTTTCCCCTTGAAAAATTGACAGCGTGGGAGAGGTATTTACCAGATGGGCGATGCAAAAAAGAGGCTAAAAAAGTGAAGTTGGTACAGTTTGCATGTCAGGTATAGTGGCGTTGTGGTTCTTTGGTTGAAACCGCATTTGAGTGTTAGACAGGAGACCTGACACACTTTGAATTATAACCACCTGATTTTTACCCCGCGTATAGGCGCGTATAGCGCGTAAAGGCGCGTAAAGGCTGGGAAAAATGGGTGGGGTTTGGCCTATACGGGCCTGTACGCGCCTATACGCGGGGTAAAAATCAGGTGGTATAAGTCGAAACAGAGAAAAAAAAATGGTACTAAACATCTAAATGAGTGAACCCAAAAACAATGGGGGGGTACATACTGTTTAGGGTATGCGGCTGCCGGCTGGATAGGTTCACCAACCATGACATTTCCTGTGGTGAGAGAATGGTAGTGGGTAGTGAGCAATGAAGACGTGGAGGTGCGTATGTTGCATCCTCTCAAGACCGGGTGGTGGGGAAACCCGGCTCTTAGCAGTCGCCAACTGATCTTGAGTACTCGACTAGGAAAAGGGGGAAGATTATTTTCGTTGAACGCAGCCAAAAACAGTGAGATCTGAATTTGGCGCAATTGATTACTAAAGGAAGGGAGAAAATAGTCGGTTTCAGGCGATTAAACGTTGTATTTATTATTCGAGTTTTTAATAACACTACGTGTGAGGGGGGAAACGGGATTTTGCTCCAAGAAGTCTGGGAGGGGAAAACAGTGAAGTTGATAGTGCAAAACGCCTCTGGGACGCACTGCCACTCCATGGGTTATCGAACCCCCCAGAGTGTTGTACTTTGAAGTTGAGAACAGGGAAACTGTAAGCAGGCACACAGTCATTCCCCCCATCCTGACGAAGGGGTGATAACATGATTTAACGAGAAATTCGAGAAAAGCACATTTCCTGGAACACAACACTGGGCGTCTGCTGAATCCAATGAGCGTCCCGCTTCACAGAGAATAGGGGAAAAAATTGAATTTGAATTTTGAAAAAATTCCCGGGTTTGCGGGTTTGTGCCGGGGAGAGCTGGTGGCGACGAAATAGACTCCGATAACAACTCAGTGCCTGAGGTGGGCATGCGCACACGACCTCGTCTTCTTCTCCACCCAAAAAGAGGAGGCTGGGGTACCACGCCGTATGGGGCAGGCTGAACCACACCTTCGCCTTCCTGCCTTCCCTCGATAGGGTATAGGCGAGGGGACGTCGCAGACTGTACGCCCAAATCCTCGATCGATGCACCATTTGACGGACGGAGCTCATAGAACCCAACCAAGAGTGAGAATAAGGGATGCGGCGAAAATACAAACAAGTAGTACATGCGCCTGCGGCGCAGCCAACAATACGAGCTGTAACCCACAGACCCTCTACCCCCTACCCATACCATCACGGTGACCATGTGACCCGGGTACCATGCTATGCTCCAAAAAATGTTGGAGCCGTAATAATGTTGGGACGAGCGAGCCTTTTTTGGGCTGTCCCAACATTTTTACGGCCCAACATATTTACAGTTACGGTAGCTGGTTTCAGCCACACCAGCAATGTTATACATGCGTGTCAAAGTGACATGGCATGCTGTTGAACATACATGGTCACTGTGATAGTTTGGCCGTAGAGAGAAAAAAGGGCGATTTTATGCCACGATTATTGAAATATTGCACACCGTGGCTTCGCCAGAAACCTTTTGGTGTCACAACCGCTGTTTCTGCGCATTAATTTACCGAGGGAATGTACTGCGGGGAAGGTTTGTTAACTAGAGATAACAAGTCTAGCACGTGGACGGAACTTCCAGCCAAGGGTTACACCCATGGACGGAAAACGTATCTTGCATTAAAGGGGCCCGCAATGTTAGTTTCAATTTACCAAACAGGCCTCCCAGTCCGGCATCCGCTTCAAACTACATATCGGATGGGTTGGCACCTCGTGCAATGAAGGCGAGCCCAAGCTCTTCATAGTGGGACATGCTCCCTGGGTGCAAGCGGGCACACTACTTTAGAATACATGAGACTCTAGGAAAGCGTGGTCCGGCTTGGAAGTGCTCCTGGTAACGGCGAGTGAACAGGGCAGATCCCAAGACTGAACCGGCAATTTGTCGGCATGTGGTGCAAGCGTACGATGGGGACCTCGTCGGTAGCCGGGAACCCTCCCTGGGCTAGTTCAATGAAACTTCAATGAAAAGTCCACCCACATGGCGGCCGCTTTGGCGCGCATCTGTTAGGACAGCCTTGACTGATACTTTGTGTTTGCGCACGATCGCCGTTTAAAGGCAGGTAGCTACCTGAGTCACAAAAAAATAGATAGGGGGTTCCCAAGCACCAGCCAAGAATCGGTTTGCGAGTGTGAAGAACACCCAAAAGACTATCGTCAAAGGCAACAAGAAGACTGCCTACGACAACCACCAGGATTACTAATGCATACGAGCAGGGCATGTGGACTCAAGGTGGCACCTCACCTTCAGTTTTTGTGCACCGAGTTCCACCCAAGCGCTATGCAAACAGTCCATCCACATAGACGAGGTGTGTGCATGTCGGGCAATACACAGCGGTTCTGCAAACACAGATGTGGTGCAAACTAAGGTGGGTTTTGGGGTTGGCAGAGGCAAGGAATTTTATCCAAGGCGATATGATTCACTGCTACTAGCGGCATCACGCATGGCAACATCTTCAGAAGACGTTCGGTCACTCGGGCTGTCGTCTTTGCGTGATAAGATGGGGGTGCTTGCGTGTGAACGCCGCTTTCCGGGCCTCACGAGCTGACAGCTCATAGCTCGACACAGACGTGCCGGACCACACGACCCAAGCGGGCTGTGCTGTGCTCGGAGTAAGACAAAGCAAACCCCATCCGTTGTTGTGAGGTGCGTGAACTGCCCCCCCGGTATGCTCATGGCTGAGAAGCCCGGCCTATACGACAGAGCGCGTGCATGCATCACCCTTGGCACAGCGAGAACGGGGCAACAGTAGCTAGCCTTACCGTAGGTAAATGTTGAACTACAAATGGGATCCAAACAATTTGAGTCGACTACCAACACTAGTCTGCAACGGACCGGGTGAGTTGTGAACATGCAACTGCCGCTCACAAGCAAATAGCGGCGAGGGAACCAAAGCAACGCTGTGGATGCTGCAATTTCTCCACCTCCACTACAGCTGAAGGCTAAGGAGCCATGGAGCCCACAGCAGTGGCAAAGACAACGGTTGGTAAGAATGACCTATGAGGGAGGGCTCATAGACGCATCTGCAGTTCAGGGACATAATAAAGTTGCCTTGACATACAACAGCCCTCTCGTGTACTTTGGTACATGACCGGCCCAACCATTCCGTCCTACATCCATTTCGTGGTTTACATCTGATATGTGCTGTTCCCGCTTCCAATCATCATCCAGATGAACGGGGATCATTGCGAACACAGGGAGATGAATACTGTGTGATGCAGGGTCTGGTTGGGCAATAAATGCAGTAACTTCATCTTTGGAACCCAGAACGTCTGTTCTCTGGGGACTCAGAGGACGGAAAAATGATTTTTGAAAACCTTGTGCTGGTACCACTCCTGAACATCCGGAACACTCTCCAAGGAAGGGCACCACGAAGGCACCCCATAGGGAACCCTGAAAGCATACATCCACAGCACAGAGGACCTATCCGCAAAGACATCGCGGTAACCTCGACATAAGCCCCCTGCCACCCAATACCCAGCCATGGGAGGGGATGGCTTTGCTCAGAGCTCTTCACAGCGGTGTTGCCTAAGGTACCACCGCAGCGCTGCAGTGAGACGACAAGGAGAAACCTCTTGAGACACCTCTTACGCTCTCCCTCAATCTGGGTGAGATTGGCATCAGAACATCGACTGTTCTCTCTTACGTCACACGGCAACAACGTGGACGCGACGCTCATGCTCCACCTCGTGTGAGGTACCGTGCTCTTGCAGAGCAAGCTTGCGCCTCAGGAGCAGCCTCTCACACGAGAGGGGAAGATGCAGCATCAGCCCGCGCCCCAGCCTTGTCGTAGGCCATGTGGATGGCTGCTTGCATTGTGGCGGATAGAGGGGGCATTCTGTAGTCCCCACCATACACAAGAGTGAGAGTGCAAGACCTGTCTGGATGGACAGCCCATTTCCACACTTTTAGCGCAACAGATTTTATCAAACAAAATAATGAAGAACTGTCGCGCGAACAGACGGAGACGAAGAAACTGGCCTGACGCTTCGTCATTTCACCCAAAAGAAAAAAAGGGGAAATCGAAGTGTAGAAACCGCCCCCTGGATGTACCACCATGCTGCAGCCTTGGCAAATCGAAAGGTTCGATACTCCTGGGTATGTAAAATGGAATGTGAAACGACCATGGTCATTTCACATTTCACAATAAAGGTCCGTGAAAGAAAACCGCCCCTTTCGCAAAAATCCCACCAGACTTTGACAAAACCCCGTAAACCCAGAACAAGGATTCCTAGTGCAAAACACCATTCCCCCACCCACAGATGCTACACAACGGTGAAGTAAAAGCACAAATTCAAGTAATTTACTTCACCGTCGTACGCCACCCCAAAACAAACGCAGAGAAATGAATGTGCCTCGTGCACACACACATCTAAAGGGGGGAGGCTAGGGGAGGACACTCTGCATACCACTGGGGTCTTGTGTAAAAATGGGCTTCGCTGCACTCATTGTGAAAACGGACGCTAAGGAGGGAAAGAAGGGACTTTGTGTGTACTCACGTGTGGGAAGCCTTTCTGCAAGGAGAGGGTGTAGCTTAGTATTGACGCAGCGGCACAGCAGCACGTCAAAAGGTTGGTAAGATGTACCTAAGCCTCGCTGTGCTCAGTCATCTAATAAAGCATTCTGAATGCAGACACTTTAACAGCATGCAGGGACCGCCGACAATCAGAAAATGTACTAAAAAAAAACACATATAATTGCCCGTATCGTAGTAACGAACCCCACCATCGTCGACAGCAACCCACCTCCCAGGTCTCCCGTAGAGTCTGTGACGCCTTCTGCGCGTACAGCGGGGCTGCTCCCACCCCCAAAAAAATTGTGACAAAAGGAATAACACCTGGCCACCCTGGACCCCAATTTCGCAGTGGTTCCTGCCAGGATACCTACCTGGAAAGTACAGCGTTTAACACTTCCCCCCCTTCCTCTCTCCCCTCTCGCAGTGCTTCCTCCGGTACCCTCCTTGGTAATGCCCCTCGAACAAACCAAAGACCCTGGGAGGAGAGAACTCCTACCTCCACAGAACGCAAATAGACTCGCCCTCACACTGACCCCACATCCACACCCCACACAGGCTCTGATCGAGCGACGGCAGCGCAAATCGTTACCATCCCACTAAGGACCCAGGTGACCCCTCCTATCCCCACCCCACACTCATCACCCCCTTTCCCCCAACACAGTGGTGAAAGGCAGCGACCCTCCCTCCTCATCCCCTCTCGGCGGATGAAGGAAAACAATCCACATTTTCTGTTTTGCGCAAAACTCATCTCAACTGCCACCTGCACGGAACATCATCCTACGTAGCTAGATTTCCCCCCTATCATCCCCACCCCCCTCCACGCCAGGTCGCCGAGCTGGGCGCGTGCGGTCTCGCAGAAGGCCTGCACGTCGCCTGCACGGAGGCAGAGGTACGCGACGGCCCACCTGTCCATGTCGCCGCCAGCAGAGACGAAGTGGATGCGTGCGTGCTGCTCCGCCAGCTGGCGTGTCCCAACCGACTGCGAGTGCCCATACTCCCTGCGGAGGTACGTCGCAAAGTCTGCCTCAAGCAGCTCCCTGCAGGCAGACACACGCGCCAGCTCCCTGGGCAGGGCTGCCTCGCAGGGAGACGTCGTTGCCTGCACAAGGCTCTCCACCGCATCCCACAGCCCCTCCGCCGTGCGACGCAGATGCGCCGCACGCGGCCCATCCGGAGAGCTAGACAGCTGACTTCGAGCATCAGTGTCACCATACCGACACAAATTTTCCCACCCACAGCTAAGAGCAACCCCCGAGGACATTTGATGCAGTTCTGCTGGTTTGTATTGCAAATCTTGCCATCGCCTCACCACATCCTTCCCAACATGCTGCCATTGCCGCAAGGCGATGGTGCGAATTGAGGGAGGACGAGAAAAAAAAAATACCCTCCCGTTCTGCACAGTCCCGCAACGCAGAGTCGTACGCACACCTTGCAGGGTATGCGAGGTAGGTGACTGATGCGGCTGGACACATGAACACTGCAACACGCCACAACCTCAAAAAAAAAATACCCGCACCCACGTGGCTTGCGCGATTCGAGGGTTCTTGCAAGCGCAGCCCGTACACCCCACGGCGAAGAGCAGCCCACAGGAGCCACCGAAGCCATGTGACGTTTGAGCTGCAACTCTTGCCCTCGCCTCACCACATCCTCACCCTCTCGTAACCAACATGCTGCCATTGCCGCAAGGCGATGGTGCGAATTGAGGTACGAAAAAAATATATATCCCCCGCTCTGCACAGTCCTGCAACGCAGAGTCGTACGCACACCTTGCAGGGTATGCGAGGTGGGTGACTGATGCGGCTAGACACACATGGACACATGGACACATGGACACATGGACACATGGACACATGGACACATGGACACATGGACACATGGACACATGGACACATGGACACATGGACACATGGACACATGGACACATGGACACATGGACACATGGACACATGGACACATGGACACATGGACACATGGACACATGGACACATGGACACATGGACACATGGACACATGGACACATGGACACATGGACACATGGACACATGGACACATGGACACATGGACACATGCAACATCAACATCAACATCAACATCCTTTTCGCCTCACCTCACCTCACCTCACTACACCTTCTCTCCCAAGGCCTCTTCTGCCCATGACCAGACGGCCGTACACAAACCCCTTCACCCACCTCCCAAAAAAAGAAGAAGTAGAAAGTGCAAACCTCCTCGTAGTTGGCGGACGCAGGGACCAGCTCTCTTTAAAACAGAAGAACGGTTTTGTAAGATGGCCGCATACGTGTACAGTCACCCGACACACCATCGACGGTTGTAATCCCCACCCCACCACCTATCACCTACACCTCATGTTTCTCTGTGTCTCCACCTCCACATCGTCAACACCTTCCAACACAACACAACGTGTATGGGAGGATGCACAACACACCATACGACAGCTCTGGCTGTACAACGCAACACCCCCAGCCCCATTCCCCTCCCTTCCCCCTGCTCAACAAGGGACGACACCCATTGCCCGGGAAGGCTTCACAGACAGCATGCAAATACAGGAAAAAAAGGAGCAAACCTTTTTTTGGTTGTGTTTGCAGGTCAAGGTGAATATGGCAATGTGCGTACGGCCCCTTCCTTCCCACCCCCTTCCTTCTGTTGCAAAAAATATTGTTGTGTCAGCTGAAGGTCTAAACAGTCTCGTCTGCTCCACAAATGCAAGAAGCCTGCGCCACGCATACCCACCAACGCCGTGTATGATGTAAACACCCAACCCCCCCTAATGTGCAATATTCCACGCAAGAAGTGCCCATAACTGCTGTCAGATGACACAACAACCTCAAGAACGATGTGCTGCGCATTGAGGACACACAGCTCCTCCGCCTGGTTTCATACCACACCACACCCACACCCCCACCCACCCGAAGTTTCGAACGGCATTTGGCATAGACCTGAGTGTGTCGCCAAACCCTTTGCCAAAGAGCCGTCTGCACATCAGCTCATGGACAGCCTTTCACAACACAGAACCGCACGCTCCATCATCACAAAGTGACGAAGGGCGGGGTTGAAATAAAGGATTTGATTTCCACCTTCTAAGCTTGCGTACTGAGTCGCCTGGCCCTCAGTAAGGTGACACCCTGTGCACCATCCGTCCTGCCAACATCCCTTCCTGATATATCTGATGTACATCCGTAGGGCAACAGCGGAGGTGGATAGTGCAGCCAGGTGCAGCCAAGTATATCCACTGCACCACACCCCCGACTCCAAGCCGTCGTTGGTTCCACTGTGATTCTCCTCCAATCAGCCCCCTCAGCCCTCTTCTTACCCCACCCAAGTCGTGACAAAAAAATACACCCCCTTTTTTTATTATGCAAAAACACATCAGGGAAGGAGGGTCTGCGCGGGGATGGGGAAGGGAGGGGGTGGTATCGCCATCAAACGAAGTCGCCACCTGGACATAGCCGCGTACAAAAAGAAAGGCACACACTTCGGAGGGGGGGTCTAAGGTTTCCCATCCCATGCATACATAAGGTACTCATAATATTTTTGTAGTACAAAAAGGTCGACAAAATACCTAAACTCTGCCAACTTATTTGGATGCCAAGTTTTTTGGAGTACTGTAATCAAGACAACTGGGAGAGGCACCCTCATACCGAAGGACCAAAAAACCCGAGCAAAGCGACCCTGCTCGGCGTTGGTTGCTTCTATTCTCCCTAAGCTTTGCCTGAGCTTAGGAGGGCTTGAGCAATTAATCGAACAATTGATTTTTCATCACCACCCCTCTCTCCTCCCTTTTTTTGTTTTTGCAAAACTGCGGCAAAGAAAAAGGTGTATTGAAAACACGCTTCTCATCGAACATCACCGCAAAAAAAAAAAAAGCACCCTCTGAGGCAGGCTTTGCGCTAACTTCTGTCCTTTGTCCCGGGATTTTTGGATATTTTTGTGGTGCGTTTTTTTTTTGCAAACCGGGGTTTCCTTACTGGGGGGGGGCGAATAAGAGATCAGGGGTGAATAAGAGATCAGGGCCGAATAAGAGATCAGGTTGAGATTTTGGGGGTATTTTTTTTTTTTTTTTTTGCATGCAACAGGGTTTTATCTTGAAAAAACATTTTGAAATTTTACCCTGTCTACCCGGTCTGGCAAAAAAGTGGTCAAAAAAATATTTTTGCCTCCGGCGAAAATGTCTTTTTGCTTTTTTCCCCCCAAAAAAAAATTTTTATTTTTGGCTCGTCCGTTCGCCTAATAAGAGATGCCACATCTCTTATTCGCCCCCCCCCCAGTAAGAAAACCAGAGAATCTCATATTTCATAGTAAGGGTACTTTAGAGTGTTTTCACACACACATGTGACCCCACCGTGGAGAGCAATCGGCTCGCGCGATCAAAAGAAAGCAGAGAAGAGGGAAAAGAAAAAAAGAAAAAAGTTGGGTACCGTGCGCCTGCGGCGCTACCTGTTCCTACCCTCCTTTATGTTTAAACATGATGTACTTATGTACAGTTCATTTTATTTTGAGTACGACTCCACATCCCCCCTGAGGATGATCCCCCCTCCCTCACGGATAAAGATTGATTAGGACGCCATGGGGCACACCTCCGAGGCCATAACCGTCCTGGGTTTTCTCACTCTTCTCTGTGGTCACTGAAACCCCACCGCCATCACTACATTACCGATAGCTTCTTCAGTACGTTGGGTTTTCAGACCTGAAAATAACCCTTGTTTACGAGTATGGGCTCATGTTTTGTCAAATTTTAAGTCGCTGCATTTTTGTCCATTTTTCCGTACATCCCCCACCACAATCCGGGATTGGTTCGGAAATGCAACAAAACGACCTCTTGGCGGGAGAAAGCCACAGGAAATTTACGCACTTTTTGCAAACAGGGGTTTCCTTACTAAAACCAGAGGAATCTCATCGTCCAGAGTACTTTAGAGTGTTTTTGCGCACACATGTGACCCCACCGTGGAGAGCAATCGGCTCGTGCAATCAAAAGAAAGCAGAAAAAAGGGAAAAATAAAAAGACAAAAGTTGGGTACCGTGCGCCTGCGGCGCTACCTGTTCCCAGTCAAAACACCACAATTTCATCTGAATTTGGGTTTTCAGACCTGAAAATGCCCCTTGTTTAAGAGTATGGGTTCACATTTTGTGAAAATTTAAGTCACTAAAATTTTGTCCATTTTCCCGAATATGCCCCACCACAACGCGGGATTGGCTCGGAAATGCCACAAAACACTGTTTTTTCACCCCCTGACGCACAACTATTTGAGGTGCGTTTTTTTGGTCCCGAAAGACGATTTTTCAGATTTTTTTCCAAAAGTTAGCGCGAAGCCTGCTCTGAGGTTCACAACAGCCAGTCACCTTCTCTCCAGTCCGCTGACTGAACGTCATTTATTTCACCGTTGTGAAGATGGTCTCCATCTCGTGCCATTTTTTTTTCTTCTTAGATTTGAGATGTTTGGAATATCGCTAAGAGTGCGTCACCTTCAGACCGAACAAGCGATTTATTATCACTACCACGTCTGTGTTCTTCTGAGAGGCCAAGACTCGAGGTGGGATCGCTACGTTTTTGCATTTCCTTGCGGATGGCGTGTAGACGTGCTTCGTTGGAGATAACTTCACGCTGCGCAACCATAAACGATATTGCCCACACCGGCATCATAAATACTATAACGATCATGAGAGGTGCCATCATCCGTCCAGCATGCGTCTTCGGCTCCCACTTCCGCAAATTGTGAATAAATTGCCTTCTTTTGAAATTCGGGTCAATCATCAATTCTCTAAAATGCTTTGAAAAAGCGGACGCATTTTCTGTTATGATCCTTTTAGATCCTTCAATGGTTAAGGCAAGAGCTGAGCCGGTGTGGTTGGGGGGTGGTGTGGAGGAGGAGGAGGAGGGTGTTTTTGCGGCAGTTTTTTTTGCGCGGAAGGGAGAGGTGATGGCGCGTTTTGCTGCGGCTGCGGTGTCGTAGGATTTTGCGTAGAGGCGCTGTGCAGGGTAGATGAAACGCTTGCGGGTGTACTGTATCGCAGGGCGCCACACCACGTAGGTGCCCTCTATGGTCTCCCGCTTCGTATCCGCAAAGGTTTTGTTCCCAATACTGCCAAGCTTTGTCGAGGCTGATTTGTACTGCAGTTCACGTCCTAACTTTGTGCGTTTGGCTCGCTCCTCTCTCTGTGAAAGTTATGTAAGGTGTAATGTCTTAAGAGAGGTGTAATATAGAAACATCGAAAGAGAAAGGAGTGTGGTAACAAAGGAGAATGAAAAAGGTGTGAGGGGAGAAATAGAAACTTAACACTCATCACACGATAAAAATTCATGGGAGACAGGTTGTGGCGAAACGCAGGTATAGAAAAATTGAAATAGAAAGGTGTGGTGAAAAAAGGAGAATTCATGAAAAGGTGTGAGGGGAGAAAAAAATGACCGGAAATTGGTGAGAGAGAGAGAGAAATATGATGAATGTCCTGATTAAGATGGATAAATTAGAGAAAAGGGGAGGGGGGTGGTGTATGCATACCCAGGACTGGAATGGCTTCATGACAGTGCGTGGGTTTGCTGCAAACCCACGCGCGACCCGCATGGAGGTGATGAAGCTGTCCTGCATGCTTGCGTTGACACGCGCAAAGCTGTAGCGTGTCATCGTCTCGTTGTTGCGTAGACTTGCGTTGTGTGTGTATTTTTTTTTTTAATGCCGTGCGGCTGTGTACACAGGCTCTCCCGAGGATTGATGTATCCGTTCGCCCGTTGTCTGTGGGTGTGTGGGTAATATGAGAGCTGAGAGACGAGAGAGAGAGAGAGAGGGTAAAAAGGAGGGGAGGCTTTTTTTTTTGTTGTACCTCACACTTTACATGACTCTGCACTTATGTCGAGGGGGGGGGGTGTGTGGTTCTCTCGTATCTAGGCCGGCCCAGAGAAACGGATGGGGGAGATTTGTGGGAATTTTTGGGGGGGGAGCCCGCTTATTATCTGGGAGGCAACCGAATATGAGAAAAGGGGGGGAAAGACAAAATTGTAAGACAAATGTGCCTCTCGTGCACACATGCCTGATCTTTACCACATATCGTTAAACGAGAAAAAGAAAAAATAAAACAGAAAAAGGTTAAAGATGAACCTAAGCCTCTCTGTGTTTCATCACCTAAATTTGTGTCTATTCCACTTCCTTGGGTTTAACTGCGTTCACCTTTCCCTCCTGCAGTTCTTTTTCTGGTGAATAGGTGCACATGAACCCCTCTGGACACAACGGTCCACTGAAAATGCAAAAAAGGAGAAATTTTTTTTTTTGTAAGATGATCCTAAGCCTCTCATTGCTAGGATAGGATATAGAACCGGCTGGTTAGTCACCTTCCAACAAAAAAAAAAAGTTTATAAGAACCCAAACCTCTGCTGCGTAGTCACCTTCCTCAAGATAGGCAGACAGGCATAGTAAGGCACATCCTTCGTGTTAAACGCCTCTGTGCACCAAGGCACCGCTTGATCACCCCAGCAGAGGGACATATACCTTTTCCCCACAAATTCATTTAATCCTGAGTTATGTACCAGGTTTCCCAAGGGGAATTTTCTTGTGTAACAGGCCAACGGGTTATTTGAGTAATAGACGAAGTGCGAAGCACGACGGGCCAAAGGGTAGTGGGGGAGAGAGGTAGAGATAAATCGTACAAGTGGAACACGTTTTTGTTTTCTTTTTGGTTTTTTTTTATTTCGTTTCGGGTTTGTTAAGACTTTTGAGTTTCACCTATAGGGTAGCAACCACACTTTTTAATTCACAGAATCAACAAAGGGGGGTGGGGGAAATTGTTAACTTGCCGACACCTCAGCATTGAGCAAACCAGCAGGAATACAGGCAACAAAAAAAAATAATGTTCAACATCGCATCCAAGACCTGACCTCACCTACAGCAAGACTACCCCGATAGCCCATCGGGAATCAATATACACTGCTACAGAGCGAACCGGGGCAGCTACCAAAAGGGCCTTAACGTGAGAGCGAAACCTGGACTGTGTAGACTTGCTCGCATGGCAAGCTCCACGAATCCAACAGGGTTACCTTTTGGTGCGTGACCAGGACACCCGATGGGTGGACCCGACCAACCATGCTCACACCCATTCGACAAAAAAGGGGGCTTCTTAGAACAAAAGACTTATAAGTTATGTATAATCTGAGACCTTGGTATTGCCTGTTACCACCCACCCACCCCCCTTCACCCAATGGTTGGAGTTGTGTATCCTGATGTATTCTTTTTGTACCGTCAGAAAACACTGTATTTGCCGTTTGCATCGACAATCTCCTACCTGAGGGTAGGTTTTGTGGACAGAAGGTATTTTGACAGGAAAGTTACTTTGCGTCACTTTTGTTCGTGAGATGGGGAGGGGAGGTGGGAGGGGTTACCTAATGTCAATTTTTTTTCTCGTTTTTTCTTCTCCCACAACCTTGTTTCGTTCTTTCCTGCATAAAAGACTTTTTGTGCATTTTTTTTTTCTCGAATATAAAAACAAAAAGATAGTGGCGTTCTTAGACACCTCAACGAATGCATTACCATACACCAAAGATTCTCAGATACATCGCAAGCGTCACGCATTTTGGTCACCTTTTTTAAAAAAGAATTTTGGAAGATAAGCCTGAGCTCGCACTGTGCTTGCCCTACTATGCTTGCCTACTCCGCAACGCAATACGATTGAAAGAAGAGTAAGATGAATCATGCATTTTGCCTTAAATAAATAGAAAAAAGTTTATAAGATGAACCTAAGCCTCTCGTGCGTAGTCACCTTGAGGGGAAACAAGGAGAACAAGCCCATCTCACCCACCCATCCCTTATTCTTTCGTTCTCGATAAAAAAAGCGTATGAGATGAACCTACGTCTCTCTCTATCTCTGCCTGGTCCCCTTAAACACAATCGTTGTCACATTCAAAAAAGATGCAGTTGGCAGTACAGCACTTCACCTGAGCATCACCGGAAATGCGCTGGTTCTCCGTGTTCTCTGTCTTGTTCTTCTCATCGAATAAGAATAGATTTTATTCAAGCACAGTAGCGTAAAGGACATAGACAGACCAAGGGGGCATGCTGACGACAGCTTCGTTGTTCGAAATGTTGACCTGCACAGCAACCTCTTGGATTGTGATCAACTCTGGGGCATCTAAGGAGTTTCCTACCAGGCCTTCTGCATCGTCACCGAAGACAGCATTCGCTATCGGGCTGATATCAATTAATGTGAACGCACCGAACCCCACCGTCACCACTTCACTGCAGTTTTGAAAGTTTACGATCTTTACTGAAACATCGCGGTTCCCTTTGACGCTGGCTACCACATTCACCGAAAGGTCTTCAACGCTGTGTGTCGTTCCCAGCACGGTGTCCCCAAGAGAATCCTTCAGGAGAAGCTGGACATAATAAGACGGCGTTGCATAGATCCTCCCTGCATCAAAGTTGAGCAGGTTCATCTCCCAGTTCGGGCTGTCCACGTTGTTCAGTACTGGGGCATATGCGGTAGCCTTGACGTGCGGAGACTTCTCAAAGCCCATCAACAAAAAGGCATCGGCAGCTGCCGCCTTCATCCCTCCTGTGAAGGCGCCGTACTCGAGGACGTACATATCAGGGCATTTCTCTTGGTACTGTGTATGGCAAAAGGAAGCGTCGTACTCAGCGAACGTCGTGGCGAGAGGTGGGAACTCTTCTGGCTGTCCGTACCGGTGTTCGTCGAAGAAGGTGCACGGTAGAGGCGGGACACCACATCCTCCGACGCAAGGCGAGCATTGGGCGGTGCGGTTCACAGTGGGGTCGATGTTCGCGTTGCTGTTCCCGACAAGCTTGAGGGTCGGCTGGACGCTGAGGAGTGCGCTTGCAATGATGTCGTAGTGACCTTGGTATCCCAGGCCCCCGGTGGTTGACTCTTCATTACCGATTTCGACGGTGGTCATACCTGGGATATGTTGTGAAAATGGTTGAAATGCAAAAAAAAAGAAGTACGGTTTTGAGTGAAACATCGCATTTTTTGGAGAAAAAAATTGCAAAAAAAAAATCCGGGGGCTACACTATTTTTTGCGCCATTTTTCACTTTTTTGCTCCGCAAAAAAAAAAGGGGGGGTTGCTTCGTTGACTGACTCTGGTGCAAAAAGCTGCATTTTTTTACACCCTTTTTTGAAATTTGAAACAATGAATCGAAAAAAGGGGGTACAAAATACCTAAAGGATCACGAATACCGTGCTGAGCACGGAGGCTGCCGAAATGTGTATTGTGATCACCATTTACGTATTCGAGCAACTTCACTGCCTCTTCTGCATACTCGCCTGCTGCAGGGTAAGGGATAGACGAGTTGAAAGAGAACCCAGTAAACAGTACGAACAGCGGTGCCGCCTTCAAGGCCTTGCACAACGCAAGCATCTCGTACACCCCAAACCCATCCGTCACCCAGTAGCCCCAGATGCTGTTGTAGTGTCCTGGACGTTCCAACGCTGTACCGAGGGTGTTCTTCCAGTTCCATCGTGTCCGAAGGCCGGTTCCTTCGATATAGGTGCCCCCTGGAAGACGGATCATAGGTGGGGCAAAGCGCTCTAGCAAAGCGTAGATGTCACTGCGGAAGAGCCCCGCCACCGCATCCCCAGGGAACAGCGACACCCCATCGAGCCGCACCGTCCCAGCCTCAGAGAGAAGCACACTAAGCACCCCATCCTCGCAGCCATGGTCCTGCGGGATCGTGAGGTTCCCTGAGTAGCGCGCCCATCCCGCCCCCGAGAGGGGTGTCCAAGTAACAGTCTGCGCAATACCATTGCAAGAGAGTTGTGCCCCAACACTAAGGGTCTGTGCAGTAGTCAACTTCGCGTAGAAGTTGAAGGTATAGCGAAGGCCTTTCCGGAGGGAAAGACCCCAGTAGCCGGGGTTTGAGAGGCCCTGCGCGGGGGAGGTAGTTGTGACCTCGATGGAGTGGGGGTTTTGTGGGAAGGGGGCGTCGTTGACGATGGAGAGCAGGACATCTTCGTCGGTCGGCCACCAAGGACGGTAGTCGGTTTTGTTAGCAGGGGGTTCGCGAGGATCGAGACCAGGTGTGTCTTTGATGGTGTCTGGGCGTGAACCTTTGCTGTGGACAGAAGGGATGATCCCGCGGCCTAGTGTCTCAAAGTCGCGGTTTGGTATCATCTCTGCGTAGAGCCCGCCCTCCCCCCCGTGGTTGATCTCGGTTTCGATAAACATCGAGTAAAGGGTTGAGGAGATGTCCCCCTGTGGGGTAGGATAGACATCGATCTGCCTATCAGCATCGCAGGCAAGCAGCATGCAGCAGGCGAGGGTGAACACTGCAAAGCGTGGCATTGTGTGCCTGGCTTTTGGTGTGGCCTGGGGTGTGGATGATGGGTTTTGAGTGGGAAGGTAGAAGAGTATTTTCATCATATGCAATCAATAAATTGATAGTATATGGTGAGGGATCATTAAAAAAAAACGAGAAACAGAGAGAGAAGGTGGGTAATTTTTTTTTATATTGCGGTTTTGCCACCCACTGCATCACTATCAGATACCTTCCCTCTTTTAGACACGTTGTTGTTTTTTTTTTTGAAATTATTTTTGCACACGGTTTTGTCCTGCAAATGCAGAGAGAATCCTATCATCAGCGACATACTGGATTTTTCTCTTCACAGTTGTTCAAACCCTTTACGGACGGAGGCCGTTTCCTTTGTGATTTGGAGGCGTTCTTTTGAAAAAAATGCAAACAAAAAAAAATACACTTTTGTTACAATCCACGAAAATGACCTAGAATACACAGGGTCCACCTTTGTTCATATTTTCTCTTCGAGAGCTCCACATCACGCTGTGTGGTTCAACATTTTTTTTGTTTTTTGTCTACGAATCAGTTGTGATATGCTGCCATACAGGACAGTACTTTCACTATATTTTTTTTTATCTTTTTTTTTTTTTTGAAAACTTGGTTGTTTTAGTGCATATTACTTATAGACACCCGAAGATGAACTCCACTATACTCCGCACCTCTAGAAAATTTTTCTTTTCTATTGAACTCTTCAAGAGCTCCCGAAGAAAAAACGCCAACCCTCCTCCAGATGCATTTTTGCACCTTCTCAAACGGACAACGTTGTTGTCATTTTTGTTTTTGAAGGCAGAGCTTCTGAAGGGGGGGTTTCTTCAGGGGGGAATGCACACAACATTACTAAGTGAAACGGGTGTACAGTGCAGTGTGGCAGAGAGAGAGAAAAAACAAACACATTACCTAGGTCTAACCTCAACTCTTTTGTTGTTCAAAAAAAAAGAAGAATGAAATCTGACTCCAGCCACCTGATTTTTGACTGGGATTTGGTACAGTTTAGTTGTGTTTAGTGGTGTTTACATACCACGTCTATCCTCTACCAAATTTGAGGCAAAATCAGGTGGATAATACTAAGTGCCAAGTGAATAAACAGAAAGAAGAAGAGAGAAAAAAATCAACATTTTTCGTATTTATCACTGCAAATTTGTTGTGCCTTTTTTTTGTATGAGTTGCGTTGTGTTCTTTTTACAGGTTTTTTTTTTTTTGGTTTGTTTTGTTCAAAATTTGAGGTAAATAAAAAAATTTGGATGTAACCTCTACACATGCCATAAAAAAAATAGCTACTTTACCCTAATGGCTGTGCCCCCTTACTACCCACACTGAAAAGGACGGCATCGTGAGCGTAAACTTGTTTCCAACCACCTGCGGGAGGGGCTTCGTCGTGGGAACCACCTTCTTTGGGTTGTCAAGGCTGTTTCCGTCCGACCCAGTTCCTGAGGTGTCCAGCATGACCAGGGCATTGTCATCCAGGGTCATGCCTTCAAATCCTTCGAAGGTCACATCGACGTCGACCGAAAAATTACCGAAATTTGCTGCTTTGATGATTACTAAGCCGTCAGATCCGACGCTGGCGCTAGCATTCCATGTAACCAGACCCACTTCTGTTGGGCCTCCAGTTGAAGATACCTTCAGGGTGTTGACTCCAGTGTTGTCGCGGAAGAGCTTTTGCAGGTAGTAGCTTGGGTTTGCGAAGGAGTGGCTTTGGTTGAAGTTGATGAGGTTGACCTGCCAGAGGGTGTAGTGCACGTTTGCGAAGAGCGGTGCGTAGGCGGTCGCCTTGACGTACGCTGCGTTGCGCTCCATTCCAATAAGGAACACTGCGTCTCCGGTCGTGGACACCATGTTCATTGTGTTGTCGAGGTTGCGCGATGCGTATTCAAGAACGTTGATGTCCGGACACCTCCCCCCGGTTGTGGTCTCACAGAACTCTGGGCTCAGGTAGTTGTCATAGATTGTGGAGAGGTTGGCAATACCGGAAGGAATCATGTAAGTGTGTTCATCCCATGAATCGCAGTGCTGTGGTGCCATGCCACAGCCTCCGATGCAGGGAAAGCATGAGGTGCTTCTGTTGAAGAAGCCCTGCACCGCCAGGGTACCTGAGGCAACAATCTCAAAGCCAGGGTAGGCCTGCCAAATGGTGGAGGTGATGAGCTGGTAGTGCCCGCCGTAGCCTTCTGTGCCTTGAATGCTCTCTTCGTTGCCTACCTCTAGTCTTTTGAGGCCGATTGGGTTGGTCAGACCGTTTTCGATGCGGACCTTGCCCCAAAGAGTTGTTTCGTCACCGTTGCAGAATTGAATCAAATCGCGTGCGTCGCGTGCAAAGTCGTGTGATTCATTCAAAGGGACGTAGTTAGAGTATGGGGAATACCCGGTGTACACCGCAATCAACGGCTTCGCCCCAATCAACTCCGTCAACCGCAGCATCTCCGGCATCCCAAACCCATCCGTCACCCAATACCTCCAAATCGTGTTGTAATGCCCCGCACGCTGCTGCTTTGGTCCTACTGTGTTCTTCCAATTCCATCTCGTACGCAGGCCAGACCCTTCCATGTACAATCCTCCTGGAAGACGTACCTGAGGTGGTGCCATATCTTTTAAGAAATCGAACAGATCTTTGCGGAATAGACCTTCCACTGCGTCTTGCGGCACCATGGAGACGTGGTCGAGGACAATTTGACCTGCCCCTCCAGCGAGGACCTGGAGGGAGCAGTTCGAGCGGGCGGTTGGAACGTAGATGCTGGTTGTGTAGGCGGTGGTCAGCCAGGTAGAGGTGACGGCGATGCTTGCAGAGGGGAGTGCGGTTGCCCCGGTGCAGAGGAGTGCAAAGCTGACGGTCTTCACATCCGCGCTTTTTGCGAAGAATGTAATGTTGTACCCCATCTCGGCGGCAAGAGACATACCCCAATACCCTCCATTGGCAACGCCATCCCCAGCCTTGGTCGTAATGACCCGAAGGGAGTGGGGGTTTTGGTTGAAGGGTGCGTCTGTTGAGATGGAGAGGTTCGCGGTGCCGACGGCAGTCCAGGGGCGGAAGTCGGTTGGGATGGCGGCAGGTTCCTGAGGGTCGAGACCGTCGTGCAGTGGTGGGGTCGTCATGATGTAGTGCCGAAGCTCCTCCTTGGACATCTGCGAACGCTTCAAAAACTCTGTCCGTTCCTCTTCCGCTTCTGCCTCAGACGCAGGTGCCCCAGTCGCACCCCGCCCAAGATACTCAAAGTCGCGGTTTCTCACCATCTCCGCATACAGCCCGCCCTCCCCTCCGTAGTTGATCTCCGTCTCGTAGAACATGGAGTACATATCAGGGGAGATGTCCCCTGCCACAACGTTCTTGACGGTGAGCGTCTGTGGGGTGGCGCATAGTGCTGCTGTGGCAAAGGTGATGGCAGCTGCCATCTTGCAGGTGGGGTGTGTGTGTGTGTTGTCTGTGGAGGATTGGTTGAAAGAGAAGGAGGGATACGATGATAAGCCTAGTAGTTAGTGACCTTGAGAATCGAGGCAAGTAGCAGTGCAAGCGTCGGTGTGTGAGACCGTCTGGACACAATCGATATTGTGGCAAGTCGAGAAGGGGGGGGGGGAGAGTGACAGCAAGCCATGTGTGAGTGCACAGAACTGCCTGTGTGGGAAGAGGGTTTCGAAGAAGGGGGTTGAGCCAAGATTCTTTTTGTATAACCACCGACAACAACTTCGTAAAACAGTTTTCCATTTTGTGGGAGTCAATTGAGCCCACTAGCCTATAGTGACGAGCGTAAAAAATATTTATTTGTAAAACCACTTGTAAACAGTTTTCACAATCGTCGTGTGTGCAAGTCCCCAACCCACCCCCACCCCCGAAGTGCGCCAGGCTTAACCAGATTTGACCGAATCCTGGCTTAATTGAGAAAGCCTATTTCGGGCCCTGTTCCTGATGGCCTGTGAGTGTGCGTCGTGCAGCTTCGAGGTCGCAGTGAGCAGCTGGCGGCGTCACTCTGCGTGTCTCCGTCGCTTGCGGGATTCCTCCGGTGGTTCGTCTCTGCTGCGTTTCGGGCGTGCTTCAACTACTAAATCCTCATCGCTTCGCCCAACACAACCTCGTTGCAGCCGGAGATGTTGATATTCCTCAACGAAGTGCATCCAAAAAGGAACCCAATGCTCTGTGTGTTGTTACCAATTTGTGTAACACTCCGCTGCGGTGCCAAGTCCAGTGAACACAAAGCGATGCATCCATTAAGGAAGTCGGACCCAATTTGGGTAACATTGCTCAGCGGTGTCAAGTCCAGTGAACGCAAAGCACTGCATCCAGCAAGGAAGTAGTCGCCAACCTGTGTAACACTCCTCAGTGGTGTCAAGTCCAGTGAACACAAAGCGGTGCATCCAGCAAGGAAGTAGCCGTCAATTTGTGTAACATTGCTCAGTGGTGTTAAGTCCACTGAACACAAAGCACTGCATCCAAAAAGGAAGCCCTGCCCAATTTGTGTAAGATGGATCAACCCAGAGAGATCGATGCTTGTCAATGAAATGCAGCGCGAGAGAAAGCTGTTACCAATGTGGGTGACAACAGACTCGGCACTCAGATCAAGACTCGTCAACGATGTGCCAGCCAAGAAGTGACTAGGAATCACTGTCGCAACCTCCGCCTGCAGAAGCAAACACGCCACCTCAGGATCCTGCACACTCTTCAGCTTCTTTGACGTGATGTCAGTCTCACCCAACGCATGAAGTGCTGCAATGGCATCGTACTTCTTCGCCTTCGCCAACACAACCGTGTCTCCAGCACTCAACTGCGTCACGTCGTATCCTTCGTCCATCAGTTCCCCCCTGAAACTCATCACAAAGCCGTCTTCAGGCAACCCCACTGCAGACGCAACCTTCCGACGCATCACCGCAGATGTGTCATCCTCACCCAGCTCCACTGTATGCTTGACTCCGTTCCACCCCTTGATAGTCAAATCCATACTGTTATATAACCAAAGCCTTTTCCCTGTTTGTATTGGTGTGAGGTGGAGAAGGGAAAGGGGAAAGGAACAACGCTGCGGGTGGCGGGGGGTGGGATTGTCCCTGCCCAGGAATTGCTTGAGGTCAGTGAATAAAACAAGAACGCAATGATCGGTTGATGGTGGAGAAGGTGTGGGTGTCGTAAAGCATGAGATGTAAAAAAAGGCTCTGATCTCGGTGATATGCATTGCGAAGCAATCCTAAAAGGGATAGAACGCGCTTCAAGGGGAGTAACGCATTCACGTATTTCAACATATGCATTCAATAAATTGATAGCACAGGTCTAGGGATCAACAAAAATGTTCCCAACTTCCCATCTCTTTTAGCGCATTCAAGATTTTAAAAAAATCCCTTTTTTTCATTATATCGAAATGACCTATAAAAGAGGTAGATTTCTCTGCACTCAATATCACCCTAGAGAGGGCCCCTAGGCTAGCTTTTTTCATTTTGCCCCCCTCTCTCTTTTTAGAAACCATTTGTACTGCGCGATTTGCTGCTGTAAAGCCGGCTTGCAAGGCAGGTTGTGTTTCTTCCAGCACAGGCACCCCCTCCCCCTCCCCCTCCCCCTTCCTTCCCAAGCAAAGACACAGCGTCCTCCATGAGCGACTCCCTGCGCACCCGCTCACGCTCCCCGGGGACGACCAGGAGCCTCCACACTGCGTCACCACGCGGCACACACTTGCCACGCGACAATGTCGGCATCCCATTACCCCTCGCCTTGCTGTCCGCCTTCGAACCGCCGTCACCCCCCGCCCTCCCTCTCTCCGCTGCACGCCTCTTCAACACAGACGACAGATACGGCAGATCCCCTTCTATCGCTTCGTACAACGGCTTCGCAGGCTTATTTGGTGGGGAGGGTTCGAACCCTGCCTTTTCGAAGGTACGGTTCCACACAGGGCTGCCTGGCGTGCCTACAGAG
The DNA here is from genome assembly GCA_964035575.1 of Rhynchopus sp. YZ270_cl-10. Lineage (NCBI taxonomy): Eukaryota > Euglenozoa > Diplonemea > Diplonemida > Diplonemidae > Rhynchopus > Rhynchopus sp. YZ270_cl-10. Next base: position 648,721 of record OZ037885.1, read on the forward strand.
CGGAGACTGTCTCGCCGTGTGGGGGACATTTGTGTGTCAGCATCGGCAGCGCCGAACGCATCGCATACTGGGCCAAGCATTGCCTGGAGTTTGTATCCCGTAGCAGTGCAGACAGGGGCACGCAGGGGGGTGGTTGGGGCTAAGTACTCGAGGAGGGGAGGAGGGTCTTCTGGTACTGCGAAGGGCTCGCCCCCCTCGCTGCTCTCGCTGTCGAAGGAATCCAACGGAGAGGTGGCAGCGATGCGTCTGTCCTGCTGGGTACTACTCCGGGCAGGCTTCCTTGCAAGCATTGACCTTGCGATGACCAGATCTCCATCTAATATGCGTTTTTGCTCTGCCCTGGGAGGCGCTGGGGAGCTTGGAAGCAACTGCAAACGACGTACATTCGAACCAAGAAGACGGTAGAAATAGTTATGCGAAGCCAACGCTGTTGCCACCGGGGGTGCACACTGTGGAAACAATGTCACCCCAGTGTCCGCACTGTGCCGCGCTATATCCTCCAGAGTAGCCGCCTCCGGCTCCCCACCTCCTCCCCGATCCCCTGCCATCAGCACTGCCGTCGCCTCCTTGCTCAGCAACGCCAGAATCCTCCGCACCGCCTGCTCCTGCGTCTCAGCCACATCCTTCTCCTCCTCCCTATGTCTCACATCCGGCACACCCGACGGCCCTCCCCTCTCACGCCGCAAGCCTTGTTGCGAAGACCGTGCCGAACGCTCCTCCGTTGGATCGACGGAAGGTGTACCACTCCGTACAGGAGCACCAGTCACACTCCGAGAAGGGGTAGCATTTCTCCAAAGGATACGCAACGTTGCATGCAACCGCTCCACAGTCTGCCCCTGGCTATGTGCCTCATACTCCCTTAAGGCATACTCAAATGCAGCGCAATACGGCGCCCCTGTCTGTATCAAGCATGATTTCGCAACTCTACATATGATCGCAAACCTAGACCGTACAGTAAAAGTCACCGGCACCGCAAACCCTAACAACGCTTCGGCTGGGTTCAAAAAGGTTGCCCCCGAAATCACCCTGCATGGATGATTGTCTTGGGTAAAAACCGTTAATTTGCCGTGAAGGAGAAGAAAAACGGAGTTCGTAGAGGACCCCGCCTTTAATACACATTCCGACGTCGCATGACAGCTATATTGACAAGAAGGGAATATTGTGGGCCAAACCTTTTGGGGGAAAAACTGCGAAAAGAGGAACGTCTCTTTGCGGGGCTTTTCAGGTTCCATGGGGGGTTCGGGGTTGGCGAATGAGGGTGTGGGGCGGTCACAGCGCGGTGCACGGTAATTTGCAAAGGAAACACATGGCGCAAGCATTGCAACCAACGCAGCCAAACTGTTCTTCTGCAACGCCTCCAACACTGCAGAGGAGTATTCCGCCTGACCCCCTTCACCAACCTGCATTGATACACACAAATCCAAAACCACCTCTCGCTCCAACACCCACACTACACACGGAGATTCCGCCACCACCGTTCTAACGTGCACCCGGCATGCACCCATCCCTTCTGCACCAATTAAACAGGGTGGTTTAAATGGTGCGGAATGTCTCCGAAACCCACGCTCCGCTTCGGTGCAAGAAACACTCCCTTTTGTAATGAGGAGGAGAGAGGTGATTGGGGCACCTATTCGAGAGAGCTCTGCACCGCATGGAAGGGAGTGCTGGGTACACCGTGCAAGGAGCACGCAGAGGAAGGAGCTGGGGAGTTTCGCGAACAGGCGTGGGGTGGTGTTCTGCAGGTCTGTGAGACGGAGGTGCTCGACGCCGAGCTTCGCGCTTTTGCTGAGATTGATGCACGCTGCTTCCATCTTCTTCCTCTCAACACTGCTTAACTCAGAAAGGACCGATTTCAAATCAGACTCTCCTAACGTCCATATACAGCTCGTCTCCACCGCCTTGTATGACACAGAGTAGGTCATTCCCCTAGGACTCAAGGGAGACACCGGTGCAGAAGTAGGGGTGATAGGAGAAAGGCTGATACTACTGTGCTTCTTCATTTGCAGGCGTGCTTTGTTGCCGCCGATCGCTGCGGAGGTGATGAGACGCATTTTGTCCTCTTCGGGCGTCGATTTGAACAGTCGTTTCTTTGGAATGGCTGGTGTGGTGTTGATGTCTTCGTGTTGTAAAAGCGATTCTTCTCCAAAAAACGCGCCTTCATCAAGAACAAAACATTCCCCTCCTTGAGGAACAACCTGGACTTTGCCTTGGCCGAGAAAAAATAGTTTGGTTGCGACGCTTCCTTCGTGCGCGATAAAGGAACCTTCGACGTGAATTTCCCGTTTCATGTGGGAGATTGCGATGCGAAGTGCAGGGTCTGGGACGTGGTAGAGAATGGGGCTGAGGTTGAAGGCAGCGAGGGTTGGCGCGTTGGCGCAGACTTCTGACCATGATTTGGTGACGTACTCACTGATCTTCTTCCGTCGGTAGCGGTGAATGAAAGGTACCATAAGCTTCTGCAAGATGGCGTAAGCATATTTGCGTGCCTTCTGATCAATCAGCTCCGATGCTGTCAACGCGGCGGCCACCCACGTCAGCCACAGCCGCTGCCTCAGGATCCTCCCATAGTCCTGTCTCTTCCTCGTCTTGTTCCGAGCACAGCTCTCTTTATATGCAGTCTGTCGCAGTGCAGCTGCACGGTGTTTTAACAGTTTGCCACGTTCTCGAACTTCTGTGATGCGTTGGTCCATTTGGTAGGGGGGTGGGGGGTAATCTGAGGTTTGAGGGTGGGAGGGAAAAGTGTTGAAAAACCAAATAATGGTTGGTTTTCTCTGTATTGCTTTGGCATGTTTTTTTGCCGAAATTCGAAATTAGTTTGGTGTAAACTGCAAAATATAAGGATAAGCTGAGATTTGAGGGTGGGGGGGAGAAAAAAAAGATCGGGTATTTCGTTTGTACGCTCAAAGCTGGAAAACAAAAAGATGAAAAAAATTGTGTTAAACTGAAGTACGGTTGTTGTGGTTAATTGAGTACTCAAAAGAAAACAAGCGAGCTTCCGTCTTTTTTCAATCCGTTTTGTTTTGCCTGCAAGCGCTGCCTCCAATCTTTTTAGAATTGACTACAAGTTGTTTTATCAAAATCTGAAGGGTACGTCGAGAGGTGGAGGTGGAGGAGTAAAAAAAAAGAGTTGCGGGGTATCTATTCGTTCTTATTTCTTCGGAGGGGATGGTGAAGGGGGGATAGAGAGAGGGTGGAAGATGGTAACCCAGATTGATTTGAATAATAATAGGGGAAAAAAATGGTGTCATCACCAAACGGATTCTCCGTGGTTCCCCCGAAGGTGCTCCGCAAATTTTAATATAGCCCGAAACACTTCTCCGTGGTTCCCCCGTGGGTTGTCCGTACCCCCTGAATCACACCAAAAAAGGAAGAAGAAGGGGGAAAAAAAGGGGGTAAAGTTGACAGCGCTACAGACAACAGCTCTTTTTTTTTTGAATGCAGGTACACTCTCTATTTAACAATGGGCAGTCCAAATGGGGAAGCCTTTTATTTTTCACAAAGGAGACAAAAAAACACTTTTTTTTGGAACACCCGTTTCCCCCTCCAGGCCCCCCCTTTTTTGCAACCTTTTTTGAAAATTGTGGAATAGTGTAGTTGCCACAAAGTGCGGTTGCAAAAAAAAAAACGGTGGAAGGGGTACTCACATGTGTGAGAAGGGTTCTTTTGAGGAATAAGCAAAGTAAAGAAACTCTTGATGACGAGGCTGAGCCTCTCGTGCACGCAAATCGTGGAAGCGGGGAATGGAGAAGGGAGAAGGGGAGACACAGAAACAGATCTTCACGTATTGTTCGTTCTTTTCTCTTTCTCGAAAATCAAACACAAGATGTGTCACATGCACACGGCTGGTCCACAGACAATTTAAAACTGTAGTTGTTGATGCAGGCACCTCCGACTGACCCACGTACGATGCCAGCCATCCGGATGAAAGTACCCTGCGGCCTACAACAACAAAAATAAAAACCTCGTGTTGGAACAAAAGAATCCAAAAAAAAAAATAAAAAGGCATCCTGAAGCGCGGGAAAATTCTCAGAAAAAAAAAACAAAAACAAAAAAAGTGCAACCCAGTTAGTAAAAAGTGTTCGAAAAAGTGGGAGCAAATTCGCACCTTTTCCCCACGGGATTTACACCCACCCCCCTACCCCTATCCTATTTTGTTTTGTCTTAGCACAACACGTAAACCACTCACTCGGATTTTTGGATTTTTGGATTTTGTATTATTTTGGGGGATCTGTCGGGTAGTCGTACCATTGATCATTTGTTTGGATACTCGCCGGTTGTGGGTTGGTGGTTATGAACACAATCATTTCTCGGTAACCGCTTTTTGGAAGTGCGGACGTTGGTTCTTCCTCTTGTTTTTTTTTTTTTGAAGAAAATAATTTCATATACTTTCCATTCAATGAGAAAGTACACAAAGAACGTTCAAAAAACGATACGTCCCGTCTTTTTTGAAGAGAAAAAAAAGAAGAAAAAAATTGCACCCATTTGCACCCAGCTAAGGGGTAGCTTCCGTAGTCAATATCACTCTGAAGAATAGGCTAGGATGCTCTACAGTAAGCACACCTCATATCCCTGGAGAGTGTGGCAGAGTGATAAGACAGATTAGGGCATTCTGGTCTCACCCCGATTTTTTTGTGCAAACCTCATCCTGCAAAAAAAAACATCAGAAAAAAAATTTGCCTTGAAATACAAAGCCCTCTTGCGACAGTGTACCAGAAACAAAAACAAAAAGGGGAAAAAAAAAACACAACAAAAAAAAAGAAGAAACTCCCATGTCAATCTTAAGACACACCACGCTTTTTTTGTGATCAAGAGAAAAGGGGGGGAGGCAGTTTTTTTTCAACACTGCACACCACGTTACCCCCCACTCTCCTCTCTCTCTCTTACACAGACTAAAGGGAAACAAAAGTAGCACAAAGCAGCAAGGACAGTACCAAAAAAACGCGTAGAATAACCACACAGACACACACCTTTGGAGGCCATATTCTGCGCAAGAATTACCCCAAATAGTTATCAAACACACACATCCCCCATATCCCCTCCCCCAAGAAACAAAAAAAAAAACAAAAAACACGCAGACCATATTCCTCCCTCGGACTCCTTCTAGATATCTCTGGTCGACCAAAAAAACCCCCCTTCTCCCCACTCCCCTCTCCCCCTTCTTCCCTCCCCCGCTCATCAAACTGCAGATGGGCGTGTTAGAGGGGAGGCTTCGCCAGTACGAAGTTCTCTCGGTCCTGCAGGGCGGCGTGCGTGTGGTGGAGGAATCTCGTCTAGTGGCGGGTTGACGAAGGTCCACACTATCCCGTCCTTCACAAGGAAGGGGAGGTCCGCCCAGAAGGCTTTGTGTGGTATTGACGCAGCACCAGTGGTGTTGTTCACCTGTTGTGTGAATGGATGTGTTTTTTTTTTTTTTTTTTTTTGGCGTATGTTTTTGTTAGCAGGCCTAATGCTAACCGTTGGTTCGTCGGTTCACTTTTATTTATTATTTTTTTTATTTATCCGTTGGTTCGTCGGTTCACCCTTAAAAATGGGGGTTTTTTGGGATGGGGGGTTCTCTGCCTGTGGTATGCCGTGGGTACCTTGGTCCTGGAGATGTGGGCACCTGCGCCGCATCTTCAGGAGGAAGGGAGATTAAAAGAAGGACACAGCAGTGCATACTGCGGCCCCCACCACTGGGTTCGAGGAGGAGGATCTGTCAGTCGACGAGACATCGAGTGTTGGAGAAGTTCTGATCTCTGAAGATACAGAGAGCAGTGTTGCATCTGTTGATGTTAAAGAGGAAAGCGAAGATAGCGATTGCGATGGCGGTGGCGGTGACGATGGAGACTTGTTTCAGGGACTCAATGATGCACCCCCCTTGCCGGCAAAAATTAAAAAGGTAGCCTACCGTGCGCCTGCGGCGCAGCTCAAAAACTGGCAGCCCACAGACCTCTACCATAGTTTGGCTGTAAAAATGTTCGGTTTTAGGCCACAAATTTTGAAATGTTGCGTACCGTGGCTTCGCCAGAAAGTTTTGATATTAACCGCCGTTTCTTCTTGTCCTGAGGGAAGGTTTCGTTCACTAGAGAGAACCTAATGCGAGGGCTTGACGTGGAAAAACGTGAGAAAAGGGTTGGTTTGGTTCTTGATGTACGTTACCATCCCACGTCATCACGTATTTACGCGAAATGAACGGACCTTTTCGCGCGGAGCGCGAAAAAAAATTTTTTGACCCCTTTTTGGACATATCTTCACGATTTTGGGGAAAAATTTTTTCCATGAAGATAAGCGAAAACCCTGGACCCCTTCCCGGAGGGAAATTTTTTTTTTTCGTTTTTTTTTTTTTTTTTCCGTCGGTTCACTTTTTTCCCCCCTCCCCCAAAGTTAGCATTAGGCCTGTTTTGTTAGCTTCTGTTGATGGTTATAGCAACTTTTGAAAACTCCCCTTTAACTCACCCTTCCGAGGATTGAGGAATTCCCAACACTACCCACTCCAATCCAATCACTTATTCTACCAATTATTTTATTTTTCGAGAATTTGAAAAAAAAGAGAAAGTACACCTCTGTGGGAAGGTGTCAAATCGCAGGCACTTTTATTGATACACCATTTAAAGAGAAAAAATCATTCCACCTACACATACTTGTTTATTGTATACAATTCCTCCTGCAAAGTAGACGAATATGGCTGCACCGAAGCCGATTAGGAAGTAGGCACCCCAGGAGAGATCGAGACCGGAGCTTGACTTCTTGGAGTCGGGGGCGGAGTCGCAGATGACGATCCCGACGAAGACTGGGTCGATGTCTGTTAGGGTGCAGTTGCCGTTGACCTTTGCAAGCATCTTCGTTGTGGCTGCAAGGTATGCAAAAAGGTCAAGCTGTTTGCAGAACTGCGGCATGCATCCATCCATAGCTGCATCAGAGATCGGCCTGTACGTCGTTATCCCACCCACATCCGCTGGGCACGTTAAACTATTTGAGTAGTGCAACAGATATGGTTGCCCGCTACAATAAAGCGTCGAGTCCTGCCCGTTCGCCGGCCCCACCACCCCACACAAACACAACACACATCCCAGCAAAAACGAATGAACCGTCCACATCCCAACTATTGTTTTCCCCCCCGTGGATGGGGCATGTATTGCTCTGTAGGGGTTGGTTAGGTGAGGGTGCTGTGGGGAAATAGAAACGTAGCATATAGTATTTTCATCATAATGCAATCAATAAATTGATAGGAAATAGAAACGTAACATATGATGAAAAACCCCATGGGAGAGAGGGGGCTGTGGTGAAACGCACAACATCTCGAGGTGAGGAGTGGCTCACTGCAGCGCGGTTCGTCTCCAGAACCCCTTGCTTTGTTTCTATTTTCTCCATTTCATGAGCTGACAGAAGGGGGGGAAGAGAGAAAATTGAGGCAAAGAAAAAGAGAGAGAGAGAGAGAGGGTGGAGGTTTCGTTATTGGTGTAGAGTGTTTGAAAGTCTGACATGAAATCTATTCGAGGTGCGTGTGCATCCAGTTGTCACCTTGGAAATTTTTTGACCACTTACATTTTGGAAAATATGAGGGGGGGAGATTTTCCCCAAAATCTGGGGTGGTAAAATTGACCCTTTACCCCCCCACACATCGATTTCAATACTATACCTTACCACCCTGGGTGACCCTACAGGGGTTGAACGGAGGTTGTAGGAAAAAATCTAGAAAAATCTATTTAAAAAAGGTCAATTGAGTACAGAACGTTGTTCCGTTTTTTGCGAAGTGATTGTCGACACCACAAAAAGGCTTATAAAATGAACCTTAAGCATCTTTCTGTTGCTCTTTAGTCACGACAAATAGAGGAAAGTGCAAAAAAACACTGAAAGTTTACATCAAAAAAAAATAGTGTAAAATGCCTCTCTTAGTAGTCCATCGAGATAGCTGCCCCCCTCCCTCACCAAAAAAGAACGAGAGATTAAATTGGGCCATGCTCTCTGATAGTTGCTTTTCAGAAAGTCCCTGGAGGGAACCCTCGAGGAATTCATTTTGTTATCCCTTGAGCCTTGGTGGGATTTGTTCTTGAGGTCTCATCGGCACCATTTAGGGCATGTCAATCATGACCCGTCCCCCCCGCTCCTGATGACAGTGTATATGGCATTCAAGCAGTTTCATGTCGTTGCGCAGTATGCCGACCTCGCTTGCGATACCTTGCATCTCGTTGTGTCGCGAGGAGGTGATGCGTTTGCACTGCCGTGTCAGGCGGGACAGCTTTGCCGCAAGCAGACGAATGGCCTCATCGTCCCTGAGGTGATGAGGTGTGTTTGATAACGAATTAAACGAATTCAATTTAGAGTGGGTAACGCCTGACACGGAGTATAGCCCACTGGTGTGTGTGTGTTGTTTGATAACGAAATAGGGGGGGTAAATTCTTGCGCAGAATATGGCCCCAAAGAGATAATTGTCGTTGTGAACTGCTAATTGAATAAGGTTAAGAAGACCCCCGATTATTCTCAAATCCTAAAAAAATCAAAAAAGTGAGAGTCTACAGAATAAGAAGAGTATGACATATCCCCAGACAGCATGGGGTTGGGGGAAGAGAGCAGCACGGCCGACACCACAGCGATCATTGCTATGGGTGACGAAGAAGATGTCAATAGACAAGGTGCTATCTGCAAAAAAAAAGTCCTGGCTCTCCCCATGCGAGACGTGGAAAGACTTTTTACACTTTTTGTGAAATGGGGTCCCCAGAGGTAGAAGGCACCTACCGAGGCTACAGTTTATGAGCCATGACTCCATGCCCAGCCCAGCGGCGTCCAGACCATCCCAGCCCTAAGGTACCCTATATTACGCCTGCACACCACGAGGACCAGAGCGACCACAGCGACATTCCTGCGGACTGGACTTTCCTGATACCCCTGCACCTCCTGGGTCGAGCAGTTTAGGAAGGGAAGGATAACCATGTGGTGCACCGTGACCACTGGGGGATTTCTTTGAAACACTTGAAGAGCTGCGGAATCTAAAAAAATTCATCTTGCATAAAAAAAAAAAATAAACCATACTCTGCTCTCTCCATTTCTGCCTGCTTTTCCAGCGCCTTCGTCTTTTTGAGGGTGTCTTGCCTCTCTGCTCTGAGTCGTTTGAGGTCTGTTTTGACCTCACGCTTTACGTCTGAGATGACTGCTTGCATCTCCGAGGCTCGCGAGATACGCTCTGCCTCCAACACACCAGCAACCTTTTTAATCTCCTCCACGAGCCCTGCCCTTTCCACTTCCAAACGTTCTTCACTCTGCAGGCCTCTACAACGGTGCTCATGAACCTTCCTCTGTATCATAACCGATACGTCCACCTGCTCTGCCACTGCCGTATTCATATTCTCCACTCCTTTCAATATTTCGGCAAATTCTGCTTCAAACCTTTTCCTCTGTGCCCCTAGCCGCTGTTCCCATTCTTTTCTCTTTTCTTCCGTTGTAGATGTCACCATGGACAGCTCATCTTCCAGGTCTGCCACCTCTGATTCAATTTTGGCGTCACGAAATGAAGGAAACGATGTTCTCTGCAGCGCGGGTCTGGTTGGTGAGGCAAGATGGGAACGGATGCCCATAGAGATTGGGCGTGGGGTAGAGCGGTGGTGGGGTGTGTTTTGGGGTGCGGAGAGTCTGGTGAGAAGCGATTTTTTGCGTGAATCTTCCCCTCGACGGAGACGAAGTGCGTCGTTACTACTCCGTAACGCTTCATTCTGTGCAGCAACTCTCTGTAATTGACCTTCCAAAACGGCAAGCTCATCCCCAGCTACCTCAAGCTCCGCCCCCACCACTGCAGCAGAATGCTGGCAAAAGCTCCGCCGCACAGCTCGCTCTTTACACAGATCCGCTCCATACCCTTCTTCAACAGAAGACCTACTATACAAAGCGGCGATAGCTGAAAGCATAGAGAAAGGGGTGTATTGTGGTATGCTGTGCAGTAGGTAGTGCAGAGGAGGGAGAAGTAGGAGGCGTTTTTGGGTAATTTATTGTAGCATGAAAGTGGTAGAAACCACCTGATTTTTACCTCGCGTATAGGCGGGTATAGGCGCGTATAGGGCCGTATAGGACCGTCCGTACACCTTCACCGCCTTTACGCGGGGTAAAAATCAGGTGGAAATATATGGAAAGGTGTGAAAAAAAGGGGGGCAAACCAAATAAACGGCTTGTTTTCCCTTGAGGAGGGTCGCGTAGAGGGTATGAATATGTTGAAACAGTATGAGACACAGATTTAGAACCCCCCCTCCCGCAAGAAGAACTATGCCGTGTCGGAACTGGAGTGGCGGGTATGCACCTTGTTGAAATAATTAGGTGTGGCTTGTCATCGAAAAAGCGGTTTTTTTTTTTTTTGCAGAGAGAGAGAGACGATAAGAACCCTGAAGGTGGCGCACACCACGTGAGGTGTCGAATCACAATGCCACAATGAGCACATTCCACTGGAGGCAACCAATATCGAGGAAACGTGCCTCTGCGGGGGGTGGTAGATAGAATACAAAGAAGACGAGCAGGAGGTCAGCCCTCTGATAAAGAGGGCATCGAAGTTGATGTAGAAGATGAAAGCAATGAAGACAAAGGCACAGTACGTTATGTTCTTTTATTGTCCCTTTGTCAAAATCTCTTTGTTTTTCTCTTTTGTCTATTTTTCTTGCATTTTTATTCTCTTCTTTGTACTTTCTTTTGTTTTGGTTGTTGTTAGATACGCTCAATCGCCTATCGACTTCTGTGAATAACAAGGGGAGAGAGAGAGAGCGCCCGCTCAAAACGCTTTCTATTAGTTTGCTTGGCAACACAGTATCGGTGGTGTCGCTGATGGTGAGAGGGTCTGCGGTGCTTGCGGGAGGAGGGTGTCCTGTGAGGGTGTGCGTCGTGCAGCTTCGTCGTGCAGTGTGCAGCCGGCGGCGTCACTCTGCGTGTCTCCGTCGCTTGCGGGATTCCTCCGGTGGTTTGTCTCTGCTGCGTTTCGGGCGTGCTTAAGTTACTCGACACAACAAATCGCTGCAGCCGGAGAGGTCCATGCTCCTCAACGAAGTGCATTCATGAAGGAAGCAGGACCCAAGTTGTGTAACACTGTTCAGTGGTATTAAATCCAGTGTGTGCAAAGCGCTGCATCCATAAAGGAAGCCCTGTCCAATTTGTGTAACATTGCCCAGCGGTGCCAAGTCCAGTGAACACAAAGCAGTGCATCCAAAAAGGAACATGCTGTTAATTTGTGTAACACTTCTCAGTGGTGTTAAGTCCAGTGTGCGCAAAGCAGCGCATCCAGAAAGGAAGCTGGACCCAATTTGTGTAACATTCCTCAGTGGTGTTAAGTCCACTGAACACAAAGCACTGCATCCAGAGAGGAAGTCGTACCCAATTTGGGTAAGATGGATCAACCCAGAGAGATCGATGTCTGTCAATGACATGCAGCGCGCGAGAAAGCCGTTACCAATGCGGGTGACAACAGACTCGGCACTCAGATCAAGACTCATCAACGATGTGCCAATCAAGAAGAAATCAGGAATCACTGTCGCAACCTCCGCCTGCAGAAGCAAACACGCCACCTCAGGATCCTGCACACTCTTCAGCTTCTTTGACGTGATGTCAGTCTCACCCAACGCATGAAGTGCTGCAATGGCATCGTACTTCTTCACCTTCGCCAACACAACCGTGTCTCCAGCACTCAACTGCGTCACGTCGTATCCTTCGTCCATCACCTCCCCCCTGAAACTCATCACAAAGCCGTCTTCAGGCAACCCCACTGCAGACGCAACCTTCCGACGCATCACCGCAGATGTGTCATCCTCACCCAGCTCCACTGTATGCTCCACTCCGTTCAACCCCTTGACAGTCAAATCCATACTGTTGTATAACCAAAGCCTGTTCCCTGTTGTATTGGTGTGAGGTGGAGAAGGGAAAGGGGAACGGAACAAGAAGGCAAACCTGCTGCCACCAAGACAACAGAGGGACACCACACGGCACCTTGTGCTGAAGAGTTGTGAGAGTAATAGGTACACCCGTTCGTTGCAGGAAAGAGAAAAAAATGGGGAATTTTTTTTTTTTTGTTTTTTTTGTAGAAACAGAGAGAACCTTTTCCCCCAAAAAACAAAAGAAACAAAAAGAAATGTCACATCAAACTATGTCTCTGTGGTTTCTATTTGTTCTCTGTGAATGGAAGCACATGGCATCTATCGATTTAAAAACACAAAAAAAAAAAAAAAGGCAAATAAACGCGATATACGCGCTGGCAAAGAAGAAAAAGAAAAAAAAAAGGTTTTATAAGATGAACCTAAGCCTCTCGGTGCATAGCCACCTTTACACACAAAAAAAGTCAAAGACCAAGAAGATATTTCCTTTCCGTTTACATTAGCAGCAAACTGAAGATTTAAAAAAACAAAAACAAAAAAAAAAAAATGTGAAGAATAAGGCAATGCAGAGAAAGCCTATAACCACAATCAATTTTTTTTTTTTTTTTGAAAAAGAAAAAAAGAAAAAAGGGCATGCTTGAGTTTAAATAGCATCGATTTATATTAAAACGGGGCTGAGGATGACGTGAGTAGAGTCACAGCTAAAGAGAGAGAGATACTGGGTTTGGGGAGGAAAGGGGAAAGGCAGCCCCATTGTGTTATACTGTAATGGCGCAATCTTGCAAAAGCAAATGTGCTGACCGCACCATAATTTATTTTCTTTTACAACACAAATCCTCCGCCGCTTCCTCTCATCCTTACCTCCCCCTCCCCCTCTTCCTCCCCTCCCCCTCCACAATACAATCACCAAAATAAAAGGGAATTTTTTTTCTGCCAATTAATTAGTTTACTTTGTGGCATTTTTTACCCCTACACCCACATAGACCATTTACTTTTTTTTTATATTCTCTCGCAGCTTCTTTTAAAGCTGCGTACTCTATGCATTAATTTCTCTTTTTTTTACCTTTCACGGGATCTTCCAGTACCTGCAGGGGTGTTGGCTCTGAACCAGACGGGTCCACCCCATTTTTCTCCATCTTCGACGTCGCAGGCTCCGTGGAGAGAGAAGGGGTCGAGGGTGCGGTCGGGTCTCATGTTGTAGAAGAGCACTCCGGAGCCCTTGCGGGGGTAGACCTGGAGACCTTGCTGGCAGGCAGCTTTTCCGAAGTTAGGTGGTGACGAGCCTCCGTTGGCACGTGGAATGGTGGTGGCGCCACCATCTGGTGTGTCTGAGAGATACAGGTAGAACGTGGCCATCCTGTTGTTCGCCTGCGAGCCGTAGTAGTTCGGATCGAAGTAGTCGTGGTGGGAGTCATAGTGCTGGCTCACCCCGTAGTGCAGAACGTTCATCGGCTCATGCCATGTGCTTCCCACAATGCTGCACAATCTTTTGTTCACATTCGCAAGCGAACCAGCAAGGTCCACCCAGGTCGACTTAGAGGTGCGTGCCTCCTGTGTCGAAGATTGGTTCTGCTTTGCCCCAGCAGTCGTGACTGCGACCTGGGATCTTTTCAGATGAGGTTCTGCGATCTTGATGATAGCATCTGCTTCTTCGTCGGTCAAAATCTGGGGGAAGAACAACACCCTCGGGCGGGTGCTTGCTGTGACAAAGAGGCGGTCGTTCTGTGCAGGGTACTGCAGTGCAGGCTCGGAGGTCTTTGGTGCGTCGTACCCTTGGGGCACCTCGCTGCCGTTGACTTTGCCAAGGTCGTAGTCACTCCCGATCTGTCCCTTCTTTGCGCGAGACAGTGCAGAAGACAAAGGAACCTTCAACCCATAGAAATCCCACTCCTCGTCAAGAGGGATTTCCTGGTCGTGCCATGTCATTGTCGTGCGAGGGCGTGGAGGGGAGGCGAGGTTCGGCCCCCGGAGGGCGTGCTCCTGTGGCAGGTCTTGCAACACAGCGTCTGCCCGTGTGCGCGCTCCTGGACGTACATGAAACAGAAGCGACCCCCACGTCATAAAAACAAAGCACATAAAAATCATGAGTTTCCAAAAGCTCTTCTGCGTGGAATACCCCTTCTTGACCATTTGGACGTATGTTTGTGAATGCGAAGAGGGTGCAGCGGAGCGAAGTGTAGGGGCCTGCATCGTGCGGAAGAGAGAACAGGAAGAAAAAGAGAAAACGGGAGAGAGAGAGACGGTCAGCAACGGAGAAGGAAAAAAAACGCTAAAAAAAAAAGAAAAGAAAAGAGAGGCTTTTTGGCGATTGACACGCACTAACCCCTGGTGTTGCTTTTAAAAGGGGGTGAGGGGAGGTCTATATGGGGCGGTGTGTATCACGATTTGTGTAGGAAATCTGTAGCATGTGGGGGTAGGTTATTTGAGGGGAAGGTGTGAAAGCGGCTTTGATGATTTTTTTTTTTTTTTCATTTCCAGAGCTACAGTTGTGATGTGTACACATCCCACTCTGAGTTGGCCTTCAATACAAACATTCAAACGCAATACAGGAAATTCCCATTTCAATCTCAAAAAATGAGATCCGTGAAGTATGAGAACTCAGACACAGAAGAGGTGTGCGTTCCAACCTACCCAGAAGGGCTTGCTACTCAGAGACAGTAGAACCCATGTCACGCTGTCCAAATACACCCAAAGACCGTAGGTGCAGTAAAACTATCAAAATATGTACACAAAGAGCCTGACCGTGTTTACCCTTTGTGAAAAGAAGTGACGTAAGGACACCACTAAGCGGTGCACGGAAAGAGGGGATGTCCTTGCGTATGAACTAGGGGAGGGCGTGGGAAACTAAGACAAGGGGGTGGGGGGGAAGATCATATGCGTTGGGTGCGAACCCGCCTTACTTTGCTTGCACAACCCACCCCCCCCTATCAACAAATACAAAAAAACTATCAGACAGCCGCCACGACCCCACCAGGATAAAAAGAACAAGGTATTAAAAAAGAAGGTCAAGGCCAAGTTGGGTAACACTCAGTGGTGTCAAGTCCAGTGAACACAAAGCGATGCATCCAAAAAGGAAGCCATTCCCAATATTTGTAACATTCCTCAGTGGTGTTAAATCCAGTGAACACAAAGCAGTACATTTATAAAGGAAGGCGTCGCCAACCTGTGTAACATTCCTCAGTGGTGTTAAGTCCACTGAACACAAAGCACTGCATCCAGCAAGGAAGTAGTCGTCAATTTGTGTAACATGGATCAACCCAGAGAGATCGATGCTTGTCAATGAAGTGCAGTTCCTTAGAAAGCTCTTCCCAATGTGGGTGACAACAGACTCGGCACTCAGATCAAGACTCGTCAACGATGTGCCAACCAAGAAGAAATCAGGAATCACTGTCGCAACCTCCGCCTGCAGAAGCAAACACGCCACCTCAGGATCCTGCACACTCTTCAGCTTCTCTGCCGTAATGTCAGTCTCACCCAACGCATGAAGTGCTGCAATGGCATCGTACTTCTTCACCTTCGTCAACACAACCGTGTCTCCAGCACTCAACTGCGTCATGTCGTATCCTTCGTCCATCAGTTCCCCCCCGAAACTCATCACAAAGCCGTCTTCAGGCAACCCCACTGCAGACGCAACCTTCCGACGCATCACCGCAGATGTGTCATCCTCACCCAGCTCCACCGTATGCTCCACTCCGTTCAACCCCTTGATAGTCAAATCCATTATTGAGTGTCTGTACTTTTCATGGTGAATAGTGGGTGAGGTGGTACGTACGGTGCACTCTAATAAAAGATTTTCTTTGTATTCATGATGCAAAGCTTCACTCCATCGAAATGACGCACCCAAAATATTTTCTTCTTTTTATTTCTCTTGTTACTCTTCTTGTGGGCAGGGAAGGTTGCATGTGTGTACATCTTTGAGGGGAGAATGCGGGTTGACACCAAACAAAAGGTGTGCAACTGAATGAGAAAATAAAAACGTACACCTACTACTTGAAGAAAACTTGTCGGATGAAATGTGACTCTCGTGTACACATCTTTACCACTATCGTTGTTGTTGGAACTTAAAGGGAAAAGAAAAGAAAGAAAAGAAAATATTTGTCAGGTGAGCCCAAGCCTCAGTACAGTCACCTTAGTTAAAAAATAACAACACGATGGTGGGGTTTTTTTTGTAAAAAATAGATTGACAATAAAATGAATCAATTGAGTCTAAAAAAAAAAGGAAACGAAAGAAAACTTTATAAGATGAACCACAGCCTCCTGTCTTTGCTCCACCTTTAAAAAAATACCTCGTTTAATATGAGGAAAGTGACTTCAAAAGGATAAATGTGCTTCTGAGCTGGCACATTAAAGAGATCTGTATGTAACGATTGCCTTCATTTTCTGAAAATGATGTATTGCAGATCGACATGGAAAAAAAAAATTATCACTTCATCTCTGAAGTGTGTGTTGCCAGAGATTTGAAGAAAAAATCAAAAACAAACAAAAAAAATGAGAATTTTTCTTTGGATTTTGAAGATCTCTTTTCGCTAACGTTTGGGGGAAAAAATTGCTTTCAAATAGGAGAAACCGGGTGGAAAACATGCAAATTTTTCCTTTAAAATAACAGACGCGGAGCAACCACAGTGGATATACGAGGCTTTTATTCTTTATTACATGGCACGGAAGTGGTGTGGGAGTGGGAGAGAATTAAAAAAAAACAAAAATAAAAAACAGAAAAAAGGATTGATCAGATGCCTCTTAAGCCTCTCAAAGTACTCTTCACCCCCCCCTTCCAAACGAGAAGGTTAAAAATGCGAACACCTCACCGTTCATCGACAGGCTTAGGCACTGACACAAAAAAATAAACCACAGATGTTTAGTTCTGACACTCCCCCCTCCCTCCTCCTCCTCCTCCCCCCCAAATGGGCAATACCTTCCACACAAGGAACCCACTGATTTCAAACACCATCTTATTTGTTGTAGAAATAAAATTATAAGACCCGACTCTCTGTTAAGCTACCCTTCTAAAAAAAGGTTCAAACTGAACGCAACAACCTCTCACTCTGTCCCCCGCTGCTTTTCCCTCCCCCCCCCCCCCCCTAGGGGGTATCTTAAGGGGGTGAAATGGCCAAAAAATCGAACTTTGTCACCTGGGGGCCAAAAAAGGCACCAAACCAGAAAATATGTCCATTTGGACCCCAAAAATCGAATTCCGCCCGGTTTTGAGCACTTTTGACCACTTCTGACCGACTTTTTTGCATTTTTTAAAAAGTGACCACCAACTTGTACCTGCCCACCCCCCCGTAGATAGAGCAACTCACACATCCATCAGCCTCAGTGTGAGCCAGGGGCCAGAAAAGCCCCCAAAGCCACATATTTTCACCCCAGAACCTATCCCGAGGGGTACCCAGGTGGTTTCGGGGTGTTTAGAGGGACTTGGTGGAACTTAGAACCATGTTTCAAAAAGGGTACAAGTACTTGGTCCCTTGGGAGGGCAAGCCCTTGGTACGAGTTCCTGGACACTTTTTGAAACATGGTTCTAAGTTCCACCAAGTCCCTCTAAACACCCCGAAACCACCTGGGTACCCCTCGGGATAGGTTCTGGGGTGGAAATATGTGGCTTTGGGGGCTTTTCTGGCCCCTGGCTCACACTGAGGCGTGATGGATATGTGAGTTGCTCTACCTACGGGGGGGTGGGCAGGTACAAGTACTGTAGGTGCTTTTTTAAAATTGCGTTTCAGGCATCATCTGAGTGTTTCTGTGTCAAAACTGGGGCGCTGGTGCGTTTTTTGGGTCCCCTAGGTGGTTTGGTATGGTTTTCGGGGACTTCTGAGGTTCTGAAGATCAAAATCGGAAAAATCGCATATCGAGTACAGTGACCGGGGGGTGGGCAGGTACAAGTTGGTGGTCACTTTTTAAAAAATGCAAAAAAGTCGCTCAGAAGTGGTCAAAAGTGCTCAAAACCGGGCGGAATTCGATTTTTGGGGTCCAAATGGGCCTATGGTGTGGTTTTTTTGACCTCAGGGGGAGTTTCCCAATTTATTGCCTACTTCACGTTTTTTGACAGCTTAAGATACCCCCTACCCCCCCCCCCCCCCCTAAACAATCCTCTAATTCTCATAACGTTACGCCTATGCGTTGCCCTAGGCCTTCTGCTGCTGCGTCTGGTCGTTGGCTTGGGCGAAGGTAGAATTTAATGAGGAGAACCCAGAAGATCACCATTCCGACACATATGGCAAGAACAGGGAAGGGGCCGAGCGCGTCTGTGAGAGGCACCGCAATGCTGGTCCAGATACCTCCACCCATGAACGGTTCATGCAGAATTTGCTTTAACGCAAACGCAGCAAAGGCGGGACTCACCCCATCAGGGTCAAGAAATTTGAGAAGAAGCAACCCTGTCGCAGTAACTCCACAGCTCTGCCCCATTTCAACAACAGCCCGTTCAAACCAGGAGTCAAAAAAGACTCTTGGGGCGACAACTAAACACATGAATACTTGCCAAATTATTCCGAATAGCATTAATAAAAAGAACGGTGCCAGACCATCTACTAAGACATCAATTCTGATGCTCGCAATCGACGCAACTACAAGAAAATCTAATGCCAGCGCGGAAATATGCGAGATAGTCCGTTTGTCCACCATATGGGTGTGTCCGGAACGTTGCATTGTAATTTGGATCAGCATTCCTCCTATCATTGAAAACGGAAAGGTCGGGAGGGTGCGGAAAATGCCTCCACCAGTGTGCAGCAAACGCCCAACACCATTGTCAAAGCACATTAGAATTGCCTTAAGGGAATACCCCCAGGAGACTGCAAACATTACCATGGCTATGTGATAGGCTAAGTTGTCCACTGCGACTCCAGAGACCACTTCCACTCCGGCATGTGGTCGGGTTTCGGGTCCGTCGGTAGGGTGTTCGAAGAAAGACATCCGCATTGCGTCTTTCGCTTCACGTCGTCGTCTGTCTTGCTCCCGAACTGCTGCGAAAGGATCCATCAGGCATTCTGTATTGTTTTCTTGCGCAGAGTGTATTGCATTTAATATGTCAACCGGTGGGGGTTTGGTTGGTACCTTAAACCGTCGATACCAATTAATCAATGAAATCCCTCCGAACAGCCCGGTAAGCAACCCTATCGTTGACGAAGCAGCACAGTAATCTACCCCTTCCCGCCAGCCGACCGCTTCAAATAATTGAATCATCCCGGTACCGGTACCGTGGCCGCCTTCGAAGCCGATGGGGAGGATGACTCCAAACAGCTTCTCCTTAGGAGGAAAGAGGTAATACCCAAAGAGTGTTCCAAAAGAGAGTCCCACAACGTATTGCCCCCATGCAAGAATCTGGCCGTAGGCAAGCTGGAGCGAGCAGGTCTGCCAAATGAGCGGTAGGTTTGGAACGTGTTGGCCGATGAAGAGGGTTGAAAACACAATGTCCATGCAAATGAGAGGAATAGCCCACCAATACTCCACCAAATCCTCGATTGTTTGCACGGAGGTTTCATTGTGGGATTTGAACACCGCCTTTGCTGTGTTTGTTATGATGCATCCTGCTACCCCACCTAATACCGAAGATGGGAGAAAACAACGTCGACAAAAATCGCTGTTCGACCGAATCAAGAGGCCAAGAAGAAGCAGGCAGCTGAGAAGGCAGAGTGGGTACAGATGTTGCATGCCGTCTGGGAGAGGGAGTTCGGTTGTTTTGTAGACGTTCTTTTGAAAGATTGTGAGGGAAAAGCCGGAGAGGATGACCGCCACGATGAGGCATGCGATGAAGTGGTACCGTTTGCGGGGCTCCTTTGCACGCGGGGACATCGATTCGTAGAGGATGTCGGAAGAGGGTGAGGTGGGGTCAGGGTTTGCAGGCATGCGTAACAGAGGAGACGCGGTAGGCCGCTCAGGCGGGCGGTTGAACACCCTCTCCAGCGACTCAAGCTGTTGTCTCTCAAAGACGTGCTGGCAGTACCCAATGTACCGTTCCTGCAGTTTATCCTGCACCATCGCCACTCCTGTATGTCTGGCTAGTGCTCCGCAAAATTGGTCCAGTTGCCACCCATTACTACGCCCCAAAAGCCACAGTGTCACCACCGTGACCTCGTTGTCCATCATAACTCTGCTTGCATGTAGTGGAAAGAGGAAAGGTAGGGTGGATGCTGTGGGAGTGGAATTGATAAAATTAAAGTCTTGTTTCATATACTAACTATTCTGCTGAATAGAAGGTGGTAACAGGGCGCACTAAATGTAACTAAAGTCTTGAAAATGCAACAACCCGCTCTGTGAACAGTGTACCTTTGGTGCAATGACCTACCGGGGGGTGGGCCCCAACCATGTAGTCCTATCCATTAAATTGAAGGGTTTGTCCATCAGCATCATATGCTGGGAGAGGAAGATGGCAGGGGATGCACCGTGTTGCAAGACGTGATGGGGAAAAGAACGTTATTAATGCAGGCACCTCCGACTGACCCACGTACGACGCCAGCCATCCGGATGAAAGCAACAAATACCCTGCGACCAACAACAGAAGATGTAAAAAGGGATGTAAAAAGAAAACATCGGAAACTACAAAAAGTTTAAAGTGAAAAACGGCGATGGGAAGGGGGGTTTGTGGAGGTATCGTATTTTGTGTACACAAAAAGCATGATTTGTGTGGTGTTCTCTTTTGAGGCAGGGTACACCCATGCCAATAGTCAAGCAAGAAACAAAACGTTATGGCTAGAAACAACGTTTGGCTTTGGTGAGGAAAGGTGGCGGGGGGGAGGTGAAGAGGGGGTAGTTTTGAATGTACAATGGCTTTTTTTTCCATGCACAATATAATATTATTTCACGTGTATGAGAGAAAAGAGGGTGTGAAAAGAGGGATGTGTACGTCATTTTGCAACTAAAATAAAATTGAGAAACTAAGCTGCAAACACAAATAGAGATGTGTTGCAGGTCTGAACTTCGCGAAAGTTGTTTTACACGAAACAAAGAAAGATTGGAAGATGGGTTGGCTCTGATGGGTGCACGCATCGTAACCACTATCGCTATCGTATGAAAAGAAAGCTTTAAAAAAAAAAAAAATGAATGTGTCTCACATTCACGCACAAAAACCAAAGAAAAGTTTGTAAGATGAACCCGAACCTCACCTTGACATTTAAAAAAAAATCTATCGGGGGGTTTTTCTGTGAAAACTAAAACTGCGTACATCTGAGGAAATAGTAACTCTGATAGGTAAGCAAAAGATTGTTTTATAGAAGAGAATTCAGCAAAAGAGAGAAGAAAAAAAAAGGTTTTTTTATTGTTCAATTACCCTGTTGGAGATGGGGTGATTTGGCGACCGTATCGGAAGAAACTATTTCTCCTTCAAGCTACGCTTTTGTAGGTATAAAAACAAAAAGGCACCTTGTTTTCCTGTCATCTCTCCAAGCAGCAAGGGAACAACAACAAAAGCAATCATCGTAAAATCTTGCCTTTTTTAAAAAACCATCCTCGGGGGAGGGGCCACCTCTCGCCTCTTTAAAAAAAAAAAAAAACGCTCATTTTTCTCCTCTTTTTTTCCTCAGGTCTCACATTCCCAACACATTTTGAGGGTTGCAGACAGACCAAAGTGGTCGGAAGGGAAAAGGTACCGTTTGGGGTCACGCGTCAGGTTCACACCACCTAGATCACCTAGCAGCGAGATCGCCGCGTTACCCACTGAGAAGGGCAGGGTTAAAACGTTCCAGTAGAGCGGAGACTTTTTACGTGGGGCCTTTCTTTTCTCTTTTGCACTCATAGGGTGAACCGGGCTGTCCCCAATGATCTCAATAGCAGAAGCACCTAGATCGAAGAGACTTTCATCATCAAGAACGAACACACGGTCTAGCCTCATTTGGATTTGGGTTAACATGTTGAAATGAGGTAGAATCTCTTGGTTCATGGTGTTGCGTACCGTGTCAAATGTGTACCCAGGTCGGTCACCATGTACTGCAGTCCAGACGTCAATAAGCCCTAACGGTGTGTTCTCATTTTCTCGCTCGGAGTGATAGTTCAAATCACCAAAGATAACTACAGCATTGGCCTCCTGAACGTCAGAGCGTGCCATAACACCAGCAAATTCAACCCTTCGACGTTCCTGGTAGCTTCCGTAAGCGGTGAAGTGGGCGCACACAAAACAGGCGGTTTTCTTGCCAAACGGAATCGTACCGACCTGAGGGGTGAAAAAAGGTGATTGAATTTTCAAAAATGTGGTCAAAAAAAATGTCCAAATTTCAACATCGACCCCACTGCATGGGATCCGTTCGGAAACGTATCTAAATGCACGTATTTCCACCAAAAATAAAAATAAAAATCGACGGGTTATTACTTAGGGGATGTTTACGGGTTTACAGTCCCAATTTTCGGCTCCGACCCCAATATTTAGGATATTCCCTGGTATCTTATTGATTCAACCTGGGAAAATCGCCTCAAAAAAAAAAAAAAAAAAAAACTGCCTTTTAAATCATGAACATCCACA
Source organism: Rhynchopus sp. YZ270_cl-10 (assembly GCA_964035575.1). Classification (NCBI taxonomy): domain Eukaryota; phylum Euglenozoa; class Diplonemea; order Diplonemida; family Diplonemidae; genus Rhynchopus; species Rhynchopus sp. YZ270_cl-10. The sequence continues at coordinate 670,984 of OZ037885.1, forward strand.
AAACTCTGTTACAAAATGCAGTATTGACATACATGCGGATACCGAGAGATCCCTGTTGCAAGTGGCGTTGTTGTGTCGAGCTTGGCAAAGCCGAACTTCGAGAGGAGGAGGTTCCCGAAGGGGGCGTTGTGCTGCACGATAATGGAGGCTGTGTGCGCCGCACGCACCCAGTCGGTGGCGAGGAGGATGTCGAGGAAGCGCTGGGTCACTTCGTTCAGGCCGATCACATCGGCGTCCTGCTCTTGCAGCACTGCCGCCACGGCCTCGTACCGCTCCCCATGACACAGCATATGCGAACGGAACGACCCAGGCTCCTTCCCAAAAAACGCATCTGTCAACACATTGTACCCCACCACCTTCACCGTCTCGGGGCAAACACTCTCTACGCTGCTAGCCTCCACCCATTGTCCTGCTGTGGTGTCGTACACATATCCCGTAGACATGGAAAAGGAGGGGGAAGGAGGGGGAAGGAGATGGCTGTAAAGGTGGTGGGTTTGAGAAGTGGTTTCCACAGAGCAGCGTTGCTATGGTGGGCGTGAGTACAACAGAACTTTGTGGGGAAAAGAAAAAAGAGAAAAAAAAGACATAGAGGCTTGCCTACAACGCGGAAGCCTCCCCCAAACCTGTAAAACCTCCAGTAGCCAGCCGTAGCTTACCTTGAATCCTTTTGAAACATCGTTTTTCCAATTCCTCAGGGGGCAAGAAATGGCACAATACTGCACTGGAAGACCAGAAGACTAGAAGACTAGAAGACGATGCCCACCCACCCTCTCCGCTCTTCCCTGTGCACCCTCCGTTCTATCTTTTTAAAATAGTTGTTGGAAAGAGCTCGCAATTTCACGACATTGGAGGTCACCGTTATGAGAGCAATAAGCAATGATCACGTAGGAAACCCCAAGCCCCAAGCCCCCGGGAAAGTAACGTCCCTCCATATTCCCCTGGGGGTCTGCAAGAGGAAAAGAACCTTCAGTCTTGTTCATGTACAAATAGTATTCATGTCCCCAACCCTACCAAAGAATAGGTTTACGCACCGGGGAGAGAAGCATACCCCCAAAAAGAGAGCAAAGCGTCTGTGTGTATGACGGTCTGGACACAATCGATATTGTGGCCAGTCCACAAGGGCGGAGTGACAGCAAGCCATGTGTGAGTGCACACAGAACTGCCCGTGTGGGAAGAGGGTTTCGAAGAAGGGGTTTGAGCCAAGATTATTCTTTTTTTTTGTATAACCACCGACAACAACTTCCAACAATACGTCCTCTGTGTTTCGAGGTGTCGCAAAAGAGACACAAATATGCAAGAAAAGCATTCATGAGTCCACTAACCCACTGCATAAAATAGTCGCTTGTAAAACCACTTGTAAACAGTTTTCACAATCGTCGTGTGTGCAAGTCCCCAACCCACCCCCACCCCCGAAGTGCGCCAGGCTTAACCAGATTTGACCAAATCCTGGCTTAATTGAGAAAGCCTATATCGGGCCCTGTTCCTGATGGCCTGTGAGTGTGCGTCGTGCAGCTTCGAGGTCGCAGTGAGCAGCTGGCGGCGTCACTCTGCGTGTCTCCGTCGCTTGCGGGATTCCTCCGGTGGTTTGTCTCTGCTGCGTTTCGGGCGTGCTTCAACCACTAAATCCCCATGGTATTCCCTCACTTCACCCAACACAACATCGCTGCATCCGGAGATGTTGATACTCCTCAACGAAGTGCATCCAAAAAGGAACCTGCGCCCAACAAAGCTGTCACCAAATTGTGTAACATTGCCCAGCGGTGCCAAGTCCAGTGAACACAAAGCACTGCATCCAGCAAGGAAGCTGGACCCAATTTGGGTAACATTCCTCAGTGGTGTCAAGTCCACTGAACACAAAGCAGTGCCCATCAGGAAGTAGTCCTTAATTTGTGTAATATTGCTCAGTGGTGTTAAGTCCACTGAACACAAAGCCATGCATCCAAAAAGGAAGCCGTGCCCAATTTGTGTAAGATGGATCAACCCAGAGAGATCGAGGCTCGTCAATGAAATGCAACGCGCGAGAAAGCCGTCCCCAATGTGGGTGACAACAGACTCGGCACTCAGATCAAGACTCGTCAACGATGTGGAGTCCAAGAAGCGATTAGGAATCACCGTCGCAACCTCCGCCTGCAGAAGCAAACACGCCACCTCAGGATCCTGCACACTCTTCAGTCTCTCTGACGTGATGTCAGTCTCACCCAACGCATGAAGTGCTGCAATGGCATCGTACTTCTTCGCCTTCGCCAACACAACCGTGTCTCCAGCACTCAACTGCGTCATGTCGTATCCCTCGTCCATCGCCTCCTCCCTGAAACTCATCACAAAGCCGTCTTCAGGCAACCCCACTGCAGACGCAACCTTCCGACGCATCACCGCAGATGTGTCATCCTCACCCAGCTCCACTGTATGCTTGACTCCGTTCCACCCCTTGATAGTCAAATCCATACTGTTGTATAACCAAAGCCTTTTCCCTGTTGTATTGGTGTGAGGTGGAGAAGGGAAAGGGGAAAGGAACAACGCTGCGGGTGGCGGAGGTGGTATTGTCCCTGCCCAGGAATTGCTTGAGGTCAGTGAATAAAACAAGAACGCAATGATTGGTTGAGGTATTTTGGTAGGCAGATTGACGTGGGCCTGGCATGCCCATTTTTCACTTTTTACCACCAATTTAAACCGATCACCAGCCCGTCAATCAGCCTATCTGGCTTTAAAAGTTGGGGGGGGAAAAGAAAAGAAAATCCTTTTATTTTCTTGTTGTTTCGACAATCGCCCGAACGACGAGGCTAGGATGGTCACAGACTTTTTAAAAAAAGCAACAACTGCAGGGATCTCGCCTTTGATCGAGGTAAAAAGATACCCGGTCTGTGGTGTCTTTTGAGAATAACAAAATATGCCCGTTTACTTTATATGAAGAGAAAGAAGATGGGGGACAAAGAGAAGAATTTAAATAAGAAAAAAAATGGAGGATAATTCCTCAGTTACATTCTGCACTATGAAGATGCCCTTCACATATTTCTTAACTTTTTTGAACGATCCGTTAGGGTATCTGTTAGTTGTTAGGACGGAGACAAAACAGGCAACTCTGAGCAAATGAATTGCCATTACAACAGAAAGAGAAAAAAAAGAGGGAAAAAAAAGGGGGGGCTGAACCTGGCCTGATTCCGAACAAAGCCTTTTTTGTTTTGTTATATTTTGTGCTCATTTTTTGTTGCAAAATGCAATACACTTTTCTGGGTTTTTCGCGTGTATAAAAACACTTTCCACCACCACACTGTTCCCACCCTTTTTTTCCCTACAACATTAACTCCTGGGATTTGTTCCAGAGACCATGCTGCATGACACCTGCTGCGCTTTCGTTGGACGTTGTCGCGCTGGTATCAGGGGAATCAGAGTACGAACATAGAATGGCTGAGTACCTCCTCCTTCTGGATATATTAGTCTCGCCATTGGCAGTGCATCTCATATCTTTATTATAATTATTTTTTAAAAAATTGTTGGAGTAGTGTAGTTGCCTCGGTAGTGTTACCACAGTTTGTGCAAATCTCCACTGAATGTTTTTTTCTTCAGAAACGATAAAATTGAGCAATCCGCGCTCTCCTCTTTCAACAAAAGAAAGTGAAAAAGTGAACATTGACCGCGCAAAACGCCTTGATGGACGCAGGCACTGACACTCCATGGGTTATCGAACCCCCTCAAAAAATAAAACGTTTATAAGATGACCCTAAGCCTCTCGTGTTTAGTCACCTTGCAAAAAGAGGGGGGGAAAAAATGTGCAACACAACTGGGCAATGATTCGCTCTCAGGAACTATCGACTTTATTTCAAACACACAGACAGAGTTCATTTTTCATCACGACAACCGCTCGAGAACGTAGTCCACAACTGCCTCCAGATTCCCCTCAGCCTCCTCTGCCACATCGTTCAGCGTGCGTGGGTGCAGTGCCGCCACCACCTCAGGCTTCCCCACCCCGAGACCCTCCAGGAGCGTCCACAGTTCCTGCGTGCTTGGGTGGTCTTTGGTTTCCACAACCCCACCACCACCACCACCCTTCCCCTTACCCCTCCGCGAAGTTCGCCGTGTTACAACCGGTGTCTCTACAATCTCAGGTTCCTTCACCTCAGGCAGTTCAAAGGAACGAACAATATCTGCCACCCTTGGGGAGATACCATCCTCAATTTTGCTGATTGACGCAAAATTTGGCATCAAAGCCACCGCTTTTAGGTCCAACTTTGCGATATAAAACGAACTCTGCAAGGGAATGTGCGCGGCAAAGGGGTACTGCCGTGTTGTCTCCTCTGTTTGCACGACTTCCTCTGGGGGTGTGCATGGGAGTGATATATTGAAGGCTTGCGTTGCCATGACTGCTGCGGCGTGGATTGGGTGTAATATGATGACTCTCCCGTCGGACGCTTGGTAGAAGGTATGGTGCGTTGCAGAAGAGGGGATGGCAAATGGTTGGAACGGTGTCGCGGTTGCGGAGAGCTGTGGTGCGGGGATTGCTGCCTCGGGGGTGGTGTCTTGATCTTGAAGCATCTGTGCTCGTCGGGAAAGCGGTTTTGCACCGACCTCCTTCGGGATGTCCTTTGGAAACTCAGCGATAGTGTCCGCCAGGCGTTGCTGTAGAACCTCTGCAGTCACCTCAAGACACGCCATCGTGCCGCTTTCGGTAAACACATCCTTCACGCCCCCACAAAGCGACCGCACCTGAGACATCTTCTCATTGATTTCTTCCAACTCCCGTTTACACACCGACACCGCATCCTCACCGCTCGCAATACTAATTTGGTTAAACCGTGCATTCTTATTCTTCTCCGCTTCGTTCAGAACAGTACACATCATTACCCCTTTTTTGCGTGAAACCAAAGAAAACGGGATGCTGCTTGCAGTAGAATGGGTTTTCACCTGGCTTGAAACCGGTTTTAATGTTGCATAAGATAGGTCTTTATTGCAGAGTGGGCAGGGTAGGGCGACGTTGAAGTCTAATAGGCCTTTGCCTTGCTTTTCCATGCAGCGTACTAAGCAGGGGAGGCAGAAGAGGTGGCCGCATTTTGCGATGCGGGCGGCGCTGGGGTACTCAAAGCAGATGGGGCAGAGGAAGTCGTCTTCAGAGAGCTGGACGGCTTCGCAGATGTCGTCCCACTGCACGGCTGCACCTATGCGGTACTCAGTCTGCACAACGTCAGGGTGCAAAAGAAGTCGGTAGTTCGACAAAATGAACTGATCCTGCTTCGAGGCCGAGCCTGCCACCTGGCGCTCTCGCTGTGGTGAGACAGTGGACGTCGCGGCAGCCCCTTTCGCACATCCGCCGTCCTTCCCATTCCCACGATACCCACCCCGCTCTCCTTTCCGCCGTCCCCGAAAAGGTAGTGTGCCACCGCTCTTCCCGCCTCTTCCAGTGTACTCAGAAAATCCGCCCATTTTTCTCTTTCTACATCCTGAGGGGAGGGAAGGGGGTTTTGTGTGGAAAATAATTGAGGAGAAAGATGGAGTCCAAGGTGATGTGTCTTGGATTTTATTGTGGACAAAAAAAAGTTGACTTGAAATACAAAGCCCTCTCGTGAACAGTGTACCTTGGTACAATGAGCGGCTTCCATCCCGCTTCCACTCATCATCCAGATGAACGGGGATCATTGCGAACATAGGAGCATGAATCCTGTGTGATGTAGGGTCCGGTTGGGGGTCCTCTGCCCGTAGCAGGCTGAAAAATTAGTGTTCTACCCAGGTGGGGTAAAGAATTTACTCAATGAGATTATTCTCAGCCATCCAGGATGCTTGCGGCAAACTACAAGGTATGGGGGATGGGTGAGGAGGGGGGGAAAAAATAGGGATTATTTCATGACTGTTCTACTGTTTTTCTTTCGTATCGTTTCTTTTTGTTTTTTCCGTTCTCAAATGGAAATGCAAATGCAGTGCACAGTACTGCAGAGTAGAGCAGGCCCAACGCAATATCATCTAAGCATCGAGGTTGAGACATAGAGAGAGACACAGGATAGATCGGAGGCACATACATATGGAAAACAACTCCTCCCCCTCTTTTTCTTTCTACAAACTCCCCAACATCTTCAGCCCTGCAGCAAGCGTGCTTCCACCACTCTTCTTCCCTTTTGCCTTGCCTCCTTTCCCTCCTTTGCCCCCTTTGCTCCCTTTGCCTTTCCCTCCTTTCCCTTTCCCCGCTTTCTCTGCTTTCCCTGCTTTTCCACCCTTTTCCCCTCCCGTATCCTTTCCTTCGATATCTCCAGCTTCAGGCTTTGGGGGTGGGGTAGATACTTTTTTGGTAGGTTGTGGTTGTTTTTTTACGGAGAGGATCTGAGGGTGTGAGAGTGCAGATAGACGGGAAAGCGTTGCGAGCAGTGCAGCGCAGAGACGTAGGGAGCGTGCTGAGGCCATTTCCTTTGCAGCCGTCGCGCCAGCATGGCGGAGCAGACGGCGGACCTTAGGGCTTTCTTTTACTACATCTAAACCATCGCTGGCTCGGGTCACCAATGGAACCACTTCATCTGCGACAGCCCGCGAGGCTCGTAAAAACTCGTGTTTCCAGTACGCATCGGAATGGGCTTCTACCAACCCCGACAAGGTTCGAACCTCCACCTCCCAGGCGCTGCTCATTGCATCAAAGCTTTAAAAAAAACGAAAAAATGTTGAGAAAGAAGCGGATTTGAATAAGGTTTTTTAAGAATAATAGAGAATTGGGAATCCAATTTTTATGAGAAAAAATAGATGGTAGAATTGTGTCTTGAGGGTGTGCTTCCTGAGGAGGTAGGTTGGGGGGGAAAAAAAATGAAAGTGGATGGTGGGGTAGGGTAAAGTTTTTAAATAAGGGGGCCGGGAGAGGGTTGGTGTTCATTGTTTTATGTTATTTTATTTTGAGATTTCGTTATGGTTTCTCACGCTGGTTTTTTTTTTTTTGCTTTTTTTTTTTTTTTTTTCGTGTACATTGCGCACACTTTTTAAGAGGAGGTATCTTGACACGAATTCTGCAAACCCGTAAACCCGCAAAGGGCTTCACTCAAATGAAGATGTGCACACATGCACATAACTTAACAAAAGAATTATTAAGAAAAAGGCGGGTGGCTTCTAACAAAAAAAAAAAAAAAAAAAAAGCTGATTTTAGAAAAGAGAGAAAAGTTTGGTAAGACTCACCTAAGCCCCACTCATTTGCTGAGTTACATCACTAAAACCAGATATGCACCTACCTACACGTTGTATTGCATATCTTCAAAAGACTTTTAGAAAAAATCGGCTACGGGCTCACAACATCTTCCAGAAAAGAATGCCCAGATACAATATAGGAGGAGGGGAAATGCAACCATTTCAGGCGATGCTCCGAATTTTTGATCAAGAAAAAAAAAAGAAAAGAAAAACAAAATAAATAAAATAGGGGAGGCTATTTCACCCTAAACGAAGGGGACTTGAATGAGATTTTATGAAGTTTCTTTTTTTTTTTGTTGTGTCGACAACAAGCTTTTTCCCAGATCGTGATCATGATCTGGTTTTCAGGAATTTTGGAAAAAAAAAAAAAAAAAAAAAAAAAAAAAAAAAGTGCTCGCACACGATCTGCAGATGTTCTACTCAATATTTTTTCAGATGAGTCACCACCACGGTTCGCACGGATCGCGATCCGTCAATTGCGGTACTTTTCCGAGAAAAACAAAAAAAAAAAAGTTGGGTGCGCACGGGGGTCGCGCTACGCGCCTACCGACTACCGTAGATTTTTGACGATTTTGCTCGGTACATTTTTCCTTATTAAAACCAGAGAATCTCATATTTCACAGTAAGGGTACTTCAGAGTGTTTTTGGACACACATGTGACCCCACCGTGGAGAGCAATCGGCTCGCACAATCAAAAGAAAGCAGAGAAAAGGGAAAAAGAAAAAAGACAAAAGTTGGGTACCGTGCGCCTGCGGCGCTACTGTGTTCCCACTCAAAACACCACAATTTCATCTGAAGTTGGGTTTTCAAACCTGAAAATGACCCTTGTTTACGAGTATGGGTTCATATTTTGCAAAAATTTAAGTCAATAAAATTTTGTCCATTTTTCCAAAATGACCCCATCACTTTCTGCAATCGCACCGAATCGGACGATGCGATCGACAAAAACGCCCAAAAACGCACCCCATACCCCCTTTTTTTTTCGTGATCTGGACCCCAAAATTTTGGTCAAAATCACGTGATCTGGGAACATGCTTGGTCGACAATCTCTTCGCTCCAAAAAAAAAAAACCGGAACAAAATTCTGTACTCTTTCCAACAATATTCCAACTTTTTTTTTTTTTGCTATTTTTGCTTTTAACTTACAACTGTAGGGACGATACCTTTTCCACAGAATGTCAGCTGGCAGGAAAAAGTTATCATAAACTTATTTCGGCAGCCCTATAATTTTTCTTTTTTTTTTTGAAAGAAAAAAAAAAAAGGTTGGAATACTGCAATGTCAAACACTCTCTGCAAAAGCTTTAAAAACCTCAAGACTACTCTTTTTTGTTTGCGTTTGATCATGATATACCGACCGTGTACATTACTACTTTGCACTAATTAAGCGCAAACCACGTATTACAGCCAATAAATATTACGGTGAACACTAAGCCTGAATTTAGTGGAGGAGGCTTAATTGATGCACACCATGATATGTACGTTGTCAGTAGGGGATTGATAATTGTGTGATTTTTTTTACCCCTTCTTTGTTGATAATCTGTTGGAACAGTGTAGCTGCCACGCAAGCAGCCTGCACTGTCCAAGATTTTATTGTCGTTTTAAATTTTGTGTATAAAATGAGGGGGGAAATGTGTGGCTTTAAAAAACGTTCAGAAGGACCACAGCCTTATTTGTGTGGCTTTGTCTAGTGAAGAAAAGATTCAAACTTTATCCACAGGCTGAAGCGTCTACTTCTGCAACGTGTATGTCGGTACATGGTGGATAATAGCATCATGATAACATGAAGTGCTATGAAAAGTGTTGGCATATGATGACTATTTAAAAGGAGAAAAAGACATACAGCAAAAAAAAACTGTGCTAAAAACAGCTCGGTCGTGCTCAATTGCTCAAAATCTTTAAAAATACTTCCTTTTGAAAAGGAAAAAAAAGGCAATCGTAAAAGCAAGAGAAAAAGAAACTAAAGACGGTGCCGCCTACAAGCCAGGCCTGCATCCACGTCTAGCAAAGAATATCGATCCGGGAAAAAGAAAGTAGAGTTGAAATACACAGCCCTCTCGTGACAGTGTACTTTTGTATGACCGGCTGTACCGTCGTGTAGACGACGAAACTAAAAACTGTGAGAGGTGCAGGGTGAAACAAAAAAATAGTAACTCTGATAAGTAAGCAAAAGGAAAAAAGGTTTTTCCGTTGATTGCGTTAAGCTGCGCTTGTAGGTATAACAATGATATGCTGTGGGTTGGAAACTGGTCCCATAAATTCTTTGAAGGATGGAGTTGCCCATCAGTCAAGAACGTTTTATAAAATGAATTTCAGCCTTTCTTTGTGCTTAGTGGGAGGAATTCAGCTCAAGAAATGGCGGTAAACTTTTAAAAAGATCAACCTGTTTCGTGCACGCAACATCTCACAAAAAAATTTGGTTAAGTTATTTGACAGGAGCGTGTCCTGCTACTGCTTCTCTCACAAAAAAAAATCTAAAGTCCCAACGATGACACACCTCTATGCAACATTGCGAACAGAGGGAGCGCAAAAATCGCTCTGACACCAAAAAAAAGAAAAGGAAAATAAAGGGGGGGAAAGAAAAAAATGACCCCGTTCTACGATACAGGCGCCAAGCCACATGACCCACGCAAAGCCAGTAAAACGTAGTAAAAAAAAGGGGGACACTGGTACAAGTGTAGTTTAAAAAATAGTTTCGATATTTGGGGGGGAGGAGGAGGGGTGAGTAAACTGGAACGAATTAGAATAGGGGAAATTGTGGCATGGCTTTTTATTAAAACAATGGAGTTTGTTTGACAAAAGCCGTGAGGAAAGAATAACAAAATATTCTGTGATTCAAAAATAGATTTGGCCAGGGTTTCCGTGAGGGCTAAAGTCAAAATGTAACTTAGCCCATTCTTCATGGTTCAGGCACGGGCAGAAAGATGATGTGGATGATGTGGATCCATGATGCATGACTGCTTGCGATGTCGCAAGGAAGTGAGGAATTTTTTTCAGATGACACATTTGTCATGAGAGCATGTGTCGTCACACTGTGTTGTGCAAAATTTTACCCCACCGTGTATGAAAAAGTCCCCCCTTCCCACCCAAAAACATGACCTAACCCATAACATGGTAATTTACCCCCCCCCCCCCCCCCCTTACCCCCTCATTTACCCCTAAGAACCCCCCTGTCCTCTACGATTTTTCAAAAAGGACGAAAAAGGACGAAAAAGGACAAAAAAGGACGAAAAAGGACGAAAAGGGACATTGGTAATAATGTACAGTGACTAAGTTACTCCTCACGTTCCTGGTACAAAGAATCGTCTCACAACCCACTGATAGTTGACACCTGCGTTTTTAAGTTTACAAAAAGTAATAAAACACTCCACTGCTTTTTCTGCCTGATCCATGAGCGTCTTTGGATTGAAAGCCTCAAGGCACTTTCCAAAACCCCACGAGGGACCTTGCCTTATTTATCAGGGTGTAGCAGGTAGGGGACAAGATGGTGGCAAGAACACAGCGGCCGGTTTCCAGGTTGTACTTCTCTCGTTCATCTCCGGACTTCTTGCATTTTTTGTGCCCAGCAACTTCCCCTTCAGGTGCAGGTCAGGTATTGAACACCTGTTTCAAAGCCCAGAACATTGGAAGAATGTGGACAATCCTCGCGGAGTCTTGTTCCATGTACCTGATGTCTTCTGTCGTAGAGCACTTCTGCACAAACGGGAACCTCTCCCAAAAACTGAGATCCCCGCACTTCTGGAGAGCGGGAAGCTGGTTGTGGATAGGTGGCATGTTTTCAAAACATTTCGCCTAATACAAGGGATTCGACTTTTTCCCAAGAAAATATTATTTGGGGGGATTTTTTTTTTTCGGGTGAACCGGTGATTTTCCTGGTGATTTTCCTGTACACCTTACACCACCGTCCTTTTTTGTCCTTTTTCGTCCTTTTTCCCGGATCGAAAAAGGACGAAAAAGACGAAAAAGACGTAGAGGACGAAAAAGGACAAGGGGTATTCTTATTTACCCCCCCCCCCCTTATTTTACCCCCTTATTTCCAAAATTTCCGGTTCACCGACCCAAAGGGGGGGGGGTAAATGACCACGAATAGGACTGATGCTATAACTGGCAGCTGTCCCATCACCACAGATTGCATCTAACTAAAAGATAATTTGAAAGGGGGAAAAAGAACTTGGCAAGATGAATGTACCCTCACTACGGTTGTTGTACACATCTGCTTCTCAAAAAAAATTGTATTGATATATTTGGGCCTCACGGGAGCAAATAACAGACCAATAAAAAGAGAGTTGAAAGTGCAAACGCCTTGCATAAGAGGGTAAGCACTGAAAAAGAAAAGACAAAAAAATGATAAAGACAAAACAGGATGTGGGAGAACACATCCTGGAAGTGGATTTTAGAAGGGGGAAGGAAAGGTAGCTGTTTTTTGTTCAGGGAGAACAAATACAACCCACTGGAGACAGAGAAGAGAGAGAGAGAGAGAGAGAGAAAGGGACAGAATGATGATTAAGATATTTTTTTAATACCGAAAGAGGGGGGGGAAAAGACATAACGGTCAGGCTTCAACCACAAGGGGAGCCAAACAAAGAAAAGAAAAAAAGAAGAAAAATATCGAAAGGAATGTACCTCACCGCACACACCTCTTTTAAAAAAAAGGGAAAAAGGTTTGTAAGATGAAGCTAAGCCTCTCGTGCTTAGTCACCTTAAAAAATCTAGAGTCATGGTTGATGAACCAGCGCTTGATGCATCACGCTTTCTGGGGGAATATAAGAAAAAAAAAAGAAGAAAAAAGAGAGAGAAGAGTTGATAGTCCTAATCCTCGTTTAGTTATTTAAGAGAAAAATCCCCAATATAAATGAAGGGAAAACTTTAAAAAAAAATGAACACGTCTCAGAGAAATGCGGATCTTTGCTTGCGGGGAAAGAGAGATGAAGTTAGGAAAAGGCGCAACACCGCACACTCTGTAGAACCACGCTCTCAGATGGCTCGGAAGAAAGAAAGAAGAAAAAAAACTTGAAATCTGAATGTGCCACGCACACATTTATAAAAAAAAAGTTATTGATGCAGGCACCTCCGACTGACCCACTTACGATGCCAGCCATCCGGATGAAAGCATAAGTACCCTGCGGCCTACAACAGGTGTGAATCAAAAAAAAAGGGGGTGGGGGGCAATGTTTCACATAGAAAGTGCCCGCTATTGATTCCAAAGACAACGATATAAAAAAAATAAATAAAAACAAAAATAACTCAGCAAGAGGGAACACCCCCTCCACGAACGATGATTTTCAACCACACACATTCCTCATCTTGAGTTCTTTTTTTGATGCAGTCCTTTCTAAGATGATGTCAATGAGTAGGTCTCTATTGTTACTTTGAAGCTGGCATGGAATGTTCTAGGCCCTATGATGAAGTACGAAAAACGACCATTTTTTTTGTAAAACTCCAAAGGAGTTAAACATTCCATGAACTGAGAAAATACAAACAAAATAAAAAACAAATAAAAAAAGGACATGGGACTTGGAAGGGTCGCCATGATGTGGCATTTCTATGTTATTTCTCCTTTTTCCTTTTTTTTCGTTTATTTTTTTTTTTTTTTTGAGTTTTGTTGTCCACGTAAAACTATCCCATGAGTTTCGTTCTTTCACAAAGTCAGTAAAGGGGGGGTGGACCTATTATCCGGGTAGACCTATTATCCCTAGGATAATAGGTCCCCCTGTTTTGGAGTTAAATTTTAACTTTTTAACTTTTGGGATGGTAAAAAAAATTTTATTAAAAATTTGGGGTGGGATTCTGGCGTTCGGCCAGTTTGCGTGCTCGCTTTCATGCCGGTTTTGCCAGCGCAGGCTGCAGCAAGGCCATCTTCCTTCCTGGCGTTGCAGCTGGGCAGAGGGTCTGAGGATGATGGTGGGGCTGGTTGGGCAGGTTGGGCTGCTTGTACTTCTGCTGCTGGGGCATCTATCTCCATCACCTCAGAGTCCACAGGGCTGTCTGGCTGCTCCACCTCCAAGACCTCTTCCTTCACCTGCAGCAGCTCCTCCTTCACCTCCCCTTTGCGCACCTTTGCCTTGTGCGTTGAACATCGCGTCCAGGCGCTTTTTTCCCTTAGGGAGGGCTTTTGGTGGCTTTGCTGCCAAAAGCTCGCATCGTCGTCCTCAGTCTCGTCGTCTTCAATCACCATCACGGCCTCCCTGTGAGCTTCCAGAGGTTCCGCAACACGTTAGCTAGCGCCGCAGGCGCACGGTGCGCTACTTTTTCTTTCGCCATGCTGCATTCCCCCATTCCGGTTAAATTGAAGAAAATTGTCCCCTACGAGTAGAATTCTGTGGGGGGGTAGGTGAGAGGCGGGTCGGAGCCCCCGCCCCTCACCTACCCCCACCCCAGCCCCAATCCAAAACCCAAATTACCTCCGTATGGACACGTATGGATTCTACCTTTTCAAAAATAATTCACGTATGGATTTCCATACGTTCCACACGTGGAGCGTATCTCTGGTTTACAGGATTGTGCATGTTTAAGGGTAAAAAGGGGGGGAAAGAGTGACCGGGATAGCAGCGGGATAACAGCGGGATAGCAGCGGGATAATAACAATTTTTAATCGACTTAAAATTTGGTCTGAAAGCGAAAATCTGAAATTTTAGGGTGGATAATAGGTCCACCGTCCCTTTAATCTCTGCAACAAATGTCACCAGAAGGTATTTAATCTTCAATAGCATCGGTGCACTGTCCGCCAAAGAAATCAAATTATTTTTCCAACAGAAACCTTTAAGACGCTTAACAGCATCAAACTTACCCAGAAGAAAATTAAAAAATTAAAAAAAAACGTGCCTGCATGGGGGTAGCGGGAAGAGGTGTTAGAGGCTATATCTCGTTGAAGTAAAATAAGAAAAGTTGGTCAGATGAAACCAAAGCTTCTCGTTGCTTGGTCACACTCAAAAAGAAACGAACGCTTTTAAAAAGAAGAGGAGGAGGGGGAAAATCCTCCAAATGAGCACAGCATTTGCACATTATGGCAAACAAACGTATCCGCTGCATGACCGTGGGTTTGCTAAGGGGGGGTGATTTTATTTTTTTTCTGTCGGGTTTTTAAAATTTTTTTTTTGAAATTTGTCTTATCTAGGACATTATGATCGAAGCATCAGTATTTTCTACATAATTTTTCGCAGAAGGTTTTTTTTCTTCTCTTTCTTTTTCGATAAAATTATAGTGTAGTTGCCTCAGTTGTGTTGCCCACAGTTGCGCAAATCTCCACTTTTTCGTTTCTTTTTTTGGAAAACAGCAAAATATTTATTTCACATTTTAAAAAAAAATCCTTTTTTATAAACTCTGTAATACACCATCAGCGATCGATCACAATGTCAACAATTCATTTAGGATGAAGTAGGATGGGTTTGAGGGAGGGGCTCTGTGGACCCTGTGTATGGGTGCCTTACAGAGACACTCCCTGCGACACATTCAATCAGACAATCCTTGAAAAACGATGACATAAATATGGACACACAAAAAACAAAAAACAAAAAATAATAACTTGACTTACAAAGCCCTCTCATGGCAGTGTACCTTGGTACATGACCTACCTGTGGGGAAAAAAAGCGAAATGGGTCGAACTGAGAGACGCTATTTCGAAACCCAGTTCACCCCATGTGACGCTTTTTTTTGCTTTTATCGAGATGTCTTTTTTTAGTGCAACAAAAAAAAAAGAAAGCAAATTGGACGAAATGTTAGGGAGCCTTCAGAATACATCGGAAATCACACACAAATAAAACTGTAGTTGTTGATGCAGGCAAACCTCCGACTGACCTACATACGATGTCAGCCATTCGGATAAAAGCATAAGTACCCTGAGGCCTACTAAATACCAAATAAAAAGTAAACCCCCCCCCCCGGATATTATTTACTAAATTGGTAGTAAATAATAAACGGGAGAGTAAATAATAAACGGTTTTAATTTATTAGTAAATATTAAACGGGAGAGAAATACCACCACTTATTATTTACTTCGTCCCCAGTTTTTTACCCCTACCCATCCACACGAATGACCCAGCTTACAAATACCCAACATATTTCATTTTAACAATGGATTCTGCTTTGCTCAAGCACATGTTAGCACAAGCCGCAGAGGTGGACGAAGATGTGATGGAGGTGGCGGTGGATGCTGACGAGGACAGCGACTACGTGAGTGATGTATGAATTAAAAGCAACTTTGTTCTTTATTTTTTTATAAACAGGTACAGGACGACTCAGACGCCGAGGGGGAGGATTTCGACACCCCCGAGGATAAAGTCGCAGTGGTTGTGCAAGGTGTGGCGGACCCGTGGGAGAGCGAGGACGACGAAGACGACGAGGATGCTGCACCGGAAAAAATGGAGGACGAAGACGAGGACGAGGCTGCTACACCGGACAACATGGAGGACGAAGACGAGGACGAGGCTGCTGGAACGGCTGCTGATGTGGATGCGGATGACGGCCAGCCCCCGGCAAAGAAACGGCGGATTGACTCCATCCGCACCACGAAGAACGGGTCCCGCAGGGACTTTTCCCTCAAGTCAAAAAAAATGGTCCTCAATTTTTTCGACAAGGTCCAGAGGGAGCTCACGCAGGCCAACGACGCCCTGCCTGAGAACAAACGTAAAACCCCCCGTTCTGTCAACGGCAGAATCATGTCTCGCGTACGTGAGTACGCCAAAACCCACGTGGACAGTGGTGCAAACCGGATCCACAACATGGATCAGGTGAAGCGGTTCCGCGAGCAGTTGCAGCTTGCGAAGAAGTCGGGGTGCAAGGTGAGCTGCAAGCGCGTGCGGCATGGGAAGACCCGGTACCGCCTCCTCGAGGCCTCTTTGAAGGGATTCTTCGAAGGACAACGCGGGGCGTTCAAGCGAGTCACCGTCGGGTCCCTGCAGTTGCAGGCGGTCGAGTTCCTGAAGGACCCGGACACTCGGGAGGACTCGGGGGGTAAAGAGGTTGTGTCGGAAAACTACATCAGAAAATTCATGAAGCGTTCCCGTATCACACTTAAGCGCGTCGTGAAGCAGACCGGATTCACCGCGGAAGAGCTCTGTACACGTGCACAGAAATTCCACTCATTCTTGTATCGAGTGGCTCCTTTTGCAGATGGAATTCTCAATTTTGATGAGATTCCCTGCTCTTTGGCAGGTACCCTCGGGGCAGTGACCACCCTCGCCGATGCCGACGACAAGGATGTGAAGCTCCGTTTCGATCCGAACGCCTCGAAGCGCACGGCTACTCTTATTGCCATTGGGTGTACCAAAAACGGAGGGACAGGGCTCGGAGTGCAGGACTTCACGGAAGTGCGCGTGCCACCCATCGTATTGTTAAAGGGCGAGCCTAAACAGAGACGTGTGCTTGATGAAGTCTATGATTCTGGGGCCCTCGTGCTATGGACCAGCAAAGGAGTCATCACCAACGAATGTATGATCACACACGTCGTACCGCACATACGTAAGCACACCTCGGGTGCAGGCATGGAATTTCCACTAATCATTTTAGATTCCGCTACTTCACACGTGTCTGCGCCAGTTCTCGCTGCTTTTCATTCACAGAACATGCTGACGGCGGTGGTGCCACCTGGCATGACCTCTTGGCTGCAGTGGGTTGATACACATTTTGCTGCGAACTACAGGTCTCAGCACCTGAAGGCGTACGACCCCTTTATGGGGAAGAAACTTACAGCTTCCGCAAAACGGAAGCTGCAAGTTCGCCTTGTTGTGCAAGCAGTCAACGCATGCCAGGGCAATATCCAAACCGCATTTTCCACCCTGGGATATTATGGACCACGTTCGGCGGAGCAGGTCGTGGTGAGGCGACTGCCCGCATACAAGTTTTGTGTCCCCGTGCTGACAGACGCTGACCGGGTGAAAGACAAGGCGGCTTTCGAGGCGAAGCTGGTGGAGGCCAGGAGGAAGGGCGAGGAGGCCGCCGCCAATGCCCCAACTGTGTCAAAGGTGAAGGCACGCCCCGGACGTCGGCCGAAGGTGAAGGTGACGGGCAAGCACGGGAACCTGTCGGAGATGTGGGCCAAGGCTAAACCTGCTGCTGTGCCTGCTGCTGCGACTGCACCTGCTGTGCCTGCTGCTGCGCCTGCTGCTGCGACGGCTCCTTAGATTATCAATTCTTTTTCTATCTTATTTGGTAGGTCTTGTAGAGCTTTTTTTTTTTTGACTTGTTTCCCATTTTGCCCTCACTCCCCTGTCTGATCAGCGAATGCTGGTTTTGTAAATGCCAAAAAGAACCCTCCCCCCCCTCCCTTCGCCCCATTTTTCATCCCCAAAAAAAATCAATTAATTCGAAGTAAATAATAAAAATTAGTAAATAATAAGTGGGAGAGTAAATAATACCCGTGAAGTAAATAATAAATGGAGGTAAATAATATCCGTGGGGGGGGTTTAGGTCAAAGTGCAAAATGCCTCCCCTGATTGATCATCCCAGTAACTAAGCGAATGCTGCTTGAGTAAACAAAAAATAAATCCAAATTCCTGCCCCAACCTTTTCATCGGCGGACGCAGGGCACTGGTTCTCCCTCAGAGAGCACTTCATTGGTGTGCACAAAAGAAAAAAAAGGATGCCCACCACAGCCATCATTTTGTACTTCCCCGTCGCTTCAATTTATTTGGAGAAAAAAAGAAAAAAAGAAAAGTTGGGTAAGATGACCTATTGGAGTAGTCACCTTCTTACCGCAATGTTATACAATTGAAAAATAAAGGAAAAAGAGAAGGGTTTGTAATAGAGAAGGCTGTGCAGGAGGCCGGGGGAGTTTGAAAATGTTTTTGTTATAGCTTGTACTCTTTGTTTGATAGGAGGCCGGGGGAGGTGCAGTGCGAGTAGTGCACCTCTAGTTGCTTTTTCAAAAAAAAAAATTTATTCAAAAAAAAAAAATAAGAGAACGTTGGTAAGATGATGCGGTTTGTGTTTTGCGCAACAACAAAAAGAGGGGGGGAAAAGAACACATATGACATGAGGGAAATGGGAGGGGGAGGGGAGGAGGAACATATAAAAGGGAAAAACTAAGAGAACTGCAGTACAGAGCTGAAATATTAATGATTTATTTTTAGCATTTTTTTTTAACTTTTTTTTATCACAACTCTGACCGTCTGGTCTTTCTTTTTTTTGGTATAAATATATCGGCACACCCCCCATAAACACACCTGGACAAGAGAAGCTGTCAAAGTGAGGAGGAAATAAAAGAAAAGTTTATAAGATGACCCTCAGCCTCTCGTTGCTTGGTCACCTTACCGATAAAAAGACAATGAGGAAAGGCTCGGAAGATGACTGCGCCTCGTGGACACACACATCTGCATATCAAACCCCTCCAGCCTAACGAAGACCGTTTATATTACTGTTACTGATTGTCTTCCGCAAAGGGTATACGCATCTTGGTAAAATGGTAGTTATTGAAACAGACACCTCCGACTGACCCACGTACGATGCCAGCCATCCGGATGAAAGCACAAATACCCTGCAGCCAACAACAGAGGTTGTAAAATAAATGAATATTCGAAAGGAGTCTTTTTGCGTCATTTTTTTTTTTCTTTCCGAACGGGGGGCGTGGGAGCATGAGAGGATGAAGTTATTTTTTGCACAAAAAGATGGTGGGGGATTTGCAGCTATTTTTTTTCAGAAAAATTGCTACTTTGTGATGGTTGGGAGAGAGAGAGAGAGAGGAAGGGAGAGAAAATACTGAAACATGTTTCACCACATGACACAAAAAAAAAATGCAAAAATTATTTATTTTTTCTTTCATTATTTCAGGCATATTGCTAAGTGCCGTTTTTGCCCAAAAAAAAAAAATTGCTTTTTTTTTCCACTTTCGGCAAAGTTAGCAATATACCTGTATTATTTCTTTCAATGTTGAACACCACTGGGGATGGGATGTGGTTTGGGAGGCATAACAAAATAAAATACTTGTTTTCACATTTTCCTTTGAAAAAAAAAATTTTTGATTGTCTAAAAATCCTCCGCAAATGATGAAGGAAAAAGTGAAAAGGTTTTCTCAACGGAGACATCCGCTGAAAGTCGTTGTTGATGTTGTTTGAAGAAAAAGAAGAAAAAGAAGAAAAAGAAGAAAAAGAAGAAAAAGAAGGGGAAAAAATGATTTATTAGATGAACCTAAGCCTCTCGTGCTAAGGAATCTAAAAAAAAAAAAATACTTGAAAGATGAAAGGGTTTCATTGTGCACACATCTCTGTCTTTTAAAAGGGGAAGTCGAAAAATGCAAACCTCACCGGACGGACTGGCAGACGCAAGCATTGAAGGAAACAAAAAAGCAAGTATTTTAAAGAAAAGTTTATAAGATGATCATAAGCCTCTGCTTAGTCACCTTATAAACTATAACTATGAAGATGAGAAGGCCGCTTAGGGCACATATCTTTTAAGAACGCTACAAAAAAGAAAAAAAAATACTCCACAACAACCTAATGCAAACTTTTTCGAAACATAAAACTGAGAAAGAGATTTTCTTTTTGTTTATTTCCTCCTAAACACTAAACTTTCAACTAGGCTAAAAAAATCTGATTTTAAAAAAAGAACATCTTTTTGGGATAGCTTTTTGTTCTCTCTTTCTCCTTCTTCTTTTTTGAACAAAAATAACGTTCAATTTTTATTTTGAAAACTTGGTTGTATTAGTGTAGCCACCCTAGAGTGTGCTCCACTATTATTTTTTTTCGACAACCACCCCAAAACACCCCCCACCTGGGACTCACATCCCCCATTTTTTTTTTTTAATCGACAATCACCTCCCTTAGAAGCCAATCCTTCAAACACCCATTTTACCCCCCTTAGAAAAAAAGCCCCTCTACAGATTTGGGGTATAATCGTTGACGATACCTATCCGTTTAGCGAAGGGATGCGCACACCACATTTCCATTGAGCGAGCAGCGCGGCTGCGGATGAAGGAGTAGAATAGGAGGGCTGTTGCGAGCCCGAAAAGCGACCCTGCAGTGACCTGCTCGAGGGAGTGATCTTGCAGGACTACTCTTGCTGGGGGGACTGGGAGGAGGATGGCTGTTGCGAAGAGCCAATTCCATGATTTGACACCACGCTCCAAAAGCTCAAGCAAAACCCATGCCAACAACCCCATCGCCAGCAATGAATGCGACGAAGGCATTCCAGGGGATGACAAACACGATGCGAGCGGGCGCCTTTGAGGAAAGCTCCGCTTCACCAACACCTCATTCACCAAGACCACCGAAGCAACGTACGTCATCCCTGCAAGAAGCGTGCTTGTCCTCTTATAAAACGCGCCGCACATAATGTACCCACACACCACCCACGGAACAAAAGAATAAAGCACCGCAACCATCTCTGCGAGAGAAGCACCATGTGGCACGGTAATGTCAATAAACGGTTGCAAACCATGCCCGTTGCAGTCGCTCGAGAGGGCATGGCTGAGCGTCGCGGAAGACCCCACCACACAAACACCAAGCACCACACAAACAGAAGCTGCGCCATACATCACCCTCCGTGGTACCATGTGCACACCATCACCCATGTCAAGCCGTGTGTCCTCACACCGGTCTTCCTCAGGCATGGCCTGAGCCATGAGGTGGGGAGGGAAAAGAAAAGGCGCGGAAAAACTTTTCGTGAAGGAATACAAAAGAGAAGAGCGAAAGAAAATATGGATGGGGGGGAAGGGGGAGAGGGGAGGGGGAAAGGGGTATATTTTTTTGCTGTGGATTTGTATGGTTTTTTGTGGTGTATTTTTTTTAAGTGGTGAAACGCACAACACCTCGACCTGTTTGGTGAGGAGTGGCTCTGCAGCGCGGTTCGTCCTCAGAACCGCAAAGTGTGTTCAAAATGATTTGTTTCTACTTCCTCCTTCATGAGGTGACAGAAAGAAAAAATGAAAGATGAGTGCCTCACTATTGGGAGAAAGAAGAGAATGCAGGTAAAAGGGGGAGGGGGGTGGGATACTGTGCTTTTTTAATGTACTACTTTTGTTGTATCGACAGTCATACCCACTGAGAGGAGGTTCTGACTTCTCAAATTTTTAAAAAGAGGGGCTAGCAACTACTTACAGAAACGTACTACATATCAACCCCCACGACGTGGGAAGATGTGACGATCCTGTCCTTAAAAAGAGAAGTTGGAAAAAAAAAATGGAAATTTGACTTCAGGATGTGATGGTAAATAAGAAAAGCAAAAAAGATTGTCACTCCGCAAGCTATTTTTTGTACTAAGCATAGTATTGGTTATGAAGTGTGAAGATAATTGGTTCATACACTCTCTATCTATTCTACTGAATAGAAGGTGAAGATAATAAAAGGTAGTGACGGAGTGTCAGTCGTTTTTCTCCTATTATTTTTCCAAGAATTTTAAAAAATTCCTCCACTTTTTCACAATACCGCACTCGCAGCAAGCATGATTTGATACACCCGCCCTTCGCTGTACGCAGCCAACTCTGCGTCAGACACACGCGCTGCTACAGTGCTGTATGCTGCGAGCACATCATCGAAGGAAGCGCCCTCCTCCGCCAGATGCACTATGTACGCACCTAACGACTCTGCATCAAGGAAGGGCGCGGCCACCTCTGGGCCGGGTACTGTGCCGAGGGCGATGTCAGACACCACAAGCTTGCTCATCAAAGCTGCCACTGCAGAATCCTGCACCCCACTCTCCAAGATAACCTCAAGCGACGCACCCAGATACCTCACCGAGGTTAAAGACGCATCCCCAATCGCAGCCACAATAACATCGTTTATATCCCTCTTTGCGAGAACCAAAATCGCTATAAAAGGTTCATACAACGCAAGACTGCCTTCTTTGTTAACAGAACGGACCTCCTCAAAGATAGAGGTTACAAAGGCAAAATAATCTGCATTGCAATTCATATCTTTGATATTGAGATACATAGCCTTGCCTATTGTAGAAAGAACGGAAGGGGGGATGTCTGCAGTACCTCGAAGGTATTGTTGTTTGAAGAACTCCCAATGTGTTGCATCGAAGCACCGATAAGCAAGACAATGTCGAGAAACAGCGAGGGAAACCGCATGACCACGTACCCCTACCCGGCGCATAGTAGAAATCACCGAGCTATGTCTCTGGGTAAACAAAAAATCGTTCAAATGGGCGGACAACAAATAACTGTACATCAATGACGTCCGCTTCCCCATTGTTTTCATCACCCTTTCTGCCCCCTCTGAATCCCCCTTCGCTGCCAACGCACCTAACACGCTTTCCACAGAACTTAAGATAAATCCTCCATACTCTCCCTCATAGATCTCCATGGCATTCTCACCACGAAACATTGCGGTAAAAATCTTCGCAGGGGTGTCCACTAGGGGATGCGATTCGAGCCAATTAATTTTAGGAGAATTTTCAAAAATATCTGAAGAGTGGACTGCAACGGAGACGAGAGTGGAACGGAGGAGGTTAGGCAGGGTTGTGGTATCTTGGAGGGTATTGAACCGCTGCAGGGTTTTCAACAAATAGACTGGATCGTTTCTGGATAATGCAATACGCGAAACTGCTGTTAAAAAGGTCTGCAAATTGGGGTGCGTTGCCAACACCTCCTCAGGGCAAGACAATCCTATTTCCCCTATGCCAAGCAATTCTACGGCCAACGCTGCCCCCGCCTCAGAACTCCGGCACGTCTTTACCATACTGTTTACCGCAAACGGAAGCAATTCATATCGCAAAACAGCTGCCAAATCTGTATACCGTTCTGCCTGCTCTGCAACAGAGGTTTGCAGGATGGAGGAGATTGTGTCTTGATCTGTTTCGATAAAAGATCGGCGTTGCAATGATACTGCTGCCTTCCTCGCAAAAAAACCATGCGCCTTTAATACAAACAAACACGATACCGTTAACTGATTAGGACGGTGTCTCATAGACTTTAATAGAGAGATTGCCTGTACCGCCTTTCGTTGATGGGTGCAACTGAGAAGCAGGTTGAGACGCATTTTGTGTAAAGACGATCGTGGTGTAGAACGACGTTGCTCTGCAAGCAAAATAACC
The DNA here is from genome assembly GCA_964035575.1 of Rhynchopus sp. YZ270_cl-10. Classification (NCBI taxonomy): domain Eukaryota; phylum Euglenozoa; class Diplonemea; order Diplonemida; family Diplonemidae; genus Rhynchopus; species Rhynchopus sp. YZ270_cl-10. The sequence goes on from OZ037885.1 coordinate 694,092, forward strand.
TGCTGAACCCTCTGAGGCATGACCAAGTCAGAGAACACCTGAGCCGCAGCTTCAAAGGTATGCCATCCAGTCAAAACATTGCTCTTCAGAATGCGAAACACCGTCCTTCTAAACTCCATCATCTCTTCATATCGACCTACATAATAAGCCCCGGTACCCTTCTTCTCGAAGACCTGCTGCAAAGACACAATGTAAGCTGCCAACTCTCTGTCACTCCTGCAGGCATCTTCATCAGGGGATGGTACGGCATTGGTTAAGATATGTCGTGCATAACGACGTACCCCGAAGAAGCGTGTGCAAAGCATCAGCTTCTGTGAGGGGAGTAGGGGGTAGGGAGGAATTCATGAGGAAGAAGAGGAGGAAGGGGGAGGGGGAGGAGGAGAATATATAAAGTGTCAAGAGGAGTATCGATTCTTTTTTTCCCCCGTATATTGTCCCTTTTTTTTTGGAAAAAAAAATAGGTTGGGGTTGTCTAACGCCAAGAGGTAGGCTCAAGATGTTATCCTTACAAAAAGGCTAGAATATTTGCAGAAAAACGGCAATGCAGAGAGAGAGAGAGAGAGAGAGACTCTAAGATATTCTAGAGATGAGAAAGAAAAAAATTAGGGTCATTGGTGGGTATTTCCTTCTTGGTAAAATTGGGAAGGTACACTTTCTCCCTCTTCTTTTTTTTTAACTCTCGGACACATCTGAATCGCTTTGGGCATCACCTCGGTTGCGCCATTTGAGGAAACGGATGGATCCGTCTTCTGTTGCTCGCGTTGTGTTTCCGTACGATGCACGGGCAGGCTTGCCGCAGGAAGGGGATGGCATTAGGAGGTTTGCAGACTTAGGACATTCCACCGGGTCGAGACAATGGAGTTGGTGGAAGGTGAATGTGTCCGAGCATGTGGTCGCGACGTTGAAACGTACTTTGCACCGGCTCCGTATGGGGTCTACAGACTGCACCTTTGCTGTGCCTGCCGGAGTCAGCACGCATTCATTTATCTTAGGGGTTCGTGCTGTCTCTACGTGAAGTGTCTTCTTATCTCGTGCAACGTAAGGCTTGGTTGGCACCTTTCGGGCATGTGCCAATGTGTCTGTCGCCCGTCGCCGCCACTTCTCCATGCTACACGGCACCGCCTCGCACTGTGTCCGCTCAACGTATTCGCTTATGGTATTGTGGATCACTTCACTGCGGACAACCGACATCACCTTGAGAGCGTACATCACGTCGGGGTGGATGCTCACCAGGTCGAACACCTTTTTGACATCAACGGTCCATATATCGCAGGTCGACGCAACAACGATGGACGGCGCCTGAGCACCACCATAAGCATCTTCCAGAACATACTGCGCTGTGTCGTTCACCCAGGTCTGTGCTGGGATGCGTGCAGAGTCAAGCCCGGGGTCGTGTCTGCCGGTTACCATGACCTCTTCGCCACCTTGTAAGACGATGCCGCTTTGTATGTAGAGCATTTGACCGGATGTGTTGTGGCGGGTACCTTTGCCAATGGAGAGGGGGGTGACGAGGGCAGCGATGTCGGGCATGATCTTTGTTTCGAGACGCTTGATGGCGGTTTGGAGCAGGGGGCGTTGCTTAGGGTGCGTGGTGTCGAGGACGGCACTGAAGAGACGTGCTCTGCGTACTATACAGCCCACACCCGACGCTCGCAGCACAGCGACACGAAGGGACAGCGCAGTACGCTCTATTGTAGAGCTCGCAGATAGAGGGAGACGGGTCCACATCCGGTCCAGAACGTCGGCACGCAGTGCGAACACCACCACCCCCTTCCTCCCTGCCCACAACGACCCCGGGGACACCCCGCAGTCGCGTGTAGACGGATCACCTGCCGTGTGAAACTCTCCGATAGAAGCAACGAAGGTGCCCGCAACGCTTCGTGACCGTCCTGCATAGACCTCTGCCTCACCGCTGCGCACCAAATACACAAACACGCTTGGTGTCCCCTCTGATATGATGCACTCATTTGGCGCGAATTTTCGGGTAAAAATATGCGGCATAGTCTCCTCTATGAGACCTGTCTGCCATTGTTTGAAGAGATCGAATTGGCGGAGGAGGGACGGATCTGGGCGGGGTTCGAGTTGCGCAGCTTTGACACGAATGCGGACATGCCACCAACGGTTCAGAAGGGGGACAAAGAGTTGTTCAATGATAAGCTTTGCACGTTGTGCTGTGAGAAGCGCCGCAAAATGGCGCCCTGCAAGCGCAAGGTGCACCACAGTACGGAGGGTCCCTTCTCGGACGGCAGCAGCGCTTGTGGCTGCCGTCCGTCGCGGCCGCTTCGGCAGCACTGTGTCCCCACCTAGCTCCCACGCCCCCTTCCCCAGAACGCACCTCGTCCCCTTGCTGTTCATATTAAACCCGGAGTTTCCATACCGCTTCAACACCTTGCGTAAATGCTTCCCCCGGTCCGCCTCCTCCGCCCGCTTCCGTGCCTCGTCCCCGCTCAATGACAACGCCTGTTGCTGCAGCGGTGGGATGCGGCTCCACGTACTCACCCCTGTTGTCTCATCGAGTTCAAAGCGACGTAACACCTCTCTCGCACGCACCGCCTTCTTGTAGGTCCTACTACGACTGGACGGTCTTGTGTCCAGTTCCATGTCATTTATTTGGTGTAAAGTGTAGAAAAGGAGGAGGTCTGTAGTCTGAGTATAGTCTACAGTGGAGAAGTAGCATAGATGGACATTAAAGTGGGGTGTAGGGGGGATCCTCATTTCAAAGTTCTAACAACATTAAAGAGAACAACGGTACGACACATTTTTTTTTGTGTCAATACCAAATACAACACACACCCCCCATCTCCGGAGAGAGAGGGGGTATGGAAATGGGTCTGGGGGTGATGGGGGGAATGGCTACAAGATTCAACAAGCTAAAAAAAAAAAACGATACAAAAAAAGTTGGAAAAAGACGAACTCACCCTCAGAGACAATCTTGAGAAAGAGAAAAACTGGTCAGATGAATCTAAGCCTCTCGTTGCTTAGGTCACCCAAAAAATATATACACCCCCCCTCTCTCCTAGACACTACCAGGAACAAATCTTGGTGTGAAGTCTGCTTTGCGTGCGCGTGGGGAGGAGGTGAATCGGGCAGGCTGGACGAGATGCTCGGCTTTGCGGTGGGAGTAGCATTTGTGCGAATAGTCTGCACAGCCGTGGGGGTGGTACGCACCGATGGAGGTGCCGCGTTTGGTGGGTTTGCTTGCTTTTGCGTCTTTTACGTCGTGTTTTGCAGAGATGCCTGCAGGCCCACCCCAGGTGTCCGGCACACCGCTCACAGACGACAGCCCCGTGCGGAACGCTGCTGGCTCCGGACTCAAGGTGTTCGGGTCAATCGTTGCCCCCCCCTGAGAAGCCACCGCCACCCTCTCCGCATCCCTCCCAAACAACGCGGTCCCCACACCCTGCTCCTCGGGGCCACGCACCTGAGACTTCCCTCCAATAAACTTCAGGTCCATCGGGGCAACCTCATTTGGGTTTGACGCACCGCATTTGTCGTGCGGGATGACACGCTTTTGCCCGCCTTCACTGCGCCCTGGGACCAGGCTGTGCATCCATGCGTGCGACCCAGGGAAGACTCCATTCTCTGGCGGGCCTGGGAGGGGGGTGAAGCGGGGGACGACCTCCTCCGTTGTGGCGCCTTTGTCGGTTCGGTGTTTGCGTGCAAGGAAGTTGGCGTCCGGCGCGGATGCAGTGTTGTTAGGGTTACACGACGACGGGGCCTCGGCGTGGACAAGCGCCTTGCCTCTGTACGCTGTGGGCTGCGATGCCACGTTGTTCGGGTCAGACAACGCGGCGACACGGTCCTGCGGGAGGTACCGCGTCTTGGTCGAAACATTCTCCACTGGCCCAGCGAAGAGGTCCTGTCCAGCGTCTCTTGCGTTCATCTGGCGGATGCTTGGCAGTGTTGGGTCCTGCTGAGAGAGCGACGTCGTGTTTGGGTCGCACTGTGCGGGACCACTGCGATGTATCGTCTGAAGCCCGGTAGTCCGCGGTACGGTGGGGGAGAGGTCGTTAGGGTTGCACGATGCGGCCACCCCGCCACGCGCCCGAGGCGAGCGTGGTGTAGACTGCGGAAGATGAACCTCTGCAAGCGCAGACCGTGGGGACATGTTCCTCCGTCGTGACATATGCGGTCCACGCACCGCGTGAGGAATCTCAAACGGACGTTCATGCGCAACCGGTCCGTACATCGCCGAAGGCGACGGTGTCCTAGGCGGCCTCAATGACCGTGGCGACAACACACCTTCCCGTGACCCTAGCTCTCTCCGTGGGGAGTTTGTTCTTGGTGACGCTGTTTTCTTGAGTTTTGCGATGTCAGGGGTCGGGTGGTGCGATGCTGTCGTGGCATCGTGTGGCGACTGAGCAATGGAGTGGTGCTGGCGCGACCCTGGGCTGCGTTGTGGAGAGCCTTTGATGCTGTCTTCGTACTCACGCCTGCGTGCCATGGGGTTGGTCGCCTGTAGAACCTGCCACTGCACCTCCGCGCGTGCCGCAGTCAGCGGAGTGAACCCTTGCACTGCCATCAAGTCACGCAGCTCGTTGAGCGTCATCAACACTAACTCCTCCTCACTCGCAGTCCCCTGCACGACCTGGCAGAGCTGCTCCCATGCGCTTTCTGCGGCAGTGTGCATTGTGTAGGATATGTGCAGAGAAAAGAAAGAGAATGAGAGAAACCTAAGTTATCCCTCTGGTGTCTAAAAGTTGTGGATAAGTTGTGGTTGGGGGATGTGAAACGCAGACGCAGGCCTCAAAAAAATGGAGAAGGGGAGAGAGAGGGGCGCTTCGCTTTATGATGCACTATAGTGAATAGGGGGAGTGGGGTGGGGGGGAGGGGAGGGCACACGGTGCGGTAGTCAGCCCATGACAACCCAAATGACATGTCATTTAAGGTTGTCATTGCTACTGAACCGTGCACGTCCCATATTCAGGTCGCATATGAGGCAAAAAAAAAAAAAATTGTTTGATTTTAAACTACTATCACGGTATTGCAGCCATGGTTTTTTTTTTTTGGAAAATTAAAAATCTGAACCTATCCTGTTTAGTCACTGAGGGAGAACAAAATAAGTGTGTATTTCACTATGACACACCTATATGTAGGCCGGGATGAAAGGACTGGCAAAGTGGGCGGGGGCGTGGCGAGTGGGGTGGGTGGGTTAGATTCGGTGGTCAGATGAGAAACAACAGCAGTTGTGTGGGGTGCACCTTAATGCGGATTAGTTGTCCGGTTTGGTCAAGAATTGGTGCTGTACTGGCAAAACAAAGAGAAGTTACGTGTACGAAGGCCTCACCGTACACTCTTACCCTGGTACTGATACTCCAAATACAAGCCTACTTCTTCGAACTTGGGGGCTTTCCGGATCCGCCAAAATCCTTCGTCACCTCTTCCCTTGCGATCTGGGCTACCTTCTGGACTGTGCTCATTGTGCCTCCCATTGTCGCAGTCTGTGTCATCAACACAAAGCTCCTGAACCACTGCGCACCGAGGAAGTACTCCCTCAAACCCTGTTTCGATGCCGCATTTCCCCCGAGCTTATTGAATACGCCACGCAGATTCATACTACACCAAACCCTCAATGACTGCCTATGATGAACTGTGTACACTTCCAATGTCTGTTGTGTGGGTGATTGCAGAATACTTTAAGAGAGAGCTGGGAGGAGCGGGAGGATAGAAACACAAGCAATATAACTCCGGGGACATACAAAAGCCTTCCCTGCCGGTCCGAAACTTCAAAGTAATATGCACGGCTTCGCAAATATATTCAATATATTTTAAATATTGATGAATATTGAAATATGATTATTATTAAAAATATTGAATCAATATTTTGGAAAAAAATAATCAATATTTTAATAAATATTGACAAATATTGCAATATATTGAAAATATTGATAAATATTGAAATATTGGTAAATATTGGTAAATTTTATGTGCAATTTTACTGTGGTGGTTTCCGTAAATATATTGATCAATATTTTAATAAATATTGACAAATATTGAAATATATTGAAAATATTGATAAATATTGAAATATTGGAAAATATTGATCAATATATTGAAAATATTGATCAATATTTTCAATATATTGATCAATATTTTACTATTTTCCCACTGCAAAATACCATACAAAATAAATCAATATTTATCAATATTTTTAATATTTTTGCTTTTTTTACACGTACTTTTAAAAAATATTAAAATATTGAACTTTTTTCAAAAAACTATTATTAAATATATTTGCGAAGCCGTGAATATGGCCCCAAACATTGCTGCAAAGAGTTCATTCCTAAATGCATTTATCCATTACTCACAAAGAGTAATATGGCTGTGCTTTGTAACGTGTCACAATGTCTCATGGTGACACTTTCACACGTCTTCTGACAGAGTCACGGGTAGGTGAAACTGTCACGTTACAGAAATAGCAAAAATCTAATACGAGGGAACGATACACACCCTCACCGATGTACCACGTTTTACATATACCCCGCGTCTACACTACAAATGAAGGGGGGCAACGTGGTACCAACAACAGTAATTGCGTGCCCTCTTCCTTGTTCGCACACTTCCGAAGACACATAAAAAAATACATATTCCAATATTAGTACGTTCCAAATCGGTAAACAGTATTGCAAAACAAAAAACTAAATTCAAAACGGATATTCGCGGGCAATACATACTCAACGAAAAAACAAAAAAGGGATATATCAATTGGTCCTCTCACAGTACACAGTTCGTTAGAAAGCAGCCAATACGTGCGTACGAAAACAGCGCGTTGAAAGGCGTCCGTTTCGTTCGTACGGAAACAGCGCGTTGAAAAGCGTCCGTTTTGTTCGTGCGAAAACAGCGCGTTGAAAGGCGTCCGTTTCGTTCGTACGGAAACAGCGCGTTGAAAAGCGTCCGTTTTGTTCGTACGAAAACAGAGCGTTGAAAAGCGTCCGTTTTGTTCGTAGGAAAAAACAGCGTGTTGAAAGGCGTCCGTTTCGTTCGTACGGAAACAGCACGTTGAAAAGCGTCCGTTTTGTTCGTACGAAAACAGAGCGTTGAAAAGCGTCCGTTTTGTTCGTGCGAAAACAGCGCGTTGAAAGGCGTCCGTTTCGTTCGTACGGAAACAGCGCGTTGAAAAGCGTCCGTTTTGTTCGTGCGAAAACAGCGCGTTGAAAAGCGTCCGTTTTGTTCGTACGAAAACAGCGCGTTGAAAGGCGTCCGTTTTGTTCGTACGAAAACAGAGCGTTGAAAAGCGTCCGTTTTGTTCGTAGGAAAAAACAGCGTGTTGAAAGGCGTCCGTTTCGTTCGTACGGAAACAGCACGTTGAAAAGCGTCCGTTTTGTTCGTACGAAAACAGAGCGTTGAAAAGCGTCCGTTTTGTTCGTGCGAAAACAGCGCGTTGAAAGGCGTCCGTTTCGTTCGTACGGAAACAGCGCGTTGAAAAGCGTCCGTTTTGTTCGTGCGAAAACAGCGCGTTGAAAAGCGTCCGTTTTGTTCGTACGAAAACAGCGCGTTGAAAGGCGTCCGTTTTGTTCGTACGAAAACAGCGCGTTGAAAAGCGTCCGTTTCGTTCGTGCGAAAACAGCGCGTTGAAAAGCGTCCGTTTTGTTCGTGCGAAAACAGCGCGTAGAAAAGCGTCCGTTTTGTTCGTGCGAAAACCGCGCGTTGAAAGGCGTCCGTTTTGTTCGTGCGAAAACCGCGCGTTGAAAAGCGTCCGTTTCGTTCGTGCGAAAACAGCGCGTTGAAAAGCGTCCGTTTTGTTCGTGCGAAAACAGCGCGTTGAAAAGCGTCCGTTTTGTTCGTGCGAAAACCGCGCGTTCAAAGGCGTCCGTTTCGTTCGTACGAAAACAGCGCGTTCAAAAGCGTCCGTTTTGTTTGTACGAAAACAGCGCGTTGAAGGGCGTCCGTTTCGTTCGTGCGAAAACAGAGCGTTCAAAAGCGTCCGTTTTGTTCGTACGAAAACAGCGCGTTGAAAGGCGTCCGTTTCGTTCGTGCGAAAACAGCGCGTTGAAAAGCGTCCGTTTCGTTCGTACGAAAACAGCGCGTTCAAAAGCGTCCGTTTTGTTCATGCGAAAACAGCGCGTTGAAAAGCGTCCGTTTTGTTCGTACGAAAACAGCGCGTTGAAAGGCGTCCGTTTTGTTCGTGCGAAAACAGCGCGTTGAAAAGCGTCCGTTTCGTTCGTGCGAAAACAGCGCGTTGAAAAGCGTCCGTTTCGTTCGTACGAAAACAGCGCGTTCAAAAGCGTCCGTTTTGTTCATGCGAAAACAGCGCGTTGAAAAGCGTCCGTTTTGTTCGTACGAAAACAGCGCGTTGAAAGGCGTCCGTTTTGTTCGTGCGAAAACAGCGCGTTGAAAAGCGTCCGTTTCGTTCGTGCGAAAACAGCGCGTTGAAAAGCGTCCGTTTTGTTCGTACGAAAACAGCGCGTTGAAAAGCGTCCGTTTTGTTCATGCGAAAACAGCGCGTTCAAAAGCGTCCGTTTTGTTCGTGCGAAAACAGCGCGTTGAAAGGCGTCCGTTTTGTTCATGCGAAAACAGCGCGTTCAAAAGCGTCCGTTTTGTTCGTGCGAAAACAGCGCGTTGAAAAGCGTCCGTTTCGTTCGTACGAAAACAGCGCGTTGAAAGGCGTCCGTTTTGTTCATGCGAAAACAGCGCGTTCAAAAGCGTCCGTTTTGTTCGTGCGAAAACAGCGCGTTGAAAGGCGTCCGTTTCGTTCGTACGAAAACAGCGCGTTGAAAAGCGTCCGTTTTGTTCGTACGAAAACAGCGCGTTGAAAGGCGTCCGTTTTGTTCGTACGAAAACAGCGCGTTGAAAAGCGTCCGTTTTGTTCGTACGAAAACAGCGCGTTGAAAGGCGTTCGTTTTGTTCATGCGAAAACAGCGCGTTCAAAAGCGTCCGTTTTGTTCGTACGAAAACAGCGCGTTGAAAAGCGTCCGTTTTGTTCGTACGAAAACAGCGCGTTGAAAGGCGTCCGTTTTGTTCGTACGAAAACAGCGCGTTGAAAAGCGTCCGTTTCGTTCGTACGAAAACAGCGCGTTGAAAATCGTCCGTTTTGTTCGTACGAAAACAGCGCGTTGAAAGGCGTCCGTTTTGTTCGTACGAAAACAGCGCGTTGAAAGGCGTCCGTTTTGTTCGTGCGAAAACAGCGCGTTGAAAAGCGTCCGTTTCGTTCGTGCGAAAACAGCGCGTAGAAAAGCGTCCGTTTCGTTCGTGCGAAAACAGCGCGTTGAAAAGCGTCCGTTTCGTTCGTACGAAAACAGCGCGTTCAAAAGCGTCCGTTTTGTTCATGCGAAAACAGCGCGTTCAAAAGCGTCCGTTTTGTTCGTGCGAAAACCGCGCGTTGAAAAGCGTCCGTTTCGTTCGTACGAAAACAGCGCGTTGAAAAGCGTCCGTTTCGTTTGTACGAAAACAGCGCGTTGAAAAGCGTCCGTTTTGTTCGTGCGAAAACAGCGCGTTGAAAGGCGTCCGTTTTGTTCGTACGAAAACAGCGCGTTGAAAAGCGTCCGTTTTGTTCGTGCGAAAACAGCGCGTTGAAAGGCGTCCGTTTCGTTTGTACGAAAACAGCGCGTTGAAAAGCGTCCGTTTTGTTCGTGCGAAAACAGCGCGTTGAAAGGCGTCCGTTTTGTTCGTACGAAAACAGCGCGTTGAAAGGCGTCCGTTTTGTTCCTACGAAAACAGCGCGTTGAAAAGCGTCCGTTTCGTTCGTACGAAAACAGCGCGTTGAAAAGCGTCCGTTTCGTTCGTACGAAAACAGCGCGTTGAAAAGCGTCCGTTTCGTTCGTACGAAAACAGCGCGTTGAAAAGCGTCCGTTTCGTTCGTACGAAAACAGAGCGTTGAAAAGCGTCCGTTTTGTTCGTACGAAAACAGCGCGTTGAAAAGCGTCCGTTTTGTTCGTGCGAAAACAGCGCGTTGAAAGGCGTCCGTTTTGTTCGTGCGAAAACCGCGCGTTGAAAGGCGTCCGTTTCGTTCGTACGAAAACAGCGCGTTGAAAAGCGTCCGTTTCGTTTGTACGAAAACAGCGCGTTGAAAAGCGTCCGTTTTGTTCGTGCGAAAACAGCGCGTGCAAAAGCGTCCGTTTTGTTCGTGCGAAAACCGCGCGTTGAAAAGCGTCCGTTTCGTTCGTACGAAAACAGCGCGTTGAAAAGCGTCCGTTTCGTTCGTACGAAAACAGCGAGTTGAAAGGCGTCCGTTCTGTTCGTACGAAAACAGCGCGTTGAAAAGCGTCCGTTTTGTTCGTGCGAAAACAGCGCGTTGAAAGGCGTCCGTTTTGTTCGTACGAAAACAGCGCGTTGAAAGGCGTCCGTTTTGTTCGTACGAAAACAGCGCGTTGAAAGGCGTCCGTTTTGTTCGTGCGAAAACAGCGCGTTGAAAAGCGTCCGTTTCGTTCGTGCGAAAACAGCGCGTTGAAAAGCGTCCGTTTTGTTCGTACGAAAACAGCGCGTTGAAAAGCGTCCGTTTTGTTCGTACGAAAACAGCGCGTTGAAAAGCGTCCGTTTCGTTCGTACGAAAACAGCGCGTTGAAAAGCGTCCGTTTTGTTCGTACGAAAACAGCGCGTTGAAAAGCGTCCGTTTCGTTTGTACGAAAACAGCGCGTTGAAAAGCGTCCGTTTTGTTCGTGCGAAAACAGCGCGTTGAAAGGCGTCCGTTTCGTTCGTACGAAAACAGCGCGTTGAAAGGCGTCCGTTTGTTCGTACGAAAACAGCGCGTTGAAAAGCGTCCGTTTTGTTCGTGCGAAAACAGCGCGTTGAAAGGCGTCCGTTTTGTTCGTACGAAAACAGCGCGTTGAAAGGCGTCCGTTTTGTTCGTGCGAAAACAGCGCGTTGAAAAGCGTCCGTTTTGTTCGTGCGAAAACAGCGCGTTGAAAGGCGTCCGTTTCGTTCGTACGAAAACAGCGCGTTGAAAAGCGTCCGTTTCGTTTGTACGAAAACAGCGCGTTGAAAAGCGTCCGTTTTGTTCGTGCGAAAACAGCGCGTTGAAAGGCGTCCGTTTTGTTCGTACGAAAACAGCGCGTTGAAAGGCGTCCGTTTTGTTCGTGCGAAAACAGCGCGTTGAAAAGCGTCCGTTTCTTTTGTACGAAAACAGCGCGTTGAAAAGCGTCCGTTTTGTTCGTACGAAAACAGCGCGTTGAAAAGCGTCCGTTTTGTTCGTGCGAAAACAGCGCGTTGAAAAGCGTCCGTTTTGTTCGTACGAAAACAGCGCGTTGAAAAGCGTCCGTTTTGTTCGTGCGAAAACAGCGCGTTGAAAAGCGTCCGTTTTGTTCGTGCGAAAACAGCGCGTTGAAAGGCGTCCGTTTCGTTCGTACGAAAACAGCGCGTTGAAAAGCGTCCGTTTCGTTCGTGCGAAAACAGCGCGTTGAAAGGCGTCCGTTTTGTTCCTACGAAAACAGCGCGTTCAAAAGCGTCCGTTTTGTTCGTGCGAAAACAGCGCGTTGAAAAGCGTCCGTTTTGTTCGTGCGAAAACAGCGCGTTGAAAAGCGTCCGTTTTGTTCGTACGAAAACAGCGCGTTGAAAGGCGTCCGTTTTGTTCGTGCGAAAACAGCGCGTTGAAAAGCGTCCGTTTTGTTCGTACGAAAACAGCGCGTTGAAAAGCGTCCGTTTTGTTCGTGCGAAAACAGCGCGTTGAAAAGCGTCCGTTTTGTTCGTACGAAAACAGCGCGTTGAAAGGCGTCCGTTTTGTTCGTGCGAAAACAGCGCGTTGAAAAGCGTCCGTTTTGTTCGTACGAAAACAGCGCGTTGAAAGGCGTCCGTTTTGTTCGTACGAAAACAGCGCGTTGAAAGGCGTCCGTTTTGTTCGTACGAAAACAGCGCGTTGAAAGGCGTCCGTTTTGTTCGTGCGAAAACAGCGAGTTGAAAAGCGTCCGTTTCGTTCGTGCGAAAACAGCGCGTTGAAAAACGTCCGTTTCGTTCGTACGAAAACAGCGCGTTCAAAAGCGTCCGTTTTGTTCGTACGAAAACAGCGCGTTGAAAGGCGTCCGTTTTGTTCATGCGAAAACAGCGCGTTGAAAAGCGTCCGTTTCGTTCGTACGAAAACAGCGCGTTCAAAAGCGTCCGTTTTGTTCATGCGAAAACAGCGCGTTGAAAAGCGTCCGTTTTGTTCGTACGAAAACAGCGCGTTGAAAGGCGTCCGTTTTGTTCGTGCGAAAACAGCGCGTTGAAAAGCGTCCGTTTCGTTCGTGCGAAAACAGCGCGTTGAAAAGCGTCCGTTTTGTTCGTACGAAAACAGCGCGTTGAAAGGCGTCCGTTTTGTTCGTACGAAAACAGCGCGTTGAAAGGCGTCCGTTTTGTTCGTACGAAAACAGCGCGTTGAAAGGCGTCCGTTTTGTTCGTGCGAAAACAGCGCGTTGAAAAGCGTCCGTTTCGTTCGTGCGAAAACAGCGCGTTGAAAAGCGTCCGTTTCGTTCGTGCGAAAACAGCGCGTTGAAAAGCGTCCGTTTCGTTCGTACGAAAACAGCGCGTTCAAAAGCGTCCGTTTTGTTCATGCGAAAACAGCGCGTTGAAAAGCGTCCGTTTTGTTCGTACGAAAACAGCGCGTTGAAAGGCGTCCGTTTCGTTCGTGCGAAAACAGCGCGTTGAAAAGCGTCCGTTTCGTTCGTACGAAAACAGCGCGTTGAAAAGCGTCCGTTTTGTTCGTACGAAAACAGCGCGTTGAAAGGCGTCCGTTTTGTTCGTGCGAAAACAGCGCGTTGAAAAGCGTCCGTTTCGTTCGTGCGAAAACAGCGCGTTGAAAAGCGTCCGTTTCGTTCGTGCGAAAACAGCGCGTTGAAAAGCGTCCGTTTTGTTCGTACGAAAACAGCGCGTTGAAAGGCGTCCGTTTTGTTCGTGCGAAAACAGCGCGTTGAAAAGCGTCCGTTTTGTTCGTACGAAAACAGCGCGTTGAAAGGCGTCCGTTTTGTTCGTACGAAAACAGCGCGTTGAAAGGCGTCCGTTTTGTTCGTGCGAAAACAGCGCGTTGAAAAGCGTCCGTTTTGTTCGTGCGAAAACAGCGCGTTCAAAAGCGTCCGTTTTGTTCGTGCGAAAACCGCGCGTTGAAAAGCGTCCGTTTTGTTCCTACGAAAACAGCGCGTTGAAAAGCGTCCGTTTTGTTCGTGCGAAAACAGCGCGTTCAAAAGCGTCCGTTTTGTTCGTGCGAAAACAGCGCGTTGAAAAGCGTCCGTTTCGTTCGTACGAAAACAGCGCGTTGAAAAGCGTCCGTTTTGTTCGTGCGAAAACCGCGCGTTGAAAAGCGTCCGTTTCGTTCGTACGAAAACAGCGCGTTGAAAAGAGTCCGTTTCGTTTGTACGAAAACAGCGCGTTGAAAAGCGTCCGTTTTGTTCGTGCGAAAACAGCGCGTTGAAAGGCGTCCGTTTTGTTCGTACGAAAATAGCGCGTTGAAAAGCGTCCGTTTTGTTCGTGCGAAAACAGCGCGTTGAAAGGCGTCCGTTTTGTTCGTACGAAAACAGCGCGTTGAAAGGCGTCCGTTTTGTTCCTACGAAAACAGCGCGTTGAAAGGCGTCCGTTTCGTTCGTACGAAAACAGCGCGTTGAAAGGCGTCCGTTTCGTTTGTACGAAAACAGCGCGTTGAAAAGCGTCCGTTTTGTTCGTGCGAAAACAGCGCGTTCAAAAGCGTCCGTTTTGTTCGTGCGAAAACCGCGCGTTGAAAGGCGTCCGTTTCGTTCGTACGAAAACAGCGCGTTGAAAAGCGTCCGTTTTGTTCGTGCGAAAACCGCGCGTTGAAAGGCGTCCGTTTCGTTCGTACGAAAACAGCGCGTTGAAAAGCGTCCGTTTCGTTCGTACGAAAACAGCGAGTTGAAAGGCGTCCGTTCTGTTCGTACGAAAACAGCGCGTTGAAAAGCGTCCGTTTCGTTCGTACGAAAACAGCGCGTTGAAAAGCGTCCGTTTCGTTCGTACGAAAACAGCGCGTTGAAAAGCGTCCGTTTCGTTTGTACGAAAACAGCGCGTTGAAAAGCGTCCGTTTTGTTCGTGCGAAAACAGCGCGTTGAAAGGCGTCCGTTTCGTTCGTACGAAAACAGCGCGTTGAAAAGCGTCCGTTTCGTTTGTACGAAAACAGCGCGTTGAAAAGCGTCCGTTTTGTTCGTGCGAAAACAGCGCGTTGAAAGGCGTCCGTTTTGTTCGTACGAAAACAGCGCGTTCAAAAGCGTCCGTTTCGTTCATGCGAAAACAGCGCGTTGAAAAGCGTCCGTTTTGTTCGTACGAAAACAGCGCGTTGAAAGGCGTCCGTTTCGTTCGTGCGAAAACAGCGCGTTGAAAAGCGTCCGTTTCGTTCGTACGAAAACAGCGCGTTGAAAAGCGTCCGTTTTGTTCGTACGAAAACAGCGCGTTGAAAGGCGTCCGTTTTGTTCGTACGAAAACAGCGCGTTGAAAGGCGTCCGTTTTGTTCGTGCGAAAACAGCGCGTTGAAAAGCGTCCGTTTTGTTCGTGCGAAAACAGCGCGTTCAAAAGCGTCCGTTTTGTTCGTGCGAAAACCGCGCGTTGAAAAGCGTCCGTTTCGTTCGTACGAAAACAGCGCGTTGAAAAGAGTCCGTTTCGTTTGTACGAAAACAGCGCGTTGAAAAGCGTCCGTTTTGTTCGTGCGAAAACAGCGCGTTGAAAGGCGTCCGTTTTGTTCGTACGAAAATAGCGCGTTGAAAAGCGTCCGTTTTGTTCGTGCGAAAACAGCGCGTTGAAAGGCGTCCGTTTTGTTCGTACGAAAACAGCGCGTTGAAAGGCGTCCGTTTTGTTCGTGCGAAAACAGCGCGTTGAAAAGCGTCCGTTTTGTTCGTGCGAAAACAGCGCGTTGAAAGGCGTCCGTTTCGTTCGTACGAAAACAGCGCGTTGAAAAGCGTCCGTTTAGTTTGTACGAAAACAGCGCGTTGAAAAGCGTCCGTTTTGTTCGTGCGAAAACAGCGCGTTGAAAGGCGTCCGTTTTGTTCGTACGAAAACAGCGCGTTGAAAGGCGTCCGTTTTGTTCGTGCGAAAACAGCGCGTTGAAAAGCGTCCGTTTTGTTCGTACGAAAACAGCGCGTTGAAAAGCGTCCGTTCTGTTCGTACGAAAACAGCGCGTTGAAAAGCGTCCGTTTTGTTCGTGCGAAAACAGCGCGTTGAAAAGCGTCCGTTTTGTTCGTACGAAAACAGCGCGTTGAAAAGCGTCCGTTTTGTTCGTGCGAAAACAGCGCGTTGAAAAGCGTCCGTTTCGTTCGTGCGAAAACAGCGCGTTGAAAAGCGTCCGTTTCGTTCGTGCGAAAACAGCGCGTTGAAAAGCGTCCGTTTCGTTCGTACGAAAACAGCGCGTTCAAAAGCGTCCGTTTCGTTCATGCGAAAACAGCGCGTTGAAAAGCGTCCGTTTTGTTCGTACGAAAACAGCGCGTTGAAAGGCGTCCGTTTCGTTCGTGCGAAAACAGCGCGTTGAAAAGCGTCCGTTTCGTTCGTACGAAAACAGCGCGTTGAAAAGCGTCCGTTTTGTTCGTACGAAAACAGCGCGTTGAAAGGCGTCCGTTTTGTTCGTACGAAAACAGCGCGTTGAAAAGCGTCCGTTTTGTTCGTGCGAAAACAGCGCGTTCAAAAGCGTCCGTTTTGTTCGTGCGAAAACAGCGCGTTGAAAAGCGTCCGTTTTGTTCGTACGAAAACAGCGCGTTGAAAAGCGTCCGTTTTGTTCGTACGAAAACAGCGCGTTGAAAGGCGTCCGTTTTGTTCGTGCGAAAACAGCGCGTTGAAAAGCGTCCGTTTTGTTCGTGCGAAAACAGCGCGTTCAAAAGCGTCCGTTTTGTTCGTGCGAAAACAGCGCGTTGAAAAGCGTCCGTTTCGTTCGTACGAAAACAGCGCGTTGAAAAGCGTCCGTTTTGTTCGTGCGAAAACCGCGCGTTGAAAAGCGTCCGTTTCGTTCGTACGAAAACAGCGCGTTGAAAAGAGTCCGTTTCGTTTGTACGAAAACAGCGCGTTGAAAAGCGTCCGTTTTGTTCGTGCGAAAACAGCGCGTTGAAAGGCGTCCGTTTTGTTCGTACGAAAACAGCGCGTTGAAAGGCGTCCGTTTTGTTCCTACGAAAACAGCGCGTTGAAAGGCGTCCGTTTCGTTCGTACGAAAACAGCGCGTTGAAAAGCGTCCGTTTCGTTTGTACGAAAACAGCGCGTTGAAAAGCGTCCGTTTTGTTCGTGCGAAAACAGCGCGTTCAAAAGCGTCCGTTTTGTTCGTGCGAAAACCGCGCGTTGAAAGGCGTCCGTTTCGTTCGTACGAAAACAGCGCGTTGAAAAGCGTCCGTTTCGTTTGTACGAAAACAGCGCGTTGAAAAGCGTCCGTTTTGTTCGTGCGAAAACCGCGCGTTGAAAGGCGTCCGTTTCGTTCGTACGAAAACAGCGCGTTGAAAAGCGTCCGTTTTGTTCGTGCGAAAACCGCGCGTTGAAAAGCGTCCGTTTTGTTCGTACGAAAACAGCGCGTTGAAAGGCGTCCGTTTTGTTCATGCGAAAACAGCGCGTTCAAAAGCGTCCGTTTTGTTCGTACGAAAACAGCGCGTTGAAAGGCGTCCGTTTCGTTCGTACGAAAACAGCGCGTTGAAAAGCGTCCGTTTCGTTCGTACGAAAACAGCGCGTTGAAAAGCGTCCGTTTCGTTCGTACGAAAACAGCGAGTTGAAAGGCGTCCGTTCTGTTCGTACGAAAACAGCGCGTTGAAAAGCGTCCGTTTCGTTCGTACGAAAACAGCGCGTTGAAAAGCGTCCGTTTCGTTCGTACGAAAACAGCGCGTTGAAAAGCGTCCGTTTCGTTTGTACGAAAACAGCGCGTTGAAAAGCGTCCGTTTTGTTCGTGCGAAAACAGCGCGTTGAAAGGCGTCCGTTTCGTTCGTACGAAAACAGCGCGTTGAAAAGCGTCCGTTTCGTTTGTACGAAAACAGCGCGTTGAAAAGCGTCCGTTTTGTTCGTGCGAAAACAGCGCGTTGAAAGGCGTCCGTTTTGTTCGTACGAAAACAGCGCGTTGAAAGGCGTCCGTTTTGTTCGTGCGAAAACAGCGCGTTGAAAAGCGTCCGTTTTGTTCGTGCGAAAACAGCGCGTTGAAAGGCGTCCGTTTCGTTCGTACGAAAACAGCGCGTTGAAAAGCGTCCGTTTAGTTTGTACGAAAACAGCGCGTTGAAAAGCGTCCGTTTTGTTCGTGCGAAAACAGCGCGTTGAAAGGCGTCCGTTTTGTTCGTACGAAAACAGCGCGTTGAAAGGCGTCCGTTTTGTTCGTGCGAAAACAGCGCGTTGAAAAGCGTCCGTTTTGTTCGTACGAAAACAGCGCGTTGAAAAGCGTCCGTTCTGTTCGTACGAAAACAGCGCGTTGAAAAGCGTCCGTTTTGTTCGTGCGAAAACAGCGCGTTGAAAAGCGTCCGTTTTGTTCGTACGAAAACAGCGCGTTGAAAAGCGTCCGTTTTGTTCGTGCGAAAACAGCGCGTTGAAAAGCGTCCGTTTCGTTCGTGCGAAAACAGCGCGTTGAAAAGCGTCCGTTTCGTTCGTGCGAAAACAGCGCGTTGAAAAGCGTCCGTTTCGTTCGTACGAAAACAGCGCGTTCAAAAGCGTCCGTTTCGTTCATGCGAAAACAGCGCGTTGAAAAGCGTCCGTTTTGTTCGTACGAAAACAGCGCGTTGAAAGGCGTCCGTTTCGTTCGTGCGAAAACAGCGCGTTGAAAAGCGTCCGTTTCGTTCGTACGAAAACAGCGCGTTGAAAAGCGTCCGTTTTGTTCGTACGAAAACAGCGCGTTGAAAGGCGTCCGTTTTGTTCGTACGAAAACAGCGCGTTGAAAAGCGTCCGTTTTGTTCGTGCGAAAACAGCGCGTTCAAAAGCGTCCGTTTTGTTCGTGCGAAAACAGCGCGTTGAAAAGCGTCCGTTTTGTTCGTACGAAAACAGCGCGTTGAAAAGCGTCCGTTTTGTTCGTACGAAAACAGCGCGTTGAAAGGCGTCCGTTTTGTTCGTGCGAAAACAGCGCGTTGAAAAGCGTCCGTTTTGTTCGTGCGAAAACAGCGCGTTCAAAAGCGTCCGTTTTGTTCGTGCGAAAACAGCGCGTTGAAAAGCGTCCGTTTCGTTCGTACGAAAACAGCGCGTTGAAAAGCGTCCGTTTTGTTCGTGCGAAAACCGCGCGTTGAAAAGCGTCCGTTTCGTTCGTACGAAAACAGCGCGTTGAAAAGAGTCCGTTTCGTTTGTACGAAAACAGCGCGTTGAAAAGCGTCCGTTTTGTTCGTGCGAAAACAGCGCGTTGAAAGGCGTCCGTTTTGTTCGTACGAAAACAGCGCGTTGAAAGGCGTCCGTTTTGTTCCTACGAAAACAGCGCGTTGAAAGGCGTCCGTTTCGTTCGTACGAAAACAGCGCGTTGAAAAGCGTCCGTTTCGTTTGTACGAAAACAGCGCGTTGAAAAGCGTCCGTTTTGTTCGTGCGAAAACAGCGCGTTCAAAAGCGTCCGTTTTGTTCGTGCGAAAACCGCGCGTTGAAAGGCGTCCGTTTCGTTCGTACGAAAACAGCGCGTTGAAAAGCGTCCGTTTCGTTTGTACGAAAACAGCGCGTTGAAAAGCGTCCGTTTTGTTCGTGCGAAAACCGCGCGTTGAAAGGCGTCCGTTTCGTTCGTACGAAAACAGCGCGTTGAAAAGCGTCCGTTTTGTTCGTGCGAAAACCGCGCGTTGAAAGGCGTCCGTTTCGTTCGTACGAAAACAGCGCGTTGAAAAGCGTCCGTTTCGTTCGTACGAAAACAGCGCGTTGAAAAGCGTCCGTTTCGTTCGTACGAAAACAGCGAGTTGAAAGGCGTCCGTTCTGTTCGTACGAAAACAGCGCGTTGAAAAGCGTCCGTTTCGTTCGTACGAAAACAGCGCGTTGAAAAGCGTCCGTTTCGTTCGTACGAAAACAGCGCGTTGAAAAGCGTCCGTTTCGTTTGTACGAAAACAGCGCGTTGAAAAGCGTCCGTTTTGTTCGTGCGAAAACAGCGCGTTGAAAGGCGTCCGTTTCGTTCGTACGAAAACAGCGCGTTGAAAGGCGTCCGTTTTGTTCGTGCGAAAACAGCGCGTTGAAAAGCGTCCGTTTCTTTTGTACGAAAACAGCGCGTTGAAAAGCGTCCGTTTTGTTCGTACGAAAACAGCGCGTTGAAAAGCGTCCGTTTTGTTCGTGCGAAAACAGCGCGTTGAAAAGCGTCCGTTTTGTTCGTACGAAAACAGCGCGTTGAAAAGCGTCCGTTTTGTTCGTGCGAAAACAGCGCGTTGAAAGGCGTCCGTTTGTTCGTACGAAAACAGCGCGTTGAAAAGCGTCCGTTTTGTTCCTACGAAAACAGCGCGTTGAAAAGCGTCCGTTTCGTTCGTGCGAAAACAGCGCGTTGAAAGGCGTCCGTTTTGTTCCTACGAAAACAGCGCGTTGAAAAGCGTCCGTTTTGTTCGTGCGAAAACCGCACGTTGAAAAGCGTCCGTTTTGTTCGTGCGAAAACAGCGCGTTGAAAGGCGTCCGTTTTGTTCGTGCGAAAACAGCGCGTTGAAAAGCGTCCGTTTTGTTCGTACGAAAACAGCGCGTTGAAAGGCGTCCGTTTTGTTCGTACGAAAACAGCGCGTTGAAAGGCGTCCGTTTTGTTCGTGCGAAAACAGCGCGTTGAAAAGCGTCCGTTTTGTTCGTGCGAAAACCGCGCGTTGAAAAGCGTCCGTTTTGTTCGTGCGAAAACCGCGCGTTGAAAGGCGTCCGTTTTGTTCGTACGAAAACAGCGCGTTGAAAAGCGTCCGTTTTGTTCGTGCGAAAACAGCGCGTTGAAAAGCGTCCGTTTTGTTCGTGCGAAAACCGCGCGTTGAAAAGCGTCCGTTTTGTTCCTACGAAAACAGCGCGTTGAAAAGCGTCCGTTTTGTTCGTGCGAAAACAGCGCGTTCAAAAGCGTCCGTTTTGTTCGTGCGAAAACAGCGCGTTGAAAAGCGTCCGTTTCGTTCGTACGAAAACAGCGCGTTGAAAAGCGTCCGTTTTGTTCGTGCGAAAACCGCGCGTTGAAAAGCGTCCGTTTCGTTCGTACGAAAACAGCGCGTTGAAAAGAGTCCGTTTCGTTTGTACGAAAACAGCGCGTTGAAAAGCGTCCGTTTTGTTCGTGCGAAAACAGCGCGTTGAAAGGCGTCCGTTTTGTTCGTACGAAAACAGCGCGTTGAAAGGCGTCCGTTTCGTTCGTACGAAAACAGCGCGTTGAAAAGCGTCCGTTTCGTTTGTACGAAAACAGCGCGTTGAAAAGCGTCCGTTTTGTTCGTGCGAAAACAGCGCGTTCAAAAGCGTCCGTTTTGTTCGTGCGAAAACCGCGCGTTGAAAGGCGTCCGTTTCGTTCGTACGAAAACAGCGCGTTGAAAAGCGTCCGTTTCGTTCGTACGAAAACAGCGCGTTGAAAAGCGTCCGTTTCGTTCGTACGAAAACAGCGAGTTGAAAGGCGTCCGTTCTGTTCGTACGAAAACAGCGCGTTGAAAAGCGTCCGTTTCGTTCGTACGAAAACAGCGCGTTGAAAAGCGTCCGTTTTGTTCGTGCGAAAACAGCGCGTTGAAAGGCGTCCGTTTTGTTCGTACGAAAACAGCGCGTTGAAAAGCGTCCGTTTTGTTCGTGCGAAAACAGCGCGTTGAAAGGCGTCCGTTTTGTTCGTACGAAAACAGCGCGTTGAAAAGCGTCCGTTTTGTTCGTACGAAAACAGCGCGTTGAAAGGCGTCCGTTTGTTCGTACGAAAACAGCGCGTTGAAAAGCGTCCGTTTTGTTCGTGCGAAAACAGCGCGTTCAAAAGCGTCCGTTTTGTTCGTGCGAAAACCGCGCGTTGAAAGGCGTCCGTTTCGTTCGTACGAAAACAGCGCGTTGAAAAGCGTCCGTTTCGTTCGTACGAAAACAGCGCGTTGAAAAGCGTCCGTTTCGTTCGTACGAAAACAGCGAGTTGAAAGGCGTCCGTTCTGTTCGTACGAAAACAGCGCGTTGAAAAGCGTCCGTTTCGTTCGTACGAAAACAGCGCGTTGAAAAGCGTCCGTTTCGTTCGTACGAAAACAGCGCGTTGAAAAGCGTCCGTTTCGTTTGTACGAAAACAGCGCGTTGAAAGGCGTCCGTTTTGTTCGTACGAAAACAGCGCGTTGAAAGGCGTCCGTTTTGTTCGTGCGAAAACAGCGCGTTGAAAAGCGTCCGTTTTGTTCGTACGAAAACAGCGCGTTGAAAAGCGTCCGTTCTGTTCGTACGAAAACAGCGCGTTGAAAAGCGTCCGTTTTGTTCGTGCGAAAACAGCGCGTTGAAAAGCGTCCGTTTTGTTCGTACGAAAACAGCGCGTTGAAAAGCGTCCGTTTTGTTCGTGCGAAAACAGCGCGTTGAAAAGCGTCCGTTTCGTTCGTGCGAAAACAGCGCGTTGAAAAGCGTCCGTTTCGTTCGTGCGAAAACAGCGCGTTGAAAAGCGTCCGTTTCGTTCGTACGAAAACAGCGCGTTCAAAAGCGTCCGTTTCGTTCATGCGAAAACAGCGCGTTGAAAAGCGTCCGTTTTGTTCGTACGAAAACAGCGCGTTGAAAGGCGTCCGTTTCGTTCGTGCGAAAACAGCGCGTTGAAAAGCGTCCGTTTCGTTCGTACGAAAACAGCGCGTTGAAAAGCGTCCGTTTTGTTCGTACGAAAACAGCGCGTTGAAAGGCGTCCGTTTTGTTCGTACGAAAACAGCGCGTTGAAAAGCGTCCGTTTTGTTCGTGCGAAAACAGCGCGTTCAAAAGCGTCCGTTTTGTTCGTGCGAAAACAGCGCGTTGAAAAGCGTCCGTTTTGTTCGTACGAAAACAGCGCGTTGAAAAGCGTCCGTTTTGTTCGTACGAAAACAGCGCGTTGAAAGGCGTCCGTTTTGTTCGTGCGAAAACAGCGCGTTGAAAAGCGTCCGTTTTGTTCGTGCGAAAACAGCGCGTTCAAAAGCGTCCGTTTTGTTCGTGCGAAAACAGCGCGTTGAAAAGCGTCCGTTTCGTTCGTACGAAAACAGCGCGTTGAAAAGCGTCCGTTTTGTTCGTGCGAAAACCGCGCGTTGAAAAGCGTCCGTTTCGTTCGTACGAAAACAGCGCGTTGAAAAGAGTCCGTTTCGTTTGTACGAAAACAGCGCGTTGAAAAGCGTCCGTTTTGTTCGTGCGAAAACAGCGCGTTGAAAGGCGTCCGTTTTGTTCGTACGAAAACAGCGCGTTGAAAGGCGTCCGTTTTGTTCCTACGAAAACAGCGCGTTCAAAAGCGTCCGTTTTGTTCGTGCGAAAACCGCGCGTTGAAAAGCGTCCGTTTCGTTCGTACGAAAACAGCGCGTTGAAAAGCGTCCGTTTTGTTCGTGCGAAAACCGCGCGTTGAAAAGCGTCCGTTTCGTTCGTACGAAAACAGCGCGTTGAAAAGCGTCCGTTTCGTTTGTACGAAAACAGCGCGTTGAAAAGCGTCCGTTTTGTTCGTGCGAAAACAGCGCGTTGAAAAGCGTCCGTTTTGTTCGTGCGAAAACCGCGCGTTGAAAGGCGTCCGTTTCGTTCGTACGAAAACAGCGCGTTGAAAAGCGTCCGTTTTGTTCGTGCGAAAACCGCGCGTTGAAAGGCGTCCGTTTCGTTCGTACGAAAACAGCGCGTTGAAAAGCGTCCGTTTCGTTCGTACGAAAACAGCGCGTTGAAAAGCGTCCGTTTCGTTCGTACGAAAACAGCGAGTTGAAAGGCGTCCGTTCTGTTCGTACGAAAACAGCGCGTTGAAAAGCGTCCGTTTCGTTCGTACGAAAACAGCGCGTTGAAAAGCGTCCGTTTCGTTCGTACGAAAACAGCGCGTTGAAAAGCGTCCGTTTCGTTTGTACGAAAACAGCGCGTTGAAAAGCGTCCGTTTTGTTCGTGCGAAAACAGCGCGTTGAAAGGCGTCCGTTTTGTTCGTGCGAAAACAGCGCGTTGAAAAGCGTCCGTTTCTTTTGTACGAAAACAGCGCGTTGAAAAGCGTCCGTTTTGTTCGTACGAAAACAGCGCGTTGAAAAGCGTCCGTTTTGTTCGTGCGAAAACAGCGCGTTGAAAAGCGTCCGTTTTGTTCGTACGAAAACAGCGCGTTGAAAAGCGTCCGTTTTGTTCGTGCGAAAACAGCGCGTTGAAAGGCGTCCGTTTGTTCGTACGAAAACAGCGCGTTGAAAAGCGTCCGTTTTGTTCCTACGAAAACAGCGCGTTGAAAAGCGTCCGTTTCGTTCGTGCGAAAACAGCGCGTTGAAAGGCGTCCGTTTTGTTCCTACGAAAACAGCGCGTTGAAAAGCGTCCGTTTTGTTCGTGCGAAAACCGCACGTTGAAAAGCGTCCGTTTTGTTCGTGCGAAAACAGCGCGTTGAAAGGCGTCCGTTTTGTTCGTGCGAAAACAGCGCGTTGAAAAGCGTCCGTTTTGTTCGTACGAAAACAGCGCGTTGAAAGGCGTCCGTTTTGTTCGTACGAAAACAGCGCGTTGAAAGGCGTCCGTTTTGTTCGTGCGAAAACAGCGCGTTGAAAAGCGTCCGTTTTGTTCGTGCGAAAACCGCGCGTTGAAAAGCGTCCGTTTTGTTCGTGCGAAAACCGCGCGTTGAAAGGCGTCCGTTTTGTTCGTACGAAAACAGCGCGTTGAAAAGCGTCCGTTTTGTTCGTGCGAAAACAGCGCGTTGAAAAGCGTCCGTTTTGTTCGTGCGAAAACCGCGCGTTGAAAAGCGTCCGTTTTGTTCCTACGAAAACAGCGCGTTGAAAAGCGTCCGTTTTGTTCGTGCGAAAACAGCGCGTTCAAAAGCGTCCGTTTTGTTCGTGCGAAAACAGCGCGTTGAAAAGCGTCCGTTTCGTTCGTACGAAAACAGCGCGTTGAAAAGCGTCCGTTTTGTTCGTGCGAAAACCGCGCGTTGAAAAGCGTCCGTTTCGTTCGTACGAAAACAGCGCGTTGAAAAGAGTCCGTTTCGTTTGTACGAAAACAGCGCGTTGAAAAGCGTCCGTTTTGTTCGTGCGAAAACAGCGCGTTGAAAGGCGTCCGTTTTGTTCGTACGAAAACAGCGCGTTGAAAGGCGTCCGTTTCGTTCGTACGAAAACAGCGCGTTGAAAAGCGTCCGTTTCGTTTGTACGAAAACAGCGCGTTGAAAAGCGTCCGTTTTGTTCGTGCGAAAACAGCGCGTTCAAAAGCGTCCGTTTTGTTCGTGCGAAAACCGCGCGTTGAAAGGCGTCCGTTTCGTTCGTACGAAAACAGCGCGTTGAAAAGCGTCCGTTTCGTTCGTACGAAAACAGCGAGTTGAAAGGCGTCCGTTCTGTTCGTACGAAAACAGCGCGTTGAAAAGCGTCCGTTTCGTTCGTACGAAAACAGCGCGTTGAAAAGCGTCCGTTTTGTTCGTGCGAAAACAGCGCGTTGAAAGGCGTCCGTTTTGTTCGTACGAAAACAGCGCGTTGAAAAGCGTCCGTTTTGTTCGTGCGAAAACAGCGCGTTGAAAGGCGTCCGTTTTGTTCGTACGAAAACAGCGCGTTGAAAGGCGTCCGTTTGTTCGTACGAAAACAGCGCGTTGAAAAGCGTCCGTTTTGTTCGTGCGAAAACAGCGCGTTCAAAAGCGTCCGTTTTGTTCGTGCGAAAACCGCGCGTTGAAAGGCGTCCGTTTCGTTCGTACGAAAACAGCGCGTTGAAAAGCGTCCGTTTCGTTCGTACGAAAACAGCGCGTTGAAAAGCGTCCGTTTCGTTCGTACGAAAACAGCGAGTTGAAAGGCGTCCGTTCTGTTCGTACGAAAACAGCGCGTTGAAAAGCGTCCGTTTCGTTCGTACGAAAACAGCGCGTTGAAAAGCGTCCGTTTCGTTCGTACGAAAACAGCGCGTTGAAAAGCGTCCGTTTCGTTTGTACGAAAACAGCGCGTTGAAAAGCGTCCGTTTTGTTCGTGCGAAAACAGCGCGTTGAAAGGCGTCCGTTTCGTTCGTACGAAAACAGCGCGTTGAAAAGCGTCCGTTTCGTTTGTACGAAAACAGCGCGTTGAAAAGCGTCCGTTTTGTTCGTGCGAAAACAGCGCGTTGAAAGGCGTCCGTTTTGTTCGTACGAAAACAGCGCGTTGAAAGGCGTCCGTTTTGTTCGTGCGAAAACAGCGCGTTGAAAAGCGTCCGTTTTGTTCGTGCGAAAACAGCGCGTTGAAAGGCGTCCGTTTCGTTCGTACGAAAACAGCGCGTT
Organism: Rhynchopus sp. YZ270_cl-10; assembly: GCA_964035575.1. NCBI lineage: Eukaryota > Euglenozoa > Diplonemea > Diplonemida > Diplonemidae > Rhynchopus > Rhynchopus sp. YZ270_cl-10. The sequence continues at coordinate 719,140 of OZ037885.1, forward strand.
GAAAAGCGTCCGTTTCGTTTGTACGAAAACAGCGCGTTGAAAAGCGTCCGTTTTGTTCGTGCGAAAACAGCGCGTTGAAAGGCGTCCGTTTTGTTCGTACGAAAACAGCGCGTTGAAAGGCGTCCGTTTTGTTCGTGCGAAAACAGCGCGTTGAAAAGCGTCCGTTTTGTTCGTACGAAAACAGCTCGTTGAAAAGCGTCCGTTCTGTTCGTACGAAAACAGCGCGTTGAAAAGCGTCCGTTTTGTTCGTGCGAAAACAGCGCGTTGAAAAGCGTCCGTTTTGTTCGTACGAAAACAGCGCGTTGAAAAGCGTCCGTTTTGTTCGTGCGAAAACAGCGCGTTGAAAAGCGTCCGTTTCGTTCGTGCGAAAACAGCGCGTTGAAAAGCGTCCGTTTCGTTCGTGCGAAAACAGCGCGTTGAAAAGCGTCCGTTTCGTTCGTACGAAAACAGCGCGTTCAAAAGCGTCCGTTTCGTTCATGCGAAAACAGCGCGTTGAAAAGCGTCCGTTTTGTTCGTACGAAAACAGCGCGTTGAAAGGCGTCCGTTTCGTTCGTGCGAAAACAGCGCGTTGAAAAGCGTCCGTTTCGTTCGTACGAAAACAGCGCGTTGAAAAGCGTCCGTTTTGTTCGTACGAAAACAGCGCGTTGAAAGGCGTCCGTTTTGTTCGTACGAAAACAGCGCGTTGAAAGGCGTCCGTTTTGTTCGTGCGAAAACAGCGCGTTGAAAAGCGTCCGTTTTGTTCGTGCGAAAACAGCGCGTTCAAAAGCGTCCGTTTTGTTCGTGCGAAAACAGCGCGTTGAAAAGCGTCCGTTTTGTTCCTACGAAAACAGCGCGTTGAAAAGCGTCCGTTTTGTTCGTGCGAAAACAGCGCGTTCAAAAGCGTCCGTTTTGTTCGTACGAAAACAGCGCGTTGAAAAGCGTCCGTTTCGTTCGTACGAAAACAGCGCGTTGAAAAGCGTCCGTTTTGTTCGTGCGAAAACCGCGCGTTGAAAAGCGTCCGTTTCGTTCGTACGAAAACAGCGCGTTGAAAAGAGTCCGTTTCGTTTGTACGAAAACAGCGCGTTGAAAAGCGTCCGTTTTGTTCGTGCGAAAACAGCGCGTTGAAAGGCGTCCGTTTTGTTCGTACGAAAACAGCGCGTTGAAAGGCGTCCGTTTCGTTCGTACGAAAACAGCGCGTTGAAAAGCGTCCGTTTTGTTCGTGCGAAAACAGCGCGTTCAAAAGCGTCCGTTTTGTTCGTGCGAAAACCGCGCGTTGAAAGGCGTCCGTTTCGTTCGTACGAAAACAGCGCGTTGAAAAGCGTCCGTTTCGTTTGTACGAAAACAGCGCGTTGAAAAGCGTCCGTTTTGTTCGTGCGAAAACCGCGCGTTGAAAGGCGTCCGTTTCGTTCGTACGAAAACAGCGCGTTGAAAAGCGTCCGTTTTGTTCGTGCGAAAACCGCGCGTTGAAAGGCGTCCGTTTCGTTCGTACGAAAACAGCGCGTTGAAAAGCGTCCGTTTCGTTCGTACGAAAACAGCGCGTTGAAAAGCGTCCGTTTCGTTCGTACGAAAACAGCGAGTTGAAAGGCGTCCGTTCTGTTCGTACGAAAACAGCGCGTTGAAAAGCGTCCGTTTCGTTCGTACGAAAACAGCGCGTTGAAAAGCGTCCGTTTCGTTCGTACGAAAACAGCGCGTTGAAAAGCGTCCGTTTCGTTTGTACGAAAACAGCGCGTTGAAAAGCGTCCGTTTTGTTCGTGCGAAAACAGCGCGTTGAAAGGCGTCCGTTTCGTTCGTACGAAAACAGCGCGTTGAAAGGCGTCCGTTTTGTTCGTGCGAAAACAGCGCGTTGAAAAGCGTCCGTTTCTTTTGTACGAAAACAGCGCGTTGAAAAGCGTCCGTTTTGTTCGTACGAAAACAGCGCGTTGAAAAGCGTCCGTTTTGTTCGTGCGAAAACAGCGCGTTGAAAAGCGTCCGTTTTGTTCGTACGAAAACAGCGCGTTGAAAAGCGTCCGTTTTGTTCGTGCGAAAACAGCGCGTTGAAAGGCGTCCGTTTGTTCGTACGAAAACAGCGCGTTGAAAGGCGTCCGTTTGTTCGTACGAAAACAGCGCGTTGAAAAGCGTCCGTTTTGTTCGTGCGAAAACAGCGCGTTCAAAAGCGTCCGTTTTGTTCGTGCGAAAACCGCGCGTTGAAAGGCGTCCGTTTCGTTCGTACGAAAACAGCGCGTTGAAAAGCGTCCGTTTCGTTCGTACGAAAACAGCGCGTTGAAAAGCGTCCGTTTCGTTCGTACGAAAACAGCGAGTTGAAAGGCGTCCGTTCTGTTCGTACGAAAACAGCGCGTTGAAAAGCGTCCGTTTCGTTCGTACGAAAACAGCGCGTTGAAAAGCGTCCGTTTCGTTCGTACGAAAACAGCGCGTTGAAAAGCGTCCGTTTCGTTTGTACGAAAACAGCGCGTTGAAAAGCGTCCGTTTTGTTCGTGCGAAAACAGCGCGTTGAAAGGCGTCCGTTTCGTTCGTACGAAAACAGCGCGTTGAAAAGCGTCCGTTTCGTTTGTACGAAAACAGCGCGTTGAAAAGCGTCCGTTTTGTTCGTGCGAAAACAGCGCGTTGAAAGGCGTCCGTTTTGTTCGTACGAAAACAGCGCGTTGAAAGGCGTCCGTTTTGTTCGTGCGAAAACAGCGCGTTGAAAAGCGTCCGTTTTGTTCGTGCGAAAACAGCGCGTTGAAAGGCGTCCGTTTCGTTCGTACGAAAACAGCGCGTTGAAAAGCGTCCGTTTCGTTTGTACGAAAACAGCGCGTTGAAAAGCGTCCGTTTTGTTCGTGCGAAAACAGCGCGTTGAAAGGCGTCCGTTTTGTTCGTACGAAAACAGCGCGTTGAAAGGCGTCCGTTTTGTTCGTGCGAAAACAGCGCGTTGAAAAGCGTCCGTTTTGTTCGTACGAAAACAGCTCGTTGAAAAGCGTCCGTTCTGTTCGTACGAAAACAGCGCGTTGAAAAGCGTCCGTTTTGTTCGTGCGAAAACAGCGCGTTGAAAAGCGTCCGTTTTGTTCGTACGAAAACAGCGCGTTGAAAAGCGTCCGTTTTGTTCGTGCGAAAACAGCGCGTTGAAAAGCGTCCGTTTCGTTCGTGCGAAAACAGCGCGTTGAAAAGCGTCCGTTTCGTTCGTGCGAAAACAGCGCGTTGAAAAGCGTCCGTTTCGTTCGTACGAAAACAGCGCGTTCAAAAGCGTCCGTTTCGTTCATGCGAAAACAGCGCGTTGAAAGGCGTCCGTTTTGTTCGTACGAAAACAGCGCGTTGAAAGGCGTCCGTTTCGTTCGTGCGAAAACAGCGCGTTGAAAAGCGTCCGTTTCGTTCGTACGAAAACAGCGCGTTGAAAAGCGTCCGTTTTGTTCGTACGAAAACAGCGCGTTGAAAGGCGTCCGTTTTGTTCGTACGAAAACAGCGCGTTGAAAGGCGTCCGTTTTGTTCGTGCGAAAACAGCGCGTTGAAAAGCGTCCGTTTTGTTCGTGCGAAAACAGCGCGTTCAAAAGCGTCCGTTTTGTTCGTGCGAAAACAGCGCGTTGAAAAGCGTCCGTTTTGTTCCTACGAAAACAGCGCGTTGAAAAGCGTCCGTTTTGTTCGTGCGAAAACAGCGCGTTCAAAAGCGTCCGTTTTGTTCGTGCGAAAACAGCGCGTTGAAAAGCGTCCGTTTTGTTCGTGCGAAAACAGCGCGTTGAAAAGCGTCCGTTTTGTTCGTACGAAAACAGCGCGTTGAAAAGCGTCCGTTTTGTTCGTGCGAAAACCGCGCGTTGAAAAGCGTCCGTTTCGTTCGTACGAAAACAGCGCGTTGAAAAGAGTCCGTTTCGTTTGTACGAAAACAGCGCGTTGAAAAGCGTCCGTTTTGTTCGTGCGAAAACAGCGCGTTGAAAGGCGTCCGTTTTGTTCGTACGAAAACAGCGCGTTGAAAGGCGTCCGTTTCGTTCGTACGAAAACAGCGCGTTGAAAAGCGTCCGTTTTGTTCGTGCGAAAACAGCGCGTTCAAAAGCGTCCGTTTTGTTCGTGCGAAAACCGCGCGTTGAAAGGCGTCCGTTTCGTTCGTACGAAAACAGCGCGTTGAAAAGCGTCCGTTTCGTTTGTACGAAAACAGCGCGTTGAAAAGCGTCCGTTTTGTTCGTGCGAAAACCGCGCGTTGAAAGGCGTCCGTTTCGTTCGTACGAAAACAGCGCGTTGAAAAGCGTCCGTTTTGTTCGTGCGAAAACCGCGCGTTGAAAGGCGTCCGTTTCGTTCGTACGAAAACAGCGCGTTGAAAAGCGTCCGTTTCGTTCGTACGAAAACAGCGCGTTGAAAAGCGTCCGTTTCGTTCGTACGAAAACAGCGAGTTGAAAGGCGTCCGTTCTGTTCGTACGAAAACAGCGCGTTGAAAAGCGTCCGTTTCGTTCGTACGAAAACAGCGCGTTGAAAAGCGTCCGTTTCGTTCGTACGAAAACAGCGCGTTGAAAAGCGTCCGTTTCGTTTGTACGAAAACAGCGCGTTGAAAAGCGTCCGTTTTGTTCGTGCGAAAACAGCGCGTTGAAAGGCGTCCGTTTCGTTCGTACGAAAACAGCGCGTTGAAAGGCGTCCGTTTTGTTCGTGCGAAAACAGCGCGTTGAAAAGCGTCCGTTTCTTTTGTACGAAAACAGCGCGTTGAAAAGCGTCCGTTTTGTTCGTGCGAAAACAGCGCGTTGAAAAGCGTCCGTTTTGTTCGTGCGAAAACAGCGCGTTGAAAGGCGTCCGTTTGTTCGTACGAAAACAGCGCGTTGAAATTCTAGAAAACACTTGTGTTTTCTAGTTTTTAAAGGTTGCTTTTCTCGCCACCCCGGTCTAACCCCCTCAGTCCTCCTCTATCCTCCTCTAACCCCTTCAGTCTCCCCCCCCCCCTGCTGGATCCGACCAAAAACCGGTTTTTTTTAGAGGGTGTAGAAGCTTCGCACAGCCGAAAAAACTTTTTCTTTGGAAAGATCGGACACTTTTTGGGGGGTGTATAGGCTCAGCGAAGCGTTAAACCGTTAGAGACCCTGACACCAGGGTGTCGCGAGTACCCCTTTTTTACACGTGTTTCTTAAGGCTTCTACAGGGTTCTACAGGCAAAACAGGCGTTTTGGCCGAAAACCCGGTTTTTCAGGCAGGTAACCGGGTTTGCGGCTTCGGAAACGTCCCAGCGAGCTGTGAGAACCATGCATGGGCCACACACGGCACGAGTTGCAGCAGCCCACCGAAGGTGGGCTGCGTTTGGTAGCCACACGGTGCGGTTAACGCGTGTATCGCTTATACATAGCGTTGTGTGTATCGTATACGAAGACCGTTGTGTGTAACGCACGTGTAGACCGTTCCGTTATCACAACCACACGAGCCAGCGAAGTGTCACAGCGGCGCAGGTGTTGCGTTAACGCGATGGCGTCAAACCCGTAGCATTCTTTCGTACAGATCGTGACGTATGCATCGGTTGCGTTGCGTTCGTTGCATGCGTTAGGCCGCACACGAACCGTGTATCGCATATGCATATCGTTGTGTGTATCGTATACGTAGAGCGTTACGTGCAAACCATACACATACAGCTTGACACACCAGCCAGCGAAGTGTTTTCAAGACCGTCAACTCAAATAGCTATTTCCCTCCCTCCCGCCAGAGCCCGAGGGCGCCCTTGAGGGAGGTCAGGGCAGCCCGAGGGCCGAAGGCCCGAGGGCGCCCTGACCTCCCGAAAGGGCAGCCCGAGGGCCAAGGGAGGGAGGGATGTAGCTTTGTGACCCGAAGAGGTCGTTTTCGACCCGAACTGCCTGCAAACAAGCGCTTTTGTGGTGTTTTGTGTACAAACACGTAGGTTTTTCGGCCCACATGGGTACCATCGTTTGTGGCCTACGGACGCCCAAAAGCATGCGGATACGCTTTTCGAGTCGCAGAAACCAGGTTGTGGGCCGTTTTAAAAAGTTTTTGGCCGGTTTCAGTCACCAAAACGCACATTCTCTCGCGGGAATTTTTGGTGCTCTCAAGGGAATCCTCTTAGCTCTCAAGGGAATCCCTTGAGACCTCTGGAGGGTTACAAAGCGTCCGTTTTGTTCCTACGAAAACAGCGCGTTGAAAAGCGTCCGTTTCGTTCGTGCGAAAACAGCGCGTTGAAAGGCGTCCGTTTTGTTCCTACGAAAACAGCGCGTTGAAAGGCGTCCGTTTTGTTCGTGCGAAAACCGCACGTTGAAAAGCGTCCGTTTTGTTCGTGCGAAAACAGCGCGTTGAAAGGCGTCCGTTTTGTTCGTGCGAAAACAGCGCGTTGAAAAGCGTCCGTTTTGTTCGTACGAAAACAGCGCGTTGAAAGGCGTCCGTTTTGTTCGTACGAAAACAGCGCGTTGAAAGGCGTCCGTTTTGTTCGTGCGAAAACAGCGCGTTGAAAAGCGTCCGTTTTGTTCGTGCGAAAACAGCGCGTTCAAAAGCGTCCGTTTTGTTCGTGCGAAAACAGCGCGTTGAAAGGCGTCCGTTTTGTTCGTACGAAAACAGCGCGTTGAAAGGCGTCCGTTTTGTTCGTACGAAAACAGCGCGTTGAAAGGCGTCCGTTTTGTTCGTGCGAAAACAGCGCGTTGAAAAGCGTCCGTTTTGTTCGTGCGAAAACAGCGCGTTCAAAAGCGTCCGTTTTGTTCGTGCGAAAACCGCGCGTTGAAAAGCGTCCGTTTTGTTCCTACGAAAACAGCGCGTTGAAAAGCGTCCGTTTTGTTCGTGCGAAAACAGCGCGTTCAAAAGCGTCCGTTTTGTTCGTGCGAAAACAGCGCGTTGAAAAGCGTCCGTTTCGTTCGTACGAAAACAGCGCGTTGAAAAGCGTCCGTTTTGTTCGTGCGAAAACCGCGCGTTGAAAAGCGTCCGTTTCGTTCGTACGAAAACAGCGCGTTGAAAAGAGTCCGTTTCGTTTGTACGAAAACAGCGCGTTGAAAAGCGTCCGTTTTGTTCGTGCGAAAACAGCGCGTTGAAAGGCGTCCGTTTTGTTCGTACGAAAACAGCGCGTTGAAAGGCGTCCGTTTTGTTCCTACGAAAACAGCGCGTTGAAAGGCGTCCGTTTCGTTCGTACGAAAACAGCGCGTTGAAAAGCGTCCGTTTCGTTTGTACGAAAACAGCGCGTTGAAAAGCGTCCGTTTTGTTCGTGCGAAAACAGCGCGTTCAAAAGCGTCCGTTTTGTTCGTGCGAAAACCGCGCGTTGAAAGGCGTCCGTTTCGTTCGTACGAAAACAGCGCGTTGAAAAGCGTCCGTTTCGTTCGTACGAAAACAGCGCGTTGAAAAGCGTCCGTTCTGTTCGTACGAAAACAGCGCGTTGAAAAGCGTCCGTTTCGTTCGTACGAAAACAGCGCGTTGAAAAGCGTCCGTTTTGTTCGTGCGAAAACCGCGCGTTGAAAAGCGTCCGTTTTGTTCCTACGAAAACAGCGCGTTGAAAAGCGTCCGTTTCGTTCGTACGAAAACAGCGAGTTGAAAGGCGTCCGTTCTGTTCGTACGAAAACAGCGCGTTGAAAAGCGTCCGTTTCGTTCGTACGAAAACAGCGCGTTGAAAAGCGTCCGTTTTGTTCGTGCGAAAACCGCGCGTTGAAAAGCGTCCGTTTTGTTCCTACGAAAACAGCGCGTTGAAAAGCGTCCGTTTTGTTCGTGCGAAAACAGCGCGTTCAAAAGCGTCCGTTTTGTTCGTGCGAAAACAGCGCGTTGAAAAGCGTCCGTTTCGTTCGTACGAAAACAGCGCGTTGAAAAGAGTCCGTTTCGTTTGTACGAAAACAGCGCGTTGAAAAGCGTCCGTTTTGTTCGTGCGAAAACCGCGCGTTGAAAAGCGTCCGTTTCGTTCGTACGAAAACAGCGCGTTGAAAAGAGTCCGTTTCGTTTGTACGAAAACAGCGCGTTGAAAAGCGTCCGTTTTGTTCGTGCGAAAACAGCGCGTTGAAAGGCGTCCGTTTTGTTCGTACGAAAACAGCGCGTTGAAAGGCGTCCGTTTTGTTCCTACGAAAACAGCGCGTTGAAAGGCGTCCGTTTCGTTCGTACGAAAACAGCGCGTTGAAAAGCGTCCGTTTCGTTTGTACGAAAACAGCGCGTTGAAAAGCGTCCGTTTTGTTCGTGCGAAAACAGCGCGTTCAAAAGCGTCCGTTTTGTTCGTGCGAAAACCGCGCGTTGAAAGGCGTCCGTTTCGTTCGTACGAAAACAGCGCGTTGAAAAGCGTCCGTTTCGTTCGTACGAAAACAGCGCGTTGAAAAGCGTCCGTTTCGTTCGTACGAAAACAGCGAGTTGAAAGGCGTCCGTTCTGTTCGTACGAAAACAGCGCGTTGAAAAGCGTCCGTTTCGTTCGTACGAAAACAGCGCGTTGAAAAGCGTCCGTTTTGTTCGTGCGAAAACAGCGCGTTGAAAGGCGTCCGTTTTGTTCGTACGAAAACAGCGCGTTGAAAAGCGTCCGTTTTGTTCGTGCGAAAACAGCGCGTTGAAAGGCGTCCGTTTTGTTCGTACGAAAACAGCGCGTTGAAAGGCGTCCGTTTGTTCGTACGAAAACAGCGCGTTGAAAAGCGTCCGTTTTGTTCGTGCGAAAACAGCGCGTTCAAAAGCGTCCGTTTTGTTCGTGCGAAAACCGCGCGTTGAAAGGCGTCCGTTTCGTTCGTACGAAAACAGCGCGTTGAAAAGCGTCCGTTTCGTTCGTACGAAAACAGCGCGTTGAAAAGCGTCCGTTTCGTTCGTACGAAAACAGCGCGTTGAAAAGCGTCCGTTTCGTTTGTACGAAAACAGCGCGTTGAAAGGCGTCCGTTCTGTTCGTACGAAAACAGCGCGTTGAAAAGCGTCCGTTTCGTTCGTACGAAAACAGCGCGTTGAAAAGCGTCCGTTTTGTTCGTACGAAAACAGCGAGTTGAAAGGCGTCCGTTCTGTTCGTACGAAAACAGCGCGTTGAAAAGCGTCCGTTTCGTTCGTACGAAAACAGCGCGTTGAAAAGCGTCCGTTTCGTTCGTACGAAAACAGCGCGTTGAAAAGCGTCCGTTTCGTTTGTACGAAAACAGCGCGTTGAAAAGCGTCCGTTTTGTTCGTGCGAAAACAGCGCGTTGAAAGGCGTCCGTTTCGTTCGTACGAAAACAGCGCGTTGAAAAGCGTCCGTTTCGTTCGTACGAAAACAGCGCGTTGAAAAGCGTCCGTTTCGTTCGTACGAAAACAGCGCGTTGAAAAGCGTCCGTTTCGTTTGTACGAAAACAGCGCGTTGAAAAGCGTCCGTTTTGTTCGTGCGAAAACAGCGCGTTGAAAGGCGTCCGTTTTGTTCGTACGAAAACAGCGCGTTGAAAGGCGTCCGTTTTGTTCGTGCGAAAACAGCGCGTTGAAAAGCGTCCGTTTTGTTCGTGCGAAAACAGCGCGTTGAAAGGCGTCCGTTTCGTTCGTACGAAAACAGCGCGTTGAAAAGCGTCCGTTTCGTTTGTACGAAAACAGCGCGTTGAAAAGCGTCCGTTTTGTTCGTGCGAAAACAGCGCGTTGAAAGGCGTCCGTTTTGTTCGTACGAAAACAGCGCGTTGAAAGGCGTCCGTTTTGTTCGTGCGAAAACAGCGCGTTGAAAAGCGTCCGTTTTGTTCGTACGAAAACAGCTCGTTGAAAAGCGTCCGTTCTGTTCGTACGAAAACAGCGCGTTGAAAAGCGTCCGTTTTGTTCGTGCGAAAACAGCGCGTTGAAAAGCGTCCGTTTTGTTCGTACGAAAACAGCGCGTTGAAAAGCGTCCGTTTTGTTCGTGCGAAAACAGCGCGTTGAAAAGCGTCCGTTTCGTTCGTGCGAAAACAGCGCGTTGAAAAGCGTCCGTTTCGTTCGTGCGAAAACAGCGCGTTGAAAAGCGTCCGTTTCGTTCGTACGAAAACAGCGCGTTCAAAAGCGTCCGTTTCGTTCATGCGAAAACAGCGCGTTGAAAAGCGTCCGTTTTGTTCGTACGAAAACAGCGCGTTGAAAGGCGTCCGTTTCGTTCGTGCGAAAACAGCGCGTTGAAAAGCGTCCGTTTCGTTCGTACGAAAACAGCGCGTTGAAAAGCGTCCGTTTTGTTCGTACGAAAACAGCGCGTTCAAAAGCGTCCGTTTTGTTCGTGCGAAAACAGCGCGTTGAAAAGCGTCCGTTTTGTTCCTACGAAAACAGCGCGTTGAAAAGCGTCCGTTTTGTTCGTGCGAAAACAGCGCGTTCAAAAGCGTCCGTTTTGTTCGTGCGAAAACAGCGCGTTGAAAAGCGTCCGTTTCGTTCGTACGAAAACAGCGCGTTGAAAAGCGTCCGTTTTGTTCGTGCGAAAACCGCGCGTTGAAAAGCGTCCGTTTCGTTCGTACGAAAACAGCGCGTTGAAAAGAGTCCGTTTCGTTTGTACGAAAACAGCGCGTTGAAAAGCGTCCGTTTTGTTCGTGCGAAAACAGCGCGTTGAAAGGCGTCCGTTTTGTTCGTACGAAAACAGCGCGTTGAAAGGCGTCCGTTTTGTTCCTACGAAAACAGCGCGTTGAAAGGCGTCCGTTTCGTTCGTACGAAAACAGCGCGTTGAAAAGCGTCCGTTTCGTTTGTACGAAAACAGCGCGTTGAAAAGCGTCCGTTTTGTTCGTGCGAAAACAGCGCGTTCAAAAGCGTCCGTTTTGTTCGTGCGAAAACCGCGCGTTGAAAGGCGTCCGTTTCGTTCGTACGAAAACAGCGCGTTGAAAAGCGTCCGTTTCGTTTGTACGAAAACAGCGCGTTGAAAAGCGTCCGTTTTGTTCGTGCGAAAACCGCGCGTTGAAAGGCGTCCGTTTCGTTCGTACGAAAACAGCGCGTTGAAAAGCGTCCGTTTTGTTCGTGCGAAAACCGCGCGTTGAAAGGCGTCCGTTTCGTTCGTACGAAAACAGCGCGTTGAAAAGCGTCCGTTTCGTTCGTACGAAAACAGCGCGTTGAAAAGCGTCCGTTTCGTTCGTACGAAAACAGCGAGTTGAAAGGCGTCCGTTCTGTTCGTACGAAAACAGCGCGTTGAAAAGCGTCCGTTTCGTTCGTACGAAAACAGCGCGTTGAAAAGCGTCCGTTTCGTTCGTACGAAAACAGCGCGTTGAAAAGCGTCCGTTTCGTTTGTACGAAAACAGCGCGTTGAAAAGCGTCCGTTTTGTTCGTGCGAAAACAGCGCGTTGAAAGGCGTCCGTTTCGTTCGTACGAAAACAGCGCGTTGAAAGGCGTCCGTTTTGTTCGTGCGAAAACAGCGCGTTGAAAAGCGTCCGTTTCTTTTGTACGAAAACAGCGCGTTGAAAAGCGTCCGTTTTGTTCGTACGAAAACAGCGCGTTGAAAAGCGTCCGTTTTGTTCGTGCGAAAACAGCGCGTTGAAAGGCGTCCGTTTTGTTCGTACGAAAACAGCGCGTTGAAAGGCGTCCGTTTTGTTCCTACGAAAACAGCGCGTTGAAAGGCGTCCGTTTCGTTCGTACGAAAACAGCGCGTTGAAAAGCGTCCGTTTCGTTTGTACGAAAACAGCGCGTTGAAAAGCGTCCGTTTTGTTCGTGCGAAAACAGCGCGTTCAAAAGCGTCCGTTTTGTTCGTGCGAAAACCGCGCGTTGAAAGGCGTCCGTTTCGTTCGTACGAAAACAGCGCGTTGAAAAGCGTCCGTTTCGTTCGTACGAAAACAGCGCGTTGAAAAGCGTCCGTTTCGTTCGTACGAAAACAGCGAGTTGAAAGGCGTCCGTTCTGTTCGTACGAAAACAGCGCGTTGAAAAGCGTCCGTTTCGTTCGTACGAAAACAGCGCGTTGAAAAGCGTCCGTTTTGTTCGTGCGAAAACAGCGCGTTGAAAGGCGTCCGTTTTGTTCGTACGAAAACAGCGCGTTGAAAAGCGTCCGTTTTGTTCGTGCGAAAACAGCGCGTTGAAAGGCGTCCGTTTTGTTCGTACGAAAACAGCGCGTTGAAAGGCGTCCGTTTGTTCGTACGAAAACAGCGCGTTGAAAAGCGTCCGTTTTGTTCGTGCGAAAACAGCGCGTTCAAAAGCGTCCGTTTTGTTCGTGCGAAAACCGCGCGTTGAAAGGCGTCCGTTTCGTTCGTACGAAAACAGCGCGTTGAAAAGCGTCCGTTTCGTTCGTACGAAAACAGCGCGTTGAAAAGCGTCCGTTTCGTTCGTACGAAAACAGCGCGTTGAAAAGCGTCCGTTTCGTTTGTACGAAAACAGCGCGTTGAAAGGCGTCCGTTCTGTTCGTACGAAAACAGCGCGTTGAAAAGCGTCCGTTTCGTTCGTACGAAAACAGCGCGTTGAAAAGCGTCCGTTTTGTTCGTACGAAAACAGCGCGTTGAAAGGCGTCCGTTTTGTTCGTGCGAAAACAGCGCGTTGAAAAGCGTCCGTTTTGTTCGTACGAAAACAGCGCGTTGAAAGGCGTCCGTTTTGTTCGTACGAAAACAGCGCGTTGAAAGGCGTCCGTTTTGTTCGTACGAAAACAGCGCGTTGAAAGGCGTCCGTTTTGTTCGTGCGAAAACAGCGAGTTGAAAAGCGTCCGTTTCGTTCGTGCGAAAACAGCGCGTTGAAAAGCGTCCGTTTCGTTCGTACGAAAACAGCGTGTTCAAAAGCGTCCGTTTTGTTCGTACGAAAACAGCGCGTTGAAAGGCGTCCGTTTTGTTCATGCGAAAACAGCGCGTTGAAAAGCGTCCGTTTTGTTCGTACGAAAACAGCGCGTTGAAAGGCGTCCGTTTTGTTCGTGCGAAAACAGCGCGTTGAAAAGCGTCCGTTTCGTTCGTGCGAAAACAGCGCGTTGAAAAGCGTCCGTTTTGTTCGTACGAAAACAGCGCGTTGAAAGGCGTCCGTTTTGTTCGTACGAAAACAGCGCGTTGAAAGGCGTCCGTTTTGTTCGTACGAAAACAGCGCGTTGAAAGGCGTCCGTTTTGTTCGTGCGAAAACAGCGCGTTGAAAAGCGTCCGTTTCGTTCGTGCGAAAACAGCGCGTTGAAAAGCGTCCGTTTCGTTCGTGCGAAAACAGCGCGTTGAAAAGCGTCCGTTTCGTTCGTACGAAAACAGCGCGTTCAAAAGCGTCCGTTTTGTTCATGCGAAAACAGCGCGTTGAAAAGCGTCCGTTTTGTTCGTACGAAAACAGCGCGTTGAAAGGCGTCCGTTTCGTTCGTGCGAAAACAGCGCGTTGAAAAGCGTCCGTTTCGTTCGTACGAAAACAGCGCGTTGAAAAGCGTCCGTTTTGTTCGTACGAAAACAGCGCGTTGAAAGGCGTCCGTTTTGTTCGTGCGAAAACAGCGCGTTGAAAAGCGTCCGTTTCGTTCGTGCGAAAACAGCGCGTTGAAAAGCGTCCGTTTTGTTCGTACGAAAACAGCGCGTTGAAAAGCGTCCGTTTTGTTCATGCGAAAACAGCGCGTTCAAAAGCGTCCGTTTTGTTCGTGCGAAAACAGCGCGTTGAAAGGCGTCCGTTTTGTTCATGCGAAAACAGCGCGTTCAAAAGCGTCCGTTTTGTTCGTGCGAAAACAGCGCGTTGAAAAGCGTCCGTTTCGTTCGTACGAAAACAGCGCGTTGAAAGGCGTCCGTTTCGTTCGTACGAAAACAGCGCGTTGAAAAGCGTCCGTTTTGTTCGTACGAAAACAGCGCGTTGAAAGGCGTCCGTTTTGTTCATGCGAAAACAGCGCGTTCAAAAGCGTCCGTTTTGTTCGTGCGAAAACAGCGCGTTGAAAAGCGTCCGTTTCGTTCGTACGAAAACAGCGCGTTGAAAAGCGTCCGTTTTGTTCGTACGAAAACAGCGCGTTGAAAGGCGTCCGTTTTGTTCATGCGAAAACAGCGCGTTCAAAAGCGTCCGTTTTGTTCGTACGAAAACAGCGCGTTGAAAAGCGTCCGTTTTGTTCGTACGAAAACAGCGCGTTGAAAGGCGTCCGTTTTGTTCGTACGAAAACAGCGCGTTGAAAGGCGTCCGTTTTGTTCGTGCGAAAACAGCGCGTTGAAAAGCGTCCGTTTCGTTCGTGCGAAAACAGCGCGTTGAAAAGCGTCCGTTTCGTTCGTGCGAAAACAGCGCGTTGAAAAGCGTCCGTTTCGTTCGTACGAAAACAGCGCGTTGAAAAGCGTCCGTTTCGTTTGTACGAAAACAGCGCGTTGAAAAGCGTCCGTTTTGTTCGTGCGAAAACAGCGCGTTGAAAGGCGTCCGTTTCGTTCGTACGAAAACAGCGCGTTGAAAAGCGTCCGTTTCGTTCGTACGAAAACAGCGCGTTGAAAAGCGTCCGTTTCGTTCGTACGAAAACAGCGCGTTGAAAAGCGTCCGTTTCGTTTGTACGAAAACAGCGCGTTGAAAAGCGTCCGTTTTGTTCGTGCGAAAACAGCGCGTTGAAAGGCGTCCGTTTTGTTCGTACGAAAACAGCGCGTTGAAAGGCGTCCGTTTTGTTCGTGCGAAAACAGCGCGTTGAAAAGCGTCCGTTTTGTTCGTGCGAAAACAGCGCGTTGAAAGGCGTCCGTTTCGTTCGTACGAAAACAGCGCGTTGAAAAGCGTCCGTTTCGTTTGTACGAAAACAGCGCGTTGAAAAGCGTCCGTTTTGTTCGTGCGAAAACAGCGCGTTGAAAGGCGTCCGTTTTGTTCGTACGAAAACAGCGCGTTGAAAGGCGTCCGTTTTGTTCGTGCGAAAACAGCGCGTTGAAAAGCGTCCGTTTTGTTCGTACGAAAACAGCTCGTTGAAAAGCGTCCGTTCTGTTCGTACGAAAACAGCGCGTTGAAAAGCGTCCGTTTTGTTCGTGCGAAAACAGCGCGTTGAAAAGCGTCCGTTTTGTTCGTACGAAAACAGCGCGTTGAAAAGCGTCCGTTTTGTTCGTGCGAAAACAGCGCGTTGAAAAGCGTCCGTTTTGTTCGTGCGAAAACAGCGCGTTGAAAAGCGTCCGTTTCGTTCGTGCGAAAACAGCGCGTTGAAAAGCGTCCGTTTCGTTCGTGCGAAAACAGCGCGTTGAAAAGCGTCCGTTTCGTTCGTACGAAAACAGCGCGTTCAAAAGCGTCCGTTTCGTTCATGCGAAAACAGCGCGTTGAAAAGCGTCCGTTTTGTTCGTACGAAAACAGCGCGTTGAAAGGCGTCCGTTTCGTTCGTGCGAAAACAGCGCGTTGAAAAGCGTCCGTTTCGTTCGTACGAAAACAGCGCGTTGAAAAGCGTCCGTTTTGTTCGTACGAAAACAGCGCGTTCAAAAGCGTCCGTTTTGTTCGTGCGAAAACAGCGCGTTGAAAAGCGTCCGTTTTGTTCCTACGAAAACAGCGCGTTGAAAAGCGTCCGTTTTGTTCGTGCGAAAACAGCGCGTTCAAAAGCGTCCGTTTTGTTCGTGCGAAAACAGCGCGTTGAAAAGCGTCCGTTTCGTTCGTACGAAAACAGCGCGTTGAAAAGCGTCCGTTTTGTTCGTGCGAAAACCGCGCGTTGAAAAGCGTCCGTTTCGTTCGTACGAAAACAGCGCGTTGAAAAGAGTCCGTTTCGTTTGTACGAAAACAGCGCGTTGAAAAGCGTCCGTTTTGTTCGTGCGAAAACAGCGCGTTGAAAGGCGTCCGTTTTGTTCGTACGAAAACAGCGCGTTGAAAGGCGTCCGTTTTGTTCCTACGAAAACAGCGCGTTGAAAGGCGTCCGTTTCGTTCGTACGAAAACAGCGCGTTGAAAAGCGTCCGTTTCGTTTGTACGAAAACAGCGCGTTGAAAAGCGTCCGTTTTGTTCGTGCGAAAACAGCGCGTTCAAAAGCGTCCGTTTTGTTCGTGCGAAAACCGCGCGTTGAAAGGCGTCCGTTTCGTTCGTACGAAAACAGCGCGTTGAAAAGCGTCCGTTTCGTTTGTACGAAAACAGCGCGTTGAAAAGCGTCCGTTTTGTTCGTGCGAAAACCGCGCGTTGAAAGGCGTCCGTTTCGTTCGTACGAAAACAGCGCGTTGAAAAGCGTCCGTTTTGTTCGTGCGAAAACCGCGCGTTGAAAGGCGTCCGTTTCGTTCGTACGAAAACAGCGCGTTGAAAAGCGTCCGTTTCGTTCGTACGAAAACAGCGCGTTGAAAAGCGTCCGTTTCGTTCGTACGAAAACAGCGAGTTGAAAGGCGTCCGTTCTGTTCGTACGAAAACAGCGCGTTGAAAAGCGTCCGTTTCGTTCGTACGAAAACAGCGCGTTGAAAAGCGTCCGTTTCGTTCGTACGAAAACAGCGCGTTGAAAAGCGTCCGTTTCGTTTGTACGAAAACAGCGCGTTGAAAAGCGTCCGTTTTGTTCGTGCGAAAACAGCGCGTTGAAAGGCGTCCGTTTCGTTCGTACGAAAACAGCGCGTTGAAAGGCGTCCGTTTTGTTCGTGCGAAAACAGCGCGTTGAAAAGCGTCCGTTTCTTTTGTACGAAAACAGCGCGTTGAAAAGCGTCCGTTTTGTTCGTACGAAAACAGCGCGTTGAAAAGCGTCCGTTTTGTTCGTGCGAAAACAGCGCGTTGAAAAGCGTCCGTTTTGTTCGTACGAAAACAGCGCGTTGAAAAGCGTCCGTTTTGTTCGTGCGAAAACAGCGCGTTGAAAGGCGTCCGTTTGTTCGTACGAAAACAGCGCGTTGAAAAGCGTCCGTTTTGTTCCTACGAAAACAGCGCGTTGAAAAGCGTCCGTTTCGTTCGTGCGAAAACAGCGCGTTGAAAGGCGTCCGTTTTGTTCCTACGAAAACAGCGCGTTGAAAAGCGTCCGTTTTGTTCGTGCGAAAACAGCGCGTTGAAAGGCGTCCGTTTTGTTCGTGCGAAAACAGCGCGTTGAAAAGCGTCCGTTTTGTTCGTGCGAAAACAGCGCGTTCAAAAGCGTCCGTTTTGTTCGTGCGAAAACCGCGCGTTGAAAAGCGTCCGTTTTGTTCCTACGAAAACAGCGCGTTGAAAAGCGTCCGTTTTGTTCGTGCGAAAACAGCGCGTTCAAAAGCGTCCGTTTTGTTCGTGCGAAAACAGCGCGTTGAAAAGCGTCCGTTTCGTTCGTACGAAAACAGCGCGTTGAAAAGCGTCCGTTTTGTTCGTGCGAAAACCGCGCGTTGAAAAGCGTCCGTTTCGTTCGTACGAAAACAGCGCGTTGAAAAGAGTCCGTTTCGTTTGTACGAAAACAGCGCGTTGAAAAGCGTCCGTTTTGTTCGTGCGAAAACAGCGCGTTGAAAGGCGTCCGTTTTGTTCGTACGAAAACAGCGCGTTGAAAGGCGTCCGTTTTGTTCCTACGAAAACAGCGCGTTGAAAGGCGTCCGTTTCGTTCGTACGAAAACAGCGCGTTGAAAAGCGTCCGTTTCGTTTGTACGAAAACAGCGCGTTGAAAAGCGTCCGTTTTGTTCGTGCGAAAACAGCGCGTTCAAAAGCGTCCGTTTTGTTCGTGCGAAAACAGCGCGTTGAAAGGCGTCCGTTTCGTTCGTACGAAAACAGCGCGTTGAAAAGCGTCCGTTTCGTTCGTACGAAAACAGCGCGTTGAAAAGCGTCCGTTTCGTTCGTACGAAAACAGCGAGTTGAAAGGCGTCCGTTTTGTTCGTACGAAAACAGCGCGTTGAAAAGCGTCCGTTTTGTTCGTGCGAAAACAGCGCGTTGAAAGGCGTCCGTTTTGTTCGTACGAAAACAGCGCGTTGAAAGGCGTCCGTTTGTTCGTACGAAAACAGCGCGTTGAAAAGCGTCCGTTTTGTTCGTGCGAAAACAGCGCGTTCAAAAGCGTCCGTTTTGTTCGTGCGAAAACCGCGCGTTGAAAGGCGTCCGTTTCGTTCGTACGAAAACAGCGCGTTGAAAAGCGTCCGTTTCGTTCGTACGAAAACAGCGCGTTGAAAAGCGTCCGTTTCGTTCGTACGAAAACAGCGAGTTGAAAGGCGTCCGTTCTGTTCGTACGAAAACAGCGCGTTGAAAAGCGTCCGTTTCGTTCGTACGAAAACAGCGCGTTGAAAAGCGTCCGTTTCGTTCGTACGAAAACAGCGCGTTGAAAAGCGTCCGTTTCGTTTGTACGAAAACAGCGCGTTGAAAAGCGTCCGTTTTGTTCGTGCGAAAACAGCGCGTTGAAAGGCGTCCGTTTCGTTCGTACGAAAACAGCGCGTTGAAAAGCGTCCGTTTCGTTTGTACGAAAACAGCGCGTTGAAAAGCGTCCGTTTTGTTCGTACGAAAACAGCGCGTTGAAAAGCGTCCGTTTCGTTTGTACGAAAACAGCGCGTTGAAAAGCGTCCGTTTTGTTCGTGCGAAAACAGCGCGTTGAAAAGCGTCCGTTTCGTTCGTGCGAAAACAGCGCGTTGAAAAGCGTCCGTTTCGTTCGTGCGAAAACAGCGCGTTGAAAAGCGTCCGTTTCGTTCGTACGAAAACAGCGCGTTCAAAAGCGTCCGTTTTGTTCATGCGAAAACAGCGCGTTGAAAAGCGTCCGTTTTGTTCGTACGAAAACAGCGCGTTGAAAGGCGTCCGTTTCGTTCGTGCGAAAACAGCGCGTTGAAAAGCGTCCGTTTCGTTCGTACGAAAACAGCGCGTTGAAAAGCGTCCGTTTTGTTCGTACGAAAACAGCGCGTTGAAAGGCGTCCGTTTTGTTCGTGCGAAAACAGCGCGTTGAAAAGCGTCCGTTTCGTTCGTGCGAAAACAGCGCGTTGAAAAGCGTCCGTTTCGTTCGTGCGAAAACAGCGCGTTGAAAAGCGTCCGTTTTGTTCGTACGAAAACAGCGCGTTGAAAGGCGTCCGTTTTGTTCGTGCGAAAACAGCGCGTTGAAAAGCGTCCGTTTTGTTCGTACGAAAACAGCGCGTTGAAAGGCGTCCGTTTTGTTCGTACGAAAACAGCGCGTTGAAAGGCGTCCGTTTTGTTCGTGCGAAAACAGCGCGTTGAAAAGCGTCCGTTTTGTTCGTGCGAAAACAGCGCGTTCAAAAGCGTCCGTTTTGTTCGTGCGAAAACAGCGCGTTGAAAAGCGTCCGTTTCGTTCGTACGAAAACAGCGCGTTGAAAAGCGTCCGTTTTGTTCGTGCGAAAACCGCGCGTTGAAAAGCGTCCGTTTCGTTCGTACGAAAACAGCGCGTTGAAAAGCGTCCGTTTTGTTCGTGCGAAAACAGCGCGTTGAAAGGCGTCCGTTTTGTTCGTACGAAAATAGCGCGTTGAAAAGCGTCCGTTTTGTTCGTGCGAAAACAGCGCGTTGAAAGGCGTCCGTTTTGTTCGTACGAAAACAGCGCGTTGAAAGGCGTCCGTTTTGTTCCTACTAAAACAGCGCGTTGAAAGGCGTCCGTTTCGTTCGTACGAAAACAGCGCGTTGAAAAGCGTCCGTTTCGTTTGTACGAAAACAGCGCGTTGAAAAGCGTCCGTTTTGTTCGTGCGAAAACAGCGCGTTCAAAAGCGTCCGTTTTGTTCGTGCGAAAACCGCGCGTTGAAAGGCGTCCGTTTCGTTCGTACGAAAACAGCGCGTTGAAAAGCGTCCGTTTTGTTCGTGCGAAAACCGCGCGTTGAAAGGCGTCCGTTTCGTTCGTACGAAAACAGCGCGTTGAAAAGCGTCCGTTTCGTTCGTACGAAAACAGCGCGTTGAAAAGCGTCCGTTTCGTTCGTACGAAAACAGCGAGTTGAAAGGCGTCCGTTCTGTTCGTACGAAAACAGCGCGTTGAAAAGCGTCCGTTTCGTTCGTACGAAAACAGCGCGTTGAAAAGCGTCCGTTTCGTTCGTACGAAAACAGCGCGTTGAAAAGCGTCCGTTTCGTTTGTACGAAAACAGCGCGTTGAAAAGCGTCCGTTTTGTTCGTGCGAAAACAGCGCGTTGAAAGGCGTCCGTTTTGTTCGTACGAAAACAGCGCGTTGAAAGGCGTCCGTTTTGTTCGTGCGAAAACAGCGCGTTGAAAAGCGTCCGTTTTGTTCGTGCGAAAACAGCGCGTTGAAAGGCGTCCGTTTCGTTCGTACGAAAACAGCGCGTTGAAAAGCGTCCGTTTCGTTTGTACGAAAACAGCGCGTTGAAAAGCGTCCGTTTTGTTCGTGCGAAAACAGCGCGTTGAAAGGCGTCCGTTTTGTTCGTACGAAAACAGCGCGTTGAAAAGCGTCCGTTTCGTTCGTGCGAAAACAGCGCGTTGAAAGGCGTCCGTTTTGTTCCTACGAAAACAGCGCGTTCAAAAGCGTCCGTTTTGTTCGTGCGAAAACCGCACGTTGAAAAGCGTCCGTTTCGTTTGTACGAAAACAGCGCGTTGAAAAGCGTCCGTTTCGTTCGTACGAAAACAGCGCGTTGAAAGGCGTCCGTTTTGTGCGTGCGAAAACAGCGCGTTGAAAGGCGTCCGTTTTGTTCGTACGAAAACAGCGCGTTGAAAGGCGTCCGTTTTGTTCGTACGAAAACAGCGCGTTGAAAGGCGTCCGTTTTGTTCGTGCGAAAACAGCGCGTTGAAAAGCGTCCGTTTCGTTCGTGCGAAAACAGCGCGTTGAAAAGCGTCCGTTTTGTTCGTACGAAAACAGCGCGTTGAAAAGCGTCCGTTTCGTTCGTGCGAAAACAGCGCGTTGAAAAGCGTCCGTTTTGTTCGTACGAAAACAGCGCGTTGAAAAGCGTCCGTTTCGTTCGTGCGAAAACAGCGTGTTGAAATGAGTATTTACAACCCTCCCGCCAGGTACCCGAAGGCTCCCGGCGGGAGGGTCATATTTTCGAAACCCTCCCGCCGGGTTTTTTGCTCGAGGGAGCCCTGTTGGACCACGAGGGGACCCGTGTGGGCCCGAGGGAGGCCGTGTGGGGGAACGAGGGCGAAGCCCGAGCCCCACACGGCCTCCCGAGGGCCCACACGGGTCCCCGAGGGTCCAACAGGGCTCCCGAGAGCAAAAAACCCGGCGGGAGCGGTTTCGAAAAGGACCCTCACAACGGAGAGCCTAAGGGGTGGCTAGGGGGGTTGTAGGACGCTTTGTTTCACGCGGGAGGGTCAAAAAAACCCTCACCGACGCTACGTAGAGTGAGAAAAACCCAAAAAACCTGGCGGGAGGGTCCAAAAAGCTGGCGGGAGGGTCCCCAGACCTGGCGGGAGGGTCCCCAGACCTGGCGGGAGGGTCCCCAGACCTGGCGGGAGGGTCCACAGACCTGGCGGGAGGGTCCACAGACCTGGCGGGAGGGTCCCCAGACCTGGCGGGAGGGTCCCCAGACCTGGCGGGAGGGTCCCCAGACCTGGCGGGAGGGTCCACAGACCTGGCGGGAGGGTCCACAGACCTGGCGGGAGGGTCCCCAGACCTGGCGGGAGGGTCCCCAGACCTGGCGGGAGGGTCCCCAGACCTGGCGGGAGGGTCCCCAGACCTGGCGGGAGGGTCCACAGACCTGGCGGGAGGGTCCACAGACCTGGCGGGAGGGTCCCCAGACCTGGCGGGAGGGTCCCCAGACCTGGCGGGAGGGTCCCCAGACCTGGCGGGAGGGTCCCCAGACCTGGCGGGAGGGTCCCCAGACCTGGCGGGAGGGTCCCCAGACCTGGCGGGAGGGTCCCCAGACCTGGCGGGAGGGTCCCCAGACCTGGCGGGAGGGTCCACAGACCTGGCGGGAGGGTCCCCAGACCTGGCGGGAGGGTCCCCAGACCTGGCGGGAGGGTCCCCAGACCTGGCGGGAGGGTCCCCAGACCTGGCGGGAGGGTCCACAGACCTGGCGGGAGGGTCCAAAAGCTGGCGGGAGGGTCCGGACCCTCCCGCCAGGTTTACCCTCCCGCCGGGTGGGTTTGACCCTCCCGGCGGGCGTGTAAAGTAGCTGGCGGGAGGGTCTTTTTGACCCTCCCTAGGGAAACAAAGCGTCCGTTTCGTTCGTACGAAAACAGCGCGTTCAAAAGCGTCCGTTTTGTTCATGCGAAAACAGCGCGTTGAAAAGCGTCCGTTTTGTTCGTACGAAAACAGCGCGTTGAAAGGCGTCCGTTTTGTTCGTGCGAAAACAGCGCGTTGAAAAGCGTCCGTTTTGTTCGTACGAAAACAGCGCGTTGAAAAGCGTCCGTTTCGTTCGTACGAAAACAGCGCGTTGAAAAGCGTCCGTTTTGTTTGTACGAAAAGCGCGCGTTGAAAGGCGTCCGTTTTGTTAATGCGAAAACAGGGCGTTGAAAAGCGTCCGTTTTGTTCGTACGAAAACAGCGCGTTGAAAGGCGTCCGTTTTGTTCGTACGAAAACAGCGCGTTGAAAGGCGTCCGTTTCGTTCGCACGAAAACAGCGCGTTGAAAGGCGTCCGTTTCGGTCGTGCGAAAACAGCGCGTTGAAGGGCGTCCGTTTTGTTCGTGCGAAAACAGCGCGTTGAAAGGCGTCCGTTTCGTTCGTGCGAAAACAACGCGTTGAATGTTGCGTGCACGGAGGACCTCTTGCAGTATTGGAAGTCCGTCTGCAACAACGGGGCCTGTGTCGAGTTAGGTGGGCCCGGAAGAGCTTCGGCAGCAAGAGATTTTCCGGCCATGTGGGTGGACACTGCAGTGTGTCGCGTCTTCATTGATGCAGGTGCAGACATCGAGACAGAGACGAGAAGGGGAAGACGTTCGCCTCTGCACTTGGCTTCCTGTTCAGGAGCACTCGAAGTTGTGAAGATGTTGGTCAGAGCAGGTGCAGGAGTGACTGTCACGAAGGCGACCACTCGACCACGTGGTCGACCATGAAAATGACCTCCTCGACCATGGGGTCGACCATGAGGTCGACCACCGACGTTTTTTGGTGGTCATACTGGGACAAAACCGCCAGAAACTGCACCCACGAGGTGTTTTGAGGTCCTACAACGGTTTCCACGGCTATATGGGTGTCGACCACCCAAGATCGACCCAAAAAAAAATTTTGGCAAAGACAAAATCCGATTTTTAACCCAGGGGATTATCGTGCGGTTCGCATTTAGTTGAAATCAACTAAATCTTTTTTTGGGAGGGGGAAAAAAAAAAAAAAAGAGGGGATTTTTGGGCACTTTTGGGGACCCCTCGCCCGACCCCCAGATGACTGGAATGATGGAACCATAAAATTTTTCTGCTCGCTGCGTACCGTACCCCTTATTTTTTTTGCCTGCGGCGCCATTTTCCTTTTTTGCTCGGCAACGAACCCTTTTTTGCTCCGCAAAAAAGGGTTCGTTGAGTGACTGTGTGGTGTAAACCAGCATTTTTACACCGTACCCTATTTTTTTTCGCCTGCGGCGCCATTTTTTTCTTCTTTTTTCATACGGCTAAAGAATCGCAGGGTGGCGTTCGCGAAGTTTGACGAATACAAGCGCGTGCAAAAAGTAGTTATGCAGGGGAGAAAGAATGGAAACCACCAACCCTGAACAGTACTTGACCTGCCTTTCCCGGGGGGAAATTTTTTTTTTTATCAACTAAATCTGAGAAAATTGCGAATTTGACGATAATGGGCTGTTTTAACCTGAAAAAAAAAAAAAAAAAGTGTTTTTTTTTTCACCACGGTACCATAAAGATCTTAAGGAAGATATTTGTGTTTTTTCAGGATTCCTGGAAATCCTGACACTTGTGTTTTTTTTTCCCAGGATTTTTCAAGATCCTGACAATTTGTGTTTTTTTTTTTTTTCTTCTTGTTTTTTTTCGACAGGCCCCAGCCTAACCATAGTTCCAAGAATGGAGTGGGAAGGTAATGAAGGCGCAGGAGACGTAGTAGGTGGGAATGAAACGAGCTTTTTTCACATTATTTTATTATTCCCCACAATATTGTAGGGGAGGAATATCTGTACTGTGTACTGTGTACTGTGTACTGTGTACTGTGTACTGTGTACTGTGTACTGTGTACTGTGTACTGTGTACTGTGTACTGTGTACTGTGTACTGTGTACTGTGTACTGTGTACTGTGTACTGTGTACTGTGTACTGTGTACTGTGTACTGTGTACTGTGTACTGTGTACTGTGTACTGTGTACTGTGTACTGTGTACTGTGTACTGTGTACTGTGTACTGTGTACTGTGTACTGTGTACTGTGTACTGTGCGGAAATTGACCAAAAACGAGAACTTGTCCATTTCGTCAAATTGACCCCACCACTGGCCGGGCGGATTCCGAAAATGCAAATGCCGGTGTTAAAAAGCAGCGGAAACGGTACATCCTACCCCATTCTAAGCAAGAGAGAAAAAAACACAAAAAAAAAAAAACACACAAATTGTCAGGATCTTGATCAGGAAGAAGAAGATTTGAGTCCGTGAAAAAAAAAAAATCTTCTTTAAGACCTTTCTGGTACCGTGATTTCACAAAAAAAAAATTTTTTTTTTTTTCGTGGTCGACCACGTGGTCGAGTGGTCGCCTTGCTGTCACAGACTGGCTTGGATGCACGTGTCTTATCTTTGCGGCGCGTAAAGGACACACCGAGACTGTGCGCTATCTTGTGTGCTTGCCGGAGGTGGATGTGAATCACTGCGACAGCGACAACGAGACTGCGTTGCACTGTGCGGTGAAGCAAGGACATCCAGACATGGTGCAGGTGTTGATTGATGCAGGTTCAGACGTCGACACAAAGGACGGAGACGGAGCTTCGCCTCTGCACTTTGCCAGCGAAAGAGGGTCACTCGAAGTTGTGAAGATGTTGGTCAGAGCTGGTGCAGGAGTGAATGTCACAGACGGCAATGGAAACACGTGTCTTACCCTTGCAGCGATTTATGGACACACCGAGACTGTGCGCTATCTTGTGGGCTTGCCGGAGGTGGATGTGAATTACTGCGACAGCGACAACGAGACTGCGTTGCACTGGGCAAGGGCTGAAGGTCATCCAGACGTGGTGCAGGTGTTGATTGATGCAGGTGACGTCAGGTACACAAACAACAACGACGGACGTTCTCCTTGAGCTGAAGCATAGTTCTTGGAGTAGCAAAGCTACCTCGCGCCTTCCGCCCCCAGCTGCGTGTCGTGATGAGACGGATGAGACGGTTTTCAAGGGAGGGTCAACATTTTCTGGGGATCCCTTGAACAGTGAAGGGATAACTTGAACCTTTGGCGGGAGCGTTCGGAAAGCTAGTGGGAGGGTTACAATGACTGCAGCTTATGCATATGTTTCTGCTCGTGGAGAATACGTTGTCCCCCTCTTCTTTAATATTTTTCTTTCTTATGTTTCCCACCCTGCACACCCCATCAAACAGACATATATTTATACACACGTGGCCCGATGTCTGCGTTCGAATGGGTCTTCCATCCGGCCGCTGTGGCTATAGGAGTGACATTTTCTATGGTTGGAGCTTCAGTTGCTATTCACCAGATTTATCAGCATCTCTCGAGGTGGACGCATGCACACCTGCAGAAGTATATCACGCGGATCTTGCTGATGGTGCCAATATATGCAGTGAGCAGCAGCATTTCTTTGTTGGCAGGGGACCCGTGGGGGGCGTACTTAGATGTTCTCCGTGATGGCTACGAGGGCTACGTGTTGTACCAGTTTATGGCGCTGCTCATTGGCCTTTGTGGTGGCGAGCAGGAGTTGAACATGATTTTGTCTACGGCTGACCGTCCACGCAAGAAGCAGCCACACAGCAAGGTGAACCGCCACTTCATCAATATGTGTAGGCAGCGCGTACTGCAGTACGCCTTCGTGAAGCCGATCCTGGCGCTGTCGACAGTCTTCTTCATGGCCATCGACGTCTACAATGAGAACGACTACAGCCCCGCAGGTGTGTACCTCTACATCATCCTCATCTACAACCTGTCGCTCACCATTTCGCTCTACTATCTGCTTCTCTTCGGATGGGAGCTGAGTGAGGAGTTCCGCTACTTCTCGCCAACGTCGAAGTTTTTGTGCATCAAATCAGTCATCTTTTTTGCGTTCTGGCAGACCCTCGCAATCTCGTTCATGTCAAAGACAGGGCTTCTTGGTGAAGAGGATGGTGATGGACACACTGCAGATACGACGGCGAAGAAGCTCAATAACTTTTTGATTTGCTGTGAGATGCTTGGGATTGCTGTTCTGCATCACCGTGCGTTTTCGTACAAGAAGATGAAGCAGGAGGTAGAGGACTCGCCGTACTTTGTGTATCATGCACCGAAGCTGCCGCCGGATGTGGCGGCAGAGGGGCGGAAGCGTATTGTGACGCATTTGAAGTCTGTTTTGAATGTGTCGGATATTGTGCAGGACAGCCAGCTTGCGTTAAAGGGAACCAAGGGAGCGCTGTTGGACCACGCAGCGGGGGAGGGTGAGGAGGAGATGGGTGAGCATGCGCACCCCGCTCTGCAGCCAGAGCTGGTTCTGCGCCCCATGGATGATGACTACATCTCGGACGGCTTGGACATGCATGAAGACGACGTGCAGGCACACATCCCCAAGATGGACGGCAGCACCGGAGTTGGTGTCCCGCACGTCATGCTCGCCATAACTGACGATAGCCACCCACAGAGCACTGATCTCACAGCAGATGCCCTTGTTGCGCATGGTGTAAGTGCAAACGATACCCAACCCACTGCCACTGATGTCCTGTCTGACTGTTCCGACGAGCTTCGCCATCCAAAAGGAAAGTGGAAAGGGTCCCATTGAGTTCAGATTGAGGGGTTATATGAAACGTTGGATGTTATGTGTGTTTTGGTTTATTGTCTCCGGGTTGTGGCAAATACCGTGTTTCGAAAAAATATGGACCAGAAAAATAGGTCCACAAGTAATACATTTTTCTCTTTATACATGGTGGCAGTAGTAGTTGCCACAGTGCGATTTCTCCCTCCTCTCTTTTTCTGTCTCTTTTCCTCGTTTTAAAGCACTCACTTCACCTCCTCGAGATACTCCCCCTAAAATTATTTTGGGACCTAATTTTTTTTTTTCGTTCAGCACGGGGGAGGGGGGGAAAAATGATTCGAAAGCATTCCACCAGGTTATCCACTTGTTGTATGTTGCAAACAAACCCGCAAAAAAAAAAGTGGAGCTTTGTATAGTGAGGCTTCACTAATACAACAATTTAACAACAGAAAAAAAATGTTAATTTTTTGATGTTCTACCTTCTTCTGCAATAAAAATCATCACTAGCCCTTTTCCTGTTTTTTTGTGTGCAAAACCCCCCTGTCCCATCCCCTTGTCTTGATAGGCGACTTTCTTTTTTCTCTCGTTATCATACTAACAAAATAGATTACTCACAACTGCTGACCCCTTCTTGATAGTCGTAGTTTTTAGTGTACTTGTCATCGATGTCTCCTCACCGTGTAGTTGCGGTTAGTTGCAGCGGTTCGCTGCTGCGTTCAGAATGAAATTTGCACTGCGATAGCACTACCGTCATCGAGCAGCTCCGCTCTTACTCATCCCTTCAGCACCGTCGAATGGTTTCTGTGCTCTGCCGTCTGATGGGTGGTTCCTGTTCTCTTGTGTTCTATTGTGAATACGTAGAAATGCAAAAAAAAGTGGCCGAATTTCACTGCCTCAATTGTTCAACCTACAGCTCACACATACACGAACATAAAACTATGGGATTCAGCTGCCCTGATTGCGGGACACACATGGAGGGATCCGACTGCGCACACTCCCTGTCGCGCCAGAAGGGTTTGAGGAAGAAAGCTGGTTGCACTGCCTTGTGCCAGTGCGGTTACCCAGTGAATGCCAAGCAAGTGAGGAAGAACCTCTTCTCTGGTTTGGTGACCAAGGACAAAAATTCCAGTGCCTGTGGATATGTGTATTGCGAAACAGGTGGAGGAGAAGGACATGTGTATTACGGAACATTCAAGAATTGCCAGGCAGGCAATAATCTACCCGCAGGCGGGTTGAGCACATGCAGCGTTTTCGAAGTATATTCGGGCACGAGGTGAACACAAACAAACACAGCAATGTTTCCCCCTCATGCAATTTTTTGCAGAGGGTAATCTGCTTCCAACCCAATCCACAGAATTTTGTTTTTATTTCACCCCTCACACCTTGCTGTTTTAGCCGTGCTACACATTTCGTCTATTACTTAAACCACCTCACACGAAGTGTGATTAGAAACCGGCAAAGAAGAGCCACGTTGAGATTACCTCGATTCCACTATTTCTTTTGATTCTTTTTGGACCGCTTGCGCCAAACAGAATTTGCCATTTCTTTGGCTGCGTTCAACAAAAATTGTGCTTTTGTCTTTGTGGGAGTTTTCATGTAATCAGTTGGCAACTTAGTGGCCGATTCTTTCATGCAAATCATCCCAACGTTTTAGCATCCACTAACCTCGACCAAGGTTGGTGTTCTACGGGTTTTGCTCACCTAATTTTTCATGTGTCTACGTCTGCAAGGGCGTTTGCATTTTCAATTTTATTTTTATTTCTCGCGAAACGCCTGTTTCATTTTTAATGAGAGAATGAAATCTAGTGTGTCAATTCTAGTTGAGGCCTACAAGGCTGTTTCTTTCCAACGTATTTGTTTGATGTACCCCTCCACACGAGGACATGATTTTTATCTTTTCTTTTTTTGTTCCTCTGTTTTTGAATACAAAATATTTTCTGAGGCGGAGACCCCCCACCCCAACCCTACATCCATTTGAGAAATGTAAGGCAAATGCCCTCACGAATGCTACGTGGTAGTATTCTGCTGCGCATTGTTGTACAACATCTCATCCCGCATTTTAATACGAATCCCATTTCCTTTGCACAATATTATCATTCAATCCGCCAAAGTTCTCCCGCACAACGAACATCCCCGCACAACAGGTGTAAGGTAATTAGACATGTATAGGTTGTTCTGCCTATTTGCTGTTGTGCAGACAGTGTCCGGAAGTCCTATTGAAGAGCTCTTCGTCCGCATACTCGGGAAGCATGCCGATAAATTTGCCCCTGACGTGCTAGAGTCTTCCGGTAGCGACGCATTCACGATAGTGGCCAAGCTCGACACACAAGGCAGGCAGATCATCAGAGGTAACACACCTGGCAGCGTCGCGTCGGGGCTTGGGTTCTTTTTGAATAATGTGACACACATGCAGGTTCGTACTTGGTCGGGTAACAACGCGAACTTTCCCGAAACGTTCCCAACCGTTTCCGAAGACATCCACATCTCACGTACACACAAATGGGGTTACTATTTGAACGTCTGCACTTTCAGCTACACAATGGTTTGGTGGGACTGGGCGCGATGGGAAGAGGAGATTGATTGGATGGCGCTTTCAGGCATCAACCTACCACTTGCGTTTGTCGGGCAGGAGTACGTGTGGGAGAAGACGTTTCAGGAGTTTGGACTCAGCTCTGCAGAGATTGCGACGTTCTTCTCGGGCCCCGCGTTCGCAGCATGGAATCGCATGGGGAACATGGAGGGCTGGGGTGGGCTGCTGCCGGTTGAGTTTATCAATGGACAGAAAGACCTGCAGGTGAAGATCCTTCAAAGAATGGAGGACCTCAAAATGACTCCGGTCCTGCCTGCGTTTGCTGGGCACGTCCCAAATGCGTTCTTGACAAAGCTTCCCAACGCATCGTACGTCAAGTCACCGGACTGGGGACACTTCGGTCCCCCAAATGGCTCCGTGCTCTCTATTGAGCCTACAGACCCACTCTACATCGAAGTGGGCAAAACATTCATTGAGCAGTACCGCAGTGTCTTCAACACCACAAGCGTATACTTCAACGGCGACCAATACAACGAACTCACACCGCAAAGCGGGAACACTTCGTACCTGACTGCCTCGTCCAAGGCAATGTACTCCTCCCTCACTGCTGCAGAGCCCAACGCAGTGTGGGTGATGCAGGGATGGCTCTTTGTGAGTGAAAACTTCTGGACAGTTGAGCGTGCACAGGCCTATCTTGCAGGTGTCCCTGACGACCACTCACTTGTGTTGGACCTCGAATCTATGGGCAGAGCACAGTACTCACGTCTTGACTCCTTTTGGGGGAAGCCGTACATCTTCAGCCTCCTGCATGGCTTTGGTGGGAGAGATGGGATGGGGGGCGCCCTTGACCTTGCCAATACAAAGCCTCACGCTGCAGATGTGCAGAACACGTCTGTATCCGGCTTTGGGCTGACGATGGAAGGCACCCGCCAGAATTATGTGATCTATGAACTCATGTTGCAGAACATGTGGCGCACAACACCTCATGCCAACATGACCGAGTGGCTGTACGACTACTCACACCGCCGCTACGGCGCTCGCCACGCGCAAACGATGCGTGCATGGGACCTGCTCCACAGAAGTGTGTACACACAGAGTGGTGTGGTGCGCGATATCATCACCATCACGCCAGAGCTCGACATGACGAAGGCGAAGTGGGGGCCCACGGCGTTCAGTTACAACAGCTCATTGGTGGAAGAGGCGATGGTTGCTATGCTGCTGGCAAACGACACCTTCGCGGCGCAAGAGACGTACATGAATGACCTTGTGGATGTGGCACGCCAGGCTATGTCCGATAAGTTCATGAGCCTCAGTCAGAGCCACACTGCTGCATACCACGCAAAGAACGCGACAGCGTTGGATGAGATAGCTGCCACCATGCTGGAGATGATCGCGGACCAGGACACGTTGCTGCTTTCGTCGAAGTTCTTCCTTCTTGGCACGTGGCTGAGCAATGCACGCAGTTGGGGAGGCGACAACGTGACACAGCAGAACCTGTACGAATGGAATGCACGCAACCAGATCACCATGTGGGGACCTGTGGGGAACGTCCTTGACTACGCTGGGAAGGAGTGGGGTGGTCTTGTGAAGGGGTTCTACCAGCCACGGTGGGCGTTGTACTTCAAGCAGATGTCCACAGGGGTGGCCGCAGGTGACTTCAATCAAACAAAGTTCAATGCCGACTGTCTGGCCCTGGACAAGACATGGCAACACAAAACCGACCCGTTTCCTACCTCACCGAGTGGGAAAACCCCTGTTCTTGTTCGTGGTCTGATTGACAAATATTTTTCTCATTTGATGTGATGAATGGCCC
Organism: Rhynchopus sp. YZ270_cl-10; assembly: GCA_964035575.1. Classification (NCBI taxonomy): domain Eukaryota; phylum Euglenozoa; class Diplonemea; order Diplonemida; family Diplonemidae; genus Rhynchopus; species Rhynchopus sp. YZ270_cl-10. The sequence continues at coordinate 749,689 of OZ037885.1, forward strand.
TTAGCTGGCAACCATAACAGTGCATTTTGACCACTACACGAGGATGCTGGCTACATCAGAGGAAATAAGAAAAAATAAAAATAAAACGTTTTATTGTGATAAATAGTGAGTGGAATGTTAAAACGTGTCATAAACCCCTTTTCAAAAGCAGTGGCAGGAGTTCTTAACTCAACAAAAAACCTTTTTTGATGTTACGATACAATCTGTTGCAAGATTCACCGACTGAGCGACTCTTTATTTATCGTTACAAGATAATGCAGCACGTAAGAACCTCAATCACCTGTTCCACGTGTCTCTTTATCCTGCATTCACCGTCTAACACCATGCCAAGATATCGCAGGTGACACCTCCTCCTCAAGTGGAGTTTTTTTTTTTTTTTTTTTTTTTTTTTTTGGATCAAAATCTTCAAATTTTAGGGGGGTGGAGAACCCTGCACTGTTACAACGTATTTTCCTTCCTTCCCAACGTCTCGTATTCACCAGTTTACAAAAAAATGTTACTATCACATTTTCAATTCCTCCCGCCCTCTTTTGGTGCGGACCAAGCACGCTAACAGCGTTGACTTCTTCCACCTTTTTTTTTTTTTTTGAATTCTTACATGACTTCATAAATATATTCAATATTTTTTTTCACGTTTTTTTCAATATCAATATATTGATCAATATCACGTAGGAAATTTTCAATATATTGACACTTTTACCGTGTAAATTTCCCATTCAATATTTGCAAATATTGATCAATATATTGATCAATATATTGACACTTTCCTTCACACAATGGTCTTGCGCCCCTTGGAAACTGGGTCTGCATCTTCCAACCTCACACAACTCGTGCACCACACATAAAAACGTGCCCGAGTTGAGGCACAAAAAAATTGCCCCAATTTCCAGGACTGGTAATTGAACTTCGGACCAAAAAATGCAAAAAAATATGGCGACTTGTGTGATACCAACTATGACAAAAGGGAAGACACCCTTCTTCAGAAGCCAGGTAGAGAATGCTGTTCCCCACCCCCTCTCACTGTCCGCGTAGCCCCCACTAAGGAGCCATCTGATGCCACAAGGCAAGTCGCTCCCCCGCGATGGCATTGAATGGCACGTGCGTGTTTACGTTAACTGAGCCATGATTGCCCTTAGAGTCCCACGGTAACACGTGCAAAATCATAGAGTTTTTTTGGCTGTTAAAAAGGCTGGGGTATAAAGAGGTCGCGTGATTCGTCGAGCGGTTGTGAACCGCCTCCGTTCTCTTACGGTACGGAACACCCACCTCCTACCCTTTGCATGAGCTCGACTGCGTTTTAGCACGTTTCAACTACTCTTTTTTCTCGTTCTGTACCCAGAACAACCTCCTCTCCAAGCAGCAAACCCCACCCCTGACCAGGGGAAGCCTCCTGTGCCCATAAGCGGAACTATTTACTCACTGATCCTCTCATAAAAAAAAAGACGTGTGGATGGATGGATTTTTCAAATGTATGTTCGCAACTCTCATAAAAAAGTAGCGCACCGTGCGCCTGCGGCGCGGACAAAATTTGGTTTTGCGAATCCTAAATATTTTTTGCTAGCTCGTGTGGATGAGCGAGAACGAAACCAAATCGATCGCAACGCCTCGTACACTAGCTAAAACACCTGAATGGTCACAGAACACAACGCAGTGCATGGTTTTGTGGGTTGTTTTTGCCCACAGAAGTACCCCTGTGCGGCCTAGACCTGGTTCTAGCACCCCAGAATCGCGTTTCCCAGTCCATATAGCCGGGTATGGGCCCAAAAAACCACCCAAAAAGGCGAAAATCCCGGTTTTTGGTGAAAAACGCCTGTTTTGCCCATAGGGTACTTAAGGAACGCACGTTTCTAAAGCATTTCCCACGTAAACTCGCGACACGAAAATAGGAATTAAAAACAAATCTCTCACAGATCTGATTTGGTGATTCGCATTTTTGAGGCCCAATCTTTCCAACGCCGAAAAAATCTTACACTTTGGTGCATTTTCGGGTGGGTGCACCAGGAGGGTACTGGGAGGGCAGCAACCTTAAAAACCTAAACACAAGTGTTTAGGAATTACGAGCGATAGCCCGCAGCTCTACCCTATCCATGATATAGTTTAGCTGTAACAGTGTGCGATTTATGGCACAATCTTTGAAATGTTGCGCACATGGCTTCAACAGAAAAGTTTGACCCTTTGCTCCACTCTGTGGCTGGAGGGGTATTCCCAGTCCTAGGGGGGACTGGGAATACCCCTCCATCCATGCCCCACCCTCCCGCGCCCGGGTCCCTGACCCGCTTTCAGGCGTTTTCACAGCGTTTTCGACATATTGTGCCCAGTCCCACTGAGAATAACCGGGTCCCGGGTCCCCAAGTCTTATTCTCAGCTATGGCCTCCCGTCAAGGAAAAAGCAGGCACTGCAACGTCAATATTCAATAATATGATCAATATTTCAATATTATTGAAATATTGACAGTTTTCAGTCAATATTATTGACACTTTCAATATTCAATCAATAATATTCATCACCAAATCAATATATTGACGATATTCAATATATTTATGAAGCCATGTTCTTAAGCCTCTCTGGAGGGGGTGGACCTATATCCCACCGCGTTTTGTTTTCCCCCCCCCCCTCTTTCGTCACGTTTTTTAAATTGATTGATAACTGCTATTATGCAACGGCCACCCCAGGTATACATCTGTTGCTTCTATCCGTTTCCCCCCCATTTGTTCGCTTCATCTTGCAAAATTAGGGGGGTATAGTAGTGTTTCTTCTAGTCTTTTTTTGTTAGGGTAGCACAATTTTTTCTTGGCGTTTTTTTTGCAACCTCAAAAAAGTGTGCGCGCGCAGCAAAAAAAAATCAACGTGCAAAATTTTTTTTTCTTCTGTCACGTCATGAAATGAAAGAGGAAATAAAAAGCATTTTTGAACATCTCTCCATCTCTCTTCAGACTCCAGAGCAAAACAGATAACCAACCATTTTTTTCCCCCTCTTTTTTTGTGCCCTCTTACATTCCCTAACCTCAACTCACCCCTCAGAAACCCCTCTACAACTTGATTCTTTATCTATGATCCGGACATAATTATTTTTTTCTCCTCTTTTCAGTAATGGAGGAAGGCAAGCGTGGGAGTGCAGTGCAACGGTCGGTTTCGCGTCAGGCGAAGCATAGCACCCCGCAGGAGAGGGAGTTTGGGTTTGAGGAGCACCGCCAGCACCCTGCGCAGATGGCGTTGCCACAACGGGGGGCAGCGCAACGGTCATCATCTCGGCAAGGGGGGCACGCAAAGAGGGACGTATTGTACACGACAAAAGCTAAAGCGGGGGACACAATCACCTCGGAAGACTGCATCTTCATTGCAGCCTCCTTCTGCGGGATCGTCTGTGCATGGTGCCAACCTCAGGACCTTCTCGACCTCTGCGGTGGCATACACGAAGAACACCCCCTACCTCCTAACACCTCTGCAAGCATGGGGCATCCGTCATAGTGGAAAGGGGTTGTGGTTGTAGAACAGCATTTGTGGTTTTGTCACAAAAAAAAAAAAAAAAAAACATAAATCTGTAGGATGGGGGGCGGGGGGAAAGGGTTTGAAGTGGTGGTACTTTGGTGTGGTCTAAAAAAAATGTGTGAAGGAATAAAGGGAAAGTGGAGCCTAGGTAAATGGTAACTCTCCCGTACTCTCCGCATCGGATAGCCGTACGAAGACAAAAATAAAAAAAAACGCAGCGATGTGTGTGTGGTGTGGCTGAATGGGGTGGGTGCACAAAGTACGCAAGATGGCACAACCAGAAATTAAATGAACGAAAAATGCAAAGAAAAAAAAAACATTTTAGTGGGTCCATAGGGGGGGTTTGTTTGTACCACACCACGATTTTGGTTGGTATTCTGTTTCATTAACTTCTCTACCCTTCGACCACACTACCACTTTCATCCAGAAAAGCATTACAACATGAAAGGGATGATGCGACTGTCATTGGCGGCGGTGTTGTGCCGGGTTGCGTTTGGTGTGTGCATTGCGAGCCCTGCTGAGGTCGTGATCTGCATCGACCAATTCGGCGCAGTGGAGAACGCTACAGTACACGGCACTGCTGTCAAACTAACTCTGGCTACCACTATGTCCGACTGCACTGTCGACTCTGGAGTGATCGAACGCATCAGCACCGGGGCCCGCATTGAGAACACCCTCCACTGTCCCCTTGGACCTGCAACACGCACCACCACCTTTTCCTTTGGGAGCAGAGGGTCTGCATTTGATATTGCCATCTCCATCACCTCCAACAATGCCATCTGGGGCCCGAACAGCACCGACACCACCATGACCATCCACGGTCTCCCCATCTCTAACAATGTAGTGTGGCTCCCCTATGCCTCCTCCATCGATGGACAAACCTCTGCAGCCTGGCCGAACAGCGTGCTGGAACCGTTCTCCCCGCTCAAACGGCCGATGGGGTTGACATACGGCGTGCCGCCTGTGGTTCCTGGTGAGACGAAGGGGGAGGGGGTGGAGGTAGGGGTACTTCCTGTGCCTGTGGTGACTGCGGTGGTGGGGGAATGTAGTATTAGTTTGTGTGCTTCAACGGAGCATAAATCTGTGGGGATGAATGTGTTCGTTGAGGGTGAAGGTGATGGTGAAGGTGAAGGTGAAGGTGAGAGTGAGGGTGTCTTAACTGTACGGTACCAACAGACCCACCGCATCCTCCCGCAGCAGTGGACCTACCATCTGCACGTAGGAGACCGCCACCGTGATGGCTTTGCATGGTACATTGCACGCTACAAAGAGTTCTTCGATCCACCAAATGCAAACACCTTCTCTGGAACAGTCCAATACATGGACTATCGCGGGCAGGATCCTTACAAAGGTTTTCTCAAAGAAATGGGTGCAGGGGTGTACTGGGATGCGACATTCCCTTTCCCCTTCTGGGGTCTCTTCGTGGGGGGGAGGGATGCGCCTGATGGCACTGTGGAGGAAGTGGATGAGTACGACCTGTGTCTCAGTGTTGGGCACGGCGACGATGGGTCAGGGATATGGCATCCAGAGAAGCACCTCTCCCCACCGAAGGGCACGCCGCTGGACGGTCCGTGGAAGGACTGTGGCATCGGGAGCTGCGAGAGGGTTTCATACAGCACCGTGGCGGGGTGGTACGACGATGCACGGTCGCAAGGGTTAACCCCACTTTCGTACATGAATTTAAATGATTGGGGATATTCCGTGGATCTCGCGTTCAATGCGTCGAGCTGTCCTCGCGAAAACATTACCGCATATTGCATGGCAAACCGGCTGTACCAGGCATTCTCCGATGCTGAGTCGCATGTCACACCCAGGACGAGCACCTGCAACTGTTGGGATGGCCCTGTGTGGAATGGCATCTGTGGCACCGATGGCATTGCGCCAGGCAACCGCCTGCTGGATCCAGGTGTCTCGGAGAGGTACCGTGCGTACATTCTCTCGATGATGCGTATTATGCTTCAACGCACGAGGTCAGGTGGCATCTGCATTGACCGTTCCGACCACTCCGCACAGATGTGGCCCACCGCAGCAGGGCAGGCCAACCCCGACGGCATCAGCTGGTACAACAGCTCTGCAGGGCGCTCCTTCCTGTGGGGCTACGTACAGACCACAAAGGAGCTCTCCGCCATGGCAGCAGAGTACAACGCGAGTGTGTTCAACAGCCCGACCAACAAGCGGATCGACCAGCTGCGCTACATCGATGGCTTTTATGATGAGTTTGGCGACAACGCTGTTCAGGCTGTTGCGGGGGCGTACATCGGTGTCCACAAGGTTGTTGCATCCTGGGACCATGGTCTGGACGAAGTACCTCACATTGGAAACACCTCACGCGACGCTTATCTGCAGTTTCGGCTCTTTCTGGGTGTGCTGCCTACGTTTCCCAGCGATGATGCCGACCACTCCCTCACAGTCGGTGAGGTAGGGGGGATACGCACACAACGCATGCACCCTGGTTGGAGTGCTGCGCAGATTCTTGCACTGTACAGAGACTATGCTGCCATGTTTCTTCTCTTCAAACAGAAACGCATGCTGCTCGACCACTACCCCTCTGTCAATGGAACACACCTCTGGGTGAACGTCTTCAACACAAGCTCCGGCATCGTTGTGCCCATCACAGGTGGCACGTCGTACGACACCATGCCCGCATCAACACTGCTCACAATGGACCCCCCGCTCTCACCCCTCTCTGCTGAGCTCTTCCACCCAGGGGCAGGTGGCGGTGTCCCCTTCGCACTTCCGCAGAACGCATCTGGTCCGTACACAGTGCCGCTCCTTAGGGGCTGTGCGGTGCTGAGGTTTAGGTTCTGAAGTGTTGTTCTGAGGGGGAAAGAGAGGCTGGTATTCATACAAAAAATGGCAGCGGTTTTTGAGCGGGATGAGAAGAAGAATGCAGTCCTGTGGTTTTGATGATATTTTTTTATTGTTCCGACTTTCGTGCTTGAGTGCTCTCTTACCCCGCATCTCTGCACTGTATACTCCCCTCTTCCCCCCTGGGTACAGGACACGGTGCGTTTACACGAGGATGGGAGTGGCTGGGGCGGCACCCCTACCACACCGCCTTTTTCCCTAACGGGACGAAGCGGCTGGCAGCACTGATCCCCTTCACACCACCCTCCCTTTGCCGTGCTTCACACTTTACTTATTACCCAAATGGCCCCATCCTGTCCCCATTTTCTTCAAAATAGAAGCGTTCCAGAATATTTCATATATCAGCCATTCCATGAAAATCCGTATACTTTTGCAAAAAAGTCACTCAGAGAACCCAGATGCAAATTTTTTATCGTGCGACCCCGCATTTGATTCATTTTGACTCCCCGGATCTGAGAATATTTTTTTCAAAAAAAAATATAAAAAAATACCATCCGAGGATGTGTGGGAGAGCTTTGGGGTCCGGCTCTCCCAGTGATCTCAACAATTTCGCAGTCACAAAAACCCCCCAAAACCCCGCTAGTCTGAATTTCCGAGCTCGGCGCTTTTCATTAAAAAAAAAATCGAGAAGATTAGTGGAGTAGAAGTTGTCTACTTTTTTTACCATGGGTAATTTTGCACTATAGCTATAAATAGCAGGGTAAATTACCTTGGAAAATGGGGTGTTCGCCGCTAGTATACGGTAGTACCCTGGTCGCCTTCTGCGTCTACCCGTTGGTCGTACGACCCCGGAATTGCAAGATATTGCAATGCATCTTTCAAACGCGTGCTTGGGCAATTTATTTTTTGACGAAAGCGTGGCCTTAAAATATAGAGGAATTCCTCTGTAAAAGGGGCACCATAAGGCACTTCCTAGTAGGGACCTTCCGCCTAAGAACTGCCCAAAAAATAATAGACATCAACAGATGCATAAAAAAAATCGTCCGACCCCGGAATTGAAAGATTTCGTACCCGATCTTCCAAAAAAAGAGAAAAAAATATTTTTTTTGGGACCTGGGGCCCTGCTAAAATTATGTGGCCACGGACGACATCGTTTCCGGAAATATAAAGTATTTTTTTGTTGTCGAAAATGCACTAGTCTGCATATCCGAGCTCGGCGCTTTCAAATAAAAAAAAAATCGATAAGATTAGTGGAGTAGAAGTTGTCTACTATTTTTACCAATAACAGGGGTTTTGTATACGGTTTTTCATGGAATGGCTGATATGTGTGTGCACATGAGGTGCATTCATCTTTCAAGGTTGCAGTGCCTGCGTCCAGAGGCATCTTCCAACTTTACATTTTCTTTCAATATTTTTCTTCTTTTTTATCCATTCTCCTTACTCTACCCAGGACACAGCCAGGCACACGTGTGCCACGTGGAGAACATATGGCGGACATACAAGGGACACGCGCACTGCAGGGGAGGATCCAGCAGTTGAACAGCGATGCAGGGTTGTTGTTTGGGAACAGGAATGTGCGGCCGCGGGCAACGCTTGCGGCGCAGAAGGAGAAGATCCAGGAGATGGAGAAGGTAGCGATGTTGCGGGTGGGTGGTACTGTTGTGCCTGTGCCAGGGGACGCTGCACACAAGCGTGCGACGGAGCAGGCTCGTGAGGCAGTCGTGTCGCGTGGTCTCGTGGAAGTGTCGCCTGCAGACCACCCACGCAAGCTCAACCCTGACGCAGACCTGGACCACGAACTCTACCACAGACACGCAGAGCGTCTTGCGAACTGGCTTGAGCGTGCAAAGCACAGCACCGTGTCGCGTGGGCAGCAGCTGCACGGACGACACCTCGTCCGCAACGCACGTAGCTACAACGCTTCGCTTGTCGAGTCCGCCGGTGTCGTGCGTCCGCCCGCGCTGGACAACTACACACACCCCGCGCCCAGCTACGGACAGACGCACACCGCAGTGACGCAGGCGCACGCAGCCCTGCCCCTCGACGCAAGGGCACCGCAGTACTCACGCATCGTGAAGACCCTGAATGACGACGACGTGAAGACCAGTGTACTGCAGATCAAGCAGCTGAGCCAGCTGTCGAGCTCTGGTGCGGGTGGGCCGCGTGCGGCGCATCTGCGTCGCACGGCGGAGGGGCTGTGGGATGCGGTGGAGAGCCTTGTGCAGGCAACGACGTCTCCATGCGAGGCAGCCCTGCCCAGGGAGCTGGCGCGTGTGTCTGCCTGCAGGGAGCTGCTTGAGGCAGACTTTGCGACGTACCTCCGCAGGGAGTATGGGCACTCGCAGTCGGTTGGGACACGCCAGCTGGCGGAGCAGCACGCACGCATCCACTTCGTCTCTGCTGGCGGCGACATGGACAGGTGGGCCGTCGCGTACCTCTGCCTCCGTGCAGGCGACGTGCAGGCCTTCTGCGAGACTGCACGCGCCCAGCTCGGCGACAACACCCTTGCCTGTCAGGCAGAAACCTTCTGGCCACCTGTGCAGCCCTCTGCCTCAGGTGCGCTCACCCCCGCACCCACTGCCATGGAGCCCCTCGCAGACATCACCGAAAGCAACGTCCGTGCAAACCCCTTCAAACACGCAGTGCAGCTCATCCTCTCCCGTACGGCACGAGTCAGCCAGGTGGACGTGGTGAAGGAGGCCTTGGGTGCGTCGTCGGCATTGAAGTTCGCGCAGGACCATGTGTGGCTGCACCTGGCGCTGATCAACCGTGTTGATGTGGACGACAGGGCACCGCGGGCGGACACATTATTCTCTCTTGAAGTGTTTGCGGGGTCTGTGGAGCAGGTGCCTCCGGCAGAGCTGTGCCTGCCTCTGGACCCCTTGCTGTACTGCAAGGTGATGCTGTGGGGGCAGTGCTTTGGAAAGGCTGTTGCGGCGCTGCTGCCGCCTACGGGGATCCCAGAGTTGGCAGACTTTGCGTTGGAGGGACTGCATTTGGGGCTGCTGCTGAGCAGGTTTGGTATGCTCGATGAGGCGTCAGGGACACATGCACAGCTGCAGGCACAGCTGGAGGGGTACGTGCTGCGGTTGCTGCCGCACGACGCAGAGGCGGCACTGCACTACCTCCGCCTGCTGCCGCCAGCAAGCATGCAGGCTGCCTTCCACGCAGTGTGCCAACACCGGCATGCCTGCGAACGTCTCCTCGGGCGGGTGTCGACGGATGGCACAGCAGACACAAGCAAGAGTGCGGCTGCACGCTTCTTCCCCTCTGCAACGTGCGCCGGTCTCGCGAACGGTGCTGCCGCCATGTCGCGCGAAAGGGACATCGTCATCCTCTCCGTCGAGTCCTCGCTCCTCGCCCTCTACTACTGCGTGCAGCACGACACCGCACAGGGTGTGCAGACGCACAAAGCCTCTGCAGTCATCAGAGAGCTACTCAGCTTCCTCAACGTACGTCTTGCCCACGCGATAAACGAGCTGGACGATGCAGCAGCCCTGTCGCAACGGTCGCAGGACACACTCACGGTATGCACACACCAACTCTTTTACATCCAAGAATGACACCCGACGAAACACACATTCTTTCCCGAACACCCTAATTATGACCCAATGTGGAAAGTCTATTCATAAACTGGACGTGAATGATTTTACCCTACATACCCGCACACTGTAGGCAACATTCCACGCAGGAATCACCCATTACTGGTTTCAAAATGACTCATTCAAACCTATGACCCTAAATATATCCTAAAAAAGCACCCCCACACCATCTCCACCTCCCACAGGCAGCACGTCTCGTCTACTCGCATCTCCAAACCATGCGTGCCAACACCGCTGAAGGTGACGCCCTTATGGTCACCGCCTTCGAGCAACTCTACTGGATCGCCGTGCTCTGCTGGAACGTGCAGAACAAGGACATCAGCAAGGCGTGGGAGGTATTCATCTCTACCCACACAGCCCCCCACACCTTCCCCACCTTCCCCACATACGCACACTCCTTCTGGCAATGCTCCGCTCAGGGGAACTATCCTCATCCTGTTTTTTTAAATACCCTCATTTGTTTATCTTATTCTTTTGTACCGTTTACACATTATACCTCTGCAGGCGTTTAATTCGTTGGGTGTCCTTCCGCGCACACTGAACGACGTGCCGCGTCTGGTGGAGCAGCTGAACTACAGAGCAGACGGGTCCACCGTGCGCAAGGTGGTGTACGTGGCGATTGTGCGGGTGCTCGACCTTATCCATCATGGCCTCTGCAGTACACAAGAACACGACGCAGGGAACGAACGTGCCCGTCTCAACGAGGTATGCTAGTGGACTGGGCAAGGGGGTGGGATAAAGGGAGGGGACAGTTTCCCTTTTCCTCATCGGGGTCACATTTTTCTTTCTTTCTGAGAGCTGTGTTTTACGTTTTGAACTACTCTTTCTTTTGGTAACGCGACATTATTCAAATATAATTCACCCTACAATTACCCTACGCCCTTTAGAAGGCATTTTGATTATACGCAACCCTTCTCGGGCACAACTTAATGCAATCTATATAGTACCCTCCCATCCCCTTATCTATTGATGCATATATATTTTTTTGAAATTTCTATAATCGAACCCCTCCAACCTCATCAAACAGATGGCCGTTGCTGTGAATACCCTGCAGTCCCAGCTCCGTGTCGCCCCGTCTCCTTCTACCATGCAAAAGCTCTCACAAAGGCGGCAGGCTCTTGCAAGATTGGGGTCATAGATCCCATCCCCTTTTTTTGCAATCCTGATCAACAGAAACCCAAAGGCGAACACATACAATAACACAACTACAGTGCAGTCAAAGGGGTGGCGTGGAGAAGTTCTTTGTAGCAATACACATCACACATAGATAGACAGGACTGTCTCAAGGACGCGTAGACCTGCATCAAGCCGTATTCATCTTTCTTTTTCAAATATTTCTCTTTTAAAGAACACAAGCTCCAAATGAAGTATATGGGGTTGAGAATTCACCTTTTGTCAGCAAGATGTGTGCATGTTGTGTGGTCCTTAGTGTCCGTACATAACAAGGTTATTATGTGTACCTTTTTGGAATTAAAGCTATCTGATATTCCTATATGAGTAGCGCATTAGGTCCTTCCAGAAGGCGTTTTCAGCATTGTTTCAGGATTTGCTTCATTTTTTTTTAGGGGATTATCGGGTTTCTGGGTATAGGAAGGGGCTTGGGTATGGGGTAGAAAAATATGTGTTACTTAAGCACACGTTGTTGGGGTGTTATTAGGGTTTTTTCTTCTTTCTTTTCATAAAAAAAAAAAAAAAAAAAAAAAAAAACAGTCATTGTCTCTTCGATGTGTAGCATGAGAAAGCTCTCTCTTTGAGTGCCTCTCACCCTCCCCTCTTGCTGTAAGAGGATGAAAAAGGGGATAAAAAAAAAATTGTCAAATGACGGGGGGAAAAAATCGCCTAGCGAATCGTATCAAATTATAGGTTTTTCCCCTATCCAGACCGTCGCTTTGTTCAACCTGGTGTGCAGGCAAAATATAAAACAAAATAAGGCTCATTTTTGTTCTTTCTCTCTCTCCCCCATGACGCGGTTCTCTTGGTGAGTTCTCTCCTCTCGTCCTCTCGCACTCCACTGCGTTGGCGCGGTGTATCCGCACCAGCTTGAGGAGCGGATCTGTACGTTAAGTTGACTTTTTTTATTAAGTATATTTTGTACATACCACCCGCTGCCTACCCGACTTTATAAACTCCTCCCGGGGTTTTGCGTATGCCTCTGCCTCTCCCGGTTCCAGCCACCCAGCGTGGCTGGACGTTAACTTTATGGCGGCCTCGATGGCTGCCTGGGTGCGGCTCAGCGGCCACCTTCCTCGCCTTCGCCCGACACGTGGCAATGTGTCGCGGCAGTCCTTGATAGTCCTGCCGTTCCTTTTTGTTTGTTTGACATAAGGGGCAGGGCGGGAGCCCAATGGAGAGGGTGGTGGCAGTAGCCTTCATCAGTCCCTTCTCAACTAGCTTTGCAATGCGAAGTTTGCCCTCTTCGGTCGATGCCTTATTCTCCTCTCTCTTATTCCCTGATTAGGGTTTTTTTAGATTTTGTTTTTGTCTCCCAGACAACACTAAGCACCTCTGGCACAGAGGTGGGAGGCTTCCTTTGGGAAAGCTTTACGCGATACGGTAAATTTGAAGACTAACATTATTTTTTTACCCTGGAATGTTACGACCTCATCCTGCAGGTGTCTGTATGTCTGTCTGTACGTTATAAAACATTTCTTTTTTCCAACCCAAACCATTCAGGTACATTCCATTTCCCCCACCCTTTCATGGCTGTGGTAATATGGCGCCGTGTGGTGGCCTCTGTGTCTGTCCTTGCTTTGTTGTTGAACACTCACGGGGCTGGATTGGGGATTGTCGCAAACAGTGTGGTTGCAGTGCTGTGCATGGTGGTGATTCTGGCATCTGTACCGGCCACGTGGGTACGGCCACGAAGGAAGGAGCTTCTCCCTAAGGACGTAGAAGAGGAATTGGTCACTTCTGGGCGTACATTTGACCAGCACTGCCTCTTTGGGACTCATAACAGTACTCATCAGTGCAGTGTTTTTGGGTGGCTCCTGGTTTCCAGCTGGCGTTTTACGCATGCCTCTCTTCTCGACCAGCTTGACGATGGGATTCGCACCATCGAACTCGACATTTGGTATAACATTGGCAAAAAATCCTGGGAGGTCCGCCACGAAAATTTGATCGATTGCTTGACCACCGCCGACACCCCTGAAGGCTTGGAGGATACCTTACGGAGTCTCTTTGCGTGGTCCGAAGCGCATTCAGCACATTTCCCTTTGGTCATCAACCTCGACATCAAAGGCTCCTTTCAGGACGGTCTAGGCTGGGCAGCACCTCTCATCGGACGCGGCTTAGGCGGATCCTGTACAAACTCTGAATCTGCATATCGCAAACTTCAGGAGGTAATCGAAGGAGTATGGGGTGAGGACAAAGTGTTCACCCCGAGAAGCCTGAAGGAACATCATGGGGCCCCTGAGATGGGTTTGCGTGAATGTGTGTCCGCGTATGGGTGGCCGCAGGTTGGGGAGCTGAAGGGGAAGAGTATCTTTCTGCTGAATTTATATGGCAAGATTAAGCACAGTGCGAGAGCATGTGACGCATCATTCTTCTTTGTGCGCGGGCACGACCATTGTACAGACAGTGATGCAATCTACTTTGAATCAGGCGTCCAAGGCGATACTGCGCACAGCACCTTCATGTGGCGTGCGCTCTCCCTCAGTACACATAAGCTCAACGCCTCGCTATACGCATTGGATGACCTCTCTGCTATCGCACGGTCCGTCGCACCGCTTGAAGGCGTGTGCTATGAAGAAGTGTAAAGTATCTCAGTGTTGTGTGAAAATCAGGTGTGGAGTGGTTTATTTGTTGTTTGCCAAGTCTTAGTTTCATAACGTTTTTATTCATTTTTAAAAAAAACGCTGGATTTAATCCATCGCGTCTTGTCCCACAGCGTAGATGCTTCGTCATCTTTCAATTTGTTTTTCTCTGCTGTGCGATAACGATTGTGTTGGGTGGCTAAGCATGAGAGGCTTAGGTTTACTTTTTTTTTGGATTTTTGGATTCTGGCCGGTTTTATCGGGGGTGTGACGTATGTAAAGTGATGTTATGTGCAATGTATCTGAGGTTTTTTTTTAAAGATTGGTACTTAAGCAATGAGAGAGGCTTATTATCATCCAAATTTCTCATATTTTTGTTGGTTCTGTTTCTTTATTTTTTTTGTTATAAACATTCATGTCATAGTGTGCTCTGTGTTGCCTCCCCACAAAGAAATCAGAATGGCACCTAATATGGCAATGTAAAGACAGCTGAGGGGAGGGGTTTTCTCTCCCGTTCATTGCTCTGTAGGTGTACGTGGTTGTGTTATTATTTTATTTGTGAATAATAACACAGTATTCCTGCAATCAATGTACCCTTCTGTCGTTTCTATTGTCCATTTTGTCAAGAACTGGAGATGCAAAAAAGCAAAAAAAGGCAACAACACAAACTGTGACACGTGAATCACATTGCCACGGGTGTTGTTGTTTTTCTCCCCTATCTCCCAGCACCCTGTGTCCAGGTATAGTTTTGTGTAGGTGAAGTGTTATTTGAGATGTTGCATAGCTTTTTACAGAATATATAGTTTTTGAGGTGCTAAGTGTGAGAGACTTTAGACTTATCGTGCCTACCCTTTTTTCTTTGCTTTGAATGTTGTGTGGATGAGAGACATAATTCATCTTTCAAGTTTGCTGTTGTCCCTGCTGGTTCAGAGCAAGTATTTTAGCCTTTTTATGTTTTTTTTTTTTAAGTTTCCCGTTCCCTCTGCTACTGCTGTTCATTTTTTGTTTTTTTGTTTTTTTTGATACATTGTTGTAATAGTGTAGTTGCCACTTGCACCATTCTAGCAATCATACTCTTTTTTTGAACGAATTAAACGACTTTTTTTTGTTTGACTTCTACTCTCCCTTTTTATCATATCCCAGAGTCATTTTTCTAGCTGTGTTGTCCTTTTTTTTTTTTTGTGTTCTTTTGGTCGAGGGCAAAGCTTGTTTGCTTATGCAACGTACAGCTTCCCTCATGCGAGATGTCAATGTGTTTCGTCGATATTTGTGGATCTCAGCTCTACATAGAACGTTTGCACGTTGGAGGGGGGGTTTTTTTTTCTCTTCAGTGTACACCAGTGATTTTTTTTTTTTTTTTGTGACCCAAAAATCTTTTTTCTTTTCTGATTTTTTTGTGGCGGCTACCCACCCCATGCCACCCTGCGTGTGGTCTTTTCTTTTTTTTCTTTTTTCTTTTTTTCCTTTGCCCCTTTTTGTGTCACTTGTGTCTGTGTTTTAGAGACGTTTGTACGACCTTCAATTTTTTTTTGTCTAGCTGTTCTCCACCACTCCCCCACACAAGGTTGAGATCATGGGGATAGGAGAGAGAGAGCTTCTTTGCGGCTTCAGTGCCAACTAACCACACTGACTACTCCCATACCAATAGGCTCACACCCATGGGCAGTGTTCCGCACAGAGGGGTTGCAAACACTGCCTTGCAAAGCAGCAGGCTGTAGTGACACATTCCCCTCAACCTTTATAGACGCAATCATTTCTTGTTGCCGGGGGTATTTTTTTTTTTATATAGTTACCGTCAACGTACGATATATGGACCGTAATAATAGTCCAACTGCCCAATTTTCTCCCAAATAGTCCAACATTTTTACGGTCCATAAAAAGTACGTTTATGGTATCTCAGGGTGATGTGCCGTCTTCTCAACGTGAATCAATGGGAAGCTAAAGGCCATCTTATTTTTTTTTTTTTTTTTGTGCTTTCACCCGGATAAATGGTGTCGTAGTATCCATTTTTCTCTATCCTGCAAGCTTGCTTTAAAGGAGAAATCGTTCTAACGGTACAGTCGCCAATTCACAACCTAATACAGGAGGATTGTGCAATGCAACGGAAAAAGTATGTTCCGCTGTATTTTTTTGCACAATCCAAAAGAGAGAATGATTTCATTAGCAGAAACACTGACAGATGGTCTATCTGATCAACTTTTTCTCATCCCTTTTGTTTTCCCTCCTTTTCTCTATTTTTTATTTTTATTTTTATTTTTATCAGCATCCTAACCTTTGTATCTGGGGGTTTCAGTCTGTCCTTTTGCCCCCTTTTATTTGAATGAGCGTTTTCTTCAGGTGGTCTTCCTCCGTCTGGTGATGGTAGTCTATCAGCAAACAAAAGTTTTTAAGGCCGCAGGGTACTTGTGCTTTCATCCGGATGGCTGGCATCGTACGTGGGTCAGTCGGAGGTGCCTGCATTAATAACTTCACTTTTATTTTCGTGGTCCTCTCTCCTCTCCCCTCCTGCAGGTATGAGCGTGTAACTCCTTGAGTTTAGGCACACAAGAAAATGTTCAATGCGAACAGAACAAAAAAAAGATACCTGATTTTCAACGATCACAACTCTTCCCACCCAGCAGTTGTATCGCATCGTTTATGTATTCAATACCCTTCACCTATAGGGAAGCAATACCCGAGTGTGCATGTGTTTGTTGTATTGTATAATATATTGTGTCCCTTCTTGAACCCTATTTTGAGAATCGATTTTGTCTCTTTTTAAGTCTTTTTCTTAAGGTGACGAAGCAATGAGAGGGCTTAGGTTTTATCTTAAGCCTTTTCTTTCTTTTCCCATCCTTTTTTTTTTTTTTTTTTGTTTTGTTTGGTGACTAAACACAACGAAGTTGTTAGCTGCATCTTACCTAATAACCCTTTTCTCCCTTGGTACGAGAATCACGAGAGACATATCCACTTTTTTTATTATAAAGTTATTTTCCTCCCTTTTTTTTCTCTCCCTTCTGCAAAAGCATTCTAGCCCATTCGCAGTATTTTTCCTCTTCTTCATATTGTGCAAAAACATATTCCCCCACCCTCCCTATTTTTTATCAACCTTTTTTTAAACTCACCCCACACACCTATCACTCAAATTTTTAATCACCCTTTTTTTTTGTGACCGTTTCATTTGAAGGTGAAGCACACAGAGGGTGAATTATCATTTTTTTAAAACCCTCTTTTTTTTCCTTCTTTGATTCTGGTTTCACAGTTTACGTTACCAAAAATTAATAACCAAAAAATTCTCATAAAATTATCCTTTCAGATTATTTTAAAAGAACGATGCTGAAAGCTACCCTTGCTGTGCTGCTTTGCAGCACTCATACGGCAGCAGAATGGGTGTCTATGGGGAAGCCTGCCGAGCACAGCAACGTCACCGCCATTTCGATGAGCTTCGACTTTGATACCTTCCCTTCTTTCGCTTATGGATACAACGTCTCTCAGGGGCGTACCAACATCCCGGTCCTTGCTTGGAATGGAACGGGGTGGGTTGAGGAGTATCACCGCGAATCTCAGTTTGCTCAGGGATATCATGACTTTACGTTTAAGGTGAGGAACAACGTGAAATACCTTGGGTTGAAGATTCATTACCGCTTTGGGTCTGTCTTGAATGGGGCGATTGGATATCGTGGGTCGTATGCGTTCCACAACCAGCTTTTTGATTATGAGATTGACGCAAATGGGGATATGTTCATGCTCTGGATCTCTGAGGCTGCGACCACCCCGAGCTACCCTGGAACCGGAAACGAATTGGTCACCATCAAATACCCCGAATCAGCCTGGGCATCGTACCCCGCGGCAAACCACTTTGACGCTCAAGACCACGTTGCCGACCAGACCAACACCTCAAGAGTCACCGACGTCAAAATGGTCCCCGGAGCGACCAAAGCAGACTTCTATGGTGCCTATGTTCTTGGAGGTGAGGTTCACGTCTTTAACGACACCAAAACCTACGCACCCCTTGGTGGACACTTCCCAGGGGTTGGAATGGATTTGACCTATTCTGCGCAATACGGAGTGATTTTGTCTTCATTTGGCCCGTCGGGAGACCTTGAAGTGCACCATTTGGCAAAGCAGGGCGCAGCAACGTGGGTGAAGCTTGGTGAGTCCAGCGTGAAGGGTGTGTCTGAACGTCTCCTCAAAACACATGTCAGTGTGTCTGACAAAGGGGTGGTCGTCGTTGCTGCTGAAGGAGAACGTCAAAATGTCCTCAAAGTTGCAACCTACAACCTCGAGATCCCAGAGGGCTGGACAGCAGTCGATGTTGAAACACCCGAGCCGATCACCCACTGGGAGATGGGTGTTGGGGGAAACACGATTTACGTTGTGTACAGCGAGAACGCAGTTGGCGTGAAGGCTGTCAAGTACGAGCTCGAATCGAAGGTGAAAGAAATGTAGGTTTTTTTGTGTTCATCGCAAAAAAAAAGTACTATCGTTGCACAAAGGGGAAAATATAAGGAAGCAAATGTAAAAAAGCAATTCAAAAAAAATATAGCAAAAAACGCCATGTAAGAAAAGTGTGAGTCACATACACAAAGGGGGAGGGGGAATGGAGGAAAAGGGGAGAAATCTCGTTGAGATTTGTAACGTATAGTGATTTATGTGTTTATCATTTTTTTTTTTTTATTTTTTTAAACCCTCCCCCGTTTCCTAGCTGAGTACCGGCGCTTAGGGATGGTTTTCTTTAGTAGAACATTCCAAAAAATAAAATGGAGGAAAAAAAGGGGATACAAATGTCGAGGAAAAAAAGTCTTGAGAACCACCCGGAGAGAACTGTCGAACGTTTAAAAATTTTTTTGACTCAGAAATCAATTACAAAAGTTCTCTTCTTTGCGGTCAACAAGGAACAGCACGTTTGGTTTTATTTTTTATTATTATCTGACTCTTATCTACTTGACTTTCTTTATCTATTTCTTTTAATTTTATTCGACAACCATTCGATCCACAATGCTCTTTTTCAACATCACTTTCCCTCATAAAAAAGTGATGTTCAGATGGTACAAAATACTACATTATTGTCTGAATCTGGTTGGTATTTTCTCATTTCTTTTGCTTCTTTGCCTTTTTTCCCCCTTTTTATTTTTTTCCCTTCTCTTTTTTTGACAGCTTTTGACGGCTCGCTACAAATAAGGAAACTGTGAAGAGACTGATTTTCTGTTGTCTCTTTCTCGTCCCTCCCTCCGCTGTGAAGATATGACCCAAAAAAATCTTCGGAAAAAAATCTGGGATTTTCCCGTTTTTTCCCCGTGAAGTTATCTTCATGGGGGAAAAAGAAGAAAAAAACGTGTTCTGGAAACCCATAAACAATGAGGGGAAAAAAAATCTATTATTTTCCCCCTTCCTTTTACTGCCCTCGCTGCTGTGTCCCATTTTCATTGATGTATTGTGGTATTTTTATTCTTTGTGTACTTTCTCTTCTTTGATTTGAAAGTATATGAAACTAAATTTTTTTTGCATTACGAACAGTGATATGGGGTATATGCGGGTCAGAGAGGAAAGAATAACCTGGGTACCGAGGCATTTTCCCCCCTCATTTTTTTTCTCTCTCTCTCTTTTTAAAGACCCTTTTTTTTACCCTCCTAAACTGCTTGCTCCTGGAGAAGGGGTGATGTGGAAATATCTTTTTCACCAACACGGTGAAGTTGTTTGGAATTTGCCCATCTCCCCCCTTTTTATTTTGCTTTTGAGGAAAAGTGGAGATTTGCACAACTGTATCCAACACTACCGAGGCAACTACACTGCTCCAACAATTTAGCAAAGAAAAAGGGAAGAAGCTAACACCTATGTTTTCACCCCCTTCTTCTAGCGCAGAAACCCCCCTTTGTGTATTCCAACAGGCCAGCTGCGAATGAGTGCCTCAACGTGTGTGTGTGTTTATAGCAACGCGCTGTAATCTTCAATTACGGATGCTGATTTTTCCAAAAAAAAGTCGGGGCCGACTCAGCCGGACTACCATCTATGGTTTTGTTGGAAGAAAAAAAAAAACTTCAAAAAAAAAAAAGGGAAAACCTTTATTCGGCTCACAAAAAGTAATTTTTCCATCATTCGGCTCACAAAAAAAAAATTAATCCATCATTCTATCAAAGTTACTATAATTTTTCCTTCATTCGGCTCACAAAAGTTAATTTTTCCACCATTCTATCAATATTTTGCCAATTTTTCCATCATTCTATCAAAGTTTATTTTTCACTTTTCGAAGAAATTTTTACCTTTGCGAAAAAAAATTGGGTGGGATTTTTTGCCCGTTTTTATAGGTTGTGAGAGAGGAAAATCCGTAGGTGACTGTTGCGCGAAGGTCACGCATGTCAGCAATCACACTATGTGCACCATAGTTTGATACAATTCTCACGTTATCGCAGGTCGGGAGGCGACAGCGTCGACGATTGCTGTGCTGGCAACAGGGCTGTTGACATCGTCAGAGGTGCAGGTGTGCTCAGGGTCGTGCTGGGTGATGCGACAACCATCACCGTCATTCACCGCACACACCCTCCATGCACACAAGGGTCATTCGGGTGCTTCTGCGGTTCGAGACGCGGAAGGAAAAATGTGGAGGATGAAGGAGGGCCTGCCACGTTACCGTCTCCTTCAGGTCATCCAAGCTGTTAAACTCGGCACCAGTGACCACTTGTCTTTGCATATTTAGCAAACAGTGTGTAATTTGTGACCCTGGAAATATAAATTTTTCGAAAAATGCAAAAAAAATGCCCCGTTTTTCCTCAAAAAATCCCGCTCAATTTTTTTTTTTCCAAACGTAAAAATTTCTTCGAAAAAGTGAAAAATAAACTTTGATAGAATGATGGAAAAATTAACTTTTGTGAGCCGAATGAAGGAAAAATTATAGTAACTTTGATAGAATGATGGATTAATTTTTTTTTGTGAGCCGAATGATGGAAAAATTACTTTTTGTGAGCCGAATAAAGGTTTTCCCAAAAAAAAAAAATCTGTACAGTAATATGTAAAGTAACACAATACATCATGGTCCCCTTTTCTAAGAATAGTGGGATTTTTTTTTTTTTGTCGCATTTTTCTTATTTTTATAACAATGTCAACGATTTTTCCGATTTTCAAAAAAAAGAAGTTTTTTTCCCTTCCCCTCTTTCCTCTTGTATTCTCCTCCCTTCTCTTCCCTCTTCCCCCATTTTCCCTCTACAGCAACACACCATTTATCCTTCTCCTCTCTCTTCCTTTTTTATTTTACACATTTACACTATTTTTATTTGAACTTTGTTTCTAGAAATCCTCTGGAAGCTTGTATTTATTTGCATTGTAACACATTTCAACTACTTTTTATTTTCCAGTACCGTCTGCCGGTGTCCGGTGAGGGCGTTGACACATTTAACTTCTCTTTTCTTTTCACTACCAAAAGGATTTGACTATTTCAAAGTCTTTCTGTTTAACCAATCCAGTCCTCAATAGTGTTTCTCTTTGATGCTGTCAAAGCTGATAGGGAAGCCTCCTAAGGAACGTAAACCACGACGCGATGTCGGATGCATGCCTGTCAAACGCAAAGGCGAGCTCTGCAATGCATGCGGCCTCACAACCTCTGAGGCAACATTCTGCATTCTGACTGGGTCCGCACACGCAGGGTGCATGGTGTGTTCGCTTGATGTAAACACCTTCCCCTTCTGTGCGACTACAGGCATGCGACACAGCACACAGGACACACGACGGTCGTTACGCTCCAATGGGTCCACCACAATGAGGAAAAAGCATTGTTTAGAACCGGGTACCGAAACCCTTGAGGCAAGAAGCCATGTACAGGTTCTTCGTGCAGTGGAAACGGCTCTTGCTGAGGAAGTGCTGGAGGCAGTGCAGACCGCAGCACAGCGAACCGAGGTTCGCATACCTAAGTTGGAGATGCATAAGTCTTGGAAGGGTGCCGGGGAGCAGGTGAAGCTCAGAGCACTGCGCAAGCCTCGGCAACGCGCTGCAAGGAGGAGCACGCAAAAGTCGGGAGCAAGCCGGTCGCATCTCGGGGGGTCTTCAAACCAGAGAGGCCCGATGTCCACTAGTAATAGAGTGCAGAGTTGAAACAAGGGGGAGAAATGAAGGTTAAAGCTGTTTTTAATAGAGTTAAGTTTTTTTCAAGGGTAATCCTGCCGTTTTTTTTGGTGACTAAGCACGAGAGGCTTAGGATCATCTTATAAACTTTTCTTTTTTTTTTGTCTCACTTATCCATTGATACTCACGCTTTCCCCTTCCCTACCCCCTTTTTTAAATGCATTATTGTGTTCAGTGCACAGATTTTGAGCTATACCTTCTGCACTCGCTCCAGGCACTCCAGCGAGGTGTCAATGCTGTGCGTTCACACAACTTGCCTGACAAGGAAATGGTTGTTCGTTGTACAGCTGTAGGCCATTTTCCTGTGTGGTCCTGCGTGAAGCATAAATGCTGTTCTTAACGTTGTGGTGGTGGTGGTGGTGGTGGTGGTGGTGTCCTTTCTTAATATTTCTCCAAACCTTTTCAATTTCAGAAAAAAAATAGATAAAAGAAATGTCGTACATCGCTAGCATTGCGGTTCTTGGAGGTGGGTTTGTGTGGCCAGCGTATCAGTCGGTGCAGTGCATAGAGTCGAGCGTGGAAAAGGAGAAGACACGTCTGCTGAAGTACTGGGCCGTGTTCGGGCTGTTCTACTTCGTGACCTCGCTGCTCGACTTCATCCTGCGGTTCATTCCGCTGTACCACTACCTCCACGCAGCCTTCATCATCGCGCTTGCGACACAGGAGATTGTCCAGGAGACAGCTTTTGAGTTGGTCGCCAAACACGCAGGTCCTGTCAAGGTATGTATCAAACGTTGATAAAAAAGTTGTGTTTTGTGGGCGGTGAAGGCTTAGGTTCATCTTTTTTTTGTTGTTGGTCGCAGGGTTTTTGTGCTTTCATCCAGCTGGCATGGGTGGGTCAGTCGGAGGTTCCTGTATTAGTAACTTCACTTTTTCTGACTGTTCTTTTGTTGTACCATCTTTGAAGTTACTTCGATGCTTTATGAGACACAAAAAACACCTTTGTGACTCTGCCTCGTAGCATCGGACCAGGCCATGCCGTGTTTTTTAAAATTTACAAAACAAAGCAAAAGAACAAAAGAGAGGAGACGAGAAAAAAACGTGAAAAAACTCCATCTTTCAAATAAAAATCGTATCTTACATATTTTACCCCTTTTCTCCACACAGAAGCAAGTCATGGAGGTGTACGAATCGACACTGAAGAAGGTGCAGGGCAAATAAGAACGGGGTTCTTTTGCGAAGTGATGCTAACCTGCCTGCACACATTTTTTTATTTTAAAATTCCCCCCCCCCGTTTTCTTCCTTGCTCCCTTGGGAGTAATGTTCATAGAAATTCTTAGAGCTTTCTAAAAAAAAATACAAAAGCAACATACAGTATAAAAATACCCTGCCAATTTGAGGGGGAAAAAACAAAGGGTAAAATGATTCTTAGTGCCGTAACCGAGAAATTTTAAGGGATGGTAAAAAAAATTCCTTAATTTTGGGCGTTCCCTTACATTTATCGTACTTGTGCTTTCATTCGGATGGCTGGCATCGTATGTGGGTCAGTCGGAGGTGTCTGTATCGATAACTACAGTTTTTCGTTCCTTAATTTATCGTTTCTGGAACATTATCGTGCCTTAACTTTCCTCGGTTATGGTAGTCTGACCCAAGGATTTTCCAAGTGTCTCAGTGTCTCTGCCAACGGTCTCTAAGAAAATTTGAAAGTCATGTGTGCATGAAACATGTGTATCTTTCAAGTTTTTGTTTTCTTTTTTCTTCTTTTTTAGAGATTGTGCTCTGTGCGAATATCCTTCATTTTTTTTTTTTTTAGCCACCGTTTTGTTGGAAGAGAGAGAAGGGTTTTTTTTTCTTGACTACATTGGTATTACAAAACCAGCAAAAAATAATTAAAACCAACGCAAAACAAAACAACACAAAATTTGCCAAAACAGAAACCGAAAAATAAAAAAAAAAATAATGCCCCTCCTTTATTCAGTACCTCAACAATACCTACCACGAAAAAAACGCCAAAAAAACCCACAGAAAAAATACACTACTACCCTACTCTGGGGATTCTCAAACAAATACTACGACTTGTTCTGTTCCCTCTCTCCCCTTCCCATACACATTACCCACCGGAGTCGTTCTCCCCTTCCCCCTTCCCCCTTCCCCTCTTCCTTTTTATTTGAGTTTTTCTCCCCAACAAAACTCTCAACACCAAGTTTTTTCCCCTTAACTACCGATCCAATGACATCCTTACAGTATCACTACCACACCCACCCTCGGCAGACCCCTCTGTCAAGCTTCGGTCGATTCGTCTCTTCGTTTGGCCTCAAAGACGGATCCTCCCCTGAACACCTTGACGAGCAACCCGACACCATCCCAAGCACCCCACCCAGCGAGGTTCACATTGATATGCACAACGTTGACATGAAGGATGTATACCGGCAAACCTACCGACGTCCACATCCTTCCGCGTTTGCCACCGTTAGCGGAAGAGCTGCGCATCTCCCTAAGGACACTTGTATTAACCTCGGATCAGATCATAATCGCAGTGCCTTAATCTTTAGCCCCGCTGGATCAGCAGAAGGTCCTATTGAAGAGTCGGGTCTGTCATTGGAAGGGCCGGAAGAAGATGGAGGGGATATGAGTCATTTCTATTCAATTCATGAAGTCGAAGAGGTTGGGACAAGGGGAGAGTCTCCTGCCCCATCGCGCGCTTCTGTGACGTCGACAGGATCGGTTGGCGATGTGTTGTCATATGCAGAGGGGTGCCCTTCTGATCAACGATGGAGGGCCGAATATCTGCAAATAGTAGCACCGATTTTGCAACGTGCTGCAAGGGGGTATGCAGGGAGAAAAGCGGTGTTTGCCCAATTCGCGAAGGATGTCCAAGAAAGCACCGAAGAAATCATCCTCCCACAGCAAGACAATCTCTCCGACCTCTGCCACGAAAGCAAATCCGTCATGACCGAGGTTCGTTTCAACGAAGCCAACCAATTTATCCATGCCTCAAGAATAGGTGAGCGAAATGATAACACAAACACACAACGCCCTAAATTGAAAGCGCAACGTGACAGAATGAGGCTGGATGGGCTTCCACGCAAGCCTTCGTCAATGGTATATGGAGATAGTGTATGGCTCTCACATATCAAAGAAGATTGAAAAGGGGGGGAAGATGGGAGGGAGAAAGAGGGGGTAAGTCTCAACGTTTTTTTTTTTTTTTTTTTTGTTCTTTTTTGTGTTAAATACAACCCATAATATGTCAGGAGGAATCAGTTTATTTTTCTTTTTTTAAAGTCAGTCTCGGTCTTTTTGGGTTCCAGTTTTGGAAGGAAATTTGTGTGACAGTGTGGTCTTGAAAGCAGATAGGCGGTGGATAGTTCCTTCCTAGAACGGAATACTACCCAAATGGTCTGTGGTCTGTGTCTTCTTTGTGGCCCGTTCAAGCATAACAAGGAAGTAAAGGAAGTTCACAAAAAATGGAGGTGACGATAGCAAGTAGACCACTTTGCGAGTGGCTATCAGTTTTCAAAAAAAAATATTTAAAAATGTGATGAAATGTGTGAAATCCTTTTTTTTTTGGGTGATATTTTTGAATACAGAACCCAGGGTGATTTGTTGATACAGCAAAAAAAGAGGAAAAAAAAAAAAAAAAAAACGGAAAAGTGAGAGTTGTGGTCCTTCAGGTACGATCAGACAAACTATATCATTGGTATTCTAGTGTCTGTTTGTCCTTGATACTTGCCTCAAGGATGTTCCCTCCCATTCCCCCCTGCGATTTTTTTTTGCTTTTTTTTTTAGTGTTGTGAGATTTCCCCAAATTTTCAGGATTTTTTTTTTTGTAATTATTTTCAGTGTTTTTGTACAGCACACCCTTTTTTTTCACTATGTTTTATTTTCTGAGATAGCCGTCATGCTTGCTTTGTGTTTACAGGGCTTTGCACGATTGCACTTCACTTCTTTAAAGTGACCATGAGCAAAAGGCTTACGTTCATCTTACAAACCTTGCTCTTTTCCCGCTGCACATTCGATAGCCCGAAACATAGCTCTCTTACCTCCATCCGATGAAGATGAAGGAGATGGTATACCCTCTATGTATGCCCCATGCACCCCACAGGAGGAGATTCGATGCTAGCGCGAGCTTCGATAGAGAAGGGGACCACTAGTAGAGCTACCAGTCCAAATGGCTAGTGTTTTTACAACTAATGTTACAGTAGTAGCACTACTGATTTTAGCACTATAGTTGTTACGACGAGTAGTTCCCCTATTCTGCTGTGTTTGCGACCCTGTGGACGGTTGTTTCTGACGACTTTTTTTTGTTTGTTTGTTTTTTGGCATTGATGGCAAAAAACGAGAGGCTTAGGATCATCTTACCAACCTTTTTTCTCAAGATGTGTGTGTGATGCACAGTCATCTTGCAACGTTTTCTTTTTCTCTTTCCTCCCTTCCCCCCCTTCCTTCTCAACAGCGAGGGAGAAAGAAAGAGAGAGCCAGATTATTTTTTTTTTTTGTGTACAAATAAAGGGTGGCTGTGCTTTTGTGTATCGGATTCGTGTCTTGTTAAAGTGCGTCAAGTGCTATAACGTGTGCTTTATTCATTTTTTGTTTCTTTTTCTCACCTATCTCTAGAAATACTTATTGAGAGGGCTTTTTGTATTTCAAGTCAAGCTTTTTAATACGCTGTTTTTTTGGTGACTTAACAGCGTGGAACAGGTTTATCTTACCAGCCTAGTTTTTTTTCCTTCAAGGTGACTAAACACGAGAGGCTTAGGATCATCTTACAAACTTTTCAGAATTTTTCTCTTTCTTTCCTTTTTTTTTGACCCCCTTCGGCCTCCACCTCCCTGATCCCGTTAAAATACGGAATCCCCGAGACCTTCCTCATCTCCCTCATCTCCATCTTTTCCCACTCTCATCTTTGCGCTGTTGTGGTGTGAAATGGCAAAACGTACTATTCACAGTTAAACCTAAGTCACACACATTACGTGGTGCTTATCAGCACATACCCTTTTTTTTTTGCGAAAAAAAAGAAAAGAAAAGAAAAAAACATTCATACACACACCACGGATGCCAAAAAGAAGTTGAAAACTTACTTATTTGACAATCCATGCGCTGTCTTGCCTTTTGATAATTAAAGGGGAACTCCTTCACAAAACATTTTTCTTTTTTTTCTTTTTTCTTCTGGTCTTTTTTTGTGGATCTGGGGCGGTGGGAGGGGAGGGGGTTTAAAGGTACACACATACCCTTTTATTTGTTCGATGGTCATCTTACCAAACCCCCTTGTCTCAACACCTTTTTTTATATGTACGGTATACTGTCACGAGAGGGCTTTGTATTTCAATCATAACTTTTTTTCAGTACCTGCGTCTCTCTTTGCGCCGATGAACAGAGAGGCGTTTGCACTTTCAACTTATCCCTCCCCCCCCTTTTTTTTTTAAATTCCCTCTTAGTTAAGATCTTCTGCATACCATGATGAGTGGTCTAAAATAGGAGAAATACAAGAAAAGAAACCCCCATTGCTAGATCGAAAGAACCAAAAAAAAAAGTGTGTACAAAAGTGGAACACATCCTCGGGGTGTCTACACTCTAATACCAAGTTTTCAAAAAGAAAAATAACCAAATAACGAAAGTACTAAAGGGGAGGGGGAGATGGTGTAGCAACCTTCTTAACGTTTCACTACAACCTTATGACAAAAAAAAGACTCCCCTCTTATCTTCGAAATAACATCCAAACTCTTATTGCCAACAAAAAAAAAACAAAACAAAGCAAGAGCACAAAGCAAAACATAACAAAAAAAACTTTATAAAAAAAACCCCATTCAAAACCCCTTATTTGCCCTTTGTCATTATGACCAATTTTTCTTTTTTTGTGGGTACGAAGGTGGTCCAAATGCAAATACATCCGAAAAGTATTTCAACGACTGATTTTTGCTCTTAACCCAGTGTACACTGTGGATGGGTTGAAGGAAGGGTGACTGCATTCCTCTTTGGAACGGGGTGCTCCTTCCTATTTTTAAAAAACGTTTATTTGTAGATGGGTCGAAGGAAGAACAGCATGCTGGGTATAGCAAAATGTTTACCCCAATATGCCCCCCCCTCGACCTGTCCAGTGTATCGTGGCCAACGAAAATGGCCTGATTCTTGAAAAGGGCTGACAATTGTTCCCCCCCCTCTCGTCCAGTTGCCGTATCAGACCATCCCTTTCCCCCTTTTTCTTAGGGAACGTGAGAACGAAAGTATTTTTTTAAAAGACATCTTTGCACAAATCTATCAAGTTGCGAAAAAAGGACAATTCCTTTGTCCCCTCATTTTCCTTTTTTAGATGAGTGTGCACGAGAGGCACATTTCATCTTTCAAATTTTATTTTATTTTATATCTGTGATATACTTCGTTGGCCCCTCCCCAGTGAAGCAACCCCACACGAAAGCCGGCATACCCACCGGCCGGTTCCCTTCCCCCTCCCTCCCTCCCTCCCTCCCTCCCTCCTCCACACGGTGGACTCTTTCTGGAAAAGGGCAACTTTTTCCCGGAGTTCCAAAAAGGGGGAGTATCAACTCCCCCTTTCGGGAGTGAAAGAGGGAGTCGAGACTCCCCCTAGCGGGAGTTGGCACTCCCGCTAGGGGGAGTTGAGACTTCCTCTGGTTCGACCTCTTTTTAAGTTGCCCTTTACCAGAAAGAGTCCACTATGCACCGATCCTAAAGAGAAAGGTTACTTTCTTGAGAGTGTTTTCTGGGTAGTGAAGACTGTCTGCACGTCGGCTACACTAAACCAAACAGATCATCAAAAAAAGCAAAAAGCAAAATAAATACAAAACAGGTTCTTTTCTACTTTTCGGTTTTAAAAAAAATATGCAGCTGCGTCCCTAAGGCCCACTTGTTGTTTTCTCTTTTTATATTGAGACGTTTTTCTTTCTTTTTTTTTCAGATTTTTATTCTTCAAATCTTGTTACCCTAACCTTCTGTTCTTTGTCCCCTTTCCCCCACTCACATACCCCCTTTTTTCCTTTGCTTTTTCTTCTCAAAAAAAAAAAGCAAATCCGCATCCCCCTTCATTTTTGTACCTCCCTACCGTCTTTCACCCCCTCTGAACGTTGCTATAGTATTCATGGTGGCCAATATGCTGTTTTCCTTAGGGGTATATCAATGCCGGGCCAGTGGCTTCAGCGCTATGTATGTATGCTTCAACTATACTGAGGTATCCAAGTGGTTACGGAGGTGGACTTGAAATTTCACATGGGCTCTGCCCCATGTTATGAAGGGTGTTTGCAGGGGCAGTTGTTCTGCTGTGCGGCACATCCAGTTTCCCCCCTGCCCTGCCCCTATCTGCATTCACAGACAAACACACAACACACAGCCTTGTGCCAAGCTACACAAAAAGGAGACAAAGCCACAAAAAACCAAAAACAAAACAAAAAAAAAGCAAGCAAACAAACAAAACAGTAAAATGGTCACCACCGCAGCTTCCATGGCAGGAGCACTTCCCGACACACGTTCCGCGAAGGTATGACTCTAAGCTTTTACTAGTTTGTGCATATTCACATCTTCCAACTTTATTTTTGTTCCCATATATAGGCTGGTTCCTATACCTGTGTACACTAGAGGTGCATGCTTGGGAGACATTCATATTTTTCACATTTTCCTTTTCATTTTTCATTGTTCCCTCCTCCCTATGCTATCAATTTATTGAATGCATAATATCAAAGGGAAATGTATTGCAACATAATACACTTACATCTGCACATGCCCCCCTTTTTTTTTGCATATTCGAAGCTACCTCTACTTCTCTTTTTAAGTCTAACAACTCCTTCGAAA
The DNA here is from genome assembly GCA_964035575.1 of Rhynchopus sp. YZ270_cl-10. NCBI lineage: Eukaryota > Euglenozoa > Diplonemea > Diplonemida > Diplonemidae > Rhynchopus > Rhynchopus sp. YZ270_cl-10. The sequence goes on from OZ037885.1 coordinate 779,169, forward strand.
GTCCCTCCCTCCCTCCTCCTCCTCCCCCATCTCCACCTCCTGCACAGAACCAGTCTTTGATCAACGCACAGAAGAACCGCATCAGGTACTCCGAGAAGTACAACGACGACCTTTACGAGTACAGGTACACCCATCTTCACACACACACACCATCCGCATCACCTATGGCAATACTCCGACAAAAGGGGTTTGCTCGAAATAGGGGTTTTTTTTTGCTGGACAAAACTCCATCTTTCGATTGAAAAGAATATCTTAATCACTTTTTTGCTACATTAGACTATGGAAAAGCTTTTCAAAAAAAAAAAGACTAATTTGAAGGTAACCAATCAAGAGGATTTGGGGTCATTTGACTGTGTTGTCGGGACAATATTTTATTGAGGATGATTTTTTTTTTTTTTTGCATCTGTACCTTTTTTGAAATTCATTTATCCCTTTTGGGACTTTGTTTGTACATAACTCAGACTGTGGGTGTTATAACGTTATCGATACCGTTATAACACTTTTTGTTAATAACGTTGTCGATAACGTAAAAACGTTAACACCCACAGTGTGCATAACCTTTGGAGAAGGTGATTTGTCGATACGACAAAAAAAAACATTCTATGGTGCTTTTACACTGGATGTAATACCACCTACTCTTATAACAACCTTAACGAAAACAGGCACGTGATCCTCCCGAAGGACCTGAAGAAGCTCATCCCTGACCGTCTGATGGACGAGGCGGAGTGGCGCAGTCTGGGTGTGCAGCAGAGCCCCGGATGGGTCCACTACATGAACCACGCTCCGGAGAAGTGGGTTCTGTGCTTCCGTCGCTCGCTTTAAAACCAGCTGTCTTTTTTCTTCTTTCTCTCTGTTTACCCCTGAATGACTCTCCTAGATTGAGATTTTGCTAAAGATAAATGACAGAAAAAAAAAAACAAAAAAACAAAAAAACAAAAAAACAAAACAAAAAAATAAATAAGGAAGGGATGCAAAGGAAAAAAAAAAATAGTCTGTGTTTTTTCTTTTCTTTTTTTTGAGGAAAACTGCAAACCACCATGTTCCCTTCTTCGTAGATCTTTTTCCCCCATGCCCCCCAGTTTTTAACTTTTCCTTTTCTTTTATTTTGAAAAACACGAAAAAAGATTCCTGAAGACCAATTGGTCATGGATCCAAAACACAAAAGCAACAACAAAACAAAAAAGCAAATAGTACATTTTTAAAGACCACCAAAACAAAAAGAGCACAAAGCAAAAACAACAACTTTCTGACAAAAGCCCCCCTTTTTTTTTATGTGGAGTTGTCTTGCTTGCGTCTGGAGGTGTTTGCAATCTTCAGCTCTGCTCAGTGGTCGCGCTAATTATGGGAAAAAATGGGGAAAAAATGGATTTCGGGTACGGAAAAACGTTCCTTGAAAAGGTTAGCTGGGGAGGCCCGGAAACCCCGTTTTGTGGCATTTCCGGGCCAATCCCGGCTTGTGGTGGGGTATATACGGAAAAATGGACAAAATTTTAGTGACTTAAATTTTCGCAAAATATGAACCCATACTCGTAAACAAGGGTCATTTTCAGGAAAATTCGGAAAATTCCGAGATTTGGAAGCAATTTTTCTCCTGAAAATCAGTGGGTTTTCAGCCCCAAAACATACCGCGATTGGAATTTCCGGAATCCGTCCGCGCTGTGGTGGGGTCACTTTGCCGAAATGGCCAATTTTTTGGTTTTGGTCAAAATCCATGTGGGTAAAGAGGGCCAATGTAAATCCCACAACCAGATTTTCTCTCCCTGATCCTGACGTCTTGCAACATGAAAATGCGCGAAAACACCGGCATTTGCATTTCCGGAATTCGTCCGTTCTGTGGTGGGGTCAATTTGCCGAAATGGACAAGTTCTTGGTTTTGGTCAAAACCCGTCAGTGTAAGGTAAAGGGGGCAAGTGTTTGCCTGTAGAAACTGGAAGGGAACAGGCAGCGCCGCAGGCGCACGGTAACCAACTTTTTTTTTTTTTTTCCTTTTCTTTTTTCTCCTCTTTCTTTTGACTTTCCGAGCCAATTGCGTTCCGCGGCGGGGTCACATGTATATGCAAGTCCACTATGTGGTGGTCTTACTCAACAATATTAGAACTTCTGGTTTCTTAATGAAATCCCCGTACTGCAAAAAAAAAACGTTCCTACCAAAACCCCCAAAAATCCCGGGATGAGGGATGGACTTTAGCGCGAGCTCTGGCTCTGCTTCGTTTTTTTTTTTTTTTTTTTTTTTTTTTGTTTTTGTTTCAGGCTCTCCGCTAGGATTTCCGATTTTGAAAATATTCTGTTGATGGTCCACGTTGGTGGGGTACATGCTTGCGCCGCAGGCGCACGGTACGCAACTTTTTTTTTTACCAACGCCCGATTTTGACTTTTTTGGGACGTTTGAGCACTCACCTCTCCATATCTTCTTCTCCTGAGCTTTTTTGACAGGTAGAACGGGTCTGAACCACTTAGCAGAACTTTTTTTTTTTTTCTTTTTTTCCCCATTTTCAAAAAGTTCTGTTGACAATCAACAGAACTTTAGTACCTAGCGGAGTGCCTGTTTTGTTTTCCACCATCGTCTCCTCACTCCCCCCCGAAGCAAAAAGAAAAAAGCAACAAAAAAAAAACCTAAAAAAGTATCGGATTGAAAAATACATTACAAAACTTTATTCCTAGACTCTAACTTAGAGAGGAATACGGTGCGTTGTGGATTAAACAAAAAACAACAACAAAAAAACACACCACCAACAAGAAAATACACAGCAACAGCGAGCGTGTGTCCGCGCTCTATTCATGCTTTGTAAAAATCTGTAGGACAAAAAAAAGACAAAAAAACGCAATAAAAACAACAAAAAAATAACTAACATTATCTTTTTTGTGCATGCTTTATAATTATTTGAGGGGAGGGGGTTCTTTTTGGTGGGGAAAATAAATAAATAAATTTTCTCCCCTTAAAGTGTGCAAGAGAGTTGGATCATCTTACCAAAATAAGAAGAAAGGCACGTCCCCCCTTTCCCTCTTTTTTTTATGTATGTGCTTTCATCCGGGGCTGACATCGTACAGTGGGACATTCGGAGAGATATATCCGCATCAATAATTATTATCTCCCTTTTTTTTTCTCTTCTTTTTTGCATCACCCCCCTTGGAACAGAATGGATAAACCAAAGGTAAGAGAGAGAAAGAGAGGAGCATTTTCCCCCCTTTTTTTAAAAAAAAGGGATTTAAAGATGAGCCACTCTGAGGGGGTAGGGGGAGGAAGAAGAAAAAGTAGAAGAAAAAAAAAACCTTCCTCTCCATTTTTTTTCAAGAAAAAACTTCAGAAAATGGGTTTTAGTGTATGGCTTCCTTCTTCTCTGTTTAAGTTGTCTTATCTCTCCTGCTTCCATACCCTCCCTTCTTTGCGATGTGTTCTTCTTTTCTCTGTCGTTCCCAACCCGTGAAAAAAGAGGGGAAAAAAAGCAACACAATGTCATAGCAATTTTATAATCCTTCCCAAACTACCCCCCCCATAGATTTTTATACGTTATCCTTCCCCCCCCTTCAATGTGTGTAGGGAGCTCTTGGTCAGTGCCAGAAATTGGCGAGCTACTGCCTGAGTAAAAAAAACAACAACAACAAATAAAACAACACCATTCATTTTATTTTTTTAAAATAATGCGAAGTTTTGATGTGCCTTGACCGGTGTTGCTGCATCATTTTCTTTGGTATCCATATCAGATATATACCTCGAAAATGGATGTAGGACTGTACGATTGGGGGTTCCACCCGATGCACCGGTCATGTACCCAAACAGCCCATTATCGTCAAATTCGCAATTTTCTCAGATTTAGTTGATAAAAAAAATTTTCCCCCCGGGAAAGGCAGGTCAAGTACTGTTCAGGGTTGGTGATTTCCATTCCTTTCTCCACTGCATAACTACTTTTCGCACGCGCTTGTATTCGTCAAACTTCGCGAACGCCACCCTGCGATTCTTTAGCCGTATGAAAAAAAATAAATGGCGCCGCAGGCGAAAAAAAATAGGGTACGGTGTAAAAATGCTGGTTTACACCACACAGTCACTCAACAAACCCTTTTTTGCGGAGCAAAAAAGGAAAATGGCGCCGCAGGCAAAAAAAATAAGGGGTACGGTACGCAGCAAGCAGAAAAATTTTTAGGTTCCATCATTCCAGTCATCTGGGGGTCGGACGAGGGGTCCCCAAAAGTGCACAAAAATCCCCTCTTTTTTTTTTTTTCCCCTCCCAAAAAAATACAGGCATTTTGCTAACCATCGTTCCATCGTTCCCTGTTTTTGGCGTTTTTTTTTTTTTTTTTTCATCGTTCCATCGTTCCCCCTAGGAAAAAGGTGGCATCGTTCCATCGTTCCCCCTGGGAAAAAGGTGGCATCATTCCATCGTTCCATGGACTGTACTGTGGGGTGTGTCACAGATGCAGAGACCCTGGGCTCAAGGGCTCACCGTGGGAGACCAGAACGCGACTGAATTGGTCAAACGCCGAAGGAAAAGGAAGCATGCAGCGTGGCGAAAGAATAAAAGTAGCGTACCGTGCGCCTGCGGCGCAGCTTGCAGCCCACCCTTCCCATGACATAGTTTGGCTGTAAAAGTGTGCAATTTTAAGCGCATTTTCTTGAAATGTTGCGTACCGTGGCTTCGCCAGAAACTTTCGTTTTATCAAAATATGGAAGTAAAAATTACGGTAACTGTTGATAATTACCAACGACAGTGCCGGTTTATGGCAACATTTTTTTAGAAATGTTGCGTACCGTGGCTTCGCCAGGAACTGGATGCCATGACCGCCGCTTCTTTTTTAGATATACTGAGGTTACTGATAAGAAGGCTGACACCCACTACGGCTTGTGGTTCACCCTCCCCACCTGCCTTTCACGATTTTGTGCATCAGAGGGGAGAAAGAGCCTCATCTTCTTGTACTGACAGGGAGTCGCGCGCGCGAAGCGCGCGCAGCGACCGCTTTTGCGGGGGGAAAGCTCGGGACCCCTTTTGCCCTCTGATTTTTTTTTTTTTTTCCATCGTTCCCCCCATTTAGGAACCCGGCCGAGTTAGCATAATGCCTGAAAAAATATTTAGTTGATTTCAACTAAATGCGAACCGCACGATAATCCCCTGTACCCAAAGGTACACTGTCACAATAGCGATTTGTATTTCAAGTCAAATATTCTTTTTCGCTTCTTTTAAAAGAAAAAAATATTATACAATTCTCGCCTACGGTCTCTGCGTGATTTGTTATGGTTTTTTGTTTTTGCCCGCATCTCCACACATATCTCCCCAAAACCCCCCCATGCCCTTTCTTGTGTTTGATGGAAAAAAAAAAAAACTACCATTTTTTCTCTCTTTTTCTTACTCCTTCGTCGTTACAGAAACCCAGCCGGGCCCTACATCACACAGCCTGTGTTTGCAATGATCCCCGGACTCATCTGGCTGTTGAGTGGAAGCGGGAATATCACATATCAGATGTAAACCACGAAATGGATTGTAGGACTGCACGGTTGGGGTGTCCACCCCAAGGTACAGCCGGTCATTGTACTCTAGTTACTGCTCATATAACCCTCCCCATTTCCACGTCAGGTTCTTCCACTACAAAACCACACAACTCTTCCAACCATGCCCCCTCTGCAGTACGAAGGCGCACCCCTCGACATCGCTCGCACAGCGCAGGTATTGTGCCTTTCCCCCCCCTCCCCCTCTTTCCCTTCTCCCTCTCCTTGCGCGAAGTGTGTAACACTTAGTAGTGAACACTTTGCAGTATATACTCCGTACCCTACTACTTGTTTGAGGGACTATCACGAGAGGGTTTTTTGCACTTCAATTTTTGATTTTTTTTGGTTATTTTTTATACAAAAAGGCGTAGCTTAAAAGGGGAAATAATTCCTCCAATACGGTCGCCAAATCACCCCCTTCTCCAAAGGGTTATTGAGCAATCAACAAAACCTTTCTCCTTTTACTTATCAGAGCTTCTATCTCTCCTCCAAATATGACGTCCATGCGACCCCCTGCACCTTGCCCCCCCCTGGAGGGTGGCCTGGCCACTTGACCCACCTTCTGCCATATGAATCCCAGGACTAGTTTGGTGTACCTCATATCCCAACCGCTGTCGCCTTCTGCACAGGGCGCAGTGGGGCAGTCCTTTCTTTTTATGTAAATAATACCCTCCCCATCCCAACAGTTCTGATGCATTCCATTTGGTTTGCACCTTTAATTTCCCTCAAACACTCCATTTCACAGGCACAAGACCTGATCGAGCGCCACAAGAGGAATATTCGCTACTCCGAGAAGTACACAAACGAGGCATCCACCACCGAGTACAGGTACATACAATAGACACATTTCCTCCCCTTTATGACGTCCAACCCGGGCGTTTGTTGATTCATAATAACTGCAAGAAGCCCAACTGTCTTAGGCTTATTAATTGAGGTGGCGTTAGGTATCATTTTGATGACTCTGTGCCGAAACGATCATCATAGTGGGTAGTACTGTGAGATGTCAAATCATCGCAAACCTTTTTTCCTTTTTCAATATTTAAAGGGACATGCAATGTGTGGATGCATCAATGCAAAACAAGAACGATCAAAAGAGAAACAAAGCATACTTTTGTGATTAAATGGGTACGTGCAGTGATCTCTGGTTTACTCCTTTACACCACTCTACACATCACCACCATGTACAGACACGTGATCCTCCCGAAGGAGTTGAAGAAGCTCATCCCCAAGAAGCTCATGAACGAGGCGGAGTGGCGCAGTCTGGGTGTGCAGCAGAGCTACGGGTGGGTCCACTACATGCTCCACGCGCCAGAGCTTCACGTCCTTTGCTTCAAGAGAGAGCTGGGCACCGCTATGATTCCTTGAACGGCTGCAAACCGGAAAACAAAATCCATTTTTTTTTGACAGAAAATGTACCTAAAGCCCAACAAGGAAGTTTTCAAATGATTTTTTGCATCTTGGGTTTTTCCCAGAGCACAATCATTAGAGCACAAATCCTTCTCTTTATATTTTTTATTTTTGAATAGATTTTTGATATTAGAAGAAACTCCCTTTTTATTGTTTCAAGAAATTCTGAATGGGTTTTAAATGAGGATTTATTTCAGCATTTTTTGCTTCTTGAAACTAATTTTTTTTTCTTTCTTTTCTTCCACCCACCCCCTTTGTTCTAGAATTTGGTGTTTCCCTTGATCAAACAGGGTGACCAATCCATTTTCCCTCATTTTCTTTTTGTAAATGGTTTCAGTGCATTTAACAAATAAAAACTAAAGACGAAATATGAGACGTTAAATGCTTAGATATTGCAACCACCTCGGACTCCTCCACTTCCCCCCCTCTTGGGTTTGCAGGCCATTTCCAGCGAGAGAGTTGCATCCTGGTGGTTGCCCGAAGATGACATCACATCTGTCTCATTTTCTATAACCACCATACAATAGGAAAATCTCTCTCGCTCTCAACAGCCTCCACCCCTTTATTTTTAGAAAATACGAAAAATCGAAGAAAAAAGATCCCAAATTCATGTTTTTTTTCTTCTCTTTTGCAAATATCGTTGAAAAGGAATGCAAAAAAAAAGAGGACTTTCCTTTAAATCATTTTCAATGAGACACATAAAAGAGCAGATAAAAAAGAAATAGCCCCCTTAAAAAAATTCCCTATTTATTCCCATTTTTTGTTGTTGTTATCCCACACAGGGTTTCGTGTCAGCTTATGCTCCGCGTATTTTTTGACCACGTTGCCTGAGTAGACGTTGTCTCTGTGTCTGTGTCTTGCGGTCGTTATTACCGCACTTCATCGTGAAGCACCACGTACCTGCATTCAAGTGTCTGCACGTTGCTTTCTTCACTTTTTTTTAGTGATTCTCAAACCCCATGGTTGGTTTAGTGTCCCCCTCCCAAGCCCCGGGCGTGTTTGTGTTTGCACACGTCTGGTTGCTCCCAGCGACACATTGTCACAGGTTTCAACACAATACAAAACAAAAGAAAAGACACACAGCAGATTTGCACAGAGTTGTGTCGCAGTACCTCGCCTCTGTTCCTTGCGTCGTGTCAATGCGCGTGAGCCACATGCTGCCGCTGTTGCTGCTGTGTGCGGTGCCGTCTGCAGCGCATGAGGACCACGACTACGACTACGACATCGTGGAGGGCGACATCCAGGTGCCGCGTGAGGGGCGCAGTGGGAAAGCGCTCTCAGCGTCGCCGCTGACAAGCCAGTCGCAGCTGTTCCCGTTGGGGAAGGTGCGTTACTACATCGAGACAAAGGAGGTGGCCGCAAAGGACGCAACGCCGATGGAGGCAGACGACGTGCGTGTCGTCGGTGCTATCGCAGACTGGGAGGCGAAGACCTGCATCCGCTTCACAAAGTGTACGAGTGCGAACCGCTGTGCGCGTCCCTACATCAAGTTCATTGCGGGAGGTGGGTGCAGCTCTCCTGTGGGCACGTACTCGACACGCGTGAACACGATCATCCTTGGGTCTGGGTGTCCGACAGGGACAGTGATCCACGAGATTGGGCACTCGCTTGGGATGCTGCACGAGCAGAGCCGCAAGGACCGTGACGAATACGTGGTTGTGGACCTGAAGGCAATGAGGAAGGCCTTCAAGAGCAACTTCAACAAGATGGGCTCGCGTGGGCGCGACCTGGGTGCGTACGACTACGGATCAATCATGCACTACTACAGCACTGCGTTCTCGAAGGGCAACCCAAAGACGATTTTCGCGCCGCAGCCGATTGGGCAGCGCTCGTCGCTGAGCAGCGGGGACGTGGCGGCAATCCAGTTCATGTACAACAAGTGTTCTGCGAACTACGCACGCCCAACGTGCATGCCGTCGATCGACACCACACAGACGCACCTGATCCCACACTCGAAGGCGTGGAACATGGACTTCAACGTGATGTACAAATCCTCGAAGTCCGTTCGTGTGTCGTACGCGGGGACGACGGCGCGTGCAAGGCAGATTAAGTACTCGCGTGCTGCTGGGAGTAGCCTGGGGAACATGGACTCCACGGAGCTCACGTTCACGCCGTCTGCCGCTGTTGCGGGGAAGACCTTCACACTGAGTGCGACCTTCACTGGGACAGACGGGCCGTCGACAACGTGTGCGGTGCGCGTGCGTGTGGCGGATGACGACAGACTGTGCTTTGGGATTGGGGCAAGCGACCCGAACGTGTGCAGCGGGCATGGAGCGTGTGTTGAGGACATCCTGAAGCCGTGCATGTGCGACTCTGGGTACGCAGGTCCGGACTGCAGCAAGCTGCTGACGTGCCCTGCAGACGTTGTGGACCCGTTTGACGGGGAGTTAGCATTGCCATGGAAGTATGGCGATGTGACGGAGGACTCCTCTGTGTTTGTGTCGGGGGGTGCAAGCATGCGTTTGGGTAAGGTGGGGTCGTCGCGGCGTGCACAGACGTGGCTGGACTTTGATGACAGCGAGGCAGAGACAGTCTCGTTCCACATGTCTGCGATGGGTGGGGGCACGCAGCAGTACCCTGCCGTGTACCTGCGCCGTGGCCCGGAGAGGTGTGTGATTGTGCAGCGCTACAACAACGGGCAGTGGCGTGTTGGGAACCGCTTGATGATCAACACTGCACCTAAGGCAAACAGGTTCTACGCTGTGAGGATAGAGTTTGACTGGCACGCCTTAGAGTACACTGTTCTCGTGGACGGTAAGGTCATGACCGAGGCCACCATGTCCAGTTCCTGTGCTGGTGGGATCACTAGGGCACACTTCTACGGGAACGGGTGGTTCGACGAATTCAAGCTGGATTGCCCAACCATGAGAGTGCCTGCCCCTTCTGCACCAGCAACAAACGCACCCAGGACTGACGCACCTGCCACTGACGCACCGAAGACGGGAGCGCCTGCCACCAGTGCCCCTAGGACTGGAGCACCGGCAACCGACGCACCTGCAACTGAGGCACCAGCAACCAACTCGCCAAACACAAGAACAAACACACCTGTGGCACCTGAGACATCTGCACCAAGAACGGGAGCACCTGCCACATCATCTCCACGCACATCTGCCCCACGCACTGAGGCACCAAGGACTGCAGCACCCAGAACGAAGAGTCCGGCACTGCCCGCACCCACCGGCTGCACGACGACACTGAAGAAGTGGAGCAACTGCCGCAAGAACCCGAACTGCTGCCCATCCGGGACACAGTGCTTCAGGAAGGGCAAGTACTACGCGCAGTGCAGGAAGACGTGCCCCGCGACTGGGTGGTCCTGTAAGGTGCTGGGTGGCACGGCTGCGCAGACACCACCACCACCACCACCACCACCACCACGGTCGTGCAACGGCGGTATGCTGAGCGCGTGGTCGAACTGTCTGCAGAGAACCGCATGCTGCCCGTCAGGCACACAGTGCTTCGAGCAGTCCAGGTATTATGCACAGTGCCGTCGTTCGTGCCCACGCAGCGACTGGACGTGCCGTGTGCTGGGATAAGGTGACACTCCGAGAACAGCAATGGCTTTTTAGGTACACTGTCACGCTTTGTATTTCAAGTCAAACTTTTATTTATGCGAGCCACACCAGACGGATTGATTTCCGTCGTTGGCAATGTGCATGCACACTGCCTGGTCTTTTATATACAACAAATCAATTCCATTTCCCTTTTCCCTTTTCCCTTTTCCTTTGTCCCCCTTATCCCTTCAGCAAAGCTTACCCCTTCTATTAGCTCTCTTTAAGGATTCCTGCGAAGAACAATTGTGGTTGCTATCCTGTGATGGTAGTAGTCTGAAATCAAGCAAAGCTTTTCTTCGTACCCCTCAAACCTCTGTATATTGTGGGTCGTTCTTGGCCTACCCATATTCTCTAGGCAACCCTTTTCTGCGGATGCTATATTCTTCTTCTTCTTCTTTTTTTTTTTTGACAAATTTATTTCTCATTTTTTTTTCCGGCTGCCGATTTTGTTTTGCTGAACATTTTTCTCCACACAAACACAAAACACAATAAAAAAGCAGATCAGACCTATGTTTTAAAGGTGACTAAGCAACGAGAGGCTTAGGATTTATATTTTACTTTTTTGTTCTTTCATTATTTCTTGGATAAGCCATTGGGGTAAAAACGCGCGAATACTATCTACTATGAGAAAAAGGTTGGATACTTCAGCTAAAGGCAAGCGGGATGGGTGCAGAGGCGCACTTCTAACTAGACAACTAACAACTCCACGCGTCACACATACCCGCCCCCTCTCTGTTTTGTCATTAATGCTGTTTGGTGCCTTCAATTTCTCCTTCCTCCCCTCCCGCCCAGTCATTGTACTAAGGTACACTGTTTACGAGCGGGCTGTTGTATTTAAAGTCATTTTTTTTTTTTCACCATATACTATCAATTTATTGATTGCATATGATGAAAATACTTTTATCATAGTTCATCTTTGGATTGTTTATGATCCAGATGACACCGGCTTACTAAAATCTACTCTATTTTGCGTGCGTGTCTATTTTTGTTTTTTTTTGCATCATAAACTTCATTTTTGTTTTTTGTTGTTCAGTTTTCATGGTGTGTATGAGTTCTTCGTTGAGGACGCGACGTCTTGCTTCCCTTTTTTTGTTGCCATTTTTGTTGCAACGAAAATAAAAGGTGGTGTGTGGTGCTGTTCGTTTCTCAATATGCACATAAAACATTTGTCGTCAAGAGTGACGAAGCGCAGAAAGACCTCTCGTTCATCTTGTCTCAATTTTTTTTCCATGATCATGATTATTTTTTTTCTTGGAAAGCCTTCTGGGCTTTGCCTATATTCTCCCGTTCCTCTCAGTATTTTTTGATGCAATTAACGGATAACGAAGCAGAAGGGAACGTGGGTTTAAGGAACGTGTCACGTTATGAGTGCATGACGGGGGTAAAGAAAAACACTGGGCATTTTTCTTTCGTGTACCAATGTCATTTCTACCGAACCCACTAAGTCTTTACCGCAGTCACCCACCCTAGCGACACGAGCTTCTTTGAGACCCCCTCCCCTCCCTGTGTTATTCTGTTGTGTTGTTCAACCTCGTAATTCTATTTGAGCTTTTTTTGTTGTGTCCCTTTTCCTCCCTAATCAAGATGACTGAAGCACAGTGGCTTGTCATCTCTTCCACATCCTCTTTTTTCAAGGTGACTTCAAGGTGACTGAAGCACGGGAGGCTTCGCTTCATCTTATTTGACCCTCCCTAAATAGTAGACCCCCCATTTTTTTCATTTTTTTTGAAAACTTGATCAGGGTTTCCACAACGAGCCCAATTTCCCCCCACACTACACCTCACTCTTCCACAGGGAAGGTCACCTTTTTTCCCCCTCCTCCTCCCACGCCCCCTTCTTTTGCGCCGATTTTTTCTCACCGAACCCCCCTCCTTTTTTTATATTCCAAACGAAGCCTAATCACAGGCTTAGCTTTCGTTTCATAAACTTTCCTTTAAGTATGTCTGATGGAGAGTTGCAATGTGAAGTGAATAACGCAGTGTTGGTGTTGCAACGGTTTTATAGGAGAAGCAATGCTCGGTCTGGCGCAGCCACGAAACGCAGTATGAGACACGAGGAAGCTACCCGCATCCGCGAGTCTGAGGCAGCAGTTGTGGTACAGAGTGCGTACCGCTGCAGAATTGCAAGCAGAAAACGCTGCCTCCAGTCGCACGCCACACAGACCCTCCTCCTCCAACGTCTCGGTCGTGCCCTCTTCTCCCGCATCTCCCTGCAAACATTGTCTAATACACACCCCTACCTTCTTTCCCTCCGTCTTCTCTTTCGCACCACGCCGCTCGCAGGACTCCCTTTGACTGGCCTCGCGTTGTGTTCATCTTCTTCCCCTGAAAGCAAAGACCTCATCGCCATTTTACAAAGCGAATCTGAGCTCCATTCTCACTCTGGTTACAAAGGGCTGCTGACATTAGCAGAGGCTGTGATGGGAGTCGGAGAAATCGCAGCCCCTCTTCCAATTTCACCACAGATGGAGGAAAGAGAGGAGAATACATGGAGTGGTGTGGATGAAGAGGTTCCTGAGATAGAGAATGTCTCACCGAAAGGTGATTGGATCGACCCATTCAGCATGACATTGATTTTAGATAATGATTTGGGGATTATTGAACCCGGAGCAGACTTTTCGAGGTCAGGAGGAATGGATGCGATAATGCGCTCGCAATGCCGTGCTTCCCCTCTTCTTGCCTTGCAAGCCCTGCAAACATCACACAAAAAGGTAGAATCACGAAGATGGGCGAAAGAACTATGCGACCCTTTGCGTCACCCTATGCTATACACTCTCTTCTGTGACCCCGATGAGGTGCAAGGTTTGCGATGGTTACAAAATGCATCAGATATTCCACTGCCATTCATCAACTTCCTTGTAGATACCAATTCGGATGGGCAATCGGAGAAGGGAGGGAATGTGTTTGGGAGAGGGCAACCAAGGCTCAACTTTGAAGCGAGTGATATGCAATTTGCTGAGTCTATAATCCTTCCACGCACACTCTGTATCAACGAGGTGGCAAAAGAAGCAGAAGAGGAGGTGGTCAATCCAATTTTTGAGGAGCCGGTGATTGAGGTCTGTTGTGACCCCTCAGAAGGGGTGTCGGGCGCAGCAGAGGGCAGAGAGAATACGCACAGCGACGCAATCGACCACCTCCTCGCCACCTGCGACTCCGGTGTGCACGAAGGGTTGGATTTGCTGGCAACAGCATGCTTTGCGGATTTTAAATTGAATCGCGTCAAGGAGGCACAAGAGTTTGCAGAAGGGCTTGCACATTTGTTTGCAGATGAGGGGTTTGACATAGAGTCAGATCATGACATAGTTGCGGAGTCTGACCAGGCAGATATCAATGCCAAAGCGGAGGAAGTAGAGGAGCCGCTTCAAAACCCTATCATCGTGATGGAACCACAGACGGAAGAGGCTGTGAAGGACCATTTAGGAGTGGCATCGAATGCGATGGGGCAGAGCCCGCACAGCGATGCCATCGACCAGCTGCTCGCAAGCTGTGGTTACGATGCGCATGAAGGGCTTGATTTGTTGGCAACAGCGTGCTTTGCGGATTTCAAGCTGAACCGTGTTGTCTCCCGTGTGCACGATGAGGCGGGCAAGCCTACAAAACGCCTTGACCTTCTCGGGATGCTTGTATTGTCAAGCAGCAGAGGGGAGTGCAGAGGGATCGACCTCCTGGCAGAGAGCAGACGTATCGGTGGTGTCGAGCTTCTGCTGCTTGCAGGGTGCAGTGCTGAGTGTCATCCTGGGCTGGACCTGCTCAAGGCTATCGTCAGTCCAGAGACCCGCAAAAAATTGGGGTCGCATGGCATGGACCTGCTGGCCGTGAGTGCGCCCCCCACTCCGGGTGCGTCCCTTATTGTTGCCTCCACGGCGCGTTCGTGGAGGGGTTTAGAGATGCTCGACGCATCGCGTTCCCAGGAGAGGAACACCTGGGGGATGCCGTCGCCTTCACCGGGGCTGGACCTGCTGGGGTTTAGTGTTCTTAGCACATCTGCAGCAAAGCCGCAGAACAGCATGCAGGCCCATACAGCCGCGTCTCAACATGATTTTACATTAGACCCGGCGGCGCCACAAAAGACAAAACCACAAAACGGCATGCAGGGCCACGCTGCCCAAGCTAATACATTGAACTCCCTACTAAATGGGACTGAGCCTCAAAACAGCATGCAGGTACACATGGCAACTGTGCATGACCCTGCTGCCCTCTCGGTAGGGGGTGGGGTGGGGCCCTGCCCGGTGCAGGTTCTGTCCTCGCTCTGCGAAGGTGAGGCCCTGAGGGCGCTGGCGTGTGTAGCGGGGAGTGCGGGGCGGTACACCACGGCGCTGCAGCTGCTCGCTGCGGAGGCTCCCATCGGTCATCTGCCTGCTTTGACCATGCTAAGATCGATGCCTGCACACCGCACACCCACACCCGACATCACCTGCGACGCTGCCAGCCTCACCAGCAGCGGCTCTGGCGTGCTCTACCGCAACGAAAGCTCCTCCGCAGACTCCCTCTTCAGCATCGTCAGCGCAAACCTCGAGGCCCCTGCAGCCACTGTCGCGACACACACCCTCATCTCCGTCGCTCTAGGGTACCACACACGCCGACACCTCTTTGCCGAACACAGCAAGCGAAGGCTTCGCTCAGTTCTGTCAGGATACGCTGCACGCAGACACCTTGGCAGGTTGGTTGTTGAGCATGCGGTGCTGCGAATTCAAGGGTTTTCTCGCGTTGTCACAGCAAGGAGAGCTGTACTGGATAAGACGGAAGCACGGGATCTATTCATACGACAGGGCTTTCGAGAGAACGCCGCGGTGCAGATCCAGAGGACGGTGCGAGCGTCGTTGTGCCGCAGGCGCATCAACCGTCTACAGGCTGAGCAAGAAGCGGAGGCAAAGGCAGAGCTGGAAACCTGCGCCGCCCGCATCCTACAAGGCTTTGCTGCAATAGTCTTCGCAAAGAACCTCCTCGCACACCGCCGTGCAGCCCTCCTCCTCGAACAGCAAGAGTACATCGCCGCTACCCACATCCAAGCCTTCACCCGCACCGCCCTCGCAAAGCAACATATGACATCCGCAACCCAACTCATCTCCAAAGTCTTCCGTGGAGCATTATGCCGCAGCAGACTCCACCTCACATCCAACGTATTGACCATCCAATCATGTGGCCGTGCATTGTTCTCACGTTGTGGTACTGCAATGCATGCGGGTTTTGTGAAGAACGTCATAACACTCCAAAGCTTCGCGAAATACGTTATTTCGAGAAACATCGTTGCAGCGAAGAGAGAAAAGGTGCTACGGAGGAGACGACGCAGGGCCGCGGTACGGTGTTTGCAGCGTGTTGGGCGGGGGTTGGCACAGAGGGTGGGGATGACAACCCAAGGAGGCACGGTAGCAAAACGACCTCACCCACCCCCAGCTGTGGCGATACAGTACCCGGCACGACGACGCTCAATCCTAGACCCCATCAACGTCAGCAGGGCGCTGTTCCCCTCCCCACAGAAGCAGCCCCACGCACCACCCCGCGCTTCCTTGGCTGAGGCCTCTGCGAGACACAGAGGCGCTGTGTCGCCTTCTCCATACACAGCTGTACCCCACCCCCCTCCTGTACGCAAGCCACGTGCCCGTCCGCAAGGGACAACAGGGATAAAGGTGATGCAGTTGGTCGATGATTGGAGACATATGGAGGACAGACACCGCAAGCTTACCGCACCGCAGAAGGGGCGTGCGTATCAAGAAGCGAGGAATGTCATTAAGGAGGAGGGTGGCGGAGGTGGTGGAGGTGGTGGTGGGCCCTATGCAGCTAAGCTAGAAGGCGTGCACGGTAGGGCATCATCACCAGTGAGGAAGCCTGTGCGAAGACATGGGTTTCTCCCTCCATTAGTGAGTTGAGGACCAAGGGGTATTGAGGGGAGGGGGGGATTTATTTGAAGAATGCATGGGTGTTTATCGAAACTCTTTTTTTTTTAAATGTATACCTCGAAAATGGATGGCCCGTATGGTTGAGGGGGGGTCCACCTACGGTGCATTGGTAATGTACCCAAAAGGTACACTGTTTCATGAGAGGGCTTTGTATTTGAAGTGAGACCTTTTGCTTTGTTTTGAAAAGTGCTTATTTTTGTTTTTGCTTTTTTTTGCTGTTGCCTCTTTTTTTCCTGCTTTTTTCCCCTGCATTTCTGTGCAAAAAAAGAGTGGGTAAAGGGGGTAAAATCCGGTCAGAGGTGAAGAACAGATCTTCCGCAAGCCATGACCTCTTTTTTTTTTGCTTTAGGTGACCTACGGTGGGTTATTTGCCAATTTATATTTTTTCCCACCTATCCCTCTGTCCTGAGCCTTCACAGACCAGGTGCAGAGGGGAAACAACAATGTTGGTGCTCCTGAAATAAAAAATACCAAGTACGCAACAACTACGCAATATAGGGTATTCCTGTATTTTTTTTTTTTTTGTGCACAAAGTGCGCAACAAGTACGCAAAATGGGGTTTTCAGGAGCACCAAATGTGGTGTATTGTTCTCTCTCTTTGAATATGGGTATGCTCACCTCTCAAATTTTCTACTCCCTCCCCCTCCTCTTTTATATTTCGTGCCTGAAAAAATACCAGAATTCAATTTCTAATTTATCAAAACAAAAAAACCCCCCCCTCTTTTATATTTCGTTGTTCTGGTCCCTTACGGTGCTGGAGATTTTGGTTTTTTTTTGTGTTCCCTCCTCCTCTTTTGTCTTCTGTTGGTCTATCTCTTTTTTTTGGGGAGGGGGTTCACTTTTTAGGGTTCCCCCTTTGCTTATATTATTGCCTGTAGTATGATCTCCGATAAACACACACCCCACCCCCACCCCTAATGGTGGCAGTATTGTGATGGGAGCCCATTGGAATACGAAAAATACATCACAATACACGTATTCCAATGGACTTCCATCACAATACTGCCACCGTTACCCACCCCTACCTCTCTTTTCCACTGATAGCACTGCCCAACCTTTCATTTTTTTCCATCATCCCTGACAACAAAATGGGAGCCAGCGCAGCTCGCACAGCTGATGCTGTGCGATAACGAATATGATAAGGTGACTAAGAGGCTTCGGATCATCTTATAAACTTTTTTCTTTTGTCACCTCATGAAATGAAGGAGGAAATAGAAACAACGCACTTTGAACACACTTTGCGGTTCTAGGGACGAACCGCACTGCAGAGCCACTCCTCACCCAAACAGGTCGAGGTGTGTGCGTTTCACCACAACCTCTCCCATGGGTTTTATCGTGTGATGAGTGTTAAGTTTCTATTTTTTTTTTTTTTTTTTTTAAACCCCTTTTCGATTTTGACACTTAGAGAATACACAAAAAAAATTTAAAATGGGGCTTAAACCAGCGATGTTAGGAAAATGTATTGCACCTGGGAAGCAGCATTTGATGTTCGGGAAGTGGGATGCGTATATTCCGTACTCCTACATGCCTCGTATCCTCTCTGTGTTCAGTAGACGTACCATGCTTGGTTTGATTCGTCGCAATGAATTCCAGATGGCGCAGTACCGCAAGCCGGTGATGTGCTCTGAGGCTGTTCTCACGGGGTTGAAGTTCTTTGAGGGAAATGACGTTCTGACAGCGCGGGCGGACAGTCAAAAGTTCCCTGTATTTAATACTACTGAGGGGGAGGTGGAGTTGAAGGGGCAGATGGTGATTATGTCGTGTCTGGCGCCGTCGTGCGATGAGTACGTCGTTGCGATGAAGGAATGGGCAGATGCGTACAAAGGGAAGGTGTCGGTGCTGCATGTGTCCGATATGATTGAGAGCTGTGCGTTGCTGAACAAGGCCACCCCTGAGTTGTCGCACCTCAAAGAATACTTCAGTGTGACAGCAGACTGCAGACACGCCTACGAGCTCCTCGCAACCAACAACCGTCTCGTCCCCTACGTATTTATAGTAGACGAACAAGGCTTCATCCGCTGGCGTTCCTGCTGGCAACCAACCGAAAGGGAAAAGAACGTTCTTGCGCATGACTGGTCATTGGATTGAGGGTTTTTTTGGGGGGTTTTTTGGGATGACGAAGAAAAATATCCCCTTGAAATTGTTTTTCAAAGAAAATTTGAGGCGTCTGATGACGTCGTTTTAAGTTGTGGCATGAGAAGAAGAATACACAAGAGTTAGGAAACACCCCACCAAAACCCCCCATTTTTTTATTCAAGAGAATATTTCTTTTTCTGCCGTTGGGCAAGGATTTTAAGGGGTTTCTTTAGGTGACTAAGCGGTGCTGTTCTACCAGGGACACCTCCTCCCCTTGGGGTGTACCTGTACTTCTTGAGAAGAGTGGCCAATTCTATGTCAGGGAGCTACCAAAAAGGCGGGGGTGTACATGCACTGCCAAGCCGCACAGGGTCTTGGGAATGACTGGACGTCCTACCACGCAGTGTAGCCACCTGTGCAGAAGAAATCCTCATGAATACTGATATATCCTTCGTCCTGGACACAGACAACAACGACGGACGTTCCTTGAGCTGAAGCATAGTTCTTGGAGCAAGTTACCTAGTGCCTTCCGCCCCCAGCTGCGTGTCGTGATGAGACAGAGTGGAGGGGTGGTTCAGTTCTAAGGTGGCTTGAAAGCTCGAAAGACTTCGGATATTCTTATCTTACGAAAACCCTCCCGACCCACTCCGTTTCTCTTCGGAGTCAAGACGACAATTCTACTTCGTGTGGAAGCAGTCCATGAGCCGCTGTGAGCGTTGTCCAGGGGACTCGTGGAGGTGGGCTTTGGTTGCGTGCGAAGTATCGGTGTGTCCGTTCCCCTGACTTTGTGTGTGAAGCTTTGCACAAAAAGAAACACACACAAAAGACACCACAGCAACACAAACCACACAATGCCAAAGCGAAGCACAGCCAGCACGGAGGCTCGAAAGAGAAGAAAGCTTTCTGCAGATGAGGTCTTGGAGGCTGTCAGGAACGGCGACACTGCTGCCGTGCGGGTGGCCCTTGAGAAGCTCCCTCCAGACAGCAAAACAGTCACCTTCGATGCTGTGCACGAGGCATGCAGAGGGAACCACGATGAATGCCTTGCACTGCTTCTTCTCTGTGTTGAGACAACGCAAGTGGGCTTTGGGACCTTGCTGAGTGAGTGTGTCCACACAGACCACGTTGCGTGCACGGAGGTCCTCTTGCAGCATTGGAAGTCCGTCTGCAGCAACGGGGCGTGTGTCCGGTTAGCTGGACCCGTAAGAGGTAAGACGACAGCAAGTGCCTGTCCGGCCATGTGGGTGGACCCTGCCGTGTGTCGCGTCTTTATTGATGCAGGTGCAGACATCGAGGCAAAGACGAGCAAGGGAAGACGTTCGCCTGTGCACTTTGCTTCCCGTTCAGGAGCACTCGAAGTTGTGAAGATGTTGGTCGAAGCAGGTGCAGGAGTGAATGTCACAGACTGCAAAGGAGACACGTGTCTTATCCTTGCGGTGCATAATGGACACACCGAGATTGTGCGCTATCTTGTGGGCTTGCCAGAGGTGGATGTGAATCACCGCAACAATGGCAACGAGACTGCGTTGGACTGTGCGGCGAACACAGGCCACACAGAAGTGGTGCGGATGTTGATTGATGCAGGTGCAGACATCGACACCAACAATGGCGGACATTCGCCTCTGCACTGTGCCAGCGATTCAGGAGCACTCGAAGTTGTGAAGATGTTGGTCGAAGCAGGTGCAGGAGTGCGTCTTACAGACTTCCATGGACGCACGTGTCTTATCCTTGCGGCGCGTAGTGGATCCACTGAGACTGTGCGCTATCTTGTGGGATTGCCGGAGGTGGACGTGAATCACTGTGACAGCAGCGACGAGACTGCGTTACTCTGTGCGGCGAAGAACGGCCACACAGCAGTGGTGCAGGTGTTGATTGATGCAGGTGCAGACATCGACACCAACAATGGCGGACATTCGCCTCTGCAGTCTGTCAGCATTTCAGGCGCACTCGAAGTTGTGAAGACGTTGGTCAGAGCAGGTGCGGGAGTGAATGTCACAGACGAGGTTGGAGGCACGTGTCTTATCTATGCGGCGTATCATGGACACACCGAGACTGTGCGCTATCTTGTGGGCTTGCCGGAGGTGGATGTGAATCACTGTGACAGCAGCGACGAGACTGCGTTGCACTGTGCAGTGCAGTCTGGCCATCCAGACGTGGTGCAGGTCTTTATTGATACAGGTGCAGACATCGACACAAGGAACGAAGACGGACATTCGCCTCTGCACTCTGCCAGCGATTCTGGAGCACTCGAAGTTGTGAAGATGTTGGTCGAAGCAGGTGCGGGAGTGAATGCCACAGACGACGTTGGAGTCACGTGTCTTATCCTTGCGGCGATTAATGGACACACCGAGATTGTGCGCTATCTTGTGGGTTTGCCGGAGGTGGATGTGAATCGCCGAGACCGCAGCAACAACTGCACTGCATTGGACTGTGCGGCGAACAAAGGCCACACAGACATGGTGCAGGTGTTGATTGATGCAGGTGCCGTCAGGTACACAAACAACAACGACGGACGTTCTCCTTGAGCTGAAGCATAGTTCTTGGAGTAGCAAAGCTACCTTGCGCCTTCCGCCCCCAGCTGCGCGTCGTGCTGAGAAAGAGTGGAGGTGTTACAGCAAGAAGCCGTTATTTTAGTGAAATAATGCCATTTTTACTCATTTTTTGGGGCAAAACTGCCGAAACGCCCTATGGACCATCTGGCACCCCAGAAGAGCACAAAACACAAAAAAAGAGAAAACGAAAAGAGATGAAACATTCAATTTTTTTTTTGTTTTCTTTGGCATTAGCTCCCTTTTTTCAGTCAGCAGCAGAACCATGTCTTTCTCATGACCAGGGCATGGCACGCCCGGAAAGACGGCACGAAACTCTTTCTTGAGATCTTGTACTGGGGTTTTTGCAAAAGCTGATTCTCCCCGTGCACTGTCTTCATGACAGCATAATTGCAAGCGTGGGTTTCAACTCTTGTTTCACCTTCCCGTGGGGTACTGCCGCAATATCATCGGATGTCGACACAACGGGGTGGGGTGGGGTGGGGGCAGAATGGGAGGGAAAGCAGTGTTCTTCGCTGCCATATACGACAGACGGTTTCATTCACATTCATTTGAAAGGGACCAAACGCACGAGAGGTTTAGGTTTGTATGATAAAAACATTTTCTGAGGGTCTCAGATAAGCACGAAATGGATGTACTGCATAGTTGGTTACCCAGGGGTACCGATCATGTACCAAGGTACACTGTCACGAGAGGGGTGTTCACGCAGGGAGACGCAGAGCGGTGTGGGAAGGAAGGGAGGGGAGGGGTTCTCAAAGACCGAAGATGGGCCTGCTCTGCGGGTACTGAATAGATTCCTTTGGTGATGGGGAAGGGGGAAGGGGAAGGGGAAGGGAGGATGGGGATTCCGCTGTTTTGTAGGTTTTGTGTCTGTGCCAGTTTGGGAGTGGGTGCATTGGGTACTGTAGTGGGCACATAGTTGATGCATTGTGTTGCAATGTGCGCACGCTAGGCAGGCTGTAGTGAATGGGCGGGGAAACGGGGATGTGTACTTGAAGACAGTTGTCCAGGCCTGGGTGATGATGGTGGGGTTGGCACAGACGTGAGAAGCATATTGCACAGAGTTCGCAAGCCAGGTTGCGGTGTCGTGATGAACGAGACGTTCGTGTGGCGACAGTCTGTTCCCCTGTGGTAATGGCCACCGAGTGGCGGGTAGTGGGTCCCCTTTTGAGGGTTTTCTCACGATACACCAGTTGGCTAACATAGACTCGTATGGTTACCCAACCAGTCGACTGTCTCGCTTAGGCATACTGTGTGGTGCGTAGGTGCTTTGAAGCACACCTTGGGTGAGGTCTGGGCAGGGGGCCTAGTCTTGAGCGTTGTTCACTTCCTCACGGTGGGAATGCACGGCCGTTGTTGGTTGTAAGCCAGGTACTGTACACTCTGTCGTCCTCTGTGGATCGACAGAGGGGTCGACCATTGGCGACATCGTGGATGTCACGTTGAAGACGGGGCGACTTAGGTGGGCTATGTGGGTGTGGTCTGCTGTGGGAAGGGGCAGGGGGGTAGAACAGAACAGGAGTAGTGGGCGACATGAACACACACCTCCTCCTTCTCAGGTAACTTCGACCACTTTAGCGAACACTTTTTTTGTATCAATGGGGATGATCGGGCTTGTCCTGAGGATTATTGGCCTCGCTGCTGTCGACAGAGCGACCGACACACGCACCCCGGCAGAGCGCATGAGGAGCGCCATCTGTGGGGTGTGCTTTGGCGTTCTTCTTCTTTTTGTCGGCGTGCTTGTGATTGGGTGGAACGAGAAGCGTGCTGTGTACACAGCCAAGACTATTGCCTTTGCACGCGGGGAGTTGGTCCAAACCGACTCGTGTGTGCCGTCGGTGGAGAACAACGGGAAGCTGGTTTCGATTCAGGGTTGTGGTGCCGCACCCGACAGTGCGTACGCCACTGTGTCGGACAGCGAGTATTTGCATGGCATGATGACAAGGATCGACGGCCCGCTGACACGCAACAAAAACCAGCAGACATTCGCCTGGTCGCGCAAGGTCTTCGAGTATGTGTACGTCGAGCACGTTGAGGGAGAGGGCGAGAACAGGACGTACCACTACTCGCAGGAGTGGGTGCAGACACCGCCCGTCTACTCGGGTGGACGCTACCGCAACGCACGCGCCTTCCCTGCGGGGTGGGGTGGGATGTCAAGCATGGCACCAACCATGTGCCTCGGGGAGAACGACACCACGTCGTGCACAGCAGGCATGCAGGGTGCGTTCGTGCTGAAGCAGAGTGAGCTCTTCCAGAAGTCCTTCATGCGCAAGATCGGTGTCGAGCAGCCGCTCCTCCTGTCGCAGAGCGCTAGCATCATGCTCAACGCCATTACCACCAGCACCACGAAGGCACGCACCTGTGCGGACAACTCCCTGCGCACCGCAAAGAGCTTCGGGAGCGCATGCGCCACCCCCGTGGCCGGGTACGGCTCATCCTTCGGCGACTTCATGATGACATGGTCGACACGCGTCAACACACCCGGCTACAGGGTGTCTGCACTCGCAGAGCAGGTTGTTGTGGACGGCGTCACCACGTTCCGTGCATGGCAGAACCCTGAATTCGTATGACATAAAACCCACCACCCCCACGATGCGTTGATGTCATACCCCGAGTTTTTTGATGTGTGCACGAGAGACATTCGTAAATGTTTCTTTTTATGTCGGTATTGGCGTGACCGTCTTCCAAAAACCAAACCCATTTTATTTCAACTTCTCTTTTTATTTTATTCCAAAAAGCTTCACCTTTTGGTGATCATCTACGAGACTTCGGTCCATCTTTACAAAAGCCCTTCTTGTTTATTTACTTCTCCTTTATGTTGTCTATAACCAAACAAACAATGTTTAACGTCTCCTTACACAATCAACCACCTACAATTTCCACCCACCCACCCAACCACAGAGCGACTGCTCCTACTGCACCATCGGAGCGCTTGAGAGCGGGACTGTGTCTGGGGACATGATCCTGGACGACCTGGCGAACTCGAACAAGGTGATGACGTGGGTCCTTCGTGTTGTGGGCTTCTGCGTGATTTGGTTTGCCCTGCAGCTCTGTGTGGCACCCATTGCCGTGGCACCGGAGACAATCCCGTTTTTGGGTGAGTTCTTCGGGGGAATTGTGGGCGGCATTTTGATGTGCGTGACAAGCATTGTGGCGCTGAGCATCACGATGCTTGTTGTGGGGATATGCTGGATTGCGATGCGTCCTCTGATTGCGGTGCCACTGCTTCTTGTCTTCTTGGCAAGCATTGTTGGGGTGTGCCTGCTGTTGAGGAAGAGAAGGAAGACGAAGGCAGGAATGGGCGCACACCAGGTCCACGAGGACCCCGATTCGGACGATGGCTTTTCCGTGAACCAGCCGCCTGCAGTGGTTGCTTCGCAGCAGGTCATGACCACGATGCCACCACAGGCCATGATGACCATGCCCCAGCAGCCCATGGCGTACCCTCCAGCAGCCAACTACCCTGTCGCAGCTGGTTACCCGGTTGCAACAGGCTACCCAACAGGAAACCCTCTCCCACCACAGCAGATGGTGCAGATGTGATATAAAAAAAAAAAATGAAAAAAAAAAAAAAAAAAAAGCCAGGCTTTCCCCAAGTCCAGGAACAAAATGTTCAATACACAAATCAAATTAGCGCAAAAAGCCTGTCATATTATTTGACCAGCGATTTTTTGTGCTTCCTTAAGAAAAGAAAATCAATCCCCAAGGATTCCCCCCTTTTTTTAAAAAAATGTTGAAATTTTTTTTGCGATAAATAGTTGTCGGCGCGATCACTTTTTTTTTCTCCCCTTCCCCCCTTTTTTTCCATTTTTTTTTTCTCCCATTCAGGGGAAACACTCCAAGGGGGAAGAAGTGAGTGTTGTTCATTGAAATGCATCTGGGGGACAGAGCTTGTCTATTCTGACAAGAACTTTGTCTCAACAAGATAGGGTGTGATAATAAATAAAAAAGGTCCTTTATTTTAAAAAAAAGCTGATCTTAAAGGGTTGAGGACTCCGTCAGTACCTTCCGTAGTACAAATAGGCCTTCGGTCAATACATTCGATGATTTATTCAAAAAAAAAGAGGAGACGACTGCTGAACAAAAACTCCATCTTTCGATTGAATAATATTGTCTTATTTATATTTGAGTACAGAACTTACCTGCCGAGGAGGGGTACTTGAGGCGGTTGTCGACACAAACAAAAATAGGGTAGAATGCGTTAGCACCCTTAAAAAGTATAGTGGAGTGCATCTTCGGGTGCACTAATATAACTAAGCTTTCAAAAAAAAGGAAAAAGAGAGAACAAAAAGAAAAGAAAAAATGGCAACTATTATCTTCAAATCCGAGTTGTGCGATGGACATGGAAGTCAGGCATAATATTATGTTATTCAGTGACGAGGACGCCGATGCAGACGGTTCACATACCGAAAAAAAGAAAAAAAACACAAATGCTGAGAGGAAAAAGAAAATAAGAAAAAAACCCCTATTGAGCAACGCTAACTAGAAGGCCGCAATATCTGTTGCCTATAGGAAGCTAATATGCCCTTCTAGTTAAGTTGCTGTGGGGTTTTTTGTTTTCGTTTTCTTTCAGGGTTGCCCCTTGTTCTCGGAAAAAACAGCAAAATTCTGGATTTATGTTCCCGTTTTTTTCCTTTTTTTTGGGTGGGGTTTTTTGCCCTTTTTCGGGCTTTCCGAGCTCTACCCTCACTGTAGTGGGGTCATTTCGAGAAAATGGACAAGTTCTTGATTGATATA
This sequence comes from Rhynchopus sp. YZ270_cl-10, assembly GCA_964035575.1. NCBI lineage: Eukaryota > Euglenozoa > Diplonemea > Diplonemida > Diplonemidae > Rhynchopus > Rhynchopus sp. YZ270_cl-10. Next base: position 804,861 of record OZ037885.1, read on the forward strand.
AATTTTGGTTACGACCACTAGTGCGTTGCTCACAATGCTAAATGAGTGTCAGAACTGTGATTCTGGGCCACTTTAACCGCCCCTCGAAATTCAAAAAGGGGTCCCAAACCCGGGCGCGCTACACGCGCGCGGAACTTTTTGCAGCTTTGGTCTAGTTGCATTTTGGCTGCAAAATGCAAGGGGATCCCCAAAGACGTTGGGAATATTATTTGGATGGGGCAGTGATTTTGTACCGGCATACGCTCCCTCGTGGCAACCGTGTGCATGCCAATGAAGTGCTCTCTGGGGTTCGATAACCCGTGGAGCCAGTGCTTCCGCCGATGAATGGTGAGGCGTTTGCACTTCTCTTTTTGCGGAGCAAAAAATAATATAAATGGCGCCGCAGGCAAAAATTTTTGGGTACGGTGTAAAAATCTAGCTTCCAACGAACCCTTTTTTGCAGAGCAAAAAATGAAAAATGGCGCCGCAGGCAAAAAAAAATTGGGGGTACAGCCCTGGATGGTGCAGGATTTTGGTGTCAATTTTTTTTTTCTTGCCCCCTGAAAACTCTTGCTTTTGAGAGTTTCGACCATTTCACCACACTGGTGGTGTGTCACCTACAGTGAAACCCACCAGAAACCACAAGAAAGCCCCCTAAGGAAAAAAGGAAAAAAAAAAAGGAAAAAAAAACTAAAATCCAGAATTTCATGTTCTCGGTCCCACTTAGGAACTTCCCTGTTTTCTTTTCTTTTTTTTTTTTTTTTTTGAGTTTTTTTTTCTTTTTTTGTGTTCCAACAAATGCACCCGATCCTTTTTTTTGAATTTTCCTGAAACCGAAATGGCCACGTTTCCCATACGGGTTAGGAGGAACCTGCATAACTCAATTGTGTGTGTATTTTTTTTTTTTTTGGTAAAAAAAAAACTTTATAGAAAAACTTTCCCAATCACCCCCCTCTCCATTCCCCATTCCAACTGTGCCGTCGTTCACCTCAACTCAACTGCATCACTATATCCCCTCTTTTCCCCTTAGATGTGTGTGCACGACAGGCATGCTCGTCTTTAAAAAAAATCATCATTTTTTTTTTTTTTTTTTTTTTTTTTTGTTCAACGTGAGGCAGCACAGCGAGGCTGAGATTCATTTTTGACTTGTTTTTTTTATTGGGAGTAGGGCACATCAAAATGTAAACCACGAAATAGATGTAGGACTGCATGGTTTGGGTGTCCACCCCCTGGTACAGCCAGTCATGTACCAAGGTACACTGTCGCGGCTGTGGTATTTCAAGTCTACCTTTTTTTTTTCCAAACACGTAGTGTATTAAGAAACTAGACAAAAAGAAAGCCAACGTTCAGATCTTGTATAACAGTATTTCCCCTTGATTCCTTTCACCTTGCGCCAAACGCGTTCAACGAAAAACACTGTTATATTTTTATTGTTATCAAGATCAGTTGGCGGATGATATCGTCTAGTTTTTATTTTTATTTCACCATATCAGGCCTTTTGCTAACCATCATGCCATCATGCCACGTTTTTGGCGTTTTTTATTTTTTTTTTCCATCATGCCACCATCATGCCACGGGGGGTGGTGGAGCGCTTTCGCTCTGCATCACCTGGGGATTTCCCCCCCAGATGGCATGATGGCATGATGGCATGATGGCATGATGGCATGATGGCATGATGGCATGATGGCATGATGGCATGATGGCATGATGGCATGATGGCATGATGGCATGATGGCATGATGGCATGATGGCATGATGGCATGATGGCATGATGGCATGATGGCATGATGGCATGATGGCATGATGGCATGATGGCATGATGGCATGATGGCATGATGGCATGATGGCATGATGGCATGATGGCATGATGGCATGATGGCATGATGGCATGATGGCATGATGGCATGATGGCATGATGGCATGATGGCATGATGGCATGATGGCATGATGGCATGATGGCATGATGGCATGATGGCATGATGGCATGATGGCATGATGGCATGATGGCATGATGGCATGATGGCATGATGGCATGATGGCATGATGGCATGATGGCATGATGGCATGATGGCATGATGGCATGATGGCATGATGGCATGATGGCATGATGGCATGATGGCATGATGGCATGATGGCATGATGGCATGATGGCATGATGGCATGATGGCATGATGGCATGATGGCATGATGGCATGATGGCATGATGGCATGATGGCACCTTAAAATTTTTCTGCTCGCTGCGCTCGCGGCCTCAAAAAAAAAAATCCGCTCGCTTCGCTCGCGCTGTACGCTATTTTCTTCCTGCCTATGGTGCCATTTTACAATGTCTAAGGGGGTTCCCTTGCATTTTGCAGCCAGAAATGAAACTTGAAGCCAAGCTGCAAAAATTTGACCATTGTTATTTCAAAGTGACCCAACCGCAACAGCCCCTGCTTCTGGAAGATGTATTGATTTTGTACGGTAGTGTACGTAAGGCGCAAGACCAAGCACCGTTAATAAAGGATTAGATTCCGATTTTTTTTGTTATCTCGCAAAGCTGACCCTTCGCCTCTCCACCCTGTGGCTGGCAGGGAGGCGCGCGCGAAGCGCGCGACGACCGCTTTCACCAGGTGGGAAAGCTCGGAATGTACTTTTTTTCCAGGAAATTATTTTTTTTTTGACCATCATGCCATTCAGGGGGAAAATCCCAAAGTTAGCAAAAGGCCTGTCACCATATACTATCAATTTATTGATTGCATATGATGAAAATATTATTTTTATTTTATTTCTCAGCACACATGACTTCTATGATCCACTCTGCAGGCTTGCGGACTCAACGATTCAAAGTAGTCTATAATCCGCACTGCCAAAAAGGTGGATGCCGCGAAGCCGTGGGTGCACTGATTTCATTTTTTTTAAAAATATTTTCCCCCTTTTTTTTGGTTATTTCGTAAAAGATGGTGTGAGCTCAACCACGACATTCCCATCTTTCAACCTTTTTTTTTTCCCTACTTTGTTATTGTCCCCCAAGAATTTTTCTAAACAAAAAAAGAGCTACCCCCCACCATTACGTTCCACATGTAGGAAGCAGAGGATTCCGTACTTTCATTAAATTTGAGATTTTCCCTACATAGGAAATGTCTACGTGAGTTTTTTTTTCTCTTTTTTTCTCGCCCACCAGTTTTTGCACTTCGGCCGGTACTATGCCATTTGGGAAAGCATATCTCCTGTGGTGTGGCCAAATGCTGTTAATCTGCGTTCAGTGTTCCTGAGGATCTATTATTTGAATTAAGAAGTGACCAAGCATGAGAAGGCTTGCCACCTTACTTTGCATCTACCACCCCACACACACACAGATATATGCCAACCATGTGCCGTCTTGTGACACTGCTCACGCTAGCTTCTGCTGTGAGTCGTTCCGTTGCCTACGAAGAACCTGACTGCCCCCTCCGGACTGATGTGCACTTTGCTAAAAACAGCACCTTCGACACGAACCTTCCCCTCACATTCGGTGGTGGCATTGTGGTTGAGATGACCCTGACCACACCAAAGTCCTATTCATCAAACGCACGTCTGTTCAGCTTTTCTAACTACGGGAACGACACCGTGCAGATGAGTGTAGCGTACGGTGGGTACATATTCTTTGGTGTCGGTCGGGGGTCTGCAGATGTGACGGGTATCACGTCGCGTGATGCTTATAATGGCAAGACGTTCACAGTTCGTGGTGTGATCCTCCCAGGAAGCACTGCAGACAGCACAACGGGGCAGTGTTTCTTGTACTTCAATAATGTGCTTCAGGCAGCGTCTTCAAACTGTCAAATCCCAACCTTTGTGGAGCGTCGTGCAAACTTCATTGGTCACACCCTTGCTATGGGCTACCCAACTTTTCAAGGCACAGTTGCAAATTTCGCACTGAAGGCGTGCAATGTGACTCCAAGTGTGCCCACGCCACTGCCCTCCCCACAGTGTCTTCTCCGGACTGATGTGCACTTTGCTAAAACCAGCACCTTCGACACGAACCTTCCCCTCACATTTGGTGGTGGCATTGTGGTTGAGATGACCGTGACCGCACCAACTACCTACGCAAACTATGCACGTCTGTTCAGCTTTTCTAAGCACGGAGAAGATGTTGTGCAGATGAGCGTATCCTATGGTGGGTACATATTCTTTGGTGTCGGTCAGGGGTCTTCAGCTATGACGGGTATCACGTCGCGTTTTTATGATTACGGTGGCAAGACGTTCACAGTTCGTGGTGTGATCCTCCCAGGACGCACTGCAGACAGCACAACGGGGCAGTGTTTCTTGTACTTCAATAATGTGCTTCAGGCAGCGTCTGCAAACTGTCAAATCCCAACTTTTGTGGAGCGTCGTGCAAACTTCATTGGTTACGACCTTTCCCCCTACCCAACCTTTCAGGGCACTGTTGCGGACTTCAGCATGCGCTCTTGCAACGGGTCTGTGGATACATCTGCACCGAGCACCGCTGCACCCGACACTGTTGCACCCGACACCACTGCACCGCTGCCGAGGACAGCACACCCCGTCCCTAGTGGCGACAGCACCGCACCGGTGGTGTCGACCACAGCAGTGCCGACAGCAGTACGGACAGCCATCCCGTATGTTGTTAGGACCTGGTCAACAACAATACCCACAGCCGTGCCTACACCACCTCGTACCTCCGTACCCACAGAACCGAACAACGCAACTGCCTTTGATGAAACCGATGTAACAGACGCCCCAACGACTGCCGCACCAGAGAAGGACAGCATCGGGATACCGTGGTGGGCGTGGATGATGATTGGCCTGGGCACTCTGCTTGTGCTGTGGGGGGGTGTGCTGCTGAGCTTCTGCGAGAACGGGACGGTCGACTCACGCCACATCCAGGCGGAGACGGACCACGAAGCTTCGGAGCTGTTCTGCCTTGGTGTGGACGAGGAACCTCAACTGGCGTGCTGAGGGAATAGTGTTCATGTGTTCAGATGTGCGACATGCCAAGAGCAGTGCGCTTGGTGCAGCATCACAGAGCTTGCAGGGAAACAGCAAGGTCCTGATCCTTGAGGTTCTGGAAGTAGGTCAACAGGGGTCTCCTCTTACGACGCTTCCTCACACGCCTCTTAGCTCCAGGGCCGAGCCCCTTGCATAACAACGTATATTTTCCGCCACCATTCATTCGTCATCTCGTGATGACAAAAGCGCAAATGCCCACCTTTCCAAGCTTTGCCTTATATTTTTAGATGTGTGTTCACGTGATGCACATTCCCTCGTCTTTTAAGTTTTTTTCTCCAGGACACGTGATTTTCTTGAGTTTGGGGAAATGACTGTGTGCTTGCTACAGTTTTTCTGTTGGCAACTCCCAAGTGGGCCACTCCGGGGTTCGATAAACCGCGGAGTGTCTGTGCCTGCGTCCCAGAGGCGTTTGCACTATCAACTTCACTTCACTTTATTGTTTCAGTGCCCTGCGTCCGCCGATGAACGGTGAGGCGTTTGCACTTTCAACTTTGTTTTCTCTTCTTTTTCTCTCTTTTTTTGAGAAGCCAGGTAGAATACGCGGTGCGCTGGTCACATGACCAGGTCACATGACCAGGTAATGCACAGGTATTTGACCTGGTCACACCTGTGACCAGCGCACCGTGAATGCTGCCCCCCCACCCACCCCCTCTTTCTAAGATCTCATAAATGGCTCTTCGCAGGCACCACATCCTTTCCCCCCTTCAAAGATGTGAACTGTCTGTTGAAGACAGCCAACTGGTTTTTAGGAAATATTTGTGTTGTTGATTGTTTCGTGTTGAGTGTTGTTCGTCCTTACTCCCCGGTACTTACGTGAGGATACAGAAAATGGCGTGATATTATTTAGATGACTAAGCACGAGAGGCTTAGGTTCATCTTATAAACTTTTTTGTTTTTGAGTCAGGGGTTTCTTGTTTCCCCCTCCCTGACAGGGTATATAAATGCTGGGACGTGGCTTCCCCATCGGGTACTTCCAGCTGACATCGTACGTGGGTCAGTCGGAGGTGCCTGTATCAATAACTTCAATTTTTTTTTCAGGGGACATGAGCCAGGGACACTTGTGACATACCCTATGAAAATATATCTTAGGAAATGTTTTAGCATACGCGAAGACGATTCTCGTGCTCCTCACTTCTCCCCACTATATCAATGCCGTTAAGACCGTTGGGTCTGGGAGGGTTTGAGGGTTTCTTTTTCCCTCAGTTCAATCTTGAAATATTTCGAGAGGAATTATTATTATTTTTCCAAAAAACCCCCTCCACGTACGTATTATCTGGGCGAGGAAGCGTTCCAACTTTTCAACCCTCCATTTTTTCCATCCGTGATTTTTCTACCCATTTTAAACAGAGTGTGTACATTAATATTACTACCACCAGTTTTGCACATCGGCCGGTCCTACGCGTCATTTCGCCATGTTGCCATTTCGCTTATTAGTTTTTTCCTTTCGGCGAGTTTGCATGGGGGCATGATTTGTATGTCTCTAGACTGGGTTCTGGCTTAGAGGCGTTCAGCCATCCACACCAGGGGTTCCTCTCACTGCACCCTGCGTGCGGGCACCTTGGGTTGCACAGACTTTTGTTGTGTCAGACGCGTTTGCTACCATGGGCGCAATGGGTTGAGGGTTGAGGGCTGAGGTTGGGGGTGGCAGGGGACATCGCTTCGGGTGAAGCAAAAGCCAGCCGGATCAACTCTTTGAATCGTAAGCTTTGGTGCTGGGGGTGTGGTGATGTGGTGGGGTGGGGTGGGAGGGTGTCTGCAACATTCAAAGAGGATCCAAATATGGCCACCGCACGTAGGGATGTGTATGGGGTGCATCCTGGGAGGTGCTGAGGAAGGACTGCGTGAAGATAGACGTGGATAGAGGATGTTCACGTCTCGAATGGATGTGTGTTGCAGTGGTGCACCGCTGTCGCTGGGTTGTGTGTGGCGGTGGTGTTGGTTGTTCTCTTGATGGTTCGATGTGCCGCGGCTTCTGTGGTTTCTGTTACCAGAATCCGCACAGCTGCTGGGAACCGAACTGGGGGAGGGGAGGGATAGGCTTGTTGTTCCGGAAAGGAGGTGAGGAGAGCGTGCTTCGGGTGTTTGGTTCGTGTTTTGGTCAGAGGATCTGGATGTGTGCTGGTGGGTGTGTTACTGAGGGGGGGACACAGAGCAGAGTCGGGCAAGAGGAAGGGGGGGAAGGGGCAGCAGCCAACGGGGCGCATTTACGAGCAGAAGGTGTGCTAGTATGTAGTGCTTCCCTCGAGTGGTGGTGCTGGTGATGATAGTGGCCTGTGTCCACATCGTGCTTGCACCTCTCATCATGCCTGGTGTCGTTCCTGCCGAAAGGTGCATATGCTGGCAGCAGTATTGCTTTGGTGACCTCAGCATGTGCACAGCACAGCCTTGCAGGCGGTCATCGTGGTGGAAGTGTACGCTGGTGGTTGGACCCAGCGGCAAATGTGGGCGTGGGCGTGGGCGTGGGCGTGGGCGTGGGCGTGGGCGTGGGCGTGGGCGTGGGCGTGGGCGTGGGCGTGGGCGTGGGCGTGGGCGTGGGCGTGGGCGTGGGCGTGGGCGTGGGCGTGGGCGTGGGCGTGGGCGTGGGCGTGGGCGTGGGCGTGGGCGTGGGCGTGGGCGTGGGCGTGGGCGTGGGCGTGGGCGTGGGCGTGGGCGTGGGCGTGGGCGTGGGCGTGGGCGTGGGCGTGGGCGTGGGCGTGGGCGTGGGCGTGGGCGTGGGCGTGGGCGTGGGCGTGGGCGTGGGCGTGGGCGTGGGCGTGGGCGTGGGCGTGGGCGTGGGCGTGGGCGTGGGCGTGGGCGTGGGCGTGGGCGTGGGCGTGGGCGTGGGCGTGGGCGTGGGCGTGGGCGTGGGCGTGGGCGTGGGCGTGGGCGTGGGCGTGGGCGTGGGCGTGGGCGTGGGCGTGGGCGTGGGCGTGGGCGTGGGCGTGGGCGTGGGCGTGGTATAACGGTACTACGTGGAGAAGGGTACTACGCTACAGTAACCTAGCCCCTTTGATTATCTGGTTGAGAACAGGTGGAGGCACAGGCGTGGGGGTTGGGTGGGGCGCATTTGCTGTCATGGTGTGCAGGGCCTGCTGTGATGCAAACAGCGCACATCCGCAGCCCCCTCAGAAGCACTCTTCGTTCTGTCCATCGGGCATGTGCGTGAAGAAGCTGCTGTGGGAGTGCTGCCTGGTGACCTGTGGAGGTTTCGTGATCAGAGGACTGGTCAATTGGTCGAAGTCAGGGAAGACTGACCCTCTCTCTGGGCTGTCATTGTTGTGGGTTTGCGGGTTTTTGAAAGACGAGGCTCGGTAAGGGCTTGGCCCGCACCGCGTGTTGCAGCGTCAGTGTTTGGCTGCATGCGTTCCTTGGGAACCAGGGGGTAACGATACCTTGCCACTCAGAGGGATCTGAGGGGTTAAGTGTGTCCATACGTGTTGGCAGACGGTGGTGTTCTGTGTTGTCTGGCATTCCTCTGTTTACTGATTATTTGGGCTGGTGGCTTCTTCATGTGGACTGGGAGCACGAACGGCGACCAACAGTCAGACCAGAGCTCTGCCACACCATAGGTGCCGCATGGGGACGTCAAGTGCGTGGCATGGTTGGCTATCCTTCCTGCTCTTGCCTGGGGTGGGGGTATGATAAGCGTGCAACGTTTCATGAGATGGGCTGCTGGTGAGCGGGAGTGTACCGCCCCCATTCACCTCGCGGTGCGGGCTTTCATTCATCCTCTGGTGTAGTCGCAGGGTCGTTGTGCTTGTCCTGTTGAGGCGTCTGCAGGTTTTCTTTGGGATGGGGTTATGAGCAGTGGTTCTTATACCGCATTTGACTGCGTCGAATGGCTGAATGGCTGAGAAGTGGTTCTTATACCACATTTGACTTCTGGCTGCTTGCAGTTTTCCTGTGGAAGCAACTCCCTCCAACCGCTCAAGGAGCGTCAGTGTCCCGCCGAGGACTGTTGTACCAACTCCACTTTCTTTTGGGGGTCAGACCAGGGTTAACTATGCCTTGTGAACTCACGGATGTTGTGATTACCCCTGCGTTGGGGGGGGTTTTTTCCCCAAGCGCAAGGATATTCCCTGTTCCCGTACCTATTACTACTCATAACCCCTGTGCAACAAATGCAGGTTTTCACTTTTTGCATAAACACACAAGACAATATGCGCCACATGGCGACGTTAGCAGCAGTGGCTTGCACACTGTGCTGCAGCGAGGTGGCAGGGCTCACCATCCCTGGTGACTGCACGGTGCTGTCCGCATCTGGGTCGCAGACACACAAAGAGGGCTCGTCGCAGTACTCAAACGACGAAGACCTGTGCTGGAAGGTGCCTGCATGCGGGACAGGGTACGAGGTGACGGTATCGTTCTCGGCTTTCGATGTAGAGTCTGGGTACGACTTTGTGACGGTGTGGGCAGACAACGGGGCGGGTGTGTACAGCCAGGTGTCGCAGACGTCTGGGACGAATGCCCCTGCAGATGCGAAGAACGGGGCACACGCAGTGGCGGTGCAGTTCAAGTCTGACTACAGTGTGACACGTGCCGGGTTCACATTCGCGTGGAGCTGTGTTGCGACAGAGACGCCGCCGCCGACACCTGCACCCACAGCAGTGCCAACAGCTGTGCCGACACCTGCCCCCACAGCAGTGCCATGCCCACCACGTGTGCGCCACGCGTGGTCGCAGCTGTCGTGTGCGGACCGCGAGCACTACATTGCGGCTGTGGCAGCACTGAAGACGCAGAAGCGGTCTGTGTACGACGAGATTGAGATGTCGCACGTGACGAACTCAGAGATTGCACACGGGACGTCTGCGTTCCTGCCGTGGCACAGGTGGTTTGTGCTCGGGTACGAGAACGCCCTGCGGTCGTTGTCTGGGTTCGAGTGTGTGACGGTGCCGTACTGGGACTGGGAGCAGGACATGGACCTGCAGACGTGTGTGTGGAAGATGAACACGTTTGGGCCGACAAACCCGACTGGGACGACGGACAGCGCAACGTCCTGTGTGGACAAGGGTGTGGCTGCAGGGTGGACCACGTCGCAGCCGGGAAACCCGTGCCTGAAGCGCCACAGCCCGATCTTTGGTGGGGGTCCGTACGGGGCGGCGAACGTGGGGATGCAGGTTGAGCACGCCGACTACGCGTCCTTCAGCAGAGGGTACGAGGCAGGAGCACACCAGTCTGTGCACTCGTACGTTGGGGAGACGATGACGACGAGCTGGAGCCCTGCAGACCCGCTGTTCTTCCTGCACCACGCAAACATCGACAGAACGTACGCCCTGTGGCAGGACTACCACGGCTATAGCGCCGTTGATGCAGGGAGCCTGACGACAACACACTACGAGGCGAGGTACGCCAGCGGGAATGTGGCAGACGTGGCACTCGACGCCACCCTGCCCTTTGCGCACGACACCACAGACACGACGAGCGAGTACCTCTCTGGAAGCGTCAGCGCCCGCAGCCTGCACAACATCCAAGACATGCCTGAGGGCAACAGCTACACCTACGGGGTCGACGGGCTGGCACGCTTTATTGTGGCCGAGTACGCAACGGCACCTGTGGGGGGCTGGACGTGGCTGGAGGAGGCGTCTGCTGCACTCACCCCTGTCACGTGCTGTGGCGACGGCAGCATCGATGATGGTGAGCAGTGCGACGACGGGAACACTGTTGATGGGGACGGCTGCTCCGCCACGTGTATGAGCACATGAGGACAGACATCAACACCACTCAGACATGTGTCCAAAACGCTTTTTCTTTAGGCGTGCTTTATGCCGCCTGCTTTTGTTTTTCTTTGATAGTATCATTAGCTTTGACAGGGTTTCTTTCTTCCTGTTTTTTCCTACTGCACACAGAAACCCACCAGCTAACCCTTGCTGGCGTGCGTGGTTTAGTTGCATTCCCCTCCCTCCCATCCCACCTGTACTCGTGTGCGGGAAGGCCGTTGCAATGCAATCACGTTTGCACACCCCTTCCTGGGGGAGAACAGACGCAGGTGTCCACTGAGGCACAGAGCGTCCTCTCTCACCAATATTGCTACCTCCCCTCCTTCTTATCCCCCTTCTGTTTTGATTTTCATATTTTTTTATCTGCAAGTCTACGAGAAACATTTCGTTGCAGCTTTGTGATGCTATTTTGCCTATTTTTCCTATATAGCTATAGCAGACATCCCAGAGGCGTTTGACCGTCAACATCACCTTTTTGTGTACACTGTCAAGAGGGTTTTGTATTTCAATCCACCTTCTTTTTTTAAATGTCTCCAAGCTTACGAATGATGCAAGCTTTGCCATTTTCTTCTTTTTGGGTTCTGCTTTTGACACATGTCTCCACTGTGCATACAAATTCACTCTTTACGACTGCCCCTGCCCCCCACTCCTCCCTTACTACGCAGACTGATGCAGGTGTCCATTGAGGCACAGAGCGTCTTCTCATCACAGAGGAAACGGAACGTGGATTGGACAGAGAAAGAGGAGGGTGTTGATGCACTTTTTCTGTGTGGATGTTTCAATGCAACACGAAACTTTGAGACAAAGAGACACAAGTAACTTTTTATGTGTCTTGCGTAGGATACGTGGACACGCGGGACACATGCATATTTCAATATTTTCCCTTTGTTGAGATGACTAAGCATAGGCTTAGGATCATCTTACAAAGCCTTTTTTTTGTTTCCTTCTTTAGCATTGGTATGCGAGTGTGTGCCACCTTGAGTCCTTGAGTCCACGCACACTCTCTCGTCAAGGCTTTTTTAACGTTGATCAAGGAGAGTCTAAGGCCTCTAGGCCTAGATCATCCTTACACAACTTTTCTGTTATAGTATCCACGCATTTTTGTCCCCCATGATTTTTTTTCTCCCCCCCCCTCCCCTGCTTCTGTTCGATGGCAAAACAAAGAATAGTGGAGCACACTCTAGAGTGGCTACACTAATACAACAAAGTTTCCAAAGAAACGACACATTCATCGGTACGTCGTTTTCTCTTTGCCAACAGTTTCCTTTTACTAAAGATGTGTACGTACGAGAGGCGTGTCTATCTTTCAACTTTTATTGCAAGCCATTCATTTTTCCGGCTTTTTCTGAAAAAGATCTCCCCCTCAACCCCCCCCCAGCAAGCGTTTGCAACAACGATCATGGAACGGCCTAGCTGTGCACAGGAGGGGCATCCCCTAATCCCTCTCACTCTCTCTCCCTCTTCCTCTAAATCATCTACACAGGAAACAAACCCTAATAGGAGGGGCTTTTTCACAGTTAATACAATGTCAGCGAATGACGAAATACGGCGTTATCTGCAGATCCCTAGCGTGAGTGCGAAGGAGGCGCTGGCAGTGGTGCAGAGCGACAAGGTGCGGGGTCTCAACGATGAGGAGGTCGCACGGCGTCGGAAGGTGTTCGGCAAGAACGAGCTGCCCGAGGAGCCCCCGAAGCCGCTGTGGGAGCTGATCCTGCAGCAGTTTGAGGATGTGATGGTGCGTCTGCTGGTCGTGGCTGCTGTCGTGAGTCTGCTGCTTGCTGTGTTTGAGGAGGATGAGGACGAGAAGCTGACTGCCTACATCGAGCCGCTCGTCATTGTCGCCATTCTCACCGTCAACGCTGCTGTTGGTGTTGTCCAGGAGCTTAACGCAGACGAGGCCCTTCGCGCACTTCTCAAGCTTTCTGCACCCAAATCCGTTGTCATCCGCAACGGAGAGAAGCAGAACATTGACGCCGCCGAGCTTGTCCCCGGTGACATCGTTGTTGTCGCTGCAGGAGACCAGATCCCGGCAGACTGCCGTGTCATCGACCTGCTGTCCACCACCATCCGCATCGACCAGGCAACACTGACCGGAGAATGTGACTCCATTGTGAAGCACAACGAGACCGTCACAATGTCCACCGGCCAGCAGGAGTTCTACCTGAACGTCCTCTACTCCACCACATGCGTCACCTACGGAAGCGCGACCTGTGTCGTCATGAGCACCGGCCTCTCGACCGCCTTCGGCAACGTCTACACCTCTGCCAAGGAAACCGAGGAAGAGAAGACCCCCCTTCAGCAGAAGCTTGACGACTTCGGCGAGCTGCTGACCAAGGTCATCACCGCCATCTGCGCCTTCGTCTGGATCGTCAACATCGGCAACTTCAGCGCAAAGGGTACCTGGCTCAAGGGCTGCGTCTTCTTCGCAAAGCAGGGTGTCGCTCTTGCTGTTGCCGCCCTTCCTGAGGGACTGCCCGCCGTTGTCACTACCTGCCTTGCCCTGGGCACCCGCAGGATGGCGAAGAAGCATGCTCTTGTCCGCAAGCTGCCCTCTGTTGAGACGCTTGGATGCACGACTGTCATCTGCAGTGACAAGACCGGAACCTTGACGACGAACAAGATGGTTGTCCGCAAGGTGTGCACATACGACGGCACGACCATGAAGGTGCACGGTGTGCGCGGTACCAGCTTCAACCCTGTGGACGCCCGCAACTGGGAGGGTGCCGCAGTGCTCCCAAGCGACCTCATCCAGCTCGACGGAGGAGCAGCGACACCGACACCACTGATCCAGAACAAGGCTATGAAGGACATCGCCCTGGTGAGCACACTCTGCAACGAGGCCAGTCTGACGTACAACGAGGAGACCAAGGAGGTCGAACGCGTCAACGAGGCGATGGAGGCTGCCCTGCGCGTCTTTGTCGAGAAGGTGGGTCTCGACGACCAGGCCAAATCCTCTGCCATTGAGAAGATCGCCGACCCGAACAGACGTGTCCTTGCGTGCAACACACACTGGGGACAGCAGTTCAAGAAGAACGGCACTCTTGAGTTCACCCGCGAGCGTAAGTCGATGAGTGTCCACGCGTCGTCGAAGGGAACGGACACGCTCTTCGTGAAGGGAGCACCGGACTGCCTGGTGGAGCGCTGCACGCATGTGAAGACCGCCTCTGGTGAGGTGAAGCCCCTGACGGCAGACGTGAAGCGTGTGATCCTCGCGACCTTCCACGAGCTTGCCTCGGGTGGTGAGTCGCTGCGCTGCCTGGGCATGGCCGTCAAGAACGTCGCTTCCTACGAGAAGGAGATCGGCAAGGCCGAGCCCGAGCAGTTCGCACAGATCGAGAGCGGCCTCACATTCGTTGGTTTCGTCGGCATCCTCGACCCCCCACGTCCGGAGGTCAAGGAAGCACTGAACCAGTGCGCCACTGCACACGTTCGCGTCATTGTTATCACCGGAGGTATACCACCCCCATTGATCACTGCATTTCATGTCAATTTTTTTGCCCCTTTATGAAAACATTTGAATAAATACGAATAAGCATATCAGACGCAAACCACGAAAATGGATGTAGGACTGCATCCGGGCTGTACCGGGGTGCACCAAGGTACACTGTTCAAGAGAGGGCTGTCGTATTTCAAGTCAACTTTGAATCCCACTACTTAGGCTAGTTGACGCCACGGGTCGGTTTAGGAAATTTGTCCATTTTTCTGGAAAATCGTGTCCCATACCCCCCCATACCGCCCTCAAATGCCCCCAAACCCTCCAAAACCCTCGCGAACCCTCGCATACCCTACCATACCCAACCATACCCTGCCGTACCCTCCCATACCGCACGTTTGCCTTTTTTTTGGGATAATCATGTCCCATACCGTGCCATGCCCTGCCATACCGTGCCAAACCGTGCCATACCGTGCCACACCCTGCCATACCCGTGCCAAACCGTGCCATACCATGCCAAACCCTGCCATACCGTGCCAAACCGTGCCATACCGTGCCATACCCTGCCATACCCTCCCGGTACTGGGTGCTGGCTAATGGCTAATGGCTAATGGCTAATGGCTAATGGCTAATGGCTAATGGCTAATGGCTAATGGCTAATGGCTAATGGCTAATGGCTAATGGCTAATGGCTAATGGCTAATGGCTAATGGCTAATGGCTAATGGCTAATGGCTAATGGCTAATGGCTAATGGCTAATGGCTAATGGCTAATGGCTAATGGCTAATGGCTAATGGCTAATGGCTAATGGCTAATGGCTAATGGCTAATGGCTAATGGCTAATGGCTAATGGCTAATGGCTAATGGCTAATGGCTAATGGCTAATGGCTAATGGCTAATGGCTAATGGCTAATGGCTAATGGCTAATGGCTAATGGCTAATGGCTAATGGCTAATGGCTAATGGCTAATGGCTAATGGCTAATGGCTAATGGCTAATGGCTAATGGCTAATGGCTAATGGCTAATGGCTAATGGCTAATGGCTAATGGCTAATGGCTAATGGCTAATGGCTAATGGCTAATGGCTAATGGCTAATGGCTAATGGCTAATGGCTAATGGCTAATGGCTAATGGCTAATGGCTAATGGCTAATGGCTAATGGCTAATGGCTAATGGCTAATGGCTAATGGCTAATGGCTAATGGCTAATGGCTAATGGCTAATGGCTAATGGCTAATGGCTAATGGCTAATGGCTAATGGCTAATGGCTAATGGCTAATGGCTAATGGCTAATGGCTAATGGCTAATGGCTAATGGCTAATGGCTAATGGCTAATGGCTAATGGCTAATGGCTAATGGCTAATGGCTAATGGCTAATGGCTAATGGCTAATGGCTAATGGCTAATGGCTAATGGCTAATGGCTAATGGCTAATGGCTAATGGCTAATGGCTAATGGCTAATGGCTAATGGCTAATGGCTAATGGCTAATGGCTAATGGCTAATGGCTAATGGCTAATGGCTAATGGCTAATGGCTAATGGCTAATGGCTAATGGCTAATGGCTAATGGCTAATGGCTAATGGCTAATGGCTAATGGCTAATGGCTAATGGCTAATGGCTAATGGCTAATGGCTAATGGCTAATGGCTAATGGCTAATGGCTAATGGCTAATGGCTAATGGCTAATGGCTAATGGCTAATGGCTAATGGCTAATGGCTAATGGCTAATGGCTAATGGCTAATGGCTAATGGCTAATGGCTAATGGCTAATGGCTAATGGCTAATGGCTAATGGCTAATGGCTAATGGCTAATGGCTAATGGCTAATGGCTAATGGCTAATGGCTAATGGCTAATGGCTAATGGCTAATGGCTAATGGCTAATGGCTAATGGCTAATGGCTAATGGCTAATGGCTAATGGCTACTGGCTACCCGTGCCATACCGTGCCAAACCCTGCCATACCATTTCTTTTCAATGGCCAGCTGTACTGTACTGTGTATACTGTGTATACTGCGGAAATTGACCAAAAACGAGAACTTGTCCATTTCGGCAAATTGACCCCACCACTGGTCGGACGGATTCCAGAAATGCAAATACCGCCGTTTAAAAGCTTCACCAACGAAAACAAAAAAAAAATTTTCCAACATCTGGAACCCCCCTTTGGAACCCCCCTTTACGGAGCGACAACCGGTAGAAACACGGGGAATCGGTTAAGGCGCCACACCATTGAAACAAACTTTTTCAATACCCTGCCATACCATGCCATACCCTCCCGGTACTGGGTACTGGGTACTGGGTACTGGGTACTGGGTACTGGGTACTGGGTACTGGGTACTGGGTACTGGGTACTGGGTACTGGGTACTGGGTACTGGGTACTGGGTACTGGGTACTGGGTACTGGGTACTGGGTACTGGGTACTGGGTACTGGGTACTGGGTACTGGGTACTGGGTACTGGGTACTGGGTAATGGCTACCCGTGCCACACTGTGCCACACCCTGCCATACCGTGCCATACCCGTGCCACACCGTGCCACACTGCGCCATACCCGTGCCAAACCGTGCCACACCCTGCCATACCGTGCCATACCCTGCCACACCCGTGCCAAACCGTGCCATACCCTGCCATACCGTGCCAAACCGTGCCATACCCTGCCAAACCGTGCCAAACCGTGCCATACCGTGCTATACCGTGCCATACCCTGCCATACCCTGCCCTACCCTTACTAATCCTCTCAAACCCTCGCAAACCCAAATGTCCGTGACGTCAACTAGCCTAGTAGAGGAGAAATCAAAATAACTAAACACAAGAGGCTTAGGTTCATCTTCTAAACCTTTCTTTGCTTCGATACTGTACAACCGCCATCCCCAACACAGACAACAAGGACACCGCTGAGGGTATCTGCCGCGAGATTGGCCTCTTCGAAGAAGGTGAGAAGACCCAGGGCCTCTCCTTCACAGGACAGGAGTTCGACAGCATGACACACGACCAGCAGATTGAGGCGGTGCGCGCTGCGAAGCTCTTCTCCCGCGCTGTGCCTGACCACAAGAAGGTCATCACAGAGCGTCTCCAGGTGTGCCTTCGATTAACTTAACGCTTTTTTACCCCCTTTTTAGTACTTTCACCCGAATAGCTAGCGTCACACAGTCAATCAGAGATACCTGCATCAACTATGTTATATGGGACTACCTTTTCATTTATATTGCAACCCTTTTTATTTCTGCAAAAGAGAAAGACAGAGCTTAAAAATACTCAATACGTGGACTACACCAGTCTTGTTTTTCATTATTTTTTTTTCCATAAAAGCTCAGGGTTGAGGACGAACTACGTTTTACTTTTTGTAGCACAAAAGGTTTCGTCCTACATTTAGTACCCGACCCTAATCCCTCTTTACTGGGCACTTTACTTTAGACAATTTGTCGACAACAAATTCCCTTTACTTTACGAAATGCTTTCTGCTATTTTTTTTTTGACAGGAATGTGGTTTCATCTGCGCAATGACTGGTGACGGTGTGAACGACGCTCTTGCTCTGCGTAAGGCGAACATTGGTATCGCAATGGGAAGCGGCACGGAGGTGGCGAAGAAGTCCGCCGACATGGTGCTCGAGGACGACAACTTCTCAACCATCGTGGCCGCCATTGAGGAGGGACGTACGATCTACAACAACACGAAGCAGTTCATCCGTTACCTGATCTCGTCCAACATCGGGGAGGTTGTGTGCATCTTCCTGACAGGATGCCTCGGCATGCCTGAGGTATGTGAGAGAGAAAATATGTCGATTTTTTTCTTCTTCTTCAAATGTCAACTCTAGCGTGTTCCAGCGCGATAACGATAGTAGTAAAGATGCGTGTGTGTGTACATGAGAGGTGCATTCATCTGACAAGCTTTCTTTTATGTCAAATCCATCCGAGGGAGGGGTCTTGAAGACAGACCTCCGGAAAGTTTTTATTTTTGAGAGGAAAAATAAAATGGAACTACAAATGGCCAGCATCTTTTTTTAGCCCAAATTATCCCAAAAAATGGACAAAAAAAAAATTCTCGCAGTGTTCTTATTTGAGTGATATTTTATGGCACAAGCTTCTTTTTGGGACCATCATGCTGGTCGGCCATATTCATGTTTATAAAGTGATCTTTGTGTTCACGTCCACCACACACACACACTCCACTCCAGGTTCTCGTGCCCATCCAGCTTCTCTGGGTGAACCTTGTCACCGACGGACTCCCCGCCACAGCACTCGGTTTCAACCCACCGGAGCCTGACGTCATGAAGGTATGCACATCTCCCAACGAGGGGGGGGGTTTTTTCAAGGTCCGTCTTCGAGGCGTGTGTTTCTTGCTAACTTTGTTTTTTTCTCTCTGGACGATGCAGGTGGATTCCATCCTTTTTTTAAATTTTTCTACAACTAATTCCTTTGACACCCAAGAAAGCGGGGGGAAAATTAAGAAAATGCTGATTTTCAATATTTTTGAAACCCCCCTTTTTTTGTGCCTTCATCTGGAAGGCTGGAATCGTATGTGGGTCAGTAGGAGGTGCCTGTATCGATAGCTACAGTTTTTTTTTTTTTTTCTTATTCCTACGAAGCTTGCTTTAAAGGGGAAATAGTATTACCGGTACGGTCGCCAATCATCCCTCAAACAGGAGGATTGTGCAATCAACGAAAAAACCTTTTTTACTTACCTACCGATCCTACTATTTTTCAAACCAATCCAAATCGTGGGTGCTATCCCAGGATAGTAAGGCAGCAAACAAAAATGTTAATTTGATAAATTGGTGAGAGTAGTGTAGTTGCCTCGGTTTTGTGTTTCCCACAGTTGTGCAAATCTCCACCTTTTTCTCTTTAACTTCAAAACCACCACTCCATACAGAAAGCACCCCGCCGTTCGGACGAGCCTATTGTCAGCAGGTCGACTTTCTTGCGTTACATGGTGATTGGAACGTACGTGGGACTTGCGACTGTGGGAGGATTTGCGTTCTGGTGCATGTACGCCCCTGACGGACCTCAGGTTACCTTTGCTGAGCTCTGTGGTGAGAACGGACACGCGTGGGTGGACCAGATCGCTGTGGAGGGAGGCAAGAAGGTGCCGATGACTGTTGCGCTGTCTGTGCTTGTGACTGTCGAGATGTTCAACGCCCTGAACGCGCTTGGTGACAGCAGTCTGCTCCACGTTGGGCCCATGTCGAACCCGTACCTGATCGGTGCCATTGCGCTCTCCTTCGCACTCCACTTCTTCATCATGTACGTCCCCATCTGCGCGTCCATCTTCGGAGTCGCCCCGCTCGACCTTTGGTCGTGGAAGCTCATCGTCGCACTCTCCCTCCCAATCGTTTTCGTTGATGAAATCATGAAGATCGTATGTTGTCCCCTTTTTAATTTTTTTACTAAAATACTAACCCCCTTTTCTGGCTGGGGCAATAATTATGTTGCTGCTTGCAACCTCCCTCGTGGTAACTGTGTGAACACCAATGAAATGCTTTGGGGTGCGATAACCCGCGGATAACCAATGCCTGCGTCCGCCGATGAACGGTGAGGCGTTTGCACTTTCAACTTCTCTTTTTCCCCCTCCTTCTGTTTTGTTTTTGTTATGTTAGTTCAGTTTTAGAGAAGCATCCTTCATGACCCTTCTTGAGCCCAAAATTGGAAACTTTTTTGTTAGTAACAAATGGGTAACTTAAAAACGAGCCCAAAATCGGGCTTTTTCAATAAGGGTAGATTTTGGATGATATATTTACAAACGATTCAATTCACCACTCAATCACCAACAGTTCGTGCGCCGCTCTGAGCACACTGTGTCGCTGAAGGACAAGCAGGCTTAAACATCTAGACAAACAATAACTACAACATCATGGTTTTATCATCTCTTTTTGATACATGATCTGTCAACAAAAAAGAAGAGAAAAAAAAAAGAAAATGAGAAAAAAGAAGTAAAAATGAGGTACCGTCTGTAAGTGTCCTAACCTTTTTCAAAGGTGCGACGTACAGGACAGAACAAGGAACTGAAAAAGTATTTTCAAAAATAAAAAAAATGGTGATCTGGGCCTGTCTTTTTGACAGGTCGTTTAGTTTGAGAATTGCAACAACAAAAAAAGGATAAAGTAAAAAGTAAAGAAGAGACGGTACGATGTTTTTTAGATCAGAGTTGTTGACAAAGCTACCTCCAGATTTTTTTATAAATGAGCAAATTGCGATACCACGATACACATCCTTTTTTTTTGTACGTATTATAGGAATACGAAGAAGAAAAAAAGTTTTTGTGACATCGCAATTTACCCTTTATAGTCTAACTGAATTGGGGGGGATGCACAAAGTACGCAAAAAAAGTGTGAATCACCCCCGTCAACCACTTTATTTATTTATTTTGCCAACTCTCAGGGGTTTTTGATATGCTGCTCTGATGAAGTGCGTTTTTCGCCTTCATCCGAACTGTATGCTGCGCGGCAAAATATTTTTTCCCGCCCAACAACATTTTTTTTTGTCGATCTCAAAAAAATGTTGTTTTTTTTTGGGTTGATAATATTTGAGGAAGATGCTGTAGCCTTGAGAATTTGAATACTGTGGTAAACGGTATTCAATTTTGCAAACAAAAGAACAAGGCTCGAAGAAAAGCAAAAAAAAAAGAAGAAAATAAACTGGCCTAGCAATTTGGGAAGGGGGGAAGGTAGGGGGGGGTGTGGAGGCAATTGGCTGTACCTTCGTACTGCTGTGTCTCCCTTGTGTGTATAAAAAAGGAGGAGGAATAAATTCGTTACTTTGTTGTACCAAACCCGTCTTCGGCGACGGCAGTCGATGTAACAATAAAAGAGGGAAAAAAAACATTATTTTTAGGGGTGGGAAGGTGGCTGAGCACACGAGACTTAGGTTCTCATCTGATCTCCCCCTTTTTTTTTGGGTAATTCTATATTTTGTACTAACTTTGGCTAATAGGGTACATTTAGTGCACCCTATTATACCTTCTATTCAGTAGAATAGTTAGTATATGAAACAATATATTTTGTACTACCTTTTGCCTTGCCTCTCAAAGTGGTTTGGTGTTGTGTGCGAGAGAAGACACAAATCATCTTTGTTTTTCCCCCTTTTCTTTTGACTTTATTGTGGCTGGCCCCCTTCTCCCCTTTTTTCTACGGCGGACCAGTCAGGGGGGGGACTACTCCTTACTAGTAGTGCTACCAGTAACGATTAGTATTTTACAACTAATGTTACACCAGTAACACTCCTAGCTTAGCAATCCCCCTGACTGGCCCGCTGTGTACACGGATGTTTGCCAGTTCCTGGGTTTTACACAAAAAAAAAATACCCCGTTTTTTTTGCACAGGATACTTTTCAGAGCAATCTGCCGAAAAATATAGTAAAAAAGAAAAATTACTTTCATACCCTCATAGTATAAATTATGTTATTGTTACAAATAAATTATTTCGGCGATTTTTATTTTTTTTATAACATTTTTGCATTTTGTTACTTTTTTCATTGTTTGGATTTTATTTTTTTGTAACATTTTTGTTACGCCGCAGGCGTAACAAAAATGTTACTGGGGGGGCTAATAAAGCATACAGCGCGGACACCCATGGTGTAAAAATATAGCTTTTTACACAGAGTCACTCAACGAACCCTTTTTTGCGGAGCAAAAAGGGGAAAATGGCGCCGCAGGCAAAAAAAAAAATTGAGGTACAGCCTGGATGGTGTGGTCAGCAACCCAGTTCCCTATGGTACTCCCGTGCTTCAACCATGGGCTTTTTATTTTTTCTTTGTAACATTTGTTACTTTTTGCCCAACTGCAAAAAAACGAATAAAACATTTTATTAAATTGTTACAAAAAAAATGTTACTTTTGGGTCATTTTTTTATTAATTTATTTTTGAAAAAACATTATTTTTACTATGAGGGTACAAGAAAATGAAATATATGTCATTAGGGCAAGGACGATCACACGCTCCGTACTCGTGTGATCCTCCCAACAGATGGGAGTCTTCCCCCCCACCTACACCTCCCGCGTTTCTAGCACACTTCCCCATATATTTTTTTAAAGGTGGGGCGTTTACTGAAGGTTACATACAAAAAAAAGTAACCTCTCTGGAGGGAGCAAGAAAATAAACCAAGCAAAAAAAAAAAAAAAACCAAAAAAAAAAAAAAACAGCACTTTTTTTCACCCATTTATTTTTAGTGCAGCTTCTTAAGTCTTCTCTCCAAATACTTGCAGTTGCCCTGTATTTAACTAAACTAGTAGTGTATTGCATCCTTGGGTGTCTAAATCCCACCGATCTGATTTGACTACTTTTTTTTTAATATAAATACGCAGCTAAAAAATTTAGCCGATTTTCTTTTTGATGAAAAACAAGAGGACAGAAAGGGGGGTAAAAGAAAACAAAAAAAGCAAGCAAAACCAAAAAAAAAACAAGAAAAAAAAAAATACCTACAGCAGAAACAAGAGTATTAAAACCAGCCCCCCCCCTCCCCTTTTTTGCCGTCGTACCTATAGAAAAAAAAAAGACTGTACTTCACCCCCTCTCTCTCTCTCTCTTTATCCTGCCTGTATAACTATTCTTTCAGATGTAAACCACGAAATGGATTGTAGGACTGCATGATTGGGTTTCCACCCCACGGTACAGCCAGTCATACCAAAGGTGCACTGTTCACGAGAGGGCTTTTTGTATTTCAACTGTATTATTTGTATTTTTCAAACATTCTTTTCTCATAGAGTCCACTTTGTTATCATAACCACAACAAACACAAACAAAAAAAAGCAAGGGTACTTCTTTAGCACCCTCTGTACCTTCTTTTCATTAGAAAAAGAATGTATATGGCAGCGTCCGCGAAAGACCCCCCCCTAAAGCTAACATCCATGCTTATTGGTATTTCACTAATTAACATTTTGGTATTTTATAAGATTTTTTTTTAAAATGAACTCAGAGTTAAGTTTCTGAGTTCATTAAAAAAAAAATCGGTGAAAAATTCCGAGTAGGTATTAATTTAGATAGGAAAAGCTGTGTCAACAGCTATGTGTCCCCATATTTTACCTGTAAATACTAAGGATATAGGAAGGAATTCACTAATATCTGTCTCTAAACCCATTACCAAAAAGGGGGGGGGGGGGGGGGGTAGGGGGGCGGATTGCTAACGTTTTTTATGTAATTTTTATTATTTTTTCGCCGGTGGGCCATTTCAGTGGTGACCCACACGCTGTGCCACCCCAAAAATGGGTTTCCGGGGGTTTTTGGGGGGTTTTGCGGCAAAAAACGTGAAAAAACGAAAAAAAATGCCGTTTTATTGGTGTTTTCATGATTTTGTACTGTATACAGCCTATGATTGGAGGAATTTGACATATTTGACTCAATATTTCAAACCAAGATCGGTTCGAAGGGTCCAAAAGGGTGCAGCTCGTCGAAATCAGGCCCACAGGACCCCCAGGAGTACGATTTCCACCGGAGAGTGACCCCAAGAGGCCTCTGGCGGCCTTAATTTGTCATTTTCTGCCTTCCCCCCACACTCGTGCATTTCGATGCGCAGCTGAAGCACTTCATCAGGACACGCATGCACACACCCCTGATCCACTCTGCATCCGCGAACCTCCTCACGAACTCAGCAGCATCCTCAGACGCTTTTTGTGAGTGGGAGGCCGTTTTTTTATTTGTTACGCCTGTCAGGGGAGGAGAAGGTGGGCAGTGAGGGGGGAGGGGAGAGGGGGGTACTTTACACGCATACGCACGGGTTCAGGGGGTGATATTCGACTCAATATTTCAAACCAAGATCGGTTCGAGGGGCCCAAAAGGGTGCAGCTCGTCGAAACCAGGCCCACAGGACCCCCAGGAGTACGATTTCCACCGGAGAGTGGCCCCAAGAGGCCTCTGGTGGCCCTAATTTGGCATTTTTTAGCCCACAACCGGCCCTACCCCCCTCTCTGGGGGGGAGGGCAATTTTTCACTCCTTTTCCCCATTTCTGGTGCTTCTAAGTCCTCCAAAGGGTAAAAAACCGGTTCCGTTGGGTCCGCGGACCATTTTTGGGGGGGGTATGTACCCAAATTTGTACCATACCCTACTTTAGGTGATGGTCATGGGCAAAGTCACGGAGAGGACAGGCACCGGACAAGCACTGGACAGGCACTTTTTTTGACTCCAAAATTCAAAAAAAATCATTTGTAAGTGGTCCAGAAGTCTGTTCGTCGTTGAAATCAGGTCCACAGGACCCCTGGGACCCGATTTGCACCAGAGAGTCACCCAAATAGACCTCTGGTGATCCAAAAAACTCAATTTTTTTGCTAAAAAACCACTTTTGCCCATTTTGGGGGGAAAGTCCATTTTTCACTAATTTTCCCCATTTTGGGTATTTCTGAGCCCACCAAAGTGTAAAAAAAATGGTTTCATTGGATCCTCCGAACATTTTTGGGGTGGGTATGTGTCTAGTTTTCCACGGGAAACGAGTTTCTATGTTGCAAAAAATTTTTATTTCACTTTTTGTGAGGACAATCCGCCCCCCTAGGGGGGGGGGGGGGGGGGGGAGGAAAGGGGGGTGGAGGCTTGTCGCCCCCTCCGAACACTCTAAATAGAGCGCGAAAGAGCTTCACGATCCGGGTCGTCTGCGGCGACGCCGACTTTCTCGCAGAAACCCCCCTTTTTTGAGTGACCCTATTGACCTCTGTGATGAGTCTCTCCAAGAGTTACAGACAATTGTCCGCCTGTTCCTCCTCTTCCTCCTTCGTCTCGCTCTCATTGTCCTCCTGGGGTGTCGCTGATGCAACTACAGGAGTAGTAAACGGCGGACACCCCTTTTCTCCTGGTGGTTGTCTTCTGCATATGGAGAGACATATGCTTCGAGCTCCACACCTCGCGCATCCAGCTCCTCGCGTCCCACCCTTTGTCCCCCTGCCAGTGAACCCCTGCATACACCTGCAGCTCGGCGAAGTTTTTTAGGCCTCGGAAAGGCCGGGTTTTCAGCTCCTGAGCGAATGCTTTGGCTGCTGATTCCATTTCCCCCTGTTGTGTTGTTCTGTGGGTGGTTATATGGGTGTTTGTGAGGATTTCCTTGTATATCCTTAGTATTTACAGGTAAAATAAGGGGACACATAGCTGTTGACATAGCTTTTCCTATCTAAATTAATACCTACTCTGGTGCTTCCCGGGGGGTGTGCATTTCACAAATTTTCACAAAATGTGACAAGTTTTCACAAATTTTCACAACACGAAAACCGCTACAAAATTGTGAAGGCTGGTGAAAAGTGGTGAAAAATTGTGAAAAAATGTGAAAAGTTGTGAATAGTTGTGAAAAGTTGTGAATTGATTTTTTTTTTTGTGTGCTTTTTTTTTGGGCGGGGTGGTGACCCACCCATTGAGGGGTACGCTGGGATTCACAAGATAGAACGTGATGTGGTGTACCTGTGTACCTGTGTACTGTGTGATGTGCGGAAATGACGAGAACTTGTCCATTTCGGCAAATTGACCCCACCACTGGCCGTACGGATTCCGGAAATGCAAATGCCGGCGTTTAAGAGCTTCACCAACGAGAGAAAAAAGGGTAGTGAAAAGTTGTGAATAGTTGTGAAAAGTTGTGAATTGAATTGAAAATTTGTGAAATGCATACCCCCCGGGAAGCACCATACTCGGAATTTTTCACCGATTTTTTTTTTAATGAACTCAGAAACTTAACTCTGAGTTCATTTTAAAAAAAAATCTTATAAAATACCAAAATTTTAATTAGTGAAATACCAATAAGCACGGATGTTAGCTTTAGGGGGGGGTCTTTCGCGGACGCTCCCATATGAAACAAACATTATTTTCATAACCCACACAAATAATACAAAGCTTTCAACGAACCAGCCTCCACCACCACCTCCACACACACCCACTCTTTTGGGGTGCCTATTCCGCGCAGGAATTACCCCTCCCTATTAATTATCAACCAGACACACATCTTTACCACTCTCGTCATCGCGCATTTTTGGACCACGCTAGATAACCCACGCACTCCTCCGCCCATCCTCTTTCTCACACTCTCTCCAGAATACACTCTCCCCCCACTCCCCCACTCCCCCTTTCACCCTTCACCTACCGCAATGTCAGTGTCAAGGCAAGTATGGAAGGAGGTGGCCAGTCTATGGGGTGGTGCTGGATGTGCGTTGGGCGCAGGATTAACAGCAAGTTATATTCGTGATGAAATGGTGGAGTACGAGCAGTACGAAGCTGTGGTGCAGGGTACCGACCGGATAGGTACTGACGCATTCGATGCTAAGGATTGGGTGACCCTGCCTGGGGAGTGGATTTCAAATGTTCTTCCCGCAGTACCGGCGGGGATTGCTTTTGTGCAGGGGTATTGGCAGAATTATCGTTTGCTCTCGGATACGACTATCTGTTCGAACATTGTGTCGGGAGTGTTCACCCGCCAAACTGTTGTGAAACCTGCACTTCGTGTCTCTGCCGCAGTTCTGCTTGCGACGTCTCTCTCCCTCACACTCTCCTCGACCACGCTTACCAGCAGTAAAGCGCGGCTCTCAGCGGAAGAGCTAGCAAGCACAGCGGTTGTTATGTTCCTAGGGTCGCTTCTGATTGCGCCGATAATGGTTCTCCCGCCAGTTATGTTAGGGCAAGCGGTAGGCCTCCTCGCAATCCGACAAATGCTTATCGCAACAGGGAGAAGGGTTGGGAGTAAAAAACTAGGGAGGTTTGGGCATTGAAGAGAGGGGGGTTGCAACAAAAAAACCGAAAATGAAAAATGCAGGAAAACTGATGTTTCCTTTAGGAAAAGGCGAGAATGCCTGCGTCCGCCAATGAACGGTGAGGTGTTTGCACTTTCAATCTTTCTGTCTTTTCTTTTTTTTTTTTCTCTACCCAATGTTACACCCCCCCCCATGCTCCTTACACCTTCCCCAAACCTTCTCCCACCACAGAGGGGAGCGAACCATACACAATACCCCCTCCCAAAAAAAAATTCTCATTTTTTCTAAACAGAGACTTAGATCCATCTCCCACCCAAATCATTATACGGTGACTAAGCACATACGAGGCCTTAGGTTCGTCTTATATACCTTTTCTTTCTTGTTTTTGTTTTCTTCGTTGGACTTCTTTGTCACTATACACATTCTTCCCTCCTGGACATTGTATTGTTCAACCTCCCCTCTTTCTTTCTCTTTCTCCGCTACAAAAGAAGCAAATAATAGAAAAAAAGAAGATGATGATACGCAACGTCAGTCTCCTTGGGTTGTCTGGCTGTGGGAAGTCCTCGTTGGTAGATGGGATAGTAGGGGATGACGGCGCTTCTCCACCAGCTGTTCATTTACCTCGGTGTGTCGATACGGCCTGCGGGAATCGTGTGAATTTGATGGATACTCAGGGGGGGTCTGGGTCTACTCTTGGGGTGAATCTGGTTGCTGATGGAGCTGTCATTGTTGTTTCAGCGGGAGAGCCTATTGGGGACGCAACATGCAGGGTGCTGAAGGAGTGCATACGGTACGGTGTGGTTCCTCTGCTCTTCGTAAACAAGGTTGATGCACTGTTTGGGCACCCCGAGGAAGACGTTCTCTCCTCGCTTTCTGAAACAATACAAAATGCAAACTCTGCCTTCTCCACACCCCCCTTCTCAAAGGGCACCATCCTCTTCGGAAGTGTACTTCAAAGATGGGCTGTACCATGGTGTTCAGATGGCAACATATCTCTGCGGTCTTGCCTCTCTCCGATTTTTGAGACCTTTTGTGATGATTCTGTAGAATCCTTGCAAGAAACGTACCCTCTTCGCCAGAGCATGCTTTCTACCATAGTAGCAACCCTTCCCGGTACAAAGGAGGCGCAAAAGGAGAGGATTGATCGTTTGATTGACCCTTATGTATACCACAACGCAGAGTCTGCAGGGAAGGATGTCACCGCGAACCCATATTATACTGCAGTAAAGGAAAGCGAGGTGGAGGGGTTGGGGGTATTGCATGTATTTCAGGTTGTTCCGGAGTGGGGGAGAATTGAAGGGGGGAGTACTAGTTGTAAGGTGTATGCGAGGATGATGTCTGGGAGTATATCTTGTACGATGCCAGGGAATGTGCGATACAAAAGCTTTTCTGAAAGTAGTGATTCGGCGGCGGTGGATCCGCATGCGATTCATCAAACGACTCATCGGATCACTGCAGTGCAACGTCTAGGGGATGACGGAGAAAACGAAGAGATTGATACCATCACTCCAGGAAATATCCTGATAATCACCGGATTGTTACACCGTGAGCTCGCCCTTCCCAATACAACCTGGATTGAAAATGGAGTACCCTCTGCACCATCGATTCCTATAGAATTGATGTTTATTTTGCGATGTGAATGGGGTTTGGAAAAGGGGTTGGCTTCAAACGCTCATTTAGCGGTGGATGTTGAGATGTGCCGGGTGGGGGATCACAATGATCTTACATTCTGTTTAAAGAAGTTGCAAAAGTATGATTCGTCGTTGGGGGCTTCGGTTGCGGAGTCGGGTTTGCTAACGCTCCATGGTACCGGAGTGCAGCATTTGCAAGACAGAATCCACCTCTTGGAATCACTGCTAGAAGGGAAGCATCTTCGCACCTCACCCATTTTCAGCACCCTGAGAGAGACCGTTACTACCACTTCCCCTACCCTTCTCGCTCGATCTCCAAACAGACACAACCGTTTGTATGGTACAGCAAGCCCTTTGGGGTTGGACCTATGCGAAGAGCTCGATTCATTTCAGCAAATGGAACACCCATTTTATGACCGCACCGTTTTTAGTAATGTTTTGGAAAAAAAATTTGGATGGGGTGCTGGGGAAGTATGGGTGTTCTCTCCTGCAGCAGGGCCCAACCTTATGGTAGATGTTACCAAGAAGGAGAGGGTTTCGTCATGGGAGGTTGGGGTGCAAAGGGCGTGGTTGTACTCTTCTTTGTGCGGACCAATTTGTGGTGAACCGATTCGTGGGGTAACAATGAGTGTAGTAGACACCAAGCTGACTGGAGATCACATTCACCGAGGTGCAGGGCAGGTCATACCGATGCTCAGAAACGCATTTCACGGATTTCTTTTATCGGCGCTTCCTACCCTTCTCGAGCCGAGCTATGAAATAGAAGTGCTCATCCCAATGCCATCTCTTTCCTCTGCGTTTTCTGCAGCTAACTCACGCAGGTCTACTGTCATCTCCCTTACCGAGCCTACCTCCGGTGTATGCAACACAGCGACGCTTCTCCTGCAGGTCCCCGCATCCTCTCTCGTCTCTCTGTCAGAAGCGTTGCAGGAGTGGCCGCAGAGAACCCGGTTTGCAAGGTGGACACCACTGCATGGTGTGCTTTCGGAAGAATCGTCAAATGTTGCGCAAACTGCAGCAGTACAAAGGAGGAGGAAGGGAATGTCTGAGACGATCCCAACGTCGTCGCATGTATTGTCATAGGATGGGTGGTTGGTTTTGGCAAAAAATCGCGAGATGGTGTGCGGGTTGGGTTATGATGTTGAAGAGTGGGCAGTGTTTGCAGCAAAAAAAAAAAATACAGCGAGGCGTCAAATGACGGTAACAAGAGTGGTTGCGAATAGCATGGTGTTTTGTTGTGCGGTTAAAACCTTCTCTGTGGGTTCCTAATGTATTTGTCGGAGGATGGGGTGGGTGGTGAAAAAATTGGGGGGGAAAAATACAACAGTTGTGGGGTCTCTCAGAGGCGGAGGAGTATGTGCCCAACGATATCGAGATGCCGTACCGCCTGTTAGGACGGTTCTTGCATGAACAGCAGTTTTAGCTGTGGGGCCACTTCCCTCGCAGCGCTTCGCAGATGAGTGGGTGCTGTGCGTACCTCAACACCTCGGGCGGGATGCTCTTCGTCGGCGGTCCCTCAGAGGAAGTGAATCTACCCAAAATGGAGTGGTTGTTGTCTGATAGATGTTTCAACTTTCCTTACACATATCAGAAACGAAATGGATTGTAGGACCTGCATGGTTTGGGTGTCCCCCCAGTACAGCCCGGTCATTGTACACTGTTTGTCACCAAAGGGTTTTTGTATTTCAACTCTACGTTCCTTTCTACACGCATTTTGAAGTACCGTCTTTTGAAAAAAATATGGACCAGAAACATTGGTCCATAATTATTCTGGTCCATATTTTTTTTTGAAAGACGGTATCTTGTAAAATATCTTCTCTTTTCTCAAACAATTAATACTAGAGGCACCAAAACACCTCTATTGATAAAACATTCTTCTCTTTAAAGGGAGACCAACGCAGGAGAGGCTTAACCAACACTTCCAAAACCCCCCATTTTTTTTTCCCCTTCTCTTCTGCCAGGGTCCTCAACCGTAGACAAAGTCTGGCCACAGATTTGTCTAAGTTAAAAAAAAAGGCTAAAAAAAAATTTTCGCGCTCCGCGCGAAAAGGTCCTGTACAAAGCTAAAAATTGGGGGCTTTTTTTTTTTGTGTTGCTTTTTCGAAACTCGTTAAGTGGTCTTTTCATTTCAATAGAAGAGTTCGACAAATGAACAATCACACCCCACCCCACCCCTTCGCCCCACCCGTACCCCTAACCCCATTGTCCCCCCAACCTGATAAGCATCACACAGAAACTCTAACCTTCTTTCTTTTAAAGGCTTCAAAAATCCTTTGGATTTGGTCAGGCGTAAATTTATTCTCATTTGTCTCTGCCTGTTTGCACATAAGAATGCATAGCAGACTTGAATCCAGCAGTTTGTTTCTGTAGCTATTCTTGACGTACTTCATGCCGTTGAAGCAGCGCTCGTCTTCAACTGATGTGACGGGGATTGACAACCCAAGCAAAACAAGATCCCTCATAATGGGGTAGGCGTCTCCTGCGGAACTTGTCAAGAATGTTGCGATCAGGTCCGAAGTGTCCTTTGTTGTAGTTCTCTTCGACAAAACGTCCACCAGGATCCTCCATTCTTTCACAGCTACAGCTTTCTTTGTCTCCAGACTGTTCAGTTCTGGCGACTCCTCAACGAACGGCGTCGTGTCCACGCTCAGTAACGGCGTTGTTTGAGTGCGCGATATCACAGTATGCTCCGTCTTGGAGTACTCTGGTCTCCCACGCGTCTTCTCGCCCACAACATCGTACTTTTTGTACTCGAGTGTATGCAGCTCAGTAAATTCCTCGATGAGCTTCTTCACCTCGGTGTTGCCGTAGATCGCCAGCCCGTCCGCGTTAGCAGGGAGGTTGCGGATGTCGAATACTGAGAAGCATCTCACAATGTCCATGTTCACGAATCGTTCACTGAGGCACTTCAGCAGCTCCTTGAGGTATGGCTTGCAGACCGTGTCGTGATGAATCGCAAAGTTCCGACGGGAAAGTTTTGTACCGTGGCATTGATTATACCTCGGTACCCATTCTGGGTAGAACGGGAACATGTTCGGGTTGGTTTCAAGCAACGACAATGACGCAACACATTTGTCGATGTGGCTGCAAACGGTGAGCAGGTTTGTGTTCCTGCTCTGGAGCGACGTCGACAGCACGTTCAACTCGTCCAGGACCACCGTCATGAAGGACAACGTTGCAAAAAAACCGGGCTCTTTGATGTGCTGCGCGATGAACGGTGCTTCCACGTCGCCGGCCTCTCCAAGCTTGCACAGGGCGCTGTGCACGGCGGGGTACTCCTTGCGGACGGTGCTGCAACACCTGCCGTTGGTGAGCCACCGGGTGTCACCCGGCTTTGCGATGAGGATGTCACAGTACTCACACAAGTCGCGAAGTTCCTCCAGCATCTCCTCCAGGGTGTCGAGCTTAATCTTGGATCCCGAAAAAAAAACCCACACCCACCGCAGGCCGTCGAAGAACCGGGTAATCTCCGGCGATTTCCCCTCTGCCGCTGCTTCTGGGCCACAGAGTGCGAGGGAGTGTGCGTAGCACCAGGTGAAGAGGGCGCCTGGGTTTATGTCTGCACGGATTTGTTGTTGGCAGCCCTTGTTCGAGGAACGCATTGCCGATGCGCCATCAAACGAGCATCCACTCATCTTCCCGTAGTCGAGCCCGAGCTGGTCTATCCACTTCGTCAGCAACGACGCGTAACCAGCCCCCGTCTGGTCCTTCAGCTCACCCATCATGATGAGCTTCTCGACGGGGGTGGCACCGACCATGTATCGCACGACGAAGACGAGTTGCTCCTTCTTGCTGACGTCGCGTGAGCAATCCCCCGACAGGCCCCAGAAACGGGAGGCTTTGACCTGCTTGAGGAGGTCTTCTGTCAACACCTCCGTGATGCAGGACATGATCTCTAAGACTGCACCGCAGCTGAGATAGCGTATTTGTTGTCTGAGGTATGCCTCCATGTCGGTGCACTCCAGCTTGTCTGCGAAAAAACTCAGAAACTCCTCCAAGTTAGAGTGCCCTACACCTTTGCGCGCGAGGAAAACAATAACCTCAATGCATATTTTCAGCATTTTTTGGTTGAACTCGACTTCTTTGTCGCTGTTGGCGTGCAACGTGTGAAGCACGGTTCCATTGGAAGCCTGCAGAGCGGCAGCCTTCACGAGACGTTGGTGTTTGGGGTCGCCTGCATGCGCAGGGAGGTCTCTGGCGAGCTTGGTCTTTGCATGAGAGAAAGCACCACAATACAAGCACTTGAACTTGTCTTCACCCACCACCAACCAGGGGGAAAAACGGTTCAAATGGCCCTGCACCGTGCTCTCCCGCAGACCCATACAACCTTTCTCCTGCGCTTCGCGTTTACGTTTCAGCGTGTTGGTGGAGTCGGTGTTCGCTGGTGCGGTCGTGGTGTTCGTGAGGTTGGGATTGTTCGTGTTGGAGTGCGTGGGACCTAAGAAGACAACATCGCCGTCAGAAGAGTACTCGTCGACATCATCGATTTCCATTGCTGCCTCGGGTTGCTCGGATGCTGCGTTGCGTCTCACTGGCACACATTGCTCCTCCTCCTCTTCTTCGGACGTTGAATCCACGTACTTAACAGCACTCACCTGTGGAGCCATCATCACCACACGTTTCTTCACCTTCTTGCCTTGCGACACCTGGCTCTGCACAGACACGGCAGAGGCATCGCTGTCTCCCCCCTTCTCTGCTTCGTTCATGGCGAACTCATGCGCCTCCGCAACGATCGTCAGGATCGTCTTCCGCTTGCTCCCCTCCCTGTCGTCGTCCGCCAGTTTGGCGCGATCAAACTCCTTCAACCAGAGTTTGAGCACCTTGTTGGTGTCGTTCTGGTGGTTTTTAAACCCCCTCACCGTCCCCTCCGCCACAAGAAAAAGGTGAAGGGAAGCGAGCCGGGGTGTCGGACCATCGGGGATGGACTTGTACTTGCCTGAAGACCACAGGTCGTAGTGCGTATCCCCTTTGTTGGGTTCCACCACACGTACCACAGGTGCCGCAACAGCTCCCTTCTTGAACATGGACACGATGGTGGGCTGTGCTTTGGAGGTCTTGGCAGTGGCAGGCATTTTTGCGGATGAGTTTGTTCAATTGTAGTTAGTCTGAGGAGGTGGCTTGTGTGGGTGGGTACAATGGGGTCCGCGCAGGTGAGGACTGAGGGAGTCTTGAGGGAACTCATTTTTTTTTTTGTTTTCAGTAAAGCTTCTTCTCTTTCAAACCACCCAAAAACCCAAAACCCAGGTTTTGTCTAACTTAGACAAAGCGTTTTTCAAAAAAAAAAAAATTGTCTAAGTTAAGGCCTAACTTAGACAGGTTGAGGACCCTGTCTTCTGCTCACATTCCCAGTTTTTTTTTTTAAACCCCCTTTTAGCCCCCCTTTTTTTCACCCCTTTTTTCAGGAAAAGAGCCTTATTGAGGCTAGAAAATGAAGGTGTGTAGGGTGCTGCGACAGGCAGGGTTGCCTGATGAGCAGGGGCCTCATCTGCAGAGAGGGGGGATCCAGTGGGTGCCACCGTCGCATTCGTGGGGGCACCACAACATCAAGACGAGGCAGTCCTCGACAGTGCCAAATGCGTCAGATAATACAGAGCCTTTTCTTGTGGAGTACGACAGATCGCGTATGAAGGCCTTCATGGAGAACCGACACCACTTCTTCATGTACACCAGGAAGATCCCTGAGTTCTGGAAAAACCATCGGTATGGAAGCAAAAAGGGGAGGGTTTGGGGGAAGGGAAGAGAGGGGAGGTTGGTTGGTGCTTGGGTTTTTGTAAAAAAAAACAAAAAGGGCGATGGGGTGGGGTTGGTTGTTATCTGAGTGAAG
Organism: Rhynchopus sp. YZ270_cl-10; assembly: GCA_964035575.1. NCBI lineage: Eukaryota > Euglenozoa > Diplonemea > Diplonemida > Diplonemidae > Rhynchopus > Rhynchopus sp. YZ270_cl-10. Next base: position 839,045 of record OZ037885.1, read on the forward strand.
AGATGTTCATATTGGAATCTTTTGTTTCCGTTTACCAAATTAGCGACTCAGGGTTTGTGCTCCTCTATAGCCTCTCCCATACTGCGAAGGGCAGAGGACCCCCAACCGGACCCTACATCACACAGGATTCGCGTTCCTGTGTTTTGCAATGATCCCTGTTCATCTGGTTGATGAGAGTGGAAGCAAACATAGCTTTGTTTTTGTTCCCCTTTGGTAATATATTATTAGGTGTTCGGATGGTGGTTACCATTTTCTTTTTTTTTAGCTTGGATTTTTTTCGGGTGTTTAGGATTTGCCCAACAACTTTGCTTTCAAACACCTACACCACACTACACCCTGCATCCGTACCTTTTTAAAGACCACCAAAACAAAAAAAGAATACAAAGCAAAAACAACAACTTTCATTTAAACACCCTTTGGAAGTGGTGTCACGATGTGCTGTGGGCAGTGTCTCTGCTATTCTACCCTCCCCTGGGACGTCCCATTGTAACGTAATGTTAATGTAATGTTAGTGGAATACAAAAAGAGCACAAAGCAAAAAACAACAACTTTCATTCAAACACCCCCTACAGAATGTACTACAAGCTTGGAGAGTCTTTGCAGGAGTGGCGTGAACAACGTATAAGACAACGAATCGAAGAACTCTTCACACAGGACGCATGCCAATGCTCTGAGACCGAGGCTTTTGAGGTAAAGCGTGTTTCTGATAGGCTGGTTACTTTGATAAAGGATGGGAGCAAGAGCAGTAGGCGGATCGTGCAGGAGTTCTTTGAGGCGAAGAACTGGTCGGGAGGGAAGACGTCGCGCAATTATGATGGGCTTGGGGAGTCTGGGGATTCGAGGGCCATGTATAAAGCGTTTGACGACTTTCCGCAACGGTTTAAGGCGCGTCACAGCAACTACACACGGATGACGATCACGCACACACACCAGGAGCGCAAGAACGGGCAGTTCATCAACGCCTCGAACAACATGCTTCTCTCGAAGCGCATCGGCCGCATCTGCATCGTGGAGATGCGTGACCGCGACCTCTCGCTCTTCCACAGAGGCCAGCTCATCACCGGTGACAAAGGCGAAGACGTCTGGGACCACGAAAACGACAGACCCCTCCTCGACACACACAGAGGCTTCCAAGAGCAACCAATCGGGGTGCAAGTGGACGATAAGATCCGCCAGCAGGAGGAACAGGTGTGAAAGAGGGGAAATGAAAGAAGAGATTATATTTGTGGGGTAGCTTTTTTTTGATGGAGTGCGTATGCAGCGGGACACCTGTAGATGTCTCTTTATTTCCCAAAGGTGAAGCCTCCGCTGAGGTTTATAATCGTTTAGAATTACCCGACAAAGTTTCCTCTTTTTTTTCCACGAACACTTGTAGAGAATTGGTTTTTTTTTTGATCTGGGGGAAAATGCCTCGTTTTTTGTTTAGACTTAGGTTTCCTTTTATATCTTCTGTTGTTGGCCGCAGGGTACTTTGTGCTTTCATCCAGCGGGGAGGTGCCTGCATCAATAACTTCACTTTGTTTTTGTTCGTTTTTTTTTTTTGTTTATTACAGCCAAACCCACATGACCTCAAACACCACACACCACAGGAGGGCCTCGGAAAGGACGATATGTACCAATACGTGCACGACCCTTCACAGTATATCTATGTATGGACCCCCCGACAGCTCGGCTTTACCCTTTTAGTGGGCAGGTTTGCATCTGTGCAGAAAGCTTCTATGACTTTCAATCAGTTAACCACCAACTGATCCCTTACTAAGACAAACGCCCTCCCCCCTCCTTCCCCCCTTGAAGCAACATTACATTACAACCTACACAACGGTAGGTTTTTTACTTTTCTTTTTTACCTTACTTTTTCCCCCAGCGTTGGTGACTGCCTGATTGATCATCGATTTAAATTTTCACTTTATTAATGGTGTGGCTGAAAGGGGGTGCTATTTTTTTCTGCTATTTTCTGCTATTTTGGGGTCGTCGGCCACAATTTATTTTAAATTTTTTTTTTCAAATCATCCCCCTCTCCCCCTCTTATCACCACTCCCCTCTCCCTACAGAACCAAGGCGATATTGAGGACGAAGAGGGCGATGCAGCAGACTTCAACAAACAGGTGTACTACCGATGGATGGGGCACACCTACAGATCAGGGGCCATCAACGCGGCGCAGGCAGAGGCAGATGAGAAGTACCCCTTTGAGTTGGAGAACCTGAAGGACTACATGCGTGAGTTCCGCTTCAACGCCACCAAGCGCAAGCTTTACGAAGACAAGAACTTCTACAGCCTCTTCCCGACCATCTCCGACCCCTGCTGGCTCGAGAAGATCTACAAACCCTTCCTCCGTCTCGACGAAGACAAGCAGGTCGAAGTCTACCGATTGCTCGAAAACATCAACATCCACAACATGAGCTCCACGCTCCTCACAGAAGGCCTCCCACGTCCAAAGAAAATCGACAAAGACGCCCACGAAGACCACGTCCGCAAAACATGGAGAAACAAACTGAAATACCTCGAAATCTTCCCGCATACCGACCCACGTGACCGTGAGTTGCTTTCTCCTGCGCATCGTGACGTTGCAGACGGAAAGGTTGTCGCAGATGAGAGGCAAAAATAAAAGAAATATCGGTAGCGAAAAAAGTGTCATCAAAATGCACACCTAAAAAAGAAAGGGTCAGGGTGGAGGGGGGAATGGGTGGTAGAAAACCGAACACGAAAAAAAGGAACTCATTTTTTTTTTTTTTTAAATATGCCCACATCACTATTTTCCTTTTTCTCATATCGCCCTTTTCTCACTGCAAAATGATTTTCATGCAAGAGATAGATCTGCGAGGTGATAGGCTTGCGTGCAGATCACACAGGGGGTCGTTACTACCCAATCATTTTCTAAAGAAGAAATAATCATGGCGAATGATCTACCTTTTCTGACATTCATTTCGCCCTTTTTGGGTGACTTTGTTTTGTACAGAACCCATCTTCAGAGGGTACTTGCGTCGATGTCAACAAAACCTCCCAGCTCATCCTCAGTTGTCTACCCTAATACAACAACAGTGCTCTATGCACCACCAAAACTCTCTCAATCAATCTACACTAATACAACCAAGTTTTGACAGAGAAGGCCAATATGGGGGACTATATGCAGGAGATGGAGGAGAAGGATGGTCTGAGATGGACCTGGCATACATACCCGAGCAAGGCGGGGAAGGAGAAGTCGATGCAGGGTGGGTTCTTCACACCGGAGATGATTGTGCCGCTTGCGGCAGTGATCACGCCGCTGAAGGCAAGCACGACACATCCGGTGCCAGAACTGCGTTATGCACCGTCGAAATGCAAAGGGTGTGGTGGAGTGGCGAACAGCTTCTGCATCGTCAACCACACCGCAGCTGCGAGCAGCTGGACCTGCGTCTTCTGCAGAACCCGCAACCCGGTGCAGGCAGCAGAGCAGATGCCGGCAGAGTTCACAGAAGGGGTCAACACAGTGGAGTACTGCCTGCCCCGCGCGCAGGCACCCGCACCTACCTTCATCTTCATCCTCGACGTCGCCACCAACGCGGAGGAGCTCGAAGGGGAGAAGCAGGCCGTCCTCGATACCCTCCCACGCCTTCCACCAGGCTCTCTGGTTGGTCTCATAACGCTAGGGAAGTTTGTGACAGTGTGGGATCTTGCGTTTGAAGGTGCGAACTGCACTGTCTTCACGGGAGCGCCTGCGGCAAAGAAATACCCAACGGATACGGTGCGGGAGTACCTCGGTATCAAGAAGGCGGGTAGGGGTGGCGAAGATGGCATGATGGGGCGGGTGCTCATGGACGCAGGGGAGGCAGTGGCGCCCATCACCAACATCCTCGAGGACCTCACGCCAGACCCGTGGCCAGTCAAGCCGCGTATGAGGCAGATGCGTAGCACAGGGGCAGCCCTCGAGGTTGCGGTGGGGATTGCCGAGTTGCTTACAGGGTCGGATGTATGGCATTTAAAAAAAAAAATGGCGGCTTTGCTGAAAGTGGACCAGATAGAGATAGGTGAAGCGGAGCCTCGGGTTCATATTTTTTTGAAAAATTGTTGGAATAGTGTAAATTGCCATTTGTGCAAGCACCACTGTTTTTTTTTCTCTTGGGGGCGACATTATCGGATTTGTTGAATTCCATCGTAGCTACCGTCTACGTTTTTTTAAGGTACACTGTCACGAGAGGGCTTTGTATTTCAACTCTACCCTTTTTTTTTTGAATGAATTGTCCGAGGGATAATAGAATGCGGTAAAAACGCGGCATTTTTTTGACAAAAAAAAAATTCATTTTTCACAGAAAAGCCACCACGGACGTATTCTTCTCTTCCTCTCTGGGCCCTGCGCCCGTGGTCCCGGTAAGATGTGCTCACCCAGCCTCGACGAGACGCTCCGTTGCCACCCCGACATCAAAGAGGGCCAAGCCCCGCACATGGCAGAGGCGACGGAGTTTGGAAACGATATCGCGAAAAGGCTGCGTGCGATCAACTTCTGCTTCGATCTGTTCATGATCTCGCTTGATCAGGTATGTTAACCGAGAAGGAGGTGGAAAAAGCTGACCGAGCATTTGATCATGTGTACGTGGTGTGCATCTTGCAAGGTTGATTTGATCATGATCTTCGAGAGAGAGAGAGAGAGTGTGTGCTAAGAGGGGGTTGTGCAATGACGTCTTTATTGTGTGTTTTAATGACCGTCATATCCCGTTCTGCCCTTAGCCCAAATAAAAGTGCCACTATATTTGGTCCTTTTTCGATTGGAGGTGACTGAAAAACTCTAAAAAAACGGCCTGCCATGTTAATACGTGTAGAGGCTCTCATCTTAACAAATTTTATCCTTTTTTTAGTGACTTTGCACACTTAACATCTGCACCACCTATACCACAGGTGGGTCTCTGCGAGCTGGGCGAGGCTGTGGTGTACACAGGCGGGTACGTGGTGTCGAGCGACTCCTTCCACAACGACGTTTTCAAGCAGAGCATGGCGAAGATGTTCATGCCTGCGACCAACCGGGGCACCAGCAATATGTTCTTTGACGTGATTCTTGAGGTGCAGACAAGCAGCGAGACGAAGATTGCGGGGTGCATTGGGCCATGCCGCGGGAAGGGCAAGACGAGCAGCAGCGTGTCCACCAACGTGGAGGTGGGCGACTCGGGGACGTGCGCGTGGTCGACTGCTGTGTGCGACGACACGACGTCCTTTGCGGTTGTGTTTGACGCAGAAGAGGATGGGCATGGGGGTGGCTCGAGTGCAGGCGGGTTCCGCTTTGCACAGTTCATCACCTCCTTCGTTGACACACAGGGCTTCAGACGTCTACGTGTCACCACTGCACGTCAAGGCATCGCACAGTCATCAGACAAAACAGTCATCAACGAATACCACTGTTTCGACCAGTACACCGCTGCCGCAGTCATGGGCCGCATAGTAGCGAAGTACATGGAAGGCTCTGGAAACACACACATCCCTGCCCTCCGCTGGCTCGACAGAAGCCTCATCCGCTTTGTCAAAAAGTTTGCGACGTTCAACCCAAACCAGCCCGACTCCCTGCACCTCCCCCCACAGTACACTCTGTTCCCGCAGTTTATGTACCACCTCCGCCGGTCGGAGTTCCTTTTGGTGTTCAACAGCAGTGTGGACGAGACGGTGTTCTTCCGGAGTTGTCTGTACCGTGAGAGTGTGATGCAGTGTGTTGTGATGCTTGAACCGAAGCTGTACGCATATGCATATGGGTCGACTGATGGGGAGGTGGTGGTGCTGGACTCGCGGAGTGTGAAGTTCGACAACATTCTGCTGTTGGATGGGTACTTTAACGTGGTCATCCACCACGGTGCCACTATTGCACAGTGGCGAGACGCGAAGTACCACGAGCAGCCAGGCTACGAGCCCTTCGGCGAACAGCTCGCAGCACCCGTCAATGATATGAACGCACTCAACATGCGCCGCTTCCCTCTCCCAAAGATCACAATCTGCGATCAAAACGACTCCCAGTCGAGATACCTCATCCACAAACTGAACCCCTCCGACACCGAAAGCAAAGACGCGTCTCAAGACGACGTCCAGGTATGGTTTCTTTGCAGGGTTGGCAGACACATAGACCGCCTCTTTGACTGCAATGATCATTTTTTGGAAATAACTGTGTGCCTGCGTACAGTTTCCCCTGATAGCAACTCCCACAGCGCAACACTCCGGGGGGGTTCGATAACCCGCAGAGTGTCAGTGCCTCCCAGAGGCGTTTGCACTAACCAACTTCACTTCCCCCCCCCTCACACGCAGTGTCATTAGAAACCCGAATAATAAAGCCAACGTTTAATCGCCTGATACCGACTATTTCCTCCCTCTCTTTAAAAATCACTTTGCGCCAAATTTAGAGCTCACTGTTTTTGGCTGCGTTCAACGAAAATAACCTTCCCTCTTTTCCTAGTCGAGTAATCAAGATCAGTTGGCGACTGTAAGAGTCGGGTTTTGACTTGACGAGAGGCACATTCATCTTACAAGCAAGCTTTCGTTAATTCCTACTAAGAACACATGCTCACCCTTTGATGCTTACTGTTTACTGAAGAAGAAAGTACACTATTATAGACTCACGGAACGCTATATCCACATCCCACCCCACCCCATCAGATCATCCACACGGACGACGCGAACCTGCAGACGTTCATGCAGAAGCTGAAGACCCTTGCCTGCTCCGCAGAGAAGTGAGTTTCTTCACCTCATGGTGGGTAAGCAGTGGTCTTGGCGATGGTGGCTCCGTCACGTTGTTCAGAGTCAAACGGCAGCCTTGGTGTTCCTTACACCTCCGCCGTGGACTGAACAGCACTGTGCCACCACTCCCGCATCTGGTTCGTTCTGTTCTTTTATCGGTTTTGGTGGGGTGTGTGGGGTGTGTTGGCGAAATAGCAGGTTTTGCGAAGTGGTTCCGAAAAAGCGGAGCATTGTCCAGTGAAAGTGCGCTAGGGGGATCTGGGAGTGGAGACCCTACTGGGAGAGAGGTTGTTTGAAGGTAGAGTTTACTTGGGCTCATTTAGGGCTCATTTTACCGGCATTTTTTTTTTTTTTTTTTTTTTTTTTTTTTGTGGGGAAGGAGGGGAGGGGGGAGAAAAACACCAGAATTTGTGGGGAATGGGGGAGGGTTAATAGAGGGTGGGTAACCAAAAAGAGAAGCAAAAAATAAAAAAAAATATGGCAAAAAAAAATTTTTTTTACCTTTCTGTTGAGAAAAAGGAGGAAGCAAGGTTCAGCGAAGGGGGAGGGGGGGGTGGGTGAGATGGGGGGGTGCATAGGTGCAGTATTGAAAACTGCCTTTCTTTTTTTGTTTTTTTGGGGTACACTGTCACGAGAGGGCTTTGTATTGCAAATTACATTACATTTTTTCTCTTCGCATCCTTCAGTAATATATCCAAGCGAGGTTCAACCCTTTTTTTATAGATGCAAAAACCACGAAATGGATGTAGGACTGCATGATTGGGGTGCACCGGTCATTGTACCCAAAGGTACACTGTTCACGAGAGCGCTTTGCATTTTCAAGTCAAAATTATTTTTGTGAGAACGATGAAAGAGAGACACGCCGGTTCTCCCCTCCAGAGACTAGAGAGCGCCTTCCAACGCCTGGAAAATTCATTTATCGGTGATTTTCTATTTATTTATTTTTCGACTGAGATGCGTTTTAGCACGTTTCAACTACTCTTTTTTTTTTTCGTTTATCGCACCGCAAAAGGGTTGTCTTTTTTTCACTGATGCTAAAAGCGGGCACGCACCCATCCGTCGTTTTCCATTTTTAAAGGGTGCATGTGTTGACCCTCTCAAAATACTTTCAATTCTGTGAACTGAACGTATATGAATCTATTCATTTTTCTCCTACCCACAACGCTTTTTCTCTATACCAAACAATAGGGAAAGGCGAAAGAGAGAACGGAACTAACAGAGATGAGAGAGAGAGAGAGAAAGAGGATCATCCATCCCCCCGCGCTTCCTGATTTGATGAGCCTCAACACTGTGAGACTCAGGTGCATCTTACCAAACCCCCCTTTTTTTTTCTCTTCATTTTACCGCTCTACCCAGAGAAGGGAAAAAAAAACAAACAACACGGTTTACCACCTTTCCAATTCCGTACCATGTACAAAAAAAGGCAGGTGTCGCAGAAATACAATGTGTGTAATGACCAGCGTCACTCTACATTCTTTTAAATGCTTTTCCAGGTGAGCGAGAGAGGCTTACCATTTTTTTTTATATTTTTACATTTTGCATTTTTTTTTCTTTCTGAGAACGAATCGAATGGTGACCGGATGCCTGAGAGAAAGAGAAGAGAGAGAGACAGACTTCCCCCCCTTCTCCCTCTCTCCCTCCGACACACAAAAGACGTCCCACCCCCGCTCCCGCTCACTTCTCGTCTTTGCATGTCAACTCTTTGCCGGAAAACCCAAAAAAAAAAAGACACAAAAAAAAATAGCCAAACCTTTTGAAATCCTTTAGCCCGTTGCGGTGACTTTGTTTGTTTGGTACAGAACTGGTTCTCTTAGGTGGGCCCTCCCCCCCTCCATAAGTTTTGTCGTCACTGCTCTGCACACTCAAGACACCTTCTTGACTGCCTCCTCAAATGGCCCCTCAAATGAGTCCGCACTGCTGTCAGTCTCCCCCCTCGAAGCCTTGCAGCGGAACAAGACTTTCTTTTAGATTCTTGTGCTTTCAGCCGGATGGCTGGCATCGTACGTGGGTCAGTCGGAGGTGCCTGCATTAATAACTTCACTTTAGATTACCCACCACCACCACCACCACCACCACCACCACCACCACCACCACCACCACCACCACCCCTCCAGGATACACCACATACACATTTCTTTTCGGGTTCCCTTCTCTCTCTCTCCATTTCCGTAACTCCACTAGGTGGTGTTTCATATATTTCCGTGCGGGTTGGGGGGGTGAGTTGAGGTCTGACTTCATCCCTCTCTCCGAACAGAGCTTTCGTCCCCTCACCTCTACCCCCTTTTGTTGGGGTAAGATAACGTATTTCTTGAAGTTTTTTTAATCCTTTTTAGGAATGGCGGATCAACTCCTGAAAACGCTGCGGAGGAATGCAAGAATGACAAAAATTGAGACCGATTCGGAGTCAAAATCAGAGTCGTTGTGTTTGCTGGCAGAGGAAGGGAGGGAGGTGGAGTTCTCTGCTATGTTGAGGGACTGCTCTATTGACGTCAATGCCAGGGATATTACGGGGCAAACTCCGCTGCACGTTGCGGTGGTGAGTGGAAGAACCTCGATTGTTTCTGCATTAATTAAATCTGGTGCATCCACCAGCGTTACCGACGCAGCTGGGAGGACTGCCTTGGATATGACAGAGTCCATCTTGGATAAATCTCAGAAACCGCAAATTAAAAAAATGCTGTCCGAATCGCAAACCGCAGACGCCAGCTTCAGCAAACAAAACCCCTGCGCCATGGGTGACACTGGAGACATCGAGTCCACCTTCCTCCATGATTTCGAAACGTCTCACCATACTACCATCTTCGAGGCGAAGAGCACCTTCGAATCGCCTCTCATCACTTCAGACAGTGATGACAATGTACCAGAAATGAATGACACACAGAACGAAGAGGCTGCGAAGGAAGTGGACAAGCTGGGGCTGATTTTGGTAATGGTGGGGCTGCCTGGGAGGGGGAAGACCTATATTGCGAGAAGGCTGTGTCGATGGTTGAATTGGAAGGGTATTGGGTGCAGGATTTTTAATGTCGGGAAGTATCGACGAGATTTGACGCAAAATGCGAGCGACCAGGCTGCATCGTACTTTGACCCGCAGAACCCCGATGCGAAGGCAGAGAGGGAGCACCTTGCGGACTTTGCGATGGACGACCTTCTTGCATTTCTTGCCGAGTCTCCTGGTTGTGTCGCCATCTTTGATGCTACCAACTCTACCGTTGACCGCAGAGAACGTCTGGTACAAACCTTTACAAAAACAAAGCTAGTTCCATCGGAGCGTGTCATCTTCATCGAATCTGTGTGCACAGATGAGTCTATCATCCATTCCAACATCCTTCGCGCCAAAATGGGCAACGAAGACTATAAAGGAAAGGAAGCCTCCTACGTTCTCTCGGACTTCAAAGAACGCATCTCGCAATACGAAAAGGTGTACCAACAGCTCACAGTGGAGCGTGACAGCGAGCGCTCCTGGGTGCAGCTTCGGAACACCATTGGGCGTGGTGGCGGGCATATCCAAATTAACAATATATCAGGGCATTTGTCGACCCGGCTGATGTACTTTCTGTTTAACCTGAAGACAGCAGTGTGCCCGGTGTACCTCGCGCGTGTCGGGGAGGGTGAGGACTACGCAGCAGCCCTGCGGCGTTTCTTCAATGGAAGGCATGAGGATCAGCCCGTCCGTGTCTGGACCAGTACCTGCAAGGGTGCGATCAGCACAGCGAAGTACTTTACCGGGGCGCGTTTCCTCGTGCGCCACTACATGGCGTTGCACACCCTAGACAGGGGAGAGTTCCGCAACCTCAGCGATGAAATGGTCAAACGGCAACACCCGCACTTCTTCCGCGAGCTGAAAAGCTGTGAGTACAGCTACGCCTGGCCGCGTGGGGAGAGCTACCACGACCTGAACGTCAGACTGGAGCAGATCATTCTTGACATCCACGGGGTATGTCTTTAAAATGGCCTTTTTTTTTGAGTTTTTTTTATGTTGAGTTTTTTCTAGCAAGGATTGTCTGAAGTGCAGCTACTATTCATTATTACTGTAATCCAAGAAACTTGGCGGCCAAATAAGTTTGGCGGATTTAAGGTTTTTGGGGCAATTTGGCGCCCTTTTTTTGGATGACAAACATAGTGTTATTTTTTCACCGGTGCGGTGGTTTGTACTTTCAACTTTTCTCCGCCCTTTTCGCCCTCTTGCCAAAAAAGGGTCTGAAGATAGTAGATACCGCAGCTAAGTTAAAGCTGGCGGTGGTGGTGGTGGTATCTTTTGAAGTTACAGTTACACATCTGTTTAGTGGCCCAAACCTATCTCGCCAATACTCTAGACCCCGGTATCCATTGATCCCCCATTCGCTACCTGACGAGTGGAGGCGGGAGGACGGAGTAGCGGTAACCACGAAACGAGAGATAGGCGACGGCTGCGTGGAGCTCACACAGAGTAAAAAGGCGAGGTGTCTACACATCAATTATTTATTCAGTCAAAAGTATTCAAAAAGAAAACTTCATAACAACCCATTCAATCATCCTCTCTCTCTCTCTCTCTTGCAGTCGGACTTCCCCATTGTGATCATCGCAACGAACGAAGTGTGCCAGGGCCTGTACGCATACCTAGCGGAGCTTCTACCAGAGGTATCTAACATACCCTTACCCCTTGCCCCTTTTCCCTTCCCCCCCTCCCTCCCTCTTCCTGCTCCTAAAAGAAGACCCTTCACCATGCACATTTCATGGATTTAACTCATACCCTAATAACCCCCAAGAAAAAGAGTGCAAAAACACAAACAAAACAAAAATAACTGTTTTCCCCCCCCCTTCCAGCAATCATTGACTACCCCTTCCTCTCTCCCTCCCTCGTATCCATTAACGTCTCTTTCTAATGGTGGAGACAGTGGCGCTGGCCAGCTTCATAATAAGGAACTCTTTGCCCACTTCGGTGCGATTTTTTGGTCCCGACTAAAGCCTTAATGCAGCTAGACATCAAATGAGCCCCGCGAACAATGCGTTGGGGGGCGGTGCTCGTTTCTTTTTTCTTCAACCAAATAGGTGCACAACTTCCCTGCTGCTGACTGGACGGCGTTGCCGTCTGCAATGACGCACGCGATCTTGGTGCCAATGTCGAAGTCTGTACACTCTGTCTGCGTGTGACATCCAGGTTCCTTTCAATTTTTGCAAAGGTGGCTTTCCTCGAGAAGAGCGGGTGTAAAGGATGTACTAAACAGCCTTGTTCTTCACGCAGATGGTGATGACCTTCTCGTCGCGCTCCGTAGTCCAGCCATCAAAGAGCAAGGTGATCTTGTAGAGCCTCGGCTTCACACTGCTCGTCACCTCTACATAATTCCTGTCCAGATGCGCACCCCCCCGACGTTTCGCCTGGTCAGGTTCAGCTTAAGTCCTGCGCGCGTCGCCTCGATTGCTGCGGAAATGTAGTGTTCAAATGAAACCAACCATTTTGTTCGTTTTTTTTTTACCACCTTTTTCATTAACCACCTCGTTAAAAGCGTAAGATCTCTCTCTCTCTCTCTCTCTCAATATCATTAAACACCCCCTTCCCCCCCAACTAAACTCCTTCCCTTACAGCTCTGTGTATACCTGAACTTCCCTGAGAAGATGATAGCTGAGTTTGCATACAAAAGCCATACGGTGCATGTTACGATGCATGACTTGCGTCCCAGTACAAAGGCAGCCCCTGCAGACGACGCTGAGAGAACGGCCTATGCGCAGGAGGTGGCCACGACAGACCCACCGACTCAACGGCGCAACCCGCACGAATGCCTGCCGGACTACGTAAAGGCACAGCCAATCTCCACTGTCGCAATGGGTACGAGCGGTGCTCAAGGCTCAAAGCTCAGCAGCCTAGGCCTCCGTTGCCCTACCCCTGACCCCCACCAAACCCCCTCCGCCCCCATCACAGTCGGCGGCACCTCAAGCTTTGGTGGCCGTCAGCAAACCTGGCAAGATGACATCGTTTCCTGTTAAAGGTGTCGGGGGTATTTCTCTTGTCAGATTTAAAAAAAAATGGTTCGTTTTTTTTTGAATAATCACCATAGTACAGACTATGGGGTGGAAGAAATGGGGAAAAAGGGGGTTAAATTCGGTATTTTAGACCGGGTAGGTAGTTGTGCAAAAATGGTGTATTTGAAGTGGGTTGATGGGGGAGGGGTGGTGGTTCTGTAGGGGAAGGGAGGGAAATGGGGTTCTAAAAAAGGGGTGGGGTAGTTGTGTCTGTCATTTGGTTGTGATGGACAAAAATATGTATAACAGAAAAAAAAACGTTCCAAATTTTTTTTTTCTCCCACAAAATGGCGATTGTCGAAATGTTAGTTTTTTTCTTTTTGAAGTGGCTGTGGGGCCACAATAACGTTGCTATTTTCCCGCGCTTTTTTTAAAAAGCAGAAAAAAAAACGTCTTTTTTGGAAAGACGTTTTTTCGTGCAGTCCCATGGGGCTGCCAAGGTATCTTTTCAATTTTTTTTTTGTTCTTTTCTCTTCAAAAAAAAGACATATCGGGTGTGCGTCAGAAGCGACCCTGGCTGATGCTGGGGGGGTCTCTGTCTGTCCATCTGTCTAGCCCTTTAAGAGCATCATATCACACAAAACGTTGGGCCTTTTTTCTATCGTCGATTTTCATTTTTTAAATGGAAACCCTGTGGCCACCCTATCTGTAATTTTTAATCAATGAAGTGACAACCCGGCGGAGAACCAGCGCCTGCGTCTGCCGAACGGTGAGGCGTTTTTGCACCTTTCAACTTCTCTTTCCTCTTGCCACGAATGCAATGTAAATTGGACATTTTTTTTAAATTGAAGTCCTATAACCGGCAGAAAACACACCGCATAAAAAGAAAGATGGGAACATTTTTTATTGTTCCCTCCTCCTCTGCTATCAATTTAGTGATTGCACATGTTACCATACTTAAATTGAAATCCGATAACCGTTCCTGATCTCTGACAATGAACATACGCGCGATTGTCCCGTTTTCCTTGTTTTTTTTTTTTTTCCCTTCCCCTTTTGCGTTAGCCCATGCATATACCTCAAGGGCATTGGTATCCCCGATTAGAGACTCCATTTCCCCCCCCCCTTACCCGCAAAAACCCCTGGGTAAGAACAAATCTTGTGAAGGAACCACAGTCAAAGTGGTCTTTTTCAACAAGAGTTGTGACCACAGTGCGTTTCGACTCAACAGAAGCAGTGGGTTTTGACCGAGGGGGAAAAAAAGTGACGTACAAGGTTAACCTTCTTCACCCCCGTACCTTTCAACCCCATTTCTTTTAGGTGACTGTGCACATGAGGCTTAAGGTCATCTTAACACTTTCCCCCCCAAACACTCTTTTATGTGGGTAACTTTTCAAACACTCCAGGGGGTCGATTAAACCCGCGGGTTTTCAGTACCTATGTCCGTCGAGGTGTTTGTACTGTATTTTTTTTTATCTGACACTTTCAATGCCAAAAAAGGCCAACATTGAGTACAGACCCTAGGTTCCCCCCAGACCCTAGGTCGATTGTCGACACAAGAAAAAACGCTCACATCTTTCCTGGAGCAGTGTTTTTCTATTAATAGGGGGTTCCTTTTCTTTTTTATTTCTTTTTTTGAGTGTCGGTGCCTGCGTCCGCCGAGGCGTTTGCACTATCAGCTTCACTTTTTTTAGGGGTGCTAACAAGATGTGTGGGATTCACCTTTCAAGGGTTGTTTAAATGTGTGTTCTTCCTCCGAATGAGGTGACACCTTTTTTTTTTCAATATTTTCTTTGTTTTGTTTAGTTCTCTTCTATCTGGTATGACTTTACACCCCTCCCCTTCCCCTCTTTTTTTCACATTTCAGTTGTAAGACATAATACGGAAGTCATAGGGGATCTTTTTTTTTGGTCTGTAAACCACTCCCATGCGCAACACTCCGGGGTTCGATAACCCGCGGAGTGTCAGTGCCTGCGTCCCAGAGGCGTTTGCACTATCAACTTCACTTTGGTACACTGTCACGACCGGGCTGTTGTATTTCAAATCAACTTTTTTTTTTTAGAGGTGCACGATCCTTTAAAACACTTTTCGGGGTTCGTTTCTTTTTTTTTCCTTCACTACGGTAACGATAGTGATCAAAGGTGACCAAACAAAGGCTTTGGGGTTGTTTTGTTTTTCCATTTTTTTGTTTTGTTTTGTTTTTTTTTATGTGAAAATGTGTTGTGCCCTATCACTCGTCTTTCAAGGGGGCTTTTTTGGTCTTTTTTTGGGGCACTTTTTTAGGTAACGTTCATAGTCCTGCCTAGCGGACTCTTTTTTAAGGTGGGCACCTAAGTACGTGAGTGGTATTGTCTTACAAATTTTATGTTATTTACCACCGTATATCATGGTTTGCAGTCAGGCTGAGTCAGACTGACTCATCTCGCGCTTGAGTGCAAGGAATGCGAGAGGAGTCCGATCCTCGGCCTGGCCCAACAATTAGTCTGCCTCAGTCTGACTCCAAGCCAGGGTATGTTCATATACCATCGTACTGCGGTTGGTTATCGCTTCGGCATATTTGTGGTCGTCATTCGGGCGCGCCCCCCCTTTTTTTTTACCAATGACTGCTGTTCACCAATTGGTGAGGCGTTTGCACTTTTGAACATTAGAGTTGTCTCAACACTCTGCCACACTCTTCAGGGATATGAGGTGGACACCCTAACTTTTTTTCTCTTTTTGACAGCCAGGTGGTTTGTCGATATTGCAACGTGCATTTTTTGTTTTTGCTTTGTTTTTTTTTTTTTTTTGATACAGCAACAAGGTTCTCAAACTTTGAAACAAAATAATAACTGAAAATATTTTGGTCGAAATTTAGCGTTGACATTCAAAAAAGGGGGTCCGCACGTTGAGAACCCTGTACAGCAACGCCTAAAGAGCACAAAGCACTTTAAAAACAAACAAAAAACATTTTCAAACCCTGTACAGCAACGGCTCATATGAACGCCATTAAACCCCCCCTTTTTTTTTTTGATAAAACAACTTGTTGTCAATTCTAAAAAGATTGGAGGCAGCGCTGCAGGGCAAACAAAACGGATTGAAAAAAACAGAAGCTTGCTTGTTTTCTTTGAGTACTCAATTAACCACAACAACCGTACTTCAGTTTAACACATTTTTTCACCTTTTTGTTTGAGCGCACAAACAAAAGACCCGATCTTTTTTAGGGTTTTTAGCTCAAAAACTCCCAGAAAAAATAATAGGGGACACCCTGTATATGGACCCTCATGCTATTCTGTGGAGGAGAACGTGTATGAATGTTATGTGCTTTAGTTCCTTTCTCCTTGGGGGGAAAAAAAATATGTGCGCACACACGGTGTCGCACGCCCCCCTCTCTCAACTTTCTGCTTTTTTTCTCCCCCCTTTTTTCTTTGAAGCCAGGCTTATCGCTAAATTTCTACCTTCTCTACTGTCTCCAACAGCTACGGTTGATAGTTGAGGCTTATTTTTTGGGTTTCCCTTCCCCTCTTACCAAAAGGTCTGGGGGAAAAAAAATGCAGTCCAAAAAACGCCGCCAAATTCCCAAAAAATTGCCTTTTTTTTGTCTGAAACATCTTATGCCCCCCCCCTCCATTACGCACACCGCGTTTTTTTGTGTGACATCGTGCCTGAAATAATAGAATTTCACTTCTATTTGATCAAAAAAAATTAAAAAAAAAAAAAAAAACCCCATTACGCACACCTCTCCCCCCACCCAAGGAATGCTTTGTCCTGTAGTCATCGCCATTCTGAGATGGTCGCTATCCATCAGAATCCATCACACAGCCAAGACATTGCCCAGGGGGGAGGCTCAGTATACTTCGAATCCTATTTTTATTTTTTCTCTTCGTCATCTTCCCCTCCCTTAAAACAAAAAAGTAACAACCGTATCAAAGACTGATTTCCCCCCCTTTCTTTTTCCCCCATTGGACGTAGAAGATCTGTATTACAGTCATCCAACAAAGGTTGGTGGGGTAAAAACATTGGTGGATTTGGGGGCTCGAAAAAGTTTGGTGGGTTTTTACCCCACCAAACTTTGTTGGATGACTGTATTCCACTGACAGTTCCATGGGTGGTGATAGCAGAGAGGAGCTGAGAGGAGAAGTTCGTCGTTGTCCTTTTTTGGGCCGGCCCATACCTCTGTGCGTGATGATGGCGTGTGCCGTCCCACCGGTTTGACTTCTGCTTGAAGCTTTCACCCAACTTCTTTTGATATCAGAAACGAAATGGATTGTAGACCTGCATGGTTTTGGGTGTCCACCCCGGTACAACCGGTTATTGTTACCAAAGGTACATTGTTTACGAGAGGGCTTTTGTATTTCAACTCTACTTTGATTTCACACCACACCCCACTCAAACCGCCAACATGCCCCTCTTTTTCAAGGAAATACCAAAAAGATGTCGATACCCAGCGTTATTTGGCGTGCATTGATCAATGAAGTGCGTTGTCTTCTGAGATGGCTTTCATTTCTTTCTGCGACCCGGATTGTTGAGACAGAACATGGCCCTGTCCGCGGGAGGAAGAGAGCCGACACGACCGCGTTTCTTGGAATACCTTATGCAGGCAGCGTCGCAGGCGAGGCTAGATGGAAGGCACCGCAACGCCCTCAGGCATGGACATCACCACGGGACTGCCTTCATGCAGGACCCTGCGCACCACAGGACCTTGCAGGGCTTGCGAGCACCACCCACTCTTTGGTGTACATGATCGCGGTGGTGTTGCTTCGCTATGCCAAAGGATTCATCCGCACCCCACAGATTTACAAAGGAAGTGAAGAGGAGTGCCTCAACCTCAATGTTTGGACGCCAACCGATGAAGCTAACGCCAAACTCCCTGTGATGGTCTTCATCCACGGCGGCGCCTTCTTCTTAGGGAGCGGAGGCCCACCACTGTACTCTGGGGAGAACTTCTCGAAGGAGGCTGTCTTGGTGTCGGTGAACTATCGGCTGGGGTTGTTGGGGTTTTTGAATGTTCCTGGGTGTGATGCGAACCGGGGGTTGAGGGACCAGCTCTTTGCGTTGGAATGGGTGAGAAATAACATTGCAAACTTCGGAGGGGATCCCACTAATGTCACCATCTTCGGAGAATCCGCTGGAGGAATGTCCTGCGCAAACCTTATGGCATCTCCGTTGCGAATTTACCAAGGGAAACCGCTTTTTACAAAGGCGATTTGCATGAGTGGGGCAACACAATGCGTGCACTCTCAAGAACAGGCGAAGCAGGTGTACACAGAATGTCTTGAATTGCTGCCTAACGGAGTGGATACGACGTTGTCGGATCTGTCCACCCTCCCATACTCAGTTCTTCACAAAGCACAGCAGCGTTACATCAAAACACACATCAAAGCATTCGATTCCGGCAACAGAGCAGACCTCATCCGCATCGGCCCTCACGTTGACGACTCTGTCCTTCCAACCCACCCCTCTACAGTAATCTCTAATGGAACTGCCTCCGATGTCTCACTTCTTGCAGGAACAACCGAACACGAGTACAGCCTTTTCACTTCATTTACGAGAGGTAAAGAGGATTTAGATAGCATTCTTCCTACGGTGCTTGATGCCATGCTTCAGGGGGCGGGGACTAAGGCAGAGGAGGTGGTGTCACACTATGCGGAAAGTGACTATGTCACAGCCTTTTCGGGGCTGGATAATCATAGAGTGTTTAACGCGGTGATGACGGATTTGGTGTTTAGGATTCCGTGTGAGAGGTTGGCGCATCTTCATGCGGCTGCAGGAGGACAGGCTAGGGTATACCGCTGGGAAGAACCTGCAGCTGCCCGCTCTCTCGGAGCGGCGCATGGTTCAGAGCTGGCACCCCTCTTCGGAACACACTTCGGCATCCCACTCCTCTCTGGCTGCAAGACAACGACCTGCAACGCTGGCCTCTCCCTCAGAGATATCTTTGTAAAGTTTGCAGCGAACCAACCCCTCGCCTTCGAAGGGTGGGAGCAGTTTTCGGCAGACAATAGATCAGTTCTGACGGTAGGAGGGAAAAATTGTGCGAAAATTCAAAACAATCCCGATTGTCTCGGAATCTGGGGAGACCTCGCGCAATATGATTTTGTGAATCCATAAAAACGGGGGGAAAATATTAAAAAAGGACAGAGTAGAGAGAGAGAGAGAGTCCTCCGAATCATGGGGGCAGGTACTCAAAAAAATACGAATATCTTACCATAAAAATCCATTAAAACCCGCATAAAAACCCACCGTTTCATTGAAAATCTTATAAGCGTATGCGAGAGAGAGCGGGGCGGGTCAATATATGAAGTGCTACAGAGAGAGGGTGAGCGTCTCGCCCTTCCCCTTTCCCCCCACCCTAATGGTGGCAGTATTGTGATGGGAGCCCATTGGAATACGCAAAATACATCACAATTCATGTGAATTGTGATGTATTTTGATGTATTTTGCGTATTCCAATGGGCTCCCATCACAATACTGCCACCATTACCCCTCCCTCCCTCCCTCCCTCCCTCCCCCTTAATGCATAGGGTGCTTCGTTGCTTTGTTGCTTTGCAAGTAGTCCAGTTCGGGAATGCTGCGCCATGATACAAGGCGTCTCTGATGCTCCCCACAAGGATACATAATCTCATGCAAACACCTAGCAGGGGATGGAAAAGACCTGGAAACAAAAGCAACAACTTTGAAACCAGAGTTTTTAAAATCCCTGAACAGTTTCCCCCCCTTTTTTTTGTATCTCGCAACCTCTACAACTCTTTTACGGCAGGGAACCGGATGAGGTGCTTCTTCCGGCTTTTTTAACATCCCCAATACAACGTGTCCCCCATGGTAAAAAGCAACGGACAATTCTCCCGTCCGTTTTCCCCCCGAATGGGGTGACTAAAAAAAAAGATAAATATTCCGCTTGAAGATTTACTAATTCAAAAAAAAGTGCATTCCTCCTTTTTCCCTATAGATAGGACCTATTGCTTAGCGTAGCATAGCAGATCCTGCTAGAGATGAGTGCAGAATGGTGTGGGTGCTCAAATGGCTGGTATCGGGTAGCAGAGTTCGTGGAGATTCCCGGTTTACGCCTGTTTTTTTTTATCAGATGTAAACCACGAAATAGATGTAGGGCATGCATGGTTGGGTGTCCATCCCCCGGTACAGCCGGTTATTGTACCAAGGTGCACTGTTAACGAGAGGGCTGTTGTATTTCAAGTCAACTTTTATTCTCATGTTTGTGTGTGCTTATGTTGGCAAACGTTTTGTCTCTTATTTTTACTTTCGGGGTTCGATAAACCGCGGTCAGTGCCTGCGTCCCAGAGGCGTTTTGCACTATCAACTTCACCTTTCCTTTTGTTAGGCGAAGCTCAGAGTTTCATCTTACAAACTTTTTCTCCCCCTTCATCTCCCCCTATCCTCCTCCACAGCCCCTCTTCCCCCACCCGTTCTTTGTTGCTTGGGTGAGTGACAACTCCAACCCCCAATGGTGGTGGTGCGAACATGGAGAACATGTTCACGGTCCCCGACATGGCACGGCGCCAGTCGGAGACTGTTGGTGCCAAACGGCATGTGGCGCGCTACGCAGATACGTACCGTACCTGCAACCAGCTTGGGAAGGGGGGCTTTGGCACAGTGAAGGCGTGCGTGCATATAGAGGAAGGGGAGGAGTACGCAGTCAAGGTGGTCGTCAAAGTGGCGCATTCCACTGTGCACCATGAAGTGGAGATTCTGCAGGTGTGTCTTCTGTTGTATTGTGGGGTGGGGGTGGGTAAAGAAAGAACATAGGTCATTCTGAGTCTGCTTTTTTCTCTGAAAACGTGGCTTTTTTGTTGTGTTGTTTTAGTCATATTTTTTATAGGCGTTTGCACTATCAACTTCACTTTTATATGCCTGTGTCTGCAGTAAAGGTTGTGCTCGACAGTTTTTTTAAAGTACCAAGAATTTGTCAAGAGGAAATAGAATCGACAGTAGGTGCGCACCTAAATTGGTTTTTCATGCAGTATTTGTTTTATCACAACTCACACACTGAAAAAACACAGCAAATTTGCAGATTGATAAACGAAAAAGTGGATGCTTCAATGCAACACAAAACTTTGAGACAAAGAGACACGCGTACCTTTTTATTTACTTTGCCACATCCTGAAGTCAGATTCTATTTTGAACAGTGGCTAAGGATGAGGGGCTACGTACTGTAGTACGCAAATAACCCACATACACACACACCCACTGCAGCTGCTGCGTAGCACACACCCCAACTTCGTGCAGCTCAAAGAGTCTTTCGAAACAAAGTCCAAGATCTACATCGTCATGGAAATGGTCAGAGGTATACACACTACACACACCCCCCAATGCGCTTCAATGCCTTTTTCTTCCCTGCTTTGTCAATTTTGTTCCATCAATGGAGCACACAATTTTGCACACTGGGGCGCAACACACACGGCGCGCGAGCCAAAAACCCACGTCGGCATTTTTTTCCCCCCGCACATTTTTGACACCTCCACAACTCTTTCCCCCTCCGCATCCTTGTCTCACCATATATGGCACAAAAACTTACTGGCGAATCCCCAACAATCCCACACCGGCGTATAAACATCCCCTGTATCAAAGCTCTCCCCACCACTCACCTACCACAGGCGGAATGCTCCTCAAGCAGATCGAACGCAGCAAGAACTTCTCCGAGGCCACCGCCCGCCGCATGGTTTGGCAACTCCTGATCGCTGTCGAATTTATGCACGGCAAGGGGATTGTCCACCGCGACCTGAAACCTGCCAACCTGCTTTTGAGCGAGACCAACATTGACGCGACCATCAAAATCTGCGACTTCGGCTTCGCACGCCTTGTGGGCGAGGAAAGCAGCATCACCGGCCGCACCGGCACCCTCCGCTTCATGGCCCCCGAGGTGCTCTCACACAACACTGCATACGGCAAACCCTGCGATATGTGGTCCCTTGGTGTCATATTCTATGTCATGCTCTGCGGCACCCCTCCTTTCCACAGCCAAAAGGGAGGCAGTCCCGACGAGCGCGGTGCTGTCACACAACAGATCCTTGCAGGGAACGTTGCCTTTACACACCCCGTCTGGGACTCTGTATCGTCCGGATGCAAGCAGTTCCTTCGTCTCCTCTTAACGGTGGACCCTGTAGAGAGGATTACTGCTTCAGAAGGGTTGGCGCATCCGTGGGTTCGAGATGATTCATCTCCGCATCTTTCGTTGTGTGCGTTGCGGGATATAAATGAGGAGGGGATGGGGCTAAGGGCGGTGGGGTTGGCTGTGATGGCAGCGCATCGGCTGCTTTATTTTGTGAGGAGGAAAGGGGCGGGGAGTGCGCTGAGCTGCATAGAAACGACGTTGTCCCATCTCCTGCAACGTCGCATGAGGGTGCGTAGGGTGGCATCTGCAGGAGACGCTACTGCAGTCGCAGAAATCCTTCGTAGTGACGCTGCCTTTGGCAAGATTGTTCTCTCCTTCAGCGCAGCAGGCAGTGGAATAGATGATATATCCGCCCCGCTCCTCCTCGATGGGCTTGTAGGGCATGAGTGCGTACAGCGGGTGGACCTTTCAGACAATCCGTTGACGCATGAATCGGAGCGTTCTTTGATTCGTTTGGTAGCAGGGACTGCAGGGTTGCAGATGCTTTCTTTAAAGGGGACAGAGATGGAGGCGTCTGTGGTGCAAAGGGTAGTGCAGAGGGTAGGTATGGGAGGGGGTGTCGCGAGAACGGCAAGTCCCGTGAATGATGTGCTATTGCCCCGTGCATTGTCCTTGCAAGAGGCAAGAGTGTCCTCGGTTCGGAGTGGAAAGCGAGAAAGGGGTCTGGGTGCACCAAAAAAACCTGCCGTGCCCACCATCGCAACGTTAAAGAAGGAGAGCAAGCAGAAAACGGTCTTCCCGTTGTCGCCTGCCAGAGGGGAGAGGGAGAAGGGGGGTGGAGGGGGCGGTGGTGGTAGTGGTGGTGGTGGTGTGTCACTCCCAAGCTGCGCGCTTCTGCCGTTGAAACAGCGGGTTGGGGGAAGGCAAGCCTAACGCTAAATAGTGACGAAAATCGCATTTTTTAGCCCCCTCTCCCACGTACAGAAATTTCCCGTAAGAAAATGGACTTTTCAAACATTTGGAATTCCACTACGCGGTTTAGCAACAGGCCTGATTTGAGGACATCTTTTGTTCTTTTTTTTTTGTTAGCTTTTCTGACCCTTTTTTGTTTTTACCACCGTTTACACAGTTGTAAAAGCTCGTGTTGTATTTTTTTTTCTTTTCAGATGGGGGTTTCATGCTTTCCCTATTTCAAATACCCGTTTTGTTTTTTGTTTGCGGAGTGTCAGTGCCTGCGTCCCAGAGGCGTTTGCACTATCAACTTCACTTTTGTTTTTTCTTCTTGTACCCTAACCTCGTGGTTGCTATCCTGATTGTCTAAAAACAAACAAAAAAATTCCGGGACCTACATTACACAGACCTGTATCTTCAAGGTGGGTGTCGATATTGAGTGGAGTTACCATTGTTATCCTGGACGCCGTTAGTCACTTTTTCTACGTGGATTGTAGCTGAGTTAATGAGCCGTCTGCAGATGCCACTAAGCGGAGGGCATATCTCATGCCTACGTCGCAATGGCTCATGAGATAGGTGGATCTGACACAGTCACGAGAGTTTGTTTTTGAAGTAAAGTTTTATTTTTTTTTTGGAGTCTTGCCACTCGAGATGCTGTCCAGGGTAGCCTCTTCTTGCCAAAGGGTCGCCCCCTCTAATCTTGCCTATGCTAGAGGGCGCCTCGCGGAGAGGCGAGTGTGTGTGTGTGTGTGCCTTTTTTCCCCCCAGTCTTTTTGTCCCTCACCAACTTCCAAGTTTCAACACTGTACTTTATTTACCAGGATGAAGCATGGGAGGCTTAGGTTCATATTACAAACTTTTCTTTTGTCACCTCATGAAATGAAGGGGGAAATAGAAACAAAGCATTTTGAACACACTTTGCGGTTCTAGGGACGAACCGCGCTGCAGAGCCACTCCTCACCCAAACAGGTCGAGGTGTGTGCGTTTCACCACAACCTCTCCCATGGGTTTTATCGTGTGATGAGTGTTAAGTTTCTATTTTTATTTTTTTGAATGGAAGTTCGAAGGCGTGCAGGACAGTGAAGGAAAATGACTTTGATTTGTGGTTTTCATTGTAAGCCAAAAACGGTGAAACCACAATTAAAACCACAACTCAAATCATTTACCTTCACCTTCGTGTATGCTGCTTCCAACCTCTGTTCATTTGACAGTTCCCCCCCTCTCCCACCCAAAGAGGCCCCTTTGCCCCTTTGGAGTTGAGCAACCACCCCCCACGCCGAGCTTCACTTACAGTCGACAAAAAAAGCTTTGCTCCAAATAAGTTTTGGAACAATTTGACGCCCTTTTTTGCCATCAAATATATCTCCCACTCCCACTCAAAATAACCCCACCTTTGCAGAAAGTACACAACAGCGAGCTGTTCCAAGAAAGTGGTCACACAGGGTTCAGCTGTACGTGACGTCGTGCGGAAGGTGAGCGGGGGGTGGGGGGGGTGGGGAAGGGAGGCACTGTGTGGCGCCCCCCCTTGTCCTCCTTCCCCCCCTGACCACATATCACACTACACTGCATGCTGGGAGGGGCTTTGGGGTGGGGTATTCCGCATCCCGTTGTCCCTGTAGGACCCCTTGCACCGGCCCAGCCACTGCACGACGTGGTGCAGAAGGCCTTAGAGGTATGTCAGTTCAAAGCACGACGCACAACCTCCAAGGCCACCTGCTTTAAGTTTTCCTGGAAAAAAATATGCTCATTTTTGGACCTTTTATTATGTTTAGAAGGTGACATGAAGTACAAGAGGCGGTTGATCTTTATAATATTTTCTTAAATTACGAACTCCGGCTGGCGAAAATGACATCATCCCTGACAACAAACTTGTAACCCACGCAGCTGATGCTGTGCGATAACGAATATGATCAAAGGTGACTAAGCATGAGAGGCTTAGGGTTCATATTATGAACTTCTCTTCTTTTTTAGATGTAAACCACGAAATGGATGTAGGACTGCATGGTTGGGTGTTAAGGTACACTGTTCACGAGAGGGATTTTGTATTTCAACTCTACCTTTTTCCCCCCTTCAAAGGGTTCACCGCACGTTGTGAGGGTTTGATATTTGATTCATCTGGACCCTATACCGCTAACCATCCCACAGAGAGACGTATTGACAGAAGAGGTTGCTCGGGTGCGCCTCCAGAACGTACTGCTTGAGGAGCGTGCAGCTGTCGCAGAGCACAAGCTGTGCGAGGCAGGCGTGCAGCGCACCCTGCAGCACCAACACCACCACCTTCTCCCGCAGCCACCTACCCCAACCCCGTTGCCCACTGCGCTGGTGTCCACGCCGTTGCCAGCTTCGCCACCGACACAGCACAACACCACCACCATCACACCCCAGCAACAACAACACCAACACCAACCCTCCCTCAGCGGAACTGCCGTGCACACCACAGGCACACCAATCAAACCCTCAAACATGCCTCAAGAGACGTTGCAGGCGTCCTCGACGTCACACCACATGCCCATGCAACCCCAGCAGCAGCAGCAGCAACAGCAACAGCAACAAACGTACCACGCACAATCAGTTTCTCCTGTCCAAGGACACTCCTCTCATATTCATTCGCCCGACGCCCGGCAACGTTCTGGCTCGCCTGCAAGGGAGGTGGAAGCGGTGGCCAGGAGGATGCTTTCAGAGGCGAAGGAGGACAACACTCGGTTCCGTGATGAGATGAAGCAGTATGTGCGCGACACCCTGTCGGATCTGCAGCATGACCGGCAGAGTCGGAGAGAGGAGCAACAACCCACCTATCGACGCGAACCTTCCGAGCCGTACACACATCGCCACCGCCCGCAGTCACCACAACTCTTTTTGGACGAAGTAGCCAAGCAGGCAACACAGGCCGAGGTCTTGGCCGAACGAAGAAAAGGACTACTCGAGGTGAAGGAGGTGGAGATGCTGCGTCTTAGACAAGAAGTTCACAAAGTCGAAGCAGAACTACAAACTATGCTACGCAGGAACGCAGTCCTGGAGGGAGAGGTGTCACGCCTGGAGGCTTTGTCCCGCCAGAACGCAGACGAACAGGATCGTCTTAGAAGACAACGCGCTGCTGCGGACGCTGATTCTGAGGCAGCAAGGAAAAAGCATTTGGAAGGGGACGTCGATATCGTAAAGCTTCGCGACCGTTTGACCCATGAGGAACGTCAGCACCGCCAACAGCAGGATGATATGCGGACACTCATCAGGGATCTTACAACGAAGCTGGAGCAGACGGAGTCACGGCTTATCACTACAACAGAACAGCTTCAATCAAAGACAGCAGAGGCAGCGAAGTCTGTGTTGCAGCATGAAGCGGATTTGAAAGACTTCATCTCACGTCCAAAGAGAGCCGATTTTGACACTTTGCTTCGACAGAAAGGTGATCTTCAAGGACGGTTCGACACTGCCGCTGTCCGTCTCGCAGAGCATGAAAGGGAGCTGTCGGAGCTGCGTACGCTATTGTTTCCATTGCTCCCAGCGAGTGTGCAGTTGCTTCCGTCAGATGGAGAAGCTGGTGTCCCATTATCCCGTAGAATCAGAGAAGTTGCAGAACGTTCCGAACCTCTCAACATCAACAGCAATACTGGGATAGATGAGATTCACAGATTGCTTCTGCTGCAAGGACAGCAGGGCACTGCGCACAGCACCCTCTCCCAGCTTCTTGGGCAAAACGAAAACACCGGCCTAATGTCGCTTCTGTCAGAGTTCTCGAAAGGGGGTAATGATATCCTTACGCAGCTTATGTTAGGAAAGCGGGACAACAATGGAACCTCTGGGATTCTTTTGTTGTTGGTGCAGCAGTTGCGGACTGAGGTTGATGCGAAGAAGGCGAGAATTGCAGAATTAGAGACAGAAAATGGGGTCCTTCGACAGAAGAACGGAATCCTAACAGAGGAGAGCGGGGAGGGGCTGGCTGCTGCAGCGAAAAGGCTGAGGGATGTTCATGACGACCGCAGCCATGCTGTCGAGCAAGGAGACAAACTACGCGCAGAAATCAAACGCCTAGAGGTGGAGCTCTCTGATAAGAACATCGAGATTCGACGACTCAGGACAGAGCTGGAAGATGGTTCGAGGTTGCGTGACAGCGACTCACAACGTACAATTGATACACTAACGCGAGACAAATCTCGTTTAGTGGAAAGGCTTCACGCACAGGAGACGCTGCAAGAGGAGCTTCTCAGACAGCTCAAATCAGCTATGTCCGATCCCACCGCTGCTCAAGCCATGGAGTTCGAACAACGTCGATTTGAACTCCAAAAAGTTGCCGACGATTTAAAACGTCCCGCAACCGAACCTCCTCCAGCAGGAGTCGGCGGGAGCATGAGCATGGTGGGGATGGGTGCGGGAATACCGCGTGCAACGGGGAACACCTTTCTTGCATCGCTGAGAGGGCCGAGATCGACGCCGCCTGCACCCTTTTAAGGAATTTGCAGTTTTTTTTATATAAAACAACTTGTTGTCAAATCTAAAAAGATTGGAGGCAGCGCTGCGGGAAAAACAAAAACGGATTGAAAAAGACAAGAAGCTCGCTTGTTTCTTTTTGAGTACTCAATTAACCACAAACAACACTTCAGTTTAACACAATTTTTTTCACCTTTTTGTTTTCCGGCTTTGAGCGCACAAACAAAAGACCCGATCTTTTTTTTCCCCCTTCTGTAAACGAAATGGATGTAGGACTGTATGGTTGGGTGTCCACCCCCGGTACAGCCAGTCATTGTACCAAGGTACACTGTCAAAGGGCTGCATTTCAAATCAACTTTTTGAATGAATGAACGAAAGAAAACCTATATGATGACCGTTTTCATCAACACCCAATACCCTTGGAGGCTATGGTGAGGATGCTCAAAATTGGGGTGCTAAAATTCTCAAATATTAGCAGCATTTTGATCATATGCCCCCGAGGTAATAAAAAAGAAGGCTTTGACCATCATTGAACCCTGCCCCTGGTCACCTCCCAAGGTGGGTACTATGGGCAATTGTCGATAGCAATAAAACCAAAAAAAACAAGAACAAATAAAAAAACAAAAAAACAAAATGTGTGTACAGAACCTGTCCTCAGACAGGTGATTGTCGAAACTACAAAAAAAAAAAGAAAAAAATACAACAAAACGCATCTAGATAGATCATGCAAAGTGGTCTCTTTACTACAACCGTTTTAGGTTGTGAATCACCGTGAGGCTTGGACTCATATTTACGTACCCTTTTAAGATGACCAAAGCACAAAGCGGCTTAGGTTCATCTTCTAAATTTTTCTTATTTTTTTCCCCCCCTCTTTTTTTCCCATCTATCCGTAAGTCATCATTTTTTTGTTTCCTTTTTTTTTTTGTATTTCTGTACTTTTTGTTCGATGTAATAAATGTAATAAAGAGAAAGGTTCCATGTGTGTATATGCCATTGTTTTATTGGAGTGTATTTTATTTTATTTTGGAAAAAAAAAACAGAAATTAAAAAAAAGAAAATTGCAGAGAGATCACACAGGTACGTCATCAAACGTTAGAATACTTAGACGCTACCTTGTTTTTTTTCTTTGTTCATGTCTTTTTTTTTTGCGATAACGAATATGATAAGGTGACTAAGCACGAGAGGCTTAGGATCATCATATAAACTTTTCTTTTTTTCCCCTTCTTTTTTCTTTTTCCTTTTTTTAGCACGATTTCCTCGCGCAAAAAACCTCCCCGTTAGACCCTGAAAAACACCAATTTCAGGTTCTCTTTTGATAGTGTCTGGCGTCACACGTGGACTTCACTGTTCATACTGTCACAGCTGTATGTGTGTAAGATTCTTAACGATGACCAAAAAAAAGCACCGCGAGGCTTAGGTTCATCTTCCTCTCCCTAGAACTGCTCGTTTTATGGCACACTGTTTCCCTAAAACCCCTTGGCACCTCCGATAACCCCCAATCCCTTTAAGAATATGATATGCATGAAATGCGTCTGTAAAAAAAGCATTTTGTCTCGAAAACTGCAAAAAAAAAAAAAGGTGGAATTTCTAGAATGACGAATGGGGAGGTGGTATCTTGCCCCCACGATGTTGTAGAACGCAAGAGGTGCGGTGAGGTTGCAGAGCAGAAGGGAGAACCTAAATCAATGAAGGGGAGGAAGAGGAGGAGGAGGAGGAGGAACGAGAGTGGCCAAATATGAAGTCATATAATCCTCTTTTTTTGGTGACTATGCTCAAGAGGCTTAGGATCATATAAACTTTTCTCTTTTTTTTGAAATGCCCTGCGTCAGTAGAGAGGCTGGCACTTTTCAAGGTCCCTTTAATTTTGTGTATATTTTTTTGTCGCTCTCTTTATCTCTCCAACGCAACACACCAACATCATTGTGTACTCTACAGTGTGACACAGAATTAATGGCCGATGACGACATTTTGTAAAAATTGTTATATTATTCTAAAAAATAGGCAAAATTTGACTCATTTCATTGCATTTTCAACTGGCCGTGTATGAAAAGTGTGTGTGTGGGGAAAATATTAACATGGAAATATCCCTTTTTGGTAAAAAAGGGTGTATGTGTAAAAAAAAAAAATACAGTGTAGCAGTACAAACGAGTGGGTGCACAAAAATAAATAGAGCATGCATTAGTATTTTGTGTGCATTCCGTTGGAATTGCGAACTGCGTCTAGGCGTCGTGGCATTGACATGATGTAACGTGCAACGAAGCTATTGTCCATCTTGGACCATTCCTTGTTGATGGCACGTTTAAGTGCTGACACGTCTTTGGGCTCCCGTTCGTTGACTGCAGTCTGCAGCTTGGCCCACAGGTTCTCAATAGGATTGAGATCAGGGGAGTTGCCTGGCCAGTCAGCTTTAGGGAGGAACGAGAAAGGTTGGGAGGAGAGGAATGCTTGAGTAACGTTCGCAGTGTGGCAGGGTGCCCCATCCTGCTGAAACGTGTAGCTACTGTCAGGCAGGAGTTCTTTTATTTCTTTGAGCGCTTTCTGTAAGACGAGCGTACGGTACTTCTCTGCATTGAGAGCACCGTCATAGAAATAGAGCTTCGTCTTACCTCTGGTGGTGATTCCTCCCCAGACGTGAACCTTCTGCGTAGCCCTGACCTTATCAACGGTTGGGGGCGGCTCATCACCATCTGCAACCCAGACAACATCGTTCTTCTTGCTCACCCGAGAAAAAAGCCAAAAGTCTTTTTCATCGGTGAACATCACCTTTGACCAGTCGGTGTTTCGATGCGTTTCAGCAAACTCTATCCGGGCAGTGATGTTCTTTTCCGAGAGCTTTGGTTTGCTCTTCGTTTGAACGGGCTTCAGCCCCTTCTCCTTCAGGCACCTGCGGACACTCTCCCTCGAAATCTGTAGTCGCGACGATACTTTCCTGCAAGACTGAAACCGCTTGCCCCGCATGTGTCTAACCACCCTATTCTTAACGGTGTCGGTGGTGGCCGATCTCTTGCGTCCCCTCCCTGGCTTGTCCGAAAAATTCCGCTCTCCAGCGCGGTACTCCTTCACCCACCTACCCAAACTCCTCTTCGCAACGTTCAGCAACTCCGCCACCTCATCATGGCTCTTACCGCCAACAACGACTAGCGACGCTGCCTGTAGGCGCAACCCTTCCCTCGTGGCCTCAGTGTTCACTTTACCCTTAACCATTATATTTTTGCTTTTATTGTGTTCCTGGGCGTAAATATTTTATGTTTTGGGGGTGTTTTGAATATGTCCTTGTCAAAATTTGCCGTTTTTTTATAAAATGTCTTCATCGGCCATTAATTCTGTGTCACACTGTACTTTGACGCACTTTACCATCTGCATGCATCAAACCCCCCAGACTATTCTTTACGTGGCGACAATCGAAGGCTACGGCTTATCTTATCAATAATATTTTTTTTTTTTTTTTGCGACATCGATTGTGATCAAGGATACCTAAGCGCAGTGAGGCTTAGAATCATCTTATACACTGTGTGTATTTTTTCCCCTCTCTTTTGGAGATGAAGCGTGAGTGAGGCACACCCTTCTCGCCCTTAATCTGTCAATTTTTTTTTTCTCTCTTTTTCCTCCACCTCCCCACCCTCTTTTTTGGGTTCCATTTTGTGCAGACTACGATTGTCTTCGCGTATGGTTGTTGATGAAATATATTAAAAAAAAAGGTAATCTTTGGATTTCCCCCCCTTTTCCTATATTCTCC
Source organism: Rhynchopus sp. YZ270_cl-10 (assembly GCA_964035575.1). Taxonomy (NCBI): domain Eukaryota; phylum Euglenozoa; class Diplonemea; order Diplonemida; family Diplonemidae; genus Rhynchopus; species Rhynchopus sp. YZ270_cl-10. The sequence continues at coordinate 869,822 of OZ037885.1, forward strand.
CTGAAATGGTTGACTGTATATTGTGTACTTTGATTGCTATCAGAGTTTTTGGTGTATTTTTTTGTGTCTTCCGACGCTTTGTGTTGGTAGAAAAAGAAAGACAACAATACATCCTGAAGCACAATGCAGTCAACTATACATTCCCCATAGCCCCTCTGCAATCTGTACACGCACCGCCATCTCAGATGTGAACCGCGCCCCGGCAAGCCTTCTCTCACCCACCCCCCCACCCCACCCCTCCCAAGAGATGTTGAGTAGACGGCATTTTTGCGAGCTTGTGGAGCTCCCACCTCGGCAGCTTCTGGACCACGTGTCCTTCCTTGAGAGGTAATGTACATCATTGCATTAGCAACTTTTTTGATTTTTCGATAAAGCTCGTTTTTTTTCCCTAACAAGAAGGAAATTAGGCAAAAAATAAAAGTCAGCGTTCAGATGGTGTTTTTACAGTATTTATCTTGGATATTTTCACCTAGCGCCAAACAGAGTTTTACCCCTATTTGGCTGCGTTCAACGAAAAACGCTGTTATTTTTATTGTTATCAATATCAGTTGGCGGATGATATCGTCTAGTGTTTTTTATTGGAGGGTATAAATATCTCGTGGCTTAATAGGATATTTTGGTGATCCCCAAGCAACAGGTGTTTTTGCGGCCAGGTCGGTAGACTCTACCTTGATTGGTGTTCTTTTGTGCGGGCTGCTTCAGGCTGGAGACGTCGGAAGGACTTTGCGTCCTTCTTCGTGCCTTTGCAGCTGCTTTCGGCTTTCTGAGAGTGATAGGAAAACCCTGCAGCAAGCTACAATGAGAGGCGGTGTATATTACCCCATATATTTCCCCCTATAAAAAACCCCCCATATGGGGTGCAAGCCTACCCCCTCCTCATCCCCTCATCCCCCAACACAGACGCTACGAACGCGAGGTCCAACGACAGCACGAACGCGACGAGGCGCACATCACGACCTCACAGAAGTGGGTTCATAAGCAGCATGTTGCGAAGGAGGACTCTGCTTTGCGGTGCAGGACACGCAAGAAACGGAAGGAGGAACGCACCCGCACCACCGAAGACAAGGCTGCGGGGGAGCGCGCCCGGCAGCAGGAACGATGCGAGATGAAGGTGGAGCGCATCCTTGCAGGCGTGCAGGACGCAACAGGACGTCGGCAGGGACATCTGCTGGATGCAGCACGGAAGGCACATACTTCAGACCACACAGCTCAGGTGCTGACCTCGCGTGCCCACGACTTCGACTGCAGCTGCACCCTAGTCGAAACCCTCAGCGACAAGCACCACTGCTTCCCACAGCGTCGTCTCCTCCCTTCCTGCTATCCCCCACTCAACACCTCCTCCTGTGTCATGTCCGCTGCCTCCCCATCACCCCTCACACCCAAACCCCCCCCAAGCCTCCCAAACACAACATCCGCAAACCCACCCGGCAGAGGCGTTCTCACAAAAAATGCGGTAAAAGCAGCAGAAGAATGGATAAAGTTCAGACAAGACACTGAATAAGAAAGACCTTCTTTTTGTTTACACAAAAAATCGGTGTGTTTGGGTGGGTGTGGATATGGTAGAAGGAACGTTTCTTTCTAGAGGAAAAGAGAGGCTTCATTAGTGTACCATAATATAAGTGCACCGTAATTTATTTTCTGGGATTGTTAAAAAAACTTACCGTAATCGTAAAAAATGTTGGACCGTAAAAAAGGTCGAACTTCCAGAAAAATCCTGAAAAGGTCGAACAGTATTACGGTCGATAATTTTTACGATTACGGTACTCCCTTTTTTTACATGCATGACAATGAAGTGCTCTCTTTGGGTGGGTTCGATAACACTGCAGAGAAAGCGGTTGTCCTGCGTCTTCAGGTTGTCCTGTGAGGCGGTTTTGCACCTTTCAACCTCTCTTTTCTTCCAGAACCTATTTCGGTTGACTTGAGCACGTGATTGGTTATAATCATATTTGTTTATCTCTAAAGAGTTATGTTGAAAGGTGACTACGCACAGAGAGAGAGAGAGAGGCGAGGTTCATCTGACAACCCCATTATATTGTAAAAGATGTGTGTGCATGAGAACATTCATCTTTCAAGTTTTTCGTTTTTTTCTCATGTCCTGGATATGCAAAGACGACCACGTCCACTTTTCACTGGACGTGATGGTCAGGGTATTCCATGACAACGATAGTCGCGCGAAGTGCCATTCTTTACTTGGTTTGTTTTTTTTTTTTTTTTTTTTTTTTTTCCGTTTTACTATTTCCCCCCACAGCACTTTCAAAAGTTTTCACTTTTCTTTGTTCGGCGGAAGACGCAAAAAACCGGAGCTCCCCCCTTCCACCCGATTTTTTTAATTTTCTCATTCATGGACAAAAAAGGCACATCCAGCAACCTTTTTTTGAAGCCTTCAGGGAGAGGCTTAGTTTTATCTGATACACTTTTCATATCACACAGAAACAAACACACCTATGGCAACATGCATCTACGTAGTGCGGCATGGACAAGATGAGGACAACGCAGAAGGGCTTCTCAACGGACACAGAGACCGTGCCCTCACGGAGCAAGGACGTGCCCAGGCAGCACTCATTGCGAAGCGTATCAAAACCCTCAACCCAGACGTCGTAATTGCTAGCCCGCTGCAGCGTGCACGTATAACAGGTGAGACAATTCGTATGCAGTCCTTTTGTTCACAATAAAGTTGTTGTCAGAAGAGAAGTAGGGAGGGGAGGGGATGTGTCTAAATTATCTGTGTGTGTGTGTTTTTTGTGTGGATGCTTCACCGCAATACAAAACTTTGAGACAAAGAGACACAGGTAACTTTTCATGTCTGATTTGTCACTTTCCTCTTCGTCACCAAGTCTGATTGCTTTTCGATATCATTGGTCCCGAATTCCTAGACTTTCTAGCTTTTTTTTTACCTGATTTATTATTGACGATTGTAGACTAAGCAGGGTTAGGGTCATCTTATAAACCTTTTTATTATCATCTATACCTCGAAATGGATGTAGGGTTTGCATAAGTTGGGTCCACGGCAGTCATTGTACCTAAGGTACATTGTCACGAGAGGGCTTTCATATTTTCAAGTCAACTTTATTTTTTTGTTTCATTCCTGATCCAAAAGCTTCACAAACCTCCCCTCTCTTACAGACGCAGCGACAGGGCTCCCCGAGGATAAATTCATTGTGTACGACGACATGAAGGAACGTGACTTTGGCGTGCTCACAGGGCGCCCATATGCGGACATCAAGGTCGTCGCAGGAGACAACGTGCTGCAGACAGACCAGGTGACGTACTTCTTGGAGGTGGAAGGGGCAGAGACGTTTCCTGTCCTGCTGGCCCGTGCACAGTCCGTGCTTGACTACGTCAACACTACCCAAGCAGGCAAACGTGTCGTCCTCGTGGGCCACGGTGATCTCAACAAAATGGTGCGCTCCGCCTTCATGAACTGGTCATGGGAAGAAGGGCTCAAAACTGCGTACGTAGGCAATACAGATGTCATCCAGCTTCCCCCAGCCGAGGGCTCCGACGGACACTCGATTATGTCTTTTGAATGAAGTTCATGAGTGGTTACCAAAAAAGTAATCACCGGGAGTCAGCGACACTGTAGGTCAAGGTGGGGGAAAAAATGTGGGGAATGTTATTATATTAGTGGGGGTATTGGGTTTGGCGGGGTTCAAGCAGCAAAGACTGGCTACGTGCCCTTTTTTATATTTAGAAAGTGGTGCGCACCCCGAGACTCTGTTTCCCCCCACATTGGTTATTGAATGCAATAGCTACATCGTTTTTTCCCTTTTATTTTCAAGACTTATATAAGCACCCCCCTTTGCTGGTGTGTTGTGTTTTGTCCACACAGCGTCTTCTCTCTGTTCATGGCATGCTGTGTGCGAGCATCGACACCCCGAGGGGGAGGTATCCCTTCCTCCAGTGTTTAACAAAACCTGGATTACGTCAGGAGCAAGGTGACACTATAGTATTCGCCTTGCCCCAACTTTTTGGTGTGTGTCTGTCTCCTTGCCATGTCTTTTCCCCCTGGAGATTCAAGACACTCTTTATTCTTCTCAGCCAATGAACGAAAATAACCGAAAATAAAAGAGGGGGTAGGATACCTTTTAGAATAAGTTGCAATAAAGGTGGCGCCCAACAAACCCAAGAGTTCAATAGGATATTTACACACATATACACACATCAACAATGCTTCTGTGGATCTTCTGTGGCGCATGCATCACAGTGCTCGCTGCACTGCACCGTTGGTCTGCAAAGGGGCTAAACAATCAAAAGGGCCTTGAGATGCACCCTCAGACGTATCCCTTAATCGGGATTTTACCTCTTATGCTGAAGGCAATGAAGGAGGGCACTGTGACCGACGTCATCTTGGATGAGCACAAGAGGAATGGGTGGAAGGCGTACGCCCACTCCGTTCCTGGGCGTGGGATGACAGTGCAGATTGTGGACCCGGCTGATATCAAGCATGTATCCTTAACCGCGGGGCATAAGATGGTAGCAGGCCCCTTCGTCAGGGATCCCTTCCACGAGCTGTTTGGCTACAACATCATTGTGGCCGAGGGTGAGGACTGGAAGGAGCAGCGTAGAACCTTCAACCACATCTTAACAAAGCGTATGCTCCGTGACCGCATGAGCGATGTGTTTGGCAAGACAGCACAGACAGCCGTGACAGTGCTGAAGGAGAAGCTTGCCGCAGGAGACGGGCGGGTTGATGCCTTTGACATGCAGAGGTTCCTGAGATGCCTGGCGTTCGATGCCACAAACAGCGTTGCCTTCTCGCGTGGCACCAAAGCACTCATTGGCAACCCCAAAGACGTCGCCCTGCAGGACGGGTTTGACAGGATCCTGATCCGCATCTTTGACCGCTTCCTGACACCGTGGTGGAAGGTGAACAGGATGTTCCAGCTGTCGGAGAGCGAGCGCGACTTCCGCCGTTCGCTGGCCGCATGCGACAAACATTTCGACAGTGTTTTCGACGACTTCGTCAACAAAGACGGCACAATGAACGAGGATCGCATCCGTGACGGGACGATGTCTTCCATCTTTGTAGAGCACCTGCATGATATTGAGGACGGAACCGCCGTCACCAAGGTGCCCATGCGCGAACGCCTGCGCGAATTGATCACAACCACCTTGATCGCAGGCAGGGACACAATCTCTTCTGCCATGACCTCGACTCTGTACCTTCTCTGCCAGAAGGAGAACGCACACTGGATGGAGAAGCTGCGTGCGGAGGCGCTAAAGATCTTTGGAAACGAGCTGAACAGGCCGCTGACGTACGACGATTTGGATGGCGCACCGGTCATGCACGCTGTCTTCATGGAGGCCACTCGTCTTATGCCACCAGCTCCTGTGAACGAGCGCGTTGCCACTGAGGACATTACGTTCCCTTCCGGCTTTGAAGTGAAGGCAGGACAGGCTGTTGGATGGTCCCCGTGGGCCATCAACCGCAACCCCAAATTGTGGGGTGAGGATGTGGAGGTGTTCCGTCCTGAGCGCTGGATGGATGGGAAGAAGTATGACGACTACATGTACAACTCCTTCGGCTCTGGACACAGGTCCTGTGTGGGAAAGCCGATGGCTCTCATTGAAGCTAAGATAACCCTGCTGACCCTCTTCGCACACTTCCGCTTTGAACGCAATGAGAACTTCACCGGGAGGCTTGAGCTCGGGTTTGTCTCCTCGCTGAATGACGGCAGGTTCCTGAATGTGATGTCTGAGGAAACGTACGCACGTAGGGCAGCCTAAGCTCACCCACAAAGCCTAAGCCCAGTGGTGCGAGTGTACTTAAATGAGGGTTTGTTTTTCTTTAGTGTTTGCATCCGCCGGTGTGGCGAGGTGTCATGCACTGTCAAGCCCTCTTACGTTGTTTGTTGCTTTGCTTGCGTATCGTTCCAGACAACACACCTTCTTAACCCTATTTCTTTACTCTCGGTGTTACCGTGATGTACAATACACTTCACCCATTTCTTAACCCTCGATGCAAAACCCTTTTTTTCTCTCTCTCTCTCTTTTGCTTTTTTTTTGTATCTGCACACAACACCTGGAAACAGTGTGCAATAAAGTGTTTTCTGGAAGTTCGATCACCCCGCAGAGTCTTCCGGTTGTCCGGTGAGGCGTTTTGCACCTTTTCAACTTCTCTTTTTTTTGTTGTTGTTGTTATTTTCAGGGTGTTCGTGTTTGGTTTTGGGATTTTTTCTTCAGAATTATGTCTTTTGGGCATAATTCCCAATACCAAGCTAATGCCCTGGTGGTTTTGCATCCGATTTACGGCATATCTGCTGAGACGTTGCTGCTGAAGGAGCACCCGAAGAACCAGGAATACGTCAAAAAAAATAAATCAAACACATATGGCAACATGATAATATTTTAAGAGATCTCACAATAAATTTGTCAGATTTTACCGTAAATACTGGGACCGTAACACTGTTCCAAGTAACGAAAATTCTAAAAATTCCAGTTATTTTCCAGAATATTGGTTCCATATTTGATACGACCCAGTATTTTTTGGTTTCCGGTATTACATACAATGCAACGAGGCCGAAAACGCCTGGAAATAGGCATCTCTGGAAAATCTATCTAAGGTTTGGCTGTATGAGGCCTTTTCTCTGAAATTGTTCACCATCTTGCACTGTATATATTGTACACTATGACCAAAATAGCCGTAAAATGACTGAAAAAATTCTCATAATTTGCTCATATTAGCGCATACTTGGGGTGAATACTCCGGGGTACTTTTCTGGAACAAAAATCGCAAAACCCCGAGAATTATTACTATGATATTCTATTACATATCCGGTGCTCTCAATAATGGAACACATATAACAATTGTCATTTGCCATACGTGAATCGATTAACGTAGAACTGGAGTCGTTTACACAATGCAAAAAAAAGTTCCACCCCTCTCCTCCGAACGGAATTTTTTGTCCCGCTATCGGCTCCTGAGTTGCCCCCCTTCCATTTTACTCCTATCCCTTCTCCTCTCATTCCGCTCTTATCTCCCTCTTTCTACCCTCCTCTGGCTCTCTTCCTGTGCGAAGCATGGTGATGCGTGGTGGGAAGGACATTGATACGGAGCACGTTCACCTTCTGTGATTGAAAGTGATCTGAAAACGATGTTCTACCCTAGGGGAGTCACGGCACATTGATTTCCTGAAAGATGACTAAGTATATGAGGCTTAGGATCATCTTAATAAACTTTTCTTTTTTTTCCCGTCATTTTTTCTGTCTTGAGGTACACTCATGAGAGGGTTTTGTATTTCAAGGCAATTTTTTTTGCGACTTTGAAGAAAAATCGTGGTTACTATCCAATGATAGTAGTCTAAAATCAACCATATTTTTTTTGTCTCTTGCGAACTGACTAAGCACAGCAAAAGGCTTACCAAAACATTGCTCTTTTTTGTTGTTGTTGTTATTTGTTGTTTTTGTTTTTATTATACCTTCTATTCAGTAGAATAGATGGTATGAAATAATTGTTTTTGTTTTTTTTCATGCACGCCCGCTGCCTTTTTTTTTAAGTAAAGAACGCATGCGAGTTTTTTTTTGTTGACAAGACTTAGAACCTGGACCAGTTTACGCTGTGTCCTTTTTTAAAACTCTTCGATGCATGAACCCTACACGCTGAGACGGTGGTTCGTCAAGAACTTTCCCTGCGTGTTTTTTTTATTTACCCTTCAGTGGTGCTATAGGAAATGAGTCAACGACCTGTCAGCGACCTGTCAATATCGGGGGGGGTGGGTCATTTTTTAATAGTACTTAGCCATTTTCAGGTACACAGGTACACAGGTACACAGGTACACAGGTACACAGGTACACAGGTACACAGGTACACAGGTACACAGGTACACAGGTACACAGGTACACAGGTACACAGGTACACAGGTACACAGGTACACAGGTACACAGGTACACAGGTACACAGGTACACAGGTACACAGGTACACAGGTACACAGGTACACAGGTACACAGGTACACAGGTACACAGGTACACAGGTACACAGGTACACAGGTACATAATCTGTGGTGGTCAAAAGTGCAAAATCCACACGTTCTATCTTGTGCATCCCAGCTTGAACGACTCTTTGCCGCTTCACATCTGGTCTGTGAATGTGTTCACAGACCAGCTGTAGTAGAAATCACCTCCAGCTTTGAGGGACTCAGGGCTGTGTGACGCTGCTGATTTCGACATGTTGCCGAAGCAGTCACTCAAAGCATTTTGACTAAACGTCTGAACGTTCTGAACCTGGAATCGATAGCAGACAGGAACAAGAGGATGGGCAGGCAGCGCCTGCCCGACCTGTGTGAAGTGAATCAGTGATTGCCTGACAGATGTCTGGGTAACCGTGTATTCTGTGTGGGTATCCATGTCCGAGTATATCCCATTGTCCCCTTACATTGTGATTTACGTGTAACTTTTTTTACATGTTAGCCACATGTCATTTGACATGTAAAGTGACATGTGCCACAGGTGAAATGACCTGTTAAGTACATGTCATTTTTAGGTGGCACATGTCATTTACTTCACCGTCGTGTAGGGTCCGCGCGGGGTACCCCGGGGTTTGGGGAGCACACGGCGGTGAAGTAAGTTACATTACATGGAATGTTACATGTGAAAAACCGTTAGGGTAGTGTAACTTTTTCGGTCTGTTACCGTTATTTTGGTGTTCGAAAAATCCGGCGGGCGGCGGAGAAAAAAAGTTATGAAGAAAAAAAAGTTTTACCAGGGGGAAAAAAGTTATGAAGAGATTTTCTTACATTTTTCCAGAGTTTTCTTCACAGTAAAATCCTTATTTTCGTGACGTGTAGCTTGTTTTCTGTTACGTGTAGCATTTTGTGTCTTCTCATAATCATGTTGCCTGGGTACCTAGGTTCCTGGACACCGGGTGTCTAGGTACCAGAAAGTTATAGGTAGTGTACAGTGTACAGTGTACAGTGTACAGTGTACAGTGTACAGTGTACAGTGTACAGTGTACAGTGTACAGTGTACAGTGTACAGTGTACAGTGTACAGTGTACAGTGTACAGTGTACAGTGTACAGTGTACAGTGTACAGTGTACAGTGTACAGTGTACAGTGTACAGTGTACAGTGTACAGTGTACAGTGTACAGTGTACAGTGTACAGTGTACAGTGTACAGTGTACAGTGTACAGTGTACAGTGTACAGTGTACAGTGTACAAGAAAACACTCGTGAAGGAAAACGACTTTTCTCTCGAGAAAAATTGCCTACTCACCAAGTGATCGTGAGGTGCTATGGGTATGGGCCCTGTACAGCCCCACCCACATCTTTCCTATAGAACCTCTTCATAACTTTTTTCCCTAGGTACTTTCTACATAACTTTATTTTTTTGGTTTTCGAAAAATCCGGCGGGCGGTAACGGTAACAGGCTGAAAAAGTTACACTACCCTTACACGTAAATGGCATGTAACTTCACATGTAATGTACATGTGATCATGTTACATGTGTCGATGTGTAAAAAACCCACCCACCATAATTTTCACAACGATTTTTGAGGATTTTTTAGGTCTTACCAGAAATCACCGCCGAAAGCTGCCCAGAACCACCCCCAAAACCATTGTACCACTACCTGATTTCGCCACCTGTACCACATGTAACAAAAGTTACATGTAATACCACCTGTACCACCCGTTACTTCGTGTACCCTGAGGGTCCGTATGGCCACCGTGTGTCTGTGTGTGTGCCCCACCAAAAAATCGCTAAGGGCCGTTAAAAAATGACCCTCCCCTATGGCAACGACCTGTCAGCGACCTGTCAATATCGGCCCCCCCTGGAGCACCATTCAGACTTTTTTCTGTATGTCCTCCCGTAGGCCGGAAGGGTATGTAGGGACATCCTGTTCTGTCATGAGAGGTTAACATCCCTGCCCTACTGTTCGTACAGCATACAGCATGGGACGCCATTCCACATACTGACAGAAAAAAATACCTCTAAAATACCCCTTTTCAGCCTACCGGACTTGCTCTTAATCATTTTTCTTGTCCAGTACACAAAACTTTCTTGTAAAAAGGAAAAAAGAGAACAATTGTTTTTCTTTCATTTTTATGTGCGTGTTTCCAACCAAAGAAAAACTGAACATAACATTATACCAACTGATCTGTCCTTACTACTCTACTGCTATGTCTTTTTCCGTTGATCGCAGTTATTTAGGCGCTTTGCCTGAGTGACGTACGGTATGATGGATGAGGGGGGAGGATTCAAAAGGAAAAAGCGTAAAGACAGATCTGCTGTTGGTTTTTTAAAGATGTTCAGTTTACAATGTCACTTCGTGTATGCAAAAAAAAGCTTAAGTAGAAGGTACCAAATGTTCGCACAGAACATCGGTTTCATGGCATTCGCCCACCATGTATGGTATAGAAGTACTGATGATGTCAATACTGCCGAAGAATTCTTAAAGTTTCAATTTATGCACGGAAACAATTGCTTTTTCTTTGTTTTCACGTTTTTGCAACAAAAAAAAAAAGATTGGGTGGATCTGTTTTGAACGTCCTTGTCATTTCTCTTTGATTTGGAAGTGTATGAAACTACTTTGTTGTGCATTCATCCGGGTTGTTAGAAGGGAATAGGGGCATGAGAGGACATGAGGACATGAGGACATGAGGACATGAGGACATGAGGACATGAGGACATGAGGACATGAGGACATGAGGACATGAGGACATGAGGACATGAGGACATGAGGACATGAGGACATGAGGACATGAGGACATGAGGACATGAGGACATGAGGACATGAGGACATGAGGACATGAGGACATGAGGACATGAGGACATGAGGACATGAGGACATGAGGACATGAGGACATGAGGACATGAGGACATGAGGACATGAGGACAGCCTTGTGTGGGAGGGGTGGGGGGGCGGTACATCACCTGCATCGGGGATGGGGACAGGGAGGCAAAATGCTGCTGGGGTAAAGGAGTTCTGTGGCTTCCCCGGGATGGGTGACATGGGGGGGCGCTGTGGGGGTGCCAAAGGCCTTGAGTGGGGGCGGTGTTGTTGTGACAAATAAGTGTTCAGCTCTGCTGATCCCTTTGAGACCACAACGGGCCGTCTGAAGGTGCACCGGTTCTTTTGTCTAAGATGAATGTGCCACATCCATGTTTCATCTCTAAGCGGGTCTTGTTTTGGCGTTGTGAGCAGCTTGCCGCGGGGGTGTCCTTAAGTGGTGTTGGTTTAAGGTGGTCAGGGGAACTACGGGCTGAAGTCATCTGATCAATTCGTCACAAGCCTCGCAACGTTGTCGACGAGGAGAGATCAAAACACCCTTTGCAGGTTACTCAGGATATATACACACATCAACAATGCTTCTGTGGATCTTCTGTGGCGCATGCATCACAGTGCTCGCTGTGCTGCACCGTTTGTGTGCTAAGGTGCTGGTCAACCAAAAGGGCCTTGAGATGCACTCCAGCACACAGCCCTTTGTGGGGATCCTGTCGCTTATGCTGAAGGCAATGAAGGAGGGCACTGTGTACGACGTGACCTTGGATGAGCACAAGAGGAATGGGTGGAAGGCGTACGCCCACTCCGTTCTTGGGCGTGGGCTGACTGTGCAGATTGTGGACCCGGCTGATATTCGATTCCTTCAGGTCACGGCGCACACGAAGTTTGTCCAAAGCCAGGATGTGGTGCCTTTGATCAGCGAGTTTATGGGCACCTCCCTCGTCATGCTGCAGGGTGCAGAGTGGAAGGAGCAGCGCGTCGTGTACAACCACATCTTCACAAGGCGTATGCTTCGTGACCGCATGGGCGAAGTCTTTGGCACCACAGCACAGACAGCTGTCACCCTTCTGAAGGAGAAGATTGCCGCAGGAAACGGGCGGGTTGATGCATTTGATATTCAGAGGTTCTTCTCGAACCTCACCTTCGACACGACGAACAGCATTGCCTTCTCACGTGGCACAAACGCCCTGCAGGGCAACGAGAAGGACGTGGAGTGCCAGAAGGCCTTTGAAGGTGTGATGATCCGCATCTTTGAACGCTTCCTGACACCGTGGTGGAAGATCAACGAGATGTTCCAGCTGTCGGAGAGCGAGCGCGACTACCGCCGCTGCATGGACATCGTTGAAGACGTCTTCACCACTGTCATCGACGACTTCCTCAACAAGGACGGCACACTGAACGAGGAACGCATCCGCGACGGGACGATGTCTTCCATCTTTGTCGAGCACCTGCAGGATATTGAGGACGGAACCGCCGTCACCAAGGTCTCCATGCGCCAACGCCTGCGCGACTTGATTGTCACCGTCCTGACTGGGGCACGCGACACGACGTCATCATCGCTTACCTCAATTATATTCATTCTCTGCCAGAAGGAGAACGCACACTGGATGGAGAAGCTGCGTGAGGAGGCGCTGGAGGTGTTCGGAGGGGAGCCGAACAGGCCGCTGACGTTCGACGATGTGGACGGGTGCACCCCGATCACGGATGCCGTCTTCATGGAGACGGTGCGTCTGCTGCCGAGTTTGATGATCAGCGAGCGTGTTGCCACTGAGGACGTGACGTTCCCTACTGGCTTTGAGGTGAAGGAGGGGCAGACTGTCAACTGGTCTTTGCAGGCGGTCAACCGCAACCCCAATGCGTGGGGTGAGGACGCAGATCAGTTCCGCCCTGAGCGTTGGATGGAAGGCAAGAAGTACGACGACGGTTCATTTACGTCCTTTGGCTTCGGGCCAAGAACATGCCCAGGCCAGTCCATGGCGCGTGTGCAGATTAAGATGACGATTGTTACGCTCTTTGCACACTTCCGCTTCGAACTGTACAAGAACCACGTCCCCAAAGCCATTCTCCTTCCGTTCTATGGCTTTGAGGACGGTGCCTTCGTGAACGTGCTCCCAGCAACCGAGAAGTGAACCTTCCCGTCAGCTGTTTCCCCCCCATGATCTTAGCTCTGGGAAAATGAATTCGTGTGCGATGTGTGTGCACCCTGATTGTGTCTTAACTTTTCTTAACCCTCCTGCAAGAACATGAAAGATCTGTGTCATGTGAGGTCTTTGTTGGGTTGTTCTGCTTGTTCTAAAAAAAACCAAGTCATCATTGTGAATGACTCGATCAACAGCTTTCGGGTTGCTTGAGATTTGATTGTAGGTGTCTGTGTATGAGAGACATTTTTTTTTCATTTTTTTTTCTTTTTACAGTGCCCACTTCCGCAGGGTCGTTTGCACCTTTAATTTCTCTTCTTTTTCCTTCCATTTTTCTTCTTTAGATCTTCGCATATAATGGTGATTGTCGATATTGTGAAAAGAATAAATCTTTGATATTTTCTTTGACACAAAGTCAAGAGCCTTCCTTGACCCTGGCTTTTTTCTTTTGACATTTGAAGCTTTTTTCTTTTTTTTTTCATATTTTTTTCCATTGCCTGGCAGCATTCCCTTTAGAACACTGCATTGCGAAGATCGCTGCATCGACCACCCGTCCTTCCTCTTTTATTATTTTCTCTCTTTTTTTTTTGTCACTCCCTCACGTTGATACAAAAGGTGTCTGGTTGTACCGTGATTATCACCTGTCGTTGCAACCTGCCCGTTTGTTCTTCGAGGACTAACTCTCTTTGTAAGATGTATGTGTGAGAGCTTGGAGGCCCACATTTGTCTTTCAGAGGAAAATTTTTTTTTTCTCTTTTTCAGAGATTCTTCATAGGTTGCGAAACGCGTGTATTGTAATCTATGATTTCCTAAACAAAAAAAATGCTTGCTTCTTTTTTTTCTTTGGGGTTTCTCTTGATTCTTTACTTTTCTTTATCTCTCTGTTCTGAGGTACACTGCCATGAGGGTTTTGTATTTCGATTCAAACGTATGTTTCCTTTGTACCCTATTTTTTTATTTTCAAAAAAAAAAAAAAAAAAAAAAAAATTTATTCAACAAAAAGAGGAGACGACGCTGGGTGGACAAAAAAAACTCCTTCTTTTCGATTGAAAATATTATCTTATTTATCTTTGTTTGCAAGATAGGGAAAACCCACGGTAACCATTTGATATTCTTTATAGGGTTGTATTGACGGACTGCGGATATTTATTCCGGTCCAAACGCACCCTCTAATTTTTTTTTTTTTTTAAATGTTGGCACTCTCTTGGGGTTTGATAACCCGGTGGAGAACCGGTGCGTGCGTCTACTGAACGGTGATGCGTTTGCACTTTTAACTTCTCTTTTATTGGGTGATGATGACTCATGAGAGACTTGTTATCATGTTTACCAACTTTTCTTTTATTCTTTTTCACGAACACAAAAAAGTTTTTTTAAAAAAATGAAAACACTTTTTGGCTTCTTCCTCGACGCGCTTTCATCCCTCCCTGCCCCTTTCCTGTCGCAAAAAAAAAAAAAAAAAAAAAAAATCGGGGCAACAATATTGGAGTGTACCATTGGTAATCAATGGTATTTCAATGATGATATAGGTGAGTGACGACACCTCCCCCTTTTTTGCCAATTCTGCACGTTTAGGAAGGCAACTTCCTATTAAGCCCGCCTACTCTATTTTCTTGGAGCTTTTCAGGACCGTACGTGCTCCGATCCCTAAAAAGGAATGGTAAAAAAGTTTTCAAAAAACAAAAAAAAAAAAAAAAAAAAAAAAAAAAAACACAAAGTAACAAGTCAAAGCAAAAAATATCAAAAAAAAACTGCATAAAGCCTCATTCGCGCCCCTTTCCTTTCAAAGCAAAAACATCAAAAAACACGGGTCGGGAAAGATCTTTTTTTTTTTTTTTTTTTTTCGAGAAAAAAAATCCTCTTCTCCCGAAAAAAAAAAAAAAAAAAAAGATTTTTGGGAGAAAAAAAAAAAGAGAAAAGATTTGAAAATCCTGGGAAAATCCTGAAAAAATCCTGAAAAATCCTGGAAAAATCCATGAAATTTCATGAAAAATCTCGAGATCTTGAGAAATCTTTGAAAAAAAAAAAAAAGATTTTCAAAATCTTTTTTTTTTTTTTCAAAAAAAAAAAAGATTTTCAAGATCTTTTTCATCTTTTTTTCTCTTTTTTTCCTTTTTTTCCTTTTTTTTTCAGGATTTTTCAAAGATCTCAAAGATCTCGAGAGATCCTGAAAAAAAAAGACAAAAATCCTGAAAATCTTGATTTTTTTTTTTTTCTCTCGAAAAAAGACAAAAAAAGACAAAAGATCTTTCCTAACCCGTGAAAAAATCACAAAAAAAAAAAAAAAAGAAAAGAAAAGAAAAAATCATTCCCCTTTCTCTTATGGCGTCTATTAAGACACATAGCCAATTGTACTCTACATTATTTCACCATCCCGCCGAGGTCTTTGCGATACCTCTCCGTTTTTTTAACTTAGGGTACCGAAACTTTTTTTTTTTGTAAGCGTCACCGCCCGCACTTTTTTTTGGATTTTGCGAAAAAAAAATTATGAAGAAAAAAAAAATTATGCAGGTGTTTTTCTACTGGGGGGGGGGGAAGCTGGTGTCGGTGACGATTCACCTGCAAGGGAAACGCTTCGAGAACGTTGCGCAGGGGTTTCGCGTGGAGGATACGGTAGGCCATTGAGCGTATTTCAAACGCCAGAGAACTTCAAATAAATATCAGAGCAGCTTCACGCCAGAGAGCGAACTTCAAAGTTCTGAAACCTACGTGGGCAACCCTTGACTTCACCCTATCATAACCCACCCTCTCCCACCCTCTCTCCCTCCCAATGCACAACCTCAACAGAACTCCTATCTCACTTAAAAATGAAAATCATACCCGTGAGTGTGTCGTGTGGAAAAGTTGAGTACAACACTATGTGTCAATGTACCTAGTGGGAGGGCTAGTGGGAGCTGAGTACTGAGTTTACACAGTATACACAGTATACACAGTATACACAGTATACACAGTATACACAGTATACACAGTATACACAGTATACACAGTATACACAGTATACACAGTATACACAGTATACACAGTATACACAGTATACACAGTATACACAGTATACACAGTATACACAGTATACACAGTATACACAGTATACACAGTATACACAGTATACACAGTATACACAGTACAGTACAGTACAGTACAGTACAGTACAGTACAGTACAGTACAGTACAGTACAGTACAGTACAGTACAGTACAGTACAGTACAGTACAGTACAGTACAGTACAGTACAGTACAGTACAGTACAGTACAGTACAGTACAGTACAGTACAGTACAGTACAGTACAGTACAGTACAGTACAGTACAGTACAGTACAGTACAGTACAGTACAGTACAGTACAGTACAGTACAGTACAGTACAGTACAGTACAGTACAGTACAGTACAGTACAGTACAGTACAGTACAGTACAGTACAGTACAGTACAGTACAGTACAGTACAGTACAGTACAGTACAGTACAGTACAGTACAAGAACATCCATCAACGCGTGTCTTGTGCTACCTCGTAATGTGCTCCTCTCCCCAAAACACGGTAATTACCCGCCCCCATGCCCACCCCATCTGCCTCGCCTCCATCTGATGATGGTCCAGCGGACAGCAACCATCAGTGTGTCATCTGCCACACGAGAGATCATCATGTTAACAGCAGTAAAGTGGATCCCGTCGGGTTTCCACACTAATACCAAGTTTTCAAGGGAGAAAAAAAAAGAAAAAAAAAAAAAAACACCTGCATATTTTTTTTTCCCTACCATAATTTTTTTTTCTTCATAATTTTTTTTCCCGCACGCCCGCACTTTTTTTGGAGATGTGCCGGGACGCTTACAAAAAAAAAAAGTTTCGGTACCCTTACAAAAAAAAACTTCCCCTTTTAAAAAAATACACCCAGACGTACAGTGTAATCGATCCGCATTGCGAAGCACTTCCCACAAAATTATATCAAGGGAAGGGGGGGACACATAATAAAAATGTCATGTCAGAAAATTGACCGTGTGCACCCCCCCCATTTTCCCGCTCTTTTTCTCTCTGTCTCTCTCTTTTTATGCTTTCGTTTTTTTTTTGCGACATTAACAAACACAAATTTACAGCAAAAAAAAAAAAAAATAATAATAATAATGAATGCCTTTCACCCACGATTTTATTATTCTTTGGGGTTTGTTATTAAAACAGAAAATGGCTGTGTCAACAAGACATCGCTTTCTCTATGGCCCCTTTTTCTTTTTTTTTTTTTAATCTTTTTTTATCTTTTTATTGATCCCTCCCATATTTTCTGTTCTCCATTTGAGCAGAAAGTGCACGGAGTTATTGCTAATTTTTCTTTTTGATTTTGCTTATAGTTGCAAGATGTGTGCATACTTTCAATGTACTTCATTTTTCAGCTTCTCTTTTTTTTTTGTGGAAATTTTTTTTTGTAAGTTTTTGTTTGTTGATGTTTTTGAGAGAGACATCGTTGTTCCCTTCCTACCATTCTCGCTTCTTTTGTATTGTCGTTATTTTTTGTCTTTCTTTAAAGGAGTCGAAAAACAGAGCCAAAGCACTGTTTATCACCCTTTATTCCTTTCTCTCTTTGACCCATGCTGTCCGCCAGGACAGCCTTTTTTTTTTTTTTTTTTTGACTTTATGTCAGGCTCTCCGCTAGGATTTCCGATTTTGAAAATATTCTGTTGATGGTCCACGTTGGTGGGGTACATGCTTGCGCCGCAGGCGCACGGTACGTAACTTTTTTTTTTACCAACGCCCGATTTTGACTTTTTTGGGACGTTTGAGCACTCACCTCTCCATATCTTCTTCTCCTGAGCTTTTTTGACAGGTAGAACGGGTCTGAACCACTTAGCAGAACTTTTTTTTTTTTTCTTTTTTTCCCCATTTTCAAAAAGTTCTGTTGACAATCAACAGAACTTTAGTACCTAGCGGAGTGCCTGTAAACTTTATGTGATAAGGTATCCCTCCTGTTCTAAGCATACCCCGAAGGCGAAATAAGTATTCGCCCTTTCTTCGGATCCTATTCGGATTTGGGGTTTATAGGTTGAGGTAGGGTGCTATACATCACTCCTCTTAAGACCAGGCGCAAGCTTAAGAGCGACTCTAATGGGTCGGTCTCGTGGGATATTTTTTGTCTTGCGGCCGATCGAATTGAGACGTGACTTTTTCTTAACGACCTCAGCCAGGGATTACGCAGCTCCCCCAAAAATAAAAAAAGTACGTATGGATTTTCAACACGTACAATTCTAAGCAAAAACAATTAAAAACCGCGCGCGCTTCGCGCGCGCTCTCCCTGGCAAAGTTGGTTGAGAAGGGTTGTGAAAGTTCGAAGAACTGGAGAAATCATCAGTCATGGCATCCAAATGTTCCTGGCGAAGCCACGGTACGCAACATTTTTAAAAAATCTTGACATAAAATGGCACTTTCGTTGGTAACGATGGTCCAGTTCCGTAAACTTTACTTCCATATTTTGCTAAAACGAAAGTTTCTGGCGAAGCCACGGTACGCAACATTTCTAAAAATTGCGCTTAAAATTGCCTATTATGTCATGGGAAGGGTGTATTGCAATCTAGCGCCGCAGGCGCACGGTACGCTACTTTTTTCTTTCGCCATGCTGCATGCTCCTTTTCCGGTAAAATAGAAAATTGTCTCCTACAAATAGAATTCTGTAGGGGGTAGGTGAGAGGTGGGGGCGGAGCCCCACTCCTCACCTACCCCACCCCAGCCCCAATCCAAAACCCAAATTACCTACGTATGGACACGTATGGACACGTATGGATTCCACCTTTTCAAAAACAATTCACGTATGGATTTCCATACGTTCCACACGTGGAGCGTAATCCCTGACCTCAGCAGTTGCATCCAAATCTAGGGTGAATACGAAATTCGCCTTCGGGGTATGCCTAGGTGGGGCAATGATTATGTATCAGCATACAAAAAAACCCCTTTCGGTGGTAAAAACTGTGTGCATAAAATGAAGTGCTCTCTTTGGGTGGGTTCGATAAAAAACACTACAAGAGAAAGCAGTTGTCCTGCGTCTTCCGGTTGTCCGGGTGAGGCGGGCAATAGTGACTAACAGCTTCATTTGCAAGATATGAAGAAGATTGCGTGTCTGAGACGATTATCTTAGTCTTTCGCATTTTTTTTTCCCCAAGGTGGAGTTGATGCAAATTTGAATTTACATACAATCAGCGCCCGAACCGAAGTATATATCCCTTTTTTTTTTTCGTTTGTTTTAAATCTCCTCCAAACAATAAATAGTGGAGCTCATCCTCGGGTGATACTAATACAACCAAGTTTTCAAAATAAAACAGATCAAAAGAGTGTGTTGTTCACTCTGCAAAAGGTATCTCTACCTTTGTTGTTTTGCTCTCTTGTGGTCGACCCTGTTGGTAGCCAATCAAATTCTTTTTTTTTATTTCCAGTGCCTGCGTCCCAGAGGCGTTGGTACTATCAGCTTTACCCCCTTTTTTATCATATCGGATGCAAACCACGAAATGGATTGTAGGCCTGCATGGTTAGGTGTCCCCCCCAGTACAGCCAGTCATTGTACCAAAGGTACACTGTTCACGAGAGGGCTTTGTATTTCAACTCTACTTTTGTTTTCTCTTCCTGGTTGCCAAAGGGTCGTTTCCTTATGAAGGGTCAAATGGAATGACCAACTTAACGGATCAGAGGGATCATGTCACACCCTGGGTTGATGGCTGGGTTCTGATGTTTTATTTGTTCACACTTTTGGGTATGAAAAAAAAAATAATCAGGAAACACAAAACAGCCAAAAATTACCCTAGGTTGTGGTGACCTGTCGGGTTCATTCTTCTCCCCCCCTTTCCCCTCAGTGGTCGCGCTAATTATGGGAAAAAATGGGGAAAAAATGGATTTCGGGTACGGAAAAACGTTCCTTGAAAAGGTTAGCTGGGGAGGCCCGGAAACCCCGTTTTGTGGCATTTCCGGGCCAATCCCGGCTTGTGGTGGGGTATATACGGAAAAATGGACAAAATTTTAGTGACTTAAATTTTCGCAAAATATGAACCCATACTCGTAAACAAGGGTCATTTTCAGGAAAATTCGGAAAATTCCGAGATTTGGAAGCAATTTTTCTCCTGAAAATCAGTGGGTTTTCAGCCCCAAAACATACCGCGATTGGAATTTCCGGAATCCGTCCGCGCTGTGGTGGGGTCACTTTGCCGAAATGGCCAATTTTTTGGTTTTGGTCAAAATCCATGTGGGTAAAGAGGGCCAATGTAAATCCCACAACCAGATTTTCTCTCCCTGATCCTGACGTCTTGCAACATGAAAATGCGCGAAAACACCGGCATTTGCATTTCCGGAATTCGTCCGTTCTGTGGTGGGGTCAATTTGCCGAAATGGACAAGTTCTTGGTTTTGGTCAAAACCCGTCAGTGTAAGGTAAAGGGGGCAAGTGTTTGCCTGTAGAAACTGGAAGGGAACAGGCAGCGCCGCAGGCGCACGGTAACCAACTTTTTTTTTTTTTTTTTTCCTTTTTGCTTTCAAATTTTATTTGAAAGTATATGAATTTGTTTCCTTTTCTTTTTTCTCCTCTTTCTTTTGACTTTCCGAGCCAATTGCGTTCCACGGCGGGGTCACATGTATATGCAAGTCCACTATGTGGTGGTCTTACTCAACAATATTAGAACTTCTGGTTTCTTAATGAAATCCCCGTACTGCAAAAAAAAAAACGTTCCTACCAAAACCCCCAAAAATCCCGGGATGAGGGATGGACTTTAGCGCGAGCTCTGTTTCCCCTCTGAGCAATTTTTTTTTTTTTTTTAAAGTCATCCAAAATGGCTGGCATCAGAGACAGCGTACATGGAGATTCACGATGTCGCGACTACGGAAGAGCTGGTACTGTTTGTACTGGACATCTCCAGGGGGAATTATTGAGTGACTTCGCACAACAGTGAGGTAAATGATTTGACCTGTGGTTTTTCACTGTTGTAAGCCAAAACGGCGAAACTACAATTAAAACTACAAGTCAATTCATTTACTACACCGTCGTGCGCGTTGCCCAACACCCCCCCGGAGAGTGTTCCGCATGGATTTTGTGAGTCGAGTTTTTTCTCCCCCCCACTCCTTTTCTTTCCTTTCCGGAGGGGGGATTCTATACCCCCACGGAACATAGCGTGTCTGTCATCCCAAAGGGACACTATCAACTTCGCTTTTCAAAAATTATCGATTTTTTTTTTTTTTGTGTATCGAGAGCAGGCTATTATATACGATTTTTTTCCTTACCAAAAGTGCAAAAAAAGTGAGGTTGCTGTTCCTGAGGGGGCTGGAGGCACGGAGGGGCTTTTTTGGAAGAAATGAACTTAAGATTGAAGTATCATCGTTGTACTGCCCAGGGAGGGTTCCCGGCCACCGGCTAGTTTCCTAGGGCCTTATGGCTTCACTGGCTAGGGCTCCTGCAGGTCCCTCCACACATGTACCGTGCCTGACTTCAGCACCCAGGGTAGCATTCCCAGCACCTTTCACCCCTTCAGGAGGAGTGCCACAAAGGGCACCCGGATGCAATTTTCCACGTCCATATCAGGACGTGGCTCTATTTCTTTTTGCGGAGCAAAAAGAAAATAATATAAAATGGCGCCGCAGGCGAAAAAAAATTGGGGTACGGTGTAAAAATCTAGCCTTTTACACGACAGAGTCACTCAACGAACCCTTTTTTGCGGAGCAAAAAAGGAAAAATGGCGCCGCAGGCAAAAAAAATTGGGTACAGCCTGTATGGTACGGGATTTCATGGTGCGGTCAGCAACCCAGTTCCCCAAAAAAACGTAAAAAACTTTTTCTCCAAATCTGCAAAAGTTTTTTTTTTTTTTCAAAACTGAGGTTCAGCCTCAGTTCTACTATGGTGTATAAATCTCTGATCGAGAGGCATCTCCTGTCTTTCATATTTAGGTGACTACTCTCTTTTAAGGATCCCGAGTAGCAATAGCACAAAAAAAACATAAAAAAAAAAACAAATGACTGATGAATAAACCAAAGAATAATCTAATCAGACTACTCTCTTTTAAGGATCCTGTGAAGAAAAACCGTGGCTGCTATCTAGTGATAGTAGTCTATAATCAAACAAAAAAATATTTAGGTGACTACTACTAAGGCACACTGTGGGGCTTAGTTTCATCTTACAAGCCTTTCGTATTTTTCATCATAGGGAATATAAAAACAGAAAGCAAAAATGGTACCCCAGAAATAAATAAAAAATACCAAGTGCGCAACAACTACGCACTAAGTACGCAAGAAGTACGCAATATGGGGGTCGTCGGAGCAAAAAAAAAGCAAAAAAAAATCTTTATTTTCCCCTTTCAATTTTTAGTATCCGGTCGTTCTTGTACTTTCTCTTATTTGAGCTGAAGGTATCCGAATTTTTATTTTTTATTTTTATTTTTTTTGATTCTGCGAAAAAAAAAATATCGTGGCCGCTACTTCTCAATAGTAGTCCCTAGAACATACACAGGGCGGTGTATCGAAGAATACAACTAACTAACGTTATATTATTTGCTATAGCACCCTATGTATGCTCTTACTAAATAGCTTGTTTTGTTTTTCTTTTCTTCTTTTATTCTGTACAAAAATTGACGTTCGATCCAATCATCTTTATACATTTTTCTCTTCGAAAATGAAAAAAAATGAAAAAATACCTAAAAAAAAAGTGAAGAAGCCTTCGGGCGACATTGTGTACAGATCCTACCTCGGTAGGTGATTGTCGATACAACAACAACAACAAAAAAAAAAAGCAACGAAGTGAACACATCACACCATGCACCCCCCTCCCCTATCCCCCTCTGTTCCCAATGCAAGAAGAATGTCACAGAGCTGTCAGGTCAGAGCTTCTTCACATCTCGACCATACTATGAGTGAGGTTTGTTGTCTGTAAATATCCTTCACGACGACCTTGTAATGACATGACATAAATGACATTTCGACCTGACAAGCACAGTAACAAAGCGTTCACGATAGCTGCTTATCAAGTATGTTTTGTCAGTCATGACAAGTGTGGTCGTGTAGCCCTTTTTTGGGTGACCACAGAACCTTTCTCTTGGTGCGCGAATTTCCGCCACCCAGAAAGTGGAGATTGCACAAACTGTGGCAACTACACTACTCCAAACAATTTATCAAAAAAGAACAAAGAAGTGGAGCTCATCCTCTGGGGTGTCTACACTAAAAGCAAATCAAAGCAAAAACTACAGCTGCATGTAATGTTACCTGCCTCTCACGCTTTCTGCTCTTCTCCTTTTTTTTTTACTCCTAGAAAGTATACGAAAATTGTATTACACAACTTCGGTACGAGAGGCACATCCATCTTAACTGTATTTCCTCCACCTTTTATTGCGATTTCTGTTGTACAATGTTGCGTCGAAATGAAGTATGTATGTCTTACGTGGGTAGTTCAGGTGGCATGGTACTGAACACCACTTTGGCAACAGACTTGTCGGCACAACAACAACAAAAGACTGTCTACATGGCAACTACACTATAATTACAATCCAACAAATTTTCAAAAAAAAATAGCCTTCGGGCGACCTTGTGTACAGAACCCGTCCTCGGATGGGTGATTGTCGAAACTACAACAAAAAAAATAAATAAACTTTAACCTACCCCTATCCACCCCTATCCCCCCAAACTTTGATGATGCAACTTCTGTGTATATCAGCACTTGAATGCATAAACAACACATAGTGATAGCTACTTTCCGGAGTTGAGGACGGTGTGTGTCTATATCTTTTAAGTACAATAGCCTTCGGGCGACATTGAGTACAGATCCTGGAGCCTGCACTAGCAGGTGATTGTCGACACAATGCGTGGACTTCACACAGGGGGTGTCTATAGATATACACGTTGTCCATGTTTCAGAACAACAGGAAAACAAAAAGGAAAAAAAAAAAAAAAAAATGACGCCCACATTGTTTATAGGCAGTTTGCACAGGATTCATAATTGTACGCCCAAGACCTGGGCGGTAAATGTTGAGGTTTCAAATAATACTGTGTGTAATACAATTTTGTGGCGTTGTTGCACGTTTAATAAAAAAAAAGCAAAGTAATTTTCCATCACTTTTTACCCCCTCGTATTCGCAGTTTTTTTTTCAGCGACAAAAAAAGTACAATACTATTTGGCCGATTTGTCCCATTCCTCTTTCTCTCTCTCTCTCTCTCTCTCTTCTCCTTTACCAGAAGAAAGTCACTGTCATGGCAATGACCACGTGTCATGTTCACTTTCATTTGTCATTTCATTTGTCACCATGACAACTGAAATTGGTCGTGGACCACGTAGTGCAAGACACCCCTCTGTGCCCTCCCCACTCTCCCATCCATCCACCAGCCACCATTCCACTATTCCACCCTTCAGAATACACAGCATATTTTGCAAACCACCTACACAACCAACCCTTTTCCCACTTTTTCCCCTTCTCTTTTCCCCTTCTCTAGTCTTTTTCTCCCTTTTCTTGTCAATTGTGTTCTACACAACAGAGAAGGGCGACCTGCAAGCACCTAAAACTTCCTCAGCGTCTCATTCAGTAGACCGTACACCTTTTTTTTTCTCTTTTTTTTAGCCACCACAACCTCCAAGACTAGAGAAAAAAAAGCCCCCTTTTTAGAGCAGTCTTTGCACTACTCGTTCTTTTTTTTCTTCTCTCGTCTCGTCTTCACTTCTCTTCACCTTTCTTTTCTCTTTGCAAGAGAAAAAAAGCCACTCTTCTCCTCAGCGCACTTCTTTCTTTTTCCTTTTTTTTTAAAAGAGGAAAAACAAAAAAAAAGAAGAAACCTTCTACCCTTCTTCCGACTCCCTCTTCTTGCTTTTTTGCAAGAAGCAGTCGGAAAACCGCATGAGTTTTCGCCTTTAGGGGAAAACCCCGTTTTTTTTTTTCTTTTTTTTTCTCCCTTTTTTCCTTCGTTTTTCTCCCCCCTTTTTTTTCTCTCAAAACTCTTGATGACGAATGGCATTGCAAACTGTTCTGATCCTATTCTGTTTTCGGGATCGTGCAGTTCATTGACTGGGTCCGCTGAGGCGACAGTTTATGTTCAGAACAAATGGCTTCAAATTGTGGGAGGGGTTTCTTCAAACTGTCAACCACAGCTTGGGTTTCCGGTGATGTCGGAGCTTGGTGATGACGCATCGTCGACCTTTCCGTATTCAGACTCCTCGTTGTCGGAGGGGACCATGCAGGCATCTGCCACACCAAAACCCCTCACAGGGTTCAGCCTGACCGAGGACGTTCCACTGTCCTCACCACTATCCTGCAAGGCGTCTGGGACCCCATGCTTCATTTCCCCGTCAAAGGCGTTTCTCTCTCGCTCCTTCTTCGAAACGCCCCTGGATGAGCCTCTGCAATCTGGTGCATCCTTCTCAGAGTACGACCAGGACGACGAATCTGCGACAGGTGGCATGACCCATTCTGCATCACTCGATAATATCGTAGACATGGTGTTAAAGGCGGAGAAGGCCATTTCTGATGATATTCCTCCAGAGCTTTCGTTGGAGGGAACCTCGGGGACGTACTTTGTGAAGGATATGGCCGAAAAGCGTATTGGAGTGTTCAAACCTCATGATGAGGAAGTGTCGACGGAGCACAACCCGAGGGGGTATTCTGACAATGTGAAGACCTGTATCCCTCCAGGGGAGTCGTGGAAGCGTGAGATCGCGGCATACCGTTTGGACCATGCGCACTTCGCTGGGGTTCCAGAAACATTCAAAATGAGGATGCCTGCAAAGTATTTCCACTCTGGTGATGTTAAGGTAGGGTCCTTCCAGAGGTTTGTTAAGTCTGATGCAGAGGCGTGGGATGTGCTTCCCGGTAAGCTTCCGGTCGATTCGGTGCATAGAATTGCGGTTTTGGACATCCGTCTCTGCAACTCCGACCGCCACGGAGGAAACGTTCTGGTCTGTCGGAGTGAGGAAGGGGGCCGTGTCTCGCATTTGGTGCCGATTGACCATGGGTGCTGTTTGCCAACGAATTTGACGGAAATCGACTTTGAATGGTTAATGTGGTCGCAGGCGAAGCAGCCGGTGTCGGAAGAGATTAAGACCTACATTGAATCGCTTGATGAAGTTGGTGATGAAACTACGCTCATCCGGGAGCTTGGAATCTCCGCTGAGTCTGCCGCACTCAGCCGTGCTGCAACCTTTCTTCTGAAGGAGGGAACCGCAGCAGGGCTGACTCTGTACGACATCGGATCGTTAATGCGCCGTCCTCACATCGACCTCCAGAGCGAGCTGGAAAAGATCACAACAGAATCCCGTCTCAGCCTTGCAGAAGGTGCGACATTGGACTTCACCATCCTCGAACCCCTCATCGTCGAGACCGTTGCAGCCTGCATGGAGGAAAAGAGCAAGCAGATCTGAAAAAAAAACCTAGATTGACATTTTGATTGAATTTTTTTGGGAGATTGGATTTTTGGGGGTAAGAGGTATATTTTTTTGGGGGGAAAAAAGGATTGTTGAAAAAGATTGGAGAAGTTATCTTTACAATTTTCTTTTTCGATGTCGTTCCCCCATTGGTTTATTTGTAAAAATAAAAAGATTTTTGATTTGTTTTCACCCTTCTCTCTCTTTCTGTACCTAGTCTTTGAGTGCACTAACAAAGTCGAGGAGCGGATAAAGAGAGCCATTTTTATTTCAGTGCCTCCGTCCCAGAGGCGTTTGCACTGTCAACTTTACTTGCATTTTCTTGATTACACAAAAATGTGTGAAGAGACACATATTGACAATTGAAATGATCACGTTTACCCTTTTTTTCAATTATTATTTGCCTTTTTTTTTGGGTCCACCCGGTGCACCGGTCATGCACCAAGGTACACTGTTCACGAGAGGGCTTTTGTATTTCACGTCAATTTTCTTCCTTTTTTTTGGAGATAATGTGCAAAGGTACTATGGGATTGCACTGTGCATGCATCTCACAGGTGCCTAGACAGAACCGCCTTCTCTTGTTTTGTATTAAGGTGACTAAACACGAGAGGCTTAGGATCATCTTACAAACTGTTTTTTCTTTGTTTTGTGTTGGGTATATTGCACCCTTTGATACTTACTGTTTTTCTAAAGTGGTAAGTAGACGAATTTGTGTTTTTGGGTGTTTTGGGTAAAATGGTTAGTGAAAAAAAGTTGAGAGCTGTTTTTTTTTTTTTAAAGGTGTAGGGAATGGAGATGATGACGGTTGCGGTTGTGTTTCTACACTCAGAGCTAATGCGAACAAAAAATGTAGATGCGATGAGGGGTTTTAGACACACCAAAAAAAAACCTAAAAACTCACCGTTCATTGTTTCTTTTCTCTCACAGAAGATGACGGCGAAGGTGTTGACTCATCGTTATCAAGCTTTTAATCTTTTTTCTCTGATTTCTTCCATTTTTGAAGGGTTTTTTCGACGCTGTTTTTCACGTATCGTTTTTTTTTATTGATGATGCCTTGTCTCTTTTTTTAATTATTGATCCCAAGAAAATTATGGTTTATTTTGGGTTGGACTTTGCTTCAGCCTTGGCGCTAACAATGCGAAAGGGCAGCAAAATACACTCATTTTTTTTTCAGTGCCTTCGTCCGCCGATGTACGGTGAGGCGTTTGCACGTCAACTTCTCTTCCCCCACCCCCACCCACACCCCCGCCCCTAGGTTGTATTATACGTGCACGGCCCCGACCGAATACCTTATTATTCGTATTATGCGATTACGGTATTTTTCGGTATTACACGGTGTTATACGGTATTATACGGTGCTGCTGGGGACCGAACACCGTATAATTCGTATAATTAGTTATACGAATTATTCGAATTTTACAACCTAGCCCCCACCCCCCATAATTTTAAAACAGTAAAGAGCACCTATTTTTTTTGCCTAAAATGATACCAGGGTTTCACAAAAAAAAAGGTGTATTTCTAAGAAGCTTGCTTTAAAGGAGAAATAGTATTACCGGGTACGGTTGTCGATCATCCCTCGGGAGGATTTGTGCAATCAACGAAAACAACTTTACTTACCTACCCCGATCCTACTATTTTAATGTTTATTCTTCTTTTTAGAAATGGGAAGAAATTAGAGAATTTTTGGTCATGATCACAAAGACTTCTGCCTGAACCTCTGATAGGGCAGACCTCGTCTGGGTTTCGTTGCAAATATGATATCCTATGTAGGATCCAATCAGCCAGCAGAATGTCAAAGAAATGCAACACAAACAATAATGAATAGAAAATATAGTTTTTTCCCTTTTCAAAAAATGCAAAGGGAAATGGGTTGTTCCCCTCAGTCCGTATCTTTGAAGTGCAAAGTGCAGGACAGCTTTGTTCTCCTTTTAAAAAAAAAAAGCAAACATTTCTTCCCTCCATCTCGGACGGAAGTGGTAGTGGGAATGAACGCAAAAGGAAAAAAAAAGGATTTTAGAGGAGTTAAAATATTTCAATAAATTAGGCTCCCTTTGGTTTGATTTTACCAAAAAACAAAATACACGAAAAAAAAAAAATCACCCAACAACCCACAAAGACCCCCCCCCCCCTACAGCAAAGAACAAACCCCCCCTCTGGTTATTAGTTTTGTTATGGTTGGGCATGTTTGGTTGTGATCTGTTTTTATTATTATTTTTTGTGAAGGCGAAGAGGATGAAAAAAATTTCATTAGCCTTCGGGCGACTTTGTGTACAGAACCCGTCCTCGGACAGGTAATTGTCGAAAGTACAAAAAAAATAAGATGGAGAAGAGGGGGGGGAGGATGGCATGTACGTCTCAAGCTATTTGTCAGTCTCTTCCCTTCCAGGACGCCTTTTATGTCTGTGATTCAAGTTTTTCATATTTTTTTTTTTCTCTCACGCGTACTGTGCTATTTGAGGTCCATTAACCCCTTTGTAAGCAGTTGTAAGAGGAGGGGTTACGCTTAGGCCGTACATCGCACACTATCAACGCCTTTTATTCTTTGGTTTTTTTTTGTTTTGATGACTACAGCAAAATAAGGCAACGAGAGGCTTAGGTTCATCTTACCCAACCCTTTTTTCTTTTTTCCTCCCTCTCACTCTTATTGCCAACGTGCTTTTTTTTCTCTTTTTTTTTTGCAAAGTGACAGGATTGGCCTGTGTCATTTCTACATTGACATGTGCGTCATTTTCCTGTTATCTTACCAGACCATTTTTTGAAGTGACTAAACAGGAAGAGGCTTTAGGCGCATCGTATAAACTTTTTTTTCTTCTTTTTTTCAAAAAAAAAGTTGGGAACATTTTTGATCCCTCTTCCTATGCTATCAATTTATTGAATGCATATGTTGAAATACTTTTGTTCTTTGTCACCTCATGAAGGAGGAAATAGAAGCAAAAACATTTTGAACAC
Source organism: Rhynchopus sp. YZ270_cl-10 (assembly GCA_964035575.1). Lineage (NCBI taxonomy): Eukaryota > Euglenozoa > Diplonemea > Diplonemida > Diplonemidae > Rhynchopus > Rhynchopus sp. YZ270_cl-10. The sequence goes on from OZ037885.1 coordinate 898,964, forward strand.
ACTTTGCGGTTCTAGGGACGAACCGCGCTGCAGAGCCACTCCTCACCCAAACAGTTCGAGGTGTGTGCGTTTCACCACAACCTCTCCCATGGGTTTTATCGTGTGATGAGTGTTAAGTTTTTATTCCTACGAAGCTTGCTTTAAAGGAGAAATGGTATTACCGGGTACGGTCGCCAAATCATCCCTCAAACAGGAGGATTTGTGCAATCAACGAAAACAACTTTTACTTACCTACCCCGATCCTACTATTTCTTTCTTTTCTTTTCTTTTTTTTTTTGATAAAACAACGTGTTGTCGATTCTAAAAAGATTGGAGGCAGCGCTGCGGGAAAAACAAAACGGATTGAAAAAGACAGAAGCTCGCTTGTTTTCTTTGAGTACTCAATTAACCACAACAACCGTACTTCAGTTTAACACAATTTTTTCATCTCTTTGTTTTCCGGCTTTGAGCGCACAAACAACCTACTATAGAAAATAAGATGGGATGAAAGGAAGGGGCAAAAAAGGGGGTAAAAAAAAATGGCGGAAAATAAATAATCAGAAAAGCGAAGCAGAAAACAGCATCAGAACAAACGACATTGTCAATGAAGAGATACCAGATGATGACAGCGAAAAAAAAAAAAAAAAACACAACAAATTTTGCAGAGCAAAATAAACGAGAGAAAAAAAGTTGTTTTTCTTTCTCCCTCTATGATGTTCTGTCGGTATTGATTGAAGTTTTGGAGAGAAAAAAAGTTGATTTTCTGTTTTGCTCTGTCAACCAGTGGTCGCGCTAATTATGGGAAAAAATGGGGAAAAAATGGATTTCGGGTACGGAAAAACGTTCCTTGAAAAGGTTAGCTGGGGAGGCCCGGAAACCCCGTTTTGTGGCATTTCCGGGCCAATCCCGGCTTGTGGTGGGGTATATACGGAAAAATGGACAAAATTTTAGTGACTTAAATTTTCGCAAAATATGAACCCATACTCGTAAACAAGGGTCATTTTCAGGAAAATTCGGAAAATTCCGAGATTTGGAAGCAATTTTTCTCCTGAAAATCAGTGGGTTTTCAGCCCCAAAACATACCGCGATTGGAATTTCCGGAATCCGTCCGCGCTGTGGTGGGGTCACTTTGCCGAAATGGCCAATTTTTTGGTTTTGGTCAAAATCCATGTGGGTAAAGAGGGCCAATGTAAATCCCACAACCAGATTTTCTCTCCCTGATCCTGACGTCTTGCAACATGAAAATGCGCGAAAACACCGGCATTTGCATTTCCGGAATTCGTCCGTTCTGTGGTGGGGTCAATTTGCCGAAATGGACAAGTTCTTGGTTTTGGTCAAAACCCGTCAGTGTAAGGTAAAGGGGGTAAAGTGTTTGCCTGTAGAAACTGGAAGGGAACAGGCAGCGCCGCAGGCGCACGGTAACCAACTTTTTTTTTTTTCCCTTTTCTTTTTTCTCCTCTTTCTTTTGACTTTCCGAGCCAATTGCGTTCCACGGCGGGGTCACATGTATATGCAAGTCCACTATGTGGTGGTCTTACTCAACAATATTAGAACTTCTGGTTTCTTAATGAAATCCCCGTACTGCAAAAAAAAAACGTTCCTACCAAAACCCCCAAAAATCCCGGGATGAGGGATGGACTTTAGCGCGAGCTCTGCTGTCAACGTGCTCTTTTTTTTTATTATTCTTGATCTCGTACGGTACTACTTCGGGAAACGTTTATCTTTCCTTTTCTTTTTTTCTTTTTTCTTTTTGCATATTCAGGTTCTCACAACAATCTCACGACAATAAATAGAAATGACAAAAAGGTGTTGTTTTGTTTTGGGGTTTTTTTTGTTTCTACACACCACAATAAACTTTAGCCGGAAACAAAAACAAAAAACAAAAACATAAAACACACCCAGAACAACTTTTATGGAGTGACAAAACGAAGCAAAAACCTCCTCGAGGTTCTTTTTGTTTTTTATGTGACTCTACCCCATTTCTTTTTTTTTTTTTTTTGTCTAGTGCACTCATTCTCTCTCTCGCTCTTTTATTATTATCAGTGATTGATTATTTTAAATGCACTTCCGTAGATTGTTGCTTCTTTGTTTTTTGTTTGTTTTGTTCACGCACATTGCTTTTGTGAGCAGAACGTGCCACGTCGTTCACTCACAGTGTGGAAGCGTCAATGCATCAAACAACTACAAGATAGGGGAGGGAACGGCAAGATGACACATTCTTTTTTTTTTTTTTTTTTTTTTTTTTTTGTTTTTTGTAAAATAAATTATGAAACAACTGAAGTGACATTTGATGAACAGCACACCTCCATTGGCGAGAGGGATGGGCCAATACATCAAGACGTGCCTCATGCGTCTACAGCGCCTATCCGCTTATGCGAAGCCAAACTAATGGGGTTATCGTCCTTTTTTTTTTTTTTTTTTTTTTTTTTTTACAAAAACCGCAAAACTTTGGATAAAAAAAAGAACGAAGATGATAGGTATATCGCAGTAGTAATTTGGTCGTGGTTTACCAATGGTAATGTCCACGACGCAGTTTATATGGTTGTACTCAACGCGTACTATGTCACTAGTGATGAGTATTTTTCTCGCAGGAGCGATTTGGTCTTGGTGGGCATCTTAGCTTTCCCATTTTTAAAGGGACAATAGCCTTGAGACTAAGACTCCAGGACACATATTAAATTGTTTGCAATGCACGTTTTGCTATCTCTTTGTACTACTCTAGTCTTTGTGTATGTGTTTCAATACAATGGACAATGGATGATTAAACTGGTTTTAATCATTGCTTGGACGGCGAACTACTAAGTCCAGAAAATTCAGTATGTTTTTCACTTTTCTATTTTTTACTTTTATTTTATTTCTCTTTCTTGTGTGTTTGCTGAGGTTTTCTATCTGATACACATACAGGATGTGCTGGTATTTGTTTGGATTGGTAGCAATTATTGCACGGAATACTTTACGTATACACGGCAGCCATCAAGACCAAGACTCTTTAGGTTACTCTTCCTCCTGGTGATCAGACATTACATCCAGTAAGGACAGAGAAAGGAATAAGAAATAAGAAAAAAAAACTTTTGTATTTTGTGTATTCCCGAAACAAAAAACTGAAGTAGAAGGTACCAAATGTTCACACGAACATCGGTTTCACGATATTCACCCACCATTTAAAGGGAAATCACTGAAGATGTCCACCCTTTTGAATACAACTGTATGATTCTTAGGACTGAAACAGGGTTAATATCAGAAACCAATCTACTGAAGTTTCAACTTGTGCACGAAACATTTTACTTTTCTTTTCTACGTTTTGCAAAACACACACCATAAGAAGAAAGATGGGACCATTTTTGTTGATCCCTCACCATATACTATCAATTTATTGATTGCATATGATGAAAATATTTTTTTGCATACCATCTTTTAGTTGTCAGTGTTAAAAAAGATTGGAGGGTTTTTGAGTAAACAAAGCGGGAAAAAATGCATGATTTTGTAATTCTGTTTGATTCACTACCGGCTTTGAGCGTACAAATAATTATCCGATCTTTTTTTTTGAACACACCAAGAAACCCCGCAAAACCTGAGGCAAATCGTTGTCATTCAAAAAATATAAGGCAGGGTTTTGGTGCATGCGAACAACAAAATTACAAAAAAACAAAAAACAACAAAAATAGTGGAGCTCATCCTCTTGGGTGTCCATACACTATAATAGTTTTCAATAGAAAACATCTTCTTCCCCTTTTCCCGCAAATCCCCTTTTAAAGAATGCTTTGTTTTTTTTTCGAAAACTTGAAAGTTACTTCTCTCTCCCCGCAAAAAAAAATAAAAAAAAACCAAAAAATTCTTCTTTGTAGTATAGTGAAGCACATCCTCAGATGTCTGCACTAATTCAATGAAGATTTTTTTTTTTTCAACAAACAAAGTCTTTTCTCCCATAGACTTTTGTGTGTTTTCCCCCACCCTCCCTTTTATACCAACGACTCTCCCTTTCCCCTCCTGTCCCCCCTTTTTTTTTTCTTCTTTTCTTTTCCTTTTTTTCTGATGACGTGCACGAGAGGCATGCTCATCCTTCAAGTTTTCTCTTTGTTTTTTTTTTTGTTTTGATTTTTTCTTTATTTGTTAATCTGATCGGTATTTTGGATAAGGTTCGTTATTATTTCTGTCTTTTGTTTTTTTGTTTGTTTTTGCTCCAAAAAAAAGAAATCCGTTTTACGGGATCGTGTGTCGATGTGATTTGTTTGTTTTTGATTCTTTTGTTTTGTCTTTGTCATTGATGTTGACATCTTGTGTTCATCATGTAGCTACAAAGAGGAAAAAAAGGGTGCAAAAAAACAACAACAAAAAAAAAAAAAAAACAGGCTTTTGGTCAATTGACTGAGGTCCAAGAACGAAGCAGTTGTCAACGTATTGGTGGATATTTCATCTGGCGTCGAACCACGCGTAGATAGCTATAGCCACTGTCAGAAAAAAAAAAACAAAGAGACCGGGACACGGATGCTGCCAGATCTGGCCAGATTTGGGGGCCAATTTCCCAGATCTGGCTCGTTTTCCAGATGTGGAGATCTTGTTTCCAGATCTGGACAGATCTGGCCAGATCTGGGAATCTGGGAAATTTTTTTTTTCAAAAAAAAAAAAAAACCCCCAGATCTGGCCAGATCTGGCCAGATCTGGAAATCTGGCCTTTTTTTTTTTTTTTTCTCAGATTTCTGGCTATTGTCTCCCAGGGAAAGGGACTCTCGAATTTTTTTTTTCGCCCCTATATAGGGCTAATTTCGACGATTTGAGGCCGTTAAAAGCAAAATTTGACACTTTTGAGCATCTGTGGGGGTCTAAAACGTGGTTTCGCGCACCCGAAATTTCGTGGTTTTTACCAAAGACAAGTCGATTTTTGAAAAATCTCGAAAAAAAAAATTTTTTTCCCGGGAAAATTTTGACCCCTGAGTAGGGTTTTTGTGCACCAAAAAAGTGCAAAAAAACGCAAGAGTCGGGTGTTTTGACGATCTGGGGTACCGCCATATGCACTACAGGGGCCCACAATTTCGACTTTTTCTTAGCAATTTCCTTCATAATTTTTTTTTTCGATTTTTGGCAAAGGCAAATCTCAGGCAAAAAAAATTCACCCCTGATAGTGGGTCCTTGGGTGTCCAAAGATGCCAAAAACACAAAAATTTTGATGTTTTGACCATCTGTGGGCGCCTAAAACGCACTTCTCTGCCCAAAAAATGAATATCGATTTTTCCTTAGCGTTTTTATAGCCGTGCTTTTTGGGTACTTTTTCGCAAGGTGATTTTTGACCAAACTAATTTTGTGCACTTTTTTTGTGGTCACGTAACGCTAAAATCCTCTCCGTGATGATGCGAGAATTACATGTGCGAATGCGATAATGATTCTCGCATGCGAACGCCCAAAACCACGAAGGAGGACGCAAGCAAGGCTTCAGTGCACTTAGGTACAGGATGCGTCGTTTTCAGTTACAAAAAAGGGTACTGTGAAGCGGTTGAGGCACACACACACACACACAGACCCGTTGCAAAATGCATCTGGGACCCACGCTAGACCCCCCAAAAGCTGTAAAACCATATATTTCCATCTCGCGACCCCAGCGGATGTGGACTGAGGTGTTTTTTTTGGGTGTTTAGAAAGGTTTTTGTCCGATTGGAGAATTTTTTCGGTAAGTGTTGCATTTTGTCCCCACTGAGTGTGCACTCAGAAAACACTCATCAAAAAAACGACCTTTCTGTTCGGTAAAAAATAGTTATTTTCTATTGTAGTAGTGGGTTTGTCATGCAGTGATGTTCTTTGTACCTGGAGAGTGGGCCGAGTGCAAGGTATGTTTTTAACCCCCCCGGTTTTCTCCCTTTTCGACATGTCCGCTATTTTTTAGCTATTTTTTTTTTTTTTTTGTCAACAAAAATGTCACTTTTACGTTTAAGGGGTACGGGGCGGCTTCTTGTTTGTTTGTTTGTTTTTTTGTTGTAGTCTCTACTTTTACATTCAATTTCTCTTAACAGGTACCCGAACCGACGACCCTTCATCGTGACAGCGAAGCAGTGCCGACGGAAGAGCTGGTGCAATTATTTGAAAACCAGGTGGCGATCGTAAAAGTCGGGTTTATATACCAACTTTTCCATTAACCCACCCCATAGACCACCCTAATTATTATGAACCTCTTAGTCAGTCACTGCTATAGCCATTTAACCCAGGGAGCATAGCTAGTGCAAGAAATTCGACTTCGGGATCCGGAAAGTCTGTCCTCTGCTCTTGCGGAGGACTAGGCACAAGAAAATATTGCGTTCCCCCAGAAAACCAATTTTTGTCAGAGTAATTTTTGCCCAGGGCATGCTCTTGAAGCATGGCGGCTTGGTGTGAGAAGGGGCAGTGTATTGTTTTGTTCTAGATTTCAACGGTTGTTAGAACGAGTCAAGTGGATGCTTATCTAAACACTGACTTTAGTACAGACCCGAGAGATCACACATGACTTTGAGGAAAGAACAAAGCAATGCATCTGTACCCGCACGCCAGGTTGTAGTTACTTCAGAATTTTCTTAAGTTTGCATGAACGAGGAGGGGCGAATCATTCTTCGGGAACCATTAGCTGTATACCATGGAATGATTTTCTCAAAAACACCACGTGGGGGCTGAATTCAATCCCTTAAGAATTGCGAATTCAGCCTTTGTAGAAGGTACGTCTTACTTGTACTTGTACTTGTATGCCGTGTCCACCCTTCTCGACCTTACCGGTTCACATGTACGAATAATATTAGGCAGTGGTAACACCCTTCTCAATTGTGCAAACTTAAGAATTTTCTGCTGTAACTTACCAAAATCGATTTTCTTTCACCCCAAACACCCGCAACACCCCACCTGCTACTTCGGTAGCCTGTGTTGTTGGGAGTTGGTTCTCATGTTGATCCCCAGTGTTTTGCACTGCTTCTTCTGAGCCCAACGCTGTTTGGCCTGTCGACGTAATAAATACGAAGACAGGGCGGCGGTGCCAACAATTTTCCAATGATGTAACGTTTATCTGATTGATTTATCGTTTGATATACCTTGTGTGTCCTACTTCGTAACTTGCACACACGAGCAACGTATATTGAACGGTACTTCAAGCGATACTTCGTTATGTCATTGGGGGTACCTGGAAAAAAAAATTTTCCCAGACGTCCCAGATCTCCCAGATGTGGCCAGATCTGGCCAGATCTGGCCAGATCTGGGACGTCTGGGAAAATTTTTTTTTTCAAAAAAAAAAAAAAAATTTCCAGATCTGGCCAGATCTGGGAGGCCCAGATCTGGAGATCTGGCCAGATCTGGCAGCATCCGTGCCGGGAGAGTTGTGTGTGCATTTATGTGTGGTTTGTTTGTTGATTTTTATTTATTTTCTTTTCTTTTATTTTTAGACAAGGTGAACTAAATACTAGGCTTGGGCTTCAGCGGGGGGTCAGACGACACAAAGGAAATATCAACCTGCGTACAATTTGAAAAGGTAAACTCCAACTGGGCAGGTTTTTTTTTGGATATTTAGAAGGTTTTCTGGGTTTCTTTTAAATATCCAGCGGCGAACTGTCGTGAGTACAACCCTCCCTGCAGTACAGGGGGAAAGCTACATAGTACGGGATGCATTGTATGGATTTCTTTGTCTTACGGATATCCTATAGGCTGGGGTTTTTTGAAGACTTCCTTAATTATAACCATTGCGTAATATGAGGCTACCCTGTAGGTGAACCATTGCACTTTGTTCTAAGCTGCTATCGGTTCTAACCGCAGGGCAATCAATAGTGTCAAAAGCTTCGTGAGAGATGTGTGCTTTGGTTGTATTTTTGCACCCTGTTACGCCCGTCTGACTTGACGTTACAACGCCATTTAATCAAAAATAAACGAGAGTACACAGAAATTTCAAAAAAATAAATAAATTAAGTGTAGTATAGTGGAGTTCACCTTCGGGTGTCTACACTAAAACAACCAAGTTTTCAAAAAAAACAAAAAAAAACATTTTTCAAACACCCTGTTGCGCTCAGTTCATTTCATCAGGAAGCCTTGCATAAGCTTCAACCATTTAGACCGGATATGGTGTTATTGTAAAGATGATTGTACACCCACCCTGAGGGCGGGTGTTCATCATTTCCCTCCCCCCATCCCCTCACCCCCCCGTTTTCCAAAAAAGTTCTGTTGATGATCAACAGAACTTTGTTAGGTGGCGGCCCCTTGATTTTGGGATTTACACTTTAAAGAAAACCGTTAAAAAAAAAACGATTGGAAGTGATTTTGCAGTGATTTGCACAATTTTTTTAAAATACATCTACTGTTGTAGGCCGCAGGGTAGTTGTGATTTCATCCGGATGACTGGCATTGTATGTGGGTCAGTCGGAGGTGTGCCTGCATCAATACAGTTTTTTGCAAACCCCTAAAAAAAGCTGGTTTGCAGAGTCTATGTTGAATACAGGGTTTATTTCCGTTTGGTGGTTTTTTTTTTGTCAGTACAGAAAAAGAGACACCTAGAGGATATTGTGTACATATTTCTACTATTTTTTTAGTAAGGTTGACACAATGAGAGGCTTAGGTGCATCTTAGCAGATTTTTCTTTTTACCCCCTCTTCAAATTAGATTCAAATACTTTCAATTCTGTGAACTGAAAGTATATGAATCTAATTTATCCACGCGCGTGAAGCTTTATTTTCCTCGCCCACCCAAAAGTACGTGGAGGGGTGTGAAAATAAAATTTTTATTTTCACCGTTTTTTTTCACCCGTCTTAAGCCCCCAAACACCCCCAAACTCACCCTATTTTTTTCGAGTTTTTTTTTCCCCCAGGGTATCTGGACTGGGGTGGGGGGACGGGGCGTGCATGGTGGTAGCTACAAACTTGTTGGAGTAGCCCTCGAGCTGTGTCAGCGGAGGTAATATATTTTAGGGTAAATTGCGATAGCACGTACAAAAAGTGTGCGTGTTATCGCGAACAAAAACGTACGTGTTTTCCCCAGGTACCCAGTACCAGTACCCCCAATGACATAACGAAGTATCGCTTGAAAGTATCGTTCAATAACCTTGGGTGTGCAGGTGAAGTAGGACACACAAGGTATATCAAACGATAAATCAATCAGATAAACGTTACATCATTGGAAAATTGTTGGCACCGCCCCCCTGTCTTCGTATTTAGTACGTCGACAGGCCAAACAGCGTTGGGCTCAGAAGAAGCGGTGCAGATCCACACTACAGGTCTCACACGACACTTGGGCGGGCTCGGAAAATAAAGCTTCACACTTATGGATAAAATTATGTCTTGGAGTAGAAAATAAGCGTTTTTTTCACCTCGTTGGTGTTTTCAACCCTCGTGACTTTAATTCCCTCGCTTCGCTCGTGAATTAAAGTAACTCGGGTTGAAAACACCAACTCGGTGAAAAAAACGACTTATTTTCACTCCAATAAATAGCTATTTTACCCCCCCTCTTCAAAAAAAAAATTTAAATGATCCGTGTGCGATAACCAAAATGTGTCCGTTTTGTCTCCACTCTCCCCCCCCTCATTTTCAGAGGATTAGCGGCCGAAACCTGCAAAACACACAAACATTTACAGACAGCACAAGGCATGGATTAAATCGTCATCTCAAAAAGTAACGTACCTTGTCTTAACGACCCTTGGTCATGCTGCAAAAGTAAACAAACAAATAAGCAAAAAAGTACAAAATAAAGTAGCAAAAGCAAAAACAAAACAAAACAAAACAAACTTTCAAACCCCCCTCATTTTATTCCCTTGCGACATAAAGCAAACATGAAGCAAGGGATTGTCCAAAAAAAAAAAATGGTTTTTTTTTTTAAATGATTTGTCCATACATTGAGTACAGACCCTAATTTCTCACCAAGGTGGGGTGGGCTGGGAGCGATACCAGAGGTACCTCCTGCATTCGTTCCTACCCCGCAGTAAGTGACTGTCCACTCAAAAAAAAAAGGGGGTGTCAGACAAGAGTTTTCCTAATGTGTCTTATCATTCTGCCACACTCTTCAGGGATATGAGGTGTGTTTACTGTAGCCTTTTCAAAAAAAAGGGGTGCCATTTAGGTAAGCAGGCAACCTCTCTTTTCAAGGCGTATGTAAAAAAGGGGGTCTACAAAAGGTAGGGTGGATGTTGCACTGTAATACCTCTTAGTGTCTGCCTCTGTACGAGGGCATTCATCTTTCAAACTACATTCCAACATGGGGTTGTCAGGAGCACCACTTATTGGTGCCTTCGGAAGTCGGTCAACGACCTGTCAGCGACCTGTCACGACCTGTCAATATCAGGGGGGGTGTGTATAAAGTCCCTGTGTCAGCGACCTGTCAATATCGACCCCTCCCGGAGCACCACTTATACTTTTTTTTTTCTCTCTCTCTGTGTGTTCTCTGTTTTCTTTCTTCAACGTAGAGATCTGTACTGCAAAGGATAGCTTGTTGGTGACAAAAAGAAAAGGGGTAAAAAGAAAAAAAAATACAGTATGCATACGCCGAACACTTCTTGCTCCAGAAGGTAATAAAAATGAATCTTCTACGGGAAAAAAGCACCCCCTCAGGCACGAATACTCAATGAACCTCCACCAGAGAGGGGGTTTTTTTGAAAAATATTTTAGGTACCGGGCAGGCGATGTGCACTGTACCCTGGAAACAAAAAAATCATCTATTTCCAGAAATACCCCCCTCCTGGACTGCTGGCATATTTTTTTTGCTTCCCCCTTTTTTTCAATTTCCTCTCTCTTTTTATATTGCTGTGGTTCTGTGTTTTCATGCCCAACACGGTAACGTCTTGGATTGAAATACATCTGCCAACGGGGGGTTTTTCTTCTTCTTTTTGAGGTGATTAAGCACGAGAGGCTTATGCTCGTCTTACAAACCTTTTTTTTTTTTTTGTCACGCTCAGCGCGGAAAAAAAATAGTGGAGCACACTCTAGGGTGGCTACACTAATACAACCAAGTTTTCAAAAATAAACATTGTTTCTCTCTCTCACTTTTGCCTTATTTTCTCTCCCTTCAGACTTCCCTACTCATCACCCCTTCGCTTGAACAAGCGTTGCAAATCCTTTCCCTTTTTTTTGATAACCCGGTGTTATTTACGACCTGGGTTGACTCTGAGCACTACAACAGAACATGACATTCCGTCCACACTGAATACGAGACGAGAGTGGACCTCAAAACCTAAAAAAAAAAGACGCGAACGGGCAAGCTGTGAAGACTGCTTGCAAACCTTGGATGAGGTGAATCTCCTCATTACCGGCCTTGTTTTTTTGGCCATTTTTTTTTGTACAAGAAAACTATGTCCTTTTTTTGTTAGATAGGCGCGTGTACAGTGAGGCACATTCGTCTTTCAAAAATTTTTTTTGACGCAGATTGGAACGATGCTATGGTTTTCGTTGATTTGTCGACGTTGTAAGACGTTGTGATAGATCATCGAGAGTAGCATGTATTTGCATGTACTTGCATGTACTTGCATGTACTTGCATGTACTTGCATGTACTTGCATGTACTTGCATGTACTTGCATGTACTTGCATGTACTTGCATGTACTTGCATGTACTTGCATGTACTTGCATGTACTTGCATGTACTTGCATGTACTTGCATGTACTTGCATGTACTTGCATGTACTTGCATGTACTTGCATGTACTTGCATGTACTTGCATGTACTTGCATGTACTTGCATGTACTTGCATGTACTTGCATGTACTTGCATGTACTTGCATGAGACTTATGGAGGGTAACATGCCGCGAACGGAATGAATTTTTTTAAAAAAGCGGATCTTACACAAGGTGTTCAACTACACTATCCCAACAGCTTTACCAGCTGTCTTTTTCTTCTTCTTTTCCTCTCTCTCTCTCTCTCTCTCTCTCTCTCTCTCTCTCTCTCTCTTTTCTGTAATCACCCACGCCTTCAACGGGGCGTTGTGCGCAGAATATTGTACTTTTAAGTATTTAAGGCGACTAACCACAAGGCTTAGGCTGCATCTTCCAATCCCCCCCTTTTTTTGTGACAACGAACAGGAGTCTCATTGACTTTGACATTTTTTTTTGCCTGATGAACGTAAGTAAAAAATGGAGCTCCTGGGGTGTCCACACTTTGACATTTTTTTTTTTTTTTTTTTTCGTTTTTTCTCTTTACCATTTTGAGCCATCTGTACCATCCGTCTATATCTTTTAAGTACAATAGCCTTCGGGCGACATTGAGTACAGATCCTGCACTAGCAGGTGATTGCCGACACAACAAAAATACAAATTGAAAGAAAAGGCTGCTCTTCAAAACAGTGGACCAACAACCAAAAAATAGCAGGGACTGCAAAACCATGTACTGGGGGGTGGTCAGCGTCACAGCGAGGAAGGGTGGAAAAAGGGAGGGGTTGCTATTTTGCTCCCTTTTGTTCCCTACCCCCCTCTTCTGCACACTTAAAAAAGGGGGCTTGGCCAACATTATGTACAGGTGTTTCCGGGTGTTTGCTGTTTCTGTGTTTTTTTTTTTGTTGTATTTTCTTTTTGTGGATATACAGAGGCCCCTTTTGTTTTAGACCACCAAGATAATTTGGAACGTAGGCTTGCACAGGATGCACACCTACACTCTAAACAGAAATATGGAGGCAGCCTCACGTTTCTAGGTTTCGTACGATGTGGTACGTCAGAAAAGATTTTTTTTAAAAAGCGCCATTTCTTTAAGGAATTTCGGGTCCTTGCGGACAGGCTCATCTGTCTGCGTCACCCAGCTACCACCACCACCCCTCCCCTTATGCACCTTCAACTTCATTTCTACATTTTTTCCCTTCAAAAAAAAAAGAAAAAAAAAAATCTACAACGTGCAACCATGTTGCCTTACAAATGCCTTCTAGGGGGTTCGATAACAAAGTGGAGAACCAAAGAGCCTGCGCACCGAGATCCGGTGGGTTGTTTAAGGCACTTTCCAACTTCTCTTCCTTACCAACACCTTTTGGCATAAATGAAAGAACCCCGTAGGGAAGGTCTATACTATTTGCGACAAGCCCTGATGGTATTCGGTGTTTGATGGGGTGTCTGTAAGCAAGAGAGGCTGAAGCGTTACGGTCACCCATTTTTCTTTGTGTCGTTTTGTGCACCTATTATACCCTACAAAAAAAAATGAAAAGAAAAAAGCATATAAAAAAAAAATGCAAAGATAACAACGAGTTTTGATCTAAAAAAAAAAAATAAAAAAAAAATAAAACACTTTACAACGCGTTCACGGCGGACTATTCAGAGAGACTACTAGTGGAACTACTAGTTGTAACAACTAGTGCTAAACTAGTCGTGTTACTGGTGTGGCATTAGTCGTAAAACACTAGTCATTTGGACTGGTAGCTCTACAGCCTAGTAGCAGCACTTGTCCAAATGCTAGTGGTCCCCCTGACTAGTCTGCCGAGTTCGCAAAAAAAAGGAGGGGAACAAAAAATCCATGTATTTCCTCCCCCTTGTTGTATCTGGGGAAGTGAGCGTACATTGGCAAGGGGGGAAATAAATACCCCTCTATTTTCTTTTTTATTTTGTAAGGTGGCTAAGCATGGCGAGGCTCGGCATCATCTTACCGAAAGTTGTTCTTTTGTTTTGTTTTGTTTTTTGTTCGTTGCGGTGGATGTATATTTTGTTTCTTGTTCGAGACCTTTTGAAATTCTGGACGTACAGAAAAAAAATATTAGTTGTAAAAAAAATCGCGACCATATGGGAGCGGGACAAGCGGAAGGGAGACAACAGTCATTTTCAGGTCTGAAAACCCAACTTCAGATGAAATATTGTTGACTGGGAACAGGTAGCGCCGCAGGCGCACGACTACCCATTTTTTTTCTTTTCTCTGCTTTCTTTTGATTACGCGAGCCGATCGCTTTCCGCGGTGGGGTTACATGTGTGCAAAAACACTCAAGCCCCCATCAGGTCACAATAAACATTTTTTTTCTTCTGGGAATCTCGAGATTCTGTACGCACGGTGGACAAGAAACAAAACTATATGTATCTACCCCTAAGTATAAACGTTTGTTCATTGCTCACCATCTCCATCTACCCATTTCCCCTTCATTCTTTTTTTTGCCATTACATTTCAAAAAACATTTCAAAAAAAAAAAAAAAAACACAAACGTGGCGTTTGCAGCTTCTCCACACCCCTAAGGCGACAACCTGATGTGAGAGTGAGTCACCGGTTTCCCCTCTATTGTTTACCTCTGATTTTTTACCTACAAAAGTGCATTTTTTTTTTTTTTTTTGAGATTTTTTCGAATTTTCGAAGAAAACAAAGCGAAGGAGAGACTTCCTTTGTGTGAGCAAGTGTTGTTCTGTTGGTAGAGGTCAATATTCAAAAAAGCGGAAAAAAAGACGCTTATGCACACAGGAAGTACCTCGATAGGCGACTGTCGATGCAACAGAACAACAACAATAAAAACAAAACAATAGAAAGCATAGCTTGAAATAGTGTATCTTGGTGTTACCAAGACACACTGCCACGAGAGGGCTTTGTACTTCAGAGTCAAATCAAGGAAACCTCACCCTCGATGGTCGAGCTGTCGGCACAACAACAAAAAAAGGGACCAAGTAGTACAACAGCCTGAGAGATCAACAAATACGACTTCTGTGGAAAATATTGAATGGAATTTTCCGCTTTTGGGGAACACCAGTGTTTTATTGCGTAGGCTCTGATGCTTATAGTTATGTACATTCTTTTGGTGTGTTTTCCCCCAAAAATAAGTGCACAAAAGGTTCTCGGATCCTAACCCCAATACAAGCTACATAACTACAATTTTTTTTTTGGGGGGTGACGAAGTAGAGGTCCATGTACTCAGCTTCTCTCTTTTTACCTGATTTTACCTGATTCAGTTATATTTTGAAAGATGAAAGAAAAAGGACGGAAAAACCCAACGGAAAACAGAACGAAAACCAAGACGAAGTTTTATTTATTTTGTAGGTGGCTAAGCGGCAGTGAGGCTTAGGTTTCATCTTACCAAACTATGCTTTTGGTGCGTGTGGTTTTGTTTTTGTTTTGCAAAAAAAAAAAAAAAAAAAAAAAAAAACTTAAAGAACGCATATCGCTAATTTGTTCTTTGGTCAAATCAAACGATAGTAAAAAAAAAGCAACCCAAACCCCCTCCCCCCCAAGCCACGTTACACACATAGTCCTTCAATTTCCTTACAAGGGAGATGCGAAATGGTAAATTTTTGGGGTGGGGGGGTTTTTTTTTCAAAAAAAAATATTGAAGTCGCGGTTGGTGACTTTATGTTGATATAAAAAACAAAACATTGAGTACATACCCTGGTTCCCCAAGCGGGTCCTTAGGGCGATTTGTCGACACAACAAAAAAACTAGTTGTAGTGGAGCGCATCCTCGGGTGTCTATCACTATTCAAGTTTTAAACATGCTCCGGTCCCTAAGGAATGGTAAAAAAAAAAGGGTTTTTTCAAAACAGAGGAAAAATGGTAACGGGGTGTGCGTGCACCGTGGCGCACATACAGATCACTTCTTTTTGGATGGAACGAATTTTCGTTCAAAAAAAAAAAAAAAAAAAAAACAGGGTCTGATGCAGTTTACCCACTCCCTGCTCCTCTTCCTCTTCATGTTGTACAAAAAAAGAATGCTCTTCTTTTTGTAGGAGGTGGAGTCCACGAGGGGTTTTTTTGATAAAACAACTTGTTGTCAATTTTAAAAAAATATTGGAGACAGCGCTGCGGGCAAAACAAAAAAAAAACGGATTGAAAAAAAAGACAAGAAGTTTGCTTGTTGCTTTGAGTACTCAATTAACTACAACAACCGTACTTCAGTTTAACATATTTTTTTACCTTTTTGTTTTCCTGCTTTGAGCGCACAAACAAAAGACCCGATGTTTTTTTTTTTTTTTTTGAAGAGATCTGAATGTACGTGAAGTCTATTCTATCTTTACAGTCATGTGTTTTACCATTTCCAATTTTTTCCAAATATAGATGCGTGAACGAGGGGGTATATTCATCTTTCAAGTTTCCCTTTTATTATTGTTGTTATTGACGTTTCGTGTGCTTTATCTGCACATTTGCTTTTTTTTTTTTTTTTTTTTTTTTTTTTTTTTTTGTGACCTTTTTTCAGGGATTCTTCGCTCCTTCTTCGGGTGTGAATTTTGAAGAAGATTTTTTTTCCCCCTTCAGAAAAGTACATTCCGAGCTTTCTCCCCACACAAGCGGTCGTCGCGCGCGCTTCGCGCGCGCTCCTCCCTGACAAAGTTGGAAGAGGTGTGAAAATTCACGGGAAAATGGGGAAACCAGGGCCTGACGCTAATTTTTGGGTTTTTGTGAAATCGTGGGAGGCTCAAAAAAATTTTCCTGCGCCCGTTTTTTGATTTCACGTAACAGTCCACATTGGGGTGTCTTTCCGCGAGCGAAGCGAGCGGGAAAAAATTTTAAGGTGTACCTCCGCGAGCGCAGCGAGCGGAAAAGTGTGTTGGGACTGTGCGAGGCAGGTGTTTTTACACATCTTAGATGGTTTTTACCTGAAGAGGGTGTACAAAGGCACACTCTTGGTTGTAAATGGAGCGTGCTTCGGAGACTGGCCCATATGACCAGGCCTCTGAGGCCCGTGAAATTTTTTTTCCCAAAAGTTTTTTTTTTATTATTTTTCCCAAAAGAAGAAATCTTCTTTTTTTTTTTTTTTTTTTTTTTTTCAGATTTTTTGAAAAAAAGAAGAAAAAAAAAAAAAATCTTCCTGGAAGAAACTGTGCCTTTTTTCCCCTCTGCGTTTATTGATTTTCTCCCCCCATTCACACCCCCTCTAAATCTTTTTAAGATGTGCTCAGGAGAGGTCCAGTCATCTTTCCAAGTTATATTTTTTTTTGCTTCACAAGAAGACGGCCACAGTCTTTCGAAGTTTTATCAACACTTTCAAGTTTTTTTTTTTGATGTTTTTTTTTGATGTTCTGACACCACAAAGGCTCAGTCATCCAATTTCATTGTTTGTGATTTGGTCTCAAAGAGGGTTCCTCTTTGGCCAGGTAGTCAGTGGGAGCGTATTGCAGTAATAAAAAAAAAAATGTAATCACAGAATATTTATTACACACTTTACGCATAATCTCGACAACGGTGTTCATACCACCCAATAGTAATGGTCAGCACGCGGGTCGCCTCATTTATAACCGGTTCGTTTTTTTTTCTTCTCCCCCAAGCAACATTTTTTTTCTCTCCCTTTTTCTTTCTTTCTCGCAAAAAAAAAAGCAAACAAAAACAAAAAACCTTCTTCAAATCCCCTCATATTCTCTCCTGCCATTGCATTTAAAAAAAAAAAGGTCACTGAGCACGACGGGAGGCTTAGGTTCATTTTATAACCCTTTTTTTTGACACCCCTTTCTCCTCTTAAACTTACAGTGCTTTTTTTTTGGTGTCATCTTCTTCTTTTAATAGCCCTGTTGTCTCGCACAGCATCACCCCCTTCTTCAATGCTTGTTTCCTTCTTGTTTTTTTCTTTTCTTTTTTCTTTGGCACATTCCTTCTCTTTGGTGTGGTAAAGATGCATGCGAAGCACCTTTTCATCTTTTCAAATTCTCTTTATTTTCAAGATGACAGAGCGACGTTAAATGACCATCTCTCACAAAGCACTAAGCTGCCATGTGTATTGCGGTTATTCATTCATCTTTTAAAAGGATTTGTTTTGTGATTTTGTGTTATTGCTCTCAACCAGCAAAGCTACGTCTTTAAGAATTTTTGTGTGCACGAGAGAGACGAATTTATTTTTGTGGAAGCGTGCAATGCAACGAACGGTCGAGATCTGATCTAGCGAAACGGATATATATTTTTCCCCCGCCAACTTTTGCATAGTAAAAGTGGGTTTTTTTTTTGTTTCCTTTTTTGCTGCCATAGGTACCCCTCCTCCGTCAAAGAAACTCATGAATTATTTTTCATTGGTGACTCAGTCCCAGAGGCGCGAGTTCATCTGACTCATGACAACCTCTCTCTTAAGGTGACTAGAGGGTTAGGGTCATCTTATAAACTTTTCTTTTTATTTTGGGGTTCGATAACCCGCGGAGTGTCAGTGCCTGCGTCCCAGAGGCGGTTGCACTATCAACTTCACTTTCTTTTTAAGACGTTGTGTTCAAACCAGGCCTTTATATTCTCCTTAATGGATGGCTGTATGTGCACAACACATTTATCTTCCAAGATTTGTTGTTTTTTGTTTTGCTTTTCTTTTTTAAATTTTCAGCCACAGCCTAAGTTCTTCTTCTTTGATAAGACTTCCATTCATTTGCTCATCCATCTTTTTCTTTTTTGCAGTGCCCTGTGTCCGCCGATGAACGGATGGCGTTTGCACTTTCAACTTCTCTTTTTTTGTTTTTGTGTGTGTGTTTGTCTACCCGTTGGGGGACTATTTTCACTAACAATCACAGTTTTTTTTTTTCTCTCTGTCCACTTTATGTAAAACCACAGCCCTTCCTGACGTCAAGCGACACAATCTCTTTTGTGTTAAGTCTATACTACATCAGGGCGAAAACAAATACTGTCAAAAAAAAGATGTTAGACCATGCTTTAAGGATGTTGGCCAACTTGGGATTTCTTCTTTGTCCAACACGGCAGATGGTCGAGCACACTCCTGGGGGTTCTAGGGAGAGGATGTAATGTCAAGATTTGTAAAATAAAAAAGGGATGTATCTTTAACTTTGCTGTACTACACTATATCAAGACGCAATGTCATAATGCAAACAAGATTTCTTGCGATAAATTCCCGCAACATCCCCGATAAAAAGTTCTTCTCTTTTTTTCTGTGTCTGCGTCCGCCGATGAACGGTAATGCATTTGCATCTTCAACTTCTCTTTTTTTTTTTTTTTTGTTTCCCCTCAAAAATAATTGCAAAGGTGATATCATAGGCTTCAGAGCATCTTACTAATTTTTTTTTCTCTCTGTCTTTTAAAAGATGTGTGTGAAAAGATGAGAGGTCACATTCATCCGTTTTTCTTCATTTTTCATTTTATTTTGAGAGACGATTTTTTATTATTTTTGTCTTATTTTTTGTTGCTGCGAGAACAATTTCATTAGATTCAACCAGCCTTTCATAAAAGGTGATATTTGAGGCACACAACCTCTTTTTGGGGTTGATCGATGCATACCAAAAGGGTCAGACCAGAGTTTTCTTATCACTCTGCCACACTCTTCAGGGATTTGAGGTGTGCTTTTACTGTAGAGCATTTTATCCTTTTCAAAAAAAAAAAAAGGGTGTCATTTATGTAGTCAGAAGACACCGTATTGGAGCACAGAACGTACCTCCCTTTGGCGATGTGTTGATGCAAACAAGGTGTCATTTGAGTAGGGGGTAGGCAGACAGCTCTATGGGGGAAAGGGGGGATGTGTCGAACAATACCATTTCATAAGGGTCAGGCCAGAGTTGTTCTCGTCCCTCCATTGCCTCTGTTGCAACAGTTGCGTGGATGAGATTAAGGTGTGCTGTTCCGGAGTCTGGTGAGACTAATTGCAGCACATCATATATTAATGCTGTATTGTTCAATTCCAGCACTAATAGCGTATAGTAATGCTGCTGCTGTTAAAAAGCTCGTAGTTGGATCCAGAGCTCAGGTTGTAAGGTGCCACGGTTTTTCGTGATGGCGTAATGTCATAGCGTTGGCTGTGGGTCAAACATCTTACATCAAGACCTGTGCTCTATCAACGATGGTAATGGCACCCTGTGAGTAGGTTCCTTCATTGGTGCCGAAAGCGTCTACGCGTATACCATGCGCACACGGGTCGACCATCGATGTTACTGTGAACAAACCAGCGTGCCCAATGCAGGCGTAAGCCTTGAATGGTAAAGCATGGAATAACAAGGCATCCTATCATTTCATAAAAAAAGCTGCGGAAGCTTGCGCAAGCAAGAAAATAAGGGGGGCAACCCTGTGCATGGGTTTGTGCATAATGAACCGAAATTTCTTTTTTAGGTGACTAAGCACTCTGAGGCATTTTATTTTTGCATCGTTTTTTTTTTTTTTGTTTTGTTTTGTCTTTTTTTTTTTTTTTTTGCAACGTTCTGCGACAACTGGGGGGTTTCCCCTAAATTTTTTTTGATTTTTCTTTCTTCCAAAATTGGGTGTGGAGATCAAACGCAAAAGCTGAATGATGGCTACACATGATGTAGCAAAGTGCAATGGGTATTGTGCACGAAAAAAAGGGGTGGCAACTTATTACTGTTTCACTACAAAAAAAAAAGAAAATAAAGGGATACAGAGTGGAGTGGGAGAGAACTTTGTATCTTGATTTGGGTCAAGCCATCTTCGTCTTCGGTTCGTCTTATAATCATTTATTTGGCCCTCATGGTAAACTGTGTGCATCCCAACGAAGTGCTCTCTGGGGTTCGATAACCCGCGGAGAACCAATGCCTGCGTCCGCCGATACACGGTGAGGCGTTTGCACTTTCAACTTCACCTTTTTAAAAAAAAAGTTTCCTTCTCTTCGCAAGAGATAACGGTGATTTTTCTTTTTTCTTTTTTTTTTTTTGTCCCCAGTTTCGGTTCCAACATAAAATGGAAATTGTGGCTGGCGAAAAATACGAGATTCTTTTTTCTTCTTTTTTCTTTACCCAACAGTTTTGGACATCGATAGACGAACGTCTTTTTCAGAAGACGTTCGTTTCAACTCAAAAATTTTACATTTCTTCCCGTCGTGAACAGGAGTATTATCTTGGTACTCAGAATTAGACCCAAAGACCTAATTCTGAATCTTTTTTTGAGGCAAAAAAAGGCTCTCCAAAGAGGCCTTTGTTTTCATCAAAAAATCACTGAGTGATGGTCACGATGGTCACCACGAGGTGAGAGCTCAAGCACCCCCAAACAATACAGCACTTAAGGACGACTTGGACTCGACACGCTGGAAAAAAGGGTCGGCACACAAGAAATTTGAGCGGTATGGAAATTGGTGTGGAAAACATGAAATGCGAGTTTCTTTTATATAAAGCTGTACTATTCACAGCGAATACACATTTCATCTTTTCAAGATTTGTTTTTTTTTTTTTTTAGCAGGGATGTGAACATGGGTTGTTCCATTCCTTCACCCTTACCCTATACCCTCCCCACACACCACCCCCTCTGTCCTCCGAGGAGGCTGGAATACAAACGTGTACCGTGCATTTTTGTTTTTTTCTTTTTCTTTTTTTTTTGCCGTCTGCCGATATCCGGAGGCGTTCTGCACTATCAACTTCATTTTTGATTTTTTTTTTTGTCTGGTGGGAAACATGCTATACCCAAAATGGGTGTCCGCACCGTTATCAAAAAAAACTCTACCAATATTTTTTTTTTGTGTGTGCACAGAAATCTGTTTTGCTGGCAGATTGCTTATCGTGGGTGCTGTGCGATAAAGGCAAAAAAAAAAAAAATCCTTTTATAGGAACGAACTATATGTGAGCACGTCTGTGATCACCGAAACCTCCCCTCTCTGAGGTACCCACTTACAGTAGGTACGGAGAAGCAGCGCTAGAGGGATAGTTGGATACGATTGAAAAACTGGTTTTCAAAAAAAAAAAAGGGGTTTTCAAACGGTTTTGTCCCAAACCGTCGTTTGAAGAAAAAAAAATATAGTGAAGCACGCTCTAGGGTGGCTACACTAATACAACCAAGTTTTCAAAAAAAAAAAAAAAATACCCGGAGCGATTGGGTTGATTTTTTTTTTTTTTTTTTTTTTTATTCCTACGAAGCTTGCTTTAAAGGGGAAATAGTATTACCGGTACGGTCGCCAATCATCCCTCAAACAGGAGGATTGTGCAATCAACGAAAAATTATTTTGCACAATCAACTAAACATAACACACACAACAATGGATAACATCGCAAAAGGCCACAGAGAATGCTCTTGATACCTGTAGCGACGGCTTGTGGGCCTGTTACTGCGTGCGCGCATAGGAGCACGTAGTGGGGTCGCTGGGCCGTCGGGAATGGAGTAGACGCCGAAATTTCCTGACGATGGGAAAACACAACCTCCCCCAACTGCGAAGGGAAAAGTGCGAAAAAGCACTTAAGAACCTCGTAAGCGATGTGATAGCGAAGTCGATACGAATGACTATAAACAATGTGTTGGTGCGTCGGACCCCCTACGAGAAAGTCGCTACGGCGTGCAATCAACGAAAAAAACCTTTTTTCCTTTTACTTACCTACCGATCCTACTATTTTTGGTTTTTGCAGCGAAGGAATGGGGGTTGTGGTGAAACCCCCCCGACGAAACTCCCCCCAAAAAAAAACTCTATTTATCCCCCCTTTTTTTTTCTCTTTCCCCTCGTTTCTTTTAAATGTGATCAAGGTGACTAAGCACGAGAGGCTTAGGGTTCATCTTATAAACTTTTCTTTAAATTGAAAGGTGTGATATATGGCTCATTTTCATCTTTCAAAAAAAAAATAAATAAAATTAAGTGACTAAGTATGAGAGGCTTAGTATCATTTTCAACCTTTTTCTTTCTCAGTTCTCATTTTTTGTTTTTTTTGTTTCTTTCTCTCTCTGGCCTCGGAAGAAGTCCTCTTGTTTATATCACAGAGTGAATCCACTTCCTTAAAAGGGAAGTCTTCATACGGAATTTTTTTAAAAAAAAAAAACTATCTGTACAGTGGAGCACACTCTAGGGTGGCTACACTAATACAACTAAGTTTTTAACAAAATAATGTAGTGGAGTTCATCCTCGGGTGTCTGCACTCATACAAAAAAACAGGCTTTTATATTTTAACCCTTTAGACCCGAGATACCCATATATGGCCACCCGAATGGCACCAGACAATTAGGAGTGTTCTACTCAAAATGGGAAAAACATTTTTTATATTTTGAAAGATTTTGCGCCGATCTTTCAAAAGAAGCAAGAATCGAAAAGTTTTGTTCATCTGATATTTTTTTGGATGCTGGGGGGAAGGCGGAGCTGCCACGGAAAATCATGTTTTTTGACCAACACCCCCTAAAATAACCCTCCTAATACCACTAGGCTATTACTGGGGTTCTACTCAGTTTCAGAAAACCATTTTTTTATATTTTGAAAGATTTTTAGCCGATCTTTCAAAATACGCCATCTAAGAACACTTTTATGCATCTGGGTTTTCCTTGGATGCCGGGGAGCAGGAAAAAGTACGGGAAAAAGCCACTTTTCAGGGCCGCCATGTGATAAGAAATTTTCTAGTCGTTTTCGTGAAAACACTTTTTTTGTGTGGAAAGATTTCGTTCGCATCTTTCAAAATACGACAAAATTGAAAACTTTTATGCATCTGTGCTATCCTCGGATTTTGGTGTGATTTTACCACCAAAATCACGGGTTGTACGTTGCCAAGGTCGTAAGGCGAGTAGGGTTGATAAGTAGGGTTCTACTCATTTTCGTGAACAGATTTTTGCATTTTTGGAAAGATTTGATGTCAAATCTGTCAAAAGAAGCAAGAATCGAAAACTTTTGTGCATCTGAGTGCACTTTGGAAGTCCGTGAGAACCACCACCAAAATCACTGTTTTTCTGACTATTCTTTGCCTTATTACCACCCAAAACACGTGATAAGCCGGGTTTTCACTATTTTTTCGTATTTTAGGGTGCTTTTTTTTGTGAATTTTCGGCACACAGGGTCATTCTGACCCATTCTGGGGGTGTTTCGGACCTGTAGATGCCCAAAAACGTGAAAAAAATCGCCTTTTTACGTTGTGTAGTGGTGTTTCAGTGTAAATCGTTAGGGAAATCGATTTTTAGACATGCTGCTAACAGAGCTACACTCATCTAAGTTGGATTCTACTAGGACTTTTTGCTCGATTTTTTTTTGTTTGAAAAGATTTTGTGGTCAATCTTTCAAATAACGCCATTTTCGGACAGCAATAATTTACGGTGATTTTTTTTGCCGGAAGGATCAGTAAAAAACCAAAAGATGGATTTTATGCGTACCTCATTTTGGGTAAAACATTTTTTTTCGAAAAAAAACTTAAAATAATGGAATTGAAAGCCGTGTTCAAAATCTTTCTGCGGCCAGGTACGATTAAAAATTTGCATCTGGGGTCCCTTTACCGGTTGGAGAGCCCCCAAAACCAAAACTCAAAAGTGGGTCGAAAATCTGGCTTCGGGTCTAAAGGGTTAAAAAAATCTATTTGTATAGTGGAGCACACTCTGAAGGTGGCTGACACTAATACAACAAAGTTTTTTTCAAAAAAAAACAAATACAATAGAAAGGGAACGCAGATAGTGTTCACAAAACATAGCTCTGCGATATTTCCAATATTTTTTTTTTCTTTTGAGAGAAAAAAACGTAAAAAAAAAAAAACAAAAATTAGTGGAGCACACTCTGAAGGTGGCTACACTAATACAACCAAGTTTTTAATAAAAGAATGGTGTAGTGGAGTTCATCCTCGGGTGTCTGCACTCATACAGGGGTGGCTCTAAGTTGAGCCAAAAACCCCGATTTTGGCCGAGGTGCCAATGACTTTTTTCTGTACAAATGCCACACGTAAAAAACCCCCGGAAACCCATTCCGAGCTTTCCGGTCGGTACGTTGGCGGGGCATCTCCCCGCATATTTTCAAAACCCATTCCGAGCTTTCCGGTCGGTGCGTTGGCGGGGCATCTCCCCTCATATTTTTGAGAGGGGTTTTTCGGGGGTGGGGGTTGAAGAAGGGGAAAAATGAGTCAAATAGGAGAAGGGGCGGTTGTGAACTATCCCGTCCCCAGGCCTCTCCGGGTGGGTCGGGGTGTGCAAGCAAAGTTAAAGCAAAGGGGTGGGGGTGAGGAAAAGAAAAGTATGGTCAAAAGTGACGTAAGGACACCACTAAGCGGTGCACAGAAAGGGAAGATGCCCTTGCGTATGAACTAGGGAGGGAGGGGATGGGAAACCAAGACTAATTAACGCAAATACGAAACAGAACTGATTCCTGGCGAAGCCACGGTACGCAACATTTCTAAAAAAATGTTGACATCAAATGGCACTGTCGTTGGTCATTATCGTCAGTTCCCGTAAATGTTACTTCCATATTTTGCTGAACGAAAGTTTTGGCGAAGCCACGGTACGCAACATTTCAAAATATTGTGCTTAAAATTGCACATTTTACAGCCAAACTATGTCATGGGTGGCTTGCAATCTTGCGCCGCAGGCGCACGGTACGCTACTTTTTTCCTTTCGCCATGCTGCATGCTTCCTTTTCCTTCGGCGTTTGACCAATTGGGTCGCGTTCTGGCTGTGACGGGGTCACTTTGTTCATGAGGCCAGTTCTGGTCACTCTTAGAGGCCCGCCCCCCACCCCCACCCCCCCCCCACCTCCCATGTGGCAAAAGTCCAGAAAAAATATTTTGCCTGTGGCATTTGTACAGAAAAAAAGTGTGTTTTCGGAGGGGTGCCATGGGCCCATGGACTTAGAAAAGGCCCTGCACTCATACAAAAAAAAAAAAAAAACAGGATTTTATTCAAAAAAAAATCTATCTGTTTAGTGGAGCACACTCTGAAGGTGGCTGACACTAATACAACAAAGTTTTCAAAAAAAAGGGGGAGGGAGGGGGGGAAAGGTATACTCCCTCTCTTCTCGGGAGGGTAGGTTGGACTATTGTCTCAAAAGGACAGTGGAGATTTGCACAACTGTGGCAACTACACTACTCCAACAATTTATCAAAAAAAGGGGGGAGGGGAAAAACTGTCTTTCCAACAAAAATCTTTTTTAAAGAAAACTTCGAAAAAAATCCAATAGCTGCTGCCAACCTAAGGGGTATGTTATGCACAACCATTGCTATCATATGTGAAATAGACCAACAAAACAAAGTCATGCATTTAACAGCAGGCTTTACTTTCATTTTTTTCTTTTTTTTTTTTTTTTTTTTTTTTTTTTTTTCATTTGACTGATGTGTGTCCCATACATCATGTATTCGCCTTTCGCCTTTTTTTTTTTTTGTGTTATTTTGTGCTTTATTACTATACACAAGGGAGGGGGGGAGGGGATGGGAGGGATATTGCGACTGCGCTTTTGTTATTATTATTTTTTTGCTGAAAATTTTTTCTATTTATTTTTGTTTCAAAAAAAAAAAAATGTGGAGGGGAAGGCCTCGTCTCTGGAAACGCTCAGAAAAGAAAAGAAGGGAAAAAAAAAAAAAAACGAAAAACGCAGTGAAAATACTGTACGGCAGTTACCACAATACACCTTTCGCCTTTTTTTTTTCCCTATCATCTTTGTCGTTTGCAACGAGAGCCCGTGGAAGGAGATGTGGAAGAAGACGTACGAAACAACCCTGCGACACGTTCTCCTCAACGAGGATGCGTGACGGGCCTGCACGCAGCTTGACTGCAAGGTCGAGGACCCACTGCGGGTCTGCACAGGGCTTAGGTTCATCTTCTTACCTTTTTTTTTTGACTTGTTTTCAAATGAAAAACCTCGAAATGGATTTGTCGGACTGCATTGGGTGTCCACCCCCAGGGTGGTCATATACCAAGGTACACCGTTCACGAGAGGGCTTTTTTTTTTTGTATTTCAAGCCAACTTATCCGTTGTGGGCAGAACAGCCTGTTCTCACCTCCCCCGGCAGACCGGGGTTTAATACCCCACAGCGGAGAATTCAAGGATCTGTGCACGAGAGGCACCGTCATCTTTTCAAAAAAAAAAAAAATCTTTTTCACCTATAGTACCGTAAGGTACTGTCTTAGTCAATGTTCACTTACTTTCCAACCCTTTTATCTCCCCCCCACCCAATGTGGTGTGTGCCCATCTTGCAATGCCCCCCCTACCAATTGTGCAGACCCATCTGCTTTCAAAAAACCTGTCTGTCTTTTTACTCACTCTACTGGAGCTGAGGTGTTTTTTTTTCTTGTGTCCGGCAAAAAAAGCCATGTTGGACGGAAAGCGCGATCTAGGGCATTTTTTGTCTGAGAAAACCAAATAATAATTTTAAAAGTTTCAGGGGGGGGGGGGTAGTTCCTGTACGCTTCTGAAAACTGAGCGTTTGTCAGTGTTTATGTGAAATTTGCACTCACCAACCAAACAAAATATAAAAAGTACGGTCTGCGTCTTTTTAAAAGTACATTAGCCTTCGGGCGACGCTGTACACAGGACCTACCTCAAGAGGCCATGGTCGATACCAACAAAAAAAAGGAGTATTTAAGGGGAAACGTTGATACACAATACAAAAAAAAATTTAAGATACATGAACCCGCCTTCCGGGTGGGTGATTTTTATCGATTTCAACAACAAAAAAAACATAGTGGAGCACACTCTAGGGTGGCTACACTAATACAACCAAGTTTTCAAAAAAAAAAACAAAACAACAACAAAAAAGAGCAACATTTTCCCTCAAAATACTTTGTTCAAAGCCTTGTCTTTTTGATTGTGGTGCGAAGATGTTGTGCGCACGCACGAGAGGCATATTCATCTTTCAATTTTTTTTATTTTTATTTTTTGTGCTTTCATCCGGATGGCTGGCATCGTACAATGGGTCAGTCGGAGGTGACTGCATTAAGAACTACAGTTTATTTTTTTTTCTTCTTCAAAGGTGACTAAGCACGAGAGGCTTAGGGTCATCTTATAAACTTTTCTTTTTTTTTTCCCTCTCACGCCCACACTCTCTTTCATTTTCCCCTTTTTCATATTCTTCCCAACCCATCCTCTGTCCACAGCAGATACCAAACCGCCGTTGTGGCCCACTGAAAAAAAAAAATCCCCCCCAGCTGACTTGCTATATCCCCCACTCCCTATCCTTTTCTGAAAACTTAGCCCCCCTTTTTTTGGATACATTCAAAGATTTTTCTTTTCTCTCTTTTTTTTCCAGCCTGCTTTCTTTTTTCTTCTCTGGCAGTTTTTACCTTTGCTATACAGATTTAAAAGAAACGCAAGCAACGAAAGGAGGGGGAGAGAAAGAAAAAAAAAAAAAAAGGTCAAAATTTGATTGTATCCTAGTTGGATGATATTTCGAAATTGTGCTTTTTCATCCAGGGATTGAAATCGTAGGTAAGTAGCATGGGGGTTGGCACAAAATTACCTTTGAGAGCAGAACTAACCCTTTTGAGGGATTTTTTTTTTTTTTGTTGAAAAAAAATATAGCAACAAAAATAGTGGGAGAGGAAAAAAAATATGGAGGGAAACTGAAGAGGGTTGGTCTCAAATATTTCATTGTTCATCGCGAACATAAAAAAGCAGCAACAACACCCAACAGCAACAACAAAAAAGCACGGCTGCTCGAACCAACTAAAAAAAAAAAACAATAACGTCACACATCAATTGCAGACTGTGGGGGGAAAACTAGACAATATCATCCGCCACTTGTCTCAACACTCTGCCACACTCTTCAGGGATATGAGGTGTGCTGTCTGTAGAGCATCCTAGCCTATTCAAAAAAAAAGGGGTGTCATTTTGAGCACAGAACCTGCCTCTCTTTGGCGATGTGTTGATGCAACAAACAAACAAACAAAAAAAAATGTGTGCCTATCTATCTGTAGTGGAGCACACTCTAGGGTGGCTACACTAATACAACCAAGTTTTCAAAAAGGAAAAAAGTCTCCCCTTTGATAGGTGATTGTCGATACAAAAAAAAACAAAAAACAAAAATGTGTGTGTGTGTGTCAGACCAGAGTTTCCAGATGCCTCGTATCTTCCTAGAACTTCTTAAAAATTTCAGTCCTGAAAAGATGTAATTATTTTGCAATAGGATGGTTTGTCTTGAGGTAACCAAGAACTTAGGTCATCTTACAACACATTTCCTTCCTTTTCTTTTCTTTTCTTTTTTCTATTTTTTTTCTCTTTTTTTTTTTCTGCAAGAAGAAGGAAAGGGCGATTCATATGATAGACACATCAATTAAAAAAATACAAAAAAAAAAAAAAAAAAAAAGACATGAACCAATCTCCTACCGCTCCCTCCTCTCTCCTGTCACCGTCATTTTTTTTTTTTTTGTGTGTGTTTTTTGTTTTATATTATTTTGCGGCAGACACACAAAAAAAAAAAGACACCAAAACAAACAAAAAACAAATACCCAGCCCTTTCCCACAACCTCCATACAAAAAACAACAAAAAAAAAGAAACAATTCCCCCCCCTTTTTTTCCATACAAACCACACAACCCCCCCTCAACTCCCCTCTAACAACCCTTCAAAAACCCCCCCACAGACAACACAATTTTTATAACTTAATATCCGGTCCGTGGATTTTACCGGACCGGAAAGGGGAGGGTTTTTTTCTTTTGCACTTGGTGGGTGACTAAGCATTAAGAGCTTAGGGTCAGCTTACCAACCAACCTTTTACCTTTTTTAAACCTTTTTTTATTTTATTTTTCCTTTTGGATTTGGGTTTTTTTAAAGAGAGCAAAGAGGGGGTGAAGAATAGAATGGCGGGTAACGATGAACCGAAGAAGCTGTTTAGCTCTGGGAAGCTTAATTTGCAGATTGCCTCCACGCTGGATAGTCCCACCAAAGCTAAGGCCGCACTCCCACCAGGTGTAAAGCGCGTGAATACAGCAAGCTCACCAGTCAGCTCACCACTCCACACAACGGACGTTAACACGATCCTGCAGTTTCTGCACATGTCAAAAAAAGGGAAGGCTCTGATCGGTCTTTGGGGCGCCTCAACAGAGAAACCGTGTTTCCAGGAGTTGGTAGAAATTGCAAGGCAATTCCCACGGTCTCTCGGCTTCATCGAAAAATGCAGCAACGAACTGAACACACTGCTCAAATCCTTCAAGATCATGCAGTGGTTGGATGGGTCGCAGGAGATCCCTCGGGAGGACTATTTTGGACAGAGTGTGGTTGCTTGGCCGGTTACGGTGTTGGTGCAGCTGACTTCATGGTACGTGCTGTGCACAGATATGACTCCGGACTGGAAATGGCATGAAGTGAGAGACAGTTTTCACTCATTTCTTGTTTTCGGTAAGGGCATGTTGAGCAGTATCGCCGCGTCGGTGGCAAGTAGTGAAGAAGAGTTTATACGGCACAGCCTTAACGTCCTCAAGGCTGCAGTGTGGGTGGGCTTCTCAATGCAGGAGAACAACGAAAACATCAACCCCAAGATCGACTCCTTCAGAACAACGTACGTTCTGAACGTGACAAACATTGCACTACCGGTGCTCGAGAAGATTGTCGAGTTTTCGAACAAAATACCCCTGGACGGGAGGACAAAGACCTACAGTTCTATAGAAATATGCCGTGTCCTGGGGCCACGCCAGGCGTACGTCTGTGGACACCCTTTGGATCTGATTCGCATGGAACGCACGATTGACCTCTACCAACAAAAGAGCGGCACCCGTCCCGGCAAGCAGTACGAGCCCTTCGACGGGCCAGTCAACTCAGCGTACTTCTCACAACGTCTTCCTCGCGATGTCGTGAACGCCTGGCGGGATGATCGAATAGGTATGCAGGAACAGGGTTCTTTGTTGTTGTGTGTGCACAGGTGAGGGGTTCTTTTCTTTCAACCTTTGTTGTTTTAGATACGGTCACGAGAGTGCTTTGTATTTCAAATCAACCCTTTTTTCCTGTGAGGTATTTTATGCTCGTCATCTGGTGAGGGTTGTTGAGTGTTGTGCCTAGTGAGGGTACTTCTTGGCGCAGAATATGGCTTGTTGTTGAGTGTTGCATGGGATCGGTGCCTCCTATCGCCGTGATGATATCAACTGGTGTTGGTTGCAGACTTCAAATCTGTAGGCGGGGTGACCCGCAGCGGTTCGATTCCGCCTTCGCGGTGCTTTTCTTTTACCCCAAAAGTGGTCCGTTTTTGTGCCAAGACCCAACACCTTTGCACCCCTCTGGGAGCGATCTGTCAAAAGAAGGCCGAAAAACGGTGTTTTGAGCAGTTTGAAGCACTTTCATGATTTTCCTGCTAAAACACACTTTTCCCCTTTGCCATATTTGCGGGCACAGCCGCATTTTTTTTAATTGTCTCAAAAAAGAAAAACACCCATTATTTCACAGAATTCCACGGTAGTCATCTCAAGGTCGCTGTGATATCCCCGCATACAGGGAAGAATTTGCAGCAGGTATGTAGGGCGGGGATATGGATGGGCTTCTTTTTACGCCTGAAAGGGGGGCATTTTTCAAAAAAGAAAAAATAATAATTGTATCCAGCGGTGCAGAAATTGACCTTTCAGTCTCATCAGTATCATAATTTATTACTCCAAAATCACATCCCCCCACTTCCCTCTTCCCTTCAGGTTGAAGGCCTTTCTGCTGAGCTTGCCTTTTCACTAACCATGCAACAGCACAACCTCCTCAAGTTCCTCCCCGTGGTGCCTGTCAGCAGCAACTTCATTGACCTAGGGCCTTCTGCCAATGGGAAGGACCTCTTGAGCAAGCTGCTCATGAACCAACTCCCCAACCACATGCTCACAGCCATTTCGCACCCCAACCTCCAGGTCATCACACCAGAACGTGTCAGCCCCAAACGCAGTACAAAGCGCAGTGTCCGCAAAGGCACCATGCTCAAATGCGCTATCATCAATGAAATTTTGGACAGCCTTGGGGTCCTGGGACAGTCCATTCTTACTGTTGAGCTGGCAACGTGGTGGCGTGATTTGGGTATGACCCGGGTCGCCCTTCCGAGTCAAGGGGGGACACGGAGACAGCCATCTGGTGCACCTGGCACCCCCGATGCGTCGCAGCCAGGGAGCAGACATCTGGCACAGCCGGGTGCGACACCGACTGCACAGTCGCCGTCTCCGTTGTTGCCATCGCCGAAGTTCATGGGGTCGACACAGATGCCCTCGAAGGGGTGGGACGTCGTGGTCGATGAGTCTACAGGGGACATCAAGGTGCTCACGTCCGATGAAGCAGCGGAGGAGCTTGAACTTCGCACCTCCGTGACGCTCACGGAGCTGGCGGTCTCCTTCACAGACCGCCTTTCTTGTGTGATCAACAGAAACCTTCCACCAACACTTCTTATCATGTGCCCGACAGTGGCGTCGGTTATTGAAGTCTGGGATGCGGTATGTTGGAAAGGGGTAGTCTTTTACTTTTTTCTTTTTGTGTTTGTTTTTGTATTGTTTTTTGAAATGATTAGGGGCTTGGCCGACACTGCGAACCTCCTTGATACAGAGCTGTTTCGTTTAACGACGTCTGGTCCTATTTGGCTGTACACTCTAAGTCTAAAATAAAACGAAATAGATGAAAGCGAATAGGCAACAGGGGGGAGGCTAAAAGCCAAAGAAAAGAAAAACCCAAGTGCTCAGGCGCAGCCGCTATTAGTTCCTTTCCCGCACCAGGGACCTCAGACGGTTGTAGAGGCCGTATGCCTCCGTTGCCTCGTCGGCTCATTGTCGGCTTCATATCCCTTCTTGGATGGTGGGGCTGAAGGGGACGGGGGCCGCCAAGCCCTGCGAGGAGCAGTGCTTCTTGACCTTCATTACACAAGCCAACCCAGTCAACAGAACCAGGTCGTACAGCGTTTGGTCGCGTCATGATGATGTCCGTTCTACCTTGTGTACCAAAGTAGGCGCCCAGATCTTGGTGGCGGCAGGCATCAGTACCTCGACTTCTTGCAGTGTCTTGTCGTGCAAGTTGTAGTCGGTCGCCATCGTTTTGGCTTTCCACGACGCCACGTTCTGTCCGTTCACATTCACCGCACATAATAACTCTCCCCAAGAAAGTTCTGTCAGGTCTGAGATCTTCCTTCAAAGAGAGTAAGTCGAAAGCCAGAGATGTAAAGAGCTGAGAGAGAAACGTACTGCGCTTGTATTCTTCTTTGACCCACCATTTTACCGAAGGAGTGCATCACGCGCATCGGGTAAAACACGGTTGCAAAGTACACGGACAAGAGTTCCGTATTCGCCCTCTATCGAGGGAAATCACCCGTTGCAGTATTTGACTATGCTCGTAGACCTTCGGGGTATCCCTCAAATACGAGAACAGCGTTTCCAAGAGGTTGGCATCGCGTCTTTAAGGTAGGTCCACACCGATACCACCTCTGGTGTGAGAGAGGGCTCTTCCTAAAATCGGTTCACCTACTGTTCCTAGTTCTTCGTCCACAGAGTCGAGGGGTTTGATGTTGACGGCTAAACTAATCACCGAATCCAATTGCTACGTAATCCAGAGCCCTGATAGGACTTGTAGTCCAGGTTGCATCACAACTTCTTGTAGGAACTTTGACTTCCCAATGAATCCATTGGCGCACCCAGTAGAAGCTCACTACGGAGTCGAACCGCTTCCATAGTTGGGATGTGCTTTTCTTCATCCTGGCTAACACTGTCTCTATCATCGCCAACACGGCACCACCAGCCTGTTGATCGAACGTAGAAGCGTCTGCCATTATAGCTGTTATGAGATTCGAAGACGTGGTAATGACCGTGTTCATCACTCTCGTGTGACCCATCAAGTGTGCAATACTTTCTGCATCTCTCTTTCAATAGCGTGCTAGAGGGTGATTTTTGGTGATTTTTACCACCGTGTTGTATGCTCGACTGTTTTGCCCATTAAGGAGCTCACGCAAAGCGTGATGACTCCAGGCTGGGACGAACCCATAACGTCACCCAAATATGTTTGGCCAAAAAGAAGACGCCAAGTTTCTTAGAGTATACGTCATTTACACTTTACACTGTCAACCTCTCTTTACAGTATGACCTTTTGAATTTAGACCGTATCGTAGCGCACAGGGCAGGGGCGAGAGGTCAACGGGTATGTGTGATGCGTTTTCTTATTGTCAGTAGTGGGATTTTTATCGGTAGGGTCAACGGAACACAAACGCGGTTTTCGTGGTGCCCAACGGCTTGCGGAGGCGTGGATGACAACGTCCATTTTGTGATTAACGTTTACAAATCTTTTATCCACTCTTTTTTTTCTTCTTCAAAACACTCTGTTCTGTGAAGAATAATGGCTATTATTCTGTGATAGTCTAAAAAATCAATTTGATGATTTTTCAAAAAAAAAAAAACACCTTCACACAGGGGATGAACACGATGACACCGATGGGTAACAACACACTGGTGCCGCCACGAAGGCGTTTGAAATCTTTGTAAAACAACAGGGTGGGTCTTTTTTTTTTTTGGGGAGCAGGGGGGTGTGTGTGGGGATGAAAGGAGGTTTTTTCCATTGCGTTTTGCACTATCAAATTTACTCTTTTTTTGTTTCCTTCTTTTTTTTTGTTTTTCTTTACTGTGCGAATCTAATTCTTTTGACGTTTATTGATTCCTTATGGCCTCAATGAACACACACAACCGATAGACGAAGAAAAATCACTCCTACATGAAAAACATCACTGAACCGTAGGATCCCAATCCCAATCCAATTTAGCCGCATGCATGCACTTTACGGGTTTGCATGCATGATCATCCATGGTTGTGGGGAGTTGGGGTGGGGTGGGGGGTTTTTTTGGCCGTTAAAAAAAGGCTGGGGTATAAAGAGTTCGAGAGATTCACAGAGCGGTTGTGAACCGCCTCCGTTCTCTTACGGTGCGGACAACTCACGTCTCACCCCTTTGAGCTCGACTGAGATTTTAGCACGTTTCAACTACCCCTTTTTTTTTTGTCGATCCAACGAATTTGTGAAGACTGTCCATAGGGCAGCTGCACTAAAAACCAAGATTATCAAAAAAAAAAAAAACTTTGTGACTTTGTGTACAGAACCCGTCCTCGGACAGGTGATTGTCGAAACTAAAAAAAAAAACACAAACATTGCATAAGCTTCGGCTGACATTTGAGCACAAAATCTTTAACCCCTACATGTTAGCCACATGTTATGCATTATCTTAAGAATGGGTTTCAGAGGGCATCCTTAATGGTAACCATTGTGCAATATGTAGTTAACCGGCTGCTGCTAAAGTGATTTTTTGTTAACAAATAAACCATAGAAAAAAGTGTATCAATACTTGATTTTTAACAACCATCTTCAATTCTCCCCTCCTGTAACGTGGTTATTGTCTCCCTCGCTACCCACGCGGGGGTGTTTTTTTAATCTTTTTGCGCACATCTTTCTGGGAAAAGGACGTTTCAATCACATTTCAAAAAAAAAAGAAAAATTGTATGAGAAAGTGGACCTTTGTGCTACCGCCCCCGTTTCACACTACGGTACGGGTAAGTCTACTTAGGTTTCCTTTTACATCTTCTGTTGTTGCACTTGGTCAGCGGGAGGTGCCTGCATCAATAACTTCACTTTTTTTTGCTCGCACCTTTCTGGGATAGGACGTGTCACATTTCAACATAAATTGTATGAGAAAGTAGAGCTTTTTGTGCTACCGATTTGGCTGCAGGATAGAGTTTTGGGGGAATGTTATTTTGTTGTTTTCGCGGAGTGTCAGTGCCTGCGTCCCAGAGGCGTTTGCACTATCAACTTCACTTTTTTTTTCCCCCCCTTCCGGATTCCGGATTCCGGTTTCGGACGTCGCAACATAGGGGTTTTTTTTTCTTTCCAAAAAGGACGGGGAATGCTGTCTGTCTGCTCCCCCTCTTTACTTCTTCTTATTATCCTCCTGGCTGCAAAATGTAATATTAACTACCTTCTTTAAAAGACGACTAAGCAGGGGCTCAAGAACGTCTATCAAACTTTTTTCTCTCTCTCACTCTCTTTTTTATGGGCACAAAATAAATTTTATCTTCCCGTGGTGGCAAATTTTCTTACATTTTCCTACTTTTTATTGATCCCTCCTATGCTATCAATGTATTGATTGCATATGTTGAAATGCTTACAATAAGTAGCAAAAAGTCCCGTGTGTCGCCTTGATACGGAAAATGCATGTTACAAAAGTAACAAGGAAAATTTTTGTTACTTTGCTGCTGTCACCATGGCGGTGGTGAGGTCACCTCGTGTGTCCAAACCCCCCTCCTCCTCCTCCTCCTCCTCGGTACAAGGGATGTCTAGGTGTTAGAGTGGCTGAGTGGTTTTGATAACGAATGGGGGAAATTCTTGTGAGAGCGAAGAGCCGAAGCTAGAGAGAGGGGCAGATGGGGCAATTTTGGGTTCTGAGAATACACACTTCTCCCCAAAAATTATTATTGTTTTCTTTTTTTTTTTTTTTGCGCTTTTCCCCCTTTTTCCCCTTTTCGCTCCCGCACCCCCGTTCCTCTCATACACATCGTTCTTTAGGACATGCGTTGATTGGATGTTTTGTTTAATTTTCAGGGAGGGGGGTAGAACGAGGGGGAGGGTGGGGAAACTATGATAATGAAGTTCCCAAAAAGTTTTTTTTTTTCAGAATCTTTTAATATCTTGCAAAGGTGAAAGAATTTTGGTTTGTGCTCTGTTATGTGTGGGGGTAGAGGGGAGGCGGCTCATTAGCTTGTATGTTTGATTCCCCCCCTAGAATTTGGTTTCTGACCTAATTTCAAATGCAAAGCTAATATCCCGCTAAGCAAAAAGGGGTACAAGAAAAAAAAAGGGGGAGATGGGTGAGGGATTGATGTACCCTCTGGTTCCACGTTAACCTATTCTTAAAAAAAACCTCGTTATTTGCATGTTTCAGCACAACGCTTCCTGATAACATACTATTTTTTTTTCGAATGACGATAATTTTCCCCCCCTCTAAATGGCTATAGGAACTTGGGTGTCAAACTCGATACCCAAAACATCCGGAAAAAAATAGTCAGGGTGTGTGAGAAGAAAAAAATCGGGAACTCGACACCCCCCCGAAAAAACCCCTGCACACTTCCCACTCCCCCCCCACACCCTAAATACGTTGCGGTCTGGCATATATCTGTAGTTAGTTTAAGGAAGAATAGGGCGGGGTTGATGTAGGTGGTGATGCTATTCATGTACTTTTTTTTTTTTTTTTTTTTTTTGCCTTCAGAATATTTTGTTGCATTCTTTTGATTTTTTTGTTTTATGCATTACAATATGCCAATATGCCAACCATCACTCTGTGGCCAGGGGTTGTGCTGATACCTTATTGGGTTGCTATTCCCAAATGCTATCCCCAATACGCTATTTCCACACCCCTGGCCATTAGTGATGACTGTACTGTGATAATTTGCCCATCATAATACATAATACACATCACAATACAGCTGTATTGTGTATTATGTATTATGGGCAATTACCACAACAGCCATCACTAATGGTCACAGTATAGGTAGGCGGTCGGTAGCGTTGCGCGACAGACATACCCGCAAGCTCTCTGTCCCTCTCCCTCTGTTTTTCTCTCTCCCCCCCCTTCTCTAAGGATACGGAGTGCCTTTTGTTTTAAATAAAAAGTAATTTATTGCTTTTATCTATTCAAAAAAAATATTTATTTATCAAAAAAACCCCTTCTCTAAGTGAATGTTAAGGGAACCCCGGTCCATTCCAATTTCCATCTTTCAAGTTTTTTCTCTATTTTTTTTGTGTTCATGGCTGACTATAACATCCCCTCTTTTTTTATTTTGAACACTTGGTTGAGTGCAGAAACCTGCAAAGGAGAGATATTATCTGGTCTGGTTGAACGCAATAGCCCAGAGCAGACGACCACATCTCTTACGACCAGACAAAGACAAAAAAAAAAATATATATATGGGGCGCTTGGCTTCCGTTTGCATTTTCCTGCAACCGCGCTTCGTCTCATACACCACACTTCATGTTCCCCACCCCACCCTAGAGATGACTGTATTGTGATAATTGCCCATCATAATACATAATACACATCACAATACGGTATTGTGATGTGTATTATGTATTATGTATTATGATGGGCAATTATCACAATACAGCCATCACTACTCATCCCCATCTTCTAATAATCGTGTGCATACCCAAGAAATGCTCTCTCTCGGGTTCCATAACCAAAAACAAAGCGGAGAAAACAGTAACCGGTGGTGAGAGATTGCTCATTGTAACGTTCTTCTTCATTTTATTTGTTTTATTTTGTGTTTGTGATACAGGTCGGAACAGAGTAGAGGCAACGGAAGGAAAAAAAAGAAAACATCAACACGAAATCGATTAAAAATGATGCCAGATGAAAAGTTGGTACTTTAGATGGAGGCGGGAGATGTGTTCGTATTTTATTTTATTTTGTACCAAAACCACAGCAATGCAAAAAGAAAGAGCTTCGCCTTAGCGATGTATGTATCACGTACTTTGTTTCTTGTCAAAACAATTTTTTTTTTTTTTGAACGCGATTCTTCGCTCTTTTTTAAAATGGGAAATTTGCGTTTTTTTTTCCCCTTCTTTTTTATTGGTATTTGCTACGCAGCAAAAGGGCAGAAGTTACGTCACGTCAGTCTCCCACAACTCCCTTCCCCCCCCTTTTTTTTTGGTGAGATCCTTCGGTTTATCTTACGAGCTTTCACATTTGTTCAGATTTTTTTTTTTTTTGGTTTTTTTTTTTTTTGTTCGAACATCACGGTTTTATTCACTGAACAACACGAAAAAATGTTAGTGTTATCTTGCATGGGGTGGTCCGTGAAAGGGACAGGGTCAGTACGTTTGTGCTGTTTGTGTGGCACAAAAACAATGGGTTTCTTGGTGGGTTTGGGTTTGCTGAACGTTCAGCCTAATGAGAGAAGAGAGCCTCTCTCCCTCTTTCTTTCTCTCTTCCCCCCCGTCCCCTCCCCTTCTAGCCATCATATCTGATATGTTGTAACAGAAGATGGTCGTACACGTTTCAAAACTAATAATAATAAAAAAGTTCCCCGCCCACCCTTTCGTATTTGAACCTCTTTGCAAGTCTGTCTGTGTCGCTGTTCGCATACAATCACCCACAGAATACTATTTTGAAAATGAGAACTTTCCTGGTCCTCGGATTGGCAGCTGTGGCCGCTGCCACCTCCCATGGTCGTGGGCATTGGGGCAGAGACGCCATGCATGTCGGGGCACGTCCCTTCTTCATGATCGACGGTATGCCTGAGTCGGACCTGAAGACGAAGCTGAACAGGTGCCGCAACAAGCCGATCAAGAAGTCCGACTTCTCGATTGCGCACAGAGGTGTGCCGCTGTCGTTCCCCGAGCACACTGAGGAGGGCTACCGCGCTGCGGCCTTGTCTGGTGCTGGTATCATTGAGTGCGACGTGACCTTCACCCTGGACAGGGAGCTTGTGTGCAGACACGGCGAGTGTGACCTTGCCACCACCACGAACATCCTTCTGACGGACCTGGCCGCGAAGTGTGAGACACAGTTCGCACCTGGTGTTGCACCGAAGTGCTGTGCATCTGCCCTGACGTTGGCTGAGTTCAAGAGCCTGCAGGGTAAGATGGACGACTCGAACAGCGCTGCACAGACTGTGGAGGAGTACGTGAAGTCGACAAACACCTTCAGGACGGACATGCACGCCACACGTGGAACGCTCATGACACACAAGGAGAGCATTGCGCTGTTCCAGGAACTGGAGGTGAAG
Source organism: Rhynchopus sp. YZ270_cl-10 (assembly GCA_964035575.1). Taxonomy (NCBI): domain Eukaryota; phylum Euglenozoa; class Diplonemea; order Diplonemida; family Diplonemidae; genus Rhynchopus; species Rhynchopus sp. YZ270_cl-10. The sequence continues at coordinate 938,044 of OZ037885.1, forward strand.
ATGACCCCCGAGCTGAAGGGACCCGACTCAGCGATGCCTGCGGACTTCAGCAGAGACGCGTTCATTGCGAAGGCTGTTGCTGAGTACGCAGACGCTGGTGTGGATGAGGACGACGTGTTCATCCAGTCGTTCCTGTGGACAGACGTGGAGCAGCTGCTGCTGACGCAGTACGCCTCGCAGACGACGTTCCTTGACTCGCGCCCCTACGCCGAGCCCGGCTTCGAAGCGACTGCGGCAGACATGCAGCTGAAGTACGACGCAGGTCTGCGCTTCATCGCACCTCCGGTGAACTCCTTCGTGGGTCTCGACACTGAGGGGAACCTGATGGAGACGGACTACAGCATCTTCGCGAAGGCAGCAGGCCTGCAGACCATTGGGTGGAGCATGGAGAGGAGTGCCTGGTACTACAACACCGTGGGTGTGTACGGCACGGACGAGCGTTACTTCGAACTGATCCACTTCCTTGCACAGGTTGTGAAGCCTGCTGGGCTCTTCTCCGACTACCCTGGAACAACTTCCTACTACGCTAACTGCTTCGGGATTGGGCAGAAGTGGCACACTTCCTCGTCGCGCAGAGGAGGTGACGTAGGCCTGCGTCCCTTCTTCATGATCGACGGTATGCCTGAGTCGGACCTGAAGAGGCGTCTGAACAGGTGCCGCAGCAAGCCGATCAGGAAGTCCGACTTCTCGATTGCACACAGAGGTGTGCCGCTGTCGTTCCCCGAGCACACTGAGGAGGGCTACCGCGCTGCGGCCTTGTCTGGTGCTGGTATCATTGAGTGCGACGTGACCTTCACCCTGGACAGGGAGCTTGTGTGCAGACACGGTGAGTGCGACCTTGCCACCACCACGAACATCCTTCTGACGGACCTGGCCGCGAAGTGTGAGACACAGTTCGCACCTGGTGTTGCACCGAAGTGCTGTGCATCTGCCCTGACGTTGGCTGAGTTCAAGAGCCTGCAGGGTAAGATGGACGACTCGAACAGCGCTGCACAGACTGTGGAGGAGTACGTGAAGTCAACAAACACCTTCAGGACGGACATGCACGCCACCCGTGGAACGCTCATGACACACAAGGAGAGCATTGCGCTGTTCCAGGAACTGAACGTGAAGATGACCCCCGAGCTGAAGGGACCGGACTCAGCGATGCCTGCGGACTTCAGCAGAGACGCGTTCATTGCGAAGGCTGTTGCTGAGTACGCAGACGCTGGTGTGGATGAGGACGACGTGTTCATCCAGTCGTTCCTGTGGACAGACGTGGAGCAGCTGCTGCTGACGCAGTACGCCTCGCAGACGACGTTCCTTGACTCGCGCCCCTACGCCGAGCCCGGCTTCGAAGCGACTGAGGTGGACATGCAGCTGAAGTACGACGCAGGTCTGCGCTTCATCGCACCTCCGGTGAACTCCTTCGTGGGTCTCGACACTGAGGGGAATCTGATGGAGACGGACTACAGCATCTTCGCGAAGGCAGCAGGCCTGCAGACCATTGGGTGGAGCATGGAGAGGAGTGCCTGGTACTACAACACCGTGGGTGTGTACGGCACGGACGAGCGTTACTACGAGCTGATCCACTTCCTTGCGCAGGTTGTGAAGCCTGCTGGGCTCTTCTCCGACTACCCTGGAACAACTTCCTACTACGCTAACTGCTTCGGGATTGGGCAGAAGTGGGGACGCTGGGGATACTGAGGCAGGAAAGCCAACTGCTTCTGAACAAAGTTTAGTGCGATATTTATACGATGCTGTCATCTCAGGCGTCGTACCTTCCCTCTCTCTTTTTCTCTCTCTTTTTTTATGTGAGATTTTGCCAACTTTTTGTCACCCTCTCCGAAACATACAAGAACTTAATTGTTGATGCGAGAAGACCATTACCCACTCCGCTTCTGTGCATGTCACAGCAGCTCTGCAGGTCTCTGTTCTTCCCCTATCGTCGATTTGATTTCTTCCACTGCCACCAGCCGTAGTGTTGACGACTCTGTCGACCCGCCGGTTGTGGCTCCTTTGTGCGTTACATTTTTTCTCTTTTTTGTTCTATTTCATATATTTTTTTTATCTCGCAATGTCACCCGGGTCGTGTAGCTCTATTTGTGGGGGTTTGCCGTGTTTTTTGGTTGGTAACAGTCCAAGTGTCCACTTGTGGCGAAACGTCTCCATCCAATTACACTGCAGAACCCACAATGTGCGAATTAGTTGATGTTTGCAGTTCCGATTTTTCGATTTTCGATTTTTCCCCGCCTCGTCCCCCCCTCCTCCCCAACACAGCTCTTTTGTGTGCAGGTCTTGCGTATTTCTTGATTGAAAAGCAAGCAGAAGAGGGTTATTTTTTTCTTCCACCAACCTTTTTCCACTCTCATCTTCTGTAGGTCTGCGGTTGTACGATGTGCGACAGGTTTGTGTTCCACAGCAGTCTCCGCCGCAGTCTGATATTTGGTGCTGATTTTTTTTATTTTACTTTGGATGTGCACTTTTCCGATGTATGACTGAACAGTGGGTAGTTGAGGAGTCGTTTAGTAATGGCATGTCTTGCCACCTGTGTGGAGTTAGACTGTTCTGTGCGTTTGAACTATTTTCAAGTGTATGGCAACCAGCCAACGAAGGATGTGTCCTCAAAATACTACTTCTCTCTGTGATTGTTTCTCGATTTTATTTTATATTTGGCTGTCTTTTTTTTTTTTTTGCAGCTCAGTAATGTCAATTCTGATGTTCTGTGATGCTGCAACTCAGCTTACCAAGTGCCACACCTTCTCCGACGCTCACTCCGCTCCCCAATGTCCTATAGTACTATGCAAAAATCTTATCTGATATTTGTAACAGAAGATGGTCGTTCACGTTTCAAAACTAATAATGGAAAAGTCCCCTCCCACCCTTTCGTATTTGAACCTCTTTGCAAGTCTGTCTGTGTCGCTGTTCGCATACAATCACCCACAGAATACTATTTTGAAAATGAGAACTTTCCTGGTCCTCGGATTGGCAGCTGTGGCCGCTGCCACCTCCCATGGTCGTGGGCATTGGGGCAGAGACGCCATGCATGTCGGGGCACGTCCCTTCTTCATGATCGACGGTATGCCTGAGTCGGACCTGAAGACGAAGCTGAACAGGTGCCGCAACAAGCCGATCAAGAAGTCCGACTTCTCGATTGCGCACAGAGGTGTGCCGCTGTCGTTCCCCGAGCACACTGAGGAGGGCTACCGCGCTGCGGCCTTGTCTGGTGCTGGTATCATTGAGTGCGACGTGACCTTCACCCTGGACAGGGAGCTTGTGTGCAGACACGGCGAGTGTGACCTTGCCACCACCACGAACATCCTTCTGACGGACCTGGCCGCGAAGTGTGAGACACAGTTCGCACCTGGTGTTGCACCGAAGTGCTGTGCATCTGCCCTGACGTTGGCTGAGTTCAAGAGCCTGCAGGGTAAGATGGACGACTCGAACAGCGCTGCACAGACTGTGGAGGAGTACGTGAAGTCGACAAACACCTTCAGGACGGACATGCACGCCACACGTGGAACGCTCATGACACACAAGGAGAGCATTGCGCTGTTCCAGGAACTGGAGGTGAAGATGACCCCCGAGCTGAAGGGACCCGACTCAGCGATGCCTGCGGACTTCAGCAGAGATGCGTTCATTGCGAAGGCTGTTGCTGAGTACGCAGACGCTGGTGTTGAGGCTGAGGATGTGTTCATCCAGTCGTTCCTGTGGACAGACGTGGAGCAGCTGCTGCTGACGCAGTACGCCTCGCAGACGACGTTCCTTGACTCGCGCCCCTACGCCGAGCCCGGCTTCGAAGCAACTGCAGCAGACATGCAGCTGAAGTACGACGCAGGTCTGCGCTTCATCGCACCTCCGGTGAACTCCTTCGTGGGTCTCGACACTGAGGGAAACCTGATGGAGACGGACTACAGCATCTTCGCGAAGGCAGCAGGCCTGCAGACCATTGGGTGGAGCATGGAGAGGAGCGCCTGGTACTACAACACCGTGGGTGTGTACGGCACGGACGAGCGTTACTTCGAACTGATCCACTTCCTTGCGCAGGTTGTGAAGCCTGCTGGGCTCTTCTCCGACTACCCTGGAACGACTTCCTACTACGCTAACTGCTTCGGGATTGGGCAGAAGTGGCACACTTCCTCGTCGCGCAGAGGAGGTGACGTCGGCCTGCGTCCCTTCTTCATGATCGACGGTATGCCTGAGTCGGACCTGAAGAGGCGTCTGAACAGGTGCCGCAGCAAGCCGATCAGGAAGTCCGACTTCTCGATTGCGCACAGAGGTGTGCCGCTGTCGTTCCCCGAGCACACTGAGGAGGGCTACCGCGCTGCGGCCTTGTCTGGTGCTGGTATCATTGAGTGCGACGTGACCTTCACCCTGGACAGGGAGCTTGTGTGCAGACACGGCGAGTGTGACCTTGCCACCACCACGAACATCCTTCTGACGGACCTGGCCGCGAAGTGTGAGACACAGTTCGCACCTGGTGTTGCACCGAAGTGCTGTGCATCTGCCCTGACGTTGGCTGAGTTCAAGAGCCTGCAGGGTAAGATGGACGACTCGAACAGCGCTGCACAGACTGTGGAGGAGTACGTGAAGTCGACAAACACCTTCAGGACGGACATGCACGCCACACGTGGAACGCTCATGACACACAAGGAGAGCATTGCGCTGTTCCAGGAACTGAACGTGAAGATGACCCCCGAGCTGAAGGGACCGGACTCGGCGATGCCTGCGGACTTCAGCAGAGATGCGTTCATTGCGAAGGCTGTTGCTGAGTACGCAGACGCTGGTGTGGATGAGGACGACGTGTTCATCCAGTCGTTCCTGTGGACAGACGTGGAGCAGCTGCTGCTGACGCAGTACGCCTCGCAGACGACGTTCCTTGACTCGCGCCCCTATGCCGAGCCCGGCTTTGAAGCAACTGAGGTGGACATGCAGCTGAAGTACGACGCAGGTCTGCGCTTCATCGCACCTCCGGTCAACTCCTTCGTGGGTCTCGACACTGAGGGGAACCTGATGGAGACGGACTACAGCATCTTCGCAAAGGCAGCAGGTCTGCAGACCATTGGGTGGAGCATGGAGAGGAGCGCCTGGTACTACAACACCGTGGGTGTGTACGGCACGGACGAGCGTTACTACGAGCTGATCCACTTCCTTGCACAGGTTGTGAAGCCTGCTGGGCTCTTCTCCGACTACCCTGGAACGACTTCCTACTACGCTAACTGCTTCGGGATTGGGCAGAAGTGGGGACGCTGGGGATACTGAGGCAGGAAAGCCAACTGCTTCTGAACAAAGTTTAGTGCGATATTTATACGATGCTGTCATCTCAGGCGTCGTACCTTCCCTCTCTCTTTTTCTCTCTCTTTTTTTATGTGAGATTTTGCCAACTTTTTGTCACCCTCTCCGAAACATACAAGAACTTAATTGTTGATGCGAGAAGACCGTTACCCACTCCGCTTCTGTGCATGTCACAGCAGCTCTGCAGGTCTCTGTTCTTCCCCTATCGTCGATTTGTTTTCTTCCACTGCCACCAGCCGTAGTGTTGACGACTCTGTCGACCCGCCGGTTGTGGCTCCTTTGTGCGTTACATTTTTTCTCTTTTTTGTTCTATTTCATATATTTTTTTTATCTCGCAATGTCACCCGGGTCGTGTAGCTCTATTTGCGGGGGCTGTCGTGTTTTATTTGGTTGGAAGCAGTCCGAGTGTCCACTTGTGGCGAAACGTCTCCATCCAATTACACTGCAGAACCCACAATGTGCGAATTAGTTGATGTTTGCAGTTCCGATTTTTCGATTTTCGATTTTTCCCCGCCTCGTCCCCCCCCTCCTCCCCAACACAGCTCTTTTGTGTGCAGGTCTTGCGTATTTCTTGATTGAAAAGCAAGCAGAAGAGAGTTATTTTTTCTTCCACCAACCTTTTTCCACTCTCATCTTCTGTAGGTCTGCGGTCGTACGATGTGCGACAGGTTTGTGTTCCACAGCAGTCTCCGCCGCAGTCTGATATTTGGTGCTGATTTTTTTTATTTTACTTTGGATGTGCACTTTTCCGATGTATGACTGAACAGTGGGTAGTTGAGGAGTCGTTTAGTAATGGCATGTCTTGCCACCTTGTGTGGAGTTAGACTGTTCTGTGCGTTTGAAATATTTTCAAGTGTATGGCAACCAGCCAACGAAGGATGCGTCCTCAAAATACTACTTCTCTCTGTGATTGTTTCTGGATTTTTTTTGGCTGTCTCTTTTTTTGTTGCATCTCAGTAATGTCAATTCTGATGTTCTGTGATGCTGCAACTCAGCTTACCAAGTGTCACACCTTCTCCGACGCTCACTCCGCTCTCCCTTCCGCCCCCCACTCCCAATGTCCTATAGCAAAATGTAAAAAATGCAAAACGCAAAAAAAAAGTGAAAATTATGGCAACAGAAGTTGCTAATAATTTTCGTATATATTTTTTAACAGAGAAAACCCATTTATTTTGGTTTTTTTTGAGTATTATGATTGAGTATTCCACCGGATTTTTATCCACGTATAGGCGCGTAAAGGCGTGTAAGGCGCGTGTAGGGCCGTATAGGTACGTACAGGCATATACGGACCGTCCGTACACGCCTTTACGCGCTTTTACCGGCCGCGTACATATTACGTCGCGTACTAATTAAGTCGGTTAGGGTAAATACCGACTTAATTAGTACGCGACGTAATAAGTGTGCGACGTAATTAATTTTTTGAAGAAAAACAAAATCTACGTACAAAGTGAGTGGGAAGGGTTTCCGGCGTTTCTCTTGTGTTGTGTGTTGGCCCTCGGCCCTTTACACGTTTACATTGGGCAGAGACTGCACTTACTTTCTGGCTGCGATCGCTGCCTCATGCTGACAACCATAATCGCACACCTGCCTCACCTCCTGTGCCGTGTACACGCGCCGCGTGTTAGGTTTGTTATCCTCCTCGTGCATACGATCTGCGATGGCTTCGGGATTGTGTGCGTGTCCATTTTATTTTTTATTTGATAAATGGTTGGAGTAGTGTAGTTGCCTCGGTTGTGTTGCCACAGCGCAATCTCCACTGTCACTTTTCACTTTTGAGGGGGGCAAATCTCCTTCGTGGGCTTGGTGTCCCCCCAGTAATGTGTCCACCCCACCTGTGTTCAAACATGATTACCCCCACTTTTTTTTTTTTTTTGGTTTTTTTATACCTTACGCTGTGTACTAATTACGTCGCTTTTTGGGGGCCCGCTGGCCCCAAAAAAGCGACTTAATTAGTACGCGACGTAATAAGTACCCCCCGTAATAAATACGCGACGTAATATGTACGCGGCCGGTAAGCGCCTTTTCGCGGGGTAAAAAAATCAGGTGGGTATTTCGTTGTAATAAGAACAAAGAAATGGACAAAAAAAAGTATATGACCCACCCCCCTCCTTAAACCCATTACCACTCAGAATAAATGGTTTATTTTGTTTTTTTTTTGATGTCAGTCGCCTTCCGTTTGAGTTCACTCATTTGCGGGGGGGTCTGCATTGTATGACGACCATTTATTGCCTTTCTTTTTGTAGGGTGAGTTAAGCAGAAGAAGCTTAGGTTCATCTTATACGTGGCACAGTCTATTAACCCTCCCCGGTATACGGACTCACACATTTTTTTTTTTTTTTTTTTTTTTTTTTTTTTTTTTACTGGTTTTCTTCCTTGCTTTCGTATTTTTTGTTTTCTTTATCTATGTGGATCCCCCCCAGTGAACCGTTAGGGACCCCGCTCTGCCGTGGCAGTCGTGGTTAGCGTTGTCATGTTTGTCTGTAGCACACAAGTAAGAAGAGAGACTCTAGGTCTCATTGGCGTCTGTTTCTCAAAAGTTTGGTTGTTGTTCTACTCTTGTGGGTTGCCGTTAAACGGAAGCGCCTCCCCATTTACCACGAAAATCGGGGGGAACATACAGGCTGCACAGATCTCCCCCCACTATGTGGCAGTCGAGCCTTGTTACGTGGCTCCCTGGCCTGACTGCGAACTCCGCGCAACCTCACACGAGGTTAACCACGGAGTCAAAAGGAAAAAAAAAATATGATAAAAAAAAAAAAATTTATAAAGTGCACCCAAGCCCCGGGGCCTGGGCACTTTATAAATTAAAAGGAAAATCAATGATTTGTTTTTTTTTGTTTTTTTTTTTTTGCTTTTTTTTTTTTTTTTTTTTTTTTTGTTTTTTTTCTGTTTTTTTGTTGTTTTTTTTTTTTTGAAAAGTAAAAAGTATGTTTGAAAGTGTAACACACGTCTTCGTAGAAGACGGCGTTCCGCACATGTATTGTCTTCGCAACCGTCAGTTGCGCTGGTCGTGGTGCCGCAGGTACATCCTGGGCTTGCTTTTTGTTCGTGGTTTTTTTTTTTTTTTCCTTGTCTTTATTGTTTCAAGTTTTGGCCGGCGTCTCCTCAGTAGGTGTTGCTCCGCACGAGTTCAGGCAGGCTGGCCTCTGTCAGTTTTGCCGCGCTGATGTACTTCAGGCACAACTGGGGTTGCTCTAGCAGTAAGAACTTGAGCGACTTGTTTGGCAGTAGGTCTGTCCTTAGTGCCTTGGTGGCTGAACACACTTTGAACATGTGTTTCAGTGTCGCCTTTGCTTTTGCCGTGCAGTTGTTGCAGCGTGCCACGTCGTTGCTGCCCATGTAGTCGAACAGCGCAGGGTGGCGCTCTGTCCGCAGCAGTCTCATCTGCACTGCTCCCCGCCGCGTGAGCTCCGGTGTGCTCAGCTTGGGTCGCGACACTCCCTTCGGGGTGTCCGCCGTGATCGTGCTGTAGAGTTCGCTCGCCGGTTGGGGTGTGTAGCTGGAGCAGACTGCGCGTATCGCCGCTTTGCACGCGAGGAGCGTGAGTGGTTCCTCTTGTAGGCGGCCTTTTTGTGATGCCCGTTCTGCTTGGTACGTGGCCGTACCTAACTTGGCTTCGTGGTCCGCTTCCTCATTTCCACTCACCCCCACATGTGACGGGATGTACTGCATGATCACCCGCACCTTGGTTGTAGCCCGGTGTAGTGCCGACCACACGTCGCAGAGAAGTCCCGTAGCCTTCACCGGACCTGTCTCCAACGCACGTAGTGCTGACTGGCTGTCTGTGAGGATTACCACCGTGTTGTGTTTGTGGTCTGTGCGGTGCAGTTCCTCCACCATCGGAAGTGCCTCTCTGATGGCCACCAGCTCGGCGGTGTACGATATGCTCATCCGCCCTGCTCCGACGTTGGCTGTCGCTATTTCTTTGTCGCTGTCTCCCGGGTAGACCACAATGCCTGCACCCCCGTGGCCTCGTCCGCCTTCCACCGACCCGTCTGTGTAGACGTGAAGGTCCGCTGGTGGCAGCTCTGCGATGGTCTGCTCTGTCAAGCTTCTCGCCTCTGCGTCCGTCTGCGTGCCCTTCTTGAAGCCAGCCACGTAGGGCCGGATGTCGACCTTGGGGAGGACCTCCTTCCAGCGCCAGGGTGCCACCGGGTAGTGTGTCTGGGACATCGCTGGTTGGTCGTGGCGGTACATCTTCGTCTGTTCCACTGTGTCCTTCGCCGACCGTAACCAGGTCAGTTTCGTATCGCTTGAATGCATTGCACACTCTGCTGGGGTCTCCAGTTGTCGACGTGCACGTTCGTACAGGGCTGCTGCATCGAATTCGACGTGCTCTCGTATCTTCCTCAGGTGTGCTTCCCAGAGTAGGTCCTCTGCTTTGGTGTAGTAGTTACACCCGGTGATGACCCTCGCCCCCCTTCGGTGGAGTACTTCCAGAGTTTCAAGGCCTGCCTCATTTAGCGCTGGTCCCCACACCGCCAGTGCATACGTTATGGTCGGGAGCACGTACGTCATGTACACCTGTCTCAGCATGTGGGCATCGCACCCCCAGTCCCGTCCAGCCATGAGCTGGATCAGAGAAAGTTTTTTGAGGAACTTCGTCTTCACCGCCGCCAGTTGTGGCTGCATCGTCAGTGCGTCATCCAGTTCCACCCCCAGGTAACGGACCGTCTGCGCACGGTTCACCACTGCTCCGTCTGCGTACTTCACTTCGCACTTAGCTTTTCTGATGTCGGCACGATCGCCCTTCTCGGTCACTGGCATCACGAAGGTTTTCCTGCGGGATATCGTGAATCCAAGTTTGGGGAGGTGTTCCTCTAGCAGTGTAAGGACCTTCTGTATCGCCGCTGTTGCTTCCTCCAGTGTGCGCTCCGTACACATGATAGCCAGGTCGTCAGCGAAGATGCAGAAGTGGGCCGTCGTTCCTTCCAGGATCTCTGCCACCTCCGTCATCACCAGATTGAACAGTAGTGGTGAGAGCACTGTGCCCTGGGGAACACCCTCCCGCATCACGTATTCCTCGCTCCGTGTTCCTTCCACCGTTGTCCTTGCCGTTCTGTGCTTCAGGTAATCCGTGAGCCACCTGATGTATCGCTCTGGTACCTGGTGTTGGTGGAGCCTTTCCAGAATTTTCCCCCGTTTAACCTTGTCGTAGGCCTTGTCGAGGTCCAGCGTCAGAATGATGGGGACTTCTTTCTTCGCTGCGGAGTCCTTAGCCAGCTGCGTGATGTAGGCCAGGTTGTCCACGGCGGAACGGAAGCGTCTGAATCCTGTCTGTTTGGGATGTAGGTTCTGTGTGGCCTCGTTTGGGTCTTCCATCAGCTGGAGCAGTCTGTTCGCTAGCACGTGTTCCATCACCTTACTCACGGTACTCGTCAGGGCTATCGGCCGGTAGGATTCGAGGTCTTCCTCTGGCTTCCCTTGTTTGTGGATAGGGAAAAGTATGGCCTTCTTCCATTCTTTGGGTAGTTGCCCCTGCTTCCACGAGAGGTTCATGACATGTAGAAGCCCTTTTTTTGCGGCGGGTCCGAGGTGCATCAACATCTCGTTGTGTATCCCATCCGCTCCAGGTGACTTTCCTGCTTCTAGGACGTTCAGTGCGGCGTCCAGCTCCTCCAGTGTCAGGGGTGCTTCAGCTCCTTGGGATCCTGCCGTAGTTTGCTGCTCCGCATCCGGTAGGCCTGTGCCGTCACTCACGCTGCAGTAGTGCTCCCCCAGTGCGTCCGCCTTCTCCTTGTTGGTGGAGAGCTGTTGTTTTTCCTGTTGTCCCTCTTTTTTTACTTTTATGGGGTACGACTGCGCCTTGTCCGCCCGTCCGTCCAACTCGCGCAGCAGCCTGAAGGCCCCGGAGGTTGCTACTGCCTTGGTGCACTTGTCCTCCCACACCTCTCTCTTCGCCTTCCGTATCGCATTGGCCGTCTGCCGCCGGAGTTCCGTGAGTGCGTCCCCGTCGGCCACGGTCAGGGTCTCCTCCTTCTGCTGTCTGCGGAGTTCTCTGTCTCGTTGCTTCTGGGCCTTCTTCACCGCACCGTTGCACCAGCGTCGCTTCTTCTTCCTTGCCTTGCCTCTGGGGATGTGCCTCCTCGCGATGTTCTTCACCATCCCTGCCCACTTGGCTGCTGCGGTGCTGATCGAGCCCCACTTCATTGCGTCTGGCGAACTGCGCTCCATCTCCTTGGTGAAGCCTGCCCAGTTCGCCTTCTTCCAGTTCCACAGCTCTTTTTTGAGTTTCACCTCAGGATGTGTTGGAGGTGTTTGGGCGTTCGCTTGCACTTCAAACTCTATCGGCAGGTGGTCGGAGTTGAGCGTTTCCCGTGTTTGCCAATTGGGGTCGGCCCAGTCTCTGTCTGCGAAGACCACATCTGGTGACGTTTTGGTACCGCGCTGGATCCGCGTTGCTTCCTTCTTGTTCCAGCATCGCATGTTGTTCCCCATTTTTTTTCTTCTTTTTTTGGAGACTGCGGTGATGTCTTTCTTTCCCGCCTCGAAAACACTATTTTTGATAAAATAGTGATAACTTCAATGTGGGCGAGAGTGCACTGACCGTCTTTCCATGGCGTACAAGAGATAGAGTGTCTTCCCACTAGGAAAATGGTCAGGGTGTTTCCTAATTTCGGAACTTTTCCGGAAAATTTCGACATCCGGAAGCAAATTTTTTCCCTGAAGAAACGGTAGGTTTTCAGGCCCAAAACACACCGCGAATGGCATTTCCGGAATCCGTCCGCGCTGTGGTGGGGTCAATTTGCCGAAATGGCCAAGTTCTTGGTGTTGGTCAAAATGAGTGTAAGGAAAAGGGGACCAGGTAAATCCCACAACCCAGATTTTCTCTCCCTGATCCTGACGTCTTGCAACATGAAAATGCTCGAAAACACCGGCATTTGCATTTCCGGAATCCGTCCGTTCTGTGGTGGGGTCAATTTGCCGAAATGGACAAGTCCTTGGTTTTGGTCAAAACCCGTCAGTGTAAGGTAAAGGGGGCCAAGTGTTTGCCTGTAGAAACTGGTAGGAACAGGCAGCGCCGCAGGCGCACGGTACCCAACATCGGTGAAAATAAAAATTCCCGAAAACTGCTTTATTTGAATGATTGGAGCGATCCAGAACAGCGAACATACTTCTTTCGGGAAAATACCAAAACATAAGCACTTTAAATACGTCCCTAATTTTTTCCCGCAAATTTTTTCCCTGGCCAATTTTTTCCAAATCCCCGGAAGCGGAAGCAAATTAGGAAACACCCTGAAAATGGTGCAAAAAAAAAAAAAAAAAAAAAGTGTTCTTTTTTAAAGCGTTTAGTATAGTGGAGCGTATAGCGTATCGAAAGGCTTGACCGATATTGTGCACAGATCTTTTCTACCGGTAGGTGTAAAGTGATGGTCGTTCAACAGAAGAACACAAAAATGTATTGTATTTTGCGCGCCCTTCCTGTGTGGTAGCTCTTTTCTGTCTTTTTGTTTTTTGTTTTACTTTCTTATTCTCTGACTCTTAGCATTTTCTTTTCCCCCCGTTTTCTGTTTTTTCCTTTTTTTTAAGAAGGGCTTCAACACTCCTTGGGTTTCTCTGTTTTACCAAACGAACGGAAAAAAGAACAAAAAAGCGCAAGTCTTTTTTGTTTGTATTTTTTTGCACATCACTCCGGGGTTCGATAACCCGCGGAGTGTCAGTGCCTGCGTCCCAGAGGCGTTTGCACTATCAACTTCACTTTTTTTTTTATAGTATATTTCGAAGAAACCCAACAAAACGAGAGTATTGAGGTCGCGATTGAAAAAATAAAAAAACGTGGCACCTTTCCGATGAACTTTTTATTTCCCTCTTCCCACATGAAGTTTTGCCAGCAAAGATCTTAAACGTTTTTTTTCCCTCGTGAACGTGCATAGATCTTTTTGGAAGACTTATTTTTCAACACAACAACAAAAGAAAAAAAGAAAAAAAAAACCAAAACAAACCAAAACTAAACAAAAACGCTACAGAAATTGTGTAGTAGATCCTCGGATGCCTACACTAATACAACCAAAATTTCAAAAAAAAAGTGGAGTTTGCACAGATGGCAACTACACTAATACAACAATTTTTTCCCTTGCTGCGTGAACAAGGGAGAAACATCTTTTTTTAGCCCCCCTTCGACCCCCATTTTTTTCTTTTTCTTACGCATTGTTTTGCGCAACGAAAGGGAACACAAAATACAACAAAAAAAAGGTCGATAGAATTTTTTTCCCTCCCAACTGCGGCAGGATGGGCATTCTGGAGTGAGGGGTTTCCTTTTTGGGATTTCATGAAAGGCACGAAATTAATATTACAAATCCAAGCAATATTTTTCAGCTAGAGGAAGCAAAAGTCGTAACAAGGTTGCTGTAGGTGAACCTGCAGCAGGATCATTCCCAAAGTCGGCTCTGTGTTTACACAGACTGATAATGGTCATTAGTAAGGCAAAGAATTTTCCCAAAGCTCCGAGCTTTTGGCGTCCGGCTGCGTAAATCCTTGCTTCTAATGTCCAATCGCCAAGGATTGTTACCCCCCATTTTCTTGGAACCACTTTGTCAAAGTTCTTTGCTTTTCCCCCTCTCACCCCCCTTATTCCTCACCACAAACCCAACGTAACTCCACAGGCAAAATACCTTATATTTTCCCACAAAAAAGCTTCCCTTTATTTGGAAGAACTCAATGACCCGCCACATTGCCTTAGTGGCTATGCTTGCGGCAACAGTGTCCGCACAGGACATGCCGTCGTGGATGTGCTGCAACTACAAGGGCTGGAGGTACTGCGTGCACCCTGAGGACTACGACGCTGTGAACAACGACTATCTCCTGAGCGACCCTGAGGACGGTCTCTGCTGGAAGTACACCGATGGGGAGAAGGCGTTGACGAAGGAAGCGTGCGGTGCTGGGTCTCTCCGCTTTGTCTATGAGAACGACATGCTGCGTGCTGTCGGTACAACCAACTGGTGTCTCGAGGGCTGGCTGGACGCGGGGCTTAACCTCTGGGAATGCACGGACGGCAAGACCAAGCAGCAGTACGCAGCACACTGGAAGTCGAACTACGCATACCCCTGCGCCATATACAAAATCAGCGACACTGAGGAGGAGACTCGCTGTGCGTGCACCCAGGCGGACCCTATCTACGGCAGTGGTGGTGAGCTCACCACCTATCAGTCGTGCCTCTCCGGCCGTGTGCGTGGTGCTAACGGAGGTCGTACATTAACCTCAATGCGTCCCGAGAACCTGTGTAACGGTCAACCCATGCCCCTCCAAAACCTAGGAGACTGGGAAGACGAGAATTCGATGTACACCTACTGGGTGCAGGATACAGACAACTTTGACACAGCGCAGGCAGTGATTTCGCGGGTGACCTACACCGATGCGGACGCGAAGGTGGTGAAGCAGCTTGTTCTGGACAACTGTGTGCACGGAAGCAACATCATTCGCAGCAAGAGCGACAACCTGATGGTGCTCTGCGCCGAGTTTGACACCGAATGGCACACAACGAGCACAACGCTCCACCTCAAATTCGTTGAAGTGAAGAAGGACCTCTCTGGGGAGATCAGGCGTTTCAGTGCGATGGGGCAGGTCTGCATAGATGCGAAGGGTGACTGCGAGGGCAAATACCCGATGATGAAGGGGGCAGACTTCCGCTACGTGGAGTACGTGCCCTCGAAGAACTGGTACGTGGCCTTTTACAACGCAGGGTGGGGGATCCACGTTGCTGACCAGATGCGTATCTTCGATGCGGACACAACGGATCAGGTCATGGGTGAGGGCAGCGACTGGGCCTGTCAGAACGGCCACACACAGACGGGGCGTATAGTGTACAACCCTATTCTTGACGAGCTGGCGGCGCTCTGCTCTTCCGACTCAGGAGGTGAGTGCACAGACCCCACCGACTCCAAGCAGGCATGTGACGCCGGCAACGTCTACAAGAACGGCATGACCATCCGCACCCACGTCAACACCAAGATCGGCCCCATCACCCTCGCCCCCTTCAGCAACGTCTATAGCCAGGCCATCAGCGGCTGGCTTGGCGACATCGTGCCCTGCGGCGATGGGTTCGCTATCGCGTGGACCGGCCCCGACGGTGTCGGCGACACCTTCGCTACCAAGACAAACGACGTCGGGTTCATGCGTGTCAAAACAGACGGGTCGATCATCCTGAAGAAGTGGCCCGTCGGGCAGACGCTTGAGCTGCGTGAAAGAAGCTCGAAGCTGGCGAAGCTGGGGACAGGCGACTGCGACCGCTTCCTGCTTGGATGGGGTGAGATGGACAAGGAGTTGTTCTACCCTGAGAGGTACAAGCTGGTGGAGCTGGACGGGGACGGCAACCAGATCACGACACCGCTTGACGCGACCGCATACACGATGTGGGCCGAGGAGACGATTTGGGCGTCGATGTCGAACGGCGACGTGGCCTGGGCGCACACCTGGAAGCGTGCCCTGGACAACACGCCGGAAAAGGTGAGCAGCGACGGCGGCAAGACGTGCACCTACGACTGGGGTGGCTACGGCTTCTCCTGGGGTGACGACACGGTGCAGCCTGGCCGTCGCTTCCACACCAACGAAGTCTTCTTCATGCGTTACAAATCCAACGATGTCGTTCAAGTCGACGAGTGTCTCGAGACACCCGCCCCATGCCCTGCCGACCAGACCTGTGCCGATCCCAACACCACACCCACAAGCCTCAAGGACTTCACCTGCACCTGCAATGACGACATGACCATCTTCGCAACGGGAGCTGCTGCCACCTGTGTGTTGGACGAGTGTGCGGCAATGCCTGCCCCGTGCGGTGCGGGCCAGACGTGCATGGACCCCGACACGAAGTACGCAGTCCAGCACGACTTCACATGCACCTGTGATAACGACATGACAATCGTGGAGACGGATGGGCCCGCTACCTGCTTCGCCGACGAATGTCTCAGTGCGCCGTGTAGCATGGGGCAGACCTGTGTTGACCCTAACCCCGTCCCCGCAAGCCTCAAGGACTTCACCTGTACGTGCGACGATGACATGACGATCCTGGCAACGGGAGCTGCTGCCACCTGTGCGTTGGACGAGTGTGCGGCAATGCCTGCCCCGTGTGGTACGGGGCAGACGTGCATGGACCCCGATACGAAGTACGCGGCCCAGCACGACTTCACATGCACCTGTGACAACGACATGACGATTATGCAGACTGACGGACCCGCAACGTGTGAGAAGGACGAATGTTCAGCAACACCTGCCCCATGTGGTACAGGTCAAATCTGTGCTGACCCTAACCCGTCACCCGCCAGCGTGAAGGACTACACTTGCACTTGCGACAGCGATACAACCATTTTTGCAACTGGTGCCGTTGCGACGTGTGACTTGGATGAATGTGCGGCAATGCCTGGTCCCTGTGGAACAGGCCAGACCTGCATGGACCCCGACACGAAGTATGGAAGCCAGCACGACTTCACATGCACCTGTGACAACGACATGACGCTTGTGCAGACTGACGGACCCGCAACGTGTGAGAAGGACGAATGTTCAGCAACACCTGCCCCATGTGGTACAGGTCAAATCTGTGCTGACCCTAACCCGTCACCCGCCAGCGTGAAGGACTACACTTGCACTTGCGACAGCGATGCAACCATTTTTGCAACTGGTGCCGTTGCGACGTGTGACTTGGATGAATGTGCGGCAATGCCTGGTCCCTGTGGAACAGGCCAGACCTGCATGGACCCCGACACGAAGTACGCGGCCCAGCACGACTTCACATGCACCTGTGACAACGACATGACACTTGTGCAGACTGACGGACCCGCAACGTGCGAGAAGGATGAATGTTCGGCGATGCCTTCCCCGTGCTCAGTTGGTCAAACCTGTGCTGACCCTAACCCGTCACCCGCCAGCGTGAAGGACTACACTTGCACTTGCGACAATGACGCCACCCTGCAGACGACAGGAACCAGTGTGCCCACTTGCGAGGCTGACGAGTGCGCAATGGCACCATGTGGCGCTGGACAGACGTGCGTGGATACAGACAAGAAGGTGAGCGCAACCAATGACTTTGTGTGCACCTGCGATGCCGATGCCACCATCACACAGACAGGGTCGGCAGCGATGTGCATTGTGGATGAGTGCATCACGATGCCGTGTGGGGCACAGGCCTGTACCGACACACAGAACTCGGCAAACTCGTTGATGGACTTCGAATGCGAGTGCACGAACGGCGTCAAGAACGTGAGTGGGCCTGCAACGTGCATGATGGGAAGCACTAACGAGTGCGACACCATGCCGTGTGGTACGCAGACCTGCACTGACCCTGACACCACTGCCGGAAGCATGGGTGACTTCGTGTGCACCTGTTTGAGTGGCGTGGGGTCGGCGACAGGGATGCCTGCGACGTGTGTTGTGGACGAGTGTCTGACTGACCCGTGTGGCACAACACAGGATTGCAAAGACCCCGTGAAGACGGCAGCAAGCACCGGTGACTACACGTGCACATGCCGTGCACCTGCAACAGGATCGATGATGGGTGCGTTGGCGACTTGTGAGGTCGATGAGTGTCTGAGTGTGCCCTGTGGAACTGGCCAGACATGTCTGGACATGGACAAGACACCCACAAGCCTGCTTGGTTACACCTGTACCTGCGACAGCAACAACGTGCAGGCAACTGGAGGCAAGGCAACTTGTGAGATTGACGAATGCACAATCACACCTGCACTCTGTGGCACAGGCCAGTCTTGCAACGACCCTGACACGAGCTACACTTCCCAACATGACTTCATTTGCACATGTGACAACGACAACACGATCATGAAGACGGACGGTCCTGCGACTTGCTACAATGACGAGTGCCAGAACAACCCTTGTGGCATCGGCCAGACCTGCAACGATCCTGTGCAGTCCCGTACCAGCCTGAAGGATTTCACCTGCACCTGTGACAGCAACAACGTGCAGGCAACTGGAGGCAAGGCAACTTGCGAGCTTGACGAATGTGATGTGAACCCCTGCGCTAGTGGGCAGTCTTGCAACGACCCCGACACGAGCTACACTTCCCAGCATGACTTTGTGTGCACATGTGACAACGACAACACGATCATGAAGACAGACGGGAACGCGACTTGCTACTCCGATGAGTGCCAGAACAACCCTTGTGACGTCGGCCAGACCTGCAACGACCCTGTGCAGTCCCGTACCAGCCTGAAGGATTTCACCTGCACCTGCGACAGCAACAACGTGCAGGCAACTGGCGGCAAGGCAACTTGCGAGATTGACGAATGTACAATCACACCTGCACTCTGTGGCACAGGCCAGTCCTGCAACGACCCCGACACGAGCTACACTTCCCAGCATGACTTCATATGCACATGTGACAACGACAACACGATTATGAAGACGGATGGTCCTGCGACTTGCTACAATGACGAGTGCCAGAACAACCCTTGTGGCGTAGGCCAGACCTGCAACGATCCTGTGCAGTTCCGTACCAGCCTGAAGGATTTCACCTGTACCTGTGACAGCAACAACGTGCGGGCAACTGGAGGCAAGGCAACTTGTGAGCTTGACGAATGTGAGGTGAACCCCTGCGCCTATGGGCAGTCTTGCAACGACCCCGACACGAGCTACACTTCCCAGCATGACTTTGTGTGCACATGTGACAACGACAACACGATTATGAAGACAGACGGGAACGCGACGTGCTACTCCGACGAGTGCCAGAACAACCCTTGTGACGTCGGCCAGACCTGCAACGACCCTGTGCAGTCCCGTACCAGCCTGAAGGATTTCACCTGCACCTGTGACAGCAACGGCCTGCAGGCGACCGGCGGCAAGGCAACTTGCACCGAAGACGAATGCGCTGCTGCCCTTCCTCCTTGCGGGCTGGGGCAGGCTTGCAACGACCCTGACACGAGTTACACGAGCAAGCTGGACTTCGTGTGCACATGCGACGGGAACTCTTCCTTGACTAAGGTGGGGGGGCCGGCTCGGTGCGAGTCTGACGAATGCAGGAACGACCCTTGCAACGTTGGACAAGTGTGTAAGGACCCTGTTACTACTCGCGAGAGCTTGAAGGACTTCACGTGCACGTGTGACAACGGCGAGGTTGCGACTGGTGGTGCTGCGACGTGCGAGCTGGACGAGTGCGAGAAGCAGCCGTGTGGCAGTGAACAGCTCTGCGTCGACGACGACAAGCGCTACTCCTCCCGCAAGAACTACCTCTGCGAATGCAAGACCACCGGCACCAAGGCACGCGGCGCCCCTGCCGACTGCAGCCCCACGGCCACCTCCGCACCAGGCATCGACACCACCACACCCGACACCCTCCGCCCCGCCACCTTCCCACCAGGCACACCCCCCACAGACGTGCCCCCGCCGACTACCTCCCCGCAATACACCAAACAGACGACGACACCCAACAGCAACACCGCCGCACCAGACACACCAGACACACGGGCCCCTGAAGTGGAGAAGGTTGTTGTGACTGCAGAAAAGCGCACATGGAACGAAACTGCGTACAAGCAGCTAGTTTCGAAGAAGACCGGTGTGCCTGTTGACAGGATTGGTGTGGCTACGACGGATGGCGGTGATGGCACCTGGGAGGTGACGACCACGTTTACGGGGCCCACAGATGGGGCTGCGGTGAGGTTGACTGAGGAACTCAAGGACCCTAAGTCGGAGCTGCGTGACATGGGCGTGAGTGCTGCAGGGAACCTCGAGGGCACGCTGGGGGACAGCAGCAGCGGCAGCAGCAGCGACGAGGACGACGGTGTCCCCTTCTGGGTGTGGCTGCTGATCGCGCTCGGCGCACTCCTCTGTGCAGGAACGCTCGCAGGTGTCGCAATGAAGAAGAAGGGCGACGACAACGTTACGCTTGGCGAATTCATGGAGACAAACGAGATGTGCAACACATCCCCTCATGAGTCGTCCTACCCACAGCAACCAGGCTACGGTGGCCAGCAGGAATTTGCATCCATCTAAGAGGAAGAAGAAGAAGAACTGAACTGCTGCTTGCCTCTCTTTGCCCTTCGCCTTTGTCTTGTCTTCGCGAACTATATTTGTCTTTGTATCGATTTTCGCTGTCTACATTGAAACAAACGTATCCAAACCCTTAGGGTGACATTCGAACAGAACCTACCCAGGTCAGGTAGGTGATTGTCGAGACAACCAAGACAAATCGCCTAAGAACCCCAAGTAGGTTCTCAGGCGATTGTCGACACAACAAAAAGAAAAATCGTGTGATAGTGAGTTTCAGATTTTTAAAAAAAATATCCCTCCCCCTATTACCACCACCCCAGAATAAGGAATGCGTTTTTTTTTGTTTTGTTTTTTGGAATCATCCCCCGACTGTTTTTAGGACCCCAACCGGACCCTACATCACCAGGCCGAATGTCCTTGTGTCTTCAATGATCCCCGTTCATCTGACTGATGAAAGGAAGCGGGAGTAGAGCATATCAGATGTTAGTCTCTGATGTATGACTGGGTTGGGGTCCACCCCGGTACACTGGTCATGTACCAAGGTACACTGTTCACGAGAGGGCTGGCGTTTTCATTATTATTATTTTTATTCCACTGTTAAATAATAGTTGTTTATTTCAACGGTGCTTTCGGAAATCGGTCAACAACCTGTCAGCGACCTGTCAATATCGACCCCTCCCGGAGCACCATTCAAGCCAACCCTTTTTTCTTTTTCTTTTTCTTTGGAATCATCTCGTCTGTTTGTTTTTTAAACATCCGTGTTGTCTCAAGAACGCACGGAAAGTAATGTATATGGGCCTCCAAGGGGGCGTTGTGCACAATTGTTTTTAAAAACCCCCTTTTTTTTTTCTTGCGTTTTTCCTCCCTTTTTCTGAGTATTTTTTGTTTGTTTATTTGTTTTCTTCGTGCGGTGAAGTGTTCGCGCCTATACAAGCCTTTTTTGATGTTATACATTATGGTGACTACGCACACAGAGGCTATGGTTCATCAACGACTCTCATAGGGTTTGGCAAGCATACTTCACCCACTTCCCCCCCTAAAGCATTTATTGATAGTTACACGTAAAATCCGTATGCAGTTTTCGTGTCTCCTGTCATTTTTTATTTTTTATTTTTATTTTTATTTTTATCCCCGCCTGAGACCATGCATTTCACGCCCCTTACTGGGAGCTAATACAAGTACCGGGTACTTGTATTAAGCGGGTATAAATGAAACGTGGGGGGGCAAAAAAAATTCACCCATATATTATTGAAAGTCACGCATGCTGCGTGCTGCAATGCCCCACTCCCCCTACATGGTGATGTTCACCAACAGGGGGAGAAGAAAGTACCTTCGAATATCCCTCTTTATATTATTATTATCTTGCTTGTCGTGACAGAGCTACTTCCACCCTTGTTCTTCTTCCCTAAAAAAAGCGCACGTTCTTTGCTGGATAATTCAATATGTGCCAAAAAGAAATTGGGTGGAGTTTTTTTCTTCTTTTTATCAATTTATTGATTGCATATGTCGAAATACTTCATTTTGTTTTCCTAACTTTTTTTTGTAAGTTCTCTGTTCAAAGTGTGAAAACGAAGGTCGTTACTGGACCTCAAAAAGAAATATATGCCCTAGTTGCGAAGGCTACTGAGCCATCGTACTTGGTCTATTTCGGTCAAGAGTTACGGATAGATTCACACACACACACCAGCGCTTACTGAGTTATTGAATTAAAGTTTCAAAAGGGATGTATTTGGTCATTGTGCGAAGGCCGCTACAGTTTACGCTTACGACCCCCCCCTCCTGCGTTAACCTCTTCTCGTGCTCGATGCTCGAGTCAGAGGTGTTAAAAACAAATGACGTGGTCGGAGTTTCTCTTTCCCCATTGGACAAGCTCCATTCTGTAGTTAAAAAAAATACAATCTTAATTTTATAATCTCAATTTTTTTTTAAATGCATCCCGCTTGTTTTCTTTGAGCACAACAGAAAAAAGAAAAAAAAAAATGAGAACGTGAACTACCGAATTTACTTCACAATTGAAGCAGAAAAAGTATCATTGGAAAAACGTGTGTGTGGTTTGATCAAAGGACACACACACAACGTTCCCCCCCTAACACGTAGTGTACTAAGCAACTAGACAAAAAGAAAGCCAGTATTCAGATCTTGTATAACAGTATTTTCCCTTGAATCCTTTCACCTTGCGCCAAGCAGGTTTTTACCCCTATTTGGCTGCGTTCAACGAAAAACACTGTTATATTTTTATTGTTATCAAGATCAGTTGGCGGATGATATCGTCTAGTTTTTGGTGACTAAAACACTAAGCCCTATCAGGCTACCAACCTTTTCCTTCACAACACAGCATTTTCTTTTCCCCCCTCTTAGACGTGTGTGTGTGCATGTGGACACGAGACGCATTCATCTCTTAAGTTTTGTCCTTCTATTGTGCTTGCTGTTGCACACACCCCTTTCTTTGCACCCCACCCCACTCCCCCTATTTGCTCGCGTACGTTTGTCTTAGACGTGGCGCAAAGGATACCATTTGTTTGTTCTTTGTCAAAACCGGTATTTGGTTATTTTCTTTTTCTTACGCATTGTTTTGCGCAACGAAAGGGAACACAAAATACAACAAAAAAAAGGTCGATAGAATTTTTTTCCCTCCCAACTGCGGCAGGATGGGCATTCTGGAGTGAGGGGTTTCCTTTTTGGGATTTCATGAAAGGCACGAAATTAATATTACAAATCCAAGCAATATTTTTCAGCTAGAGGAAGCAAAAGTCGTAACAAGGTTGCTGTAGGTGAACCTGCAGCAGGATCATTCCCAAAGTCGGCTCTGTGTTTACACAGACTGATAATGGTCATTCGTAAGGCAAAGAATTTTCCCAAAGCTCCGAGCTTTTGGCGTCCGGCTGCGTAAATCCCTGCTTCTAATTTCCAATCGCCATGGGTTATTACCCCCCATTTTCTTGGAACCACTTTGTCAAATTTCTTTGCTTTTTCCCCTCTCACCCCCCTTATTCCTCTCCACAAACCCAACGTAACTCCACAGGCAAAACACCTTATATTTCCCCCAAAAAAACGACTCTTCTATTTTGAAGAAACCCAACACAATGACCCGCCACATTGCCTTAGTGGCTATGCTTGCGGCAACAGTGTCCGCACAGGACATGCCGTCGTGGATGTGCTGCAACTTCAAGGGCTGGAGGTACTGCGTGCACCCTGAGGACTACGACGCTGTGAACAACGACTATCTCCTGAGCGACCCTGAGGACGGTCTCTGCTGGAAGTATACCGATGGGGAGAAGGCGCTGGAGAAGGAGGCGTGCGGTGCTGGGTCTCTCCGCTTCGTCTATGAGAACGACATGCTGCGTGCTGTCGGCACATCCAACTGGTGTCTCGAGGGCTGGCTGAATGCGGGGCTTAACCTCTGGGACTGTCAGGTCGGCAAGACCAAGCAGCAGTACGCGGCACACTGGAAGTCGAACTACGCATACCCCTGCCCGATACACGAACTCACCGGCACTGCGATAGAGACTCGTTGTGAGTGCACCCAGGCGGCGGACCCTATCTACGGCAGTGGTGGTGAGCTCACCACCTATCAGTCGTGCCTCTCCGGCCGTGTGCGTGGTGCTAACGGAGGTCGTACATTAACCTCGATGCGTCCCGAGAACCTGTGTAACGGTCAACCCATGCCCCTCCAAAACCTAGGAGACTGGGAGGACGAGAATTCGATGTACACCTACTGGGTGCAGGATACAGAGAACTTTGACACAGCACAGGCAGTGCTTTCGCGGGTGACCTACACCGATGCGGATGCGAAGGTGGTGAAGCAGCTTGTTCTGGACAACTGTGTGCACGGAAGCAACATCGTTCGCAGCAAGACCGACAACCTGATGGTGCTCTGCGCCGAGTTTGACACCGAATGGCACACAACGAGCACAACGTTCCACCTCAAATTCGTTGAAGTGAAGAAGGACCTCTCTGGGGAGATCAGGCGTTTCAGTGCGATGGGGCAGGTCTGCATAGATGCGAAGGGTGACTGCGAGGGCAAATACCCGATGATGAAGGGGGCAGACTTCCGCTACGTGGAGTACGTGCCCTCGAAGAACTGGTACGTGGCCTTTTACAACGCAGGGTGGGGGATCCACGTTGCTGACCAGATGCGTATCTTCGATGCGGACACAACGGATCAGGTCATGGGTGAGGGCAGCGACTGGGCCTGTCAGAACGGCCACACACAGACGGGGCGTATAGTGTACAACCCTATTCTTGACGAGCTGGCGGCGCTCTGCTCTTCCGACTCAGGAGGTGAGTGCACAGACCCCACCGACTCCAAGCAGGCATGTGACGCCGGCAACGTCTACAAGAACGGCATGACCATCCGCACCCACGTCAACACCAAGATCGGCCCCATCACCCTCGCCCCCTTCAGCAACGTCTATAGCCAGGCCATCAGCGGCTGGCTTGGCGACATCGTGCCCTGCGGCGATGGGTTCGCTATCGCGTGGACCGGCCCCGACGGTGTCGGCGACACCTTCGCTACCAAGACAAACGACGTCGGGTTCATGCGTGTCAAAACAGACGGGTCGATCATCCTGAAGAAGTGGCCCGTCGGGCAGACGCTTGAGCTGCGTGAAAGAAGCTCGAAGCTGGCGAAGCTGGGGACAGGCGACTGCGACCGCTTCCTGCTTGGATGGGGTGAGATGGACAAGGAGTTGTTCTACCCTGAGAGGTACAAGCTGGTGGAGCTGGACGGGGACGGCAACCAGATCACGACACCGCTTGACGCGACCGCATACACGATGTGGGCCGAGGAGACGATTTGGGCGTCGATGTCGAACGGCGACGTGGCCTGGGCGCACACCTGGAAGCGTGCCCTGGACAACACGCCGAATAAGGTGAGCGACAACGGCGGCAAGACGTGCACCTACGACTACGGTGGCTACGGCTTCTCCTGGGGTGACGACCCGCCGCAGCCTGGCCGTCGCTTCCACACCAACGAAGTCTTCTTCATGCGTTACAAATCCAACGATGTCGTTCAAGTCGACGAGTGTCTCGAGACACCCGCCCCATGCCCTGCCGACCAGACCTGTGCCGATCCCAACACCACACCCACAAGCCTCAAGGACTTCACCTGCACCTGCAATGACGACATGACCATCTTCGCAACGGGAGCTGCTGCCACCTGTGTGTTGGACGAGTGTGCGGCAATGCCTGCCCCGTGCGGTGCGGGCCAGACGTGCATGGACCCCGACACGAAGTACGCAGTCCAGCACGACTTCACATGCACCTGTGACAACGACATGACAATCGTGGAGACGGATGGGCCCGCTACCTGCTTCGCCGACGAATGTCTCAGTGCGCCGTGTAGCATGGGGCAGACCTGTGTTGACCCTAACCCCGTCCCCGCAAGCCTCAAGGACTTCACCTGTACGTGCGACGATGACATGACGATCCTGGCAACGGGAGCTGCTGCCACCTGTGCGTTGGACGAGTGTGCGGCAATGCCTGCCCCGTGTGGTACGGGGCAGACGTGCATGGACCCCGATACGAAGTACGCGGCCCAGCACGACTTCACATGCACCTGTGACAACGACATGACGATTATGCAGACTGACGGACCCGCAACGTGTGAGAAGGACGAATGTTCAGCAACACCTGCCCCATGTGGTACAGGTCAAATCTGTGCTGACCCTAACCCGTCACCTACCAGCGTGAAGGACTACACTTGCATTTGCGAGAGTGATACAACCATTTTTGCAACTGGTGCCGTTGCGACGTGTGATTTGGATGAATGTGCGGCAATGCCTGGTCCCTGTGGAACAGGCCAGACCTGCATGGACCCCGACACGAAGTATGGAAGCCAGCATGACTTCACATGCACGTGTGATAACGATATGACACTTGTCCAGACTGACGGACCCGCAACGTGCGAGAAGGACGAATGTTCGGCAACACCTCCCCCGTGCTCAGTTGGACAGACCTGTGCTGACCCTAACCCGTCACCCGCCAGCGTGAAGGACTACACTTGCACTTGCGACAGTGATGCAACCATTTTTGCAACTGGTGCCGTTGCGACGTGTGATTTGGATGAATGTGCGGCAATGCCTGGTCGCTGTGGAACAGGCCAGACCTGCATGGACCCCGACACGAAGTATGGAAGCCAGCATGACTTCACATGCACGTGTGATAACGATATGACACTTGTGCAGACTGACGGACCCGCAACGTGTGAGAAGGACGAATGTTCGGCAACACCTCCCCCGTGCTCAGTTGGACAGACCTGTGCTGACCCTAACCCGTCACCCGCCAGCGTGAAGGACTACACTTGCACTTGCGACAATGACGCCACCCTGCAGACGACAGGAACCAGTGTGCCCACTTGCGAGGCTGACGAGTGCGCAATGGCACCATGTGGCGCTGGACAGACGTGCGTGGATACAGACAAGAAGGTGAGCGCAACCAATGACTTTGTGTGCACCTGCGATGCCGATGCCACCATCACACAGACAGGGTCGGCAGCGATGTGCATTGTGGATGAGTGCATCACGATGCCGTGTGGGGCACAGACCTGTACCGACACACAGAACGCGGCAAACTCGTTGATGGACTTCGAATGCGAGTGCACGAACGGCGTCAAGAACGTGGGTGGGCCTGCAACGTGCATGATGGGAAGCACTAACGAGTGCGACACCATGCCGTGTGGTACGCAGACCTGCACTGACCCTGACACCACTGCCGGAAGCATGGGTGACTTCGTGTGCACCTGTTTGAGTGGCGTGGGGTCGGCGACAGGGATGCCTGCGACGTGTGTTGTGGACGAGTGTCTGACTGACCCGTGTGGCACAACACAGGATTGCAAAGACCCCGTGAAGACGGCAGCAAGCACCGGTGACTACACGTGCACATGCCGTGCACCTGCAACAGGATCGATGATGGGTGCGTTGGCGACTTGTGAGGTCGATGAGTGTCTGAGTGTGCCCTGTGGAACTGGCCAGACATGTCTGGACATGGACAAGACACCCACAAGCCTGCTTGGTTACACCTGTACCTGCGACAGCAACAACGTGCAGGCAACTGGAGGCAAGGCAACTTGTGAGATTGACGAATGCACAATCACACCTGCACTCTGTGGCACAGGCCAGTCTTGCAACGACCCTGACACGAGCTACACTTCCCAACATGACTTCATTTGCACATGTGACAACGACAACACGATCATGAAGACGGACGGTCCTGCGACGTGCTACAATGACGAGTGCCAGAACAACCCTTGCGGCGTCGGCCAGACCTGCAACGATCCTGTGCAGTCCCGTACCAGCCTGAAGGATTTCACCTGCACCTGTGACAGCAACAACGTGCAGGCAACTGGAGGCAAGGCAACTTGCGAGATTGACGAATGCACAATCACGCCTGCACTCTGTGGCACAGGCCAGTCCTGCAACGACCCTGACACGAGCTACACTTCCCAACATGACTTCATTTGCACATGTGACAACGACAACACGATCATGAAGACGGACGGTCCTGCGACGTGCTACAATGACGAGTGCCAGAACAACCCTTGCGGCGTCGGCCAGACCTGCAACGATCCTGTGCAGTTCCGTACCAACCTGAAGGATTTCACCTGCACCTGTGACAGCAACAACGTGCAGGCAACTGGAGGCAAGGCAACTTGTGAGATTGACGAATGTGAGGTGAACCCCTGCGCCAATGGGCAGTCATGCAATGACCCCGACACGAGCTACACTTCCCAGCATGACTTCATTTGCACATGTGACAACGACAACACGATTATGAAGACAGACGGGAACGCGACGTGCTACTCCGACGAGTGCCAGAACAACCCTTGTGACGTCGGCCAGACCTGCAACGACCCTGTGCAGTCCCGTACCAGCCTGAAGGATTTCACCTGCACCTGTGACAGCAACGGCCTGCAGGCGACCGGCGGCAAGGCAACTTGCACCGAAGACGAATGCGCTGCTGCCCTTCCTCCTTGCGGGCTGGGGCAGGCTTGCAACGACCCTGACACGAGTTACACGAGCAAGCTGGACTTCGTGTGCACATGCGACGGGAACTCTTCCTTGACTAAGGTGGGGGGGCCGGCTCGGTGCGAGTCTGACGAATGCAGGAACGACCCTTGCAACGTTGGACAAGTGTGTAAGGACCCTGTTACTACTCGCGAGAGCTTGAAGGACTTCACGTGCACGTGTGACAACGGCGAGGTTGCGACTGGTGGTGCTGCGACGTGCGAGCTGGACGAGTGCGAGAAGCAGCCGTGTGGCAGTGAACAGCTCTGCGTCGACGACGACAAGCGCTACTCCTCCCGCAAGAACTACCTCTGCGAATGCAAGACCACCGGCACCAAGGCACGCGGCGCCCCTGCCGACTGCAGCCCCACGGCCACCTCCGCACCAGGCATCGACACCACCACACCCGACACCCTCCGCCCCGCCACCTTCCCACCAGGCACACCCCCCACAGACGTGCCCCCGCCGACTACCTCCCCGCAATACACCAAACAGACGACGACACCCAACAGCAACACCGCCGCACCAGACACACCAGACACACGGGCCCCTGAAGTGGAGAAGGTTGTTGTGACTGCAGAAAAGCGCACATGGAACGAAACTGCGTACAAGCAGCTAGTTTCGAAGAAGACCGGTGTGCCTGTTGACAGGATTGGTGTGGCTACGACGGATGGCGGTGATGGCACCTGGGAGGTGACGACCACGTTTACGGGGCCCACAGATGGGGCTGCGGTGAGGTTGACTGAGGAACTCAAGGACCCTAAGTCGGAGCTGCGTGACATGGGCGTGAGTGCTGCAGGGAACCTCGAGGGCACGCTGGGGGACAGCAGCAGCGGCAGCAGCAGCGACGAGGACGACGGTGTCCCCTTCTGGGTGTGGCTGCTGATCGCGCTCGGCGCACTCCTCTGTGCAGGAACGCTCGCAGGTGTCGCAATGAAGAAGAAGGGCGACGACAACGTTACGCTTGGCGAATTCATGGAGACAAACGAGATGTGCAACACATCCCCTCATGAGTCGTCCTACCCACAGCAACCAGGCTACGGTGGCCAGCAGGAATTTGCATCCATCTAAGAGGAAGAAGAAGAAGAACTGAACTGCTGCTTGCCTCTCTTTGCCCTTCGCCTTTGTCTTGTCTTCGCGAACTATATTTGTCTTTGTATCGATTTTCGCTGTCTACATTGAAACAAACGTATCCAAACCCTTAGGGTGACATTCGAACAGAACCTACCCAGGTGGGTGATTGTCGAGACAACCAAAACAAATCGCCTAAGAACCCCAAGTAGGTTCTCAGGCGATTGTCGACACAAAAAAAATATCGTGTGATAGTGAGTTTCAGATTGAAAAAAATATCCCTCCCATATTACCACCCCGATACCCCAGAATAAGGAACGCGTTTTTTTTTTTTTTTTTTTTTTTTTTGGAATCATCCCCCAACTGTTTTTAGGACCCCAACCGGACCCTACATCACACAGGCCGAATGTCCTTGTGTCTTCAATGATCCCCGTTCATCTGACTGATGAAAGGAAGCGGGAGTAGAGCATATCAGATGTTAGTCTCTGATGTATGACTGGGTTGGGGTCCACCCCGGTACACTGGTCATGTACCAAGGTACACTGTTCACGAGAGGGCTGGTGTTTTTTTATTTTGTTTTATGTCAAGCCAACCCTTTTCTCTTTTTTCTCTTCATTTTTCTTTTTTGGAATCATCCCCTAGCTGTTTGATTTTTTTAAACATCCGTGTTGCCTCAAGAACGCACAGAAAGTAATGTGTACGAGCCTCCAAGGGGCGTTGTGCACTGTTGTTTTTTTAAAACCCCTCCCAGCTTCTGTTTTCCTTGCGTTTTCCCCCCTTTTTTCAGAGTGTTTTTTTTTTTTTGTTTGTTTATTTGTTTTCTTCGTGCGGTGAAGTGTTCACGCCTATGCAAGCCTTTTTTGATGGTATATATTATGGTGACTACGCACACAGAGGCTATGGTTCATCAACGATTCTCATAAGGTTTGGCAATCATACTTTACCCCCTACCCCCCCCAATGCATTATTTAGAGGTGACTAAGCACAGAGAGGCTTAGGTTCATCTGACAAACTTTTTCATTTTATTGGCAGGTACACGTAAAATCCGTATGCAGTTTTCGTGCGTCTCCTGTCATTATTTTGTTTTTATTTTTTATTGAAAGTCACGCACACTGCGTGCTACAATACCCCACTCCCCCCTAAATGGTGATGTTCCCTAACAGGGAGAGAAGAAAATACCTTCAAATATCCCTGTTTGTTTTTTATATTATCTTGCTTGTCGTGACAGAGCTACTCCCTCTCTTCTTCTTCCATTTAAAAAAAAATGCGTACGTTCTTTGCTGAATGTGTGCCAAAAAAGACATTGGGAGGAGTATTCTTTTCTTTTCTTTTCTTTTTCTTTTTTTTGTAAGTTCTCTGTTCAAAGTGTGAAAGCGAAGGGTCGTTACTGGACCTCAAAAAGAATAAATGCTGTAACAAATAGTGGACTGTAAAAAATCTGGAAAATTTTCAGTTTTGGGGAGCGCGGAACATTATTACGGTCCACTATTTGCTACGGTAAATGCCCTAGTTGCGAAGGCTGCTGTGCCATCGTACGATCATACGTGGTCTATTTCGGTCAAGGGTTATGGATAGATTCACACACACACACACCAGCGCTTACTGAAGTATTGAATCAAAGTGAAGACCGCTACAGTTTACACGTACGACCCCCCTCCTGCGTTAACCTCTTCTCATGCTCGATGCTCGAAGGTCAGAGGTGTTAAAAATAAATGGCGCGGTCGAAGTTTCTCTTTCCCCATTGGACAAGCTCCATTCTGTAGTTAAAAAAGTACTACCGTAACTGTAAATATGTTGTACCGTAAGAATGTTGGGACAGCCCCCCCAAAAAAAGAGGCTCGCTCGTCCCAACATATTTACAGTTACGGTATCTTAATTTATAATCTCTTTTTATGCATCCCGCTCGTATTCTTTTGAGCACAACAGAAAAAAAGAAAAATGAGAACGTGAACTTCCGAATATATTTCACAATCGAAGCAGGAAAAGTATCACTACTAAAACGTGTGTGTGGTTTGATCAAAGGACACACACACACACGACGTTTTTTTTTTTTTTTTTTTTTGGTGACTAAAACACTAAGCCCTATCAGGCTACCAACCTTTTCCTTCACAACACAGCATTTTCTTTTCCCCCCTCTTAGACGTGTGTGTGTGCATGTGGACACGAGACGCATTCATCTCTTAAGTTTTTCTGCTTCTTTTGTGCCTGCTGTTGCACATCCCCTCTCCTTGCACCCCTCCCCCTCCCTCCCCCCTATCTGCTTGCGTACGTTTGTCTTAGGCGTGGCTCAAAGGAATTCCCTAATACCATTTGTTTGTTCTTTGTCACAACCGGTATTTGGTTATTTCCAGCCACACTGTCGAATGTAATTTAAAAAAGGTCTGCTCCCTGTCCCCTTTTCATCCTCGCTCATCCCCCTGAAGTCTTTCAATATCTCTAGTGTTCCAATTCTGAAGAACTTCCTCAAACCTTAGCTGCAATACCGTTTGATTCGGTGAAGGTAATTAATCAGATGGCAAAAAGAAACTTTTCCTGTCTCCAATCCTTTCCCTTCATCTGACCTATAAATAAAAAGCGAGTGGAGGACATAGTGTAAACCCCCCACCATCCACCAATTTTTCTGCACTTCACTCCACAGAAGACCCATTTACCCCGATGCCTGAAATGGTAAAGCTGACGCTTGTCGGGTTGATGTCCACCGCAGCACATCGCAAGGCGTATGAGGCGGGACAGTACTTGGTGTTGCAGAGAGGGGAAAGCTTTTGCTTTGATGCGTTGCAGCAGGTTCCGAGCGATTATGGGAAGTGGCGTAAGGCGGCACCCGAGGTGGTACAAAATGTGGCGGGGGACTGTGTAGTGATCACCCAAGGGAGCGATGTGGTGTACTCTTCTGAGGAGTTTGTCTCCTTTGTGAAAAAGACCTGCGGCTTTAAGCTCTTCGACCTCCCCGACGACGACCCGGACAGCTACGCAAGCATGGCACAACGCGCCTATCACAACTACCTCCGGTCCACGGGAACCTGCTTCTCTTGGATGGACATCGCAATCGATGGACAACCCCCTTCACGCATCGTCTTCCAGCTCTATTCCAAGACGTGCCCCAAAACCGTCGAAAACTTCCGCCATCTTTGCGCAGGAGACCTTCCTGCCAAAGCAGACGAAAAGGGGGAACCACTCCGCATGCACTATAAAGACACAACGATGTTCCGTATTGTGAAGGACGGCTGGATACAGGGCGGAGACATCAGCAACACAGGGACCATGAAAGCGGGGCATGGGGGTACGTCCATCTTTGGTCCATCCTTCCCAGATGAAAGCTACGACATTGCGCACAGCTGTGAAGGCATCCTCGGCATGGCGAACAACGGGCCGCACACAAACAAATCGCAGTTCTACATCACCGCAGCCACAAACACATGGATGGACTCACGTTTTGTCGCCTTTGGCCGTGTAATAGAAGGAATGGACCACGTCCGCACAATACATGCATGCCCCACAAAAGCAAACCAAGCCCCCACAGTACCCATCACAGTAGTAGACTGTGGGCTACTGGATATTGATTAGGGTTGGTTTTTGTACACATTTTTTTTTAAAACAAAACACAGAGGAGGGGGGGGAAAGCAAAAGGTGTTGTTGTTCTTCTTTCTGGGACGGCTTGCAGAGGTGGTCTGTACGTTGGAAAATTTCACATTTTTTTTTTGTCGGGGGGAAATATGCTCTGTGGTACAGCCAGAGAGCTACATACCATTGTTCTTCTCTCTCAAGGTGACAAATGCGAGAGGCATTGTAGCCATCTTTTGAACATGCTTTCTTAGGATCCCCCCTTTCCAGGGGGGGGGCAGGGGTAGTACACAAAACAACACCAAAACAAAGGGACTGAAACTATAAACAAATATTTTGTTTTCAAAAAAAAGTGATATTCCAAAATACCCACACCCCATTTCTTTTGTATATTTTGCTGACCAAAATGCTTCACAAATCGTAACTTCTTCACAAAAAATACGACTGGACCAAAAACACAAGAGACTGTCCAGTGTTTTCACCGACTTTCAAAAAAAACTAAAATCATCATTTCACAAGGTGGTTATGACACCACTATTCCAACACATGGTGGCCTGGTTGGGGAGTGACATTACCAGCGATGGGTCTCAAAGGGTGAAATTACCTTCATCACATGCGACCAGGCCATGACACTTCAGTCGCCCTTACTAGGCCACCGTGCACTTTATCTCCCCCCTGCAAAACCCCCTCCCACCCCTCACCCCTACCCCTCCCCCTTCAGGAACGAGACACAACGCCCCTTCCTCTTTATGGAGGACCTCTACAGCGTGCTTGGCGTGAAGCGGACCAGCACCCAGGATGAAATCAAAAAGGCGTATAAGAAGCTTGCGCTGACGCACCACCCCGACCGGGCAGGCGCGAACAGCACTGCCGGCGAGCGCTTCAAGGCCATCGCAAGCGCCTACGAGGTGTTAGGGGACACCAAGGCGAGGGGGAAGTACAACGTTGCCGAGGCAAAGCGGAAGGAAGAGGAGCGAAAGCGTGGACACGGTGGGGTTGGGGTCAATGGGGGCCATTCCCGCACGCCGTTCTCCTCTGCGATGGGCGGGGCGAATGTGGTGCACCCATCTCGCCCGGTGCGTCAGGCCTTTGTGTGTGAGTGTCTGGACGGATTGACACGCACCTTTGACATCGATGCCACGATCTTCCCTTCCACCCTTGCGCACGGTGACCAGCTCATCGTCGGAGGAGACACAGGAGTAGTACTCGGTGTGACAGAGGACGCGGTGTGGTGGTGGAAGAATGGGTGCCAAATGCCGTCACGTCTAGGCTCGATAGGGCAGTTCCGCATCGAGCAGTCAGGTGCATTGAATTTGATTAAATGGAAGTGCACCGGCAACATCTTCCACAACGCTGCCATGCGGAACCGCATCTGTGAGTTGGAGAAACGCCGCATCGACTCCCTCCGGAAATTCAAAAACAAAAAGAAGGAGCAAGAAGCGCGCGAGCTGAAGCAGCGCCGCAGCGAAGAGAAATCCAAGCGTATCGGCACCCAAATCGAGAACCTCGTTGTCAAAGAAGGCAGAAAACGTCACCAGGTCGAACTCAGCCTGATGGTGCAATTTGGCGAAACCCTTGCACGCCTTGGCTTCGAACGGCGTGTCAGCGAGTACTGGATTGAAACCAAGGCTGTCTTTGAGGGCCTCATGCAGGACGCCCGCGGGCTGGAGTCGAAGTGTTCTGGGGTCCCTTCCCCTCTGTTAAGCACAGACTCACCGCTGCTCCGTCCGTCGCAGAGCAACGACGAGATGCTCCAGGACGCGTTTGACGACATGGTGTACAGCGCACAGAGCAACAGCAATACCGACAACTCATCGTCCGGCGAACGCAGCCGCTCCGCACGCACTGCACTCCGCTTTGGCAAGAAAACACCTACCCCCGAGGAGAAACCCGCAACAAAGAAGAAGGCACGCACACCAAAGGCAGGCAGCAGTGCACCGAAGAAGAAGAAGACCGACTCGTCAGGACGCAGTGGGTCGACACCTATGCTACGCAGATCGAACAGCTTAAGCAGCAGTATGAAGGCGAGGGCGACCATTGCGAGCCTGGTCGCGGCGCCTGCTCCTGCAGAGAAGGAAAAGGAGAAGGAGAAGGTGCGCAAGGACCGCCACAGCTCTGCTTCTCCACTGGTGCAGTCGTCCATCAGGTCGTATATGAGTGCGTCCATGACGTCGCTGCCTAGGGCACGCTCGTCGTCGTCATCCTCGCACGCAGCGCCCGTAGGCAACGGTGCACCCATCTCAGCCATCTCCTCCCGCTACGCTGTCTACAGCGGCCCGCAGTCCAACACAGCGGTCCAAGCCACACCCACACCGCCGCAGGAGTCGCTCTCAGCGCATGCGTCCCACTCTGCATCCCACCCACAGCCGAAGAAGCCGGTGTCAAGCAGTACCAGGCGGAGTAGCGATCAGAGCTTTACGTATGTAGAGGTTTTTGTGTTTTATTGGGTACACTCTCTGTTCAGCGGGATGTTGAATTTCAACTTTAATTTATTTCTCTTT
Organism: Rhynchopus sp. YZ270_cl-10; assembly: GCA_964035575.1. NCBI lineage: Eukaryota > Euglenozoa > Diplonemea > Diplonemida > Diplonemidae > Rhynchopus > Rhynchopus sp. YZ270_cl-10. The sequence continues at coordinate 973,382 of OZ037885.1, forward strand.
ATTGGAGGCAATACTGTCATATTGATGTCATATCACACCACAAGAATTACCCCCACAAGGCTTCCACCACCACACCACACCACCCCACCACAGCGCCATGGCACGCAGAGAAGCAGCCGCCAAGAAGGAGAGTGGGTGGCGTCCGCCACCCCTGCCCCTGCTTGAAGTAGAGGGTTCATCAGCCTCGGACCCCTCAGACGACCTCGAGGATCTCCTCGACTGCAGGGAGAGCGGCTGGTGCAACGACAAGATCTTCTCAGACTACAAAGCCTTCCTCTCAAACAGCCGTGTCCTCAGGGAGAGCTGGGAGAAGGTATGTGGGGGTCATCCCAGTCAATTTTTTTACACAAATTTTCTCTTTTTTTTAGCCCTCAACACAAAAACACATATGGGACAAAAACCCAACCGCTGTATTAAACCCAACCCTCCTTATTTGTCACGAGAGGGCTTTGTATTTCAATTTTTTTTTTTTTTGAGGCTCAGGGTGGGACAAAAAACGTTCTCCTTTTCAACAGGGTTCATCTCTAGTAGATGAGATGGGTGCGTCGCTAGGGGAGAAGGGGGCGTCGTTTAATTTTGAGGACATTGTTTCCCCGATCCGGGCAACACCTGCACCCACTGTGCAGCCGAAGTCACGCATGTCACGCATGCACAGCGACCCCTCCATGTCGATGTCTCTCTCCGTCAGCGCGCACAGCAACGGCCTCGGCCCGTCTCCGAAGGCAGGCGGAGGGGGCTCGCGTAAGCCACCCGTCTCTCGCAACCGCCACATCCGGTCGGGCATGCGGCCCTGCTCTCCCGGAGTGTCGGTCATGGAGAATTAGGGGCAAGGTGGAGGAAGAGGAGGAGGAGGTGGTGGTGGTGGTTTATGTCATGATTGTCATTTTGATAGAAATACAGCGGACTGCATTTCAAGTCAAATTTGATGTTTTGTCGGGATGTAGAGGGGGGTAGATGGAGAAGTGAGTGCGGGTGGGTATATGGAGGTCTAAAGGTGCTGTAAGCGAATTCGTGTGCATCTTTCTCTCAACTTTTCTGTGTATTGTGTGGGGGTGTCGATAACCCGGCGGAGAAGACAGTGCCTGTGTCCGTCGATGAACGGTGAGGCGTTTTTGCACCTTTCAACTTCTCTTTGTATTGTTTGAAAAAAAAAAAGTCAATTTATCGGAAAAATGCTTAGAATATTTCCCGTTATTGTTTCAAAGTTTTTGAGGAAGAACTGAGCGGATCCTACTGGCTCCGCTGCCCCCTTTTTTTCATTTTTAAATGGTTTTCCTATACTGTGCGTTTCCTATTTGTCAACAAAAAAAATCCCCTCTTGTTTTTTTTATCCCTCAATTCGTAGTCTCAAAAAAAAAAAAATCCTATATTTCCCCTCTCCCTCCCCATTAACTTCCCTGTTTTTTGACACCCGTTTTTTTTTTTTTTTTTTTTGTAAGGTGCCTTGGCACAGAGCAGCTTAGGTGCATCTTATCAATTTTTTCTCTTTGTTTTTTTTTTAAACCCCACAACACAAACCCACAACGCAAACAAAAAATAATAACATTTTTTTTTTTGGAAGAAATTACCCCTTCTCCCTTCACACCCCTAAAATATAGCGTGGGGGGTTTGCATGGTCATACACTACGCTACATGTCATATGATATGGTAAAAAACGATGACATGTGCACATGTCATTTTTTGCCATGTGGTACGTGTTGGTACGTATCATTCTCTGTACAGAACACGTACTATGTGAATGAGCGCTCAACACACCTTAGAAAAGTATGTGTTCTGTACAGAGAATGACACGTACCACGTGTCATTTTTTTCATGTCATTCTGACACGTCACGACTGACATGAGGTGGTGTGTGTCATTTTGAATTTTCAAAAAAAGCAATACATGGTGTGGCTGAATGGGGGGGTGTGCAAAAAGTGCACAAGAAGTGCGCAATAAGTGCGAATCGCCCCCCCCTTTAGCCACACCAAATACACAACGATTTTTTTTTCTAGAAGGTTTTCCCCCAGGGGGGTGGACTCACCTCGAGGGCTTAGAATCATCTTACATATTTTTTTTCTCTTTTTTTGAGGTACACTGTTCACAAGAGGGCTTTTGTATTTCAAGTCAACTTTTTTTCAACCAAGATAAAATCAAAAGCTTTCCCCCCTCTCTCAGACACACAACACACCCTGCCATTTGAAAAAAAAATAAACAAGAATTACCACATGGGTGTTCCTAAGACGGAATACGAATACCACTTTTGGGATCGTGCACTTTTTTTTCTACAGGGATTCCCTTAGGGAAGAAAAAAAAGAGCAGAAGGGTAACTAAGAGACTTTAGAACGGTCTTTTTCACTGAGTGAGGTGCCCGCGAACTGGGATGGAATGAAACAACACAAAAAAAGACATTTTCCCCGTTGTAGGACGAACCCTCAAATAAAAATTTCGCCTCCGGCGGATACCCCCTTTCTTCCACTGTGTACTGTGTACTGTGTACTGTGTACTGTGTACTGTGTACTGTGTACTGTGTACTGTGTACTGTGTACTGTGTACTGTGTACTGTGTACTGTGTACTGTGTACTGTGTACTGTGTACTGTGTACTGTGTACTGTGTACTGTGTACTGTGTACTGTGTACTGTGTACTGTGTACTGTGTACTGTGTACTGTGTACTGTGTACTGTGTACTGTGTACTGTGTACTGTGTACTGTGTACTGTGTACTGTGTACTGTGTACTGTGTACTGTGTACTGTGTACTGTGTACTGTGTACTGTGTACTGTGTACTGTGTACTGTGTACTGTGTACTGTGTACTGTGTACTGTGTACTGTGTACTGTGTACTGTGTACTGTGTACTGTGTACTGTGTACTGTGTACTGTGTACTGTGTACTGTGTACTGTGTACTGTGTACTGTGTACTGTGTACTGTGTACTGTGTACTGTGTACTGTGTACTGTGTACTGTGTACTGTGTACTGTGTACTGTGTACTATGCGGTTATGCAGCCACGCCAATTTTTTTTAATGGTACCACCGCTGAATGCTCGGGTCACCAAAAATTCAAATAAGACCAGTTTTGGGGTGTTTTGACCCTGTTTTTGACCCCCAAAGGGGAAGCCCACCCAAAGAAAAATAGTGGAATACGGACCCGATTTTCCCCCGAAAACCCCCGGAATACGGAACACCCATGAATTACCACCTCCCAAAAAACAAAAAACAAAATCACAAAACAAAAACTTCATCAACCACCCCCCATCCAAACTTCCCTGCCTTTATCGTCTCTAGCAGTGGCGCTGCAGGTCCAGTTCATGGGGGCATTTATTTTGTCAATTTTTTTGTCAAAAAAACCCCCCCGTGAGAAAAAAACTGGCACATATTTTGCAGCTTTAAAACACTACTGTTGAAATCAGTTTTTTTTCGATGTACCGCAATCGTATAAAAAATTATCGACCGTACTAATGTTCGACCTTTCAGCATTTTTCTGGAAGTCCGACCTTTTTTTTTTACGGTCAATAATTTTTACGATTACAGTAATCCCTATGGGAACAATGCCTCAAAACACCCCCCCGCCCCATTTGAATATGCCTTGTTCACAATGACCATACAGAGGCTTAACACATCTTAGAAACATTTTTTTTTTTAAAAGGTGACTAAGCGCTGTGCAGCTTAGGTTCATCTCACTAAAATTTCTTTTTTTTTACTTCTATTTTTTTTGGGTGAATATCAAGATTGCTACAGTGCCCACCCTCTGTCTCTTGCCCCCTTCTCTGTTCCTTTAAATAGCCCGTTTTTTTAGTGTTTCTGGAGGGACAACAAACACAAACAAAAAAAAAAGCAAGGGTACTTCTTTAGCACCCTCTGTACCTTCTTTTCATTAGAAAAAGAATGTATATGAAACAAAGTGTTTCTGGAGGGAAAAGCTTACTCCTTCTATTTGCTCTCCTTTAAAGATCCTGTGAAAAAATAGAAAAAAAATAGTGGAGCACACTCTAGGGTGGCTACACTAATACAACCACGTTTTTCAAATAAAAATTTTATGGCTGCTATCTAACGATAGTAGTCTAACATATCAGACATTATAGGCTCCGCAGAGCAGAGAAATCAGTTAAAAAAAAAAATGTTCAAAACATTGAGCTGGGCAATGCAGGAACGGGGAGGTGGTTGGCTTGTGAAGGTAGAGGGGTTTGGGAGATGTTCTAATGGGGGGGGAAAGAGTAAACTATTTCAATCAATGTATCAAAAAACGTGTGTGTTTTTTTATTTTAAATTGCCCCATTTTTTATTCTTATTTTGTTTTTGTCTATTCTCCCTCTTTGTGCACAAGGTGGTGGGTTGGGTAGTGGGTGGGATGGGGATGGGGACATTGGGGTGGGTGGGTCACGAAGATGAATCCGACGTGCTCACACAAAACGCAGGTCTCACTTTTTGTGTGTACACGTGAGGCACATTCATCTTTCAAGTATTTTTTCTCTTTTTTTTCTCCTCTCTTTTCAGTATCAATGTCAGTTCTCTCTTTTTGTGGGTTGGTATGCTTGCTAGGGTGTGGGAGGGAGGGGGGGGTAGGGGGTCCGACTGTGAGTAAAATGACCGTACCAAAAACTCATTATTAAACTTCTGGTCATTTCCAAGGCAATTGCGGGTGAAAAACACCCTCAGAGTGGGTCACAGGGGGCCTGTGGGCCGAAAAACGACCCAGAAGCCACCCCAGAATACAAAAAAATGGAAAAAAATAGTGAAAAAACGGCTTTTTGGCGGTTTTGGCCATTTTGGGCAAAATAGCGGTTTTTCAAGAAAAAACCAAAAAAGCGGCTATTTTTTGACATCACAAAACCTCCTTTGGCACAAATATACCCCAAAAGTGGCCTGTGAGTCCATTCCAACCTGTTTTGGACATATTTGACACTTTTGGAAGTGTTTTTTTGGTGTTTTTACGTCAAAAAAAATACCCTGGCAATACCCTGACCGCGCTCCGGCAGCATTCCGGCATGCTGTTTGACCCATATAGGGGTCAAGAAATGGCCAAAAACCCCCGAAAAAGGACCCTGGGAGCCCAGATAGTTCCAAATTTCCACCACATCCCCACCCCAACACCGCAAAAACACGACAGAAAATCGTCTTAAAAAACACACTTTTTTCAAAAAGGTCATTATGGAGCCTGTCTGACGATAGCGATTTTTCAAGAAAAAACCAAAAAAACGGCTATTTTTTGACATCACAAAACCTCTTTTAGCACAAATATGCCTCAAAAGTGGCCCGTGAGTCCATTCCAACCTGTTTTGGACATATTTGACACTTTTGCAAGTGTTTTTTTGGTGTTTTTACATCAAAAAAAAATGGTATGGCAGCGCTCCGGCAGCATTCCAGCATGCTGTCTGACCCATATAGGGGTCAAGAAATGGCTAAAAACCCCCGAAAAAGGACCCTGGGAGCCCAGATAGTTCCAAATTTCCACCACATCCCCACCCAAACACCGCAAAAACACGACAGAAAATCGTCTTAAAAAACACACTTTTTTTGATAAAACAACTTGTTGTCAATTCTAAAAAGATTGGAGGCAGCGCTGCAGGGCAAACAAAACGGATTGAAAAAAACAGAAGCTTGCTTGTTTTCTTTGAGTACTCAATTAACCACAACAACCGTACTTCAGTTTAACACATTTTTTCACCTTTTTGTTTTCCCGGCTTTGAGCGCACAAACAAAAGACCCGATCTTTTTCAAAAAGGCTATTATGGAACCTGCCTGATGACCTTTTTGAAAAAAGTATGTTTTTTAAGACGATTTTCTGTCGTGTTTTTGCGGTGTTTGGGTGGGGATGAGGTGGAAATTTGGAAAGATTGGGGTTCCGGGGGCCCTTTTTCGGGGGTTTTAAGCAAAAATATGGCCGAGAATGCGGTCGGAGCAATGGTGGCAGTGCTGTCCAAGGACCGTCCAAGGATTTTTGGGGGGTGTTTTTCAGCGTGAAAACACCAAAAAAACACTTCCAAAAGTGTCAAATATGTCCAAAACAGGTTGGAATGGACTCACAGGCCACTTTTGGGGTATATTTGTGCCAAAGGAGGTTTTGTGATGTCAAAAAATAGCCGCTTTTTTGGTTTTTTCTTGAAAAACCGCTATTTTGCCCAAAATGGCCAAAACCGCCAAAAAGCCGTTTTTTCACTATTTTTTTCCATTTTTTTGTATTCTGGGGTGGCTTCTGGGTCGTTTTTCGGCCCACAGGCCCCCTGTGACCCACTCTGAGGGTGTTTTTCACCCGCAATTGCCTTGGAAATGACCAGAAGTTTAATAATGAGTTTTTGGTACGAAATTTTATACACAAGTCTATTAGGAGTCGGACCCCCTAGGAGGGGGGGGGGGGGGGGGCATTTTTTATAGTGTAGCTGCCATAAATACAGTAGTCACTGTGTTTTTTTTTTAAAGTCTGATCGTTTCATTGTGAAACGCAAGGGTGTGTGTGTGTGTGTGTGTGAGTGCATATGAGTTGGGTGAAAGTGCCCTCACAAAAAGAAAGTCAAAAGACACTTTACAAGCCTTTCTGAACCCAGTCAACCCGACACTCATTTTTCCTATCATTTATGTATTTACCAACCACCCCACGAAAACATGGCGCGAACAACTTGTCGATTCAAAGAAAAAATGGGGGAGGGGAGGGGAAACAAAGTGAAGACTGTCTGGCAGCTCCACTAAACCAAACCAGAGTATCAAGCATGTTCCCAGATCACGTGATTTTGACCAAAATTTTGGGGTCCAGATCACGAAAAAAAAAAAGGGGTATGGGGTGCGTTTTTGGGCGTTTTTGTCGATCGCATCGTCCGATTCGGTGCGATTGCAGAAAGTGATGGGGTCATTTTGGAAAAATGGATAAAATTTTATTGACTTAAATTTTTGCAAAATATGAACCCATACTCGTAAACAAGGGTCATTTTCAGGTTTGAAAACCCAACTTCAGATGAAATTGTGGTGTTTTGAGTGGGAACACAGTAGCGCCGCAGGCGCACGGTACCCAACTTTTGTCTTTTTTCTTTTTCCCTTTTCTCTGCTTTCTTTTGATTGCGCGAGCCGATTGCTCTCCACGGTGGGGTCACATGTGTGTGCAAAAACACTCTGAAGTACCCTTATGGGGTGTTCCGGGGTATGGAATTTTGGGAATTTTCATTTCAATTCACAACTCTTCACAACTTTTCACAACTCTTCACAAAAAAGTGCGTGTGAAGAGTTGTGAAGAGTTGTGAAAAGTTGTGAACAGTTGTGAACAGTTGTGACGTGGCGAGGTCTGGGTGGTGCCTGGGCACCCACCTACCCAGGTAGGTACAGGGCACCTTGGCGGACGTTGTTTGGCAACACAGGCGGTTCTGTGTGCAAAAAGTGCTTAAAACGGTGTGGCTGACCCGACAATTTGGGCCCTTTCGGGCCACGTGTTTTTAGGTGTTTTTTTCAACTTTTTAATCGGTTTGCATTTTGGGATCCGCCCGTGCAGTGGTGGGGTCAATGTTGAAAATTGGACAATTTTATGACCACTTAAATTTTTGGAAAATATGAGCCCGGTCATTAATAGGCGGGGCCATTTTCGGATAAAATTGTCCCCAAAATCCGGTTTGGCTTCAACACTAAACGAGGAGCACTCGTCAAGCTCTCGAAACTATGAGGAGGGCCCTGGAGGCTCTCGACCCAAGGGAGTTGACAGGTCTTGTGGGTAGGCCTTGGGAGCGTTGAAACCTTCTTTCCCCTCTGACAAAAAACTGGGGACAGCAGCAAGGGATCACCCACTTTTCGAAGTGGGTGTCGTCGTATCTAGTATAGTCTCCCGTTTAGACCCCAGCTCAGAGCAAGCAAAACAGGTCACCCCCTGGCAAAAATAGCACCAAAACTTTTCTGGCGAAGCCAAGGTGCGCAACATTTCGGGTAGACCTGCGGGCTACCACTCGGAATTTTTAGCTGCGCCGCAGGCGCACGGTACGCTACTTTTTTATGAGTTGCGAACATGTTGAAAAAAAAAGACAACAAGCGAACTATCCGCGGACTTCCGTCGTCCTCCTCGCACAGGGGGTGGGGTGGTACGGCCAACTTGACCCACGGACCCACGCTAGCTAGCCCTGTGCACAGCACACTTGACCTGACCAGTCCTGCAAAAAACCCTGGAAAAAAAGCCCCCCTTTTTTTTAATCCAATTCACAACTCTTCACAACTGTTCACAACTCTTCACAACATCTGTGTTTTTTTCATCCAAATTTTCATTTCAATTCACAACTCTTCACAACTTTTCACAACTCTTCACAACTCTTCACATAAAAATGGCAAATACTATGTTGTGAAAACTTGTGAAAACTTGTGAAAAGTTGTGAAAACTTGTGAACGTGCCCAAAATTCCACACCCCGGAACACCCCACCTTACTATGAAATATGAGATTCTCTGGTTTTAGCAAGGAAAAACCCAAGCAAAATCGTCAAAAATCTACGATAGTCGGTAGGCGCGTAGCGCGACCCCCGTGCGCACCCCACTTTTTTTTTTTTTGTTTTTCCCGGAAAAGTACCGCAATTGACGGATCGCGATCCGTGCGAACCGTGGTGGTGACTCATCTGAAAAAATATTGAGTAGAACATCTGCAGATCGTGTGCGAGCACTTTTTTTTTTTGGGGAATAGTCAGTTATGCCCTACCCTTTTTTTGAAATGGTCAGAGATACCCGAAAATAAGTTCAGATATTGGTCAGAGATACCCGAAAATAAGTTCAGATATTGGTCAGAGATGCCCCATTTTCAAAAATAGGGCATAACTGACCAATATCTGAACTTATTATCGGGTATTTCGGGTATCTCTGACCATTTCTCAACTTATTTTCGGGCATGTCTGACCATATCGCCAACTTTTTTCGGGTACCCCAAAAAAGTTGGTTTTCGGGTATACCCAGATACCCAGGTACCCAGGTACCCAGGTCCAGGTCCAGGTGCCCAGGAACAGGAAAAAAGTCGTGAAAGAGCAACCACAGCTCCACATGACAAACACAAAAGTGTCCAGTCACGTGGGGCATTCATGCACTGAGGAGATAATGTTCCAACAATTTACAAGAAAGATTACTTAACCTACTGCTGGAAATTGCCAGGTCGTAGTAACACACAAAGTGTGCCTCCGTTCGGGAAGACCGGATATTCTAGAGACCAGAAAGGCCTCAAGAATATCTTCCGGTAGTCAAGGTAGAACCGAGTGAACGGCCCAAGACCCCCGTGGAGAAGTTAAATGTTGTAATGCTATCAGGTAGAAACTGCGACCACTGTCTTACCCTCCTCAATGCATGGTGGTTGATGTCTTCCACAACAAATTTCCTGTACCCAGGTACCCAGGTTCCCAGACCCACGCAGTACCACGTCGCAGTACTACGCAAAATTTACCACCAGACCCTGTCTTCGTGCACCTGAAGTACAACGCCGCAGACAGGCCAAACATGCGTTGGACTCAGAGGAATGCCCGCTGTGCAGGTATCATGAGAACCAACTCCCAGCAACAAGGGGCGCCTTTTGGCGGGCGTTGTTGAGGGTGTTTGGGGTGCAAAGTTTTCCACAATTTTGATGCGCGGGTACAGAAGTGTTATCTTGTTCTTTCATCTCTAGGAATGTAAATGTCAATCGCGTTTAACTACCACTGGGGCTTGTTCAGTGAACCCACGAGGGGTCGAAGGGGGTTGGTTATCCCGTATCTATCAAAGGTTGTGTCGACCAGGCGAAACCACTATGTTACGCTGTACGTTGTTAAATCCGAAGAAATAACACTTTAGCAGCCGCAGGAAGTTTGCTAAAAAGAGTGCCTCACGCTACACAAACCACCACCCGCGATTGACTTAGATGTTATAACAAAGAGAATTCAGAACAAAACAACACCCTGCCCCATATACACACTAAATTGTCATGCTTCGAGAGCATGCCTGGGCCAAAATTACTTGACAAAAAAGGCAACAAGACCACCCACAAGGAGTGTGAAATGTGCACTGGTTTTCTGGGGGAACAAGCAATATTTTCTTGTGCCTCGTCCTCCGTAAGCAGAGGACAGACTTTCCGGAAGGTTTCCAAAGTCGAATTTCTTGCACTAGCTATGCTCCCTGGGTTAATGGCTATAGCAGTGACTGACAAAGTGTTCCCACCCCCAGGTCTTCGTCCACAAACAAATCTAGAATAGATTGATTTGGGTGAAGCCTTGTATTTTGAGTTGTTGAATGTCGGAGAGCGGCGCTCATCGTAAATCACGGATGCAGTTCAGATTTCACGATCCTGTGATGAGTGTAAATGTGGGGTGTGATTAAGTATGGTGTACAAACGCAGTAGTCGGGAAGGGTGGGGTTAATGAAAAAAGTGGTAATAACTATGTATTTCCGCGAAATAAGGTAGCCTTTTTTCACGCTACAGAGAGTTTCCTGCTGCACTAATGGTTCCCAAGCGAAGCGAGGGACCATGTATAAGGGTTTGCGGGTTTGCGGGTATTTACCCCCACTAAAAGTAACTGTGTGTGGGGTAGAGGGGTGAAAATCATACCATGCTGCTTCAATACTGTCTCTGCTGTCGCATTCCCTCATGGTGGGTCACTCACCCACTGGGCAAAAAATCAAAGGGGGTACCCCCAAATAAGTGGGTACCCCAAATAAGTTCAGAGATACCCGAAAAAAGTTCAGATATACCCGAAAATAAGTTCAAATACCCGAAAATAAGTTCAGATATAGTCAGTTATGCCCTATTTCTGGTTTTCGGGTATATCTGAACTTATTTTCGGGTATCTCTGACCATTTCAAAAAAAGGGTAGGGTATAACTGACTATTCCCCTTTTTTTTTTTTTTTTTTTTTTTCCAAAATTCCTGAAAACCAGATCATGATCACGATCTGGGAAAAAGCTTGCAGAGTATCAAAAAAAAAAAAAAAAAAAAAAAAAAAAACACAGTGGAGATTGCACAACTGTGGCAACACAACCGAGGCAACTACACTACTCCAACAATTTATCAAAAAAAGAAATTTGTTTCTTTTACTTTAAGAACCCCTCCCATTATTACTATTTTTCTTTGCACTTTTTCCACCTCTTTTTCTCTCTCATATTTTCTTTTTTTGCGTGCGGGACACTCACCCCCCCACCCGGGCCGCCTTTTTATTGAGGTGCAGTCTACATAACCGCATAAGAACAAAGATACGCTTTCTTGGGTTTGTGTTTTTTTTTTCTTCTTCTTGAAAGATGTGTGCGTCCTTTATCACCTAACATCTTTCTCTCTCTCTCTCTCTTATATTAAAACCCTCTGGTTGTCGGTCCAATTAGAGTTAATTCGAGCATACTATGCATACGGGACGAGTCGTGCAGACTCATCCTGGGTTTTGTCTGAGCCCAGGCTGAGTTATATTTACCGGACTGAGTCGAGGCTGAGTGAGTCAGTCCAGACCCAGCCTGGGACTCAGTCTGGAGTATTTATTTATTCGGGAGTTATTTTTTTCTGCCCGATTTCGGGCCTCATGCATAGTGTTAGAATAGTAGTAGTTCGATTACTGAGAGCACTGTTAGAGTTTTCGAAACAATAATACCACCCGATTTTTACTTCGTGTATCGGTGCGTTTTGGCGCGGACAGGTCACGTCCAGGCGCGTCGTCAGCCCTATGCAGTCCTATACGGTCCTATACCCGCCTATACACGGGGTAAAAAAAAATCAGGTGGTATATCACTCTAATAACTCTTTAACCCCCGAACACTTTACAATAGGTTAGGTACCTATGGTGGGCTCGGGTTGACTCTATCACAGTGTTGCTGCTTATAAGGAGGGGGGGTTCTTGTTTTGACAAACTCCAGCGGATTATGAAATGGTTTTTTTTTTCCCTTTGTGCGAATTTAATAGTGAGGGGGGATGATTCATTAAAACGGTCTTTTCATAGGGGTATGATTTTGGGCCTATTTTCAAAATCAGGTGTTACGCAGGGAAAGACTGGATACAAAAAACTCCGAGTGTCCACGCAATTAAACGTTGTGGGCAAAAAAGTATAAAATCCTGAGAGGGTTCGTTTTTTTTTTTTTCTTCTTTTACTCTTACTCTCTCTTTCGTTCTCTCCTTCCCACCCCCCCCCTACCTTTTCTTTCAAAAAAAGCCTTCTCGCGTTACGCATTATTTTTTTCTTCAGAATCACTCGCACTAATGAGAAGTTGCAAGAAGCCCCGTTCTTTATTTAAAAAAAAAAATATGAAAGGTGACTAAGCACAGAGAGAGGCTGAGGTTCATCTCAAAATTTTCTTCTTTTTATGAAATAATTCATTTCTATTAAAATCAAGCATGAACAATAAATGTCAGGGAACACTAAAACAAAACAGGTAATAAAAAATTCAAGAACCATTTTTTTCAAAGATGGCTAGGTGCGAACAGCTGACCCAAAACAATCCCCCCCCCCCTTTTTTTGGACCCGGTGCCTGCGTACACAGAGACGCTTGCACTGCAGCTATCATTTCTTTTAGCTTTTCTAGTCTTTGATTGGAACGTATGAAAAATTTGTTATATTTTGAGAAAAAGAGGGAGATATGAACACGTTCCCACGTGTCCAGATTCTTTTTATTATGTTCCAGAATGCAAGCCACGAAATGGATGTTTAGGAGGGCCTCCACCCACGGTGCACCGGTCATCCCAAAGTACACTGTCGGTCATATTTCTTTTGTGGTTTGTTAGCGTATTGGTTGTAGCAAAGCACTTCCTTCCCCTTTTAGGCGCTGCTTTTTTGTTGGTGGTGCCAGTTTTCGCTGCAATCCAAAAAAAAAAGGGGGGGCTAGTGAATGAGTGACGCGCATTTCAATGACTTTTAGCGAAAAAAATTCATCACGCCAAAGAAAGCCTTTGTCTCTATGGTTGAAAGCAAAACTATGAGAGAAGTGTGAAAGAGAGAGGCTTAGGTGTTTTCCCTTAGCCTCTCCCCTAGCCAAAACTTGTTTTCCTCCCAGCCTTATTATTTTTAGGTTTTAACACAAGGTGCAAAAGACTGCATGATTCTTTCTGCAAAACCCAGCACACCCCCCCTCATTCCCATCCTCAGCCCAGCAATTCTTTACATTTAACCCCATAAATCCTTTCGTTGAAAAGACCCAAATAAAAGACCCCCCCCAAAAAATTATGTTCCTTCACAAAAAACAAAACATCCCATAAACCCACTGCCCCTCATCCCTTTTTTTTAGTGATTCGAATGCACAACCCCAACCCACACACCCCGGATTAGATTCATCTTCAAAAGGGGGAAACAAAACAACGAACTAGATGAGCAAGAGTGAGAGATAGGGGGGTCCGTTTTTTCGATGCATGTACCCCTATCCGAGATAGGTGATACAATACATCGTTGAGCAAGAGTGAGAGAGAGAGCGAGAGCGGGTGCGGGAGCGAGAGCATCCCCACAACCAATCTTAGGATAAAGTTTGGCTTTTTTTTTTTTTGTTTTATATTCAGACTACGATGTGTTAGTGCGAGAGGTACTTTCACGTTTCCCCCCCCCCTTTTTTTTTCAATGATGCTTTCGGAAATCGGTCTACGACCTGTCAGATAGACCTGTCAATATCGGCCCCTGCCGGAGCACCATTCACGTTTTCTTTTTTTTTTTTAAACCTCTTTGTCTCTTTTTGACATTATACTTGCGATATACCAACTACGAAGAAGGAAAAAAAGGGGGAGGGGAGGGGAGGCAAATGCAGAGCACTGATAGCAACAAACACAACAAAAAGAGAAAAAAAAACTGCGTCTTTGCCTCAAGAAACCGTTCTGCCTCCTTTTAAATATTTGTCATAGACCTTTTTCACAGATTATTATTATAACTATTGTACAGAAAATTTGTTACTTTTTTTTGTTTTATTTTTTAAAAACCCTCCCGTCCTCCCCGTGTGGTGCCTTTTGCGCCTCACGATTTTTTTTTATTGTCATTCACGCCATTGTGCTTCTTTTAAAGATACTGTGCGACAACGAATATGATAAGGTGACTAAGCACGAGAGGCTTAGGATCATCTTATAAACTTTTCTTTAAAGTGGTTAAGCTATGAGGTTTAGAACAATCTTAGAAAAAAAGCCTTTTTTTTTTTTTTGACCTCGGGTTTTCCCATCAATACACAATATCTGAGCAAACAAATCAAAAGGGTTGTGGATAAATCACAAAGGGTGGTGGTTATTTCACATTCTCGAAGTATTGTTTCAAAAAAAAACAAAACAAAACAAAAAATTAAAATAATAAACAGTCAATTAAAAAAAAAACAAAGCACAATGGTGATGGACACTTAGATTTTTAGATACTCTCTCCCCCCTCCCTAATACTCTCTACTCCCATTCCTATTTCCTCATTTCACTCCCAAAAAAAATATTTTTGGATCCCCTCCCAGACACAGCAACCACAACCATAACCACAACCCCTTTTTTTCTCTCTCTCTCTTCCCTCCTTCTACCTTTTATCTTATTTTATTTTTTTTGAAGAATTTTTTAGAACAGTGTAGTTGTTGCCACCTCCTGGGGTAAAATACAACCCGAGTATTGTATTTTACGAACAAATGGGGGTATAAATAAATAGGGGTCCCAGAAAATGCGTGTTGAAAAAAAAGCAGTGAGGGGGTAGTTCCCGAAGAACGGAGGACATTACCAAGCTGTATGCGTGCGTTTTTTTTTGAAAATCAGTTGGGAAGAGTATTAGTGACTGCTATCCCATGATAGTAGTTTAGGATCAGAACAATTTTTTTTTTTTCCTTTGATCTAAATAGTAACTCGGACTAAGACCCCTTCTTCCATTCTAGCAAATTTTACTGTCTTTTTTTGGGTACTGTGTTCTTCTGTACCCCTCCTTTTTTAAGAAATTGGGTCTCTTTTTTTAAAAGATGTGTATTGAACAGTGAGATGAATTCATCTTACAGCCTTTGCTTTCTTTTGTTCAGGGAATTTGTTAAGGTGTCATTTATTTTTCCCCTTCAGATGTGATTTGCGTCCCCCTCGGGTTTCCCCCCCTCCCTGTCAGGAGTCCGTACCACCTTCCACTCATATTTTTTTCACTTTTTTTTTTCTTTTTCAAATTTTTTTCAGTGTCAAAGAAATTGACCAAGAAAGTCCACTACGTATTGGGTTATTTTTATTCATTTTCTTCCCTTGCTACAGTACGCCTCCCGTCAACCGGTGTCCCGGTAAGACGTTGTTGCACTTTCCACTTCTCGTTTACCCCTGTTTTTTTCTCCCTCTTTTTTATGGATTTTTTTTAAGTAGAATTTGGGCAGAGTGTAAATAACCCCCGTTATCCTCATTTCCCTCCCATATTCAAAAAGGAATTTTATCTGATATTTTTTTGGAACAGAACAGCAAGAAGTAGTAAAAACAGAAGACAAATTTAGTGGGAGCACAACTCCTCGGGAGTGTCTGCACTAATGCAAAAAACCCTAATTTTATTTTATTTTATTTTTAAAATAATGACATTCTGGTCCCACCTCATCCCTCAGGTTGTGTGTTGCTTGTGTTTGTTCCCTCCGTCTCTCCCCGTGAAACCAATTTCCCCATCACCCCCCGTCAGAAAGCTTCGTTCAGGAAGAAGGATGTCAGTTGTCACCGAAGGCCCAGAGGTACAGAAAAAAAAACCCCCGCCCCTCCCCCCTCTGCTTTCCATCACACCGTCTCTGTGTGTTTTTTTTTCCCCCCACAGACAGATAAAAATGGTTATTAACAAGGCATAGTATTTGCCCCAATAAAACCATGTGTACTTTTCTGTCAACTATTTTTTCCTCAATTCCGAGAAGGGAAAACAAAATACACAGAAGGTACCCAAAAATCCCGTGTTTCCCCAGGTTTTTTGTCAATTTTTTTTTTAAAAAAGGGGACTATTTTAGACCCCACTTTGTTATTCAAAAAGAAAAAAAAGGTCTTTTTTTTTATCACATTTAATATCAGCATTCCCTCCTCTCTTCTCGTCGTTCTTCTGAGCATCCTTCTGGGTCAGAGATTTTTTGTCGATAACTCAGATACCTCCTCCTATCGCAGGGAAGGCACGCCCTGAGGATATATTTTTGCATCCAGGAAAGTCGGATGTTGGCAGAAACTCCTGCGGGAAGGTTTAGGAGATCCATGTATTCTTTGATCTGATATACTCTCATTGTCCCCTTTTGTTGTGAGTACTGTAACTTTATCGTCGCGTGGGTCTCCCGTCCTGCTGTCTATAAATTCGATATAGTGGAATGCACTGTGCACAGTTTCTTTACCTCTTGGTGTATTGTTTTCCAAAAAGCCGATACGCATTTCCTCACTGTAGCACTCCCAAATCAATTCTGGAGATTTTGTAAGATGGGCTAAGATGGGCATATTGCAAGAGTGCTGTTCCAGCTCACTTCATCCGGAGCCATTATGTGAAGACAGCAAGCTGCCGCCCTGTGTATGTCATCGCGAGGAGCGCAGCCTTTTCCGGTGTTGTTCCTTATGGGGTTTTGTGCAAAGGCAGGTTCCTCGCAGTTTGTGCGTTCAGCGTGTGTCCACATCGGCCTAATTACCGAGAAGTCAAAGGAACGCATCGTTACCATTCATGAAAAATTGATAACATATGCGAGATGTTTTGCCATTCCCACCATCTTCTTTTTTTTGCGTTTTTGGGAGGACGACCCCCGGACGGAAGTCTGAAGCAATTCTTTTCAAAATATTGTGTTGCGGCTATTGATCATGATTTTTTTTGTTGTGTGATCTGCTGGGTTGAGGAAGCGTTCCAACTTTTCAATATCTCCCCCATTTTTCTATTCGCGATTTTTTTCCCACCCCCGTTTTTAGAATCAACGGAGTACATTAAGATTTTGCACGTTCTTTTTTTTTCCCCTATTTTTTTCACAATAACCCCCACAGTACACACACAAAAAATCTTAAAATGCGGTCTACGTTAAAACGTTCCTTGGGTTTGGGGAGGAGGTGGAGTGGGCAGGTTGCTA
The DNA here is from genome assembly GCA_964035575.1 of Rhynchopus sp. YZ270_cl-10. NCBI lineage: Eukaryota > Euglenozoa > Diplonemea > Diplonemida > Diplonemidae > Rhynchopus > Rhynchopus sp. YZ270_cl-10. The sequence goes on from OZ037885.1 coordinate 990,267, forward strand.
ATGGAGGGGTGATTGCGAGGACAAGCGCGAGTGGTGTGGAGACGTTGGAGTCTTTGCGCGCACAGCTGCAGACGTTGAAGGCGGAGAAGCAGGACATTGTGGCGATGGTGGAAGAGGTGAAGACGTCGCGCGACCTGCAGGACAGCATCGACTTTGTCGCCAGCAAGGACATCACGCCGCTGAACCTGGCGGACCTTGTGGAGTACTGCCGCCAGGAGGACTACAAGACCCACCTCTTCCTCCACAGGGAGCTGCCTATCCGCACTGCCATCGCTATCCAGCAGCTCAGCCACCTCCCGCATGGGTTCACCACGATGAGCTCCACGCGGAAGGTAAAGGAGTGGCTGCTAGAGGAGTTCCAGCTTCTGACTCAGGTATTGATATTTTTTTTTTTTGAGGGTACTGCAATTGGGTTGGGGCAGTGTACCAAAAGGTACACTGTTTAGGCTTTGTATTTCAAGTCTTTTTGTTATGTGCCTGCACAACCTCTGGTGGAAACCGGGTGTGTCAAAATTTATGTGGTGCGTTTTCATGCTGTCATTACCCGTTTTTTTTCCCCCCGCTGTGCTACACATTTTTATTATTGTCAATTCCTCAAAATATCCACACCCAACACACCCTCTCCTCCCCCTCAGGCCGAACGCCCCGACACCCCCGAACGCGAGGAGCGCTTCACCCAACTCCTCCGCAAGGTGCACCGCCGTTATCAAGAGAGCATTGTCACCTTGGGGAAGGGGTTGTATGAGCTTAAGAAGGACCTGCTCTCGATGAAGGTCAAGGTGAAGGACAAGAAAAGCGAGTGGGCGAAGATCAACGACCTAATCGTCCAGGAGTACCCCGAGCTGCAGGAAGCCCTGGATATGTACTATGCCGGGCGCATTGCGGCGGGGTTCCTCATCAGACAGCACATTAGCATGGCCTCTGCGAAGAAGCGACCACCACGGAAGGGGGCAGAAAACTTCATCGGATTGGTCTGCAGTAAGACAGACATCTACAAAGTCTGCCGCGCCGCAATCGAAGAGGCAGAAGGCATTTGCCAGGACCAATACGGCTGCCACCCCGAAATCATCCTCCGCCGGCAAAGCACCGGAGAACCCACCCTCATCCCGCACATCCCAGCCCACCTCCATTACATCCTTTTCGAACTCCTCAAAAACTCTCTCCGCGCAACTGTCGAAACCCACGGAATGGAAGGACACCGCTACAACTGCAATGAAACACCCCCCGTAGAGGTAACCGTATGCGACAGTGAAGGTTTAGAAGATGTTTCCGTCAAAATTTCTGACCAAGGAGCCGGAATTCCAAGAGAAGCAATGGAAAAGGTGATGTCCTACATGTACACTACGGCGAAGGTGTCTCAATTTGAGTTAATGGATTCCGACAACACAGCCGCGCATGCGCACAAGAAAACACCGCTTGCGGGGTTCGGATATGGTCTGCCCATCAGTAGGCTTTATGCACAGCATTTTGATGGAGATCTCCGTCTTGTGTCGATGGAGGGGCACGGTACAGATGCGTATCTGCACCTAGGAAGAAGCCTTAAGTCTACCTTCGAAACGTCGCTCCGCAATAAACGGATTGAAGAAAGTAAGAGCCAAAGAAAAATTCTGACCTCCCTCGACGAGCCGTACACGAGACAGCTTGGAGTGGGGTATTAAGGAAGGGAAGGGGAAAAAGAAAAATGTTTTGTTGGAGTAGTGCAGTTGCCTCAATTGTGTGCAATCACCACTTTTAAGAATGTGTTGAGGGGGAGTCGCTCATTAAAGAGAGGTGCGGAGTAAATTTTTGGGTATTTTTATTTTTCCTTCTGTGATGGGATGTGGTCACATCATTTTTTTTTTTTTTTTCAAAAAAAATTGCGTGGAGTTCACACGAGAAAAAAGCGAGGTGTCTACACGTCATCAATTTTTCAAAAAAAACAAAATGAATAAAGCCTTTGGCATGGATACTGCCAGATCTGGCCAGATATGGGGGCCAGAAATCCCAGATCTGGCTCGTTTTCCAGATGTTAAATCTGGTTCACAGATCTGGCTCCATCTGGGATGTCAGATCTGGCAGATATGGCCATATCTGGCGGTATCCGTGTTTTGGGGTGTGTTGTGTGTTCGCAAGAACCCTGTTCTGTCTCTTTTCCTCTAATTGGGGCGTCGCACCTATAGTGCACTAACCTCTTATAATGTCGTCGAACGGTATTCCCCCATGCTCCCCCTTAACCCCGTTTACGGTTCTGTTATGTATTTTTTTAAAGGCACCTTTTCAAAGGCTTTCCCCCTCCTCACCCATTGCCTCTCTCTCTGCACTTAGCGGGGGAGAGTCGAGGAAGATGAAGAATTAAGAGGGAACAAGAATAAGAAAAAAGTGTGATCACCACAGTAGCTGTCGTTTTTTTAAAACGGAGAAAAAACGAAGAAAAAAGGAACAAAAAGAAGAAAAAAAAATCCCCAGGGAAATAGCGAAAACCCCCAGAAGTGACTGTTGTTTTCCCCCCCTCCTTTCCCTCCTTTCCCTCCTTCCCTCATAACCCACATACCCCCATCTTCTGAAGACGCTCTTTTTTGAAAAGAAAAGAAAACTTTTTTTTCAATCTTTTTTTCTCCAGTGCACTGCTTTGTCTCAACGAGGTGTTAAGCACTGTCAACTTTCTCTTTCTTCATCCCCTTATTTTTTTTTTTTTTTTTTGTACCAAAGCACCAGGGATTTTTCTAAATGTGGATTGGGATTGGGATTTTGGTAAAATAAAAAAATTCCCTGAAAAAAATTCCCTGTTTTTCCCTACAGCAATTTCAGGTACATTCTACCCCACACCACCCCCAGAGAGTTTCGCCTGTGGGATGCGATCGATCAACGCGATCAAATAAAGCGAAAAAAGGGGAACAAAAAAAAAAATAATCCCGGATTTTTGAGAAAAAAATTGGCTCTGCAGGCGGTTGCTGTAGTTGTGGGTGCGGATGTTCACGTCAGTTGCAGGCAAACGTCCAGCATCAGAGACATTTGAGGTTGTGCACAAGAAGAAGGAGAAGACGTGCCAATCGCATTCAATTATGAGGATTGGAAGACGGAGGAGATCTCAAATGTTGCGTACCGTGGCTTCGCCAGGAACCTTTGGGTGCCATGACCGCCGTTTCTTTTATAAATGCACCGAGGTTACTGATAAGGCTGACACACTACGGCTTGTGGTTCACCAACCCCACCCGCATTTTGTGCATCAGAGGGAGAAAGCGCGCGCAGCGACCGCTTTTACGGGGGGGAAAGCTCGGGACCCCAAATCACCCCCGTTTTGGCCAAAAGGGGTGATTGGTGAGAGACTTGTCGACATGTCGGGGGAAAAAAAAATTTTCCACAAAAAAGTCAAAAAAAACAGCCCCAAAATTATACCAAAAAAAACAGGGAATTTTTTGGATTGGGATTTCGGAATTTGGCCAAAAAGGGACGGATTTAGAGATATCCTTGCAAAGCACCCTTCCACACCCATTTTCACAATAACCCCCCACCCCTTTTCCCCCTCATAAAAACCCATTCAAACCCCCCACCCCTTTTCAAAAATAAGAGCAAAACGCTAATCCATCTTCCGGGTCCCCCCAGTCTTCAGATAATGCCCAAAAAAAAACATTTTTTTTTTTTTAAACAGAGCGCGGCTTAAAAGCTGCTTCAGGGCATATGTGAGAGTCTCACTGCGATAGTGCACTGAGAGGGGCGAATGTACGATGAGCGTACTGTCGCGTATGATGTGTGTGTGTGTGTATTTGATAACTAATCTGGGGTAAATTCTTGCGCAGAATATGGCCCCAATGTGTGTGTGTGTGTTGAATTAAAAAAATGTTGTGTTCTCATGTTGAAGTTCTCTTGTGTTTATCATACTATGCATACGGGCCGAGTCGTGCAGACTCATCCTGAGTTTTGGCTGAGCCCAGGCTGAGTTATATTTACCGGACTGAGTCGAGGCTGAGTGAGTCAGTCCAGACTCAGCCTGGGACTCAGTGGAGTATTTATTTATTCGGGAGTATTTTTTCTGCCCGATTTCGGGCCGTATGCATATTATGGTATATGTGTGGGTTTTCTTTTTTCGGGTGGTTTTTTTTTTTTGTCGTTTCGATCTGACAAAAAAAGTGCGATGGAAAAAAAAAGTGACCGCCTTTTATCGTTCTTGAAAAAAAGTAGGAGAGCAACCTATGATGTACACTGTAACAAGAGGTCTTTATAATGCAAGCCAAAATTTAGCCTTTTTTTTTTTTTTTTGGCGCGCTACACATTGTTGCCGAGTATTCAAATCCCTCTACCCTCCCCCTTCTCCCCCTCCCTCTTCCCTCTTCCCCTCTTTACTAACCGAAGAATACACAAAACACAAAATGGCAAAATCGAGGAAAGGGTTTGCACAGGCGAACGGGCGGAAGAAGGCGCGTCTAGCGCGCGCAGACACTAAGAGGAAGAAGATTGCGATAAAGAAGTCTGAGCGCATCTCTGTGGTAAAGGTAGCCGCAGATGAGGAGGCGCGCGAGCGCGAGGAGCAGAAGGCCGAGGGCACACGGGAGGGCGACGACGCCGACTGGACAGACATCGGCTCCGTGACGACAGGAGGTGGTCTGCGGATGACACCTGTGCAGAGAGAAAAGGCACGTCTCCTCACCAGAAAGCAGGCAGCACGGAAGGTATGCTACATCCTTTGACCAGCACCGATAGGCTTGTATTCATCTTAATTGCTTCGTCGTCTTACAGTAGGACAATAAACTTAGCGACCAAAAAATATTGGCGGATTTTGGGGTTTTTTCTGTAATTGGCGACTTTTTTTGGTCGCCAATATCACTTGTCCAACTGTAAAGATGCTTAGCATGTTCACTCCTAACTTACCCCCACACACAGACTAAGCTGAAGGACAAGGGAACTGCCTACAAACAACGCCTCTTGCGTGATGCGAAGGTGTCTATGGCACGTAAAATCCACAAGAAGATGGAGGGCAAGGAGTACAGAAAGGAGCTCGACGCACAAAAGGCGACAAGAGAGGAGTACTAGATGGGGGGGTTAGTTTCGTGGTGATTTTTTCCCCTCCCCGTTCGATTGCTCACAACAACCCTTGGTAGGGTGCTTGTCGATTGTCTTTGTAACAAAAAAAATAGTGGAGCACACTCTAGGGTGGCTACACTAATACAACCAAGTTTTCAAAAAAAAGAAAATATTCCCCCATCCCCATGTCATCGTTCTGTCAATCAGTTTTTAGGGGGTCAGTGCCTATTTCGGTTTTTATTTGTCGGGTGTGGGGTTGTTCTAGCCTATTGCGTTGTGGTGAAGATGTCTAAGCATGAGAGGCTTAGGATCATCTTATAAACCTTGTCTTTTTGGGTACACTGTCACGAGAGTGCTTTGTATTTCAAAAAGTTTTTTTTTTAAATGCTTTCATCCGGATGGCTGGCATCGTACAGTGGGTCAGTCGGAGCCTGCATTAACAACTACCATTTTTTTCAATGAAGTGCTCTCTGGGGTTCGATATCCCGCGGAGAACCAATGCCTGCATCCGCCGATGCACACGGTGAGGCGTTTGCATTTTCAACTTCTCTATTTTTTTCTTCCTTTTTTATCATACATATGCCCCCTCCTGACTATAGAGTCTACAGTTCTCAATCACACACAGCAAAAAAAAAAGGTTTGGCCACTTCCATTTTTCTTCTTTTCTTCGATACCCTCTGTCCAGGCCACTAGCTTGACTTTCCCCATTTTTTTTTGCGGTTTTGCGGTTTCAAAAAACAATTTTTCGCGCGACTTCCTTGTGCTGTCGTTTTACCTCATCTGGTATAATTGAAAGATATATCACAACGAAGCTTACGGCCACACACAACCCTATGGCATATCACAGCAGCAACAACCTGCAGTAACTCTTCGGAGAAGTTGCGGGGAAGTGTAGTTGGACGACCCCGCCAAGAAAGTGCAGAGGGTATCGTCAAACAAGGCTTCTGTCTTGAGCCTGTCGACGGCGCCGTGAATGCTGTCCTTCCGCTTGCAGGCTTGTATTACGTATGTGACGAGCCTCACCAGAGCCTATCTTCTCGCTCCACCTTCACTGCCTCTTCAATGCAACACCTGCTACTCACCGCCTTCTGGCAGCGTAAGTTCCCTTCGGACTTTTCACACTGTCCAGTTCTACTCGTGTCTCTTTTTCGAGGCATGCTCGGATGCCTTGTGGCTGAGCCGCCCTCACGTCATTTCCCACTCGAACTGTGTCACGAAGATCTTCTTTATCGACTGTCGACCGTCCAGGTCTGCGCAACAGCAGGCATCGCAAACCGTCCTCCGTCGCCTGCATCCACTTGTTGTTTTTCAATTTGCAGGACAGCTGCGGGATATGATCGTGTTGCCCGCAGCAGCAGATGGCATTACCCGCAGCTCCAACGCCGTGGGAAACTGCAGAGGGCTTCCCGCTTGCGGGTCTCTTCTGTGAGGCTCTGTCGCTCTCCAAAGATTTCCCCCTCTCCCGAGAAGTGACAGTTCGAAGTTAAGGCTCGGGAAGAAAAAGAAGGGGCAAAAATGAGCAGATAAAGTTGTATCTGGCAGAACGTGCAACAAAAGTGTTAGCTGAACAGGGGAACAGGCAGTTGTCGTTGTTCAGTGCTCTCTCAAAGTGATCCTCGCCCACTCCACAGATTGCCACAGATTTATTATATTCACACACACAAGCCACACCCTCCCCACACAATGGAAGTGCACACAACCTTTCTGGGTATCAGCAAGAGTGTTGTTGTGGATGAGGAGAGGACGGTGGCGGATTTGCTGACGTGTATCGCGCTTGCGTACAACGTGAAGGAAAGCTGCCTTGCGATGAGCATGTCAGGGGCACGTCTCTCTGTCACTGACGCATGTGGTGCAGACATTGCCCTCAGCAACACAGCACTGTACGACGGTGCTGCTGTCACTGCACAACCCACCATGACGCCTGCACAGACCGCACGGCACCTTCTGCTGCAACAGGGCGTACCTCCCGCAGAGTACGACACCGCACTTCTCTCTGCGTGCAGGGAAGGCGACCACGACATGGTCACACTTCTCCTTGAGACCGACCGCATCACCGGCACGCTCTACGATGAAGCCTTCAAGGCAACAGCACAGGCCGGACAGATCTGTTGCACTGAGGCGCTCAGGGACGTGCCGAAACACATTCGTCTCCCCGATGGGGTATTGTCGGCAGAGACACTCAACGACGCGATATGTGCGGCGGCACAACAAGCATGCAGGATGGTTGAAGCGAATGGCGTTGTACGTATCTGTCGAGGAGATGGTGTGTCCGAGGAGGCTGCCGTTGGTGGCGGCAGTGGAAGTGGAAGGCAATGAGGAGGTGATTGAGTTTTTGCTTGGGCTGGGTGCACGGCCGGGGCAGTGCGAGGTGTGGGGTGATACAGAGTCTGCCTTGCATGCGGCAGTGGATGCGGCGTACATCCGCAGGTTTGCTCAGTGTGACAACATCAGCATGACAGATCTCAGTAATGACCGCACCCCACTGCACAATGTGCGTACCCTAGCGAAGCTCCGTGCCTTTAAGTGCTTCCACGACGCAGCCTTCAAGCGTGACTGCAGCCCCTCAACATTCAGCAAATCCAGCTGTCACCAAAGCTGGTGCAGCATCCTCAACATTCAATCCCGAATCCGATGGGAAATAGATGAGTTTGACACCCCCTTTTTTTCTCCGCTCGTTATTAATATCAGTGCACATGGGGAGGTCGCGTGCCTGCGTGCAGTGCTTGCCTGGACAAGATGCACAGCGCCGCGCACAGAGAACTATTGGAACGAGTTGAGGAGAGAAGCATTGAGGGTTGCAGGGCGCAGGCAGTGGGACCGTTTTGTGTTGCTCAGTGCGATGGGTGGTGCGGATGTGTGTGCAGTGAACAGGTGGGGCGTGTCGTCTGCGTCTCTCGCAGCACGGACGCAGGGTGGGAGAAACGCGCTTGCCAAGCTTGGTGTTGTCGCCAAGCCGAACAAACGCCGTCCTGGGTGGAGACTCCACATCGATCATTTCTGGCACAGCGAGGCCAGGGAGATGCCAAATTACTGCTTCGTGCGTGCCCGTCCTGCTCCCTTTCAGTTCGACCCTGTGGATGAGGAAGGAGAGCACCCAAGAAGGCAGTGCAGGTCTAAGTGCAGGCGCAGTGCCTCGAAGCAAGCGGCATTGCGTCTGCAGCACCAGAGACGGCTTGCAGGGAAGGTCCGCAGCAAGCAGCGAAGGGAGAGGCCCGTCAGGGTCTGAAGCGAGGGTGAGAGCTGAGAGGTGGGTTTTTATTCCACAGCACAGAGAGGCTTGGGTTCATCTTACCAAACCCAATGCCCGCAGCACACAAACGTTGTTCTTTGTTCTTGCACGAAGCAACCCTTCCCTTCCGTTACCCTCCCTTCTCCTCCCTCCCCTAAGTGTGCACAACCGCCCCTGCAACGACACGCTACGTTGCAGTTGCTGCACTCTTCTATCCATTGGGCTACACCCACACCCCTCCCCACCCCTTCGCCCCCGTTGCAATATCCTGCAGAAACGGCCACCGTCCCACGAGGCGGCAGGTCTGTCTTATTGCCAAAGGTTACTTTCGTTTGTGAAACACTCACAGACGTTCACCGGGATGTTTTTCTTATTTTTTTGTTAACACGCAGTATCATTGGAAACTGAACAAAGTTAAAACCAACGATAGATCTGTCTTCACACTTTCTTTTGATTCCTCCCCCTCACCCATTATAACGTGCGACCCTCAGGCAAACAGCCTACATAACGGACAATGTGAGACATCTCTCCTGCTTCAAGACTGAACACACAGAATAGAAGTACCAAATTCCAATACGTCTAACCTGCTGTACTGATGGCCCCCCCTTTCTTAACCAACCCCCTCACTCCCTACCCACCCAAACCTTACACCACAACCTAGTTACCACCCATGACTAGTGATATGACAACTAAAAAATGACAAGACCCCCTTTTTTTATCATTTTTTTACTCCCCTTACCACCCCCGCACAAAACCCAACCAGCTAAACATTAGCACACCTTCACCTTCACCTTTTCGACCCCTTATTGTTCTCTGTAACCCAACCCTTCACACTTCACGTCTCTGCAGAGACATAACTCACGATGGAAGGACCGCAGCTTGATCTGCAAGGGTACGACGTGGACAACAAACAGAGCTTGCATTTCTACCTGGCCCTGGAGAAGACACTCCGGCTGAAGTCCAGGTCCCTTCGGGTGTGTCTCTGTGAGATGCTTCTTCCGCCTTTCATGGTTCTGGCGATGATCTTCGGATGGCTTGCCACCACAGACAAGCACTACCCTGAGGCAGGGTACACGACAGGGGCGGTGGACTACACCGAGCTGCTTCGTGACGTAGTGTGCACCGAAGGCTTCACCGCAGAGCAGGATCTGTTCGCACCGTACCTCCGCAGCTGTGGCCCCTCTGAATGTGGCTTCACAATGTGGCCTACCAACGAAAACCCATCGGGTCCGCAACTCTGCGCGATTTCGGGGAACACAAGGGAGCGACTCAATGAGGCAATGGCAGCCATTCGCGCCTCTGATTCCCACCCTACTACGATCCCACCTTTGGACACGTTGGTCGCAATGCAGTCTATCGCACAATGGGTTCTGGGCGATCTTGATGGAGGCGGCGGGACCGGCTCCTGGACCAACCCCCTTCGGATGAACGGAAACCTCGAATTCGTGACCGGAAGTGGCACCTCATGCGACGAAGCGAAGGCGGTCATCGCACACATGCAGAACGCCTCAAAGCTCTTCCCCAGCATCTTCCAGGCAACCCTCGAGGCGCGCAACAACCCTTCCTGCCCTGAGGTGTGGTCCTCCGAAGACGATGCTGTCACCTACGCCAAAGGGGACGCAAGCGAATTCACCTTGGGTCTCGTTGTGTTGGATGAAATCAACTTTGATGCAAACCAATTTGCCTACACACTGCGTCTCAACCACTCCGGAACCCCTGCGACCTCTGTGGAGACCACCGCAGAGCTTGACCAAGGGCTTGGCGACCATCCTTCTAAGAGGTACATCACGTCGGGGTTTTCTACGTTGCAGAACCTCTTGAGTGGGTACTTCGTGGATGGGTCTGCGTCAGTCTGGGAGGACGTCGTGACCTTCCCCATGCCGACAGAGGAGTACACGAACTATGAATTCCTGCGAAGCGCTGGGGGTCTGTTGGTGCTTGCGATTGCGCTTGCCTTCTTGTACCCCATATCTGTCATGACCGGTACAGTCGTCGAGGAGAAGGAGAACCGTGTGCGCGAAGGCATGCTCATCATGGGTCTCTCGAAGACGGCCTTCTTCCTGTCGTGGTATGTGAGCTACCTCATGATTTTGGGGGTCGCAGGGACGTTGTTGACGCTGTTTGCCTGTGTGTCGTTCTTCAGTCACACCTCGTTTCTGTTGTTGCTGCTGATGACGCTGCTCTTCGTGATGAGCCTGGTGGCGCAGGGACTGCTGTTCTCGGTGTTCTTCTCGAAGGCAAGAATTGCGTCGATTGCAGCACCACTTCTTGGCTTCATGATGATCCTGCCGCGCTTCTGGCTGGACGACAACTCTTCCAGCGGTACAAAGGGAATGGCCTCGCTCTCCTCCACTGTCGCATACGGCTTCGGCATCGACCGTGTCATTGAATACGAAACCATCGGAACTGGCGGAACCTTTGCAGAACTTGGGGAAGGAAGCTTCTCCTTCTTGGCAGTCATCTTGCTGCTCATGCTCGACGTCGTGCTCTATCTGTTTCTGTTCTGGTACTTCGACAACGTTCTCCCTTCGCAGTACGGTGTCAAACGCAGCCCCTTCTTCCTCTTCTTCCCAAGCTACTGGGGGTGCACCAAACACACGGCAGAGCAGAAGGACCTGGACGCTGTGAGCCCGCCAAGAATGCTGCCACACTGTGTTGACACCGAGATCGACGAGACAACACGCGCAGCGATGCAGCCAAGGGAGCGTGTACGCATTATGGGACTGCGTCTCGACTTTCCGTCTCCAGATGGGCACGGTGAACGCATCGTTGCAGTGGACAACCTGGGTAAGGGGGTCAGCTCCGAGGCCATCGGGGGAGGCGACGCAGTTACATTCTACGAAGGCCAGGTGCAGTGCGTGCTCGGACACAACGGCGCAGGCAAGACCACCCTCATCAACATGCTCACCGGGATGTACACCCCCACCGACGGCGACTGCCACATCTGGGGCAAATCCATTATCACCGACATGGACGAAATCCGGAACAACATCGGCGTCTGCCCGCAACACAACATCCTTTGGGCGAAGATGTCCTGCGTTGAGCACCTCACCTTCTACGGCAGGCTCAAGGGTGTGCCCTCCGATGTCCTCAAGTCTAGGGTCGAGCAGATGCTCAAGATGGTCAACCTCTACGAGAAGCAGCACGCCTGGAGCGAGACGCTCTCCGGAGGGCAGAAGAGAAAGCTGTCTGTCGGCTGTGCGCTGATTGGCGGCTCGAAGCTGATCTTCCTTGACGAGCCCACCGCAGGAATGGACGTTGAATCGCGCAGGTCGATGTGGCGTCTCCTGCGCGACCCTGAGGTCCTCAAGGGCCGTGTCATTGTGCTCACGACTCACTACATGGAAGAGGCTGATGTGCTCGGGGACAGCGTCGCCATCATGCACAAAGGATGTCTCCACTCCTGGGGCTCGCCGTTCTTCTTGAAGAGCAAGCTTGGAGTTGGCTACAACATGACTGTCGCGATGAAGGCTGGCAGCGACCCGGACGCAGTCGAGGCATTTGTCAAATCCGAGCTGCCACGTGCAGAGGTGGCCCGCATTTCGTGCTCCGGAACCGAGCTGCGTCTTCGCGTACCTACCGAGTCTCTCCCTGACGACGAGGGGATGGACACCGCTGTGGCGCACCTCAACATTGCACGGAACAGCACTGCCTCGCAGATACGCACCTCAGTGGACCGTCTCATCGAAGCACACGGACAACTCGGCGGCACTCTGCTGCAGTACTGCCACGACGTGCTCTCCTCCATGCGCACCGTGGCTTCGTTCCCTACGCTCTTCAGCAGGATGGACGCTAAGAAGGACCTCCTCCAGATCGAAGGCATCGGAGTCAGCATGACAACCCTTGAGGAAGTGTTCATGAAGATTGAGGCCGAATGCCACGAAGAGGACATGGAGCGGGAGATGCGTAAGTCGATCACCACGACGTCGCACACAGGGAGCAAGGTGCACGCAGTGGCGCCTGCAGAGACACGTCACAGCACGATCAGCATGCACGACTTCGGACAGCTGTATACCATCACCAACGAAGCGGACCCACCAACGACCGGTACCATCCTCTACCAGGACCAATTCCGTGCCATGTTCCTCAAGCGCTTCAACTGCGCGAAGCGTGACACGAGAACGCTCTGCTTCCAGTTTGTCTTCCCTGTTGTTATGATCATCCTTGCGCTTATTGTAGGCAGCTTGAGCGCCGCTGCTGAGGGCAACTTGGAGATGGAGTCCGGCATCTACGACACACCGAGCATTCCGTTTGTTTCGACAGGCGATGCATTGACGACCTATGCGTTTGCTGGATACACGATGCTCAACGTCACTGCAGAGGACGCAAGCGTGGCGGACGCTGACACGCTGTCTGTATGGTCTGATGGACACCGTGCACACAAGGATGTGGACCGTCCCTTTGGGATTGCAGCTTCTCAAAGCATTGTTCTGTCGAACGAATCGTTCTACCACGCGCTGCCGTCTGCGATGCGTGGGACAGAGAACGCACGCATGAAGCAGGTCCATGGTGAGTCCTCCCGCATAACCGTCTCCAACCACCCGCTCCCGCAAAACGAATACCGCTCGCAGGTCGTCGACAGCGTCAAAACCGCGATTACCGCAATTCTGATCCTGATCCCGTTCTCCTTCCTCCCCTCAAACTTCGTCTCCTTCGTGGTCAAGGAGAAGCAGTGCAGGGCGAAGCACGTTCAGATCGTGAGTGGTGCGAACCTATCTGCGTATTGGGCAAGCACCTTCCTGTTTGATTTGGCGTCGTATGCGTGCACGATGTTTCTGGCGTTCCTCGTCTTCTTCATTGCTGGGCGTAGTGAGTATGTGGGCAACTTCACTGTGTTCATGGCAACGTTCCTGCTGTTTTCGTTCTACGGTGTTGCGGCAGCGTGGAGCAGCTACATGATGTCGTTCCTCTTCCAGAGCCATTCAGCCGCGCAGAGCAGCGTTATTGGGTTCAACTTCATCGCCGGGTTTGTGACCGTCATTGTCGTGATGACCCTGCAGTTCACAGACTCCACAAAGGACATCGCCACGGCGCTGCAGTACATCTTCCGTTGCATCCCATCCTTCGCTCTGGGTGACGGTATCGTGCAGCTGAGTCTCCGCACCCTGTACTCAATCGACGGCGGAAACAAAAGCGCGTTTGATTGGGACATCGCAGGGGCAGACATTCTGTACCTCGCCATGTCGTCGCCGGTGTACTTCCTTGCCACGTTGCTTCTGGAGTCGGACACAATTCGTGGAAAGCTGAAGCGTGCCCTGAAGGGGAAAGGAGGTGCGCACGGTGCGGACAACGAACGTCCACTGCTGAGCTCCAACGCGACCGACGCTGATGTGTTCAACGAAGGAGAGTACTGCACGATTGCGAGGGACGAAGCGAATGTGGTGCACAGAAGAGGCGCGTGGCTGATGTGCAAGGACCTCCAAACCGGGACTGTGTACTACTTCAACGAGAGGACCGGGGAGAGCAAATACTCGGCTAAGGGAACGCCGTTCCACAGAGACGAGAACGTTGTGGCGCACGCGAAGGAGGTCAACGCATCTGAGCACGGACGTGACGGAGACTTTGTCACAGTGCAGCGCCTTCGCAAGGTCTGGCCTGCCCGCGGCAACGCACCGGAAAAGGTGGCCGTCTCCGACGTGACCTTCGGCGTGAAGAGAGGCGAGCTCTTTGCCTTCCTCGGAACCAACGGTGCCGGCAAGACCACAACCCTCTCCGTCCTCAGTGGTGAAATCCCCCCGACCTCTGGACGTGCCTTGATTGCTGGTCACGACGTCGAGCTGGAGCCGCAGCTTGCACGTCAGAACGTTGGATACTGTCCTCAGTTCGACGCACTGTTGGACAACTTGACATGCGAAGAGCATTTAGAACTTTACTCGCGTTTGAGAGGAATCCCTCTGAAGCACAGAAAAGAAAGCACCGAGGTGCTCCTCAACGGTCTTGGCCTTGACGTTCACAGGAAGAAGCAGTCTGCAAAGCTCAGCGGCGGGAACAAGCGCAAGCTCTCTGTCGCCATTGCGCTGATCGGCGGCCCGGCTGCGGTGCTCCTGGACGAGCCCTCAGCGGGGATGGACCCTGTTGCACGCCGCTCGCTCTGGGGTGCATTGGAGAAGGCTATCACCGACCTGAAGCTCTCCGTGGTGCTGACGACCCACCATCTCGAGGAGGTGGAGGGGCTGAGCCGTCTGGACCACCGTGTGACGATCATGGTGGACGGGCGTCTGCAGTGCCTGGGCAACCTGTCGACACTCAAGTCGCAGCTTGGAGACGCATATGAGCTTACACTGAAGGTCACGTCTGCGGCCGCTGAAACCGCCCTCTGCGACTTCATCAAGAAGACCTGGGTCGGTACCGAGCTTGTCGAGTCGAACCAGCAGCGCCTCTCGTTCCAAGTGCCGAAGAGCAAAGCCACCCTCAGCCAGATGTTCGAGACAATCGAGAACAACCGCGAAAAGTTGTGCATCTCGGACTACAGCATCAACGAGATGTCCCTGGAGCAGGTCTTCATCCGCATCAGTGAGCGTGCTGTACGCGATGAGGATGTGGTATGGCCACATGTTGTTTCCTCTTCCCCTTTTTTATAGGTCGCTCAGATGACAACACAGTCACAAATTGTGATGCAAGCCTTGCTTGAGAATGTACCAGGTTGTCTTGCGTCTACGACGTCACAAAGACAAGCGATCAGCGCATCACATTGTACCTATTCTCTAAAAATTATTCAACCGTAAAAAAAACTAAAACCAACAAAAAAACAACACACACCAACACTTCTCCACAGGCTGCATACGGCAACGGAAGCGGCACCACTACACACGCCCCATCCCCTCCAGCGAGGGACTAGAAGCGCTTTCCGCCAGACCTGAAGACACTGTGCCGTGCCGTGTTGTCCTCTTCCTCCACATTCTCCGTGTGTCTTGTGTGTGTGTGTACCCTTTTTTTCCTGGACACTCTAGACCTAACAGTGACAGCAGACGTCATTTTTTGGTCAATTTTTTCTCTCGCAATACTGTTTCGAACAATAGCCTCGTCCTTTTTCCCTCTAGCACATATATTTGCAACAATCACACTATATTATTTCAAGGTGACTAAGCATTCATCTTAGCGTTTCTCACAATTGAACAATGAAAAAAAAGGCCGCAAAGCGACTGGCAGAATACCTCTAAGCCAGTTCGCATTTGCCGTCCTACATCGTAGGACGCAGCGCCACCAGAACTCCCCCCTCATGCCCGCAGCTAGCTATCATGCTGCCCTCCCCCCCTCCGCTCAATTCGTCAATACATTTTTTTTTATCGCTAACCACCAACTAACTTAATTGGGGATCAACATCGATTCGTCCCCCAACAACACTCAGCAGGCTTTGGCAACCAAAGTCCAAAGTCAGCTTGGTTCGTGCAATTTGACATTTTACATGCCATTTTTGGTTCCCTCTAGACATACTTAGAAGGCGAATTTCGTATTCGCCCTATATTCGGATCTGAATATAGGCCGAATATGTATTCGCCTTCTAAGTATGTCTAGAAGGGGGACGGATAGCGAGAGCAGGGCATATCCTACATATCGAGGTGTTTTGCGCCAGATATTTCAGCTTTTTTTTTTTAAAAACGGCCACCTTCGTCAAGTAGGTTGCCCTATAAATTCCCGGGACCGGGAAGGTGTGTTCTAAAAAAGAACTCACCGCAATCATTTTTTGTTTTGTTTATTTTTTAGAAAAAGAAATCTTTTGTTTCTGTGAAGCACATCCCCCAGGTGCACCTACACTAATACCAACCAAAGAACGCTGTTTTTGTCCTTGCAGCTATTTTTCCATACACCAACCTGATTTTGACCCCTTTTGTGGTGTTTGGCGGCCGGCGCACACCGCCCCAACCCCTGCAAACATCAAACACAGAGTCAAACTCAGGTGGCGATACATACGGTGTTATATCAAAATGATATATCGGTATAACGCCTTAACAGTTTTTTCTTGGTATTTGCTTTTGGCCTTTTTAATGGAGTTTTCTGGACACCTACCCATCTGGAAACCCCCACAGTTTTTCTATTTTTTTTTGATTTTTTTTCTTTCTTTGTGATTGCATGATGCATTATATTGTCTTTATTGCTTTGGTACCCTCCTATATGGTGACAATCCTTCTCACTAGGTGCCCTCGTGATACTACGTTTGACAAAGCGCCATCCACACACTAGGCAGATTGCATAATATATCCACTCTTGGTCGCAATCTTGAGCCAAAACACCCCTCTATTTTCATGCTACATGACCCATGGGTTTCAGCCCCCTCCCTACCCACCAGCGCATATCAAGACTGTCAACAAAAGAAAAACGCTGAAAAACAATGTCTACAAGGAAAACCACCCCCAATTCATTTTCCCTCCCAGCACCCCGTTCCCCCATATAATTGGGGGTAAAATTCCCGATTTCCGGATTGCGTTTTGGGGGGTTTTTTAAAGAGGGCTTGCAGAGAGGAGTGTGCAAGGGTACCTTTAATTCGGGGGTCGCGGGGTCCTGGCTCCGGAGAAGCGGAGTCCGTTGTCCTTGGTGAGTCTTTTGGGCTGTTTGTTCTCTGATATCGCAAACTGTACCCCTCCGAGCGTGCAGTTTGCACACACCCCTGTTTTTTGGTGTCAAGAGCCGACCCCCTACCCCCCAAACATTATTGACGTGCCTCCACTCGACACAGATTTATTTTATTCCCAAAACCCACACACAAGCCACGTCCTCCCTACACAATGGAAGTGCACACAACCTTTCTGGGTATCAGCAAGAGTGTTGTTGTGGATGAGGAGGGGACGGTGGCGGATTTGCTGACGTGTATCGCGCTTGCGTACAACGTGAAGGAAAGCTGCCTTGCGATGAGCATGTCAGGGGCACGTCTCTCTGTCACTGACGCATGTGGTGCAGACATTGCCCTCAGCAACACAGCACTGTACGACGGTGCTGCTGTCACTGCACAACCCACCATGACGCCTGCACAGACCGCACGGCACCTTCTGCTGCAACAGGGCGTACCTCCCGCAGAGTACGACACCGCACTTCTCTCTGCGTGCGGGGAAGGCGACCACGACATGGTCACACTTCTCCTTGAGACCGACCGCATCACCGGCACGCTCTACGATGAGGCCTTCAAGGCAACAGCACAGGCCGGACAGATCTGTTGCACTGAGGCGCTCAGGGTCGTGCCGAAGCACATTCGTCTCCCCGATGGGGTATTGTCGGCAGAGACACTCAACGACGCGATATGTGCGGCGGCACACAACAAGCATGCAGGATGGTTGAAGCGAATGGCGTTGTATGTGTCTGTCGAGGAGATGGTGTGTCCGAGGAGGCTGCCGTTGGTGGCGGCAGTGCAGATGGAGGAGAATGAGGAGGTGATTGAGTTTTTGCTTGGGCTGGGTGCACGGCCGGGGCAGTGCGAGGTGGGGGGTGATACAGAGTCTGCTTTGCATGCGGCAGTGGATGCGGCGTACATCCGCAGGTTTGCTCAGTGTGACAACATCAGCACGACAGATCTCAGTCAGGACTACTCCCCACTGCACAATGTGCGTACCCTAGCCAAGCTCCGTGCCTTTAAGTGCTTCCACGACGCAGCCTTCAAGCGTGACTGCAGCCCCTCAACATTCAGCAAATCCAGCTGTCACCAAAGCTGGTGCAGCATCCTCAACCTTCAATCCAAAAGCTTCAATGGTTGGTATTCATGCAATGAGTTTTTCAGCATCGTTCACACTCCCCTGGTAGTGAGTATCAGTGCACATGCGGAGGTTGCGTGCCTGCGTGCAGTGCTTGCCTGGACGAGATGCACAGCGCCGCGCACAGACAACTATTGGAACGCGTTGTGGAGAGAAGCGTCGATGGTGGCAGAGCGGGGGGAGTGGGACCGTTTTGTGTTGCTCAGTGCGATGGGTGGTGCGGATGTGCGTGCAGTGAACAGGTGGGGCGTGTCGCCTGCGTCTATCGCAGCACGGACGCAGGGTGGGAGAAACGCGCTTGCCAAGCTTGGTGTTGTCGCCGAGCCGAACGAACGCCGTCCTGGGTGGAAGCGCCACGTCAATCGATGCCGGTACTACTACCAAGAGGTCAGGGAGAACCCAAATTACTGCTTCGTGCGTGCCCGTCCTGCTCCCTTTCAGTTCGACCCTGTGGATGAGGAAGGAGAGTACCCAAGAAGGCAGTGCAGGTCTAAGTGCAGGCGCAGTGCCTCGAAGCAAGCGGCATTGCGTCTGCAGCACCAGAGACGGCTTGCAGGGAAGGTCCGCAGCAAGCAGCGAAGGGAGAGGCCCGTCAGGGTCTGAAGCGAGGGTGAGAGCTGAGAGGTGGGTTTTTATTCCACAACACAGAGAGGCTTGGGTTCATCTTAGCAAACCCAATGCCCGCAGCACACAAACGTTGTTCTTTGTTCTTGCACGAAGCAACCCCTTCCCTTCCGTTACCCTCCCTTCTCCTCCCTCCCCTAAGTGTGCACAACCGCCCCTGCAACGACACGCTACGTTGCAGTTCCTGCACTCTTCTATCCATTGGGCTACACCCCACACCCCTCCCCACCCCTTCGCCCCCGTTGCAATATCCTGCAGAAACGGCCACCGTCCCACGAGGCGGCAGGTCTGTCTTATTGCCAAAGGTTACTTTCGTTTGTGAAACATTCACTGACGTTCACCGGGATGCTTTTCTTGTTAATAAGAAATGTGTTCATTTCTAGTGAAATTTTTGAGTAACCACGAGTCGTTTTTTTCCTCCCTTGCTCCCCATCTCACTCACACACATTACATATTTCAGGAGAATTGTCATTTTTTTTCGTTCATTAATTATTGTGAGCAGGTTTGGTGATTTTTTATTTTATTTTTAAAGTGTGTGACTGAGTGTGGGGATGCGTTCAAGAATCAAACTCTCCCCCCAAACCCCCTTTTGTCTCTATTTTTCTTTATCCAAACGGCAAGGATGCGTATTAATTTTTCTTATTCTTTTTCTTTCTTGAAAGATTACAAGCAATGCTAAAAGGAAATTGAAACACCGTATCCCTACTGCCTTCCTTTGTCTATGTTCCAATCTGGGGCGGGTTGGAGTAGAGCCACATTTCACCGACAGGTCGAGGTGTGTGTGCGTTTCACCACAACCTATCCCCTTGTAAGCACGCAGTGTTATTGGAAACTGAACAAAGTTAAAACCAACGATAGATCTGTCTTCCTATTGAGTCCAAAAACAAATAGCCGACCCCCTACCCTCCAAACATAAACCATGCCTCCCCACTCCACTGCCACAGATCTATTCTATTCACACACAATCCACACCCCCCCTACACAATGGAAGTGCACACAACCTTTCTGGGTATCAGCAAGAGTGTTGTTGTGGATGAGGAGGGGACGGTGGCGGATTTGCTGACGTGTATCGCGCTTGCGTACAACGTGAAGGAAAGCTGCCTTGCGATGAGCATGTCAGGGGCACGTCTCTCTGTCACTGACGCATGTGGTGCAGACATTGCCCTCAGCAACACAGCACTGTACGACGGTGCTGCTG
This sequence comes from Rhynchopus sp. YZ270_cl-10, assembly GCA_964035575.1. Taxonomy (NCBI): domain Eukaryota; phylum Euglenozoa; class Diplonemea; order Diplonemida; family Diplonemidae; genus Rhynchopus; species Rhynchopus sp. YZ270_cl-10. Next base: position 1,009,996 of record OZ037885.1, read on the forward strand.
TCACTGCACAACCCACCATGACGCCTGCACAGACCGCACGGCACCTTCTGCTGCAACAGGGCGTACCTCCCGCAGAGTACGACACCGCACTTCTCTCTGCGTGCAGGGAAGGCGACCACGACATGGTCACACTTCTCCTTGAGACCGACCGCATCACCGGCACGCTCTACGATGAGGCCTTCAAGGCAACAGCACAGGCCGGACAGATCTGTTGCACTGAGGCGCTCAGGGTCGTGCCGAAGCACATTCGTCTCCCCGATGGGGTATTGTCGGCAGAGACACTCAACGACGCGATATGTGCGGCGGCACATCACAAGCATGCAGGATGGTTGAAGCGAATGGCGTTGTATGTGTCTGTCGAGGAGATGGTGTGTCCGAGGAGGCTGCCGTTGGTGGCGGCAGTGCAGATGGAGGAGAATGAGGAGGTGATTGAGTTTTTGCTTGGGCTGGGTGCACGGCCGGGGCAGTGCGAGGTGGGGGGTGATACAGAGTCCGCGTTGCATGTGGCAGTGGATGCGTCGTACATCCGCAGGTTTGCTCAGTGTGACAACATCAGCACGACAGATATCAGCCATGACCGCACCCCACTGCACAATGTGCGTACCCTAGCCAAGCTCCGTGCCTTTAAGTGCTTCCACGACGCAGCCTTCAAGCGTGACTGCAGCCCCTCAACATTCAGCAAATCCAGCTGTCACCAAAGCTGGTGCAGCATCCTCAACCTTCAATCCAAAATTGAATGGTTTTCATACAATGAGTTTTACTGTCCCGATCTTTCTCCGCTTGTTGTTAATATCAGTGCACATGGGGAGGTTGCGTGCCTGCGTGCAGTGCTTGCCTGGACAAGATGCACAGCGCCGCGCACAGAGAACTATTGGAACGCGTTGAGGAGAGAAGCATTGAGGGTTGCAGGGAGCGGGCAGTGGGACCATTTTGTGTTGCTCAGTGTGATGGGTGGTGCGGATGTGCGTGCAGTGAACAGGTGGGGCGTGTCGCCTGCGTCTATCGCAGCACGGACGCAGGGTGGGAGAAACGCGCTTGCCAAGCTTGGTGTTGTCGCCGAGCCGAACGAACGCCGTCCTGGGTGGAGACTCCACATCAATCGTTACTGGCACGGCAACGAGAAAAGAGAGAACCCATCCTGCTGCTTCGTGCGTGCCCGTCCTGCTCCCTTTCAGTTCGACCCTGTGGATGAGGAAGGAGAGTACCCAAGAAGGCAGTGCAGGTCTAAGTGCAGGCGCAGTGCCTCGAAGCAAGCGGCATTGCGTCTGCAGCACCAGAGACGGCTTGCAGGGAAGGTCCGCAGCAAGCAGCGAAGGGAGAGGCCCGTCAGGGTCTGAAGCGAGGGTGAGAGCTGAGAGGTGGGTTTTTATTCCACAACACAGAGAGGCTTGGGTTCATCTTACCAAACCCAATGCCCGCAGCACACAAACGTTGTTCTTTGTTCTTGCACGAAGCAACCCCTTCCCTTCCGTTACCCTCCCTTCTCCTCCCTCCCCTAAGTGTGCACAACCGCCCCTGCAACGACACGCTACGTTGCAGTTCCTGCACTCTTCTATCCATTGGGCTACACCCCACACCCCTCCCCACCCCTTCGCCCCCGTTGCAATATCCTGCAGAAACGGCCACCGTCCCACGAGGCAGCAGGTCTGTCTTATTGCCAAAGGTTACTTTCGTTTGTGAAACACTCACAGACGTTCACCGGGATGTTTTTCTTATTTTTTTGTTAACACGCAGTATCATTGGAAACTGAACAAAGTTAAAACCAACGATAGATCTGTCTTCACACTTCCTTTTGATTCCTCCCCCTTCACCATTATAACGTGCGCCACCCACCCACCCCTCACCCCCCGGAGTGCGCTTTTGTTGAGATTAAAAAAGGTTCTTTTTTTATGAAACAATTTTTTTACTTACTCTAAACACCCCTCAACCCTCAACCCTCCACCCTACTCGCCCACTCCTCCTTCAGTACACTGCTGCACAATGCCGAAGCACCGAGGGCCTTCGGATGATCCTTTCTATGCGGCAGAGCTGCCTGGGCTTGATGGGTTGAACGCAGCGACTGCAAACTGCAAGCACGAGGCTGGGATCTATGAGCACATTGAGCAGGCGCAGCTCGGCCCCTGCGCGAAGCTGCTGTACATCCTCAACAAGGGCAGCGACGCACAACGGAGCGCCGCTTTCGACCACCTCCACGTCTCTCACCACGAGCTCAGCACACACGAACTGTCTTTGGTCATGACCGAACTCCAGGAAACCATGTGGCAGCTGGAAACCTCTGTACAGGTCTCTGCCGCCACTGCGCTGCTTGCTTCAATCCCTTCCTTTGGACGCGACGTCCTCCTCGCAGTGACGGACCTCTGCGAAAGCATGCTCGAGCTCAAGGAGGAGCGCGCCTCCGCACTATGGTCCGCAGTGTACCTGGAGGTAGCGCGACACCTTCCGCTGGAGGACGTCGAAAAGAAGATGGTCGACACCATCACCACGAAGGGGCAGCTCTCTGAACACCTCTCCAACCGGCTTCTTGCATGCGCCTTGATAGGTGCGCTCTGCGAACGGCTTGAGACAGAGGATCCGACGCACACCCATGCACTGCATACTGTGGTTACGACAGTGTTTCTTGAGTTAATCTTATCGTTGTGTCAAGATACGGATCTCGATGTGAGGTCTGCAATAGCCTCCTTCATCAGTCCGGTGTCGCGCTATATAGGACCACGTCTTGCTCAGGAGACGCTGATGAAGGAGTTGTTTGAACATCTTTGTGACGAAGAGTCGTATGTGGCTAAATCTGCGTTCTGTGCCGTGCTGGATTTGCTGGATTTCCTAGAGCCGGCGTACCGTATATCCCATATTTACCCTGTGATCAAGGGGTACGTGAGGAATACACCAGAGTCGATTCGTACCTGTTTGATCGAGCGGTATGGGCAGTGTGTGTGGGGGCTGCGGCGTGACATAAAGGAGATGGGGGATGAGGATGTGTTGCTGTTTGTGAGGTATTTCGTTGCGCTCGCAGAGAAGGGGCACGATGAGGAGCGGCGATGGTGTGCGTACAACTTTCCTGCAGTCGCAGACGCGTTTACGCCGCTGTTTGCGACGCATCTGCTGCCGGTGGCGAGGAGCATTGCTGATGACAGTCTCTGGTATACACGGCAAACGCTTGCCGCAGGCCTGCATGAGCTCTGTCGCATCAACGGTACCTCGGCAGCAGCGTTTTTTAAGACGATAGTCGCGAACTTCATTGAGGATACGGATCAAAGAGTGGTCGACACGTTGATGCAGAATGTGGGGCTCATATTTGATATGTTTCTGACAGGGATGGGGCAAGAGGAGAAGGAGAAGTACTTTGGTGCAGTGCAGGCGCCGCTCGTCGCGACGTGGCAAGTGGCGAGCAGGAGTCTAGCACGCACGGAGGTGCTAGTGTCGCATCTGCACCGATGGCCGAAGTACTTCACCTCGCAGCAGCTGCACACCACGTGGATCCCGCTGCTCTTCAAGCAGATCTCTCATGGACCGCGTGCGTTGGTTGATTCTTGTGCGGAGACAGCAGTGCGGTTCTGCAGGGAGCTGCACAACTGCAGCTATGAGTCAGAGACCTTCACGAAGTTTGTGTCGGAATTTGCGAAATCAAAGTATGTCTTTTTAGTGTCAGATGGTTAAATTTATGTTCGAAAAAATAGTTGTCACTTTGTCGGAGAGGCGTTTGAGGCTGGCCTCTTCGTGTGTCAAGTTTCCTGCTTGCGGATTTGTGTTCTTCTTCTTCACGTCTCAGTTCTCCACCAGCTCGTTTTTTGGGAGCGATCGTCTGCACAGCTTGTGGATCTATGCCTCTGTGTTGTGCTTGAGGTACTTCCATACCGCGTCGGTGTGCTTAGCGGCTACCATGCAGGGCAGCACGCTGGTCCCTTCCGTTGTTGTAGTCGTGTCGATACTTCTGTGTTGTGATGTGGCCCTTCGCCCTCCATTATTGGTACGCACAACACTGCATACCCCTTCGCGTCATCCGTCTCCTCCCACGCCGCCAGCCGCGCCACATTTCTAGCACTTACACCGTGGCCCTTAGGGGTATATGCCCCCTGAAACTACGTTCTCGTTTGAAGCGTGTTGAATCAGAATGTTGCGACCTTTTTTCTGTACCATTTCAAGGCGCATGTCACCCCCTCCCTACAGGACATACTGGAACCGTCTAGCCTTCATCCAGATATGCAAACACACTTTAGAGTACTACTCTCGAAAGTTCTTCCGAGAGCGCATGCTTGAGCCCGTCCTGGAGCTTGCGAAGGACAGTGTGAGTGCTGTACGGCGGCGTCTGTGTGCACTCCTCCCTGCACTCAAGCGTGCGCTGCGTCCACCCGCAGAGGTCGAGCACCTGGCAACACTGATACAGGTATTGTCTTTTGTTTTTTTTCTAAATTCTTTGTATTGTCTCTCTTCTGTTGAAAGTATATTTCAAATAAAACCCCCTTCTCCCCTTCTCCCTTCAAGGTAGTAGCACGACTCCAAGCGGACACCAACCCCGAGGTGCTGGAGGCAATACAGATCGCGAGCCTTGAGATCGACAGCATCGAGAAAGGCATACGCACGGCAGACCACGACAAGGACATCCGCGACAGCGAGAAGGAGTCTGAGGAGGGACGCCTGCGCGAGGCAGCTATGGAACTGGTGTGTTGGGGGGACACTCTCTCCTTCCCCTTCTTTTTCCTGAAAGTTTTAATACTACCACTCCATAGGTTCCCTTCTTGGGTATCCCCTTTTCCGGCTTTGACCTAATTAGTTCAATTACCTCCCTCATCTCACCAGGACAAGCTAGAACGACGCCAGAAGATTCGCGAGATGCTCTCCAACGACAAACAGGAGAAGACCGCAGAGGCCAAGAAAGGCCCCGCAAAGCGGCACTCCAGCGAACGTCTTCCTCCAGCACCCACAGGGTCTGCCGTCAAGCAGCCGCTTGGTGGTGTCACCGGTAGTGGTCCCGGCAGGGGCCTCTCCTCTAGCAGCCCAAGCTCAAAATCAAAACGGTATGCATTACAACAACCAATATGTATACGGGGAGGTGTCATGATTCATGACACCCCTAAGGGTTTGAAGGTGAGAGTGTGGAGGTGAAGACCTTTAGTAGAATGGGCCAAAGGAGGGAGGGGGGTCATACAATGTTTCTTTTTAAAATTACCCTGTGGTTCGCAATGATCCCGGTTCATCTGGCTGCAGTGGAAGCGGGTGTCGAGCTTGTTGGAAACGAAATTGGATGTAGGACTGCATCGGTTCTGTACCAAAAGGTGCACTGTTCGTGAGAGGGCTGTTGTATTTTAAGTCAACCCTTTTTTATTTTTTTGACACAGAATAAATAGCAATCCCATTGTGGGCAGAGCGTCCTCCGGGTTCAAGCGTGGGGCGTGACGAAGGGTGTAGGGGAGAGGCGGCTGGGCTAGTGGGCGGGGAGAGGGGGAGGAGTGATGGTGGCAGTATTGTGATGGGAGCCCATTGGATACGCAAAATACATCAAAATACACCGTGTATTGTGATGTATTTTGCGTATTCCAATGGGCTCCCATCACAATACTGCCACCATTAGGGGGAGGAGAAGGAGGCCTTTTACCTCTGGTTGGGTAGCAAGGTAGCAGGGTTGTTCCTTGTTCTCGGGAAAAACAGCAAAATTCTGGATTTATGTTCCCGTTTTTTTCCTTTTTTTTGGGTGGGGTTTTTTGCCCTTTTTCGGGCTTTCCGAGCTCTACCCTCACTGTAGTGGGGTCATTTCGAGAAAATGGACAAGTTCTTGATTGATACAAATTTTGGTTACGACCACTAGTGAGTTGCTCACAATGCTAAATGAGTGTCAGAACTGTGATTCTGGGCCCACTTTAACCGCCCTTCGAAATTCAAAAAGGGGTCCCAAACCCGGGCGCGCTACACTCGCGCGGAACTTTTTGCAGCTTTGGTCTAGTTGCATTTTTGGCTGCAAAATGCAAGGGGACCCCCAAAGACGTTGGGAATATTATTTGGATGGGGCAGTGATTTTGTACCTGTATACACGCTCCCTCGCGGTAACCGCGTGCATGCCAATGAAGTGCTCTCTGGGGTTCGATAACCCGTGGAACCAGTGCTTCCGCCGATGAACGGTGAGGCGTTGCACTTCTCTTTTTGCGGAGCAAAAAATAATATAAATGGCGCCGCAGGCAAAAAATTTTGAGTACGGTGTAAAAATCTAGCTTCCAACGAACCCTTTTTTGCAGAGCAAAAAATGAAAAATGGCGCCGCAGGCAAAAAAAAATTGGGGGTACAGCCCTGACGGTGCAGGATTTTGTTGTCAATTTTTTTTTTCTTGCCCCCTGAAAACTCTTGCTTTTGAGAGTTTCGACCATTTCACCACACTGGTGGTGTGTCACCTACAGTGAAACCCACTAGAAACCACAAGAAAGCCCCCCAAGGAAAAAAAGGAAAAAAAAAAAGGAAAAAAAAACTAAAATCCAGAATTTCATGTTCTCGGTCCCACTTAGGAACTTCCCTGCAAGGTAGCAAGCTTTTTTTTTTTTCCTTGTTACTTTTTTTTGAAGCGTTTGTTACGTAGCAAAGCTCGATATTGTTATGTAAGGAAACTTTCTTGTTGCGTAACCATGGTTAGGTCACCGTGGCGTTCAGCGCCGCGACTACGTTCCGGCGTGATATTCGTTGTTGTGTATTTTAGTTTCTTTTTCTTTTTTTTGTGTATTTTACACTTTTCTCCCCTTTACCCACCTCGACAACAATTGTGATCAAGGTGACCAAATCAACTGTGAGGACTTAGACTCTAACAAAACACCCTATTTCTTTCGGGTATTTTTTCCCCCTATCAGGTTCTGTTATGGTCACCCCCTCCCCACATTATAGCACTGTGTTTCCACATAGCGAGTGGGGGGGAAGGTTTTGTGGGGGGGGCGGGGGGATTTCCTTTTATATACCGGACGGCAAAATTTAAAAGAATTTTAGCATTTTTTTTTCACGCTTCCCCTTCCCCTTCCCCTTCCCCTTCATCATCACTCTTTTCTTCATTCTTTATCATCCTCCCTACAGAACACATTCCCCCATTTCATTATGTCACTCTCAAGATTTCCTGCTGAGATAGAAAGGGAACGGTCGGAGCTGAGTCTCGCGACAACTCTTCTGCGTGACAGACGCGCTGCGGAAAGCGGCCTTCTCGGCAACATCGCGGAGCAGCTCCAGCAGCTTTCCGCGCAGGTGTTGAGTCTTCGCGATGGGGTGTCCCCTCCGCCTCCTCACTCACTCCCTCACCACCCTTCCTCCACCGCACTGTCCCCTATATCTCCGGTCTACATCCAAGCAACTCCGCCTCCTCTGCCTCAGGTGTGGAACCCTCCGACAGCGGTGCCTGCATTGTCACCTCCTCCTCCTGCCCCGCTATTGCAGTCGGTAGCGTCGAATAGCGTTTCAAATGTTGTAGTTGAGGATTTCTCCGACGCTCGCGCTGCTGGATACGCAGCAGCCGCCTCTGCGATAGCACAGCAATCCTGCCACGCCAGCACCTCGCTCCCACTCCCACGCTACCCTCCCCCTCCCTCCGCACTCATCCACACCCCGCAGCCCCTTCCGCTCTACCCCAGCAAGGCCTCCGAATACACTCCACCCCCTCATCCGGTTCTTGGACTATCCAATGATGAGGTGCGCGCTATGGCTGAATCTTATAGTGTTTCGGCTGGGGGAGCTGGAGGTGGAGGTGGAGGTGGAGGAGGAGGAGGATCAACCCGAAGCGAATCGCATTCACCCGACGTAACCCGAGCGTTGCATAAGCTTGCAAAGGTGTTAGGATGTGAGGAGGAAGTTGTGGAAAAGAAGGGAGATGAAAACTGTGTAGAAGAGTTGGCACGGCTGCTGTACAGGGAGGCGAGCCAGCAGCCGGAGCGGCATGGTGCAGGTGGGGAAGGGGGTCATGCGGGGGGTGGTGGTGGTGAGGTGACGTCCTCGAACCCCACCTTGGCAGCTATGGCTGAGGCCGCGAGCAAGCTTGCAGCGTTTCAAAGGCAGACATCTGCGTCGGTGGAGCACCCACGTTATGAATCACCCCCTCCAGTGCCGGTAGGTTGCTTCAAAAGCGCGGAAAGTTTGAGTTAAAAAAAGGGGGTTAGATATAGGGGCGATGGAGACATTGTTTCAACTTTTTGTTTAGGTCAGAGAGGTAGAGAGACAAAATACATCAAAAAACTATGTTGAAAAAGAAAATTTTTTGCCTTTTTTGACGTTTAGGAAAGGTAACTTCCTATTAAGCCCACCGACTCCATTTTCTTGGAGCTTCCAGGACCGTACATTGCTCCGTTCCCTAAAGGAATGGTAAAAAGGTTTTCAGAAAAAAGAAAAAGAAGACAAGATAAACACCAAAACCAAGCAGTCTGTAACTGAAACATAACTTTGTTTCCCAATGCCCCCCTCCCCCCGCCCGCATCACTACCGGGTGTCCGGTGAGGTGTTGTGCGCTTTCAACTTATTTGTTTGTCTCTCCCCCGCTCCTGGTGGGGATGTGTTCGTTAGGTCTTTCCCATGTGTTCCTTTAGGATGTGTTGTGCATGCAAGGTGGCTTCGTCTGCTATAAGCTTGTGCATCTTATAACTATACGTCTCCCTTTCATAGCAACTGCCTGCTGTCTACAGTGCCAGTAGCGTTGGCTTCAAATTTTTTTTATGTTAGGTGGCCAAGAAGCGAGAGAGGCTTAGGTTCATCTGATAAACGTTTCTTTTGTTTTTTTTTGCAGTGCCATTTTTGCGTCAGTCGCTATTTTTGCCGGTGGCGTTGTGCACTTTTTTTTTCAACTCTTTTGTTTGTACCTTCTCTCCCCACCACTCCCCTTTTTACCCTTTTTTTTGTCCCATTCTTTATTGCTGTTATTTTTTTTTTTTTGCGAAATTTTGTCGCAAAAAAGGTCACCCATTCTCCAGGAAACAGTGGTGTAAAATGGTTCCCACCAATGGTTCAATACCAGGGGGGGTGAACGAACAAATTTGTGAAACCATTAGTGAAATGTGTCAAAAAAAAAAAAAGTCTCATAAACGGTTTCTGGAGAATGGGTGATAGGCTATTGTATAATGTACCTGAAGATGTAGATAACAAAAAAATTCACCCCCCTTTTTTTTAAATCCTCTACTCCAACACATCTTTTCCCATCCAACCATAGGGGTTTTATTAGAAAATGCCCTTGACGGCAGGGCAAGAGGACGTCGAGCGATGGGTGGGCGATACTATTGGCCACTTGGCGTGCACCTCTGCGCACAAAGACAAAAGCTTCCTGCAGCGCTATGTGGCGAAGTGCGTGACACAGAGTGACGCTGTTCAGAGCACCGACGACACAATCACCATTGACTCCGCCGCACTCACCACAGAGCTGACTGAGCTCCTCACGGAACACCTTCACAAGGAGACATCAGAGGCTGTCGCACTTCTGGTTGAAAAGCTAACCTACGACCACATTCGTGGAAGCCACAAAGACACCGAGGACCGGAAACCCGAGAAGGAAGAGGAGAAGGGTGACAGAGAAGAGACAGCAGACCGGAAGCGTGATGACAGCCGCCGCAGACGTCGTCGCTCGCCTTCTGCTGAAAGGGAGAGAGGGGCGAAGGGGGAGAGGGACAGCCGCCGCCGCCGCCGCCGTTCCCCCTCAGAAAAAGAGAGGGAGAAGGACAGAAAAGGGAGGGATGGGGAGGACCACCGCCGCCGTCGCCGTTCCCCTTCTGGGGATGGGGAGAAGGAGAGAGGCGAGCGGGACAGCCGTCGTCGCCGCCGTCGTTCGCCCTCTGGGGAAAAGGGGGAGAGGGACACCCGCCGCCGCTCCCCTTCTGCAGAAAAGGGGAGAAAAGAGGATGGCCGTCGTCGCCGTCGCTCTCCTTCTGGGGAGAAGGAGAAGGACCGCCGCCGCCGTTCACCCTCTGGAGAAAAGGAGGACAAAAGAGTGCGCGACAGCCGCCGCCGCTCCCCTTCTGCCGAGAAGGAGAAGGAGAAGGACAGAAAAGGGAGGGATGGAGGGGATGACCACCGCCGCCGCCGCTCCCCTTCTGGGGAGAAGGACCGCCGTCGCAGTTCACCCTCTGGGGAAAAGGAGAAGGAGGGTCGCCGTCGCCGCCGTTCACCCTCTGTAGAGAAGGACAACAAGGAGAGGGACAGCAAGGACAGCCGCCACCGCCGTGCACGCACACCTTCTGCAGAAAGGGATTCACGCGACAGACGGCATAGGCATCGTAGGCAACGTTCTGCGTCGAAGGAGAGGAAGGGGAAGGACCGCTCCGCTTCCGCTGACAACAACGACGACAACAAGGAGAGAAAGTCCGACCGCCACCGCCGCCACTCTCCAGACAAAGACAGGAAAACAGACCACCGCACCCCTTCCGCTGACAACACCAAGCACCCTTCCACAGAGAGAGCTGCAGAACGGAAGGAGCCTACACCACGCTCTGTGTCCCCTGAGGTGAAAGAGGTGAAGGAGGTCAAGGAGGTGAAGGAAGCGAAGATGGAGGGACCAGCATTGCCGCCGAAGGATAAGAAGGAAAAGGAAGAAGAGTCAACGGAACAAGAGGGCAAAGAAAAGGAGAGGCGGCGCCGCAGACGTGGCAGCGAGACACTGAGGAAACGCAGGCACGACGACGAAGGTGGCGACAAGGAGGACAGACCAACCTCACGCCGTCGCCACCGCTCCCCCTCTGCTGAGAAGGAGAAGGACCGAAGGGCGCGTCGTCGCTCCCCATCTGGCGACAGAAAAACGAATGACCGTCGTCGCCGCTCACCTTCGGCAGAAAAGAAGGAAAAGGGAGAGGAACCCCGCAGCCGCCGCCGCAGCACCTCCGACCGGCGTCCATACGACTCCCGAGACCGTCGCAACGAATCCCCAAAGAAATCCCCTGAAAGAAAGGCACGGTCTCCTACTCCACCACCGGCACTGCTTTCGTCAGCCCTGCGGAAGGTAAGGCATCAGGAACGTCTTGCGTTAGCAGAAAAGGCTTTAGAAGGATACAACAAAATCCGCGCCACGGCACCAGAAAGGGACACCCTAAAGAAGCTCGATGAACAGACCGTTCAACGCCTTTGGGGAAAGGTTGATGAACAGCGTGAAGCATGGAAGAAGCACGGTGCCTCCAAACTCAACACATTTATGAGGAAGTTCCGTGACGGGGAGATCGAAGAGGATCTCTGTGTCGAGGCACGCTACTACCTCAAATTCAACAAACCCATGATGAAGCGGCCTGAGATCAAACCTGGCGCAGATCCTGACCTGGAGCCCTACCTGGGAAGATGGTATTACGGACGAACCGGAGCATTTACAATCAAAAAGGTGAAGTCAATGGAAGCGACAAACGCAGACGAAGATGACATCTGCGAGGCAACTGCCTGGGTTTTGCATTTCAGCGACAGAAAACAAAACCGGACTTTAGAAGGGCGGTTGACCCCTGCAGGAGATGGACCCCCGGAGGGATCAGCTCCGGAGCCACCAATGGAATTCCGTGACCCGGATTGGTCTGGGATCATGCCGAATGGGACTGTGTTGTATATGAAGCGCGGTAAGGCGCGTGATTCGAGAGGTGATTTGGTGGATGTGTTGCACTTTGTGCGAAAGCGGTTGAAATCAGAGGGCAAGAAGGAGGTCCTCACAGCATTCCCAGCGAGGCACCCACGCGCAGTGGACGTGGAGGATTCGGAGGATGAGGACAACGCTGTGTTGGATGTGATGGGGCTTGCGGGTAGTGGCAGTGTTGATGCGCCCCCACCGCCACCCCTCCCGACAGGTGCCATGCCGGCACTGCCATTTGGGGCACCTCCGCCGCCACCTCTGCCTCAGGCATTGCCTTCTCATTACCCGCCACTGCCGCCTAGGCCTCCGCCGGTGCATCCGGTATGTACTATTTTGAAGAGAAATTATGGTGAAGAGGGGTGGGGCTAATGTGGTTTATTTTGTGTGTGTGTTTTTTTTTGTTTAAGGTCACGTAGTCACGTAGTCGTAGGTTATTAGCAACGTTTTCTGTTCAAGGTGATGGATGCAAAAAAAAAGCCCCCGCCATCCCCCTCCACCCCACAGTCAAGAGGAGGACCCCCTGCACCGCTTCCCGCTTCCATTGCACCTACACCGCTTCCGGCCTCTATCGCGCCTGCACCGCTTCCCGCTTCTATTGCGCCTATACCAGGACCACTTGGCTCTTTGCCTGTACCTCCTGCTTCATTGGCACCTCCTCCACAGGCACTGCCACTGGAGGTGGCGCCTGCACCAGAAGGGGTACCCGCACAGCAGCCTGTGCAGCCCCTCGCCCCTGGTGCACACCCACCCCTGCCGTCAGGTGCGCATCCGATGGAGCTGCGTGCGGCTGCAGTCCCTGCGCCTGCACCAGTGCCGGTGCAGAAGGTATGTTGTGTTGTGTTGGATTAATGCCTAGTGAGGGTAATTCTTGCGCAGGATATGGCCCTTTGTGTTGTGTTGTGTTGTGTATTAATAATCAAATATACATCGTCCCTCAACCCCTAGCCTCTCGCCCCACCCCACCACACCACCCCCCGCACAGACTGAGGGAAGCTCGCGCCTCTCCTTCGGGAAGCTGTCCTTCTCGCTGAACGCACCGAAGGTTGCTGCCACACCCTCCGTCTCGTTCTTCGCAAAGAAGCTGGTATGTGTTTTTTAAGACCCCAACCCCATCGTACGCTCTTGTTGAGATTGCTGACTTTTTTTCTCGGTCATGTAAGGTACACCCTCACGAGAGGGCTTTGTATTTCAAGTCAACTTTTTTGGTGACTAATCATCGAAGTGTTCTCTTTCTTTCTCTTTACCACGTCTCCTATGCCACCACACCCCACCACAGTCGACGCCCACCCCGCAGGCCCAGCCCGACAGCAACGTCTTCAACAACGACAGCGACTCTGACGACGACAACACCACCCTGCGCCCTAACCGTGCAGAACTGATCTCCGCACCCGGTGGCGGGCTCTTCAGCATTGTCCCCCCACCCGCAAAGACAGACACTAGCGAGCCTGCCGATATGACACCAACCCCCGCACCAGCACCAACACCTGCACCGCCGACACTAACAACCCCTGCCCCAACTGCACCAGCAACCCACCCACCTCTCCCCAAGGAGGCTCCCCCAGCGTCGCATGGACGCTCAGCACAGGAGGAGTTGGAGCTGCAGATCTTGAAGGAGAAGCTGCGCATCGAGAAGGAGAAGAGTGGGGTGATTGCGCTGGAGCAGGAGAGGGCGGCAGCGGCACAGCAGGACGGCGACAAGAAGGGCGAGGCAGCACCGCCGCAGGAGAGACGTGGACGGCGGCGGTCGACGTCGCTGTCGCGTTCGTTTACGCCATCTTCGCGGGCCAGCTCTGTTGCGGGTGGTGAACCCCGCAGGAAACGCAAGCGTGCCAGCAGCACCTCCTCTGAGGCTAGCCGCCGCAGTCGCTCCCGCCGCCACGCCAAGCGCCGCCGCCGCTCCTCCTCGTCCTCCTCCCGTGGACGCCGTGGACGCGACAGGCGTGACAGAGACAGAGACAGAGATAGGGACAGAGACGACAGAGGACGCGACCGTGGTGGGCGTAGAGGGGGTGGTGGGTATGGGCGTGACCGTGACCGTGACCGTGGATACGACAGACGAGAGCGGAGGAGAAGTCCGCCGAGAAGGTGTGTGAACATAAGAGGGAGGGGGTTGAAGAGGGGGGGAGATGAATTAGTGGGGAAAAATAAGTCAGCAAGAAAGCAAACAAACAAACAAACAAACAAACAAACCTCCCCATGCAGGCGGTAGATCATACACCACTGACGGACGACACTGACCAACCGCGTCCGCACCCCTTTCCTTTCGAAAGGGTCGTGTAATGCACACCGAACGAAAACTAAAAGTATGTCATAATGTGTGCACGTGAGTCACATTCATCTTTTTACGTTTTCTCTTTTCTTTTTAACCCATTTTTCCGCTCCCCCTTTTTCCCCAGTTCAGCGGGGCATGGCCCTCGTTGACGTTAAGTGTGTTTTTTTCCTTCATTTGAATTGATAATGTGTGTTTTTGAAATCAAAATCGGGCCTTCTCAAAACGCTTATTGGGCTGAGAGGGATTGCATTTGACCCGAACCGAATAACTAACGCTAGCAATAGCAGTGGTTCTTTTGGATGAAACAGGTCAACCGATTTCATTTCATTTCATTTGTTCTCCTGAATTGAAAATAATATGCAGGTTAATTTTAAAATGTTATGCCGTCACAGCATATATTTCAAGCCTTCTTTTTTTTCCAACCGATTTCAAAAACGATGTTTTTTTTATATGTTTTCCTTGTGCACAGAGTGAGGCAGTCAGGAATAGGTCTTGGCATGCTGGCGAGAAGAAAAAAAAGGACACAGCAAAAAAAAAGAACGAAAAGCTCCCTCAAAACTCAACGTCTTGCGCTTCATGCAAGCTAATTCATTTTTTTGTTCTCCCTTGGTACATTGTCACAGATTTTTTTGGACTTTGTATTTTTTTAAGTCACATTTCCTCTTTATCAGGTGGCTTCCATTTATGGGATGGGAAGGGGGAAAGTGGAATTACTGGGGCGAGTTTTGAAATCTGGCACTTTGAAACATTCAGAATGTGTGTTTTTTTATATATTGGGAGCGTCCGCGAAAGACCCCCCCCTAAAGCTAACATCCATGCTTATTGGTATTTCACTAATTAAAATTTTGGTATTTTATAAGATTTTTTTTTTAAATGAACTCAGAGTTAAGTTTCTGAGTTCATTAAAAAAAAAATCGGTGAAAAATTCCGAGTAGGTATTAATTTAGATAGGAAAAGCTATGTCAACAGCTATGTGTCCCCTTATTTTACCTGTAAATACTAAGGATATAGGAAGGAATTCACTAATATCTGTCTCTAAACCCATTATCAAAAAGGGGGTAGGAAAGGGGGGTGGAGGCTTGTCGTCCCCTCCGAACACTCTAAATAGAGCGCGAAAGAGCTTCACGCTCCGGGTCGTCTGCGGCGACGTCGACTTTCTCGCAGAAAACCCCCTTTTTTGAGTGACCCTATTGACCTCAGTGATGAGTCTCTCCAAGAGTTACAGACAATTGTCCGCCTGTTCCTCCTCTTCCTCCTCCGTCTCGCTGTCACTGTCCTCCTGAGGGTGTCGCTGATGCAACTACAGGAGTAGTAAACGGCGGACGCCCCTTTTCTCCTGGTGGTTGTCTTCTGCATATGGAGGGACATATGCTTCGAGCTACACACCTCGCGCATCCAGCTCCTCGCGCCCCACCCTTTGCCCCCCTGCCAGTGAACCCCTGCATACACCTGCAGCTCGGCGAAGTTTTTTAGGCCTCGGAAAGGCCGGGTTTTCAGCTCCTGAGCGAATGCTTTGGCTGCTGATTACATTTCCCCCTGTTGTGTTGTTCTATGGGTGGTTATATGGGTGTTTGTGAGGATTTCCTTGTATATCCTTAGTATTTACAGGTAAAATAAGGGGACACATAGCTGTTGACATAGCTTTTCCTATCTAAATTAATACCTACTCGGAATTTTTCACCGATTTTTTTTTTAATGAACTCAGAAACTTAACTCTGAGTTCATTTTAAAAAAAAATCTTATAAAATACCAAAATTTTAATTAGTGAAATACCAATAAGCATGGATGTTAGCTTTAGGGGGGGGTCTTTCGCGGACGCTGCCATATCATCCCTTCATATGATTTTGTTCCTTTGGTTTATTCTCCGGAGGACAAAAAGATAATAGTGGATATTGCACAAACTGTGGCAACACTACCGAAGCAACTACACTCCAACAATTTATCAAAAAACAAAACAAACAAAACAAACTAACACAGCTGAACCTTCCAGAAACGATGCCATCAAAATGAAGATAAAAAAGGACAAAAACTCATAAAACGGGGTAGCGCTGTGTGTGGGGAGGGAGTGGGCAGGGAGTCTTTTGTTTATTTTTTTTTTGTTTTTCTCTCTCTTTTATCATGGATGTACAAAGTACTTGATTACTTTTTTTTACTTTTTTTGGTCTACTTCAAGTACTTGATCGATTTAAAAAAAAAAGAAAAAAATATTTTTTTCTTGCTTCAAGTACTTTTTTTCCTTCAAGTACTTTCACTTTTTTTGTACTTGATTACTTTTTTTTGTTGCATCAAGTACTTGAATTGGCAAAAAAAGTAAAAAAAATGGAAAAGTACTTGAATTTATTCAAGTACTTTTCCATTTTTTTGCCGAATCAAGTACTTGATGCAAAAAAAAAAGTATTCAAGTAAAAAAAAAAAAAAAAAAGCGTCAAGTACTTGAAGTAAAAAAAAGTATCAAGTACTGGGATTTTTCTACTTTTTTTTACTTTTTGGAAAAAAGTACTTTGTACATCCATGTTTTATTGCATCAAATTCGAAGAAAAAGCAAAAAAAAAAAAAAAAAACCGCAAAAAGGGAAATCCAAAACACATCTTTTTATCACCACATTCTCCCCTTCGCTTCATGGAACCCACAATTTTGATTCGAATTAGCAGATGTTGTCTTGTTCTGTGGGTGTGCGATTTTCTTCGTTGAGCGAAGCAATTTTTTTTTTTTTTGTGTCATCCCTGCCCCACAGTTTTCCTCTTCGCTTCGACCTTCGTTCTGCAGTCTTCAGGGGGGTGTCTTTGGGTCTGCCCACTGCAGGCGAGCTGTTTTGTCGATGCAGAATATCACCTGATTTTTACCCCGCGCATAGGACCGTATAGGCCCGTATAGGCCAAAACCCCACCCATTTTTCCCAGCCTATACGCGCCTCTTCGCGGGGTAAAAATAAGGTGGGAATACAACTAAGGGTCAACTTTTTATTTTTTCGAATCCAGGCGAAGCTTCGGCTTTTCTTCTTCTTCTTTTTTATGTCAAAATATGCGACTCTAGCAGAACAGCAGCAGCTTCTGGTTTTTTCCGTTGGGGCTGAGGTGAGGGTCACTACCGACGCAGCTGTTCTCTACGATTCACTTGTTGAACAATGCAGTCGGTCTGAGGTGTCCCGCGTTTTGGGAAAAACCTACACCATCTCTGGTCGCTATTGGATGTGGGATCCACGCGCCGTCTTGGCCTCCTTTCGCCCCGAAGGGAGAAGGGTTTGGGTGCCCGTATCGTACACTCGGGAGGCCTTAGGGGTGCGCACCGTCAAATGCATCCCAGAACACCGCCACAAAGCGCCGTGGTTCCTCGACGGGGAGGAGGGGACACAACTGACCACATACTCACCAGTTGGCGATTCACCAGGAGACCGCTTACAAATTGCCTTCGGAGAAGGGAAACACCGGTTTTGGCTCGGAGCGTCCTCTGTTACAAAGGTGGGGATAGAAATGGGTGACGCAGTGGTGACACCGTCGGAGGGATATCTGGGATTGATGAGACAGCTTAGTAGTACTGCACCACAACAGGAAATATCAGGCAAACGCAAACGCGATGAAAACGACACACGCGCTGCAACCAACCCTCTGCTAGACCCAGAGGTCCGTCGGCGCCGCCACGAAATAGTGGCAGGACGTTCTTTGGTTAACCCAGGCGCGGTTCTCAAATTGACGTACAAGGCGGGGGAAGGGACTTATGGTGAAGTGCACAAAGCGCGGTGCGAAGAAACCGGTACATACCTCGCTGTCAAACGCATCCGAGACGAAAGCGACCGGAACCGCGACCCCGAGAAGCGCCGTGGCATTCAAACCACCACCCTTCGAGAGCTTTCTGTCCTCTCCTCACTACGTGGACAATCCAAACACATTGTCCGACTAACACGAACCATCGTAGGAGTAAACCGCCACGTCTACGCCGGTTTTGAATGGGTAGCAAACGACCTCTCCGGGGTCTGGTGCGCCGCGCACGAACGCGGTTCAATCCAACTCAAGACACGACTCAACCTGCTTCACCAAACCCTCCGAGGCATCGCCTTTCTCCACGACGTAGGCCTCGTCCACCGTGACCTCAAACCAAGCAACATTCTCCTCGGTTCTGACGGCATAGTAAAAATCTGCGACTTCGGGTTTATCAACCAACAAAACCAAAAGGCGCGTACACCGACCATATGCACTCCATCGTATCGACCACCTGAAGTGATTATGTGTACCCCTAGGCATGAAGGGTCGTTAGATATGTGGGGGTTTGGGTGTATAGTGTGGCGGGCATGTAATGGGCATTCGTTGTTTAAGGGGAGCTTGGATGCGGAGATATTGAAGTATATGGTGCAGGTGCTTGGTGCGCCGGTGGCGGTGGGTGATCCAGAGGTGGCGTGGCCGGAGCTGTTTGGGGAGAGGCGAAGTGAGTTGTTCCCTGCTGCCGATGCGCATACCTTCAAAAAGATTGACAAATCCAAGCGGAAGTTCGATTTTCTCCTCAAAAACGGCTTGAAAGAAGATGCAGCAGCAGTAGGGGCCTTCCTCATGCAGCTGCTGAGGTGGGATCCGAAGAAGAGGCTGACGGCAAAGCAGGCGCTGCGGGATAGCTTCTTCGGTAATGGGCGGCTGGAGTCGGATGACAACATCATCGTGAAGGATAAGGAGGGAAAGTCAGGGCTGAGGGTATGACTTTATTTTGAAATTTTTTTATTGTTTTCAAAGGGTAGTAACGGGTTTTTCGAGGCATATTTATATTTCCATAGTGGGAAATCATGAGGAGTCATCGTGATTTTTTGGGAAAATCCCTCTTCTAGGACTCCCTCCCTAGTTAATTCTTTCGTGCCTGCTCCTGTTTTTCGGGGAAGTTTGTCTGGCAGCGTCTGCCGTGAGGACTTCCGCTCGCCTCACTTCGCCCTTAGCTCTGATGATCCGATCCCGTTGGTGCCTTGGCTTCTCCAGCTGTCTTGCCGCATCAGCGTCGATGTCAATATTAGTGCTGCCTTCCAGTGTCTTCAGGGTGCACGTCTTGCTGTCGAAGCGAATGCATGGCTCCGTCCCACGAAAATTAGACTATTTCGCCCAACAGGGTTTTGCACTCAAACTCAAAGAATATGTCACAGTTGTGGAGTCCATTTCTGGGCTCGCAAATCGCAGCAGCAACTCCAACACAGTTTCGCCCTCAACCTTTTGTGTCAGAGACCAGGAGGCGGCGGACGCCGTGCAGAAACGGCCGCTGGTCGCACGTTGCCAGAGGAGCGCCGTCACGTTCTCCACACTGGGGCGTTCCTGCGTCACAAAGGCGGCATTTGTTCGTGTTTTATTTGATAATCCAGCGAGCACCTTGGTCTAGCAAGCGGGCCAGGTCATGTATGTTGCGCATCATTAGCGTAGTGAGGTCCGGTGCCCACATGCTGTCCATTCTTTCACCTTTGCGTTCCCCTTCAGGAGGTTCATATTCAGTTCTTGTAGTTTGCATCCCCCCAACAGAATCACACTTTTCCTGTTCAAAATACCAGCTCTTCGCTGTTATTCTGTGCGTTGTCCAAACAAAGTACGGATGTGCTCAAGCAAATTCCCTAAGGGATTCCCCAAAGGGGTGGAACAACTCATGCCCAGTTGCCTGCTAAAAATAAATATGAAAGTGGAGATTGTACAAACTGTGGCAGCACAACCGAGGCAACTATACGCTACAACAAATTTATCAAATAAAAGTACAAATTACGCACAACCCCCACACACACACGCTTGTCATTATCTTTTGCAGTTAACATCAAACTAAAATGCTTTTTTCGGCAAAAAAAACAAAAGCCAAAGCAATACAGAGAGAACCAGCCAATTTTTCAATATACAAACGATCTATCGAAACCCCCACACACACACACACAGCTAACCGATGGGTCCATCTTGGAGCTCTGCAATCTTCATATCTACATCATCCGAAACCCCTCTGCAAAGTTCGAGAAGCGGATCTAAAAACAGGGAACAGCGAGAAAAAAAACAGAAGCGAAGGGGCTAACAAAAAATGCCCCCTTTTTTTTGAGGTTTCTTGCAGTAGTTTCCCCTATCCTGCCCCCCCTCCCCACCCCTCCAGCCCTAGACAATCGTTAACAACGAGAGATTGTGGTGGTTACTACAAAAATAATAAAAAAACAGAACACTTTTTTTCTGTGAGATATCTATTCTTCTCCATTGACCATCGATCACCACCGATCACCACCGATCACCACCGATCACCACCGATCACCACCGATCACCACCGATCACCACCGATCACCACCGATCACCACCGGCCAAGGCCGGCGTCAATCAGCCTAATATCTATTCTTCTCCATCGTGACAACAAAAAATGTGTCATCTTTGCCGTTCCCTCCCCTTGCTTCGTAGTTGTTTGATGCGTTGAACGCTTCCGCACACTACGCCACCTATACGGTGATGGTCACGATTGACGTGACACTTTCCGCTCACCAAGTAATGTGTGTTAAAAACCCTTCCATAAAAAGCAAAAAAAAAAATGTTCTGTGATGAAACAAAAAAAAAAAAATGATAGCTTCCGAACACCGACTTTAGGGCAGAAGGGGTTTGAGCCTCTGCCCGACCAAATTCAATCGATACTTCTGAGATTACACACGCCCTCACCACATTACCTCCAACACTACGTTAACCCCCATTGTCATTCAGCTCTCGAGCCTCTGCCCGACCAAATGCCTAATCGATACTTCTGAAAGCCCGTTCTTTCTTTTCCCTGGTACTGTGCGAAAAAACGATTGTGTTCAATATGACTAAGCGCCAGACGTAGGGTAATAAAACCCCTTTTTTTGTTGATTCCACAAATCCCCAGTTGACTGTTGATTTTTTTTTTGATTCCACAAATCCCCCTACGGTCCCCCATCTACTCTCTTCCCCAAAACTCTTTTTCCAGAACCTTTTTTTCTTCTTCCAAAATGTCCGTCCAAACCACAACACCACAAAAGAAACGTGTTGTCATCATTGGTGGTGGCATCACCGGCCTCACCGCAGCCTATGAACTGAACAAGCTCTCTGGGGGTCTGGTGGACATTGTTGTGCTGGAAGGCGGGGCGACCACGGGAGGGTGGATCAGTACCTCTGAGATTGAAGGGGTCGTGACGGAGCAGGGGCCACGGTCGTTCAAGGCGAGTGGGGCGGGGACCTATACACTGAAGCTGTGCTGCGAGCTGGGGTTGCAGGAGCAGCTGCTGGCTTCGCAGAAGAGCGCCGCGAAGCGGTTTATCTATTTGGACGGGGCGCTGCACAACATCAATGTGATGTTCTTGGTGAGGCACGTCGGGGTTGTGACGTTGCTGTTGGAGTTTTTGAATTTTGGTGCGCGTGGTGCGATGCCTGCGACGGATGAGTCGGTTGCGGACTTCTTCTCCCGCCGTTTTGGCCCCGCCATGCAACAGATCGCTCAATGCATCGTCAGTGGCGTCTTCGCTGGAGACGCAACGAAGCTCTCCCTCCGCAGCTGTTTCCCCGCGATTCACGAAATGGAGGTGTCAAGCGGTTCGCTCATTTGGGCCGGAATCAAATCCTTTTTTGGCTTCCACGCTGCACCCCCTGTTGCAATGACTGACGAAGTAGCTTCATTCCAGTCCAGAGGCTCGCTCTACAACTTCAAACAGGGCATGAGAACGCTCCCTGCACGTCTTCTCTTTGCTTTGAAAGATACAAATGTCACGGTGCGCTGCAACTCTTTGGTTGTCGGGATCACAGGAGGGGAGCAAAGCGGGCCTACCGTGAAGCTGGTAACCGGAGAGGAAGTGAGTTGTGACCATGTGATTAGTACGATTAACCCTTACTATCTGTCGCCGATTGCGACGCGGTTGGGGTTGTCCACTGCTGCGGGGCAGTTAGGGAGCATTCCGCATGCGGACCTGACGCTTGTCAACATTGTTGGCAATACGTCGAGCATCGCCATCCCGGAGTCGTTGCGTGGGTTTGGGTTTTTGATTCCGGAGGGCAACGTGATCGGGGTGACGATGGATTCGTTGACCTTCCCTTTGGATGCTAGCGTGCGCTTCAGGGGTGAAAAGGCTGTGGTGTTGACAGTGATGATCGGAGGCCAGTTGATGCAGAAGAGCACGCTTGCAAAGCTGGACGTTGTGGCAGAAGCGTTGGCAGGGCTGCAGACATACGCAGGCATCACCGTGCGCGAAGCTGACGTCGCCACCAAGGTGACACGTGTTAAAAACGGTATTCCACAATACCTCAAAGGGCATACAGCAAAGATGGATGAGGTTTCCCGCGCCTTTGCGTCACGCAGAGTTACCCTCGCAGGGATGGCGGTGCTAGGCCCCGGGGTGAACGACTCTCTCCTCTCTGGCTTCCGTGCTGCGCAGTGTGTTGAACAAACAGGAATTCTGTCGGCGTAAAAAAAGCAAAAAAAAAAAATTGTGAAGAAAAGGGGGGCTGGAAAAATAGGGAGAAATAATGCTGGAAGGTTTGCTACAAAGCAAGGGTGGCGTGCATTGTATCGTGGGGGTTGCAACACTTATAGAGAAGCACGTTTCAGCTACCCTTTCTTTTGAGGCCGATATTCACTGGGCCTTACTTTACTGCGTATATGACCTAGAGACAAATACAAGCAAATGGGAAGACGACATCATCCCGCACAACGGTCTTTGCGAGGAAGAGACAGTTCATCTTCAAATTGCGTTGTTCCAGCGCGATAACGATAGTGGTAACGAGAGGCGCATTTCATCTTACAAAGTTTTCTTTTGTTCTTTTGACGGCTGGCATCGTCGGTAGATCAATCGGGAGCTTGCCGCCTTTCAATGATCATCCCTTTCTTTTGTTCAGCGTTGTTGTCAAACAAAAAAAAAAAAAAAAACGGCACAAAAAAAAAATACACAAACTGTCTGTATAGCCACACTAAAACCAAATGATCAAAAAGACCCCCCCAATAAATACTACTGTATTTTGATTACCGGGAGGGAATTACCTTAACATTACTATTTGTCTACAATGCTTTTGTGTACCTGTTTTCAACCTTCCTCGCAGCCGTATGCTAAATGGAGTGTTCTCTGGGAGTTTGACTCCCCATTGGAAAACCAATTTTGCGTCCGCCGTACGGTGAGACGTTTTGCACCACTTTAATTAATCCCGCGGGCTTTCCAAAGGTGACTAGCACGAGAGGCTTAGGTTCATCTTACAAAAAATTGCATTTAGCAGCTCTGTCTCACCCCCCGAAACTCTCCCCCCCACCCCCTAGTGTCAATGATTGACAGGGCGACTTAACGTATCTACCCTCCACTAGCCTGGGTCACTCTGCTTCCTGAGGTTTTTTTATGTACAAAACACAAAGAGTGCAATGCCCACTGATGTGGGGTTGCTCCCTTGTTGTGGTAAGGCGGTGTGTGCACGAGAGGTGCATTCAGCTTACAAGATTTGTTTTCTTTTCCCCCTTGCAGCAACGCTCTTTACCCCCAGAGAGTGTGCCGCTAAAGGGTTTTCCTCTCTTTTTTTATTTTTTCTTCAAAATGTGTGGGAAGGGGGGGTCGATTTACCACTCTGGCAATGGGTGTTCTGAAGGTGGGGGTTTTTTATAGACGAGGTGTTTTTTTTTTTGCCTTTTCTTTCAGTATTTTGATGGCAATGTGCATGCAAGTGGACTTTCTATTGAACAGTGTGCTCATCCCCCTAGCCCTCTTTTCTGTTTTGATTTCGTTGTGCATCTGTTGGTCTTTCCATGCACATGACCCAGCAATGCAGCTTCTGTCCACCCAGGTCCTTTCGTATGGATGCGACTGTCGCCCAGAACGTCTTGTGGTAAGAACACATTGGGGCCATATTCTGCGCAAGAATTAGCCCGCTTAGTTACCAAACCACAACACACAGCACAACCCCGGTCCACACAGCAACAATGGAGCTCTTCCTGGAGAACACCGAGAACGCGAACGTCGCCCCACAGCCAGTAGAGGTAGGTGAGGACACGACGTTCGGCGACCTTGCCGAGGTGGTGTGCAAGGACAGCACCTTCCCGAGCGAGTGGGTGCACTTCCTGCATGGGGAGGAGGGCGACTGTGCTGCTGATGTGCGTCTGTGTGACACGAGTGTCGAGGCCGGCATGACACTGCGGTACCGCATTGAAGAAAAGTGTGAGGGTGGGTTTCAGTACAGCAAAAATGCCAGCATCAAAGACAGCCACTCCACCTGCACACCTGTGCAGCTGGCGGTGTGGCGGCTCCCAGATAGACCACTCCGCATCGAAGCCTCGGCAGACGACTTCCGCGACCAAGGCTGGGGGTATACGAAGGGCAGTGTGTTCTTCTCCCTGCACAGGAACGGTGCTGAGGTGGCACAGCTGAATGTGTTTGGCACAGCACGTGTGGAGACTTCGAACGGAGGTGCAAAGACACTCGACCCTGCGAAGAGCCTTCCGTTCCTGGCACAGTGCGAGCCTGGGGATGTGCTGGTTCTGCAGTACCGTGTTGGTGGTGGTGGTGGACACCGTCTGAGAGTGCGCAACCTCAAGACAACGGTCCACTTTGGTGCTAAGTGTCTGCCTGAAGGCGTCCTGCAGGAACAATACGAAAACTTAGAGAGGATGAGGCCCGTCAACCTCAGTGGTGGTGACAGCACGGAGAGATCGCAAACCCGCAACAAAGCTCGTCGCAGGAAAGGAGCGCGCTGCAGTTGCGCGTAAGCCCCTCTTCCACCAAAAAAATATCTTTTTTTTTCCCCTAAAAAAGAAGATAGCTCTGCCACACCTTGGGCGGAGGTGCACGGCTGCACCCCCACTCACGTGTTCCCCCCTCCACCACACTTCATCTTTTACCATAAGAGCGGCCTCAAAACCGTAACCGACAAACAACCCCCTTGCCCACAATAAAGAAGTACCGGAGTGTTACACACTCGCGAGAAGCTTGGCAAGGTAAAGGATTTTTCATAATAGTTGCTCTCAAGGGTTCAGGACGACTGACGTCTATACCTTCTGTAGTACAGAGGCTTCGGCCAACATTGAGGACAGACCCTAGGTTCCCCAAGCGGGTCCTTAGGTGATTGTCACAACACAAAACGCCTAATATTAAGTCAATTTTATGTACTTCGTATGTCGTTCAAATATACACCAAAAGCTGCTGTGCCAAAATATACCTTTTTCATTTTCTCCCAAAGGTCTGAGGGGTTAGCAGGACTACTCTGTTTTGTCTTCAGAATAAACGTCCTCTACCCCTACGCAAGGTAAGCCTGGCCTCATACAGTTTCTCTCATTTTGCGACAAGAAGACCCTCGAAAACTGAGAGGTCAAGACAGCTGCTGCGACAGAAAGGTGAAGCGTTTGCATTTGTTAACTCTTCTTTTTTTGTTCATTTGTGTTGGTGGTGATGAGAAGAGCGTTCGGCCATGTGGTTTTAAATTGGTTTCGGATTTGTTTTTCACTCTTCCGGAGTGAACATTTGCTGTGTGCATGTGCCACCTGACAGCAACGTGTCCAACGTCAGTCGATGTTTACCCCTTTTTGCAAATACAATAAAGATTCTCAAACCCCTTTTTTCTATTTGACCAGAACCACACTGGGCAGCATGTGCCTCTTTGGTCAACACATCACACAGCATGCACCACTTACAGGGAGATCAACACCATGATGTTCGTTTCAGCCACGGTCGCCGCTTGCCTCAGTAGTATTGTGCAGGTATGTTTGGGTTCGTTCCACAGGCATCGTGGATCTCTTGTTTTGTGGAAACCGTTTGCCTCCTGCAATGACCCCTTGTTGTTGTGTGCTTCAGGGATGAAGTCAAAGCCTCACAACATCTTCACCACACACACCACACACAGGTACCCATCGCACCGCAAATCGACTGCTCTGATATTTCCTTGCAGAATGGCAACGCGTGTGCTTCAGGAGCACGGTTGCTGCAGTCAGACGAAGTCTCACAGTGTCTGGGTATTATTTGCCCTCAGCTGAGTGATTGGTCTATAGTGGGCTATGCTGTTCCGGGCTCGGTGGTGGTTGGTGATGGATACATTGCAGGCTGTGGAACACAGTCATATTCCGGAGTTCCTGGGCAAACGCTCTGTGTTTCAGGCACACCACTGCCCACACCAGCACCAACGCTAAAGCCCACACCAGCACCAACGCCGCTAATCAACTGCTATGATATTTCCATCCAGAACGGGTGTGCTTCAGGAACACGGTTGCTGCAGTCAGACGAAGTCTTCCAGTGCCTGGGTATTATTTGCAACCGGCTGAGTGATTGGTCAATGGTGGGCTATGCTGTTCCGGGCTCGGTGGTGGTTGGTGATGGATACATTGCAGGCTGTGGAACAAAGTCATATTCCGGAGTTCCTGGTGAAACGCTTTGTGTTTCATCAGGCACACCAACGCCGCAAATCAACTGCACTTATATTTCCATCCAGAATGGCAACGCGTGTGCTTCAGGAACACGGCTGCTGCAGTCGGACGAAGTCTCACAGTGCATGCATACTATTTGCCCTCAGATGAGTGATTGGGATATGGTGGCCTATGCTGCTCCGGGTATGGTGGTGGCTGGTGATGGATACATTGCAGGCTGTGGAACAAACGCATATTCCGGAGTTCCTGGTCAAGTGCTCTGTGTTTCATCAGGCACACCACTGCCCACACCCACACCAACACCAACAACATTGTGCTCTCGCATCTACGTCAATTCTTCTTCTGCCGCCACGTGCGATGCAGGGTGGGAGGCGAGTTCAGCAGATGTGCATTCGTGCATGGACACTATTTGTCCTATGATGGAAGTGTGGTCCAAAGCAAAGTACGCAGATCCCGACATGATGGTGGTTGGTCCAGCATATAACTCAACCTGTGGATTACTGCCTAAGGATGGTAATCGTTTTGATTCGATTTGTGTTTCATCCTCCATGCACGCAGCGAAGCCAGACACGCCTCTGGTCCGATTCCAGGGTTAAGCCCACCGTGACCGAAAATAGAAGAATGTTTAACTCATCGTCATACTGTCAAACAGTTCTTTTTATCTACTTTCTATTCAGTAGAAAGAAGATGGAATACTTATTTTGATATTTTTTTCGCTCAATCAGAACGTTCAGCACTGGTGCTGCGATGAAGAAAAAGGATTATTCTGGTCGGGGGGGTTTAGCACTGCACCACAACCTAGTTACCACCCATGACTAGTGACATGACAAGACTAAAAAATGACAAGAACCCTGTCAAATGACAGGACCTAACTCCACCCATTTTGTACAGGGCCTTGTTATTTGACAAGGGGAAGGTCTTGTCATTATTTAGTCTTGTCGTGTAACTAGTCATACCCCCTCCTTGTCATTGCTCATACTAGGTCGTGGTGTGGTGGGCGTATGAGTGGGGGGTCCATAGTAGAGGCTTGGGGGTATACGAAGGGCAGTGTGTTCTTCTCCCTGCACAGGAACGGTGCTGAGGTGGCACAGCTGAATGTGTTTGGCACAGCACGTGTGGAGACTTCGAACGGTGGTGCAAAGGCACTCGACCCTGCGAAGAGCCTTCCGTTCCTGGCACAGTGCGAGCCTGGGGATGTGCTGGTTCTGCAGTACCGTGTTGGTGGTGGTGGTGGACACCGTCTGAGAGTGCGCAACCTCAAGACAACGGTCCACTTTGGTGCTAAGTGTCTGCCGGAAGGCGGATTTTTCATAATAGTTGCTCTCAAGGGTTCAGGACGACTGACGTCTATACCTTCTGTAGTACAAAGGCTTCGGCCAACATTGAGGACAGACCCTAGGTTCCCCAAGCGGGTCCTTAGGTGATTGTCACAACACAAAACGCCTAATATTAAGTCAATTTTATGTACTTCGTATGTCGTTCAAATATACACCAAAGCTGCTGTGCCAAAATACACCTTTTTCATTTTCTCCCAAAGGTCGGAGGGGTTGCGTGTGTTTGTTGTGTGTCACTGACAGTGCCGAAATATCGGCAGGGACCGAACGCTCGGTCGTGCACGCCTAAGTGGAAAGGCCGCGCTAGTGGGATAGTCGACCGTTACTTTAAATTGGTTTCAGATTTGTTTTTCACTCTTCCGGAGTGAACATTTGCTGTGTGCATGTGCCACCTGACAGCAACGTGTCCAACGTCAGTCGATGTTTACCCCTTTTTGCAAATACAATAAAGATTCTCAAACCCCACTGGGCAGCATATACCCCTTTGGTCAACACATCACACAGCATGCACCGCTTACAGGGTGATCAACAACATGATGTTCGTTTCAGCCACGGTCGCCGCTTGCCTCAGTAGTATTGTGCAGGTATGTTTGGGTTCGTTCCACAGGCATCGTGTATCTCTTGTTTTGTGGAAACCGTTCCTTGATGGTTGAAGGTTTGCACACAGCACCCACTCCTTGCCTCCTGCAATGACCCCTCGTTGTTGTGTGCTTCAGGGATGAAGTCAAAGCCTCACAACATCGTCACCACACACAGGTACCCATCCCGCCAATTAAAGACTGCTCTCGTATCTACGTCAATTCTTCTTCTGCCGCCACGTGCGATGCAGGGTGGGAGGCGAGTTCAGCAGAGGTGCATTTGTGCCTGGGCACTATTTGTTATATTATGGATGTTAGGTCCAAAGCAAAGTACGCAGATCCCGACATGATGGTGGTTGGTCCAGGATACGGCGCAGCCTGTGGACCACAGCCTAAGGATGGTGATATTGGGGATTCGATTTGTGTTTCATCCGTGCCTCTCACACCAGCACCAACACCACTGCCCACACCAACAACCGCACCGATAGTCAACTGCTATGATATTTCCGTCCAGGATGGCACCGCGTGTGCTTCAGGAACACGGCTGCTGCAGTCGAACGAAGCCTCAGCGTGCATGACTAGTATTTGTGCACGGATAGGTGCTTGGTCTATAGTAGGATACGCTGTTCCGGGGATGGCGGTAGTTGGTAATGGATACAGTGCAGACTGTGGAACACACATATATTCCCCTGCTACTGGGCAAAAGCTCTGTGTTTCAGGCACACCAATGCCCACGCCAGCACCAACACCGCCAAAGCCCACACCAACACCACCACCCACATCAGCACCACCGCCAATTACGGACTGCTCTCGTATCTACGTCAATTCTTCTGCCTGCGATGCAGGGTGGGAGGCGAGTTCAGAAGATGTGCAATTGTGCATGGACACTATTTGTCCTATGATGGATGTTTGGTCCAAAGCAAAGTACGCAGATCCCGACATGATGGTGGTTGGTGCAGGAATAAACGCAACCTGTGGACCACAGCCTAAGGATGGTGGTCTTTTTTCTTTGATTTGTGTTTCATCCTCCATGCACGCAGCTAAGCCAGACACGCCTCTGGTCCGATTCCAGGGTTAAGCCCACCGTGACCGAAAAGAGGAAAATGATGTCACGAGAAACAAAAAGACCTGTAGTGGAGCGCATCCTTGAGTATCTGACGTGAAGAGAACGGTGGCGAGACAAAGAGAGAACTCATCATCATACTGTAAAATACTTATTTTTTCTACTTTCTGTTCAGAATAGAAAGTATATTTATTCCCCGAAATAAAGTGCCTCAAGCCAAATTGCTTAGGAGGCAGGGACGGTAAAGTGTCAGTATTTCCCTGCTATTTTCAGATTTTCCCCGACCAATTTACACGTAAAAAATTGGAGCAGGTAAATATAGTAATTTGAGCAGGTAAAATATAGTAAATAGCCGGGGATCCCAGCCAAAAATGGGTAGGTAAAATATTATAATATTTTCCCGGCAAAAAAAATTTTTTTTTTCTTTTTTCACAAGTGCAGGGTGTTTCCTAATTTGCTTCCGCTTCCGGGGATTTGGAAAAAAATGGCCAGGGAAAAAATTTGCGGGAAAAAATTAGGGGTGTATTTAAAGTGCTTATTTTTTGGTATTTTCCCGAAAAAAGTATGTTCGCTGTTCTGGATCGCTCCAATCATTCAAATAAAGCAGTTTTCGGGAATTTTTATTTTCACCGATGTTGGGTACCGTGCGCCTGCGGCGCTGCCTGTTCCTGCCAGTTTCTACAGGCAAACACTTGGCCCCCTTTACCTTACACTGACGGGTTTTGATCAAAACCAAGGACTTGTCCATTTCGGCAAATTGACCCCACCACAGAACGGGCGGATTCCGAAAATGCAAATGCCGGTGTTTTCGGGCATTTTCATGTTTTCAGGATCAGGGAGAGAAAATCTGGGTTGTGGGATTTACCTGGTCCCCTTTACCTTACACTCATTTTGACCAACACCAAGAACTGGGCCATTTCGGCAAATTGACCCCACCACAGCGCGGACGGATTCCGGAAATGCCAATTGTGGCATGTTTTGGGGCTGAAAACCCACTTTTTTTCCAGGGAAAAAATTTGCTTCCGGATGTCGGAAGATTTCCAAAATTAGGAAACACCCTGCACAAGTGTTTTTTGTGACTGCTCACTACACCCTAGGCACCCTTCTGGGACCAAAAAATCAAAAAAAGCAAGAATTGGGCTGTTTTGAGCATCACAAATTTATTCCCCGGTCATTTTCTGTACAAAAATCCACCTGTACCTGTCAAAATGTATGGGCCAATGCCTTGTCAAAAAATCAAAAAAATCTCAGGGGGAAAAAAAAATCCGGGAAAAATTCGACCCCTGGGTTGGGTTTTTGGGCACCAAAAAATGCAAAAACCCGCAAAAATCGGGTGTTTTGACCATCTAGGGTTACACCAAAGTACACTTCTGTGAACAAGCCTAGGAGAAGGAGTATAAACCCAATGCCATGTGGTATGTGTTCAGTAGGCTTAACTACACACATGAACACGAAAACGGGGAGAAGATGCAAGTGGCTTTCCCCCCGTTTGGGCACTCTCCTCCTAAGGGTTCGTAAAAGAAGGAGGCGACGACCAAAAAGTTTTTGTTTACCACAACCATTCAACCTCCCCACACACCCATCAACCAACAGCACGCAAGGGTCACAATCTCCTAAGCAATTTGGCTTTTGGCACTTTATTTTGGGAAATAAAATTACAAACTCTTGGTAAATATTGAAGATATTTACCTTCGGGGGGTGTCAACCACCTCGGGTGCGGATTTACCTCGCCTTCGGCTCGGTAAATCCGAACCCTTGGTGGTTGACACCCCCCTCAGGTAAATATAGCTTCAATATTTACCTAGAGTATATAATTAGAAATAAGTATTTTCATATATTTTTCGCTCAATCAGAACGTTCAGCACTGGTGCTGCGATGAAGAAAAATAATATTCTTGTCTGGGGGATTTAGCACTGGTGGACGTATGAAGTCTGAGGGGTTAGCAGGACTACTCTGTTTTGTCTTCAGAATAAATGTCCTCTACCCCTACGACAGAACGGTGAAGCGTTTGCACTGTTAACTCTTCTATTTTTTTGTTCATTCAATTGTGTTAAATGGTCAAAACACCCGATTTTTGCGTTCTTTTTTCTTTTTTTTTTTTTTTTTTCTTTTTAATAATCTGTGTTCTGTAACCTCTCTCTATTTTACGGCAGGTGTGACCGGTTGAGGTGATACTTCCGGACTGAGGAAGGGCATTCTTTTACTTTTTTTTCTGTGTGTTTGTTTTCTTGTTGTAGTCTTTTTTGGTGAAGGGGCTTGGCCGACGACACTGAGAACCTCTTTGGTTCATAGCTGTTAACGACGTCTGGTCCT
Source organism: Rhynchopus sp. YZ270_cl-10 (assembly GCA_964035575.1). Classification (NCBI taxonomy): domain Eukaryota; phylum Euglenozoa; class Diplonemea; order Diplonemida; family Diplonemidae; genus Rhynchopus; species Rhynchopus sp. YZ270_cl-10. The sequence goes on from OZ037885.1 coordinate 1,041,395, forward strand.
ACCTAGCTGTACACTCTAATTCTAAAAATAAAATAAAATAAAACCAATAGGCAAAGGGGGAGGGGGGAGGCTAAAAGCCAAACAAAAGTAAAGAATGAAAAAGAAAAACTCAAGTGCTCTGGGACGGCCGCGAGTTCCTGCTCCGCTTTAGGCCCCGCAGACGGTTGTAGAGGGTGTAAGCCTCTTCCACCTCGTCGGAGCTCATCGACGGCTTCTTCGCTTCTTTCCACAGGTAGAGGCAGGTGAGGGCGTCATCCACCGACTGCCAATCCCCTCCCGCTGCCAGCGACTGGTGCTGAAGCGTGTTCGGGTAGAACGTGTCCTTCCACGCCTCGGCGGTCGCTGGACACCCCATGTTGTTGAATCCTGGGCAGGGCGCCATACCGGCATAGAACGGCACGTTGGTCGGGAGGGCTGTAGGTGCGGGTTGAGAGCCACTCTCCGATTGCGTGTACGTGCTGGGGGCCGAAGTGGCGTCAGACATGGGGACTGCGAGTTCTGATTCGTCGATGAGGTCCATAGAGAACTCGCTGCCCTGCGATGCGGCGGGCGGCTGCTCTCTCGGGTGGACGGAAGAGGGAACTGCCTCAGAGGAAGAAGATACGGGGAGGGCTGAGTGGGTGTTTGAGAAGCCACTCTCCGTACCGGTCTGAGGTTGTGTTGCCCCGTCCGAACCAGGGTGTGTCTGCGCAGAGGCGCCGGGACGGGCAACTGCTTGTGCGACAGGGGGCACCGAGGACGCGACCGGAGTAGGGAGGGCTGAATGTGTGGTGGAGTAGCCGCTCTCTTGTCCCTGGACGTCTGATGATGCCTGTCTCATGTTGCGTTGCGTCTGTGCCCTCCGCGCCTTTGCAGTCTCCACTTGGCTGGTCACGCGAGCTTCACGCTGTACCTTCACCAAGTTAATGCTCTTGGGGTCAATCATCTCGTGCGCGCGCGCAATGATCCTCGCCGCGCATGGCTTGCTGGACACTGGCAGGGCCCGCGGGCAGGTTGAGGGGAGGGAACGACACGGCACACACACCCAAACTGAGCACTCCCGACACTCCCAATGACGTTCACGACCGAGGACCGCAGCCGAGCACAGCTCGCATTTCCCGAAATCCGCCCGTGAGTCTTCCAGGGGGCAGTCCAGAAGCCCCTCGCGTGACACACAAGTGAGAGGCGGCAGGCGCGGGGTCGGTTCATGCATGAGGAGGAACTGCGTCAGCTTCTCGGGGATATTGACCGGCGTGAAGTGACCTGCGGTGCGGCCATCGTGGGCTAGTGCGAGCACCTGACGGTATCCCACTTCGCCTGAGGGGGTGAAGACCGACGGTCGATGGCCACCAATGAACACCACCACCAGGGAATGCAGAGCTCGGGCCAGGCTTTTTCTGCATTTTTCGGTGCCCCAAGACCCAACCCAGGGGTCAAAAAAATTCCGATTTTCTTCTTCTTCTTCTTGTTGTTATTTTTTTTTTTTTTCAAGAGTTTTCGATTTTTTGCTAAGGCGGCCCCTGGTGATACAACTCCTGGGTACCCAGGGGCCCGTCATGACGCACGTAGTGTCCTTACGAGCCCATGGTGTAGTGGAGCGCATCCTTGGGTACCTAACGCGAAGAGAGGTAGCAAGACAAAGAGAGAACTCATCATCATACTGTAAAATGTTTGTTTCATCTGCTTTCTGTTCAGTAGAATAGCAAGTATAATATTATGAAATGATTCTATTCATATTTTTTTGCGCAAAATGACAAACGCGCTTTTTATTTTAGGGTGCTCTCACTTTTTCTTTTGTTTCTTGTCCCCGCCCGCTCGGATTTTTCAGGGAGGAAAAAAAAAAAAAGTGGGCAAAAAAAAAAAAGTGTACAGGGTTTCCACCAAGGTGGACCGGGGTGGGACCATGCCCACCCCATTATTTTTTTCCAGAAAAATCCGGATTTTCACAGGGTTCGGGGGTACATGGTGACCCCCGAGAAAAATGGGGTTTGGAGGTTGTAGATGATTCCGCATGACCCCCCGTGGTCATGCGACCAGAGCATTTGGCACGTTGTAGCCGGGCAAGTAGTGGAGTTCATCCTCGGGTGTCTACACTAATACAACCAAGTTTTCAAAAAACAAAAAAAGTAGCGTACCGTGCGCCTGCGGCGCTGTGTTGCTGACTACTGCAACATCCCCACAAGGTAGAGAACTGTACGCTCCAATCTGAGCCCCACGGTGGCAATCGGCTCGTGCAATCAAAAGAAAAAAAGTTGGTAACGTGCGCCTGCGGCGCTGCCTGTTCCCTTTCTGTTTCTACAGGCAAAGACTTGGACCCCTTTACCTTACACTGACGGGTTTTGACCAAAACCAAGAACTTGTCCATTTCGGCAAATTGACCCCACCACACAACGGACGGATTCCGGAAATGCAAATGCCGGTGTTTTCGGGCACTTTCGTGTTTTCAGACGTCAGGATCAGGGAGAGAAAATCTGGATTTGGGATTTACCCTACATGGATTTTGACCAAAACCAAGAATTTGGCCATTTCGGTAAAGTGACCCCACCCTGGCCACCACAGCGCGGACGGGTTCCGGAAATGCCAACCGTGGTACGTTTTGGGGCTGAAAACCCACTTTTTTCAGGGGAAAAATTGCTTCCAAATGTCGGAATTTTCCGAATTTTCCGGAAAATTTCCAGAATTAGACTGAAAATGACCCATGTTTACGAGTATGGGTTCATATTTTGCGAAAATTTAAGTCATTGAAATTTTGTCCATTTTTCCGAATATTCCCCACCACAAGCCGGGATTGGCTCGGAACTGCAACAAAACGCCCTCTTGGGCGGAAAAATACCACACAGGGGTTTTTTCCCCCTTCACTTTTTTTTCCCTCCACTTTTTTTTTTTTGCTTCACTTTTTTTTTCCCGCCCGCCCGCTCGGATTTTTGGGATACCCAAGGACAAGAAACAAAAGAAAAAGTGTGAGTACCCTTATGGGTTTTTATTTATTTTCATATTTTTTTCGCTCAATCAGAACGTTCAGCACTGGTGCTGCGATGAAGAAAAGGAATATTCTTGTCTGGGGGATTTAGCACTGGTGGACGTATGAGGTCTGAGGGGTTAGCAGGACTACTCTGTTTTGTCTTCAGAATAAACGTCCTCTACCCCTACGCAAGGTAAGCCTGGCCTCATACAGTTTATCTCATTTTGCGACAAGAAGACCCTTGAAAACTGAGAGGTCAAGACAGCTGCAGCGACAGAACGGTGAAGCGTTTGCACTGTTAACTCTTCTTTTGTTCATTTGTGTTGGTGATGAGAAGAGCGTTCGGCCCTGTTAAATTAGTTTCAGATTTGTTTTTCACTCTTCCGGAGTGAACATTTGCTGTGTGCATGTGCCACCTGACAGCAACGTGTCCAACATCAGTCGATGTTTACCCCTTTTTGAAATACAATAAAGATTCTCAAACCCCTGTTTTTCTATTTGACCAGAACCACACTGGGCAGCATATACCTCTTTGGTCAACACACATCACACAGCATGCACCACTTACAGGGTGATCAACAACATGATGTTCGTTTCAGCCACGGTCGCCGCTTGCCTCAGTAGTATTGTGCAGGTATGTTTGGGTTCGTTCCACAGGCATCGTGTATCTCTTGTTTTGTGGAAACCGTTCCTTGATGGTTGAAGGTTTGCACACAGCACCCACTCCTTGCCTCCTGCAATGACCCCTCGTTGTTGTGTGCTTCAGGGATGAAGTCAAAGCCTCACAACATCGCCACCACACACACCACACACAGGTACCCCTCGCATCGCAAGTCAACTGCATTTATACTTCCATCCAGCATGGCAACGCGTGTGCTTCAGGAACACGGCTGCTGGAGTCGAACGAAGTCGCACAGTGCATGCATATTATTTGCCCTAAACTGAGTGATTGGTCTATGGCGAGCTATCTTGCTCCGGGTATGGCGGTGGTAGGCAATGGATACATTCCAGGCTGTGGAACAAAGTCATATTCCGGAGTTCCTGGTCTATCGCTTTGTATTCCATCCCCCTCTCCCCCATGGGAGCCAACCCCAAAGCCGTCACCAACACCAGAGCCCACAACAAAGGACTGCTCTCGTATCTACGTCAATTCTTCTTCTGCCGCCACGTGCGATGCAGGGTGGGAGGCGAGTTCAGAAGATGTGCAATTGTGCCTCCGCACTATTTGTCCTATGATGGATGTTTGGGCGAAAGCAAAGTACGCAGATCCCGACATGATGGTGGTTGGTACAGGATATGACGCAACCTGTGGACCACTGCCTAAGGATGGCGGTCTTGGGGATTCGATTTGTGTTTCATCCGTGCCTTTGCCACCAACACCAAAGCCCACACCAACACCCACACCAGCACCAGCACCAACACCACTGCCCACACCAACAACCGCACCGATAGTCAACTGCTATAATATTTCCGTCCAGGATGGCACCGCGTGTGCTTCAGGAACACGGCTGCTGGAGTTGAACGAAGTCTCAGAGTGCATGACTAGTATTTGCAACTGGATAAGTGATTGGTCTATAGTAGGCTACGCTGTTCCGGGCTCGGCGGTGGTTGGTGGTGGATACATCCCAGGCTGTGGAACAAACACATATTCCGGAGTTCCTGGGCAAATGCTCTGTGTTTCAGGCACACCAAAGCCCACACCAGCACCAGCACCAACCCCAAAGCCCACACCAACACCACTGCCCACACCAGGACCAACAACATTCTGCTCTCGTATCTACGTCAATTCTTCTTCTGCCGCCACGTGCGATGCAGGGTGGGAGGCGAGTTCAGAAGATGTGCATTCGTGCATGGACACTATTTGTTATATGATGGATGTTTGGGCGAAAGCAAAGTACGCAGATCCCGACATGATGGTGGTTGGTACAGGATACGATGCAACCTGTGGACCACAGCCTAAGGATGGTGGTCTTGGGGATTCGATTTGTGTTGCATCCTCCATGCACGCAGCGAAGCCAGACACGCCTCTGGTCCGATTCCAGGGTTAAGCCCACCGTGACCAAAGAGAGGAAAATGATGTAGGGAGAAAAAAAAAATGCAGGGAGCGCATCCTTGAGTATCTGACGCGAAGAGAACGGTGGCGAGACAAAGAGATAACTCATCAACAACAAGTGTTACGTTGCGTTTTAACGTATCCAATATTGCACAGCAATGCTTGCCGTGTTCGTACACGCACAATATTTTTATCACGGTGGTGTTCATGATTGCGTGCAGACAGTCGTCTGCAGCAAGAGGTTCGTACCTTAAAAAACAGAACAAGTGACGAACGCGCTTTTTATTTTATAGTGTTCATTTATTTTCATATTTTTTCGCTCAATCAGAACATTTAGCACTGGTGGTGAGATGAAGAAAAAGGATTATTCTGGTCGGGGATTTGACGTGTGAGTGTTACTTTTTTGTAACCCGATTGGCAAAAATTGCAAAACAAAGTGGGAGATCTCCTTCGAAGTTTCGTGTTTGCAGTTTCAACTTTCATTTGTTCGATACGCAACAACTGCACTCGGGGCAGATGGGTGGAAGCAGCATGAGCCTGCAGCCCAGAGGTCTGCTTGTTGCCAACTTCACTTTGTTTTGTGAAAAGTTGTTTGCCGACTGTTGTTTGTTATTTTTTTAGCGTTCCATTTTTGTTTGATTCAGTTGTGGCCAACGTCAGTCGATGTTTACCCCTTTTTGCAAATACAATAAAGATTCTCAAACCCCTACTTTCTATTTGACCAGAACCACACTGGGCAGCATGTGCCTCTTTGGTCAACACACATCACACAGCATGCACCACTTACAGGGTGATCAACAACATGATGTTCGTTTCAGCCACGGTCGCCGCTTGCCTCAGTAGTATTGTGCAGGTATGTTTGGGTTCGTTCCACAGGCATCGTGTATCTCTTGTTTTGTGGAAACCGTTCCTTGATGGTTGAAGGTTTGCACACAGCACCCACTCCTTGCCTCCTGCAATGACCCTTCTTGTTGTGTGCTTCAGGGATGAAGTCAAAGCCTCACAACATCGTCACCACACACACCACACACAGGTACCCATCGCACCGCAAGTCAACTGCTCTGGTATTTCCGTCCAGCTTGGCGAGTGTTATACATCAGGAACACGGCTGCTGAGGTCGGACGAAGTCGCACAGTGCATGCATATTATTTGCCCTCAACTGAGTGATTGGTCTATGGCGAGCTATCTTGCTCCGGGTATGGCGGTGGTAGGCAATGGATACATTCCAGGCTGTGGAACAATGTTATATTCCGGAGTTACTGGTCTATCGCTTTGTACTTCATCCCCCTCTCCCCCATGGGAGCCAACCCCGAAGCCGTCACCAACCCCAAAGCCGTCACCAACACCAGAGCCCACAACAAAGGACTGCTCTCGTATCTACGTCAATTCTTCTTCTGCCGCCACGTGCGATGCAGGGTGGGAGGCGAGTTCAGAAGATGTGCAATTGTGTCTCCGCACTATTTGTCCTATGATGGAAGTTTGGGCTAAAGCAAAGTACGCAGATCCCGACATGATGGTGGTTGGTACAGGATACGATGCAACCTGTAGACCACTGCCTAAGGATGATGACCTTGGGGATACGGTTTGTGTTTCATCCGTGCCTTTGCCACCACCACCACCAACACCAAAGCCCACACCAGCACCAACACCAAAGCCCACACCAACAACCGCACCGATAGTCAACTGCTATGATATTTCCGTCCAGGATGGCACCGCGTGTGCTTCAGGAACACGGCTGCTGGAGTCGAACGAAGTCTCAGAGTGCATGCTTATTATTTGCAACCGGATAAGTGCTTGGTCTATAGTAGGCTACGCTGTTCCGGGCTCGGCGGTAGTTGGTGATGGATACATTGCAGGCTGTGGAACAAACACATATTCCGGAGTTCCTGGTGAAACGCTCTGTGTTTCAGGCACACCAAAGCCCACACCAGCACCAGCACCAACGCCAAAGCCCACACCAACACCACTGCCCACACCAACACCAACAACATTCTGCTCTCGTATCTACGTCAATTCTTCTTCTGCCGCCACGTGCGATGCAGGGTGGGAGGCGAGTTCAGAAGATGTGCATTCGTGCATGGACACTATTTGTTATATGATGGAAGTGTGGTCCAAAGCAAAGTACGCAGATCCCGACATGATGGTGGTTGGTACAGGATATAACGCAACCTGTGGACCACAGCCTAAGGATGGTGGTCTTGGGGATTCGATTTGTGTTGCATCCTCCATGCACGCAGCGAAGCCAGACACGCCTCTGGTCCGATTCCAGGGTTAAGCCCACCGTGACCGAAAAGAGGAAAATGATGTCACGAGAAAACAAATAATGCAGGGAGCGCATCCTTGAGTATCTGACGCGAAGAGAACGGTGGCGAGACAAAGAGAGAACTGATCATCAACAAGTGTTACGTTGCGTTTTAACGTATCCAATATTGCACAGCAATGCTTGCCGTGTTCGTACACGCACAATATTTTTATCACGGTGATGTTCATGATTGCGTGCAGACAGTCGTCTGCAGCAAGAGGTTCGTACCTTAAAAAACAAAACAAGTGACGAACGCGCTTTTTATTTTATAGTGTTCATTTATTTTCATATTTTTTCGCTCAATCAGAACATTTAGCACTGGTGGTGAGATGAAGAAAAAGGATTATTCTGGTCAGGGATTTGGCGTGTGGGCGTTACTTTTTTGTAACCTGATTGGCAAAAATTGCAAAACAAAGTGGGAGATCTCCTTCGAAGTTTCGTGTTTGCAGTTTCAACTTTCATTTGTTCGATACGCAACAACTGCACTCGGGGCAGATGGGTGGAAGCAGCATGAGCCTGCAGCCCAGAGGTCTGCTTGTTGCCAACTTCACTTTGTTTTGTGAAAAGTTGTTTGCCGACTGTTGTTTGTTATTTTTTTAGCATTCCGTTTTTGTTTGATTCAGTTGTGGCCAACGTCAGTCGATGTTTACCCCTTTTTGCAAATACAATAAAGATTCTCAAACCCCCTTTTTTTCTCTGCTATTTACACTCATCACAACACCCCCGCTCCTTTGTACTTCCCCCCACTGCCCCCCTACCAGACTATACATCACTTCTCAACTGCCGCCCCAAACACTTCAGCGACTTAGCACAAGAAAGACTTGGTCATCATCACAAAAAACATTGAACAATATTCTCTCTCTCTCTCTGACTCTCACTCTTTTACTCTTTTCGGCACCTCTCACACTTCTCCCTCTATTTTTTCTAATGTCAACCGAAGACCTTGTACGTGCAGCATACGAAGGCCATGAGGACACGGTGATGCGTCTCTGCACCACACACAACGTCAACGTCAACGGCTTTGCAGACGTACCCCTCCCTGAGGGGATGTACGCCTTCACTCCGCTGATGGCAGCCGCCCTGCGGGGGTACAGTAAATGCGTTGCGCTGCTGCTGCAGGCAGGGGCGACGGTGCAGATGGCGCACCCGAAGACACGCCGTACTGCAGTTCATGAAGCAGCATCGTGCCCATCTAGGGCAACGTTGCAACAGATGGCTGTCACCTCCAAGGGGACCGCATGGCTGCGCACCGAAAGCGTTGGGAGACAGCGTCCTATCCACATAGCTGCCGAAAGCGGTTCCGTGGATGTAGTAGAATATCTTCTTGCAGAGCTTGGCCCGTCTGAAGGGGGGGTGGCATGCAAAGGTGGGTGGACTGCAGCACACTTTGCGGGCAATGCTGGGCACAGTGCGGTGTTGCGTGCTCTCTCTGCGTATGGGGTGTCTCTTTGCATTCCTGATAAGTATGGGCGCATTGCGGCGCACAATGCGGCAAGAGAAGGGCACGTCGAGAGCCTCGTGGTGCTTGGTGCTGAGGCGTTGTTAGCAGGCGACAGCACGGCAAAGACTCCACTGCACGCAGCAGCGTTCGAAGGGCACCTTGCAGTGCTGCAGCACGCCGTCACGACGCTGGATGCCGACAGCACCACCACCGCAGCCTCGCATGCCGCCCTCTCCACACCCGACGCTACAGGGCAGAACGTAGCACACTATGCAGCAAAGCGTCACCCCGAGGGGTCCGACATTATCACCTTCCTTCGAGAGCATGCCCTCGGACGGCTATCTGGCGCAAAGCGGAAGGCAGAGGAGGGAGGGGGCAAATCTATTTTTGATGTCCCCGATGTCGACGGCATGACGGCAGCAGCGCTGCTCTCGGGGGAGCGTTGTACGGAGGCTGGCGGCGCGTTTCGTGTGTCCAACCTTGCGGCAAAGCGGTGGCAACGTTCGGTCTTCATCTCGGGCACCGCAACAGCGGTGGGGCAATGCAATCATCAGCACCCCTCTGCAGTACGCTGCCTGGTCCTCGACGATGGGGCTGCAGGAAGTGCTCAGCCGTACCACCCACACCCGCTCTCTTCCATCTGCCTTTCTACATCCGACACAAAACGCATGAACCCTGACGCAGGCGACGCATCTGTAGACACGAAACCAGCAGAGCATCACGTTGTAGGTGATGTTCGTACACAAGATGCTGGGGTAGAGGACATAGCGTATCAGACCTTCGATGCGGAGAGGGGTGGCAGTGCACGTACCGCTTCAACCTGTGCATCGGTGTCAGGCGATCTGCTTGCATCAGGTGTCGTCTCCGAAGCGGGACACATCACAGTGGCAAACCCGGATGTGAAGGTAGGGGAAGTCTTGAAAAGGATGCATCCCGGTTTGGATGTGGTGTCTGCGACGAGTACGGAGGTGTTGGAAGGGTTGGGGGGCGCGCTGCTGAGCGGTGTCTGGCTTGACTATTGCAATGGGATTGCGAGCGACACGAACCGTGCGGATGTGGGGCTCGTCTTTGGGGGGACGGTGCTTGCGGACCGCAGCTGCGTCTGTTTTACGTACTCATGGCGTGGTGCGAAGGTGTGCCGTACAGGGCGGCCCAAGCAAGGTACTGCACACCTCGCACACTTCGCAGCAGACCTGGAGGCTACGCTAATGGCAGAAGCTGCAGCAAACGGCCGCACCCTCACAAGGCTAGAGCCCCCGACGCAGTGCGGGCAGCTTTTCTTCCTCAGCTTTCTGTGCGAGAGGCGAAAAGGATGAAAACCCAAAGGCTAATCGCGTAACGTGAATTCTATGATATCTTGTAGAGAGGCTTCCAGACTGCAATGTTCAAAAGAAAGGAATAAGAAAGAAAAAAAAAGCTGCCTGAAATTATGACGCATTTTTAACAGTCAAACCTATCTTACCAGGGGGAGAGGTGCCCCCGCGGGAGTTCCCTCTCCTATTATATACCCTGTTCGTGGCCTGCGTGGGTGGGGGAGAGGTTTTTGTTTCCATCTGGGAGACATGTTGTGCCTTGTTTGAATGACACCACACCACCACACCGGCAGATGCAGCCAGCACAGATGTTGCTGTCTCTCACAACATGCATGCTCTTAGCTGCAGCGGGCCCAACCCATGCCTCCCTCGACCCTGCAGTCATCATACGCAACGTCACCAGTCACAGCAGGTACACCGTCCCTGCAGGTGTCAGCTTCATTGGTTTTGTTGCTGTTGGCCCTCGTGGGTCTGACGCATCAAACGGTTTCGTGCCTCCCAATGGTGGGATCAGTGCAGGTGTTCTTGCAGTGACTCCAGGGCAGCTGTTTCATGTCATGGTGGGTGGTGTCGGTGCTTATGCTGCTGTTGGTTGGAATGGTGGTGGGAGGGCACGAAGCGGGGCCGGCGGGAGCGGTGCAACAGACATCAGGACGGATGTTGCTGACTTACACACCAGACTGATTGTGGCAGGTGGTGCAGGTGGGTCACAGAGCAATGGCATGGTGGGAGGCATTGGTGGTGGTGAGAAAGGAGGTGATGCGTGTGCCAGCAGTGGCATCTCCCCCAATGGTTGCCTGGGGGGGAACCAGACACACGGGGGCAACTTCGGGAATACTGGTGCAGGGTCCTTTGGCCAAGGTGGGGGGTGCACATTCACATTTGGCTGTGGTGGTGGTGGTGGTTGGTATGGCGGAAGTGCCCCAGCGGAATACTCTTCATGTACCTCTGGTGGTGGAGGCTCAGGCCACATTGCAAGCAGTGTGATCAACGGCACGATGACGGCGGGACAGAACCCAAGTGAAGGGAGGATGTACTCGCTGCACGACGACACAAGAACGGAGATACAGAAGAAAGTACAAAATGTACCTCCCCCCTCCTTCTCAACACCACCCCACAACAGAGCAACACTTCACTTGAAACAATGGAACTGTGTGTGCAGGGATATGATGAAACCAAATTTGTGATTGAGGTGGGTGAGAACGACACAACGGAGACGATGCGGCAGAAGGTGGCGTCTGCAACAGGGTTGTGCGAAGACAGCTTCCGCATGGGCTTCGGAGGGAAGGGGGAAGGAGAAGACATCACAGAACTGAGTGCTGGAGGCACAGTCGTGTTGACGAAGTCGATGAAGTACCTATCTGTTGAAGCACTTCGTGCCTTGGGTGAGACAGACATTTCCGAAGCGAGGTTGGTGACTCCCGACGGCGGTAGTGGCGTTATATTTGACCTTTTTTTAACAAAGTACCCTGCTATATGCAGAGTAACTGCCTTGGATGAGGTGAGCTACGATCATCCGAAAATATAAAACAAGTTTTTTTTGAACATGATCCACTTTTATTTTTGCAATTTTGATTTTTTCATTCTTTTACAATGTAGGTTTCGAAAACTGTCTGGGCCTTGAGCGACAGCGGAACACTAACTACAAGTCCACAGAGGGTCATGCACTGATGAAGTCCACCTCTGTTTACAACTAATGTATGCGTTTAGGACTGAAACATGGACTTGTGGTACAGATGTACCGCCCTACAAAAACTTTTGAATATGCATATTTACAAAAAAACAAAAACAAAACAAAAAGGATCCAAAAATACAACAAAAAAGATTGATGAATAACCAATGTTCAAAACATTAAGTAATCTAATCAGACTCCCGACGGCGGACCGCCCCCCATAGCACATTTTTGCGGTGCACGGGCGTACGGGATTAGTATCTTTTTTTTGAGAGAACCCAAGAGCGGCCAGGTCCTGGACAAGTACGTTGTGCTTTTAGACCTACAAACTGTCTGGGGTGGTGGGACCTCGGGGCGAAGGGTGCTTCCCGGGACCCCAATATCCTACCACAAGGAGCTCGAGTCGTGCATGGAATGCAGGGTACTCTGAGCCGATTACTTCCACAAAACTCCCAGATCCCAAGACCTCCACGGGGGGCAGGCCTCCACGGCAACCCGCGACCGCCGACACCTTAGCTCCGTACTGCCTCTGTCTGTAACCTGCCGGTCCCCCACCTACCTACGCTTTTTGTGGTGTCTTTTTACGACGGTGGACCAAGGGGCTTTGCAGTGCAGTCAACGCCGACGGAGCGAGACTCGATTGTGACCGGGTGAAAAGGGAACCTTAGCCAGCGCTAACCAGCGGCAGTTTTGACTCAGGGAGGAGTTTCTCACCGCAGACTGGCGACACACCCCCACTTTTTCGGGGTGGCTGCATTCCTCTTCGGAACGGGGTGTTCCATCCTATTTTTAAAAACGTTTATCGAAGCGAGGTTGGTGACTGTGAAGGATCCTGAGGTGGCTTCTCTGCTTCTTCAGGCGGAGGTTGCGACTGTTATTCCGAACCACTTCTTGTCGGAAGCATCGTTTACGAGACTTGATCTCTCTGCTGTGTCTGGTGTGACACGAATTGAACAAGGCTTCCTCTACGGGTGTGCGTCGGTTACAACCGTTGACTTGTCGGGATTGTGCAACGTTACGCACATTGAGGATGACTGTCTCTCTCACTGCATATCGTTGAAAAGCCTTGACGTGTCAGGGTTCACTGGTGTGACGGTGATAGGGAACGCGTTCCTCCGAGGAAGTGGCGTCACAAATATTGACTTGTCCGCGATGACGAGTGTGACGAAGGTTGGTACAAACTTTCTTGCCCACTGCCAGTCGTTGGAAATGATTAACATCTCAGGATGGCGCAGAATCACGCACATTGAGGGCGGCTTCCTCGGGTACTGCACCTCGTTGACAACCATTGATTTGCCAGCTTTTTGCAGTGTCACGAAGATCGAGTCCGACTTTCTCCGCAGCTGCAAGTCGTTGACCACCATCAGCTTTTCAGGGATGACGAATGTGACGGAAATTAACGACAGCTTTTGTTCGGACTGCACCTCGTTGCAAACGATTGACTTGACAGCACTGCACAAAGTTGTGAAGGTGGGTCCCTGCTTTCTGAGGAGGTGCACCTCGCTGGCGAGTATCGACCTTTCAGCTTTTGGCAATGTCGCATCTATTGAGTCTGGGTTTCTTATGAAGTGCACATCATTGAAAACAGTTGATTTATTAGTGTTGCGCAGCATCACACACATTAAGGACTGCTGGATGCAAGACTGCTCCGCGTTGACAACAGCAGACTTATCAGGAATGAGCAATGTTACGCAGATTAATAGTGATTTCCTGCAAGAGTGCACATCCTTGACCACGCTGGACATTTCAGGTTTTGGCAGGGACACAGAGATCCAGGACCGCTTCCTGCGCAACTGCAACGCACTCGCAACAGTCATCTCGGACGACTTCCTGCTCCGCACAATGATTGACGCGCAGTTCGGCAACAACTTCCTGATCAACTGCAACGCACTCACAACAGTCATCTTGCCAGGCAACATCGACATTGACGAGATGTTGTCTCTCCCGAATGGAGACCCTAGAATGAGCACCTACAAGGAGGCCTTCTATGTGTTTGTACGTGACATTTACGCAAGGTTTACGGAACAGTTCGAAGATGTGCGGATAGAAGCTTTTGAGGCAGTACGAACAGACGTGTCTGGAAGTGCAAGACAATGTATTGCATTGAAAGCAGGACAAGAGAGAAGGGATTGATGCAAGCACAAGAGGACAAAAAAGAGGAACAAAACGAGGATTTGGAGAGTTGGGGGCAGCATAAACAGGAGCAGGACAAGCTGGATGAACAGAGGGGTTTGGGGGGTTTGGTGATTTGTGTGAAGAACACTTTGGTGAATCTATTGAACTGCATTTTTGGGTACACTCTTGAGCGCTGGGGTAAAATATTTGGAGGGTTTGGAGCAGGACAAACAGAACAACACAAGCAGGAGGATTTTGGAGGGTTTGGGGTAGGGCAAACAGAGAGGACGAAAAGGAGGAGGCTTGGTGAAGGGTTGTTGTACATTGTGGCCTTGTACACAGGACAGGAGACAATGCCACCACCGACAGCAGTGCCGACACAAGCACCTCCAACGGCTGTCCCAACAGCAGCGCCACCGACCACACCTCCGCCACAAACACTGTCACCACCAACTTCTCCTGATGAAGGTGGACTACCAACTGTTGCCATTGCAGGGATAGTGACCGGTGTGCTGTTGATGGGTGCTGCGGTGGTGGCGTTAGTGGTGTGCTTGCGCAACCGTGGCAGGGACACGTCGCTGCATGGGTATGAGGAGGAAATGGATGATGACGACACGTCGAGTGCGTCAGACCACGCCTAGCCTTGGTCACGATCATCAGGATGAGTGTTTTTCTGACTTCAGCTGCACACAAATTCCGTTCATCACTGCAATGTATTCAAGCATCGGCCACAGAGTACTTGCGCCCCTGCACTAGATTGCTCCCCTCGCCTGGTTGAATTATGCAAATGCGTCATGTGTCGCACCCTCGCAAATGCTTTCTGTTGTCTGAATTGAAAGCACAGTACAAGAAACAGAGGAGGGTTTAAAGCATAGGAGAGGTAAAACTATGGCTCATTTTTTGGGATTGTCTTTTATTTTATTTATTTCGGTGACATGACACTTGTGACATATCGTAGGAAATCTTTTAGTATGCGCGAAGACGATTCTTGTGCTCCTCATTCTCCCCACACTATGTCAATACAACAGGTTAGACCGTTTGGTCTGGGAGGGTTTGGGGTTTCTTCTTTCTCTCAGTTCAATCTTGAACAATTTCGAGAGGAGTTTTATTTATTTTTCAAAAAAAAAAAAAAAAAGTGTGATCTGGGGTGAGGAAGCGTTCCAACTTTTCAACCTCTTCCCCAATTTACCTTTCACGCCTTTTTTACCCTCCCCCGTTTTAGAATCAACAGAGAGTGTACGTTAAGATTTTTATTTTACTTGGTACTAGCAGGCAGTGATGTCTCGTCTGGTAAGGCTGTTGGTGCCGCGCACTACCTTATGTATTGTGAGAATTTCTCGGTAGTGCCGGCACTACGTGGCCTCAAGGATTTTTTCTTCTTCGAAATTCAGAATTGTGTGAACGCATAATTCACCTATAGTAGCTATTTCTCTGTACTTGGTACTAGCGGGCAGTGATGTCTCGCCTGACCAAAGCTGCAAAAAGTTGACTACCTGTCAAGAAATAACCCACCCCACCCGATATTTACAAGCGTAGCTTTAAAGTGAAATAGTTTCTCAGATACGGTCGCCAATCACCCCTCCAACACGGTAATTGTGCAATCAACGAAAAAAAAAACCTTTTTTCCCCCCGCCCTTTTACTTACCTGTCAGAGTTACTATTTTTTTTGTTCAGACAACGTTCGGGGGCCCTTTTTTTGAATTTCAACAGTCTTACAGTTACGGAGCTTAAAAGACACAAAAAAAACTCGCAGACAGTGGAGATGGCACAACCGTGGCAACACCACCGAGGCAACTACACTCCAACAATTTATCAAAAAAAAAATATTCAGTTGTAGTCTGATACCCCTGCTGGGAATACCAGTAAACCAATAGACACCCTCACAACACACCAGCACCACCTACACAACCCCTCCACACCTAACCGCACAACACCTTCCCCCCCCCATTTCTTCAAATATTTTTCCCAACGCGCAAACCCCTCTCGACGAACACGGACCGCGACAGGTTCCACTACACTATTCCAACGATTTATCAAAAAACCAAAATAATACGCTACTCGCTACGGTCCCCCCCAACTGCCTCATCACAGCGGAGGGCTTAGGGTTCCTCTAGTCGCAAAGACTTTTTTTTGCAGAACACCTTTCGCTTCACATTGAAAGTCCTTTACGCGTTTTCACCGCTACTAACGCTGATCTCTTACAATGCCACACCGTGACTACAAACCTATCACCTTGCACCCACAACTTACCTGCTTTGCTGAGGGTGCGAACCACATTTATGGGCTGCACTTTGTAAAGAAGCGCAATCGTTGGCACATGAAGGACACACGCATTCTGGTCATATACAAGACCGGCGTGCTGCTGACGGACAGCCAGGCACGGTCCAGGCCATATGGTAACATTAAGTGGCGGGATGTGGTGCGGATCTGCCACCACGGTGACAATGTTCTTATTGAATGCGAGCCGTGGGAGCGTGATATAATGTTCACGTGGACACCTGATGCACGCAATTCGGACGAGCCGGCCCCGCTTCTGTGCCTCATGCGCCACTTTGGCGATTTGAAGATTGTCGAAACAACGGACTTCCGTCGCTCTGATGGGTCCGCACCAAACCTTCGACGCCGTCAGATGAGCGCCCGGCCGTCCCTCCCACGCCCGCCACCACCGCCGCAAACAGAAGCAAAGGCTACTGAAACGCCGGCTTCCCCGGCCCTCTCGGCACCGCACAGAAGAGAGTCGTTCAGTGACCTGAACGCAACGTTGTCGCAGGGAAGCAGCCACAACACAGAGGCGTCTGTGATAAGCGCATTCACTCCGCACAAAGGTGCCTCTGCGACGGTCGAGGCGGCAGTGGCTGGGGCCTTGGAAGAGGCGGTTGGGGTGTTTGCGGCGATAGAGGAGAATGTCAACGTCGGTGTGGATGGGGAGGAGCGGGAGGTGGTCAAGTCGGTGCCGGTGCTGGAGCGGTATGTGAGGGTGGGAGGTGAAGGTGGAGGTGGAGGTAATAGCAGCACCCCGCGACGCAGACGCAAACCGCGGCAGCGCAGAGAACGTTGCCTTGCCGCGCCACGGCAGCAGGTTGCTGTGGGGCGGTTTGTGCCGGTGGACAACAGACCAGAGGAGGGGATGCAGGATGATGTGGCGCAGGACGTAGCTGGTAGTGGTGGTGGTGGTGCTCTGCCCATGCCAGGGGTCTGGGTGCCAACAACCCCATCCTCGTCTGACTCCGATACACCAACGCGAGGGTTTCAGTTGGGTGCAACGCCACCGAACTTCTTTTCTGCGTATCGGCCTGTTCAAGGTGACAGCAATGCAGGTGAGGAGGGGCATACCACCTGGACGAAGTGTCCGGCAGAACCGCCGGAGGGTGGGGGGGTGGTGAGCGAGGGTGTGGAAGGTGTTCATGTTGGCGTAGCTGCCGCCGTCCCTACTGCAACTGCCGTCCCTACCTTCCTGCAGCACTTCTCTGTCGTGGAGATGTCCCCGTTCATTCAGGAGCAGCAGCAACAGCAACAGCAACAGCAACAGCAACAGCAACAGCAACAGCAACAGCAACAGCAACAGCAACAGCAACAGCAACATCACATACAGCCGAACCCCTTCCCGTATCTGTCACTGCGACAACAGGGGTACACACCACTGAGGAGGGCGGAGCTGGCAGGGCTTGTGTTGTGAGTGTTTTCCTCTGGAAGAGGTTCTACTGTTGCGGGGGAGTTGGTCCTCCCACAGCCCATCCCCCATCCCCAGGCCCCTCTTCTTTCTTATGTTACCATCCTATCCTGAAGTGCGCTGTTCTCTCTGTGCACCCACTTTCCCTAGATATTCTTTTTGCTCTTTGTGCCCCACTCTTTTGTACGTCTCAAATGATTGATCCCCCACCTCCTCTTTTTCATCTGTGAGTACCCTACCCCTCATGTTGTACTTCCCATACAATTTCAAACCCCCTCATTTGGCTGCAGACACCCCTAACGAGGACACGCAGTGTGCTGAAGTTCATGACGTGAAGACAGGTACATTGGAGCACTCCTTTGGAGATGAAGGTCGTGAGAGGTGGCGTACGGCAGGGTAACTGGAGGACCTCGGTAAGTCTGGCCTCACAGTTTCTCTCATGTCGCGAGAAGACCCTCGAAAACTGAGAGGTCAAGACAGCTGCAGCGGCAGAACGGTGAAGCGTTTGCACTGTTAACTCCTTCTTTTGTTCATTCATTTGTGTTGGTGATGAGAAGAGCGTTTGGCCCTGTGGTTTTAAATTGGTTTCGGATTTGTTTTTCACTCTTCCGGAGTGAACATTTGCTGTGTGCATGTGCCACCTGACAGCAACGTGGCCAACATCAGTCGATGTTTACCCCTTTTTGCAAATACAATAAAGATTCTCAAACCCCTGTTTTTCTATTTGACCAGAACCACACTGGGCAGCATGTGCCTCTTTGGTCAACACATCACACAGCATGCACCACTTACAGAGTGATCAACAACATGATGTTAGTTTCAGCCACGGTCGCCGCTTGCCTCAGTAGTATTGTGCAGGTATGTTTGGGCTCGTTCCACAGGCATCGTGTATCTCTTGTTTTGTGGAAACCGTTCCTTGATGGTTGGAGGTTTGCACACAGCACCCACTCCTTGCCTCCTGCAATGACCCCTTGTTGTTGTGTGCTTCAGGGATGAAGTCAAAGCCTCACAACATCGCCACCACACACAGGTACCCATCGCACCGCAAATCGAATGCTCTGGTATTTCCGTCCAGGATGGCACCGCGTGTGCTTCAGGAACACGGCAGCTGGAGTCGGACGAAGTCGCACAGTGCATGACTATTATTTGTCCTCAGATAGGTGTTTGGTCTATAGTAGGCTACGCTGTTCCGGGCTCGGCGGTAGTTGGTGAGGGATACATTGCAGGCTGTGGAACAAACACATATTCCGGAGTTCCTGGGCAAACGCTTTGTGTTTCAGGCACACCAAAGCCCACACCAGCACCAGGACCAACACCAAAGCCCACACCAACACCAAAGGTCTGCTCTCGTATCTACATCAATGGTTCTTCTGCCGCCACGTGCGATGCAGGGTGGGAGGCGAGTTCAGAAGACGTGCATTCGTGCCTCCGCACTATTTGTCGTATGATGGAGCCTTGGTCCAAAGCAAAGTACGCAGATCCCGACATGATGGTGGTTGGCAATGGATACGACGCAACCTGTGGACCACAGCCCAAGGATGGTGGTCTTGGGGATTCGATTTGTGTTTCATCCGTGCCTATACCACCACCAACACCAACACCACTACCCACACCAACACCAAAGGTCTGCTCTCGCATCTACATCAATGGTTCTTCTGCCGCCACGTGCAATGCAGGGTGGGAGGCGAGTTCAGAAGATGTGCATTCGTGCATGGACACTATTTGTAATATGATGGAAATTTGGGCGAAAGCAAAGTACGCAGATCCCGACATGATGGTGGTTGGTGCAGGATACGACGCAACCTGTGGACCACTGCCTAAGAGTGGTGATGTTGGGGATTCGATTTGTGTTTCATCCTCCATGCACGCAGCGAAGCCAGACACGCCTCTGGTCCGATTCCAGGGTTAAGCCCACCGTGACCAAAGAGAGGAAAATGATGTCACGAGAAAACAAATAATGCAGGGAGCGCATCCTTGAGTATCTGACGCGAAGAGAACGGTAGCGAGACAAAGAGAGAACTCATCATCAACAAGTGTTACGTTGCGTTTTAACGTATCCAATATTGCACAGCAATGCTTGCCGTGTTCGTACACGCACAATGTTTTTATCACGGTGGTGTTCATGATTGCGTGCAGACAGTCGTCTGCAGCAAGAGGTTCGTACCTTAAAAAACAAAACAAGTGACGAACGCGCTTTTTATTTTATAGTGTTCATTTATTTTCATATTTTTTCGCTCAATCAGAACATTTAGCACTGGTGGTGCGATGAAGAAAAAAAGATTATTCTGGTCAGGGATTTGGCGTGTGAGGGTTACTTTTTTGTAACCTGATTAGCAAAAATCGAAGAGAAAACAAGGGGGAGATCTCCTTCGAAGTTTCGTGTTTGCAGTTTCAACTTTCATTTGTTCGATACGCAACAACTGCACTCGGGACAGATAGGTGGAAGCAGCATGAGCCTGCAGCCCAGAGGTCTGCTTGTTGCCAACTTCACTTTGTTTTGCGAAGAGTCGTTCGCCGACTGTTGTTTAGTATTTTTTTTTAGCGTTCCGTTTTTGTTTGATTCAGTTGTGGCCAACATCAGTCGATGTTTACCCCTTTTTGCAAATACAATAAACATACTTGGACCGCCCGAAATATATTTCGGGCGAATTCAGGCGGATTTTTCGGGCGCGGGTCCCGAGCGCCCGAAATGTGCCCGAAATATATTTCAGGCGTTTATAAGGGAATTTATACGTAATTCGGGCGAATTCGGGCACACAACCAGTTCACTGGAGCATCTTATGTGTGCTGGGAAGCATGCCACCAGTGTAAAAATCTTACGCTTTATTTGAAAGATTGGCAACAAAATTTGTTCACAGAACCTGGACAACATGTCTCATTTCCTTCACAAACGCCACCCCACCCCTCTTCTTCCTGCCCTCCCCACACCTGTCCACAGAACAGAGTTACCCCCTCCCCTGAACATGGACATCACAGGACACTTCGAGTCTGCAAGCTGTGTGATAGAAGTGGACGGGAGCGCCACCCTTGCACAGGTGAAGGGGAAGCTTCTTGCGGAGCTTGGTATGCCACGTGCTCGGCATGTTGGTGTGCGGATGAGAGGCGGTGGCGACATCGGCGACGACGACTTGCGTATTTGTGACACGGAGATGGATGAGGGATGTGCCATTGAGCTGTACCGCACTGGTGCCAACATCACTCCTGGGTTGATACAGCGTGGTTGCACCCAAGTTTGTGATCAACCCAAAGACGTACCCTCGTTTACACTCTCACCGTGTGATAGGTATCTTGCAGTGATGGGGAGTTCGGGAGGTGTGCTCGTCATTCACACAGAAACACATGAGAGACTGTGCAGCTTCCCTGCACAGTACAGTTGTTTCCCAGCATTCTCACCTTGCAGTGAGTGGGTGTCATGCGTCAACAAGGAAACGCAGTGTGCTGAAGTTTATGACGTGAAGACAGGTGCATTGAAGCACTCCTTTGGAGATGAAGGTGATGAGAGGAAGACCACGGCATGGTCACCCTGTGGAACAAAGCTGTTGTCGTGGTGCAAGGGCAAGGGCTTGCAGGTGTGGGACATTGCAACAGGCGTTGTTGTGCATGAATGGGGCAACATTGAAGAGAGCGACTGCGTCATGGTTGTGACAGGCGACAAGGTGGCGACGTGTGGGGAGGACAACGACCTACTCACTGTCTGGGACTACACAACAGGGGTGGAGGTGCTTGTTCTTTCATGCCCTGATAGAGTTTTTTATGTGGCACTGTCACCAAACCAGCGTTTCATTGCAGCGTTTTGCGACTCTTGTGTGCGTGTCTGGAACATTGAAACAGGTGAACGTGTATTTGAAGACGTCTCAGAAAACAGCTGGGCTGACATCGCTATGTCCGACGACATTGTTGCTGCCTACTCCTACGAGGCATTGAGCGTGTGGTCCACCTCAACGGGGAAACAACTGTGGCACCGTGAATGTAAACGGGACAGGGATTCTTACGGTCTTGCCATCAGCAGCTGTGGTGGTGTACTGATGCGCAGCAGGGATGAAGGTATTGAGATTGTTGACATCTCACACCTGTCTTGAACCCACTTCCGCAAATGAAAATATGCCATCCAATTTTGCTTCCCTTTCCTGCAGCTTGCCTTGGGTAACTCCGCGCGGGAAGATAGTAAAGACAGAATGATGTCTCAAATGGAGACCACACCGTTCCGCCGCACAACTTGGGAGTACCTCTAACCTATCTCTCTTGTTTTTGCAAATGACTCCTTGTGAGAACGATGTGTGCAATACGTTTATTTTTTCTGCAAGACTTCTTTTCTCTCTCCCTCCTCCCTCCTCCCTCTCCACCCTCCTACCAGATTACACATCCCACCCCCCTTAGCATGCTTCACATAGACGAAGGTGTTCCTACAACTCTTGGCGAGGCTGATGCACAGCTCACCGCCACTATTCGGAAGGAGCTTGACCGGCAGCGTGAGAAGGACGCGGCGTACAGCGCACTTGTCGCACAACAGCGCCTTGAGCTGAACAGCGTTCTGAAGCAGGTTGGGAAGGCTACTTTGGAGGATAGACAGCGTGGTGTGAAGGACACGCTGAACGCGACACAACGGGAGAAGGTGAGCGCTGTGGTGTACAACCTTGACAGCACGACAGCGACCTCCGCCACACGCGAGCACATCTACGACGACAGCGAAGGCTCCACCCGCCACCTCGGGTTGATCGGCCCAGAGCACCCCGACTTCAAACACTGCACATGTGAGGGTGGGAGGTGAAGGTGGAGGTGGAGGTAACAGCAGCACCCCGCGACGCAGACGCAAACCGCGGCAGCGCAGAGAACGTTGCCTTGCCGCGCCACGACAGCAGGTTGCTGTGGGCCGGTTTGTGCCGGTGGACAACAGACCAGAGGAGGGGATGCTGGATGATGTGGCGCAGGACGTAGCTGGTAGTGGTGGTGGTGGTGCTCTGCCCATGCCAGGGGTCTGGGTGCCAACAACCCCATCCTCGTCTGACTCCGATACACCAACGCGAGGGTTTCAGTTGGGTGCAACGCCACCGAACTTCTTTTCTGCGTATCGGCCTGTTCAAGGTGACAGCAATGCAGGTGAGGAGGGGCATACCACCTGGACGAAGTGTCCGGCAGAACCGCCGGAGGGTGGGGGTGTGGTGAGCGAGGGTGTGGGAGGTGTGGAAGGTGGTCCTGTTGGCGCAGCTGCCGCCCCTACTGCAACTGCCGTCCCTACCTTCCTGCAGCACTTCTCTGTCGTGGAGATGTCCCCGTTCATGCTGCAACAGCAGCAGCAGCAACAGCAACAGCAACAGCAACAGCAACAGCAACAGCAACAGCAACAGCAACAGCAACAGCAACAGCAACAGCAACAGCAACAGCAACAGCAACAGCAACAGCAACAGCAACAGCAACAGCAACAGCAACAGCAACAGCAACAGCAACAGCAACAGCAACATCACATACAGACGAACCCCTTCCCGTATCTGTCACTGCGACAACAGGGGTACACACCACTGAGGAGGGCGGAGCTGGCGGGGCTTGTGTTGTGAGTGTTTTCCTCTGGAAGAGGTTCTACTGTTGCGGGGGAGTTGGTCCTCCCACAGCCCATCCCCCATCCCCAGGCCCCTCTTCTTTCTTATGTTACCATCCTATCCTGAAGTGCGCTGTTCTCTCTGTGCACCCACTTTCCCTAGATATTCTTTTTGCTCTTTGTGCCCCACTCTTTTGTACGTCTCAAATGATTGATGCCCCACCTCCTCTTTTTCATCTGTGAGCACCCTACCCCTCATGTTGTACTTCCCATACAATTTCAAACCCCCTCATTTGGCTGCAGACACCCCTAACGAGGACACGCAGTGTGCTGAAGTTCATGACGTGAAGACAGGTACATTGGAGCACTCCTTTGGAGATGAAGGTCGTGAGAGGTGGCGTACGGCAGGGTAACTGGAGGACCTCGGTAAGTCTGGCCTCACAGTTTCTCTCATGTCGCGAGAAGACCCTCGAAAACTGAGAGGTCAAGACAGCTGCAGCGGCAGAACGGTGAAGCGTTTGCACTGTTAACTCCTTCTTTTGTTCATTCATTTGTGTTGGTGATGAGAAGAGCGTTTGGCCCTGTGGTTTTAAAATTGGTTTCGGATTTGTTTTTCACTCTTCCGGAGTGAACATTTGCTGTGCATGTGCCACCTGACAGCAACGTGGCCAACATCAGTCGATGGTTACCCCTTTTTGCAAATACAATAAAGATTCTCAAACCCCTGTTTTTCTATTTGACCAGAACCACACTGGGCAGCATGTGCCTCTTTGGTCAACACATCACACAGCACGCACCACTTACAGAGTGATCAACACCATGATGTTCGTTTCAGCCGCGGTCGCCGCTTGCCTCAGTAGTATTGTGCAGGTATGTTTGGGCTCGTTCCACAGGCATCGTGTATCTCTTGTTTTGTGGAAACCGTTCCTTGATGGTTGGAGGTTTGCACACAGCACCTACTCCTTGCCTCCTGCAATAACCCTTCTTGTTGTTGTGTGCTTCAGGGATGAAGTCAAAGCCTCACAACATCGCCACCACACACACCACACACAGGTACCCATCGCACCGCAAATCGAATGCTATAATATTTCCGTCCAGGATGGCACCGCGTGTGCTTCAGGAACACGGCAGCTGGAGTCGGACGAAGTCGCACAGTGCATGACTATTATTTGCCCTCAGATAGATGTTTGGTCTATAGTAGGCTACGCTGTTCCGGGCTCGGCGGTAGTTGGTGAGGGATACATTGCAGGCTGTGGAACAAACACATATTCCGGAGTTCCTGGTCAAACGCTTTGTGTTTCAGGCACACCAAAGCCCACACCAGCACCAGGACCAACACCAAAGCCCACACCAACACCAAAGGTCTGCTCTCGTATCTACATCAATGGTTCTTCTGCCGCCACGTGCGATGCAGGGTGGGAGGCGAGTTCAGAAGACGTGCATTCG
Organism: Rhynchopus sp. YZ270_cl-10; assembly: GCA_964035575.1. Lineage (NCBI taxonomy): Eukaryota > Euglenozoa > Diplonemea > Diplonemida > Diplonemidae > Rhynchopus > Rhynchopus sp. YZ270_cl-10. Next base: position 1,065,881 of record OZ037885.1, read on the forward strand.
TGCCTCCGCACTATTTGTCGTATGATGGAGCCTTGGTCCAAAGCAAAGTACGCAGATCCCGACATGATGGTGGTTGGCAATGGATACGATGCAACCTGTGGACCACTGCCTAAGGATGGTGGTCTTGGGGATTCGATTTGTGTTTCATCCGTGCCTATACCACCACCAACACCAACACCACTACCCACACCAACACCAAAGGTCTGCTCTCGTATCTACGTCAATTCTTCTTCTGCCGCCACGTGCAATGCAGGGTGGGAGGCGAGTTCAGAAGATGTGCATTCGTGCATGGACACTATTTGTAATATGATGGATGTTTGGGCGAAAGCAAAGTACGCAGATCCCGACATGATGGTGGTTGGTACAGGATACGACGCAACCTGTGGACCACTGCCTAAGAGTGGTGATGTTGGGGATTCGATTTGTGTTGCATCCCCCATGCACGCAGCGAAGCCAGACACGCCTCTGGTCCGATTCCAGGGTTAAGCCCACCGTGACCAAAGAGAGGAAAATGATGTCACGAAAAAAAAAAAAAAAAAAAAAAAAAAAAAAAAAAAAATGAAATGTAGTGGAGCGCATCCTTGGGTATCTGACGTGAAGAGAACGGTAGCAAGACAAAGAGAGAACTCATCATCAACAAGTGTTACGTTGCGTTTTAACGTATCCAATATTGCACAGCAATGCTTGCCGTGTTCGTACACGCACAATATTTTTATCACGGTGGTGTTCATGATTGCGTGCAGACAGTCGTCTGCAGCAAGAGGTTCGTACCTTAACAACAGAACAAGTGACGAACGCGCTTTTTATTTTATAGTGTTCATTTATTTTCATATTTTTTCGCTCAATCAGAACGTTTTAGCACTGGTGGTGCGATGAAGAAAAAAGATTATTCTGGTCAGGGATTTGGCGTGTGAGGGTTACTTTTTTGTAACCTGATTAGCAAAAATCGAAGAGAAAACAAGGGGGAGATCTCCTCCGAAGTTTCGTGTTTGCAGTTTCAACTTTCATTTGTTCGATACGCAACAACTGCACTCGGGACAGATAGGTGGAAGCAGCATGAGCCTGCAGCCCAGAGGTCTGCTTGTTGCCAACTTCACTTTGTTTTGCGAAGAGTCGTTCGCCGACTGTTGTTTGTTATTTTTTTAGCGTTCCGTTTTTGTTTGATTCAGTTGTGGCCAACGTCAGTCGATGTTTACCCCTTTTTGCAAATACAATAAACATACGGACCGCCCGAAATATATTTCGGGCGAATTCAGGCGGATTTTTCGGGCGCGGGTCCCGAGCGCCCGAAATGTGCCCGAAATATATTTCAGGCGTTTATAAGGGAATTTATACGTAATTCGGGCGAATTCGGGCACACAACCAGTTCACTGGAGCATCTTATGTGTGCTGGGAAGCATGCCACCAGTGTAAAAATCTTACGCTTTATTTGAAAGATTGGCAACAAAATTTGTTCACAGAACCTGGACAACATGTCTCATTTCCTTCACAAACGCCACCCCACCCCTCTTCTTCCTGCCCTCCCCACACCTGTCCACAGAACAGAGTTACCCCCTCCCCTGAACATGGACATCACAGGACACTTCGAGTCTGCAAGCTGTGTGATAGAAGTGGACGGGAGCGCCACCCTTGCACAGGTGAAGGGGAAGCTTCTTGCGGAGCTTGGTATGCCACGTGCTCGGCATGTTGGTGTGCGGATGAGAGGCGGTGGCGACATCGGCGACGACGACTTGCGTATTTGTGACACGGAGATGGATGAGGGATGTGCCATTGAGCTGTACCGCACTGGTGCCAACATCACTCCTGGGTTGATACAGCGTGGTTGCACCCAAGTTTGTGATCAACCCAAAGACGTACCCTCGTTTACACTCTCACCGTGTGATAGGTATCTTGCAGTGATGGGGAGTTCGGGAGGTGTGCTCGTCATTCACACAGAAACACATGAGAGACTGTGCAGCTTCCCTGCACAGTACAGTTGTTTCCCAGCATTCTCACCTTGCAGTGAGTGGGTGTCATGCGTCAACAAGGAAACGCAGTGTGCTGAAGTTTATGACGTGAAGACAGGTGCATTGAAGCACTCCTTTGGAGATGAAGGTGATGAGAGGAAGACCACGGCATGGTCACCCTGTGGAACAAAGCTGTTGTCGTGGTGCAAGGGCAAGGGCTTGCAGGTGTGGGACATTGCAACAGGCGTTGTTGTGCATGAATGGGGCAACATTGAAGAGAGCGACTGCGTCATGGTTGTGACAGGCGACAAGGTGGCGACGTGTGGGGAGGACAACGACCTACTCACTGTCTGGGACTACACAACAGGGGTGGAGGTGCTTGTTCTTTCATGCCCTGATAGAGTTTTTTATGTGGCACTGTCACCAAACCAGCGTTTCATTGCAGCGTTTTGCGACTCTTGTGTGCGTGTCTGGAACATTGAAACAGGTGAACGTGTATTTGAAGACGTCTCAGAAAACAGCTGGGCTGACATCGCTATGTCCGACGACATTGTTGCTGCCTACTCCTACGAGGCATTGAGCGTGTGGTCCACCTCAACGGGGAAACAACTGTGGCACCGTGAATGTAAACGGGACAGGGATTCTTACGGTCTTGCCATCAGCAGCTGTGGTGGTGTACTGATGCGCAGCAGGGATGAAGGTATTGAGATTGTTGACATCTCACACCTGTCTTGAACCCACTTCCGCAAATGAAAATATGCCATCCAATTTTGCTTCCCTTTCCTGCAGCTTGCCTTGGGTAACTCCGCGCGGGAAGATAGTAAAGACAGAATGATGTCTCAAATGGAGACCACACCGTTCCGCCGCACAACTTGGGAGTACCTCTAACCTATCTCTCTTGTTTTTGCAAATGACTCCTTGTGAGAACGATGTGTGCAATACGTTTATTTTTTCTGCAAGACTTCTTTTCTCTCTCCCTCCTCCCTCCTCCCTCTCCACCCTCCTACCAGATTACACATCCCACCCCCCTTAGCATGCTTCACATAGACGAAGGTGTTCCTACAACTCTTGGCGAGGCTGATGCACAGCTCACCGCCACTATTCGGAAGGAGCTTGACCGGCAGCGTGAGAAGGACGCGGCGTACAGCGCACTTGTCGCACAACAGCGCCTTGAGCTGAACAGCGTTCTGAAGCAGGTTGGGAAGGCTACTTTGGAGGATAGACAGCGTGGTGTGAAGGACACGCTGAACGCGACACAACGGGAGAAGGTGAGCGCTGTGGTGTACAACCTTGACAGCACGACAGCGACCTCCGCCACACGCGAGCACATCTACGACGACAGCGAAGGCTCCACCCGCCACCTCGGGTTGATCGGCCCAGAGCACCCCGACTTCAAACACTGCACATGTGAGGGTGGGAGGTGAAGGTGGAGGTGGAGGTAACAGCAGCACCCCGCGACGCAGACGCAAACCGCGGCAGCGCAGAGAACGTTGCCTTGCCGCGCCACGACAGCAGGTTGCTGTGGGCCGGTTTGTGCCGGTGGACAACAGACCAGAGGAGGGGATGCTGGATGATGTGGCGCAGGACGTAGCTGGTAGTGGTGGTGGTGGTGCTCTGCCCATGCCAGGGGTCTGGGTGCCAACAACCCCATCCTCGTCTGACTCCGATACACCAACGCGAGGGTTTCAGTTGGGTGCAACGCCACCGAACTTCTTTTCTGCGTATCGGCCTGTTCAAGGTGACAGCAATGCAGGTGAGGAGGGGCATACCACCTGGACGAAGTGTCCGGCAGAACCGCCGGAGGGTGGGGGTGTGGTGAGCGAGGGTGTGGGAGGTGTGGAAGGTGGTCCTGTTGGCGCAGCTGCCGCCCCTACTGCAACTGCCGTCCCTACCTTCCTGCAGCACTTCTCTGTCGTGGAGATGTCCCCGTTCATGCTGCAACAGCAGCAGCAGCAACAGCAACAGCAACAGCAACAGCAACAGCAACAGCAACAGCAACAGCAACAGCAACAGCAACAGCAACAGCAACAGCAACAGCAACAGCAACAGCAACAGCAACAGCAACAGCAACAGCAACAGCAACAGCAACAGCAACAGCAACAGCAACAGCAACAGCAACAGCAACATCACATACAGACGAACCCCTTCCCGTATCTGTCACTGCGACAACAGGGGTACACACCACTGAGGAGGGCGGAGCTGGCGGGGCTTGTGTTGTGAGTGTTTTCCTCTGGAAGAGGTTCTACTGTTGCGGGGGAGTTGGTCCTCCCACAGCCCATCCCCCATCCCCAGGCCCCTCTTCTTTCTTATGTTACCATCCTATCCTGAAGTGCGCTGTTCTCTCTGTGCACCCACTTTCCCTAGATATTCTTTTTGCTCTTTGTGCCCCACTCTTTTGTACGTCTCAAATGATTGATGCCCCACCTCCTCTTTTTCATCTGTGAGCACCCTACCCCTCATGTTGTACTTCCCATACAATTTCAAACCCCCTCATTTGGCTGCAGACACCCCTAACGAGGACACGCAGTGTGCTGAAGTTCATGACGTGAAGACAGGTACATTGGAGCACTCCTTTGGAGATGAAGGTCGTGAGAGGTGGCGTACGGCAGGGTAACTGGAGGACCTCGGTAAGTCTGGCCTCACAGTTTCTCTCATGTCGCGAGAAGACCCTCGAAAACTGAGAGGTCAAGACAGCTGCAGCGGCAGAACGGTGAAGCGTTTGCACTGTTAACTCCTTCTTTTGTTCATTCATTTGTGTTGGTGATGAGAAGAGCGTTTGGCCCTGTGGTTTTAAAATTGGTTTCGGATTTGTTTTTCACTCTTCCGGAGTGAACATTTGCTGTGCATGTGCCACCTGACAGCAACGTGGCCAACATCAGTCGATGGTTACCCCTTTTTGCAAATACAATAAAGATTCTCAAACCCCTGTTTTTCTATTTGACCAGAACCACACTGGGCAGCATGTGCCTCTTTGGTCAACACATCACACAGCACGCACCACTTACAGAGTGATCAACACCATGATGTTCGTTTCAGCCGCGGTCGCCGCTTGCCTCAGTAGTATTGTGCAGGTATGTTTGGGCTCGTTCCACAGGCATCGTGTATCTCTTGTTTTGTGGAAACCGTTCCTTGATGGTTGGAGGTTTGCACACAGCACCTACTCCTTGCCTCCTGCAATAACCCTTCTTGTTGTTGTGTGCTTCAGGGATGAAGTCAAAGCCTCACAACATCGCCACCACACACACCACACACAGGTACCCATCGCACCGCAAATCGAATGCTATAATATTTCCGTCCAGGATGGCACCGCGTGTGCTTCAGGAACACGGCAGCTGGAGTCGGACGAAGTCGCACAGTGCATGACTATTATTTGCCCTCAGATAGATGTTTGGTCTATAGTAGGCTACGCTGTTCCGGGCTCGGCGGTAGTTGGTGAGGGATACATTGCAGGCTGTGGAACAAACACATATTCCGGAGTTCCTGGTCAAACGCTTTGTGTTTCAGGCACACCAAAGCCCACACCAGCACCAGGACCAACACCAAAGCCCACACCAACACCAAAGGTCTGCTCTCGTATCTACATCAATGGTTCTTCTGCCGCCACGTGCGATGCAGGGTGGGAGGCGAGTTCAGAAGACGTGCATTCGTGCCTCCGCACTATTTGTCGTATGATGGAGCCTTGGTCCAAAGCAAAGTACGCAGATCCCGACATGATGGTGGTTGGCAATGGATACGATGCAACCTGTGGACCACTGCCTAAGGATGGTGGTCTTGGGGATTCGATTTGTGTTTCATCCGTGCCTATACCACCACCAACACCAACACCACTACCCACACCAACACCAAAGGTCTGCTCTCGTATCTACGTCAATTCTTCTTCTGCCGCCACGTGCAATGCAGGGTGGGAGGCGAGTTCAGAAGATGTGCATTCGTGCATGGACACTATTTGTAATATGATGGATGTTTGGGCGAAAGCAAAGTACGCAGATCCCGACATGATGGTGGTTGGTACAGGATACGACGCAACCTGTGGACCACTGCCTAAGAGTGGTGATGTTGGGGATTCGATTTGTGTTGCATCCCCCATGCACGCAGCGAAGCCAGACACGCCTCTGGTCCGATTCCAGGGTTAAGCCCACCGTGACCAAAGAGAGGAAAATGATGTCACGAAAAAAAAAAAAAAAAAAAAAAAAAAAAAAAAAAAAATGAAATGTAGTGGAGCGCATCCTTGGGTATCTGACGTGAAGAGAACGGTAGCAAGACAAAGAGAGAACTCATCATCAACAAGTGTTACGTTGCGTTTTAACGTATCCAATATTGCACAGCAATGCTTGCCGTGTTCGTACACGCACAATATTTTTATCACGGTGGTGTTCATGATTGCGTGCAGACAGTCGTCTGCAGCAAGAGGTTCGTACCTTAACAACAGAACAAGTGACGAACGCGCTTTTTATTTTATAGTGTTCATTTATTTTCATATTTTTTCGCTCAATCAGAACGTTTTAGCACTGGTGGTGCGATGAAGAAAAAAGATTATTCTGGTCAGGGATTTGGCGTGTGAGGGTTACTTTTTTGTAACCTGATTAGCAAAAATCGAAGAGAAAACAAGGGGGAGATCTCCTCCGAAGTTTCGTGTTTGCAGTTTCAACTTTCATTTGTTCGATACGCAACAACTGCACTCGGGACAGATAGGTGGAAGCAGCATGAGCCTGCAGCCCAGAGGTCTGCTTGTTGCCAACTTCACTTTGTTTTGCGAAGAGTCGTTCGCCGACTGTTGTTTGTTATTTTTTTAGCGTTCCGTTTTTGTTTGATTCAGTTGTGGCCAACGTCAGTCGATGTTTACCCCTTTTTGCAAATACAATAAACATACGGACCGCCCGAAATATATTTCGGGCGAATTCAGGCGGATTTTTCGGGCGCGGGTCCCGAGCGCCCGAAATGTGCCCGAAATATATTTCAGGCGTTTATAAGGGAATTTATACGTAATTCGGGCGAATTCGGGCACACAACCAGTTCACTGGAGCATCTTATGTGTGCTGGGAAGCATGCCACCAGTGTAAAAATCTTACGCTTTATTTGAAAGATTGGCAACAAAATTTGTTCACAGAACCTGGACAACATGTCTCATTTCCTTCACAAACGCCACCCCACCCCTCTTCTTCCTGCCCTCCCCACACCTGTCCACAGAACAGAGTTACCCCCTCCCCTGAACATGGACATCACAGGACACTTCGAGTCTGCAAGCTGTGTGATAGAAGTGGACGGGAGCGCCACCCTTGCACAGGTGAAGGGGAAGCTTCTTGCGGAGCTTGGTATGCCACGTGCTCGGCATGTTGGTGTGCGGATGAGAGGCGGTGGCGACATCGGCGACGACGACTTGCGTATTTGTGACACGGAGATGGATGAGGGATGTGCCATTGAGCTGTACCGCACTGGTGCCAACATCACTCCTGGGTTGATACAGCGTGGTTGCACCCAAGTTTGTGATCAACCCAAAGACGTACCCTCGTTTACACTCTCACCGTGTGATAGGTATCTTGCAGTGATGGGGAGTTCGGGAGGTGTGCTCGTCATTCACACAGAAACACATGAGAGACTGTGCAGCTTCCCTGCACAGTACAGTTGTTTCCCAGCATTCTCACCTTGCAGTGAGTGGGTGTCATGCGTCAACAAGGAAACGCAGTGTGCTGAAGTTTATGACGTGAAGACAGGTGCATTGAAGCACTCCTTTGGAGATGAAGGTGATGAGAGGAAGACCACGGCATGGTCACCCTGTGGAACAAAGCTGTTGTCGTGGTGCAAGGGCAAGGGCTTGCAGGTGTGGGACATTGCAACAGGCGTTGTTGTGCATGAATGGGGCAACATTGAAGAGAGCGACTGCGTCATGGTTGTGACAGGCGACAAGGTGGCGACGTGTGGGGAGGACAACGACCTACTCACTGTCTGGGACTACACAACAGGGGTGGAGGTGCTTGTTCTTTCATGCCCTGATAGAGTTTTTTATGTGGCACTGTCACCAAACCAGCGTTTCATTGCAGCGTTTTGCGACTCTTGTGTGCGTGTCTGGAACATTGAAACAGGTGAACGTGTATTTGAAGACGTCTCAGAAAACAGCTGGGCTGACATCGCTATGTCCGACGACATTGTTGCTGCCTACTCCTACGAGGCATTGAGCGTGTGGTCCACCTCAACGGGGAAACAACTGTGGCACCGTGAATGTAAACGGGACAGGGATTCTTACGGTCTTGCCATCAGCAGCTGTGGTGGTGTACTGATGCGCAGCAGGGATGAAGGTATTGAGATTGTTGACATCTCACACCTGTCTTGAACCCACTTCCGCAAATGAAAATATGCCATCCAATTTTGCTTCCCTTTCCTGCAGCTTGCCTTGGGTAACTCCGCGCGGGAAGATAGTAAAGACAGAATGATGTCTCAAATGGAGACCACACCGTTCCGCCGCACAACTTGGGAGTACCTCTAACCTATCTCTCTTGTTTTTGCAAATGACTCCTTGTGAGAACGATGTGTGCAATACGTTTATTTTTTCTGCAAGACTTCTTTTCTCTCTCCCTCCTCCCTCCTCCCTCTCCACCCTCCTACCAGATTACACATCCCACCCCCCTTAGCATGCTTCACATAGACGAAGGTGTTCCTACAACTCTTGGCGAGGCTGATGCACAGCTCACCGCCACTATTCGGAAGGAGCTTGACCGGCAGCGTGAGAAGGACGCGGCGTACAGCGCACTTGTCGCACAACAGCGCCTTGAGCTGAACAGCGTTCTGAAGCAGGTTGGGAAGGCTACTTTGGAGGATAGACAGCGTGGTGTGAAGGACACGCTGAACGCGACACAACGGGAGAAGGTGAGCGCTGTGGTGTACAACCTTGACAGCACGACAGCGACCTCCGCCACACGCGAGCACATCTACGACGACAGCGAAGGCTCCACCCGCCACCTCGGGTTGATCGGCCCAGAGCACCCCGACTTCAAACACTGCACATGTGAGGGTGGGAGGTGAAGGTGGAGGTGGAGGTAACAGCAGCACCCCGCGACGCAGACGCAAACCGCGGCAGCGCAGAGAACGTTGCCTTGCCGCGCCACGACAGCAGGTTGCTGTGGGCCGGTTTGTGCCGGTGGACAACAGACCAGAGGAGGGGATGCTGGATGATGTGGCGCAGGACGTAGCTGGTAGTGGTGGTGGTGGTGCTCTGCCCATGCCAGGGGTCTGGGTGCCAACAACCCCATCCTCGTCTGACTCCGATACACCAACGCGAGGGTTTCAGTTGGGTGCAACGCCACCGAACTTCTTTTCTGCGTATCGGCCTGTTCAAGGTGACAGCAATGCAGGTGAGGAGGGGCATACCACCTGGACGAAGTGTCCGGCAGAACCGCCGGAGGGTGGGGGTGTGGTGAGCGAGGGTGTGGGAGGTGTGGAAGGTGGTCCTGTTGGCGCAGCTGCCGCCCCTACTGCAACTGCCGTCCCTACCTTCCTGCAGCACTTCTCTGTCGTGGAGATGTCCCCGTTCATGCTGCAACAGCAGCAGCAGCAACAGCAACAGCAACAGCAACAGCAACAGCAACAGCAACAGCAACAGCAACAGCAACAGCAACAGCAACAGCAACAGCAACAGCAACAGCAACAGCAACAGCAACAGCAACAGCAACAGCAACAGCAACAGCAACAGCAACAGCAACAGCAACAGCAACAGCAACATCACATACAGACGAACCCCTTCCCGTATCTGTCACTGCGACAACAGGGGTACACACCACTGAGGAGGGCGGAGCTGGCGGGGCTTGTGTTGTGAGTGTTTTCCTCTGGAAGAGGTTCTACTGTTGCGGGGGAGTTGGTCCTCCCACAGCCCATCCCCCATCCCCAGGCCCCTCTTCTTTCTTATGTTACCATCCTATCCTGAAGTGCGCTGTTCTCTCTGTGCACCCACTTTCCCTAGATATTCTTTTTGCTCTTTGTGCCCCACTCTTTTGTACGTCTCAAATGATTGATGCCCCACCTCCTCTTTTTCATCTGTGAGCACCCTACCCCTCATGTTGTACTTCCCATACAATTTCAAACCCCCTCATTTGGCTGCAGACACCCCTAACGAGGACACGCAGTGTGCTGAAGTTCATGACGTGAAGACAGGTACATTGGAGCACTCCTTTGGAGATGAAGGTCGTGAGAGGTGGCGTACGGCAGGGTAACTGGAGGACCTCGGTAAGTCTGGCCTCACAGTTTCTCTCATGTCGCGAGAAGACCCTCGAAAACTGAGAGGTCAAGACAGCTGCAGCGGCAGAACGGTGAAGCGTTTGCACTGTTAACTCCTTCTTTTGTTCATTCATTTGTGTTGGTGATGAGAAGAGCGTTTGGCCCTGTGGTTTTAAAATTGGTTTCGGATTTGTTTTTCACTCTTCCGGAGTGAACATTTGCTGTGCATGTGCCACCTGACAGCAACGTGGCCAACATCAGTCGATGGTTACCCCTTTTTGCAAATACAATAAAGATTCTCAAACCCCTGTTTTTCTATTTGACCAGAACCACACTGGGCAGCATGTGCCTCTTTGGTCAACACATCACACAGCACGCACCACTTACAGAGTGATCAACACCATGATGTTCGTTTCAGCCGCGGTCGCCGCTTGCCTCAGTAGTATTGTGCAGGTATGTTTGGGCTCGTTCCACAGGCATCGTGTATCTCTTGTTTTGTGGAAACCGTTCCTTGATGGTTGGAGGTTTGCACACAGCACCTACTCCTTGCCTCCTGCAATAACCCTTCTTGTTGTTGTGTGCTTCAGGGATGAAGTCAAAGCCTCACAACATCGCCACCACACACACCACACACAGGTACCCATCGCACCGCAAATCGAATGCTATAATATTTCCGTCCAGGATGGCACCGCGTGTGCTTCAGGAACACGGCAGCTGGAGTCGGACGAAGTCGCACAGTGCATGACTATTATTTGCCCTCAGATAGATGTTTGGTCTATAGTAGGCTACGCTGTTCCGGGCTCGGCGGTAGTTGGTGAGGGATACATTGCAGGCTGTGGAACAAACACATATTCCGGAGTTCCTGGTCAAACGCTTTGTGTTTCAGGCACACCAAAGCCCACACCAGCACCAGGACCAACACCAAAGCCCACACCAACACCAAAGGTCTGCTCTCGTATCTACATCAATGGTTCTTCTGCCGCCACGTGCGATGCAGGGTGGGAGGCGAGTTCAGAAGACGTGCATTCGTGCCTCCGCACTATTTGTCGTATGATGGAGCCTTGGTCCAAAGCAAAGTACGCAGATCCCGACATGATGGTGGTTGGCAATGGATACGATGCAACCTGTGGACCACTGCCTAAGGATGGTGGTCTTGGGGATTCGATTTGTGTTTCATCCGTGCCTATACCACCACCAACACCAACACCACTACCCACACCAACACCAAAGGTCTGCTCTCGTATCTACGTCAATTCTTCTTCTGCCGCCACGTGCAATGCAGGGTGGGAGGCGAGTTCAGAAGATGTGCATTCGTGCATGGACACTATTTGTAATATGATGGATGTTTGGGCGAAAGCAAAGTACGCAGATCCCGACATGATGGTGGTTGGTACAGGATACGACGCAACCTGTGGACCACTGCCTAAGAGTGGTGATGTTGGGGATTCGATTTGTGTTGCATCCCCCATGCACGCAGCGAAGCCAGACACGCCTCTGGTCCGATTCCAGGGTTAAGCCCACCGTGACCAAAGAGAGGAAAATGATGTCACGAAAAAAAAAAAAAAAAAAAAAAATGAAATGTAGTGGAGCGCATCCTTGGGTATCTGACGTGAAGAGAACGGTAGCAAGACAAAGAGAGAACTCATCATCAACAAGTGTTACGTTGCGTTTTAACGTATCCAATATTGCACAGCAATGCTTGCCGTGTTCGTACACGCACAATATTTTTATCACGGTGGTGTTCATGATTGCGTGCAGACAGTCGTCTGCAGCAAGAGGTTCGTACCTTAACAACAGAACAAGTGACGAACGCGCTTTTTATTTTATAGTGTTCATTTATTTTCATATTTTTTCGCTCAATCAGAACGTTTTAGCACTGGTGGTGCGATGAAGAAAAAAGATTATTCTGGTCAGGGATTTGGCGTGTGAGGGTTACTTTTTTGTAACCTGATTAGCAAAAATCGAAGAGAAAACAAGGGGGAGATCTCCTCCGAAGTTTCGTGTTTGCAGTTTCAACTTTCATTTGTTCGATACGCAACAACTGCACTCGGGACAGATAGGTGGAAGCAGCATGAGCCTGCAGCCCAGAGGTCTGCTTGTTGCCAACTTCACTTTGTTTTGCGAAGAGTCGTTCGCCGACTGTTGTTTGTTATTTTTTTAGCGTTCCGTTTTTGTTTGATTCAGTTGTGGCCAACGTCAGTCGATGTTTACCCCTTTTTGCAAATACAATAAACATACGGACCGCCCGAAATATATTTCGGGCGAATTCAGGCGGATTTTTCGGGCGCGGGTCCCGAGCGCCCGAAATGTGCCCGAAATATATTTCAGGCGTTTATAAGGGAATTTATACGTAATTCGGGCGAATTCGGGCACACAACCAGTTCACTGGAGCATCTTATGTGTGCTGGGAAGCATGCCACCAGTGTAAAAATCTTACGCTTTATTTGAAAGATTGGCAACAAAATTTGTTCACAGAACCTGGACAACATGTCTCATTTCCTTCACAAACGCCACCCCACCCCTCTTCTTCCTGCCCTCCCCACACCTGTCCACAGAACAGAGTTACCCCCTCCCCTGAACATGGACATCACAGGACACTTCGAGTCTGCAAGCTGTGTGATAGAAGTGGACGGGAGCGCCACCCTTGCACAGGTGAAGGGGAAGCTTCTTGCGGAGCTTGGTATGCCACGTGCTCGGCATGTTGGTGTGCGGATGAGAGGCGGTGGCGACATCGGCGACGACGACTTGCGTATTTGTGACACGGAGATGGATGAGGGATGTGCCATTGAGCTGTACCGCACTGGTGCCAACATCACTCCTGGGTTGATACAGCGTGGTTGCACCCAAGTTTGTGATCAACCCAAAGACGTACCCTCGTTTACACTCTCACCGTGTGATAGGTATCTTGCAGTGATGGGGAGTTCGGGAGGTGTGCTCGTCATTCACACAGAAACACATGAGAGACTGTGCAGCTTCCCTGCACAGTACAGTTGTTTCCCAGCATTCTCACCTTGCAGTGAGTGGGTGTCATGCGTCAACAAGGAAACGCAGTGTGCTGAAGTTTATGACGTGAAGACAGGTGCATTGAAGCACTCCTTTGGAGATGAAGGTGATGAGAGGAAGACCACGGCATGGTCACCCTGTGGAACAAAGCTGTTGTCGTGGTGCAAGGGCAAGGGCTTGCAGGTGTGGGACATTGCAACAGGCGTTGTTGTGCATGAATGGGGCAACATTGAAGAGAGCGACTGCGTCATGGTTGTGACAGGCGACAAGGTGGCGACGTGTGGGGAGGACAACGACCTACTCACTGTCTGGGACTACACAACAGGGGTGGAGGTGCTTGTTCTTTCATGCCCTGATAGAGTTTTTTATGTGGCACTGTCACCAAACCAGCGTTTCATTGCAGCGTTTTGCGACTCTTGTGTGCGTGTCTGGAACATTGAAACAGGTGAACGTGTATTTGAAGACGTCTCAGAAAACAGCTGGGCTGACATCGCTATGTCCGACGACATTGTTGCTGCCTACTCCTACGAGGCATTGAGCGTGTGGTCCACCTCAACGGGGAAACAACTGTGGCACCGTGAATGTAAACGGGACAGGGATTCTTACGGTCTTGCCATCAGCAGCTGTGGTGGTGTACTGATGCGCAGCAGGGATGAAGGTATTGAGATTGTTGACATCTCACACCTGTCTTGAACCCACTTCCGCAAATGAAAATATGCCATCCAATTTTGCTTCCCTTTCCTGCAGCTTGCCTTGGGTAACTCCGCGCGGGAAGATAGTAAAGACAGAATGATGTCTCAAATGGAGACCACACCGTTCCGCCGCACAACTTGGGAGTACCTCTAACCTATCTCTCTTGTTTTTGCAAATGACTCCTTGTGAGAACGATGTGTGCAATACGTTTATTTTTTCTGCAAGACTTCTTTTCTCTCTCCCTCCTCCCTCCTCCCTCTCCACCCTCCTACCAGATTACACATCCCACCCCCCTTAGCATGCTTCACATAGACGAAGGTGTTCCTACAACTCTTGGCGAGGCTGATGCACAGCTCACCGCCACTATTCGGAAGGAGCTTGACCGGCAGCGTGAGAAGGACGCGGCGTACAGCGCACTTGTCGCACAACAGCGCCTTGAGCTGAACAGCGTTCTGAAGCAGGTTGGGAAGGCTACTTTGGAGGATAGACAGCGTGGTGTGAAGGACACGCTGAACGCGACACAACGGGAGAAGGTGAGCGCTGTGGTGTACAACCTTGACAGCACGACAGCGACCTCCGCCACACGCGAGCACATCTACGACGACAGCGAAGGCTCCACCCGCCACCTCGGGTTGATCGGCCCAGAGCACCCCGACTTCAAACACTGCACATGTGAGGGTGGGAGGTGAAGGTGGAGGTGGAGGTAACAGCAGCACCCCGCGACGCAGACGCAAACCGCGGCAGCGCAGAGAACGTTGCCTTGCCGCGCCACGACAGCAGGTTGCTGTGGGCCGGTTTGTGCCGGTGGACAACAGACCAGAGGAGGGGATGCTGGATGATGTGGCGCAGGACGTAGCTGGTAGTGGTGGTGGTGGTGCTCTGCCCATGCCAGGGGTCTGGGTGCCAACAACCCCATCCTCGTCTGACTCCGATACACCAACGCGAGGGTTTCAGTTGGGTGCAACGCCACCGAACTTCTTTTCTGCGTATCGGCCTGTTCAAGGTGACAGCAATGCAGGTGAGGAGGGGCATACCACCTGGACGAAGTGTCCGGCAGAACCGCCGGAGGGTGGGGGTGTGGTGAGCGAGGGTGTGGGAGGTGTGGAAGGTGGTCCTGTTGGCGCAGCTGCCGCCCCTACTGCAACTGCCGTCCCTACCTTCCTGCAGCACTTCTCTGTCGTGGAGATGTCCCCGTTCATGCTGCAACAGCAGCAGCAGCAACAGCAACAGCAACAGCAACAGCAACAGCAACAGCAACAGCAACAGCAACAGCAACAGCAACAGCAACAGCAACAGCAACAGCAACAGCAACAGCAACAGCAACAGCAACATCACATACAGACGAACCCCTTCCCGTATCTGTCACTGCGACAACAGGGGTACACACCACTGAGGAGGGCGGAGCTGGCGGGGCTTGTGTTGTGAGTGTTTTCCTCTGGAAGAGGTTCTACTGTTGCGGGGGAGTTGGTCCTCCCACAGCCCATCCCCCATCCCCAGGCCCCTCTCCTTTCTTATGTTACCATCCTATCCTGAAGTGCGCTGTTCTCTCTGTGCACCCACTTTCCCTAGATATTCTTTTTGCTCTTTGTGCCCCACTCTTTTGTACGTCTCAAATGATTGATGCCCCACCTCCTCTTTTTCATCTGTGAGCACCCTACCCCTCATGTTGTACTTCCCATACAATTTCAAACCCCCTCATTTGGCTGCAGACACCCCTAACGAGGACACGCAGTGTGCTGAAGTTCATGACGTGAAGACAGGTACATTGGAGCACTCCTTTGGAGATGAAGGTCGTGAGAGGTGGCGTACGGCAGGGTAACTGGAGGACCTCGGTAAGTCTGGCCTCACAGTTTCTCTCATGTCGCGAGAAGACCCTCGAAAACTGAGAGGTCAAGACAGCTGCAGCGGCAGAACGGTGAAGCGTTTGCACTGTTAACTCCTTCTTTTGTTCATTCATTTGTGTTGGTGATGAGAAGAGCGTTTGGCCCTGTGGTTTTAAAATTGGTTTCGGATTTGTTTTTCACTCTTCCGGAGTGAACATTTGCTGTGCATGTGCCACCTGACAGCAACGTGGCCAACATCAGTCGATGGTTACCCCTTTTTGCAAATACAATAAAGATTCTCAAACCCCTGTTTTTCTATTTGACCAGAACCACACTGGGCAGCATGTGCCTCTTTGGTCAACACATCACACAGCACGCACCACTTACAGAGTGATCAACACCATGATGTTCGTTTCAGCCGCGGTCGCCGCTTGCCTCAGTAGTATTGTGCAGGTATGTTTGGGCTCGTTCCACAGGCATCGTGTATCTCTTGTTTTGTGGAAACCGTTCCTTGATGGTTGGAGGTTTGCACACAGCACCTACTCCTTGCCTCCTGCAATAACCCTTCTTGTTGTTGTGTGCTTCAGGGATGAAGTCAAAGCCTCACAACATCGCCACCACACACACCACACACAGGTACCCATCGCACCGCAAATCGAATGCTATAATATTTCCGTCCAGGATGGCACCGCGTGTGCTTCAGGAACACGGCAGCTGGAGTCGGACGAAGTCGCACAGTGCATGACTATTATTTGCCCTCAGATAGATGTTTGGTCTATAGTAGGCTACGCTGTTCCGGGCTCGGCGGTAGTTGGTGAGGGATACATTGCAGGCTGTGGAACAAACACATATTCCGGAGTTCCTGGTCAAACGCTTTGTGTTTCAGGCACACCAAAGCCCACACCAGCACCAGGACCAACACCAAAGCCCACACCAACACCAAAGGTCTGCTCTCGTATCTACATCAATGGTTCTTCTGCCGCCACGTGCGATGCAGGGTGGGAGGCGAGTTCAGAAGACGTGCATTCGTGCCTCCGCACTATTTGTCGTATGATGGAGCCTTGGTCCAAAGCAAAGTACGCAGATCCCGACATGATGGTGGTTGGCAATGGATACGATGCAACCTGTGGACCACTGCCTAAGGATGGTGGTCTTGGGGATTCGATTTGTGTTTCATCCGTGCCTATACCACCACCAACACCAACACCACTACCCACACCAACACCAAAGGTCTGCTCTCGTATCTACGTCAATTCTTCTTCTGCCGCCACGTGCAATGCAGGGTGGGAGGCGAGTTCAGAAGATGTGCATTCGTGCATGGACACTATTTGTAATATGATGGATGTTTGGGCGAAAGCAAAGTACGCAGATCCCGACATGATGGTGGTTGGTACAGGATACGACGCAACCTGTGGACCACTGCCTAAGAGTGGTGATGTTGGGGATTCGATTTGTGTTGCATCCCCCATGCACGCAGCGAAGCCAGACACGCCTCTGGTCCGATTCCAGGGTTAAGCCCACCGTGACCAAAGAGAGGAAAATGATGTCACGAAAAAAAAAAAAAAAAAAAAAAAAAAAAAAAAAAAAATGAAATGTAGTGGAGCGCATCCTTGGGTATCTGACGTGAAGAGAACGGTAGCAAGACAAAGAGAGAACTCATCATCAACAAGTGTTACGTTGCGTTTTAACGTATCCAATATTGCACAGCAATGCTTGCCGTGTTCGTACACGCACAATATTTTTATCACGGTGGTGTTCATGATTGCGTGCAGACAGTCGTCTGCAGCAAGAGGTTCGTACCTTAACAACAGAACAAGTGACGAACGCGCTTTTTATTTTATAGTGTTCATTTATTTTCATATTTTTTCGCTCAATCAGAACGTTTTAGCACTGGTGGTGCGATGAAGAAAAAAGATTATTCTGGTCAGGGATTTGGCGTGTGAGGGTTACTTTTTTGTAACCTGATTAGCAAAAATCGAAGAGAAAACAAGGGGGAGATCTCCTCCGAAGTTTCGTGTTTGCAGTTTCAACTTTCATTTGTTCGATACGCAACAACTGCACTCGGGACAGATAGGTGGAAGCAGCATGAGCCTGCAGCCCAGAGGTCTGCTTGTTGCCAACTTCACTTTGTTTTGCGAAGAGTCGTTCGCCGACTGTTGTTTGTTATTTTTTTAGCGTTCCGTTTTTGTTTGATTCAGTTGTGGCCAACGTCAGTCGATGTTTACCCCTTTTTGCAAATACAATAAACATACGGACCGCCCGAAATATATTTCGGGCGAATTCAGGCGGATTTTTCGGGCGCGGGTCCCGAGCGCCCGAAATGTGCCCGAAATATATTTCAGGCGTTTATAAGGGAATTTATACGTAATTCGGGCGAATTCGGGCACACAACCAGTTCACTGGAGCATCTTATGTGTGCTGGGAAGCATGCCACCAGTGTAAAAATCTTACGCTTTATTTGAAAGATTGGCAACAAAATTTGTTCACAGAACCTGGACAACATGTCTCATTTCCTTCACAAACGCCACCCCACCCCTCTTCTTCCTGCCCTCCCCACACCTGTCCACAGAACAGAGTTACCCCCTCCCCTGAACATGGACATCACAGGACACTTCGAGTCTGCAAGCTGTGTGATAGAAGTGGACGGGAGCGCCACCCTTGCACAGGTGAAGGGGAAGCTTCTTGCGGAGCTTGGTATGCCACGTGCTCGGCATGTTGGTGTGCGGATGAGAGGCGGTGGCGACATCGGCGACGACGACTTGCGTATTTGTGACACGGAGATGGATGAGGGATGTGCCATTGAGCTGTACCGCACTGGTGCCAACATCACTCCTGGGTTGATACAGCGTGGTTGCACCCAAGTTTGTGATCAACCCAAAGACGTACCCTCGTTTACACTCTCACCGTGTGATAGGTATCTTGCAGTGATGGGGAGTTCGGGAGGTGTGCTCGTCATTCACACAGAAACACATGAGAGACTGTGCAGCTTCCCTGCACAGTACAGTTGTTTCCCAGCATTCTCACCTTGCAGTGAGTGGGTGTCATGCGTCAACAAGGAAACGCAGTGTGCTGAAGTTTATGACGTGAAGACAGGTGCATTGAAGCACTCCTTTGGAGATGAAGGTGATGAGAGGAAGACCACGGCATGGTCACCCTGTGGAACAAAGCTGTTGTCGTGGTGCAAGGGCAAGGGCTTGCAGGTGTGGGACATTGCAACAGGCGTTGTTGTGCATGAATGGGGCAACATTGAAGAGAGCGACTGCGTCATGGTTGTGACAGGCGACAAGGTGGCGACGTGTGGGGAGGACAACGACCTACTCACTGTCTGGGACTACACAACAGGGGTGGAGGTGCTTGTTCTTTCATGCCCTGATAGAGTTTTTTATGTGGCACTGTCACCAAACCAGCGTTTCATTGCAGCGTTTTGCGACTCTTGTGTGCGTGTCTGGAACATTGAAACAGGTGAACGTGTATTTGAAGACGTCTCAGAAAACAGCTGGGCTGACATCGCTATGTCCAACGACATTGTTGCTGCCTACTCCTACGAGGCATTGAGCGTGTGGTCCACCTCAACGGGGAAACAACTGTGGCACCGTGAATGTAAACGGGACAGGGATTCTTACGGTCTTGCCATCAGCAGCTGTGGTGGTGTACTGATGCGCAGCAGGGATGAGGGTATTGAGATTGTTGACATCTCGCACCTGTCTTGAACCCACTTCCACAACTGAAAATATGCCACCCAATTTTGCTTCCCTTTCCTGCAGCTTGCCTTGGGTAACTCCGCGCGGGAAGATAGTAAAGACATAATGATGCCTCGAATGGAGACCACACCGTTCCGCCGTGGCTTTTGCACACACGAAGCACAACTTGGGAGTGCCTCTAACCTATCTCTCTTGTTTCTGCAAATGACTCCATGAGAGAACGATGTGCGCAATACGTATACTTTTTTCTCTCTACAAAACTTCTTCTTTTCTCTCCCTTCTCCTTCCCCCTCTCCACCCCTCCTACCAGATTTACACATCCCAACCCCTTTAGCATGCTTCACATAGACGAAGGTGTTCCTACAACTCTTGGCGAGGCTGATGCACAGCTCACCGCCACTATTCGGAAGGAGCTTGACCGGCAGCGTGAGAAGGACGCGGCGTACAGCGCACTTGTCGCACAACAGCGTCTTGAGCTGAACAGCGTTCTGAAGCAGGTTGGGAAGGCTACTTTGGAGGATAGACAGCGCGGTGTGAAGGACACGCTGAACGCGACACAACGGGAGAAGGTGAGCGCTGTGGTGTACAACCTTGACAGCACGACAGCGACCTCCGCCACACGCGAGCACATCTACGACGACAGCGAAGGCTCCACCCGCCACCTCGGGTTGATCGGCCCAGAGCACCCCGACTTCAAACACTGCACATCCTACGCAGCACCGAGCGAAGCCTCACACCCGGTACAAGACGTCCTCCAGAAGGAGATGTTCGACGTCCTGCAACGTCTTGCGTCATTGGAAGACGAGAACAAGCTGCGTAGGCTCGAGGTAAACCTTCTCCGAAGGATCCTCATCGACAGTGGCGTAGAGCTCTCGGATATGCACCGGCATGTGTTGGAGATCGTGGCAGGCACCTCCCGCTGCGAGCCCCCACTCCCTTCTTTCAGCATGCGTCCAACAGGCCAGCACCTCTGCACAGAGCGTGCGGAGGAGGTGCGTGAAGCGACTGCGTCAGCGATAGACAAGCTCACGCAGGATTCACTGGCAAACTTTGTGAAAGCAGCGTACGCGGAGCCTGCAATACTCTCGCAGAACGATGGGTTTTTGCGGATTTGAGGGGGAAAAAAAAATCAAATAAAATGAAGAGGCAGTGGTACGCTCTGCACTGATACAATTTTTCAAAATGTCTCAACACTCTAGCCTTTTCAAAGAAGGTGCCAATTTGGAGGGTAAATAACCCCCGCTTTTTTGCCCAACATTTTATAACCTAACATTTAACTGCTTTTTTTTTCATTATTTTTACAACGAAACCCAAATCTGTCTATCTCATTTACCTTTGTCTTGGGTAGCTACGATTGGTGGACACAGGGAGGGGAGGGGAAGGGGTTTTTCTTTACTTCAACCGTCGTTTTGAGGGATGCCATTTACACAATTTGCGCCCAGCCTCCGAAAAAAGAAACGCGATGAACTCCCCTTGCTTTTAATTTATTCACTCTTATCACCTCCTCTCACCCCCTCAACAAAAACCCATTCAGAAAAATCGCTGTAAGCAGTACCACGTTTGCAATGATGTCTGACCAGGTGGACGGCGAAGACCCGATTGACGCCTTTCAACGTTGCGTGGAGGCAGCACTCTGTGGAGACGATGATGCTATCATGCGGGACACACACATCACATCCACCGCTTCAGTGCTTCTTACCGCTGCACGATCCGCCTCTCTTCGCGAGGTTTACCTTGCCACTATGGAACGTGTTTCACATGCTGATGTCATTGCCTCCCCGCAAAATGTCTATCTTCTTCTCAACACCATCACCCAGGCTGCAACCGAGCTGCCTATAGACACGCCAAGGCTAGCTTCGGTGTTGTTGTCTTTGGCGAAGGATGTGCCAGCATTGATTTTACGTGCGTTTCTATGCAAAGATGGATCGCCAGTTATGCAGTCCGTCGATATGATGAAAACCACTGAAGAATCTGAGGAAGAAAGAGCAGAAGAATGCGGGGACAATGTTCGTGAAGCCTCCTGGGGTCTGCTCCTCCCTTCCCTCTCCGGGTTGGTATGCCGTATAGTAGAAATGGCGGACCATGATTCAAATTCTTCTTCTCCTATTCTCAAAATTTCACCACAAACTGCATTGTCTGTTGCATTCGAGCTTTTTCTTCGGATTCTTGAAGTAGGTTCGGGGGTGTATAGTGAGACGGTAGATGTAGTGGAATTTAAAGGAATTTTTGGATGGTTTCCGGAGCAGTTAAGAAACCAGGTGGTGACGTTGTTTGAGATATTTTGCAGGCGGTTTGATGTCAACGTTGTGCTACAGAACTATGGACAGCTGAAGAAGGTGCGGGAACTGACCGCACGCGGGGAAGGAGGAGACTATGACAGCTCAAATGACTCTGATGACGATGATATTGACAACACTGCTGCAGAGGCGCTCTTCAATCTCATACAGCCTCCATTATTACAGCACTCCCACCCAGGACTGCTTCTCTTCACCGAAGCCTCCCTCACCACACAAACCTCCCCTCTAAGCAGCGCATACATCCTCCAAAAAGCAATTCCCTACGTAATAACGACCCTCTCCTCCACGTCCTCAGTGTTGGTCGCCTGTGCACTCCGTTTTGTAGAGTTTTATGTGAATAAAATACCAAATTTTTCGCTTAGTTTAGAGGAAAATGAATGCACTGTGGAGGAGACGACACGGAAGCAGGATATGGGGGGTGAAGAAGGGAAGAGTGTGTTGGAGGAGGTGGAGGTGTCTGGGTTTAAGGAGCGCTTTGCGGATGTGTTTGCACTGTTGAAAGGTGTGTCTCAGGTGATGGTGCAGAACCCTTTGCAGAAACTACGTACCTCGGGGCTTCGTATCCTTCAAGGACTTCTGCGGCTGCTGAAGGAGCGGACACGGTTTAAGATGTACCTAGCGTTGATTAGATCATGCCCCTTTCAATCCGTTGCGTCTCTGGTTATTACAATGTTGAAGGACGAAATGCGAGAGGAATATGCCATTGTAAACGACTCAAGCCAAGCCGTGGAGATCAAGAGGCAGAGTGCCTTCCTGCAGAAGGATGTCGTCGTGTTTTTTACGAGGTATTTGGGGGATTGTTTGGCGTCGTTGCGGACGTCTTCGGAGGCTGTAGCGGGGGTGCTGTCGCTGCTGCTCTTTGTGATGCTGAAGGAACGGCAGCACCGCTGGCTCGCCCTCGGGGGCAACGAGGTGCAGGCCCTCAAAACCGTTCTCAGCAGCCATGCGACTGTCCTCGAGGACCCGAGTGCAGCGCTCCCCTTCGAGGCAATGCAGATGCAGACCCCAACAACCGTCCAGTGCGGCCCCATGTTATGTTTCAGCATTGATCGCCTACGCGAAGTGCTTGATGCATATCAAGTGTGAAGGGGTACAGGAGAAAAGGGGAAGCCAGAGGGAGAGGGAGAGAGTAAAATTACAGTAGGATAAGAAACTTGGCGAATAATATTGGCGGATTTTTTTGGGGTTTTCTTGCAATTTTGGCGAATTTTTTGGTTCGCCAATATTATTTGTCCTGTATAGAAGAAAAAAAAGGCCTGAGAATAATAACGGGGGTGTGAAAAAAAATATTCTCAAAAAACAAAGAAATGACCCCCCATTTTCCCATCTTTTAGTCAACCTAAATTCTCCCTTTGAAGGGTAGCATTTCCTCAAAATTTGCGACCCCTCAAAAAACATATCATGATCGATTATCTCCTCCCTCAACACAAAAAAAAAAAAAACCAGCCAAAAAAAAAAAAAAACTTCCCTCCCCTCACCACTCACTCAAAAAAATGTCTGTCGCTGTGCTTGCATTCCATGCCTTCTGGATTCCCTTTTGCGAGCTTGTCGAGGTTTCCGCTGGGTGGTGGTTTCATTACACATATGACGACCGCCTGAGCCTCACCAACGGTGTCATGGTGGCAAACCTGGTGTGGCTGATTGCTGCCTCGTTGTACCTTGTGTTGAAGCGTGTGGCTGCGGTGTTTGCGTACTGGAAGACGCCGGAGGAGGATGTGACGACTTACTTCAGCATCGTGAGGAGATTTAGCAAATCTAAGGCCGTCTTGCAACAGGAGGACAAAGACAGGGAAGAGGCCACCAGGGCCATGTTGAACCTGAAGCTCATCTGGGTTGCGCCTCAATGGATCAGCTGGGTGCTTTCAACAGCAAACGTCGTGATCATCGGTATTGCGCACCTCGAAGAAGGTATCACAGCAGCCTCCGCAACGTCGCAGGTCCCGTCCTGGTACATCATGTGCTGGTCGATCTGGGCCGCCTGGAAGCTCAGCCGTGCCAAATTCACGGAAAAAGAAGACCAGCGTACCCCTCTCTCGCCAACGGAGTGATAGGAGGTGTTATTTGGAAGAAAAGAAGAAGGGAATATGGACGGTGCGAGTTATTAAAAAATAGAGAGAGAAAAAAAAAATAGTTTGGGGGTGATTATCTGATGTAGATTACACATAAAAGTGTTGCGTTTCCCTCACCCCTTCTTGTTGTTTGATGCGTTGACGCTGCCACACACACTATCTGACACCTTGTAGGATGATGGTGTTGCGGAGGCCTGGTTGGGTGAGTGAACGCCGTGAACACTTTCCGCTCACAAAAGTAGTGTGCGTTTAAAAAAAAAAAATCCGCAAAAGTAAAGAAAGAGTGCCACGACCATACACCTAATGTGTCTCAACACGCTTTCCTGTACAGTGAAGATGTGTTTGTCTGTGAAGTGCAGCTACAATTTAACGAATTCCAAGTGGATCCTGCATTTGAAAGAACGACGGAACATAAATTTTTCTTGCTATTTTTACTCTCCTAGCTTCGCCCTCTGACCCATAATATCGGAAAAAAGGATACGCACCAAACAACCCCCAATAAATGCAACTAAATCATGGGGGATTGACCACAAAAGGGAGGGAATCATAGTGGGAAATCACAACCGATATCGTTTTTGTGACCCCTGTGACTGGAAAAAACGGTATCGGTTGGTAGTCACTTTTGGGGGAAAAAAACGGTGACTTCCAATGATTTCCCACTGTGGAGGATATGTGTTATTTTTGAACACGAGGACAAAGGAGTTTTTTTTTAGCTCTTTTTCCTCTGTTGTTGTTCCCATCCCCTACCCGATACATTCCTTTTTCATAAGGTGACAAAGACGACGTCCCACTTTTGCCCATCACACTTTTTTTCCTCCTTGTTTTTTCTTCAAGCTTGCTAAGACCGCCCTAGGGCTTAAGGATCCTGTGAAGAAAAAACGTGGCTGGCTGCTATCTAGCGATCGTAGTCTATAATCAAACAATTTTTTTTTCTTCAAGATTGCTAAGAAGACCCTAGCGGATTAGTCTCTTCGAAACTTTTCTCTCTTTTATTCAATTCTTTCTCTTTTTGTGCTTTCATCCAGCTGGCAGCGTGGGTCAGCGGGAGGTGCATCAATAACTTCACTTTCTTTGTTAAGGTGACTCAGCACGAGGGGCTTAGGGTCATCTTTAAAAACTTTTTTTTCTGTATTACGCAAACCCTCCCACCCACCCCCCATTCCTCTGACTTGAGGTGTTGCACTACAAGCGGTTCTCTCAAGGACCTGCGCATAAGCAACTCTCAGGTACATTTCAAACCCTTTGCGTGCCTCCTCCCCTGCTCCTAGATGTGTGTGCACAAGGACGTTCATCTGGGTTTTCAAAAAAAAAAATAATAAATAAAAAATGCGTTTTTTTGGGAAAAAAACTTTGAGAAAATTGTTGGAATCGGTAGTGTGCGTATTTTTTTTTTTGCAAATCTCCACTTTTCCCGAAAGTCGTTCTCGGATGAGCCTTTGTGGAACGATTTCGTCAAAAAAACCACTCCCCCAGTGTTGTCTATCGACATCGTGCCTGAAATTATAGAATTTAACTTCTATTATTTGATCCAAAAAAATAAAATAACCCCCAGTGTTGTCTCGGGCTTTGCGAGAGCAAAGGTAACGCAATGCGAGCGAGATCATCTAAGAAAGACTACCCCTTTTTTGATGTATGCACAAGAGGCACATTCGTCGTAAAGAAGGGGGTAATAAGTTTACCCCCAAAATGATAGCTATTTTCCCAAGTCAACTTTTGCCGCGATTTTGTGCGTTTATTTTGGCGCTTCAAAATTACCAAGTAATAAAGTTATTTGGACCCCCTTTACAAAACCCCCCTTTTTTTTTTGTGCTTTCATCCGGATGCGGATATATCGTGAAAGATATCTGGTTGTCCACATCGTTCACAAACAGCATGCGATAGGTGTTAACCGATGGCTGGCATCGTGGGTCAGTCGGAGGTGCAGTTTTTTTATGCTGTGTTTTCACTTTTCGACCTTTTTCTCTTTTTTGAAGATCTGTGTGTGCACAAGACACATTCGTCTTTTTCGGATTTTTTTTTTCCTTTCAAAAGATGGCTCGCATGCTGCTGAGGTTCATCTTACAAACGTTTCTTTATTTCCCCTACCTCTAATTGAAGTTTACAAAAGAGTGCATTTTTTTAGGGCTTTGTATTTCATATCAACCTTTTTTGGGGGCTCGGCCACACCACAGACGCATAACGTAGTGGTGGTAGGTGTCTGTTCAGTGGAGACTTGTAGAAATAAACAAATGTATAGTGTAGTGGAGTTCATCCTCGGGTGTCTACACTAATACAACCAAGTTTTTAAACAAAAATAATGCACCCACAGTTCCTGTTTATCTCAATCTGGCCAACCGCACAGGAGAGGGTGGTAGGCGAACTAATCTTGCATCTTTTTTTGTGGCGGGGGACATAGGAATGGTATCTCTCCGTCTTGTGAACCGTTTTTTTTTTTTGTTTTGTTTTAAATACTTTCTGTTTTGCTAAAGCAGTAAGGATAGTAATTTGTTTTGGAGCGCACTGAGACCTGTCTGTTAGGCAATGTAGTCATGTGTGATTTTTTGTACGGTCTTCACAAAATCCCCGTTCAGTATAATATTATTACAATGTACACAAACCCTTGAAAGAGATCACACCCGTGCAAACTTCTGTTCTCCTTGGCTCCAGCCGTCCTGAACAGGGTGGAAAAAAAAGTGATTCTTTTATTGAAACAAAGTTGAAGCATGCAAACAACAAACTCTTTTGCAGTTCACAGCTGCCATGTGGTACATCTCCGTGCGGAGGTCGGTGCTGGAGGGGAAGGGGTAATAATGTGCCCCCACTTTTACCACCAAGTCTGTTGTTCATATGAAGTACACGAGAAGGCACATTCATCTTTTAAGTTATCTTTTGCTCAGGTTCGGGTGGCTGAGCAACGTTGTTTCTCAGCCTTCCAATGCATAAAACACGAGGCACTCTTTTGTTTTTTTTTACCCCACCGTTTCACTCTCCCCCTCCCCCCACAACCACACTCCTGTCATAAAGGAAGATGCATGGAGTGGTGGGTTTAGTTGTCCGGGCAGAGAGAAAATTAAAAAAAAAGTTTCCCCTCTTATTGGTAGCTTCCGTGGTGTGTAGAGTCCTGCATCATGCATCTAGATGGCTTTGTCCAGATGGTAGCGAATAAGGATTTATAAGAGCAGAATGGAAGTAAGGCATGTCAGCTGCCCTCCCGCGGTCGGTTCCAAACAAAATGTGTGCACACTGTCAGAATATTTGATACACAAAAAAAGGGGAGAAAAGAAAATGGTCCTTCTGCGTGCGGCGTGTGTGTTGGCAGCAACACTGTGTTGCACAACAGCAGTATCCCTGCCGGAACACATTGAGTTTGACAGTGCTGCAGGGTACAAGGTGCGTCTGACGGACGGGAGCACGACCGAGATCACAGAGGAGCTTCTGCAGCACACACTGGCGCAGATGGAGCGTGTCGCAGCTCAACACGAACGTGACGGCCGTCCACAGCAGGAGGAGGAGAACGCAGCTGTCGTGCTTGACAACGGATCTGGCATGATCAAGGCAGGCTTTGCGGGTGAGAAGGCACCACGTGCCGTGTCACCCACCGTAGGTGCACAGACAAAGGACGGCTACGTCACAGGCGCCAAGGCACTTCTGCAGGGCAGTATTGTTCAGATCAACCGCCCCGTCACAAGCGGCTTCGTGACAAGCTGGGACGACATGATCAAGGTGTGGTCAGGCGTCATGAAAGACGAGCTCAGCGTCGCACCCGAGGACCACGGCATCATCCTGACCGACCCACCCATGGATGCACGCGAGAACCGTGAGAAGATGACACAGACATTCTTCGAGACATTCCACGCGCCACGCTTCCACGTGGCTAACTCAGCAGTGCTTGCGCTGTACGCAAGTGGACGCACGACCGGTGTTGTGTGCGAGATTGGGCACGACATGACAAGCGTTGTTGCTGTGCACAAAGGCCGTGTCGTGCTTGAGTCTGCGATGCACCTCGACGTGGCGGGGGAGGCCATCACGTCCTTCCTGGAGAAGCTGCTTGCAGAGAAGAAGGGTTCTGTTGCTGGCGGGCATGCGGCTGTGAATGCGATGAAGGAGGCTGTGGGTGAGGTGATGAGCTTCGAGACTGCACAGATCCTGAGCAAAGGTGGTGCGGTGGAGGACAAGCCTGTGAAGTACGAACTCGCCGACGGAGAGGTAGTTGTGGTGGGTGCGGAGCGCTTCCTTGCACCGGAGGCTCTGTTCAAGCCGAACCTGCTTGGGTTGGAGCAGGACGGCATCCACACGACTGTGTACAACAGCATCATGCGCTGCGACGAAGGCCTGCGCACGGAGCTCTACGGGAATGTTGTGATGAGCGGCGGGTCCACCATGTTCAACGGCATCCCTGAGCGTCTGCAGAAGGAGCTTGCCTTGCTTGCACCTGACTCGATGACCATCAAGATTGTTGCACCCCCCGAGAGACAGTACTCCGTGTGGCTGGGTGGGTCCATCCTCTCCTCGCTGTCGACGTTTGAGGAGATGTGGATCACAAAGGATGAGTACGATGAGTCTGGACCTGGCATTGTCCACAGAAAGTGCACCTAAAAAAAAAAACAACAAAATTTTCTTTTTCCATTTGCTCGATTTTCATTTTGTTTGTTTTTGTATATTTTTTTTGTTTTGTTTCCCCCCCCCAACGGAAGGGTGTTTTAATGTTCGCTTCTGTTGAGAACGACATTTTTGGTACCCTTTTTCGAAGGCTTTTCAAAAATATAAACTTTTTCAAAATATGCTCCATGTTCCCACTCCCCCCTCAAATACTACTCAACAATGCACAACACACACGGTACCCCCCACTAACCCAGCGCACAAACCCCTCTTCACCCATCCCTTTTAATGGGGTTTTTGCTGAGGAAGGGGGGGGACCAGATTTGATTCATGCAAAAAAAAGCAAAAAACAAAAAACTTATTTTTTTTCTTGATTTTATTGTTGCGAACATTTTTGTTGCTGTTTTTTTTAAAATTTTTATTTGTCTTCACACAAAAAACAACAGCGATAAGGATTGCTCCTTTCCCCACCCCTCCACACCCTGTATGGATGTATCGAAACCACCTTTTTCCCTTAGAGGGGTGCATTCCGTACAAAAAAGAGAAGAAGAAAAAACCAACAAACAGACAAACAACATGGCTGTGTAACTTAAGTTCTAGGTTATCGCTCTGTGCATGCCACATTCTTCAGGCATTTTTTTTCTTTTTTTTTAAATTTTCGACCCACTTTCCCCCTCGACACACAGCGTCTGTTAACGTAGCCCCTTTGCCCAACCCTCTTAGGTAGCGGCATATACGTAGTTTACAACGCCACTTTCATCACACCCCCTCCCTGACCCCCCGCCTTGAAAAAGGGGTATCTTTTACCTCTGACAAAAGAGTATTTTATTTTTACACATTTCTGCTTGGCACCCCCTACGTCAACTACCTGTAAGCGACCTGTCAATATCGACCCCCCTCCGTAGCACCATTAAACTGAGAAATCCTTGCTAGAAGGCGGATGTGTGTGTGTATGTGTCGGGGCAACCCGGTCAAAAGCAAAATGAGTTAGTTAGACTGATAAATCTTCGCTCGCAAGGCGGATGTGCTCAAGCGGGTTGTTTCCGCCCCCCTCCCCTCCCTCCTTTAGTCTTCTTCCTACCGATGCCCGCATCTTTCAGGCAGCTTTTTTATCAGTCGACCGTTGGAGGAGACGATGAACTTCGAGGAGGCTGAGACAGCCTCCCTTCCTTCCTTCGACAGAATGCCGAAGTGCAATGACGGAGTTGAGAAGCCTTGGACAGAAACGAGGTTAGGGCGGGTACCCTCCAGGGTGCTGAATATGATATCGATGATTCGTCTGGATACATCTTCGCGGTTTTTTTTCCTCAGAGGGCGAATATCAGAAAAAAGTCAAAAAAAAAAGTGATGTGGGCCCCTAACTCCCGCTAACGAAAGGACACAAAACAGACAGACAACACACAAAAAAAACAACAACAACAATGCGCCCTTTGACAGAAGAAGAGTCAAAACAGCTTTTTAAAAAGCTGGGCAAATAGTATGTGCTCCCCTCTTTTTTGATACATTGACGACGTGGAGTCAACCTCGCTTTTTCTTTTCAGATAGATACAGTAGTACAAGACTTGTCGACCAAATAATATTGGCGGATTTTTGGGGTTTTCTTGCAATTGGCAACTTTTTTGGTCGCCAATATTGTCCAACTGTGTGTGCACGAGAGGTACATTTCATCTTTCAAATTTTCCCTTTTTTTCGTTTGCTCTCCACGCAGCCGTCGCCTTCCTCAGGTAAATCCTCCAAAAAAAAAACACTTCCACACACAGCATCGGCGGGAACACACGGTTCTTGATAGACAGAGCCGACGACGAGTGGGTGTTCCGCTTCCACAAGAAGAAGGTCTGGTACATGCGTGCCAGCATCGAGAAGCTGTCGGGCAACTTCGCGCAGGACAACTTGGTCGGGGCCGGAGTGTGCTTCGGGCGCTTCACGCACTCAGGGCAGTTCAGATTGGGCATCACATGCCTCGACTACATTGCACAGTACGCGCAGGTATGCCTTCTTGTGGTTTCGCTTACAATGGTGAAACCACAAGAAAACCCACACACTCATTTGCTTTGGTTTGAAAAACCTGCGGAGAACCATTGCTTGCGTCCGCCGAATGAACGGTGAGGTGTTTTGCACTTTGCAACTTCTCTTACGTCACCGTTGTGCACCACTACCAACAGCATAACACAAATGCACCCTAATCCCTACCGTTTTCTCCCTACATTTCCCACCCCACAGTTTAAGTTCTGGGTGAAGCCCAACCAGGAGCAGGCATTCCTCTACGGCAACAACGTGAGCCGTGCAGGTCTGGGGCGGATCACTGAGGGGACAAACAAGCACCAGGGTGTGGTGGTCATGAACATGGCGGATGTGCCGATCGGGTTCGGGGTGACAGCGCGCTCCACTCTTGAGTGCCGCAAACTTGAAAACGCGCAGGTTGCACTTTTCCACGAAGCAGACGTCGGTGAATACGTGCGTCGTGAGGAACAAATTGTCTAGATAGAAGGAGTGAAGGAAGAAGAGAGAAAAGCCCTCATCCCTATGACCAAGGGGGAGGGGGGAAAGGGAGAGCGAGACCCTCCCATCATCAAACAAAAAAAGGAGGAGAGTTTTTTTTTGTGTAATTTGTCAGTTCAGTTGGATCAGTAGTACCCCCACACATACCCCCGCCTCAATTTTTTTATTTGCGCTGGAAAAAAAAAATCTGGATGGAGTGTTTTTCTCCCCAGAGCAGTGTTATTCCGATGGAGTTTTTTTTTTTTTGTTTTGTTTTTTTTCCTACTTGGTACACTGTCACGAGAGGGCTTTGTATTTTCAAGTCAACTTTTTTTTATTCTATCACCCTTTCGAATCGAACGCTTTTTCTTTTTCGAGCTCCATATTATCAATCACGGTTTAAACCCAGGCAGCTAGGGGAGCATGCACATTTATGCACATCCCACCCCTTTAGGCACTTGTCATCTTCTAAGAAAAAGGGGAGGGGGAAGGGGAGGGGGAAACGCTGCGATGGCACATTAGTTAGGACAGGCTGATATGTGGTGGTTCCTTTCAACCACACAAATTGTTCTCGAATGATGTGTCCGTTTTTGTGTCCTTGAGACACATAACAAGTTAGATGCATCTTCGTGTAGGTACTTTTTTTTTCTTGAAAAGACGTATAGCCCCTCCCAAGGAGTCCGACTGCCAACCCTTCCCCCACACAAAACACTCATTCTAACCCATTGTTATCAAAAACCGGGGGTAAAAAAAAAAAGTTTCTGTCTCCATTTTTTTTTGTCTTCTTCACCTCACTCATGCCTTATTAGGCACACAAATAGAGGTAGGATTGCATGATTGGGGGTGGACCCTCCACGGTGTGGAAATTGTATCAAAAAAGGTACACTGTCCACGAGAGGGGTTTCATATTTCAAATATTTTCTTCTTTTTTTTCAACTCTCATTTTCCATGGCACAATATAAGACCCGACAACACCCACAAATCTAAAACTCAAATCACACCCCACCCAGTAGAATCCCCCCCCATCCCCCTTCCCCCCTCCCCTCCCACAATGCGACCCCCCACTCCACTATACGCAGCGTTAGCCTTGCTCTCCGTGCCTACCCTCTGCAGTGCTGCAGTGGAGTCGTGTCCCTGCTTTGACCGGTGTGATGAAGAGGCGTTGTACCACGTGCAGGGTAGTGAGTGGTGCTACCGTGTGCACTATGAAGCAGCCACGTGGTATGAGGCAGAGGCAGTGTGTGCTGCGGATGGTGGCAGGCTTGCGGACTTTACGTCTGTGAGTAATAAGAACTTTTTGGATTTGGAGGTCTTTCGTGGGTTGTCGTCGGACTGTTGGGTGGGTGTGGCGCAGAATAAAACGACAGGGGTGTACTCCTGGAACGACGCTGCCTCAACAACAGTAGCGCCCTCCGCCTTCGCAGTGGCACCTAGCAATGCCGTCGTGGAGCCTTCGTCATGCGCTTTTTACTCTGCACCACATCTTTTTCCGTTTGACTGTTCAAGGCAGCTTCGCTATTTGTGTCAACGTGCGCAAACCTCATTTGATGTGCAGCAACGTACCGTCAGTGCTGCTACTGCGCTTAGTGGTGTGATGCTTGATGTTGTGTTGACGGGGTCCTTCCCGCAAAGCCGTCTATTTCTTGCAGTGTCGTCCTCAGGGTGTGATTCTGCGACGTTTGGAAGCCCACAGATTCTACCAGGCGGCACCACCTCTCTGACATACCGTCTTGACACACTGAGTCTCCAGCTGAGCACCTCTTATGAGCTCTGCTGGGGTCTGCTCCCCAACACAACCAGCACCACCCCATCCGGCGTTGCGGGCACTGACGTCACCCTTCGCGTCCCAGGGTACCCTACCCTCGTCAAGCGGGATCTCGTAATGGCAAAAGGGGAGTTGGGGACCTCTGTGACGCTCACCGGGTCGGATATTACTGAGGATGTCTGGATTGCAGTGTTTGAAGATGTGGGTTGCACCGTACTACTGGCACCACCCAGCACCTTGGTGGCAGGGAGTGGGGTTGGTGTGTTTACACTGCCCCTTGGGTTGGTGGCGGGGCCTGCAGTGCGTCACCTCTGTCTGGCTACTTCGCGGACGGTGCCGGCGGTGGCGGACTTCTTTGCAACAGAGGCAACGGTCTTGGTAAAGCCGCTTCCAGTCTTGGACGCTCGGAGCATCTATCTTACTAACGCAGAGTCAACGGAACCACAGACCCTTCTCTTAAGTGGACAGTATATGTCGCAGCCCTCCGGATCGAGCATCGGCTTCTTTAATTCAATTGAGTGTAAAGGGGAGCCTCTAGTTGCTCTTCAGGAGATGAAAAACTGCGGGGAAAGCTCCTGCCAGGTTGTCTTCCCAGCCTCCCCTCCGACAGACACCGCGCTGCATGCCTGCGTCTTTGCTGCCACCCTCAACGCATCGACCGAAGTGGTTGTTACCGCAAAACCCCCTCCAGCGCCGTCCTCGTTTGAATCTACTAACATCAGCTACGCTGAGATCTTAACAGGCACAACGACTCTTAGTGTTTCCGCTGTTAACCTACACACTAATGGAAGGGGTTCTGGCGACTCCAATATGGTGTATGCGGTGTTTGTCGAGAACGCTGCGTGCACTGACATTGCGACATTGCAGGCAAGCCATGCGGTCTATTTTGAATCGTTGACGAACATCTCGCCGGTCGGCGCAGACGTTGCTGTGCCCTCGCAGCTGCGTGGCACCTCCTCGCTCTGCTACGCTACCGCAGCAGTCAAACCTACCTCACGGAGCAGCCCCTTCACCGTGCACGACGCATTGGTTCAGGTCCGCATCGCAGGGGAGCCTTCCTTTACAACAGGCGGGCGTTTGGTTACATACAAACAAAGGCTTTCCGCAGAGTTTACCGTTGTCAGTGGTGTAAACCTCGCAAACACCAATATGTGGATTTCATTTGCCACGAAAGGGGGTGCATGCGGCGCGCCAATGCTGATGCCCGCAGTGTCAGACGTCGCACTGCAGATCAGCATCGAAACGCTGTACAACGCAGTGGCAGAGGATGGCAGCATTCATACGGTAGTGTTGTGCTGGGCGCCGTTGGTTGTCTCCGATGGTGTGACCCCACCGGGGACGATAATGTCATCTTTGTGGCAACAGGTGGACACAGAGTTCACTATCCTACCTAGACCTGAGATTGTTTCCGTACCTGCAGGGGTGGTGTTCAACAACTATGAAGGCACGTCTACAACGGATTCTAGTGTGTTGCGGAGGACAATGGAGGTGGGGGGCGCGCACCTTCAGGTCGATGTGATGTGGGTGTGTATGGTGCTGGGGGTTGGTGTGGATGTGTCCAGCTTGGTTGGTGCCAGTTGTGTTGCTGCGTCTGTTTCATGCTCCGATACAGCGACTGCAGGGTGGTGCGCGAAGGCCACCTTCCAGGTACCCCCCGTCGCACCCCAGCTCTTCCTCGGGAATAATGCGCTGGAGTACACCGCGGTATGGATGCTCTCCCTCGAGCGTCCCACCACGGTGTCCGCCGCAGTGCAGGACACTGGATACCGCTTTACCGTTGGTGTGCCGACAGAGTTTGTACCTGAAGTTGTTGAGGTCAGCATCGGAAAACTTCTTTCAGGGTTCGACCTTTCCCTGGGGGGGCTGTCTTTGGGGGCAGGGGTGTACGTCTGGCTGCAAGGTGCTGCTGAGGTGGAATGCACCTTCTCTCGGTCAAACACCGTGCAGGAGCTACCTGGGTGGAAGACGGCGGCAAATGCAACGCTTGCGATCACCGCAAATCACCCCGGGTTGTCTGCAGAGGAGACAAGCCGGTTGTGTTTTGTGACCGGATGGGGGAACTTCGCAAGCCCTGCACTGCTTCCTGAGGCGGAGCGCTCTGTTGCAGCCTTCTCGGGTGTGGCATTGCGTGTTGCGTTCCCTCCGGTGTTTAA
Organism: Rhynchopus sp. YZ270_cl-10; assembly: GCA_964035575.1. Lineage (NCBI taxonomy): Eukaryota > Euglenozoa > Diplonemea > Diplonemida > Diplonemidae > Rhynchopus > Rhynchopus sp. YZ270_cl-10. The sequence goes on from OZ037885.1 coordinate 1,100,592, forward strand.
CTGGATGCTGCTGCAGCCGAGTTTGTCGGAGGTGTGGGGGAACGGCTTTACTGCAGCGCTTCTTGGCAGCAGTCTTGTCCAGGCAGACCTATGGGGTGCGGTGTGCCGTTCGGATTGTACGGAATGCAGTTCCGATCCGTTTGTGATAGAGGGTGGGTCGGTTGTGCTGCCGAAGGCGGAGTCGCCGATGGCAGACCCATCAGAGCAGGCGACGCTGTGTTGGGCTGCAACTACTACGCCCAGCAGCGCGACGTACAAAGCATCGTCGGTCCGCATTGTGATTCCCGGCATCCCGCGGTTTAACACACAGACCTTAGAGTACAGTGCAGCGGAATCAGCGTTTACCCTTCCGCCTGCGTCGCCGGCCCTTCCGGACACTGTGTTTATGTCGTTTTGTGGTAGTGCCGAGTGGGTAGCAGTGGTAAACAATATGTTTGCGCCGCAGAGTCTTCCGCAAGAAGGTGTGTCGCGTGACATCTGCATGGCGTTTGATGTGCAAAGTGGTGTCGTGTCGTTCCCGACGGGGCTGACGTTGTTGCGGTTGGGTGTGCCGAAGGTTGTGACGGAGACGGTGGAGGTGGCGGTGTCTGCCGCAGCGGATGGGGCTGCAGATATTACAGTGACTGGGGTGAATTTATCCCCCGGGGTGTGGGTAGGGTCTGGTGCGGATTGCGGCAGTGCATCTGGCTGGGCGCTGCTGGGCGGGAGTCGTGTTGCCGCTGTGCACAGCATGGCTTTCGCTGTGGACGTCGCAGCGCGCAGTTATGTTCTCTGCTGGGCGTACGCAAACCCAGCCACCGGGACCCCTCTAACCGACACCGCCGCTCCACTGAACGTTACGGTCAACATCCCAGCATTGCCTGTCTTCACCACCGCGGAGCACGCCTTCTCTGTGTCGCAGATGGCAGACGACGTGAACAGCAACGACGTCACCATTGAAGTGAGTGGGACAGACCTGACCAATGATGTGGTCGCTCTCCTGCATGAGGTGCACGGTGATGCGGTAGACTGCAACGCAGGGGTGGGACTGGCCGCAGTGTTCCATAAGAGGACCGCGCAGTCTGGGTTTGTGACGGTGGACAAAACGGTCCTGCAGGCAGACCAAGGGAGGTTGGTCGAGTTGTGTTGGTATGTGACGAACAGCACCTCCCGGTTCGCCTCTGGTGTGCGTGTTGATGTAGCAGGCCTTCCAACCATCAGCGGCAGTGGCGCGGATCTGACCTTCTCCCTGAGGCAGGTGGTGGACCTGAAGGCAACGGTGCAGGTGTCTGGGGAGAACATCAACACAGATACGGCAGTGTTCTTCAACTGCGACACCTCGCGTGACCCTGTCCGGCCCGTCGCCCTTGGGGTAGGGAATACCTACATGTTGACACTGCCTGCCTGGGTGGCAACACCAAGCGCAGCAGGGATTACCTCATGTGTGTCGGTGGTGTCGCCAGGGTTGAAGGTGAATGTGACCAGCCTTGTGGCCATACAAAGGCTGAATGTGAGGTTTCATGGTCTCGCGTTGGTGCAGCAGTACTCAGGATATGCACGTCCCCTGGAGCGTCTTCCGGTGCGTGGGGACAACATCGCACCGTCGGATGTGACGCCAGGTATTAAGGTCATGTTTTCGCCTCGTTCGCTTGGCTGTCCCGAGGGGGATGCGTTTGCAGTGCCCATTGAAGGGAATGGGACAACAGTGGTGGTGCCTACTGGGGCCGACGGCATCGAACAGCTGCTGTGCATTGCCCTGCAGCGTGGTGGGGGCAGCTTTGACGCAGCGCCCTTTGTGGTTACCTTGCGTGACGTCGCGCCGCCTACCGAAGTGCCAGACACCAAGGTACCGCTGACGGACGCACCGAAGACTGATGCACCCAAAACGGAGGCTCCCGAGACATCGGTACCCGACACAATTGCACCTACAGCAGCACCAACACCGGTGCCGTGCCCTTCAGTGCGGAGCATGGGCACGGCAATGCGTGACACCTGCTTTTATGGCAACACAGGGTTGGTGACGTGCTTGACGACAGAGACCACGACGTTGTGTGCAGGCAGCTACGTGACCTGCATCGCAGGGGTGGCTGGAGACGCGGCCGACTGCTTTGCCACACCCGACAGGACGCACGCGGTTCACTATGTGCTCCTCTTCCAGATGGACGTCAGCCAGTTCCACGCGACGCTCTTCAGCGCTGCCGTGGCTGCGACGTGCGTGGTGCCACCGTCTTTGATTGAGGTCACCTCTGTCACCCCGGGGTCTACTCGGGTCAGCTTCTCTGTTACGGATGGGGAAACACTGACGAGCGAGGGGTTGACAGCGTTCACAGACTTGGGGACGTGGGGACAGCCGACGTTGCTGACGGAGAGCAACACGACCGACGCGCCGCCTGCACCCACGACGATGTCGCCTGACGATGGTGGGGTGTCGTCCACAGTGGTGGCGCTGGTGGTGGTTGGATGTGTTCTGTGCGTGGCGGCGGTGGTGGGTGCTGTGCTGCTGGTACGACGCACACAAAAGGATGTACGCGTTGCGGGCCCATGCGGCCTGCCTGCTGCAGACTGCATCTGCGCCACAGGAGCCTGCCGCTGCGACGCCTGCGCCATGCGTGGCGAAGGCGTCGTCTCGCTTGCTGCATCCCCAGCACAGCCGCACCCGCTCTACGCACACACCTTCTCTCAGCCCTCGCACGCTAGTCTTGAACACACTGCCTCCGTCGTGAGCATCGGCGACATCGACGGTGGTGCGCTAGAGGGGCGGGAGTTGGACGTTTCCTCAGATCTTGCACCCGAAACGATACGAAGGAATTGGATGGCGACACCCGAGCAGAGCACACCTGCAATGATGGATGTGGTTGCGGGTGGCTATCCGACACGGTCGGGGGGGAGGGCGACGGAAGGTGGTGTGGGTGTAGGTGTAGGTGTCGGTGCTGTGGGTGCCACCACAACACCGCCTGGCACCTCCGCCAGCGCCGGAAGTGGCTCCTCGCGTGCCTCCGTGCGCAGATGGATGCTCCCCACCCTGCCGCCACAGCAGAAAGAGCAGCAAGAAGAGGCCGCCTGCCGTATCTGCGGGAACGCCTGGGAAGGAGGTCGGTATGTGTCATTTTTGTCTTTTTTTTATGTCTTTTTGGGGGCTGTCCTCGCTTCTTAGTGCAGCTCCACGAGGAAAGCCGAGATATCTGTGGTGCCGTTTCTCTCCTTTGGGAGTGGCTCTCTTCTGGGAAAGATGTACAAAACCCGCAGTGACGGTCACACTTCTAAGTGCACGTTGCGGGGGCGTGCTCTACACTAGAGACGGAACCGAAAAATGCACGGACCGTAAAATTTCTGTAACTTTTTCTATTTTTTCTATCTATATTTTATCTATTTTGCATTTCTTTTCTTAAATGACACAAAACACAGGTTCTGTGGGTACTGCGGCGCACCCCATGAAGACATAGTAGAGGTGATACGACACGAACGGCCGCAAGCACCCTGATGCTCTGAGAACGCGCACGCTGGGGGTGGTGGTATATTTTCGTAATTATGGTCGCGGCCTTTTGCCTTGAGGAGAGCACACCCTGCAATCCTTAAAAAAAGGGGGCAAAATAGTGGATCCGACCTCAGTCATATATTTTGTAGATGTGTGTGCACGAGAGGCATACTCATCATTCAAAGTTTTTCTTTTAGTTTAGAATCAAGCAAAACGGACACACATCTTGTGCAGGTTGTAGTAAGGCCGTGTGTCAATAGAGCCAACTAGATGGCATTTTTAAAAAAAAACTTAGAGATGGGGGGCCTGGGGGGGAGGGGATATATTTTTCGCTCAGAGTGCCAAGTGAGGGAAAGGTAGGTGCCGTCAATGTAAGGTGTTACGTGCTACTATCAAGTTTGGCAGCTGACTCTTTTTGCGAGCCCTAATGATCGGTGTAGATGTATTTTGTCATTCTTATTTTGATGTTTTTTTAAAATTATTGCTTTTGTTGTTGTTGTTGGTATTTTGCCAGCATTTATTGCGTAATTATTATTTTTTTTCCCCTCCGGTTCTGCGCCTGAGATATGCAGTAGTGGGTTTGCAATCAGCTTTTTAGGTCGTTTCGAAATACGGAACATCTCGTGCGGAAAAGTGTAACGGGTGGTAATGCTGTACCAGGCATACCCCTTTCTGTACCGAAGTGTTCCATATTATGAACCAGACCGCTCCCCGACCACATGTAATGTTCCAGGTGGATATCCCCCCCTGAGAACCCACCTCGTTCTGCGTTGTGTTTTTTAAGGTGACTGAGCACGAGAGGCTTAGGATCATCTTATAAACTTTTCTTTAGCGTTTAGATTAGATGTGCTGACAATAAAAAAAAAGGAAATGAATTTTTTTTTCTAAGTGAGCCCCAGTGGAAGCCCTGAATTCTGTCACAGCTCAAGTTTGCTATTGTGTCGGTCCTCTCTCTTTGTGCACGTTGTGCCAGCATCACACCACACCCACACCCTCCAGACACCCTCTCCCGTCAGCAAAAATGTTGTTTATGCTGTCTCTCACGGCATGCATGGTGCTGTCCCTTACGTTCCCCGACCATTGGGGCGATTCTGCGTCTATCATGCACGAACACACAACACTCGCGTTCGGAGTGGAGAAGACGTACACCTGCATCAACGATACACAGACGTACACCGTCCCTGAAGGTGTCAGATTCGTTGGTGTTGTTGCTTTTGGCCCTCGTGGGTCTGACGCATCAAACGGTTTCGTGCCTTCCAGTGGTGGCGTCAGTGCAGGTGTTCTTGCAGTGACTCCAGGGCAGCTGTTTCATGTCATGGTGGGTGGTGTGGGTTCTACTGTTCCATTTGGCAGCAGGGACCTTCCTGCTGTTGGTTGGAATGGTGGTGGAAGTGGAGGACGCTGGGGTACAGGTGGGAGCGGTGCAACAGACATCAGGACGGATGTTGCTGACTTGCACACCAGACTGATTGTGGCAGGTGGTGGAGGTGGGTCACAGGGCAATGGTGGTACGGGAGGCATTGGTGGTGGTGAGAACGGAGGTCGTGCGTGTCCCCGTTCCTCCCCCAATAGTGCCTTGGGGGGGAACCAGACACACGGAGGCAACTTCGGGAATACTGGTGCAGGGTCCTTTGGCCAAGGTGGGGGGTGCACATTCACATTTGGCTGTGGTGGTGGTGGTGGTTGGTATGGTGGGAGTGCCCCAACGACATACTCCCGAGACTGTAACTCTGGTGGTGGAGGCTCAGGCCACATTGCAAGCAGTGTGATCAACGGCACGATGACGGCGGGACAGAACCCAAATGAAGGGTTGTTGTACATTGTGGCCTTGTACACAGGACAGGAGACAGATGCACCGCCAACAGCAGTGCCAACACAGCCACCACCAACGGCTGTTCCAACAATGCCGCCAACAGCAGTGCCCACAGCAGTGCCGACACAACAACCACCAACAGCAGTGCCAACAGCAGTGCCAACAGCAGTGCCAACAGCAGTGCCAACAGCAGTGCCAACAGCAGTGCCAACAGCAGTGCCAACAGCAGTGCCAACAGCAGTGCCAACAGCAGTGCCAACAGCAGTGCCAACAGCAGTGCCAACAGCAGTGCCAACAGCTGTGCCAACGGCAGTCCCAACAATGCCACCAACAGCTGTGCCAACAGCTGTGCCAACAGCTGTGCCAACAGCTGTGCCAACAGACGCATCTACGGTTGTCACAACGTCTGTGCCAACCGCAGTGCCGACAGCTGCACCACCGACACCTTCCCCGCCAACTATTGTATCGGTAGCACCGCTGCTGCCTCCTGTCCCAGCACCACCGCTTTCAGGGACAGTCGTCCTCTCTGCAGTTGTGCAGGGCAGACTTGGTTTTAACCTCAGTAGGTATGTTTGCACGTTTGTTCACCTGAACTGAAAAATACGAGCCTAAAATGAATGCCAACTTCCTAACCCACCCACCACACACAGCCTGCAGAACACAATCACGCTAGACCTGTTGTCACTGTTTGAGCTTTCCCAGGGGGACCTTGCGCAGACGCACACAGCATACTTGCAGAGCTTTACACTGACACGAGGAGCAGACGCAGGGGGGACAGCGGAGTTCATGATGATGCTTCACTCACACGAGACGGACGCTGTGCTGTGGTGGGTCCCACTGTCACTTGGCCCAAACGAGACGTTCAAGGGCACACTGAACACAGTGTACGAGGAAAGTATGCATTTCCGTGCAAGCCCACTGACGGGGGAGACGGAACGGATGGAGTTCGAGCACACAATGCGCACACACTCGGTGCTGGTGTCTGAGGATGGTCAGGGTGCAAAGGTGACGCCCACACTCTCGGTGGCGAAGGCACTGAACGCGACACAGACGAATATGACGCTGCAAGGGTCGTACAGCTCCGTGAACAAAGACTTCTCAGGCGCGTTGCTCTGCGACGTTGACACGAACGTGAGTGTGACGGCGACGTTGGGGTCTGTGACAGCACTGGGCGCAGACCTGAGTGCACATATGGCGAGCAACGCCGAGGGGCCGATAGTGCTTGTGGTGCCCTGTCTGAAGGGGAGTGCGGTTGTTGCGAGATGCACTGCGCCGTGCAGCCTGCAGTGGGACGGTGGGTCTACAGCACCTGCACCACAGCCTCGGGATGGGTCGAGCTCTGGTAAGCCTGTGTGGGTTTGGATTATTGTTGGGTGTGGTGTGGTGGTGGTGGCAGGACTTATCTTCTTTGCACGGACACACCGTTGCAATGTTATACCGCACCTTGCAGAGCATGAGCTCGCAGGCGAGGAACTTGGTTCCCAAGAGGAGGACTCGGCATGATGCTTTCTCTCCTTGGCATATGCTTTGTACTTGGCGTAGTGGAGCCGTCTTGATGGTAGCCCACGGACACAGGACACAAACCACTACAGGCTGGTTCCATTTTATGCGCGGTTTAGTTTACAAGGCTGGTTTCCAGTGATGTGCGTTCATCTTTCAAGTTTGCCCTTTCTTTGATTGAAGATGTAAACCACGAAATGGATGTAGGACTGCATTTCAACATTTATTTTTGATAGGGACAACTGCCTTGCAAAGGTTGTAGGGGAGGAAATGAAAACGTATCTGAGTGTGCCTAATTTTTTAGAGAGCGATGTAAACACGACACAACTTATCCACAGAACCGTTTTTGGTTTTGTCCCTACACACTCCACAAAAATCCGGTGGTTTCTTTCTTCCCCAGACTAGTTATTAATCTCAGGTATCAGTTTTTATTTTACACCTTCTGTTCTTGGCCGCGGGGTACTGTGCTTTCGTCCGGATGACTGGCATTGTGCGTGGGTCAGTCGGAGGTGCCTGCATCAGCAAGTATTTATTTTTTATTCTTTTTATCAAAACACCATTGTGTCTCATCTCCTAGGAAGAAGAGATACCAGGGTATTAGGGTGGTTAAAAAAACTGGTTTTGAAAACCGGTTTTTCCAAACAGGCCTTTTGCTAACTTTGGGATTTTCCCCAGGAATGGCATGATGGTCAAAAAAAAATAATTTCCTGGAAAAAAAGTACATTCCGAGCTTTCCCACCTGGTAAAAGCGGTCGTCGCGCGCTTCGCGCGCGCCTCCCTGACAGCCACAGGGTGGAGAGGCGAAGGGTCAGCTTTGCAAGATAACAAAAAAAAAAACGGAATATAATCCTTTATGAACGGTGCTTGGTCTTGCGCCTTACGTACACTAACCGTACAAAATCACTACGTCTTCCAGAAGCAGGGGCTGTTGCAACGGTTGGGTCACTTTGAAATAACGATGGTCAAATTTTTGCAGCTTGGGTCAAGTTTCATTTCTGGCTGCAAAATGTAAGGGAATCCCCTTAGGTATTGTAAAATGGCACCGTAGGCAGGAAGAAAATGGCGTACAGCGCGAGCGAAGCGAGCGGGAATTTTTTTTTTTAGGTATACCTCCGCGAGCGCAGCGAGCAGAAAATTTTTAAGGTGCCATCATGCCATCATGCCATCATGCCATCATGCCATCATGCCATCATGCCATCATGCCATCATGCCATCATGCCATCATGCCATCTGGGGGGAAATCCCCAGGTTACGGAGAGCGAAAGCCCTGCCCCACCACCCCGTGGCATGATGGTGGCATGATGGAAAAAAAAATAAAAAACGCCTAAAAACGTGGCATGATGGCATGATGGTTAGCAAAAGGCCTGTTTTCCAAAAACTGGTTTTCAAAAAAAAAAAAAAAACAGAGAAATCTGGAGGGGAAAAAAAAACCGACACTTTTAGGCCTTTCTGTGAATGTCTTTAGGGCGGACTCAATTTCCCCCCCCCCCGCCTGGTAGAACCGTGGTTGCACCACGGGAGTGCCTTTGGGAAATGGCTGTTCCTATTTTTTTTTTGCCTGCGGCGCCATTTTTCATTTTTTGCTCCGCAAAAAAGGGTTCGTTGAGTGGCTCTGTGGTGTAAAAAGCTAGATTTTTACACCGTACCCTCAAAAATTTTCGCCTGCGGCGCCATTTTATGTTATTTCTTTGCTCCGCAAAAAAAGAAAACATACAGGGGGATCCGTACAGTCCCGCCTATTATTAATAGCGTTTTATTTTATAAAATCCTAATTAGTGACGTTCTAATTTATAAAGTCGTGAATTAATTTATTTTTCGGGGGGGAATACTAAGTTATTGAATTTATTTTCCCCGGCGGAGCCGAAGAAATTTTTTTTGCCTGCACAAGTGACGACGGGTTTGTGCGGGTTCTGTTGGAGGAATATGTGGAAAAGGAGGTGTGTAATCAGTGATACACGGAGGTAAAAAACGGTGCGGTCGGTGGTGGCTGTGCGGACGCGCATGCCGTTCACCTCCATGGTCTATTTCGCCCACGAGATGAAAAGACCTGGCACCAGGAGTCGGTTACACCGAGGCGTGTCCCGCCTCGTCTTCACCACCATCCCCCTCGCAAGCGACGCAAATCGGTTGGCTGTTGAACTTGCGGGTCATCCCCGTAAGGTTGAGAAACCTCTTCAGCTCCTCGGGGTTCAAAAGAGCCTTGGGTGAAGTACGAACCGCTCTCTTTTTGTGGGTTTTGTACTTGGAGATGGTGGGAGCAGAAATATGGCGTCCTGGGTGAGCGTCATTCCACCACGCCATCACATCAACGTGCGGTCTGTCATCAGTGCCTGCGTCCGCCGATGAACGGTGAGGCTGGCACTTTCAACTTCTCTGTCATCCGCCATGGCGTTGTCTGTGATGGTGACAATCTCCGGGGCGGTGAGGACAGCCTGCTCGACGATGGTCACATCTTCGGCATATTTCTTTCATTTTTTCCGTTCATTCCGTGGTGGAGACAGACATGATGGTCGGAGAGAAAGATGCAGATAGTCTTGTAGAGATTCAGACTGGGATTTGGGTGGACAAGCTAATTTATAAAATCTTAATTAGTGACGTTCTAATTTATAAAGTCGCTAATTAAATATTTTCAGATTTGGTCGAATTTATAAATTAGAAATTCACTAATTAGAGGCGGGACTGTAAATAGACCGGCAACGACCAGACACGTAATTAGTGTGTATAGCCGGTCTTTAGCCGGTCTTTAGGGTCCGTAAAAAGACCGGCTCTTAAGGATCACCGGCTATAAGGGCCGGTCCTACCCACCCTCGAAAAAGACCGGCAGACCGGGTGTACAATTGTACACACAAAAAATACCCGATTTTTTGGAAAAAACCAAAGGGGGGACCCTTTGGTCGCCGAAATTCCCCAGCCAAAATTGGTCGCAAAATCGGCCGATTTTTCAAAAATCTCAAAAAAAAAAAAAAATCCCAAAATTTTTTTTCACAAGTGTTTTTGAGGCCTGCTCACTACACCCTAGGCACCCTTCTGGGACCAAAAAGTCAAAAAAAGCAAGAATTGGGCTGTTTTGAGCATCTAGAGTTAATTCCCCGGCCATTTTCTGCACCACCAGTGCATTTTGTATGGGCCAGCGCCTTGTCAAAAAATCGAAAAATCTCAAAAAAAAAATTTTTTTTTTCGGGAAAATTTCGACCCCTGAGTTGGGTTTTTGGGCACCAAAAAGTGCAAAAAAACAAAAAATTGGGTGTTTTGACGATCTGGGGGTAAACCATATGCATTATGCACCTTATGCATTACTACAGGGACCCACAATTTCGACTTTTCCTTAGCAAATTCCGTCGATTTTGGCAAAGGCAAATCTCAGGCAAAAAAAAACACCCCGATAGTGGGTCCTTGGGTGTCCAAAGATGCCAAAAACAAAAAAAAATTGATGTTTTGACCATCGGTGGGCACCTAAAACGCACTTTTCTACCCAAAAAATGAATATCGATTTTTCCTTAGCGTTCTTATAGCCGTGATTTTTCAGTTTTTTTTCGCAAAGGGTGAAAAAAAAATTCACCGAAAATAGTGTGTCCTTGGGAGACCAAAAACGCAAAAAAACGCAAAATTTTGGTGTTTTGACCCTTCAGAAGCACCCAAAACGCACTTTTGTGTACAAAAACACGCATATTTCACATTTCCTATCAATTTATTGATTGCATATGATGAAAATACATTTCCTTAGCAATTCCTTTCACAAGTACAAGGCGATTTTTGACCAGACAAAAGGAATTTTATTGCTCAAAAACGGGCGTGGTAGGCACCCGAAGTCATAAAATGGCCCAAAGAATCCAAAAAACCTCAGAAATACATGTTCGTGAAAAACATTTGCAAGTCAAAATTCAACCACAATACGGTCATTTTGTGCATACCCTGTGACTGTAGTGGCTAGAGAACACGCATGCAGACCTGTTCCTTGCAATTTCCAGTGTTGTGTTTATCAATGCATGCATCCAGAGGACCTCTGGTTTACGTAATCGTAGGCACTCCTGAGCAAAAATGAAGTCGGTTTTTGACCCAAAATCGGGGTGTGTGGGCCCCAATTTGCTCCAAATTTGGCCGAAAATTGGGATTTTTCTGAAAATTTCATTGTGCTCAGCAAAAATCCTTGCTTTTTTGAAGAATTTTTCAAAAAATATGCTATACCCCCTATGACTGGACCCAACTCCCCTCACCCTTTTTTTTTTTCACCCAAAAGGGCCGGAAATTTTACACACTAATACACAAACTTACGGACCCCCCACAGTCCCTCTCCCTGTTCCCTGTCTACCCTGGGTCAGCAGCGCCGAAAAATATTTTGAGCAAAAAACAAGCTGACCTCCCCAATCTTGAAATCTGGATTCCTGGATAAGACACTGACCCCCGAAAAACCCGAAAAGGGTGACTGTGTCCGTCAACGGTGGAGGTTTTCGCAGGAAACACTAGTTTTCGCCACCCAGGAGAGAAAACCAGAAAAAACCAGTTTTTTCCGGAATTTTGGATTTTCACCCTAATACCCTGAGAGATACTCCAAAAAAAAAAAAAAATGCAGAAAAAAAAAAAGGAAGGATGTACGTGTTACACCCTTTAGTGCTTACTGTTTGTGTTATAAATAGTAAGTATATGAATGTATTCTTTTTTTTTTTTTCTCTTCAATTTTCAGGGTCCTCAACTGTAGACAAAGTCTGGCCACAGATTTGTCTAAGTTAAAAAAAAAGGCTAAAAAAAAATTTTCGCGCTCCGCGCGAAAAGGTCCTGTACAAAGCTAAAAATTGGGGGCTTTTTTTTTTTGTGTTGCTTTTTCGAAACTCGTTAAGTGGTCTTTTCATTTCAATAGAAGAGTTCGACAAATGAACAATCACACCCCACCCCACCCCTTCGCCCCACCCGTACCCCTAACCCCATTGTCCCCCCAACCTGATAAGCATCACACAGAAACTCTAACCTTCTTTCTTTTAAAGGCTTCAAAAATCCTTTGGATTTGGTCAGGCGTAAATTTATTCTCATTTGTCTCTGCCTGTTTGCACATAAGAATGCATAGCAGACTTGAATCCAGCAGTTTGTTTCTGTAGCTATTCTTGACGTACTTCATGCCGTTGAAGCAGCGCTCGTCTTCAACTGATGTGACGGGGATTGACAACCCAAGCAAAACAAGATCCCTCATAATGGGGTAGGCGTCTCCTGCGGAACTTGTCAAGAATGTTGCGATCAGGTCCGAAGTGTCCTTTGTTGTAGTTCTCTTCGACAAAACGTCCACCAGGATCCTCCATTCTTTCACAGCTACAGCTTTCTTTGTCTCCAGACTGTTCAGTTCTGGCGACTCCTCAACGAACGGCGTCGTGTCCACGCTCAGTAACGGCGTTGTTTGAGTGCGCGATATCACAGTATGCTCCGTCTTGGAGTACTCTGGTCTCCCACGCGTCTTCTCGCCCACAACATCGTACTTTTTGTACTCGAGTGTATGCAGCTCAGTAAATTCCTCGATGAGCTTCTTCACCTCGGTGTTGCCGTAGATCGCCAGCCCGTCCGCGTTAGCAGGGAGGTTGCGGATGTCGAATACTGAGAAGCATCTCACAATGTCCATGTTCACGAATCGTTCACTGAGGCACTTCAGCAGCTCCTTGAGGTATGGCTTGCAGACCGTGTCGTGATGAATCGCAAAGTTCCGACGGGAAAGTTTTGTACCGTGGCATTGATTAGGTATCTAAGGTGCACAGGGTGCCTGAAAACCCACTGCACGAAACTCTCCCGAAACCCCCCGGAACTGGATTTTGAAAAGGTGCACAGGGTGCTTTTGGCCCCCGAGAAAGGGTGCACAGGGTGCCTTTTTTGGTCCCGAAAAAGGGTGCACAGGGTGCCCTTGAGATTGGCACCCTATGACTTTCACAGGCAAAACTTTTTTTTTTGCTTGAAAACTTTTCACCTTTCACGTGTATGGAGCCTCTGACCAAGGAAAACATATTCTGAGGGCAGTACACAGTACACAGTACACAGTACACAGTACACAGTACACAGTACACAGTACACAGTACACAGTACACAGTACACAGTACACAGTACACAGTACACAGTACACAGTACACAGTACACAGTACACAGTACACAGTACACAGTACACAGTACACAGTACACAGTACACAGTACACAGTACAGTACACCCTCCGTCAGCAGGGAAGCATAGTATTACAGTGAGGACTAGTACAACACAAACCACTTTAGTAGCCCAAGAACCTCACATAAAGCAGAAACTCACTAAAGCAATATACACAGTATACAGTATACACAAGAAAAAAAGCCATCTCTCAGGGAAGCATGGTGGTGCAACAACACATGGCCACATATGCCCACCCACAAAGCACCAACCAGCAGGCGCAACAAAAAACCCGCACAACCACACCAACCAGATAACGCAACCTGCAGATTCCCGCGGGTTTGCGGGTTTGCACACCTGCACCCACCCGCCAGCTTATCGACCACACCAACCAGATAAAGTGCCTGAACCCCGAGATTTTCAGGCACTGTCTTGCCAGTACAATAGTAAAGTGCCCTTGTCTGGACATCTAGCTGTTTACATACTCGCTTGACTAGTAAGTACCCCCTCTGTCACTGGATGTAGATAAAAAAAAGCGAGCCTAGGGCTAAGTTGAACAACACCAAAAAAAAAAAAAAAAAAAAAAAAAAAAAAAAAAAAAAAAAACCCCGAGAACCCTATCAACCACACCAGCCGGATAACGCAACCTAGAACCCGCAAACCCGCGCACCCGCACCAACCACGAGCCGGATACCGTAACCTAGAACCAGCAGGTTCCCGCGCACCCGCACCCACCAGCCAGCTTATCGACCACACGAACCAGATAACGTTGCCCGAACCCCGCGCACCCGCACAACCACACCAGCCGGATAACGCAACCTAGAACCCGCAAACCCGCGCACCCGCAAACCCGCAAACCCGCACCAACCACCAGCCAGATAACGTAACCTAGAACCAGATAACGCAACCTAGAACCAGCAGGTTCCCGCGCACCCGCACCCACCAGCCAGCTTATCGACCACACGAACCAGATAACGTTGCCCGAACCCCGCGCACCCGCACAACCACACCAGCCGGATAACGCAACCTAGAACCCGCAAACCCGCGCACCCGCAAACCCGCAAACCCGCACCAACCACCAGCCAGATAACGTAACCTAGAACCAGATAACGCAACCTAGAACCAGCAGGTTCCCGTGCACCCGCACCCACCAGCCAGCTTATCGACCACACGAACCAGATAACGTTGCCCGAACCCCGCGCACCCGCACAACCACACCAGCCAGATAACGTTGCCCGAACCCCGCGCACCCGCACCACCACACCAGCCGGATAACGCAACCTAGAACCTGCTCAGTGCGTGAAGCCCAAACACCTGTTTAACCACACGAACCTGGACAACACAATATGCCAGTGTTTCTCAAACTGGGTGAGTAATATTGGAAGCCTGGATCCGGTGCACAGGGTGACATAGTGGTTCCACATCCGGTGCACAGGGTGCCCCCAAAAGGTGCACAGGGTGCCTTTTTGGCACTGGATCCGGTGCAGAGGGTGCCCGCAAAAAACGGTGCACAGGGTGCCCCTAAAAATCCGGTGCACAGGGTGCCCCTTTTAATCCGGTGCACAGGGTGCCATTACGGGTTCGCAATCCGGTGCACAGGGTGCCACCCACGTTATAAGCCCCGGCTAAAAAGCACCCTGTGCACCGGATTTTTTGGCACCCTGTGCACCGGATTTTTTGGGGGCACCCTGTGCACCGGACCGGCACCCTGTGCACCGGAGTGGCCATTGATTATACCTCGGTACCCATTCTGGGTAGAACGGGAACATGTTCGGGTTGGTTTCAAGCAACGACAATGACGCAACACATTTGTCGATGTGGCTGCAAACGGTGAGCAGGTTTGTGTTCCTGCTCTGGAGCGACGTCGACAGCACGTTCAACTCGTCCAGGACCACCGTCATGAAGGACAACGTTGCAAAAAAACCGGGCTCTTTGATGTGCTGCGCGATGAACGGTGCTTCCACGTCGCCGGCCTCTCCAAGCTTGCACAGGGCGCTGTGCACGGCGGGGTACTCCTTGCGGACGGTGCTGCAACACCTGCCGTTGGTGAGCCACCGGGTGTCACCCGGCTTTGCGATGAGGATGTCACAGTACTCACACAAGTCGCGAAGTTCCTCCAGCATCTCCTCCAGGGTGTCGAGCTTAATCTTGGATCCCGAAAAAAAAACCCACACCCACCGCAGGCCGTCGAAGAACCGGGTAATCTCCGGCGATTTCCCCTCTGCCGCTGCTTCTGGGCCACAGAGTGCGAGGGAGTGTGCGTAGCACCAGGTGAAGAGGGCGCCTGGGTTTATGTCTGCACGGATTTGTTGTTGGCAGCCCTTGTTCGAGGAACGCATTGCCGATGCGCCATCAAACGAGCATCCACTCATCTTCCCGTAGTCGAGCCCGAGCTGGTCTATCCACTTCGTCAGCAACGACGCGTAACCAGCCCCCGTCTGGTCCTTCAGCTCACCCATCATGATGAGCTTCTCGACGGGGGTGGCACCGACCATGTATCGCACGACGAAGACGAGTTGCTCCTTCTTGCTGACGTCGCGTGAGCAATCCCCCGACAGGCCCCAGAAACGGGAGGCTTTGACCTGCTTGAGGAGGTCTTCTGTCAACACCTCCGTGATGCAGGACATGATCTCTAAGACTGCACCGCAGCTGAGATAGCGTATTTGTTGTCTGAGGTATGCCTCCATGTCGGTGCACTCCAGCTTGTCTGCGAAAAAACTCAGAAACTCCTCCAAGTTAGAGTGCCCTACACCTTTGCGCGCGAGGAAAACAATAACCTCAATGCATATTTTCAGCATTTTTTGGTTGAACTCGACTTCTTTGTCGCTGTTGGCGTGCAACGTGTGAAGCACGGTTCCATTGGAAGCCTGCAGAGCGGCAGCCTTCACGAGACGTTGGTGTTTGGGGTCGCCTGCATGCGCAGGGAGGTCTCTGGCGAGCTTGGTCTTTGCATGAGAGAAAGCACCACAATACAAGCACTTGAACTTGTCTTCACCCACCACCAACCAGGGGGAAAAACGGTTCAAATGGCCCTGCACCGTGCTCTCCCGCAGACCCATACAACCTTTCTCCTGCGCTTCGCGTTTACGTTTCAGCGTGTTGGTGGAGTCGGTGTTCGCTGGTGCGGTCGTGGTGTTCGTGAGGTTGGGATTGTTCGTGTTGGAGTGCGTGGGACCTAAGAAGACAACATCGCCGTCAGAAGAGTACTCGTCGACATCATCGATTTCCATTGCTGCCTCGGGTTGCTCGGATGCTGCGTTGCGTCTCACTGGCACACATTGCTCCTCCTCCTCTTCTTCGGACGTTGAATCCACGTACTTAACAGCACTCACCTGTGGAGCCATCATCACCACACGTTTCTTCACCTTCTTGCCTTGCGACACCTGGCTCTGCACAGACACGGCAGAGGCATCGCTGTCTCCCCCCTTCTCTGCTTCGTTCATGGCGAACTCATGCGCCTCCGCAACGATCGTCAGGATCGTCTTCCGCTTGCTCCCCTCCCTGTCGTCGTCCGCCAGTTTGGCGCGATCAAACTCCTTCAACCAGAGTTTGAGCACCTTGTTGGTGTCGTTCTGGTGGTTTTTAAACCCCCTCACCGTCCCCTCCGCCACAAGAAAAAGGTGAAGGGAAGCGAGCCGGGGTGTCGGACCATCGGGGATGGACTTGTACTTGCCTGAAGACCACAGGTCGTAGTGCGTATCCCCTTTGTTGGGTTCCACCACACGTACCACAGGTGCCGCAACAGCTCCCTTCTTGAACATGGACACGATGGTGGGCTGTGCTTTGGAGGTCTTGGCAGTGGCAGGCATTTTTGCGGATGAGTTTGTTCAATTGTAGTTAGTCTGAGGAGGTGGCTTGTGTGGGTGGGTACAATGGGGTCCGCGCAGGTGAGGACTGAGGGAGTCTTGAGGGAACTCATTTTTTTTTTTTGTTTTCAGTAAAGCTTCTTCTCTTTCAAACCACCCAAAAACCCAAAACCCAGGTTTTGTCTAACTTAGACAAAGCGTTTTTCAAAAAAAAAAAAATTGTCTAAGTTAAGGCCTAACTTAGACAGGTTGAGGACCCTGTCAATTTTTAATTCAAATGACTCTCTTTTTGTGAATCACTTTCTTTTCTGAACTGTTGAACAGCAATTCAGGACTCGTGTTTTCTAAGATCTCATAAATGGCTCTTCCCAGACACCACATCCGTTCTATCCTTCAAAGATGTGAACTGTCTGTAGAAGACAGCCAACTGGTTTTTAGGAAATGTTTGCGTTGTTCATTGTTACAGAGGCTTAGGTTCATCTTATAAACTTTTCTATTTTTGAGTCAAGTCTTTGCCACGCATTAGAGTTCTTGTACTCTGCTCTTGGTGACTGCCATGGTTTTGTGTGGCTCCGCTATGTCTCCACCGAGAGTTTCAGCTATTTCGGCTTCTCCCCATCGTATTTTCTTTGGCCACCAATATTATCTTTTTTTTTTTCTATCACGGCTAACATGCGCCATTACAGCGAAACTCCGCCGCGCCCGATTCCCTGGTGTGAAGAGGCATCGTGTGCACTCCCTCCGTTCCGTCGGCGATCATTGTATTCAGCAGACTCCCGTGTTGTGTTCCAGGACACGTGTTTTTCTTGAGTATGTTAATCATGTTATCACCCCTTCCCAATCAGGATGGGGATATGACTGTGAAGCGGCTGGGCTTCTCCTGAATTCTGTTACAGTCCAAGTGTGCTATTGTGAACACCGTTGTCCGGTGTGCTCAACATTCCCACCCACCCTTGGATGAGGTGTGCTGTCTGAGGTGTCTAATCCTGTGGGTGGCATTGCGCACCGCATCTGTGTCGGTCCTCTTTCTTTGTGCACGTTGTGCCAGCATCACACCACACCCACACCCTCCAGACACCCTCTCCCGTCAGCAATAATGTTGTTTATGCTGTCTCTCACGGCATGCATGGTGCTGTCCGTTACAGACCCCGACCCTGCAGCCATCATGCACGAACACACAGCACTCGTGTTCGGAGAGGAGAAGATCTACACCTGCATCAACGATACACAGACATACACCGTCCCTGCAGGTGTCAGTTTCATTGGTGTTGTTGCTTTTGGCCCTCGTGGGAATGACTTGGGGGGTGACTTCGTGCCTCCCCCTGGTGGTGTCAGTGCAGGTGTTCTTGCAGTGACTCCAGGGCAGCTGCTTTACGTCATGGTGGGTGGTGTCGGTGCAATGTCAGAGAACTCAACAGACCGCCCTGACCCCGGCTGGAACGGTGGTGGTCAGTGCCAAGAGTATGGCGCCACTGGGAGCGGTGCTACAGACATCAGGACGGATGTTGCTGACTTGCAAACGAGGCTGGTTGTGGCAGGTGGTGCAGGTGGGTCTCCGAGGCACAGTAGCATACCACACGTAGGGGGTATAGGTGGTGGTGAGAACGGAGGTGACGCGTGCGGTACCCCCGGCCATTTCTTCGACCTGGGTTACGGAGGGGGGCAGACCCATGGGGGGCTTCGTTCCCCAGGTTCCTTTGGCCAGGGCGGGGCCAACCCCGGGTATGAAAACCTCGCTGGTGGTGGTGGTGGCTGGTATGGTGGAAGTTTTGATTCGGGCACAACAGCCTGTCTCGGGGCTAACGGAGGCTCAGGCCACATTGCAAGCAGTGTGATCAACGGCACGATGACGGCGGGACATAACCCATATGAAGGGTTGATGTACATTGTGGCCTTGTATACAAGGGTAGACCAGGCAGTCATGCACGAACACACAACACTGAGGTTCGGAGAGGAGAAGACGTACACCTGCATCAACGATACACAGACGTACACCGTCCCTGAAGGTGTCAGCTTCATTGGTGTTGTTGCTTTTGGCCCTCGTGGGTCTGACGCAGTAAACGGCTTCGTGCCTTCCAGTGGTGGGATCAGTGCAGGTGTTCTTGCAGTGACTCCAGGGCAGCTGTTTCAAGTCATGGTGGGTGGTGTGGGTTCTACTGTTCCATTTGGCAGCTTTGACGTTCCTGCTGTTGGTTGGAATGGTGGTGGGAGTGGAGGACGCGGGGGCACAGGTGGGAGTGGTGCAACAGACATCAGGACAAATGTTGCTGACTTGCACACCAGACTGATTGTGGCAGGTGGTGGAGGTGGGTCACAGAGCAATGGCAAGGTGGGAGGCATTGGTGGTGGTGAGAACGGAGGTCGTGCGTGTCCCAGTCGCAGCATCTCCCCCAATGGTGCCTTGGGGGGGAACCAGACACACGGAGGCAACTTCGGGAATACTGGTGCAGGGTCCTTTGGCCAAGGTGGGGGGTGCACATTCACATTTGGCTGTGGTGGTGGTGGTGGTTGGTATGGCGGAAGTGCCCCAACGACATACTCCCAAAACTGTAACTCTGGTGGTGGAGGCTCAGGCCACATTGCAAGCAGTGTGATCAACGGCACGATGACGGCGGGACAGAACCCAAACGAAGGGTTGTTGTACATTGTGGCCTTGTACGCAGGACCGGAGACACATGCACCGCCAACAGCAGTGCCAACACAGCCACCACCAACAACTGTGCTAACAGCAGTGCCAACAGCAGTCCCAACAATGCCACCAACAGCAGTGCCGACAGCTGTGCCAACAGCGGTTCCAACGGTTGCCCCAACGGCAGTGCCGACACAGCCACCACGAACGACTGTTCCAACAATGCCGCCAACAGCAGTGCCCACAGCAGTGCCGACACAACAACCACCAACAGCTGTCACAACAGATGTGCCAATAGCTGTGTCAACAGCTGTGCCAACTGCAGTCCCAACAATGCCACCAACAGCTGTCCCAACAGCTGTCCCAACAGCTGTGCCTACAGCTGTGCCAACAGACGCATCTACGGTTGTCACAACGTCTGTGCCAACCGCAGTGCCAACCGCAGTGCCGACAGCTGCACCACCGACACCTTCCCCGCCAACTATTGTATCGGTAGCACCGCTGCTGCCTCCTGTCCCAGCACCACCGCTTTCAGGGACAGTCGTCCTCTCTGCAGTTGTGCAGGGCAGACTTGGTTTTAACCTCAGTAGGTATGTTTGCACGTTTGTTCACCTGAACTGAAAAATACGAGCCTAAAATGAATGCCAACTTCCTAACCCACCCACCACACACAGCCTGCAGAACACAATCACGCTAGACCTGTTGTCACTGTTTGAGCTTTCCCAGGGGGACCTTGCGCAGACGCACACAGCATACTTGCAGAGCTTTACACTGACACGAGGAGCAGACGCAGGGGGGACAGCGGAGTTCATGATGATGCTTCACTCACACGAGACGGACGCTGTGCTGTGGTGGGTCCCACTGTCACTTGGCCCAAACGAGACTTTTGAGGGCACACTGAACACAGTGTACGAGGAAAGTATGTATTTCCGTGCAAGCCCACTGACGGGGCAGACGGAACGGATGGAGTTCGAGCACACAATGCGCATACACTCGGTGCTGGTGTCTGAGGATGGTCAGGGTGCAAAGGTGACGCCCACACTCTCGGTGGCGAAGGCACTGAACGCGACACAGACGAATATGACCCTGCAAGGGTCGTACAGCTCCGTGAACAAAGACTTCTCAGGCGCGTTGCTCTGCGACGTTGACACGAACGTGAGTGTGACGGCGACGTTGGGGTCTGTGACAGCACTGGGCGCAGACCTGAGTGCACATATGGCGAGCAACGCCGAGGGGCCGATAGTGCTTGTGGTGCCCTGTCTGAAGGGGAGTGCGGTTGTTGCGAGCTGCACTGCGCCGTGCAGCCTGCAGTGGGACGGTGGGTCTACAGCACCTGCACCACAGCCTCGGGATGGGTCGAGCTCTGGTAAGCCTGTGTGGGTTTGGATTATTGTTGGGTGTGGTGTGGTGGTGGTGGCAGGACTTATCTTCTTTGCACGGATTCGGAAGCCCAGGACATACGACAAGCACCTCTCAGAGCATGAGCTCGCAGGTGAGGAACTTGGTTGCCTAGAGGAGGCCTTGGCATGATGCTTGTCCTTGGCGTAGTGGGATCTTTGTACACGTTCTTTTCTGAACGGTTGAACAGCAATTCAGGACTCGTGTTTTCTAAGCTCTCATAAATGGCTCTTCCCAGACACCACATCCTTTCTCCCCTTCAAAGGTGTGAACTGTCTGCAGAAGACAGCCAACTGGTTTTTAGGATATATTTGCTTTGTTCGTTGGTTTGTGTCATGCCTTTGTTGTTCTGTTAAGTGTTTTTGTTGTTTGTGAGGTCAGAGCGTTTCACCGGTTTATCAGGGTGGGAACTACTTATGTGCGGATACAGAACATAGCGTGGGATGTTATTTATAATGACTAAGCACGAGGCTTAGGTGCATCTTATCTTTTTTTCTATTTTTTCCCCTCCGGCTTGAGCACACAAACAAAGATCCTATCTTTTTGGCACGCATTAGAGTTCTTGTACTCTCTTGGTGACACTGCGCCATGGTTCAGCTCTCACCGCTCCACAGTTCCACACAAATCTACAGCATTCGGTGTCAATAATCCTCTCTACGCACCGATTAGCCAACAAATTTCTTCACTGGTCACGCCATCACGCCCATCAGTGTATCCACACTCTCCTCCACGTACCATGGTACACTGTCATACAAAGAAAATAGCTTCTTCTATAAACCCCCTCAGCTCCCATCCAATGATGGCACCTTCTGCAACCTCCTTGCAACTATCTGCATACTAATCCGGATCTGACAAAACCTTTCCCCCTTTTTGGAACACTCTACCACAGAAAACAAACAAATGGAAAAACCGAAACGGCAGTTCAACAAAGAAGACCTCTACCGGAAGGCGATTCATGCACGGCCAAGCAGCTCTGCGTTTAATGATTTGGGCTGTCTTTTACCACGGGATGGGGAGGTGACGTTGCTGAACGGGGAGACTATGAGCAAGGCACAGATGTTCAAACGCTCCATTGCTTTGAATCCACAAAACAGCCATGCGTGGAGCAACCTTGCGCACGACCTCTCCATTGGCGGGTTCACGACCCTCGAGGACGGTGAAATGGTCACAAAGACGGAACTCTACAAGCACGTCATCAAGCTCAAACCTGCCCAAGCGGCCGCCTACGCTAACCTTGCAGACGCACTGCCCCTCCGTGGCTGTGTCACCCTCGACGACGAACGCTTCACCAGAGAACAGCTCTACGTCAAAGCCATCTCCCTCAAGCCCGACTCCCGCTACTACTCCAGCCTCGCGAAGATCCTCCCCAAGCACGCCACCGTCCTCCTCTCCCCAGGCCACCCCGCCTCCGTCACCGAGCTCCTCATCAAAGCCCTGCAATGCGGACCCAAAGAAAGAGACCGCGGCACACTGTACTACAAACTCGGCTGCGCCGCCTCGCGCGACGTCACAATAGATGGCTGCACATTATCACAAAAAGAGCTCTTCCTCCGCGCAATATCTGCAGACCCAAACAACGCGGATGCCTACAACAATCTGGGATGGATGCTCCCATCGGAAGGCGGGGTGACTCTTGCTGATGGCAGCACCATGACAAAATCTGCGTTATATAAACGCGCTATTTCCTTAAAACCTTCCCACAGCTTGGCTTTGAACAACTTAGGGTGGACCCTCGCAAAGTCTGGCCCAGATGCAACCACTACTCTTGAAGACGGAACCATCGCTACCGCAATCGAACTCTACAAACGCGCTATCTTTTTCAAACCTCGAAATGCCTCTGCGTATGCAAACCTAGCCTGGGCACTTCCTCCCGACAGCAGTATCGAAATCACCACTCCGCTCCGCTCCGACAAAAAGGATGTTACCAAAGCAGTAATGACTAAATCAGACCTATTCAAAAGGGCGATAGCATATGACCCGCAAAGTGGTTTTGCGTATAGCTGTTTGGCATGCACTCTGGAGGATAACGGCGCTACTGCGTTGGAGTCGGGAAAAATGATGACCCAAGGCGAGCTGTTAGTCCGTGCCATTGCGTTGAAGCCGAATCATGTGAATTCGTATCTAAAATTGAGTATGGTGCTGTGTGAAGGGGAGGTGGTGACCTTTGAAGATGGGTCGTTACAGACGAAGCAGTCTCTTCTCGAGACGGCGAGGCGGTTGGACCCACAGAACAGTGTTGTGTTCTTTGAGCTTGCGGTGCTGCCTTCACGGAGTCTGCCTTCTGCGTTGCGGTATCTAAGGAAAAGCATCCAGCTTGACAACAACAATGTCTCTTCACTTTACCATTTGGCCCTCAAAATGCATAGTACTGACGTAGAAACGCTTCACTCTGTTTCATATGGAAAGGAGGATATATACGAAATGGTGTTGGCGAAAGAGCCGAACCATGCCCCCGCTTTGAATGGTCTTGGAGCAATCTCGTCTGATGTGTCTCTTCTGCTTGCTTCATTGTCGGCAAACCCAAAATGTTGGAAGCCTTATTACAATATAGCTTGTTTTATAGAGGAGAGCGTTGAGATTGCTGGGGTGGAGTGTTCCAAGATTGATTTATTGGTGCGTGCGGCGGAGATTAATGAAAATGAAACGAGGATTTTGACAAATCTTGGTAAAGCATTGCCTCTTGGAGGGAAGGTAACAATAAATGGAGTACTATTGAGTCAGGTGGAGTTGTACCAAAAGGCAATACAGTTGAACCCAAAGGATTCGTACGCGCACTTCAATTTGGGGTGCGTTCTGCCGGAGGGAAGTACCGTAGAGCTAGACGGGGTGTGGATGGGGGAGGCCGATTTAAAGCAGCGTGCGTTCTTCTTGGACGCAGATGTGCGGACTGTTTCTGGAAGCATTTCAGGCGATACAGAGCCCTGCACACCTGAAAGCGTTCACCTCGAGATGCGCAAGGGAGAGGTGGATGGTGAAGAAAAGGAGGGCACGGCAGGAGGGGGGAGAGACAGAGGAGAAAGTGCGGGGACCATCAGCCGTGTCAAGAGCGGTGCTTCCGTGTCCTTTTTGGACCCGAGAAGGCTCTAAGAAAAAGGAGGGGAAAAAAGGGAAAAAGGGGGGGTTATGGGAACTGAGGAGGGCTTAGATGGGTGTGATGGGAATTCATGATTTCCCCCCTTTTTTTGCTGTCCGATTCCCCCTCTTTCAATCTCTTCTTTTCTTCGAGAAATGTTTTTTACTCACCCCCTTCCCTGCATAAATAGCAGCTCTCATTGGAAACTGACAACACCTTTTGTTGTCTATAACCATTAAAAAGTCTTTCAATTTCTTCTCTTCCCCTGAACACTAGATTTTTTTTTTTTAAATTGAGGTGACATGGTTACCTCTCTCCAACGTTTTCCCCCCCACCATATTGCCTCATTAAAATGAGTATTCGTAAGGAGGCACCTATAACCATATCAATGGGCCGTAGCCTCTCCTCAATTGGCTGGTAGAAGTGACAAGAGTGCTATACTCTGTTCAGGCGTTACCCCACTCTAACATTTTGATATCAAACACACACACCACACATGGTGTCGTCCAAGAAATATGTTGCATATGTAACAAAACGCACCGTCTAAAAGCGTCGGTTTTGTATGTAACAAAACTATCTGCCTAGAGGCGTTACGGCGCTCTCATGAGGTCGTAGTGAAGGGGGGAGGTGATCATATGCGGGGTATATCAAATTGCCCACTTTCTCCTCTGAACGCCTTTATAGATGGCTCTGCAGTGTGCTTGGTGGCATCTTGACACCCTTTTTTGTTGTTATTGTAAATAAACGTTTTGCGTGCTCTACTTGGTTTTTTGGCCAGAAACTTCCTCCAAACTCGGGTCAAAAGCAGGTGGATGCTTCATTCATTATTTCTAACATTTTTTTTTTTTTTCGCACCCTTCTTTACCTTCTTTTCGTTTAGAAAAGAAGGTATATCAAACAATTTCTTTCTCTTCATTCGACTGTACTCCTCCCCGTCCCCCATAGATAATAATAAAAAAATGCAACACATCCCCCCACTCATACTCCTTTAACTTTGCTCAAAAAAAAAAAAAAATGTTATAGCAAAGTAAAACGACTGTATGAAAAGTCGAATAATTAGATGTTGTCACAGTACCCTGCGTCCGCCGATTGAACGGTGAGGTGTTTGCACTTCGAACTTCTCTTTGTTTCAGGGGCGTTCGAAACCCACACACGGTCAGCGTCAGTACTTCATCACCACTTATGAGGTGAGGTGCCCAATCCTGTGGGTGGCATTGCGCACCGCATCTGTGTCGGTCCTCTCTCTTTGTGCACGTTGTGCCAGCATCACACCACACCCACACCCTCCAGACACCCTCTCCCGTCAGCAACAATGTTGTTTATGTTGTCTCTCACGGCATGCATGGTGCTGTCCGTTACGTTCCCCAACCCTTGGGGCGATTCTGCGTCCATCATGCACGAACACACACCACACAGGTTCGGAGTGGAGAAGATGTACGGTATCGGTGGTGTCGGTGCACAGACGTACACCGTCCCTGAAGGTGTCAGCTTCATTGGTGTTGTTGCTGCTGGTCCTGCGAACGGGCCGCTCGACGTGGAATCGAGACCATCTGGTGGTGTGAGTGTGGGTACGTTGCGTGTCACCCCGGGGCAGGTGCTTTATGTCATGGTGGGTGAGGCCGGCGGACAGGGCTACGGAGGGTGGAACGGAGGAGCAGTGGGGCAGCTGTGTGGTGGCAGTGGTGCAACAGACATCCGCACAGATGTGGACGACCTGGACTCGAGACTGATTGTGGCAGGTGGTGCAGGTGGGTACGGCTCTGACGGCGGGGGTGATGGCGGTGGTGATACTGGTGGTGGGGGTCTTGGGTGTCAGAATGCATCCGACCACGGGGGTACGCAGACCCAGGGAGGTCTCTTTGGAACGGCTGCTGCAGGATCCTTCGGGAAAGGTGGTGAGTGTATGCAGAACGTTCCTTCTGGCGTTGTTTGCACAGGTGGTGGTGGTGGCTGGTACGGCGGAGCTGGTGGAACTAGTGGTTGTTCAGCAGGTGGCGGAGGCTCGGGTCACATTGCAAGTAGCGTGATCAATGGGACAACAACTGCAGGACAGAACCCATCATCCGGCTTTATGTACATTGTGGCCTTGTACCCAAGGGTAGACAACCCAACAGACCCTGCAGCCATCATGCACGAACGCACTCGCGTTCGGAGAGGAGAAGACGTACACCTGCATCAACGATACACAGACGTACACCGTCCCTGAAAGTGTCAGATTCGTTGGTGTTGTTGCTTTTGGCCCTCGTGGGTATGACCCAACAAACGTCTTGAAACCTCCCTATGGTGGGATCAGTGCAGGTGTTCTTGCAGTGACTCCAGGGCAGCTGTTTCATGTCATGGTGGGTGGTGTGGGTGCTTCTGCTCCCAGCTTGCACTTTCCTCCTGTTGGTTGGAATGGTGGTGGGAGAGGAGGGGGCGCAAGTGGGAGCGGTGCAACAGACATCAGGACGGATGTTGCTGACTTGCACACCAGACTGATTGTGGCAGGTGGTGGAGGTGGTGGAGATGGGTTATGGGATACAGGTGGAGGCTTTGGTGGTGGTGAGAAAGGAGGTGATGCGTGTGCCAGTGGTATCACCTCCCCCAATGGTGCCTTGGGGGGGAACCAGACACACGGAGGCAACTTCGGGAATACTGGTGCAGGGTCCTTTGGCCAAGGTGGGGGGGGCAGAATCTCATATACCTGTGGTGGTGGTGGTGGTTGGTATGGTGGAAGTGCCCCAACGTCATACTCCCGAGACTGTAACTCTGGTGGTGGAGGCTCAGGCCCAACGACTGTCACAACAGCAGTGCCAACAGACGCATCCACGGCTGCCCCAACAGTCCCGCCAACGGCAGTGCCAACAGCAGCGCCACCGCCCACACCTACGCCACAAACACTGTCACCACCAACTTCTCCTGATGAAGGTGGACTACCAACTGTTGCCATTGCAGGGATAGTGACCGGTGTGCTGTTGATGGGTGCTGCGGTGGTGGCGTTAGTGGTGTGCTTGCGCAACCGTGGCAGGGACACGTCGCTGCATGGGTATGAGGAGGAAATGGATGATGACGACACGTCGAGTGCGTCAGACCACGCCTAGCCTTGGTCACGATCATCAGGATGAGTGTTTTTATGTCTGCACATTGCCTTGTGTTGTGACAGCATCCCGCTCGCTGTGCACCAAAGAAGTGTCCTCAGCGGTTCGATAATCTGTACCCTCAGAGTGCACTGCAACTTAGACCACCGTTGTGTTTGCTACTACAAATTTTCTCTTATTCTGTATAGAAGGTCCTTGTACTTTCTCTTCTTTGAATTGAAAGCGGATGTCACTTACGGGTGTTGTGAACCTAGATTTTTCATTCAAATCACAATTCCACTCTCTTTTTATAAGCGTTCTTTTCTGAACGGTTGAACAGCAATTCAGGACTCGTGTTTTTCAAGACCATAAAAATGGCTCTTCCCAGACACCACATCCTTTCTCCCCTTCAAAGATGTGAACTGTCTGCAGAAGACTGCCAACTGGTTTATTTTTAGGAAATGTTTGCATTGTTCATCGTTTTGTGCGATAATTTCGTTATTCTGGTAAGTGTTGTTTGTGAGGTCAGAGTGTTTCACCGGTTTATCAGGGTGGGAACTACTTATGTGCGGATACAGAAAATAGGGTGGGATATTATTTTTGAGTTGGATTATTCAGTAGGACAGATACTCTCCTCATCTTCGCACGGACACTTCCTCACATCCAACTTTAAGACCATTCAATACATAAATACGTCTTGTTAAGGGGGGTCGGTAAATTGACCGGTTCTGACCGGACACTAAAGAAGTATGTTGCCGGTCAAAAGGGGGTCGTAGTCTGACCGGCTCTTAGGGTGACCGTCGATAGGTCGTTAGTTACGTCCCCCCTTTTGACCGGCACTTTGACAGGGTTCCAGTTCCACGTCTGTCGGCGACGTTGCGGGACGTAGTCGCTCTCCTCCGACTCGATCCTCGTCGCTGTCGCTCTCGTACACCGCCGTCTCGGAGAGGGCTTTGCGGCCGTCTCCTCCTTCGGCGTGCGTTGCGTGTGGGTGCATTGGGGTGACGGCTGTGCGGGCACTACGCGCTCCCGTGTCGCTCTCACTTCGCTTCGTGTGAGGTCTTCCCCGCGCTGATGGCCTGCGAAGTGCGGACCGTCATGCTCTTCTCCTTCATCGCCGCGATCATCGTCTCGGGGTCGCTCTTTTTCGCCAGGCCGTGCAGCACATACGTGCTCTCATCAGCCCATTTCTCGTCACCACGCAGCTCGCGCCACGCATTGCGTTCGACGGAAGTGTCCGGCAGGTCCGTCAGCCCGTACGCCTTCGGCGAGATGATCAGTCTCCCCTTGTATTTTTTTGAAGCCTTCATGCCTGGTCGTGCGATGCTGTCTCGAGCCAGCACACGTTCGGGTGGCGGTTCGATGGGCGGATGATCACACCGTCTTGTCCGAAACGTCACAGAGGGGCCTGCTCGTCGCCACCAGCGCCTGCCACCTCATACCAATCCTGTCCTTCCCTTCCGGCAGTTCGCGCAGCTTCACCACGCGCATGTCAAGCGCCCGCAAATGCTTCTGGGCCACCTCCTGTCCACCTGAATGTCAGCTTTCGGTCGCCGCCCCCCTAGCTAACTCCAGTGGTAGCTGCTGCAGCTTCGGTCCGTTGCCCAGCTGCGGCAGCTTGTCCTGCCTCGCCACCTTCTCCTTCACAAGGTCATATGTGGCACGTTTTGAGCACGTACCCACCGTCGGAGATCACCAGCACCTTCTCTCTGCGCACTGGGTGTTGTGTTCCTTTTATTGGTCTGAACGAGACCATGTCCCGCGGCACCCCCTCTTCTGCTCTTGCAGGATGGCCGCCGCTGTGCCTGCCGACACCAATGCAATCATGTCGGTGGTGTGCGTTCAATGAACGCTTCTTCTGTCACGACGGGCACATTCCACCCCCCTGTGTTGCAGCCGCATCGCTGCTTTGTCACCCATCAGGGTGTCCAGTGCCGCCCCGAGGAGGCGCGCTGCGCAGCTATAGTTGATATGTGTTTGGTGTGTCTTTCATGTGTAAACCCCTCGATATTTTACTTAATTTTCGATGCTCGCGAGCTTAATTTTTGCCGTCGCTCAGCAAATGAACCACACTCGCATCGAAAATTAATGCGTGAAAATGTCACATAATTTAACTACTGGATGAAAAGTCGAATAATTAGATGTTGTTACAGTACCCTGCGTCCGCCGATTGAACGGTGAGGTGTTTGCACTTCGAACTTCTCTTTGTTTCAGGGGCGTACGAAACACACACACACACGGCCAGCGTCAGTACTTCATCACCACTTATGAGGTGTGCTGTCTGAGGTGCCTAATCCTGTGGGTGGCATTGCGCACCGCATCTGTGTCGGTCCTCTCTCTTTGTGCACGTTGTGCCAGCATCACACCACACCCACACCCTCCAGACACCCTCTCCCGTCAGCAACAATGTTGTTTATGTTGTCTCTCACGGCATGCATGGTGCTGTCCGTTACAGACCCCGACCCTGTAGTCATCATACAGGAACACACGACACTCGTGTCCGGAGAGTGGAAGACGTATTGGTGGCGCAGTGCCGGTGCACAGACGTACACCGTCCCTGAAGGTGTCAGCTTCATTGGTGTTGTTGCTGGTGGTCCGGCGAACGGGCCGTACAACGTGCAAACGAAACCATCTGGTGGTGTGAGTGTGGGTACGTTGCGTGTCACCCCGGGGCAGGTGCTTTATGTCATGGTGGGTGAGGCCGGCGGACAGGGCTACGGAGGGTGGAACGGAGGAGCAGTGGGGCAGCTGTGTGGTGGCAGTGGTGCAACAGACATCCGCACAGATGTGGACGACCTGCACTCGAGACTGATTGTGGCAGGTGGTGCAGGTGGGTACGGCTCTGACGGCGGGGGTGATGGCGGTGGTGATACTGGTGGTGGGGGTCTTGGGTGTCAGAATGCAGCCGACCACGGGGGTACGCAGACCCAGGGAGGTCTCTTTGGAACGGCTGCTGCAGGATCCTTCGGGAAAGGTGGTGAGTGTATGCAGAACGTTTCTTCTGGCGTTGTTTGCACAGGTGGTGGTGGTGGTGGCGGCTGGTACGGCGGAGGTGGTGGAACTAGTGGTTGTGAAGGAGGTGGCGGAGGCTCGGGTCACATTGCAAGTAGCGTGATCAATGGGACAACAACTGCAGGACAGAACCCATCATTCGGCTTTATGTACATTGTGGCCTTGTACCCAAGGGTAGACAACCCAACAGACCCTGCAGCCATCATGCACGAACACACAACACTCGCGTTCGGAGAGGAGAAGACGTACACCTGCATCAACGATACACAGACGTACACCGTCCCTGCAGGTGTCAGATTCGTTGGTGTTGTTGCTGTTGGCCCTCGTGGGTCCGACGTCCCGCACGCAGTAGACTTCGTGCCTGCCTTTGGTGGGATCAGTGCAGGTGTTCTTGCAGTGACTCCAGGGCAGCTGTTTCATGTCATGGTGGGTGGTGTGGGTTCTGCTCCGTTTGGCAGCTTTGACGTTCTTGCTGGTGGTTGGAATGGTGGTGGGAGTGGAGGAGTCTGGGGCGCAAGTGGGAGCGGTGCAACAGACATCAGGACGGATGTTGCTGACTTGCACACCAGACTGATTGTGGCAGGTGGTGCAGGTGGGTCACAGAGCAATAGCATGGTGGGAGGCATTGGTGGTGGTGAGAAAGGAGGTGATGCGTGTGCCAGTGGTATCACCTCCCCCAATGGTTGCCTGGGGGGGAACCAGACACACGGGGGCAACTTCGGGAATACTGGTGCAGGGTCCTTTGGCCAAGGTGGGAGGACCAAATGGACATTTGGCTGTGGTGGTGGTGGTGGTTGGTATGGTGGAAGTGCCCCAACGCCAGACTCCCTCGGAGACTGTCACTCGGGAGGTGGAGGCTCAGGCCACATTGCAAGCAGTGTGATCAACGGCACGATGACGGCGGGACAGAACCCAAATGAAGGGTTGTTGTACATTGTGGCCTTGTACACAGGACAGGAGACAGATGCACCACCTACAGCAGTGCCGACACAACCACCTCCAACGGCTGTGCCAACAGCAGTGCCACCATCAGTTCCAGCAGCAGTACCAACAGCAGTGCCGACACAACAACCACCAACAGCAGTGCCGACACAAGCACCTCCAACAGCAGTGCCAACAGCAGTGCCAACAGCAGTGCCAACAGCAGTGCCAACAGCAGTGCCAACAGCAGTGCCGACACAACAACCACCAACAGCAGTGCCACCATCAGTTCCAGCAGCAGTGCCAACAGCAGTGTCAACAGCAGTGCCGACACAAGCACCTCCAACAGCAGTGCCAACAGCAGTGCCAACAGCAGTGCCAACAGCAGTGCCAACAGCAGTGCCAACAGCAGTGCCAACAGCAGTGCCAACAGCAGTGCCAACAGCAGTGCCAACAGCAGTGCCAACAGCAGTGCCAACAGCAGTGCCGACACAACAACCACCAACAGCAGTGCCACCATCAGTTCCAGCAGCAGTGTCAACAGCAGTGCCAACAGCAGTGCCAACAGCAGTGCCAACAGCAGTGCCGACACAACAACCACCAACAGCAGTGCCACCATCAGTTCCAGCAGCAGTGTCAACAGCAGTGCCGACACAAGCACCTCCAACGGCTGTGCCAACAGCAGTGCCACCATCAGTTCCAGCAGCAGTACCAACAGCAGTGCCGCCAACACCTTCACCGCCCACACCTACGCCACAAACACTGTCACCACCAACTTCTCCTGATGAAGGTGGACTACCAACTGTTGCCATTGCAGGGATAGTGACCGGTGTGCTGTTGATGGGTGCTGCGGTGGTGGCATTAGTGGTGTGCTTGCGCAACCGTGGCAGGGACACGTCGCTGCATGAGCCTGAGGAGGAAATGGATGATGGCGACACGCCGATCATGACAGCTACCTAGCCTTGGTCACGATCATCAGGATGAGTGTTTTTATGTCTGCACATTGCCTTGTGTTGTGACAGCATCCCGCTCGCTGTGCACCAAAGAAGTGTCCTCAGCGGTTCGATAATCTGTACCCTCAGAGTGCACTGCAACTTAGACCACCGTTGTGTTTGCTACTACAAATTTTTGTTAGATGTGTGCACGAGAGGCACATTCATGTTTTTTTTTTTTTTTTTTTTTTTTTTTTTTTGTTTTTTTTCCCCCTCCTTTTTTTTTCTTTTTTGTTTTCTTTATCTAAAGGGGGGTGGGGGATAAAACAATTATCCCCCGTTTTTTCTCCCCCATTTTAGTTTATTTTATCCCCCACTACAGTTATCCCCCACTTCCCACACCGCGTTTTTGGTGTGGATTTTCCTTGGGGATGGGGATATTCAGGTGGAAAAAAAGAGAGATATTTTTTTTTATCCCCCACTACAACTATCCCCCATTTTTTGAGAAGAAAAAACTGGCGATATTTTTTATTTTATCCGCCGTTCTACAGTTATCCCCCACTACAATTATCCCTCCCCCCCTTTATGCGGATCCCCCAGTGAACAGTTTTCTCTTATTCTGTATAGAAGGTCCTTGTACTTTCTCTTCTTTGATTTGAAAGTGTATGTCACTTACGGGCACTATATTTTTCATTCAAATCACCCTCTTTTTTGTACACGTTCTTTTCTGAACGGTTGAACAGCAATTCAGGACTCGTGTTTTCTAAGATCTCAGTAATGGCTCTTCCCAGACACCACATCCTTTCTCCCTTCAAAGATGTGAACTGTCTGCAGAAGACGGCCAACTGGTTTTTAGGAAATGTTTTGCGTTGTTCGTTGTTTTGTGTCATGCCTTTGTTGTTCTGTTATGTGTTTTTGTTTGTGAGGAGTCAGAGTGTTTCACCTGGTTATCAGTGCGGGGGGGTATTTTTGTCTTGGATTATTCAGTACCTACCTACCCCCAGATTTTAATTCACGTCATCGTACGTGCCAAAATTACGAACACCGGCTGGGGAAATGACATCATCCCTGACAACAAACTTGGCCAGCGCAGCTGATGCTGTGCGATAACGAATATGATAAGGTGACTAAGCACGAGAGGCTTAGGATCATCTGATAAACTTTTCTTTATTCTCTGTCCCATTACCCAAAACGTAAAAACCACTTTCAATCATATTTGTTCCTCTCCTTTTTCCACACTCGCTGGTTTTTGTATTCGCTCATTTTTATCAAAAAGGTTTCCCCTACTTTCGAGTGCGAAACATTTCCCCATGTATTGCACGGGAAACAATATGACAAACATGAGTAGGGGGTGGTTCCGTGCATGTCATAGGACCTGGCACTCTGTGTATCTCCCAAAAACCAAAAGTGTTGTGTGTGAAGTTTTGAAAGAATATTAGAATCCAAAGAAGCAATCTATTCAATTTATTTTTGATTCTCTCATATACACTCTCACAAAAATCGAGGCATTTTCAAAAGTCCCGAATGTGCCATCTTTTGTACAGTCCAACCCCTGTACACTTATGGTATATTTAGTTGATATCTTCTCCAGTTGCAATACGGCATTTTCTGCAAGGACTTTTTTTTATCGATTTTTCTGGTCCTGGGCTGGACTTTAAATTGCATCCAGCGTCCGTTCCTCCTGAAACTCTATGAAGGTGTTGACCGGCTCGAACCGATGTCCTACCTGAGAGAGTACAAAACAGGAGGCGAGGAGGGGTGTGCGAGGCATTTTGCCTTTAGGGTCAATTTTTGTTTTTTAGCCACCCTGCCTCTTCTTGAAACAATTAAAAAATGCGGAGCCTTTTGGTGTGATCACCCAAACGGATTCTCCGTGGTTCCCCTGTGGTTCTTCCGTGGGTTGTCCGTACTCCCTGAGTCACACCGCCTTTGTCTTTCTTTTTTGGGCATGCGGGACGCTCCCCCCTTGTCCTCAGGGTGCTAACCGTCCCTGCCCCTTCCCTACGCAAAGTAAAACCCTGGCAGAGCATATAAATGCTGGACCGTGGCTTCCACACGTGAATTTCCTCGTGCCCAGGATACCCCAGCTCAAGTTTCATTGTTCTCATTTTATAGAAGATGACTAAGGGACGAGAGGTTTAGGTTCGTCTTGCCAACTTTTTCTTTTATTTCGATTTCTGCTCCATTTGACTGTGAAAGATCTGCTCAAAATCTTTCGTATCGATTTCCCCTTTGAATTCCCTTTTTTTTTTTCCCCTCCAAAATTATCATACCACGTAGCACGCCTGAGTTGAGACAGACTATAGCGGGCTTTGAAAGTCCTCCATAGTCCGTCTCAAGTCCGCCAAAACTCGGGCGGACTTGAGACGGACTTGGTGGACTCGGGCCGAATCTGGGCGGACTCAGTCAAGAGTGCGTCTCAACTCGGGCAGGTCTTGATGTAATTTTGTTTGGCGGCCACGAAGTATGAAAAAGAATTTTCAGCAAGGATATCTCTAAATCCGTCCCTTTTTGGCCAAATTCCGAAATCCCAATCCAAAAAATTCCCTGTTTTTTTAGTATAGTTTTTGGGCTGTTTTTTGACTTTTTTGTGGGGGGGAAAAAAATTTTTCCCGATATGTCGTCAGGGCTCTCGCCGGGGGTCATTTGGGGTCCCGAGCTTTCCCCCCGTAAAAGCGGTCGCTGCGCGCGCTTCGCGCGCGCGACTCCCTGCCAGTGCAGGGAGGCGTGGCGCTTTCTCCCCCTGATGCACAAAAGGCAGGTGGGGAGTGTGTTAGCCTTATCAGTAACCTCGGTACATTTATGAAAGAAACGGCAGTCATGGCACCCAAAGGTTCCTGGCGAAGCCACGGTACGCAACATTTGAGATCTCCTCCGTCTTCCAACCCTCATAATTGAATGCGATTGACACGTCTTCTCCTTCTTCTTGTGCACAACCTCAAATGTCTCTGATGCTGGACGTTTGCCTGCAACTGACGTGAACATCCGCACCCACAACTACAGCAACCGCCTGCAGAGCCAATTTTTTCCTCAAAAATCCGGGACTTTTTTTTTTTCCTTTTCCCCTTTTTTCGCTTTATTTGATTGCGTTGATCGATCGCATCCCACAGGCGAAACTCTCTGGGGGTGGGGTGGAGTAGAATGTACCTGAAATTGCTGTAGGGAAAAACAGGGAATTTTTTTCAGGGAATTTTTTTATTTTTCCGAAATCCCAATCCCAATCCAGAATTAGAAAAATCCCTGATTTTCAGCAAAAAAAAAAAAAAAACCTCCCCACCCACAGTGGAGATTGCACAACTGTGGCAACACAACCGAGGCAACTGCACTACTCCAACAATTTATCAAAAAAAAAAAGAACAGATCACCTCAGGTTTCCACACACACATCACCCACCAAGAAACAGAGACACACAGAATGGAACTGACGGTTCGTACCTTTGGCAATAGGCAGTATGCGATTGAGGTGGGTGAGGATGACACAACGGAGAAGTTGCGGGAGAAGGTGGCGTCTGCAACGGGGTTGTGCGAAGACGACTTTCACATGGAGTTTGGAGGGGAGGAAGTGGAGGACATCACGCAGCTGAGTGCTGGGGACACAGTTGTGCTGACGGAGGCGAAGGGGAAGAAGTACGAAGCCATTGCAGCACTTCACGCATTGGGTGAGAGAGACATCACAGCAGGAAGGTTGGATTGGGTGATGGATGCGGAGGTGGCCACCTTGCTGCTGCAGGCAGAAGTTGCGACTGCGATTCCAGACGACTTCTTCCGCTACAGTGCAGTAACGTCTATTGATTTCAGCAACGTGTCTGTTGTGGATGTGATTGGCAACGGCTTCCTCCATCACTGCACGTCTTTGACAGCAGTTGATATGAGTGGTTTGTCTGCACTCACCAGGATTGGGGATAAATTCCTATCTTCGTGCCCAGCTTTGACGACAGTCGGCCTCAGAAGCTTACGGTCAGTCACCACAATTGGTAGATGGTGTCTAGCTGATTGCACGTCGCTGACCGCAGTTGACTTGAGCGGCTTGTCTGCACTCACCAGGATTGAGGATTATTTCCTATATTCATGTCCAGCTTTGACGACAGTGAATCTCACTGGCCTGCGTGGAGTCACCACAATTGGTGCAAGTTTTATGTATCAGTGCACTGCTTTGACGACAGTCGACCTCAGAAGCTTACGGTCACTTACCATAATTAGTTCATGGTGTCTAGCTGATTGCAGAGCACTGACCACAATTAATATGAGCGGCCTGTCTGCACTCACCAGGATTGAGGATAGTTTCCTATCTTTATGTCCAGCTTTGACGACAGTAAATCTCACTGGCTTGCGTGCAGTCACCGCAATTGGGCCTTACTTCATGGACCAATGCACAAACTTGAAGACTGTGCGTGGAATGGGTACGTGTAGCTACGCACTGCTGTACCATGTGTCTTGTCATCGAGCATGCTGTCTATTCATGGCAGCTGTTGATTGGACGCCTTCTTGGATCGCTTCTTTGCTTGTAGTGTGTTCTGTGTACTGCGCACACAATGCAGTGAATCAATGGGTACCTATATGGTAGCAGCCTTGACTAAAATCGATACAAGGTGGTACCCGCACGTGAGATATGCATTAGGAGTTGAGACGGAGAGAAGTACACAGTCTACGTGGGGTCTACGATACCAACTGCGGGCATACGGCGGAGGTGGCGTCTGCAGCAGCGTTGTGCGAAGACGGTATTGGCATGAGCTTCGGAGGAAGGTCCTGTGCGATGCAACAAACAACAAACGACGAATAGACGGAGAAGGGGGTGTGTTTCATTTGCAAAGATGTGTGAGTTGTGGGGGGTGGGGGAAACATTCAAAAAAAATAGCTATCCTCCCAACTTTTTCTTTTTCCAATTTTTACCCTAAAGTCTTCGAGGGGTTTTCCCTCTCCCCGAACCCTCCCCCTTTATTCGTATGGAGGCACCTAAACCATATCAATGAGCCGTAGCCTCTCCCTCAATATGGCTGGTAGAAGTGACAAGGGTGCTATACTCCGTTCAGGCGTTCTAAGTTTTGTTATCAAACACACACACACCACGGCCAGCGTCAGTACCTCACCACCACTTATGAGGTGTGCTGTCTGAGGTGCCTAATCCTGTGGGTGGCATTGCGCACCGCATCTGTGTCGGTCCTCTCTCTTTGTGCACGTTGTGCCAGCATCACACCACACCCACACCCTCCAGACACCCTCTCCCGTCAGCAATAATGTTACCATCCCTCTTGGTGCTCGCCGCTGCAGTAGTCGACCCTGCAGTGCTCGACTTTGAAGTACTCGACCCTGCAGCCATCATGCACGAACACACACCACACAGGTTCGGAGTGGAGAAGGAGTACACCAACATCCACGATGCACAGACGTACACCGTCCCTGCAGGTGTCAGCTTCATTGGTGTTGTTGCTGCTGGTCCGGCGAACGAGCCGGTGCCTACGCAACCGAGAGCATTTGGTGGTGTGAGTGTGGGTACGTTGCGTGTCACCCCGGGGCAGGTGCTTTATGTCATGGTGGGTCGGTCCGGCGGACCGGACTACGGAGGGTGGAACGGAGGAGCAAAGGGGTGGCAGTGGGGTGGCAGTGGTGCAACAGACATCCGCACAGATGTGGACGACCTGCACTCGAGACTGATTGTGGCAGGTGGTGCAGGTGGGTACGGCTCTGACGGCGGGGGTGATGGCGGTGGTGATACTGGTGGTGTGGGTCTTGGGTGTCAGAATGCAGCCGACCACGGGGGTACGCAGACCCAGGGAGGTCTCTTTGGAACGGCTGCTGCAGGATCCTTCGGGAAAGGTGGTGAGTGTACGGGATCCTATCGTGATTGCACGGGTGGTGGTGGTGGCTGGTACGGCGGAGCTGGTGGAACTAGTGGTTGTGAAGCAGGTGGCGGAGGCTCGGGTCACATTGCAAGTAGCGTGATCAATGGGACAACAACTGCAGGACAGAACCCAAGACACGGCTTAATGTACATTGTGGCCTTGTACCCAAGATTAGACTTTGCGTCCATCATGCACGAACACACAACACTCGCGTTCGGAGAGGAGAAGATCTACACCTGCATTGACCACTCACAGACGTACACCGTCCCTGAAGGTGTCAGATTCGTTGGTGTTGTTGCTGCTGGTCCTGCGAACGGGCCGGACAACATGGAAGCGAGACAATTTGGTGGCATCAGTGCAGGTGTTCTTGCAGTGACTCCAGGGCAGCTGCTTTATGTCATGGTGGGTGGTGTCGGTGCTATCCCGATGCTCTGGAACTCTCTGCGTAATCGCTGGGATCTTCCTCCTGTTGCTTGGAATGGTGGTGGGGGTGGAGGAGACTCGTGCATCAGTGGGAGCGGTGCAACAGACATCAGGACGGATGTTGCTGATTTGCACACCAGACTGATTGTGGCAGGTGGTGCAGGTGGGTCAAATGATAATGGCATGGTGGGAGGCATTGGTGGTGGTGAGAAAGGAGGTGATGCGTGTACCAATATCGGCATCTCCCCCAGTGGTTGCCTGGGGGGGAACCAGACACACGGAGGCAACTTCGGGAATACTGGGACAGGGTACTTTGGCCAAGGTGGGAGGAGCAGATGGAATTTTGGCTGTGGTGGTGGTGGTGGTTGGTATGGTGGAAGTGCCCCGGGTACGGGACGCGACCGAGACTGTAACTCTGGTGGTGGAGGCTCAGGCCACATTGCAAGCAGTGTGATCAACGGCACGATGACGGCGGGACGGAACCCAAATGAAGGGTTGCTGTACATTGTGGCCTTGTACACAGGACAGGAGACAGATGCACCGCCAACAGCAGTGCCGACACAATCACCTCCAACGGCTGTCCCAACAGCAGTGCCACCGCCCACACCTACGCCACAAACACACACTGTCACCACCAACTTCTCCTGATGAAGGTGGACTACCAACTGTTGCCATTGCAGGGATAGTGACCGGTGTGCTGTTGATGGGTGCTGCGGTGGTGGCGTTAGTGGTGTGCTTGCGCAACCGTGGCAGGGACACGTCGCTGCCTGCGTATGAGGAGGAAATGGATGATGACGACACGTCGAGTGCGTCAGACCACGCCTAGCCTTGGTCACGATCATCAGGATGAGTGTTTTTATGTCTGCACATTGCCTTGTGTTGTGACAGCATCCCGCTCGCTGTGCACCAAAGAAGTGTCCTCAGCGGTTCGATAATCTGTACCCTCAGAGTGCACTGCAACTTAGACCACCATTGTGTTTGCTACTACAAATTTTCTCTTATTCTGTATAGAAGTACTTGTGCTTTCTCTTCTTTGAGTTGAAAGTGGATGTCACTTCGTTTTGAAACTACTTTGTTCATTCAAATGACTCTCTTTTTGTACACGTTCTTTTCTGAACGGTTGAACAGCAATTCAGGACTCGTGTTTTTCAAGACCATAAAAATGGCTCTTCCCGGACACCACATCCTTTCTCCCCTTCAAAGATGTGAACTGTCTGCAGAAGACTGCCAACTGGTTTGTTTTTAGGAAATGTTTTACGTTGTCCGTTGTTTTGTGCGATGATTTCGTTATTCTGTTAAGTGTTGTTTGGGAGGGTGAGAGCGTTTCACCGGTTTGTCAGGGTGGGAACTACTTATGTGCGGATACAGAAAATAGGGTGGGATATTATTTATGAGTTGGATTATTCAGTAGGACAGATACTCTCCTCATCTTCGCACGAACACTTCCTCACATCCAAAGTCAAGACCAGTCACTACATAAAAGACGTCTCTTAAAGACCCTTATGACAGCGTACTCTTGCCATGCTGCATGGTGTCTCTTCTCCGTGTATCTGCTGGCGACTTCATCGGTGAGGCGTCGTCACTTTCCTTGACGGGAAGGTGGAGAGGCACAACAAATAACTCCCCGCGCCTAGCCCTTAGAGATGCTACCTTCACTTCCCCCCTCCTTTTAGGTACACTGCTAGAGGGTACACCTTCCCCTCACCCCCCCTCTACCCCTTTTCAGAAACTGAGCACAAAAACTGATTCGCAACACCCTCTCTTTCTTCCCTTCTTCCCTTCTTCCCTTCTCCCTTCCACGATATGGCGGCCGTCTTCGAAGCAGCTAAGGCACAGACGCATACTGGGTTGGATGGGATGTCTAATGAGGGCTCTGCACCAGGGCAGTTTAATAGTGACTCACGGTGTGGGGATACCTGATTTTAAAAAAGAAACCATCAAACCACTTTCCTCTGGTGGCTCCAAAGCAGTCGACCTCAATACCCACAACGGATTTGGCATTGTTGTGCAGGATTTAACCCTCTCCCGCCTGGACAATGTGCACACCGTGAGCACCAGCATTTTTAACACAGAAATATCGGCCTGGTGTCGCGAGAAGGGACAGCTCTTTCACGACCCAGAACAAATCACCCTTGCCCTCCAACCTCCACCCACCCTTTCAACGTTGACGCTATCTGTGAAACTTCCACCAGAAATTTTGGAGCAGATTAAAAGCGATGAGGCTGTTATTCAAGAACGCAACAGCGCGAAGGGGGTTGAACTGACCGATGTTATTAGCGCGATTCAGCTGTGGCGACGACTGTCAAAATGCCTCGCACAACCGGTTCTCTTTGGAGAAGGAAACAGCCTGCTTAGGTCAAAACCACACTGCGCGCACGTTGTCAGCCATGCAGTGCATACCCTACCCAAATTCGAGAAGTCGCTCTTCCATGACTCATGGTTCAAACTCGCTGTCAGCCTGATGGTGACAGGACTGGAAAAAGGTCACAGACGTGTCTCTTCCTGCATTGCAGCATCCTAACACTTTTTATTCTTGTTTTTTGTGCCATGATGACAGTAGGACGGGCTGCCCCCTTTTTCAGTCGAGAAAGGCGCTCCTAAGTCTTGCTTATCGTGCACCTCTTGTTTTGATTTTTGAACGAAGGGTGCCTGCTTTGAAGCACCCAGTACATCGCTCCATCATGATAATACGACAAAAGAAGCGAATCTTTTTGGTCAACTGCTCCACTATTTCCACTCCATCTTCTTCGCCAAACATCTTTGCTCACTCCATCGTAACCAAAGCAAAGAGGAGAACTACAAAGAGCACACAACAGAGCCAGCGTACTTGTTAGTGCCGTCGGAGCGACAAGAACACATGGGGGTATCGACGTTTGCGCATAAACGACCCTCACCACCACGCTCCTCAGCTTCTAGCGACACGTGTAAGATCTTTGTATTTTCTCTTCTTTGTTTTGAAAGTAGATGTCACTAACGGTTATTAGGACACTAGATTTTTCATTCAAATCACCTCTCCCTCAATATAGCCGGTAGAAGTGACAAGGGTGCTATACTCCGTTCAGGCGTTCTAAGTTTTGTTATCAAACACACACACACACCACGGCCAGCGTCAGTACCTCACCACCACTTATGAGGTGTGCTGTCTGAGGTGCCTAATCCTGTGGGTGGCATTGCGCACCGCATCTGTGTCGGTCCTCTCTCTTTGTGCACGTTGTGCCAGCATCACACCACACCCACACCCTCCAGACACCCTCTCCCGTCAGCAATAATGTTGTTTATGCTGTCTCTCACGGCATGCATGGTGCTGTCCGTTACAGCCCTCGACCCTGCAGCCATCATGCACGAACACACGACACTCGTGTTCGGAGTGGAGAAGACGTACTTGCATGGATGGGATGCTGCTGCACAAGCGTACGTCGTCCCTGAAGGTGTCAGCTTCATTGGTGTTGTTGCTGGTGGTCCAGCGAACGGGCCGTACAACGTGGAACCGAGACCATCTGGTGGTGTGAGTGTGGGTACGTTGCGTGTCACCCCGGGGCAGGTGCTTTATGTCATGGTGGGTGAGCACGGCGGACCGGGCCGCGGAGGGTGGAACGGAGGGGCAAAGGGGTGGCAGTGGGGTGGCGCTGGTGCAACAGACATCCGCACAGATGTGGACGACCTGGACTCGAGACTGATTGTGGCAGGTGGTGCAGGTGGGTACGGCTCTGACGGCGGGGGTGATGGCGGTGGTGATACTGGTGGTGGGGGTCTTGGGTGTCAGAATGCAGCCGACCACGGGGGTACGCAGACCCAGGGAGGTCTCTTTGGAACGGCTGCTGCAGGATCCTTCGGGAAAGGTGGTGAGTGTACGGGATTCCATCGTGATTGCACAGGTGGTGGTGGTGGCTGGTACGGCGGAGGTGGTGGAACTAGTGGTTGTGAAGCAGGTGGCGGAGGCTCGGGTCACATTGCAAGTAGCGTGATCAATGGGACAACAACTGCAGGACAGAACCCATCAATCGGCTTAATGTACATTGTGGCTTTGCACCCAACAGACCCTGCAGTCATCATGCACGAACACACAACACTCGCGTTCGGAGAGGAGAAGATCTACACCTGCATCAACGATACACAGACATACACCGTCCCTGAAAGTGTCAGATTCGTTGGTGTTGTTGCTGCTGGTCCTGCGAACGGGCCGGGCAACATGGAAGCGAGACAATTTGGTGGCATCAGTGCAGGTGTTCTTGCAGTGACTCCAGGGCAGCTGCTTCATGTCATGGTGGGTGGTGTCGGTGCTTCTGCTCCTGGATTTGTCGTTCCTCCTGTTGCTTGGAATGGTGGTGGGAGCGCAGGACGCGGGGGCAGCGGTGGGAGCGGTGCAACAGACATCAGGACGGATGTTTCTGATTTGCACACCAGACTGATTGTGGCAGGTGGTGCAGGTGGGTCAGAGAACGCCATGCTATTGGCAGGCTTTGGTGGTGGTGAGAAAGGAGGTGATGCGTGTGCCAGTGGTATCACCTCCCCCAATAGTGCCTTGGGGGGGAACCAGACACACGGAGGCAGCTTCGGGAATCCTGGTGCAGGGTCCTTTGGCCAAGGTGGGGGGGGCAGAATCTCATATACCTGTGGTGGTGGTGGTGGTTGGTATGGTGGAAGTGCCCCAACGATAGACACCGACTGTACCTCTGGTGGTGGAGGCTCAGGCCACATTGCAAGCAGTGTGATCAACGGCACGATGACGGCGGGACGGAACCCAAATGAAGGGTTGTTGTACATTGTGGCCTTGTACACAGGACAGGAGACAGATGCACCGCCAACAGCAGTGCCGACACAAGCACCTCCAACGGCTGTCCCAACAGCAGCACCTACGCCACAAACACTGTCACCACCAACTTCTCCTGATGAAGGTGGACTACCAACTGTTGCCATTGCAGGGATAGTGACCGGTGTGCTGTTGATGGGTGCTGCGGTGGTGGTGTTGGTGGTGTGCTTGCGCAACCGTGGCAGGGACACGTCGCTGCATGAGCCTGAGGAGGAAATGAATGATGGCGACACGTCGAGTGCGTCAGACCACGCCTAGCCTTGGTCACGATCATCAGGATGAGTGTTTTTATGTCTGCACATTGCCTTGTGTTGTGACAGCATCCCGCTCGCTGTGCACCAAAGAAGTGTCCTCAGCGGTTCGATAATCTGTACCCTCAGAGTGCACTGCAACTTAGACCACCGTTGTGTTTGCTACTACAAATTTTCTCTTTTTCTATATAGAAGGTCCTTGTGCTTTCTCTTCTTTGAATTGAAAGCGGATGTCACTTACGGGTG
Organism: Rhynchopus sp. YZ270_cl-10; assembly: GCA_964035575.1. NCBI lineage: Eukaryota > Euglenozoa > Diplonemea > Diplonemida > Diplonemidae > Rhynchopus > Rhynchopus sp. YZ270_cl-10. Next base: position 1,143,864 of record OZ037885.1, read on the forward strand.
TTGTGAACCTAGATTTTTCATTCAAATCACAATTCCACTCTCTTTTTATAAGCGTTCTTTTCTGAACGGTTGAACAGCAATTCAGGACTCCTGTTTTTCAAGACCATAAAAATGGCTCTTCCCGGACACCACATCCTTTCTCCCCTTCAAAGGTGTGAACTGTCTGCAGAAGACGGCCAACTGGTTGTTTTTAGGAAATGTTTGCATTGTTCATCGTTTTGTGCGATAATTTCGTTATTCTGTTAAGTGTTGTTAGTCAGGTCAGAGTGTTTCACCGGTTTGTCAGGGTGGGAACTACTTATGTGCGGATACAGAAAATAGGGTGGGATATTATTTATGAGTTGGATTATTCAGTAGGACACATACTCTCCTCATCTTCGCACGGACACTTCCTCACATCCAAATTTAAGACCATTCGTGTATCTGCTGGCGACTTCATCGGTGAGGCGTCGTCACTTTCCTTGACGGGAAGGTGGAGAGGCACAACAAATAACTCCCCGCGCCTAGCCCTTAGAGATGCTACCTTCACTTCCCCCCTCCTTTTAGGTACACTGCTAGAGGGTACACCTTCCCCTCACCCCCTCTTCCAACCCCCTTTTCAGGAACTGAGGAGAAGAACTGATTCGCAACACCCTCTCTTTCTTCCCTTCTTCCCTTCTCCCTTCCACCATATGGCAGCCGTCTTCGAAGCAGCTAAGGCACAGACGCATACTGGGTTGGATGGGATGTCTAATGAGGGCTCTGCACCAGGGCAGTTTAATAGTGACTCACGGTGTGGCGAATGTGAACAGGTCGTCGCAACGTGGGACTGTCTTGAATGTGCAGAGTGTTTCTGCGACGACTGCCGCGCTTTAGTGCATTCAAAGGGCAGACGGAAGAAACACACTCGCGTAGTTCCCATCAAAATATGCGCACATTGTCAATCCACTGCAGCCAAACTGGAGTGCACAGAATGCACTCTGTCCTTCTGCACAGCCTGCTGTACCGGTGTACACGCCAGCGGACCAGCCGCTTCTCACAAACACATCAAACCGCTTTCCTCTGGTGGCTCCAAAGCAGTCGACCTCAATACCCACAACGGATTTGGCATTGTTGTGCAGGATTTAACCCTCTCCCGCCTGGACAATGTGCACACCGTGAGTACCAGCATTTTTAACACAGAAATATCGGCCTGGTGTCGCGAGAAGGGACAGCTCTTTCACGACCCAGAACAAATCACCCTTGCCCTCCAACCTCCACCCACCCTTTCAACGTTGACGCTATCTGTGAAACTTCCACCAGAAATTTTGGAGCAGATTAAAAGCGATGAGGCTGTTATTCAAGAACGCAACAGCGCGAAGGGGGTTGAACTGACCGATGTTATTAGCGCGATTCAGCTGTGGCGACGACTGTCAAAATGCCTCGCACAACCGGTTCTCTTTGGAGAAGGAAACAGCCTGCTTAGGTCAAAACCACACTGCGCGCACGTTGTCAGCCATGCAGTGCATACCCTACCCAAATTCGAGAAGTCGCTCTTCCATGACTCATGGTTCAAACTCGCTGTCAGCCTGATGGCAACAAACCGCATTTCCTTCAGCAACCTCTTTGTCACTACTGAGCATGCCTCTCTTGGGATGTACACTTTTCAATTTTTCCGCCCGCCGGACAAATTTGGAGAAGGTGGCGGGTGGCAATGCATCACTGTCGATGATATGGTACCTTTCGCACCAGCCATCGTCGGCAACGACGGCCGCATCCACTACGTGCACGCCAACGGCGCACCCATCGAATATTCATCCGAACCCCAAAACGATACCGACCACACCTGCGAAGTGTTGCCCCCATCCAAGCTCCTCCCCGCCTTCGGATTGACCGACCAAAAGCTCGAAATATGGTGCCCCCTATTAGAAAAAAGCTACGCAAAATTTCTTGGATCATATACAATGCTACACCGAGGCGACACCGCAGCCGCGTTAACACACCTCACAGGAGGTGACAGCGAAGTAGTACATTGGGACCCTAAGAACGTCTCTGCCGCAGGCATAGCGCATTTATGGTGGAAAATCCGTACTTCAGTGAGATTAGGTCTGCTTCAGGCCTGCCAATCGAGCAAACCTGATAACAACCTTGCCCTAGGGGGTGAATCGATCATCACCCGCCGCCCTGGTGAATATCTAGAATGGATAGACGGCGAGGCAATAGTCAGCACGGTGCACATGAGCCCACAGCAACTCCACGAAATGCTGGTCAAAACCGACCGCACTCAGCAAGGCGCCTCTTTGTTGATGATCCGCAACACCTTTGGGTTTCAAGAATGGACCGGAGACTGGTCGCCCACCTCTTCACTGTGGAAGACCTCTGTCCGCGACTACGTGAACTACAAGACCATGGACGAGTTTACGTATTGGGTCAACATCCAAGACTTCATCCAACGCTACAACACCTATCTGTTATGCACCCGATTCGTAGGAGGCCCCTTAGTAGAATACATTGAAAAGCCCGGCGCACCTCAGGAGCATGACTTCAGAAACCGGGCCCTTCAATTTTACATTTCTGTATCAGATTTGGAGGTCGAGAAGGTGGGGTTAACGCTATGCATTTCTCAAGCAGATAAAGGGATGCAATGCAACCAGAGCTTCTCCGCCGGGGCAAACCGGAAGGTAGAATTGGAGGTGAAAATCTTCAAGGTTGACACCAAAATGTTGATTCACACCTTAGAAGGGAAAAAGCAGGATCGATGGGATGAAACCGACCCTCCTGCAACGCGAATTTGGCCTGCATCTACTCCAGAAGACCCCGAGCTCTCCATTGTCGAACAAGGTGACCCATATCTCGACCGCTTTGCGTTTGATACAGTGGTAGGTCAATATGTTGTTTGTATTTCCCCGATTGAGGTCGAATCGCGGCTTCCTCTTGATATGTTCGTCAGTGTGCATGATCAACAGGATATAGAAGGGAGACACAGCTGTCCGTTTCCTCTTGCCAAGCAGCATGGTAGTGGGGGTGGGAATGATAAAAAGCTGAGTGCGTCCTCCACAAACAACCGGGTATTGGAATTTGAGTATCTTGGTACGGCTAAAGACCCGCGTATCCCGGAAGCGAAAACACGGCCAAAAACGCCGCGTGAGAAGATTGAAGCGAAAATACGTCGTGCAAAAAGCCAGGAGGAAGATTCATGATCATTTGTTAAAAATATGCAGAAAAAAAAAGGAAGGATGTACGTGTTACACCCTTTAGTGCTTACTGTTTGTGTTATAAATAGTAAGTATATGAATGTATCATTTGTTTTTTCAAAGTAGGAAGAAGAAGAAGAGGAAGAAGGGGTTTTTTTTTACCACAGTACGGGGAAAAAAGGCTTATTTTTGGTCGATTGAGTGCAGATCTTTTTAAAGTGAAAGTGATAGTTGATGCAACAAAAATAACACTTTAGAGGAGGGGAAGAGGGGGAAAAAAAAATGACCTTTTTTACAAAAGGTTCGAAAAAAAAAGGGGGGGTTTTTTCTCCCACCCTGTATACACTTATACGAGAGGTGATAACTCTTGTTTACTCATTTCCCCCCCCAACCCGAAGACCCACACAGGTCTTTTTTTTTTCCTCCTTTTTTTTTTTTGGTAATTTTGTTGGATTAGTGTAGCTGCTATATGAAGCCTTTCACTGTTCTCTGTTTGGGTAACTACAGTATGTTATAGGAGGGTCTTGGGATAAATATTCTCAACCTTTTTCTCTTTATCATGGGCAGCTGGTGGAAAACTCCATCTTTCGATTGAAAAGAATATCTTAATCATCTTTATCATGGGGATCACCAGTTACCAGGTACCGGGAATTTACCGGGTTTAAGGCAATCAGACTTCTTGAATGCATCACAGTGTAGTGCGCGTGCAGCCTAAGGTTTTTCACCACCGGTATCACCGTGTATAATCGGGTAAAAAAAAACCCCCCTAATGGATCCGGTATTTGCAAAACCCGGGTAATACCCGGTAACGGATGCCATCCATGTTATTTTGTTGTATTTTTTCGGGTACAGAAAAAGGATTTTTGGCGTCAGACCAGAGTTCCTAGTGTATCTCATCTCTTTACATCCTGTCAGGATTCCCTCTTTCCAGAATACCTAGGCCACTCTCTTCCCATCCCCCCAAAAAAATAACCCGCCACACCTTTTGAAACAGAACAGAAAAAAAAGACGCTCCCCACGCTCCTTCCATTTTAAATCCAAGACACCCCCCCAAAGACCTCCACCTCCTTCCAAAACAACAGAAAACCCCCCAAAAGGGTTGAGACTATTCTCTTTTCTCTTTTCCGTCATATTTTTTTTTTTGACAAACATAAAAAGCAACACAACACAATGTACGCCATCGGCTATGCCGTTGCCCTCGTCTCTGCCAAGATGCTTGCTGCCTACTCCTACCACAGCACAGACTTTGAAGTGCACCGCAACTGGATGGCGATCACCTCGAAGCTCCCTATGGAGGAGTGGTACTATGAGAACACTAGCATGTGGACCCTCGACTATCCTCCAGTGTTTGCGTATTTGGAGCGGGTGTTGGCAGTGCCGGCGACGTTTTTGGACCCGAAAATGACTGAAATTGAGTCTCTAAGCTATACTTCGCATACAACAGTGTTGTACCAACGTTTTACTGTAGCGTTGGGCGACGCTGCGCTTTTCTTCGCAGTGTTTGCGTATCTAAAACGCTATCTCTCTGGCCGGCAGCTTTACATAGCACTTTGCCTTGTCGTCTGCAACCCAGGCCTCTTCATCGTCGATTCCGTCCATTTTCAGTACAACTCCCTCCTCTATGCGGGCCTCACATTGAGCATCGTTTTCGCACAACAAAACCAGTTTTTATGGTGTGCGCTTACCTTTACTGTGGTACTCTGCGCGAAACATATTTTTTTGTATATGGCGCCCGCCTTTTTCATTTATCTTCTTCGCCGTTGTGTGTGGGACGCACGCAGGCCTATCACCGCCTTCATTGCATTAGGTGCAACCGTGGTAGGGACCGCGGGGGTATGCATCGCTCCATTCGTACTGCATTTGCCTCAAGTACTCTCAAGGATGTTCCCATGGGGACGTGGTCTGTGTCATGCATACTGGGCACCAAATTTCTATGCATTGTACAACTTAGCAGATTTAGTGCTCCAAGCGGTTGATGACGACGCCACTGCCACGCCATGTACAACCTGTGTTAATACACGTGGCCTTGTGGACACCTATACACCTGGTAGTGCGACGCATGTTTTGCTTCCCTCGTTGAGCCCGCTTCTGACGAATGTGGTAACCCTTGCTGCGGTGGTTGCGATATTTATTGCGTATTGGCGTGGGGCTGGAGGCACCGCGCGTTTGAAGAACTGTGGGAGGATGGACACCTCGGGGGAGTTGGTGTGGTTGTGTGCGTTGTGCTCTGCTGCGTTTTTTGGGTTCAGCTGGCATGTTCATGAGAAGGCGATTTTGATGGTGTCCGTACCTTTAACACTGCTGGTCGGGCAGCACGACTCGGTGCGTTGTGTCATCGCGAACGTTCTCGCAGTAGGGACCTTGACGCTCTTTCCGTTGCTCTTTGAGATTGCAGAGCTTCCCTTGAAGCTTTCCCTTGCGTTGGCGATGTGGTTCATGTACCCTACCCTGCTGTGCAGCAAGGAGGTCTCCTTGTACTATGGGTGGGTTGACCGTGTGCTCGTGATTCTGACGTATTTGGCTGCGATTTACCAAGGCGTGCATTCGCTGCTGCCATGGGGGGCTCGCTTCCCGTTCCTGCCGCTGATGGCGCTGTCGGTAGTGGGGGCGGCCAGTCTGATGCTGTCGTTTGCGCGCCTCTTTATTACGTTCAAGGATGCATTGTAAAGCAACAAACCCAAAAACACTATTATGAGATGCACCTTGTCGGCCTATTCCAGTAGGATCGTCTCAGGGTTTCCGCCAAGGGGGACCGGGGGGGACCATGGACCCCCCCAATATTTTTCCCAGAAAAATCCGGGTTTTTACAGGGGTTTGGGGGGGACCATGGTCCCCCCCAAGAAAAATGGGGTTTTGGAGGTTGTAGATGACCCCCCGTGGTCATGTGACCCCACCGTGCAGAGCATTTGGCTCGCTGTGCCAAAAGAAGTGGAAGAAAAGGGGGGTGGTGCAATCTTTAAAAAAAAGGGTAAAGTAGCGTACCGTGCGCCTGCGGCGCTGTGTTGCTAGCTATGTGATATTGATATATTTCCATCGATACTTCCGTGCATTGCCCCTTTTTCTAAGGAGGCTTCGGTGCAAGCGACGGGTAGTTATTACATGTTCCCACTGCAGCACTGCAATGACTGTGTAGCGCCATACAATGGAAAAAGCAAACACCATCACCCTCCACTCTCACAAGACCCCTTACCTTGTTAAGCTTCCACCCCCGACCTCCAAACGAACCACCTCTACCAGACAACACAGCTGTGAAGCTTTTCATGGCTGCTATCAAACCTGGTGCACCCTTCGCCTCTCCACTCTGTGGCCTGCAGGGAGGCGCGCGCGAAGCGCGCGACGACCGCTTTTGCGGGGAGAAAAAAAATTTTTTGGGGGGTCTTTTTGATGGTCCCCCCCAATTCCTGAAACCCCAAATCCTGGCGGAAACCCTGCGTCTTACAAAAAAAAAAGAAAAAGTATTTATAGTGGAGTTCATCCTCGGGTGTCTACACTAATACCACCAAGTTTTCAGAAAAAGCTTTTATTTTTTATGATGTGGGTTTGGGAAGAAATCTACCAGAGAGAGGTTAATAGTGTGGCTTAAAGTGGATTCCGTGGCATATTGTGTTGGGTCATAAGAAGTGAGAAAATTTTTTAAATAAATGGGAAGAGAGGAAGAGGGAGAGGGGGGAGATAAAGTAAATACAGGCCCTACATATGCCTTACACAGAGGGATGCGTGATTCATGTTCAACCCAGATGTCTTGATTTTTGTGTGTGTTTGTGTTTATTTTTTTGTGGCGGAAAACCCCAAAAATAAATACCCCCCTAGTTCCCTCCTTAGTCTCATGAAAGGAGGAAACTGGGGGGTGGTGATTACCTGCCCTTTTTTCCCTCCCGGGTCAGTGCCTGCGTCCCCCAGAGGCGTTCAGTTTTGCACTATCAACTTCACTTTTTTTTTTGAATTGAAGTAGGCCCACGGTTTTTCAATAAACATACCTGGTGGACAATCCAGCGAAAAACAGACGACGAAGCAAAATGTATTTTTCTTTTACTGCCACAGTAACAAAAACCAAGAAAAATAGATACAAAAAAAGCAGCACCTTTTTTTTTTCTCCTAAACTTTGAGTACCATCTCACCCACTACCCCCCACCTACGGGCCATATTTTGCGCAAGAATTATACACCGCCCTGCACCAGTGATTAAAAATACGTTCGATTCGTTCCACGAATTCTATAGTCACCACCCTACACCACTCTACAGGCATCCCCCCTCTCCCTCTCATCCCTTCCCCCACCCTATCGATGCTATTGTAACATTACACCCACACCACCCCACATGACCACCATGCAGTACGACATGCAGGGCACACCCACCCGGTCTGCTAGCATCACATCCTCCCCTAGCCCCCGCTTTTCCTTGGACTACAGCATCGGGGCTGGGGTGCTGGCACCCACACCGCCACGGGCCGCTCTCCTCCCTACCACTATTGCGAACACCCCTCCTCCTCCTCCTCCTCCTCGCTCCTCCTCTGTTGCTCACATTGCGCATACAGCAGATTTCGATCGGATTCGAAGTGTCAGTCCGAGACGTCGGTTTGTTCTAAACCAACCTTCCGCTATGATACATGCTTCCAACCAGATTGCACAACAGCAATACCGAGACCTCTCCACCTCCTCGATTCGATCGGAACGGAGAGACCGCGAGGCTACTCCAAGCCCGCAGGCGCAGCTTGCGTTTCAGACCAGGGTTTTGCAATATCATAAACACCAAGGCAAGCAAGGTGTCGTCTCACCTCCAGAACCTACCGAGAGAGAAGTACCACTACGTCATGTTGAGGTGGCGCGGAGTGACATTAGGCGGGAGGTGGTCGATGTGGGAGGGGGAGGAGGGGGAGGAGGAATCACGACAATGCGGATTCAACGGAAAGAAAGGGTACCGAGAGATGGGGAGAAGGAGAAGGGGGGGGAGGGGGAGGAGAAGGAGAAGGCCCCCTCCCTGCACCTCTCCCTCTCCGGCTCGGTGCAGGAGTGGAGGGCTGAGTTGGACGCAGCCCCAGGGTCGTTGGAGGAATCCCCGACGCAGAACGCTGCCACAGCAGCCTCCGCCTCCGTCACATCCTCCCATGGGAGGAACCAAGCCAACCACCACCACCCCTCCGTCTCGTCGCGTACTCCCTCCCACTCTCCGCCAGAGCCTGCGAGGTTGCCTCCAGTTGCTCCACCACCTCCTCCTCCTCCTCCACCTCCACGAGAAACCAGCGAAATCGGCGTTCAATGCACCCCAACAAAGGAGAGGAGACGGTCTCAGGTGGAAAAGAGGGAAAAGAAGGTGGAGGATGTGGAGGAGGTGGAGGAGGTGGAGGAGGTGGAGGATGTGGAGGAGGTGGAGGAGGTGGAGGAGGTGGAGGATGTGGAGGAGGTGGAGGAGGTGGAGGAGGTGGACGTTACCCCAATTAAAGCCCCGCCGTTGACTGCGGGGGAAGCGGCGAAACGGTCGCCTCTCGCGCCGCGAATGACCGAACCATCGAAGCCTAACCTATCAAGGATGTCGTCAGCACTGCAGGATGGTGAAGAGTCTTCTTGGTGCGAATCGGCGCCAGCTCCATCGGTAGCATGGACATCTGTAGGGGAACAAGCCTTGGATGTACCTCCCTTTGCGTTAACAAGCGGGTCAGAGGGTCTAGCCAAAGCAGCCTTCTCCGTCTCAGTGACAAAACGACGTGAAGATGACCCTCTTGGTATCACCTTCGAGTACGACACAACGGTGCTTGGGGACCTGCAGAGGCACTCCGCCCTGGCTGCGTCAATGTCGTATGGAGTCGGTGCCGCCATCCCAGGCACAAAAGTCGCAGAAATCAACGGTGCAGCAGTGATGTTTGCAGACGAAGTGTCGACACTCTGGAGAAAGGTTCCTGTAGGGGGAACCGTGGTAATAACGTTTGTCCCGGTGGGGGGAAGCGGGAGGTGATACTGTGTATATGTTTTTTTCTTCTGTATGTTTTTTTCGATTTAATAATAACTGTGAAACGTTACCTAAAGAATTTGGGTGATCTATCAAACGGGGAGATATTTTTTCAACTCTCAGTAGCGTCTCACAGACATCTCGCAAGCTCTCACAAAAAAAGCTCTCATAGCCTGTTGCGTGTCTCACGGAGATGATAAAATTGCTAGATCACCCAAAAAAAATTGTCGCTCCTTTTTCATGTACCAATGTGTAGGGTATGGTCAGACCATGAGGTGTTCGGTGGAGCCCTCCTTGGTATTGTGTGTGGTAATTGGGGAGGAGGGAGAAAAAGGGGAGAATGGGGTGACAAAGAAATCCGCTGTTGCAGGCCGCAGGGTACTTTGTGATTTCATCCGGATGGTTGGCATTGTACAGTGGGTCAGTCGAAGGTGTCTGTATTAACAACTGCAGTTTATCAGTACCGTGTCTGTATCCGCCTTGAGGAGTTCCTGCACGTTATCAAATTCACTTAACATTTTTGAACCACTCCCCACCCTTTTGCATGAGCACGACCGAGCTGCGTTTTTCGCACGTTTTCAACGACTCTTTCGAACACACACACAATATTTCCGCGCAGGAACCATATCAACGCTGATTTCAAACACACACCCTTGTATTTTTTAATCCACCCAAGATATGTGTTGCTCATTCATCTTGTCAAAATTTTCTGTTTTTTTTTTGTATTTGTACACTTCTCTCCCACATAAGGCGAATCTAGTCTTATTCTAAGCAGCACTGTTCTCTCCGAGGTACACTGTCCACGAAGAGGGCTTTGTATTTCAAGTCAAAATTTACTATTTTTTTTTTTTTTTTCAACTTCCATTTTTTTTTGACTGCTGCTGAGGTGATCCAGCGCACACTTTTTCACACTTTTTCACACCGTGAAAATGTGTGAAAACAAGTGAAAACGTGTGAAACCAAGGTGAAAATGTGTGAAATCGAGTGAAAATGTGTGAAACGAAGTGAAAATCTGTGAAACCAAGTGAAAACATGTGAAACCAAGTGAAAATGTGTGAAACCATGTGAAAACACCAAATTTTTTTTTCTGGAGGAATCCACTCAGAGTGCGTGAAGCAGTTTTTTTTTCACTTTCGTACACACTTTTTCACACCGTGAAACCATGTGAAAATGTGTGAAACCATGTGAAACCATGTGAAAATGTGTGAAAATGTGTGAAACCAAGTGAAAATGTGTGAAAAAGCGTGAGACTGGATCACCTCAGCTGCCCCATTTTTTTTTAGTGCCCCCTGCGTCCGCCGATGAAACGGTGAGGCGTTTGCACTCTCAACTTCTCTTTTTCCCCCCGCGACATATAACTGATGTATAGTATCGAGTATAAGAAACAAAACAGACAACAACAACCCCTTTTTTTTAAAAAAGCAGAAGCACACCACTAACAAACTCTCCCCTTCGTTTCCCGTTTCTCCTGGGGTGAAAGATAGCTATTGAACACCGTGGTATTCACCATGGTTTGTAGTCAGTCTGAGTCAGACTGACTCCTCTTGCACTCGGAGTGCGAGAAGAGTCCGATCTTCGGCCTGGCCCAAAAATCAGTCTGACTCAGACTGCCTACAAACCATGATTTCCCCTAAGATTAGCTAATGAACACCGCAGTAGTTACCCCCATATTATTCGCCTCCCCGCAAATGCACATCACCACACCCCCCACACACTCCCTTCCTAGGTTGGCATCTTATCCACAAAGAAAAAACAAAAAACACCCCTACACAATGTCTGACGAAAAAGTCTACAGCAAGTTTGGCCGCACCTACCCAAAAAGAGAGATCGAAGCTATGGACAAGAAGATGCACCGCCGTCTTAAGGACCTTCGCGCAGAGGGTGCCAACTCACAATGTGCGGAGTGCGGTGCTCCTACGGCCTGGGCGTCTGTGAGTCTGGGTGTCTTCATATGCATGAACTGTGCGCAGGTGCATCGTGCGCTTGGTGCGCATGTGTCCAAGGTGAAGTCATGCATGGGGACCTACCTGTGGTGTCCCGATGAGATGGACGCCATGCTCGCAATGGGAAATGCGAGAGCAAACGAGGTCTACGGGATCGCACCGCCCGCAGTGCAGCCGTTTGACTATTCGATGGGAGGGTCGCTCTTTGTGCGTGCGCAGAACCGTTATGAGAAAGGCCTGTATAAAGGCAATGCTGCTAAGCCAGCTCCAGCAAAGGTGGTGTCCAAGCCCGCAGTGATGCCCAAGAAAGCAGCAAGTGCAGTGTCCGTGCCTGCACCACCTAGAGCAGCGGTTGCCAAAAAAGCTGTGGAGGAAGACAACAATGCCCCAGGGTGGAAGTGGGAGGACCTGGACTGGCCTTGAGATGTTGTGTTTTGTGTAATTCTCCGTTTGATTCTAGCCTTTTTTTTGTATCGTCCTTTGTGTGCTTTCTCTTCTTTGAACGGAAAGTATATGAAAATGATTAGCTGCTTTTGGGGTGTCTTGGGTTCAATATTTGGATCACTTCACATTCCTTTTTTTCAAGTTATTTTTTTTTTGTGGTGTTTCTGTTCTCAATCCCTTTAGGGGGGTTGTGAGAAAACCATCAAATATTCATTTTGTTTGCACACTTTATTTACTTCCCACAGTTCTCTTTGTGGGGATACCTCGCTGTTCTCTCTAACCTTCAGAAAAGAAATTATGTTCCCCTCCTCTCCCCCGACCCCATCCATTTGTCTTCCCACTCCCCACCTCCCCCAACCCTGCCTGCAACCACACCCAGGATACGATACAATATGGCAATGATGATGTCTAGTCTGCTCACCGCAGTGGTTGTCTCTGCCAACCCACTCCCGACAGCAGCGCAGGAGCGCTGGCTGGAGGGCGAGGTGGCGGGGATCGGGAACTACAACATGGGCACGTACGAAGCCTGCGGCATCGGTGCCCTCACGCTTGAGGGGCGGAAGGAGGACGGAGGTGAGTTCATCTCCCTCCCTCCAGGGTCCGCCTTCGCACCCACAGACCTGAACGCTACAGAATGGGTGATTGCCCTGCGCAATGCAGGTGCCAAGCATGCGCTCCTCACTCTCTCGCATGGATGCGGGTACACGCTGTACCCCTCGAGGACAGCCTTCCCTGAGTTCAACTTCACGTACGACTACGGGATCAGACAGTCGCCCTGGAAAAACGGGAAGGGTATGTAATTTAGCTGATTGGTAATGCTGGCGGCTCGAAGGATGTTTTATGTAACACCACCCTCACCCACAGGAGACATTGCACGCGAGTTTGTGGATGCCTGCCGTGCGTATGGTCTGCGTCCCTCCTTCTACAGCGGTGTTGCGAACAACGCGTACCTGAACGTCGTGAACAGCGTGGCGGGACAGACACGCCAGGTAGACGGGCAAGTGATCGTGACCCAGGACCAGTACACGAAGATCATCCTTGCGAACCTCCGTCAGCAGTGGACCGACTACGGCGAGCTGGCAGAGATCTGGTTTGACGGCGGCTACCCTGCCAGCGCGCACGACGAACTGCAGGCACTTCTCAACGAGCTCCAGCCGAACGCTATTGTGTTCCAGGGCCCGATTGGTCACAAGAACGTGGTGCGGTGGGTGGGCACCGAGTCGGGCAAACCCAGGTACCCAGTGTGGTCGACAGCAAACAGCAGCTTGGACGACGGCAGCGGCAGCCCTGACGCTCCTGTGTTCGTGCCTGCGGAGGCCGACACCTGCTTCACTGTGCACAAGACGGAGGCTGTGGAGGTGGCAGGGCCGTACCCGGGATGCTGGTTCTACGAGCCCGCGTACGTGCCGAAGTCACTGAAGACGCTGGTGGAGACCTACCACGCCACTGTCGGGAGCAACGCGCTGTTGATGCTTGGCTTCAACCCGAACCAGGCAGGTGGACTGGACGTGGCGCATTCACAGCGCTATGCTGAGTTTGGTGCGTACATCGAGAAGTGCTACGGACACGGCCTGGACGTGACGAACACAATCAAGGTCGCCACGGGGAACGTCACCTTTGGGGGTGTGAGCAGCGCTGAGGGCGTTGTGGACAGGATTGTTGTGCAGGAGGACCTGGCCACGACGGGGGAGGCAGTGCGCACGTACAAGCTGTTCGACGTGGCATCAGGGGACCTTGTTGCGTCCGGGTCTGCCATCGGACACAAGCGCATCATGTTCCTGAGCAAGGCGCTCCCGGCAAGCTCGCTGCTCCGCCTCGAGTACACCTTTGAGGGCGAGGTGGTGTTTGCCAAGGTTGAGTTCATCGAGACGTGCGACGCGCTGTAGTGAGCCGTATGTTTCGCGCAGGTGAGCTACTGGGTTCCTTTCAGGCGTGTTGCCGCCTCCTCACCATCCCTCGTGTTCCCACCTTACGTTTTCAATATTTGCACCCTGTTTAGTGCTGATGTGACCCGTTCTCTTTGGGAAGCATTTACTCCTTGTTTTTCTTTTGCTGTGGACACGAAAGGTGCTCCAGAGCACTCCCTAAAGTAAACTCTATTTGTGCATTGTTGTTCCCAACTTTTTTTCTCTCTTTCTTTAGTTCCGTTTTCACCCCTTTATAGTACTGCAGCTGCTGTGGATGCTTTGATCACCCCCCCCTTTTCAGGTGTCTAACTGCCGTACAGTGTACTCCATCTCTGACCTTGTCAACGTCACGTTCTTTTACCCACTTTTCAGACTTATGTCCTGAGACTTTCCGTCGAGGTGTGTGAACCAACAAACCGCAATTTAAGTTTTACCATGACTTTAACTGGGTAACGTTTCTTCACCTCAACTCGGGTTTTAAGGATTGTGAAAATGACCACCTTTTTTTTTCTCTCGGCCAGACGAACATAGTACACGTGTACGCTGTTCCCCTTTTGGGGCGTGCTTTTTATGTGCCCACATCGGTCTCCAATCCATTTCAATGATGGTTTGCGTTGTTTCTTCTCTACGATTCTAGCTACGAGGTGCTGTGCATGACACTGCGTCTGCGGTGGATACGCGTCTCTGCACACTGCCTTGTGTCCCCCCCCCCCCTTTTTTTTTGTTGGTGAAAGGTGATCAAGCAGGCGAGGCTTACTTAATGATCCTTTTCCAACCGTTCTTCTTCTCGATATGTGTAATCTAGAGCGCAAACCCGCAAGGGTTGCGCTGCTACAGGGAAGAGGGAGAGGGGGGCGGTCTTCCGTCTCCTCATCTCATCTCCGTACGGCGTGGCAGCGTGCAATGGCTCTGGGCTTGCGCTTACCAAAAGGCGCTTTTCTACAACGGTTCTACTCCACATTTTGCTATTTTTGCTATTTTTGCGATTCCTTTTTTTATTTGTTGTGCTGTTCTACGATAAAACGATTGTGCTCAAGGTGCCTTTTTTTTAGCATTGCCAGGTTTTAGATTGCATATTTTATTCAGAAATGCAGTGTACCTATTTATATCCATGAAGTGTCGACGTGTTAACTTAACAACTTCTCTTCAAGGCAACCTTCCACACCAGAGGTACGAACAGGATGCCATAAGCTGGCTGACGTACCGTGTACCGAAGGAGTTGGTGGCAGCATTGTGTGTTTATATTTTCTCGTATAAACGGGCTAGAATGTAACACAGCTGCATTGTGATGTATCCTGCAGGCTTGTATACGTGAGAATACGTAGTGCAGCCACCATCTGTAGCGTGCTCTCAGTATAGTTGGAAGGCGTCCGCGGTCGCCGTTTTCTTGCCAGCTCTTCTCTGGAGCTGTTGCCGGCTGGCCCTTCAAATATGTGGCACTTCCCACTCCCATTTGTGGTGTCTTCCCAACCCTGCTCTGGAACCACACCCAGAAGGCGGCACAATGTCGGTGAGAGGTCGACCTTCACGCCATCTTTTTTTTACCCCTTCTTCTTCACGAGCCGTTTTCCCAACGTTTGATTTCACCTTTTTTTTTTTTTTATTTAGTGTATTAGTGTATTTTCATTTAGTGCACCCTATTATACCATCTATTCAGTAGAATAGTTAGTATATGAAACAATTTTTTTTTGTTTTGTGCTTTTTTGTGTGATTTCGTTTTCGGTGATCTTCCCAACAGAAGGGTCCCTCAGGTATACCAAGGCTGTCTCGTGTGCCACATGTGTCAGAGGCCTCCTGTTTGTTCGAAGAGTTCCACAATAGTAAACTCGTATCCCCCAACATCCCACACTTCTTTGCATCTTTCAAGGACCCTTCTACGTGCCCCGTCATGTCACTCAAAACAGGCCTGCATCTTTATTGCAGCATACACACACCATACCACCAGGGTCATCGTCCGTACGTAGGAACTACCCAAAAAAAAAAACTTAATTAGAAGTCTGCGCTACACACCGCCACCCTATGCATGGTGTCGTCTGTGTCCTTGCAGCCTTCATATGCTATGCGAATGCTGGGACAGTCACAGTGCGCATCTCAACCAGCAACAACATCGGTGCTGGTGGCGGCAACATGGAGGTGCGTGCCTACAACAAAGTGGGTGCATCCTGCTTGATCGTGACACGTTCGTTCCCTCTGGGAGAGACTGGAGCAGTGTTTCCGCAGACGTGTTCGTTTGGTGATGCAGATGTGTGGAGGATCGAGGTGCACGCACTCACCAGTGATGGGTGGCGTGCAAGAACGATTGAAATAAATGACGGCAGTGGTTGGGCGGTGTGGTGGAACGATTTCTCCCAAGGTCCAGAAACATGGGTGGACACCAGTTACCCATTCCTGACCACACTGAACTGGTACAAACCCGAGCGTGTGACAGTGCTCTTTTACTCAGGTATGTCTGAATCCCCAACCACAAAACACACCACCACACACAGGTTTGTCAGACTGTTCAGGCTACCGCGAGATGGAAGTGACGTCAGACGTGTACGTGGGGAACCCTCAGCTGGCGTGTTTCCTGAGGGTGGCCGGACCGACGAAGGCAGGACAGGTTGTGGAGGCATCGAACACATGTGCGTTTCCTGCGTCAGACGTGCTTGGTGCGACAGCGAAGGCGTGGTCAGCAGCGGGGTGGGATGTGCAGAAGGTGGAGCTGCTTGTGGGGTCGACGTGGGAGCAGCTGTTTGTGGGGGGAACGACGGCAGCGTACTGGGTGGACACAGACGGGCCGGGCACACCTTATGCACAGTCAGTGTTTTGGGAGCACGCACTGCCCAAGGTGTTCCTGCCGCCAGACACGACGTCAGCCTCAGGTGTCTTCCGCTTCACAACAGGGACAAATTTCAGGGACGACACCCGGGAAATCATTGCGGTGGAGGTGACGGACACTGCTGGTGTGGTGTGCACGTTGACGCCAATCGCCCCTTCTGTGAAGGGAGGCGTGATTGTGGTGGCAAACACGTGTCCTGTGGCGATGGCGGACATTGCGTACCTGACGCTGACTGCACCAGGTGTGGACAGGTGGGGTCTTGTGTCTGTGGAGGTGTACGAGACGAGGACACTTTCGGGTGTGACTGCACCCCGTTGGATGCAATGGGTTGCACGTGACTTGGACCAACGGTTTTACATCTTTGACTCGAGGACGTACAGCGTGACGCACTGGTACAGACAGTACGAGGTTGTTGTCGGCACCACACACCCTGACACTGTTGCAGGGTTCAGTGCACATGCAATGGAGATAGCTGTGACATCACCAGAAGGCTACACCTGCTCTGGGGGACTTGAGGCCGTTCCACCAGCAAATCTTGACATCCACGTTGCGGTGTTGTGTCCATTTCCCCCTGAGAATGTGTCCTCTGTGACAGTGACTCCTGAGCTGGCAACTGATGACTGGCATATAGAGACACTAGATGTAATCAATGCAGTGCCGACACTCATCGGGTACACTGGTGGTCAAAGAGATGCAGATGTGACTGTCGCAACCACTTGGGTGTTCTATAATACTCTCGCGCCTCCAACACCATCACCACCGACACCGTCACCTCCAACACCATCGCCACCCACACCTTCTCCACCAACTCCGTCGCCACCTACTCCATCACCACCGACCCCTTCGCCATTAACACCGTCGCCTCCAACACCGGCACCACAGACCCCAGCACCGTCCACACCCTCACCGCCAACACAGCCACCCGCAACTTCGTCCCCACCAACACCGTCACCTGTCACCCCTGCCCCATCCACACCCACACCACCAACACCAGCCCCATTGACGCCCTCACCGACCACACTTGCACCAGCAACACTTTCCCCTCCCACGCTTGCGCCTTCAACACCCTCACCGCCAACACAGCCACCCGCAACTTCGTCCCCACCAACACCGTCACCTGTCACCCCTGCCCCATCCACACCCGCACCGCCAACACCAGCTCCATTGACGCCCTCACCGACCACACTCGCACCAGCAACACTTTCCCCTCCCACTCCGTCTCCATCAACACCTTCACCACCCACAGAAGCACCACCAACGCTTACACCTGCAACACCTGCCCCTGACACTTCTTCGCCAACGTCTGCACCCGTAACTTCTGTGCCAACAACAAACGCACCGGAGACAACGGTACCTGTAATGATCACAGCTGCGCCAGAAACACCATCACCCGAGACGAGTGCACCTCTCACTCCTCCGCCCGTTACTGTCGCACCTCTGACATCTGCCCCTGCAACTGCTTCACCGCCAACCTCTGTGCCTGTAACGCCTGCTCCTGTCACTGTTGCACCAATAACAGAAGTACCAGCGACAGCAGCACCTGTTACATCATCCCCCGTCACAGCTTCGCCACCAACACCAGCATCCACAACTCCTGCACCCGATACTATTGCACCTGCCACATTTGCTCCAGCAACAGATGCACCTGCAACAACTGCACCCGTAACTCTTGCTCCCTTTACACCTGCACCGGGAACAGCTTCACCGCCAACGCCAGCACCGGTAACATTTGCTCCAGAGACTGTGTCACCGACAACGCTTGTTCCTGCGACTCTTGTACCTGAATCACGTGCACCTGTCACTGCTTCTCCCGTGGCACCTGCAGGCACAGCGTCACCTGGCAGTGTTTCTCCGACTTTGGAACCTGCTAGTGTTGCTTCGACTTCTGCACCTACTACAGCTGTGCCGAGGAGCCGCACTCCATACACATTTGTGCCCTTCACAGGGAGACCTTCGTCAGCGCCCATGAAGCCTATCTTCCCCACTGCCTCGCCCACGACACCGTTGCCAACAGACTCGCGCACTGTGCACACGCAGACCCCAGTGACCCCAGCGCGCACTGTGCACGCAGCACCCCCATCACAAGAGCCACCTGTACTCTCAGAAGAAGCTCCAAGCAGCACCTATGAAGAAGACGCCAACTCTCTACACACCATCTCAGCTGCTGCAGCTGCCGTGGCACTTCTTGGTTCAGCCCAAGGAGGTGCAGGTGCCATGAAGCTGGTGATTGTGAGCATCCCATGCTTGTACGGAGAGAACAGCGCAAAACGGTTCCCACGTGCACTGAACCCAATCGGAATGACTTTGGACGGGTCTGAGTCCCTTGGGGCACTTGCAGGGAACACAGCACTGATGTTTGGGTGTGTGTCCCTGTCGTTTCTGCTGCTGCAACTGGCAAAGACGTGTGGGAAGCGCTTCTTCACCACATCATCCTTGGCAAACCTCGACACACAAGGCTTCCTGCGTCTGCCGTCAGCACCACTGCTGCTGTTCCAGCTGCTGTACCAGTCAATTGCGTTTTCTGCAATGAACCTTTCCCTGCACCCACGCCACCCACACGAAGGCTTTGTGGGAGTTGTGGCTGTGTTCCTGTGTCTGTGTGTGCCTGTGTTGACACTTCGGAAGGTGGTGTCTGGGATGAAGGAGGGCTTTGGGGTGTACGCGACTGCGAAGGAACGGACGAGCACAGCACTCGTGTTCGCCATCGGGAAGGGTGAGTGGGTCAACACAAACGCAACGCAGCTCTTCGTGCAGCGCTACTCATCGGTGATGCGCACCTTTGCGCAGAAGACGTACTGGTTCTTCTTCCTTGAGCTCGCTGCGGCCTTCACGCTTGCTGCGATCCAAAGTGTTGAGCCTCTTCGCATGTTTGGGTGCGGTCATATGAAGGCGTTTTCAGCGCTTGTTCTTTTTGTGATGATGGCGTTGGAGGTGGCCCTTTCGCCACACTGCCGCTTCCGTGACTCTGTTGCGGGTGTTCTGCTGAATGGGACACTGTGCGCTGCTGCGGTGCTGATGGCGGTGGCTTACTACCACGAGGACGAGGAGTTCTGGACTGTGGGGCTGGCTGTGAAGCTTATGTACCTCTTCGTGAGTGTCCTTGTCATCAAGATCTGTGCAGACTTGCTCACGGAGCTGTACATCTACTGCAGCGGACGTCGCACTGCGCTGCAGGAGGGTGTGCTGAGGGGGAAGGCACCATGCGACGACAGCACAGATGTGTCGTTTTCGTCCCCCACACCCGATGCTGAGGCAATCACACGGTCGTGCCCCACACCCGATGCCGAGGCAATCACATTCACACGCTGCCAGACAACGACCATCACTAACTCAGCGCGCTCCGCCTTCAGCCTGTTGAGCTGCACTTCGAACGACTCACTGATGACAGCAAGCCAGCTCCTCCTACTCCCCTCAGGCAGAGGCTGCGGGCCAGCATCAGGCGTGTTAGAAGGTGTGTCCGGCAGTAGCAACTCGCTGTCCCCACTTCGTTACCACTGAAGACGGTGTTGGCGAACTGTTTCACAGGATTTGTTTATTAAGAAACCTTGCGTCTTGTTTACACCCCACTTCTTGCGTTTCTCACCAACGGCTGTGTCGTGACGTGGTGACGTTGTGAGGTACATTCATCTTACATCATGGCGTTCTGCTTCAATGCAGTACACCCGTTTCAATGGACGTTCCGTACAGGAAGGGCCACATGAAGCGATCATAGACCCTTCATATCATCTTTTTATCTTTTGACTGTTTGGTGCGGATGTTGCAAGGAAAAAGTGTGCGCACATCAGGCACACTTAGTGCATCTTAAGTGTTGTCGTTTTGCTAGGTATCTAAGCGTGTGGGGCTTAGGTTCTGACCGTATCTTTTGTTGTCCCGACTCCACTTAACGTTTTGTTGCTCATGTATTTTGTGTTTCGTATTATTTACATGCAGTGCCAAAATATAACTCAACCAAAAAAAAAAAAAAAAATCTTTTTTGTGCATATTTGCAAATGCCTGCAGCCAGCTGAGGGCATTTGCCACTCCGTTCCACCTTCAGTTATTTTACACAAAATACCGTTAATTTTATGAGAATGGTATTTTCGAAAAAAATGTTTGACCCTATCTCTTGCACAACAGTCAAGGGTATGTTCTTACACCAACTTTTACGCATAGTTTTGTTTTTGTGTTTTCTTTACAAAAAAGACATGTGTACACAAGGTACATTTGTCTTTATCCACTCTTTCCAAGCTTTGTAAAATGCGTATGGCACGCGAGGCATATTCATCTTACAACGTTTCGTTTCTCTGTTTACAAGCAGCGTGTCAAGGAGTCATCCAAGACCTGCTGCCTCTCCCGTCCATCCCTTACCCAATTTTTTTTGCTTGCAACGGAACATATTGAACAGCGAAGTCCTTTTATTATGATTTCCCACACTGTTCCCCCTACCTGGGGACAGACGTGATACAGTTATGTTTGGATACCATATTCTGACCGTAAAAAAGGGTCAAATTCCCCAAAAAACCTGGAAAAGGTCAAACATTTTTACGGTCAATATATGTTGCCAGCGTACGGTACTTGAGGTGCTGTTAACACAGAGAGGTGTAGATGGGTGGGCGCATCTTCATTGTACATCATTTTACATCATATTGTGTATTGTGTCTCGAACAGAAGCTGCACAAAAAATATGCCTCTGTATTATTGAATAATGGAACGAAAAAATAGAAGAGGGGGGGAAAAACAAGATATTTTTCTTCTTCTGAGACTCCCTTAATGCGTTCGTTCACCGAATGTAATACCGGGGGGGTGTATTTAACTTCCCATTAACCCCCTCCCCCCTACCCATCGTTTCAAAGGTGTACCTTTGCAAAAAAATTGCTCATTTTTTTCTTTATTTGCTTTGTTTGCTGAATTATTTTCGCGGCAAGGCCCCTTCCACCCTCGTCAGTTCTTGTGCACTTCTTTTTTGTTTGCACTATAGGGACTTTCGTTTCTATTGTTGCATCAAGACATTTGCAAGGCAACCACGTTGTTGCAACTGTTTTGATCCATTTCTTTCATACATTTCTTCCAGAAGGTGACTAAGTTGACGCTTGGGTTCATCTGACCAACCTTTCTTCATTCCCTTTTGTTCGTAACTATTTTGTGTGCACGAGGCGGCACATTCATCTTACAGAATTTTTGTTTTGTTTGTTTGTTTTAGAGGTGACTAAGCACGAGAGGCTTAGGGACATCTTATAAACTTTTCTTTATTTTGTGCACTCCTTCCACCGCCACTCCGGTGTCTGGTGAGGTGTTTGCACTTCTTTTCAACTCTTTTTTCCACAATCTTTTGTTGTTTGTTTTAGATGTGTATGTATATGAGGCATATTCATCTTTAAACCTCTCTTTTTTTCGTGCGATTTCATCCAACCCCCTTACAGAGGTTGGTATAGAAGGAAAAAATCATACAGTTGGACAAGAAACTTGGCGACCAAGCGAGATTTTGGGGGTTTTCTTGCAATTGGCGGCTTTTTTGGTCGCCAATAATCAACTGTAATGGCTAGAGGGCGAGGTGTGACCATGGGGGTCCACATGCTACAGAAACAGCAGTGCGAAGCGTGACCGTTTTTTCTAGTCTACATTTTTGTTCTTTTTTTTTTTTTTTTTTGTGCTTTCGTCCGGATGGCTGGCATCGTACGTGGGTCAGTCAGAGGTGTCAGCATTGATATTTGATAACTTCACTTTTTTCAACTTACCTTCCTTCACCCCCCCCTGTAAGGGCAACCGTAGGTGAAGTAAGGTATAGTATTGAAATCGATGTGGGGGGGGAGTAAAGGGTCAATTTTACAAAACCAGATTTTGAGGAAAATTTTAGCCGAAAATGGGCCCCACGTATAAGCAACCGGGCTCATATTTCTCAAAATTTAAGTGGTCAAAAAATTGTCCAATTTTCGAGATTGACCCCACCACTGCACGGGCGGAGCCCAAAAATGCAAATAAGGACCCTTTTTCAACTTACCTTCCTTCACCCCCCCCTGTAAGGGCAACCGTAGGTGAAGTAAGGTATAGTATTGAAATCGATGTGGGGGGGGAGTAAAGGGTCAATTTTACAAAACCAGATTTTGAGGAAAATTTTAGCCGAAAATGGGCCCCACGTATAAGCAACCGGGCTCATATTTCTCAAAATTTAAGTGGTCAAAAAATTGTCCAATTTTCGAGATTGACCCCACCACTGCACGGGCGGAGCCCAAAAATGCAAATAAGGACCCTTTTTAATTTGTTCTCTTGAAATGTGTAATTTCATGTTTTCGCGAAAAAAATTACAACTGATCCTATAAGGGTTGAAGGAAGGTGGTTGAAAACAACAATAACAACAAGGACGAGTAATTGCTAAGAAAAAAGCGGGGTGTGCTGTGGAAAACTCCGCGCGATTTTCGAACCACCGTAGCATCCTGGCGATTTGCTGGAGGTGCTGATGTGCCTGGTGTGATCGATGTGTTGTAGTCTGTGCATTCTGTGTTCCTTCCGCACTGCTCCAACGACGACGACAATGTGGGGAGCCTGTGGACAAAAACGAGCTGGACCACGCCGAGCCTGCCGAGCCGACGTCCAACAACGCTCTCGAGCGGATGGTGCTGGACGAAGAGGACAGCCCCCCTTCTTGAACGTTTCAGATGCTGGCGTCCCAGTGGGTCTGGCAGCGTACGAAGAGCGTTAGCATACCTGCAGAAGAGCAGAATGCTGGGCGTGTTGTAGATTATTTCTACAGGATGGAGTTCCACATCACACCCCGTTTTTTTTCCGATAGCAATTACTTGTCAACTTACCTTCCTTCACCCCCCCCTGTAAGGGCAACCGTAGGTGAAGTAAGGTATAGTATTGAAATCGATGTGGGGGGGGAGTAAAGGGTCAATTTTACAAAACCAGATTTTGAGGAAAATTTTAGCCGAAAATGGGCCCCACGTATAAGCAACCGGACTCATATTTCTCAAAATTTAAGTGGTCAAAAAATTGTCCAATTTTCGAGATTGACCCCACCACTGCACGGGCGGAGCCCAAAAATGCAAATAAGGACCCTTTTTAATTTGTTCTCTTGAAATGTGTAATTTCATGTTTTCGCGAAAAAAATAACAACTGATCCTACAAGGGTTGAAGGAAGGTGGTTGAAAACAACAATAACAACAAGGACAAGTAATTGCTAAGAAAAAAGCGGGGTGTGCTGTGGAAAACTCTGCGCGATTTTCGAAACCACCGTAGCATCCTGGCGATTTGCTGGAGGTGCTGATGCGCCTGGTGTGATCGATGTGTTGTAGTCTGTGCATTCTGTGTTCCTTCCGCACTGCTCCAACGACGACGACAATGTGGGGAGCCTGTGGACAAAAACGAGCTGGAACACGCCGAGCCTGCCGAGCGGGCGTCCAACAACGCTATCGAGCAGATGGTGCTGGAAGAAGAGGACAGCCCCCCTTCTTGAACGTTTCAGATGCTGGCGTCCCAGTGGGTCTGGCAGCGTACGAAGAGCGTTAGAATACCTGCAGAAGAGCAGAATGCTGGGCGTGTTGTAGATTATTTCTACAGGATGGAGTTCCACATCACACCCCGTTTTTTTTCCGATAGCAATTACTTGTTTTTTTTTTTGAATTGACCCCACGCTCACTAGCTCATCGCACTGAACATGCGATGAGCCCAAAAAGCAAATGGTATTTTCAAGCCCCCCCTTTTTTTACTCACACTTTGTGAGCGGAAAATGTCACGTCGTTCACCCCCAACCGTGCTCCGCAGCACCACCACCCCAAGGAGAGATAGTTTATGTAGAAGCGTCAACGCATCAAACAACAAGAAAGGGGGTGAGGAAACGACAAGGTGACAGTTTTTTTTTTTTTGTGTCTAGGGACCTCCCCTGAGTTGGGGACACAAAAAACCCCACATGGACTTTTTATGCCCGCATGCATGCTGCTGGCTCGCAACAACAAAAAAAAAGTTTATAGTGGAGCACACTCTAGGGTGGCTACACTAATACAACCAAGTTTTCAAAGTTTGATTTTTCCTTTGTGCGTGTTTATGAGATATTTTTCCTTCCTCCTTGCATGACATAGGTACCGTACCAACTAAAACAATAAGACGAACTGTGGAGAGTCTATTGTCTAGTTTCGAGTGCGAAAAACGTTTCCCCATGTATGGCACGGGAAACAATATGACAAAACAGGTGCAGTGGTTCCGTGCATATCATAGAACCTGGCACTCTGTGTGTCTCCCAAAAAAACCAAAAGCGTTATGTGCGAAGTTAGGAAAAATATAATCTACCCTATTCTGCTGTAAGGGGGCATGCATAGAAGGACCATGGTGTTGTGTCACCCAAGGCCCCCCTCCCTCTATTGTGGCACAATATTCCACAACGGTGAAGTAACGGGTGTTACATGTGGTGTTTCAAGTAACTTTTGTTACATGTAACATTACATGTATCACATGTAACGTTGCATGGAAGTACGCAGGAGCCACATCCGTCTTTCGATAGTGGTAACGATATGTGTGCGAGGGCCACATTCGTACTTTAAGTTTTTTTAAGGTACACTCTCGACGAGAGGGCTTTTATGTATGACAAGGTCAACTTATTTTTTTTTTGTACGAGTGCACACTCCGTCGTGGAAAATGAAATCAGTGTAATGAGTGTTCTTCAGTTGTCATGAGTCTTGCTGTTCCCCCTTCCCCCTTTTTGTGCTCCATCCTCCCTGACGATTCCTCCCTGTCCTTGAAGGTTTTCGGATGGATGCGACCAACAAAACAACAGACGACTTATGAAAAATGAGAAGGGTGCTTTCAAGGGCAAGGCTGATCTTTGCTTGGGGGTTTCCGCAAAATTTCAGATTCTTGCTTTTGCTTTATTCCTGGATTTCCAGTGCGTTGAACCTAACAAAAGAGACATATCTCCGTCTTTTTCGTTTCTCGCTTCCGCACAACATGGATTTTCTTAACTTCTCCCTTTTTTAAAAAAGGTGACTTTTTTCTTTTCTTTTCTTTTCTTTCTCCTCTCTATACCTCCAGTAGAATGCTCCATCTTAGTTAAATAAATGCGTGAAAATCACACCACTCGTTAACTACGCGCACCTATGTTTTTCTTTCTTCGAAAAGAAAACGTTTTTTTTCTTTTGTTGTGTCACTTGGCTCCGAGAAAGCGAAGTTTCATAATCTGATCTTCCTCCCCCACTTCATTTACAAACCTGCACCACGTATGATCACAGTATGCTGGGATCCTTTTCTTTGTGGGTATTTTTGTGTTTTTATTTAGGTGACCAAATCTCAGAGACTTGGACTTCATCTCTTGATTTTAGTTTATTTTGCTTCTTCCAAAGATTTTCCCCCATTTTGCGTCAGTCGATAGTGGTTTTGGTGCAAATAAATAATGGCAACACAACAACCGTTTGATAACCCGCTCCCTTTTCATGCTACTCTTGTCATTGTGGTGTTTACGGTACAAAGAGGGCCTTTTGTGGGTTCAGCTTCCACTACATTCGGCAGATGATCATGTTTCCCTTGGTGGAGTGCTTTGTTAGGTAGTAGACAGCCTGCTGTCTTGATGTACAGTGTTCTGCTTGTGTTCACTGTGTTGCGGATGACATGATGTATTTGCTCCGCGATAACGAATGTGATCAAAGGTGACTAAACACAGAGAGGCTTAGGATCATCTTATAAACTTTTCTCGCAGATTTGATATCAACTATATCTCACACACCCTCCAGCGCCTGTCAACGTTCGTGCAACACACATTACACACCCCACCCCATGCATGGTGTCGTCTGTGTCCTTGCAGCCTTCATATGCCAAGCGTACGCTGCCACAGTCGCAGTGCGCATCTCAACCAGCAACACCAACGGTGCTGGTGGCGGCAGCATGGAGGTGCGTGCCTACAACAAAGTGGGTGCATCCTGCTTGATCGTGACACGTTCGTTCCCTCGGGGTGAGACTGGAGCAGTGTTTCCGCAGACGTGTTCGTTTGGTGATGCAGATGTGTGGAGGATCGAGGTGCACGCTCTCACCAGTGATGGGTGGCGTGCAAGAACGATTGAAATAAATGACGGCAGTGGTTGGGCGGTGTGGTGGAACGATTTCTCCCAAGGTCCAGAAACATGGGTGGACACCAGTTACGCATTGATGACCACACTGAACTGGTACAAACCCGAGCGTGTGACAGTGCTCTTTTACTCAGGTATGTCTGAATCCCCAAACAACAAAACACACCACCACACACAGGTTTGTCAGACTGTTCGGGCTACCGCGAGATGGAAGTGACGTCAGACGTGTACGTGGGGAACCCTCAGGTGACGTGCTTCCTGAGGGTGGCCGGACCGACGAAGGCAGGACAGGTTGTGGAGGCATCGAACACATGTGCGTTTCCTGCGTCGGACGTGCTTGGTGCGACAGCGAAGGCGTGGTCAGCAGCGGGGTGGGATGTGCAGAAGGTGGAGCTGCTTGTGGGGTCGACGTGGGAGCAGCTGTTTGTGGGGGGAACGACGGCAGCGTACTGGGTGGACACAGACGGGCCGGACACACCTTATGCACAGTCAGTGTTTTGGGAGCACGCACTGCCCAAGGTGTTCCTGCCGCCAGACACGACGTCAGCCTCAGGTGTCTTCCGTTTCACAACAGGCTCTGGTGTTGGGGACGAGACTGTGGAAAGTATTGCGGTGGAGGTGACGGACACTGCTGGTGTGGTGTGCACGTTGACGCCAATCGCCCCTTCTGTGAAGGGAGGCGTGATTGTGGTGGCAAACACGTGTCCTGTGGCGATGGCGGACATTGCGTACCTGACGCTGACTGCACCAGGTGTGGACAGGTGGGGTCTTGTGTCTGTGGAGGTGTACGAGACGAGGACACTTTCGGGTGTGACTGCACCCCGTTGGATGCAATGGGTTGCACGTGACTTGGACCAACGGTTTTACATCGAGGACACGACAGTGGACAGAGTGTCGCACTGGTACAGACAGTACGAGGTTGTTGTCGGCACCACACACCCTGACACTATTGCAGGGTTCAGTGCACATGCAATGGACATAGCTGTGACATCACCAGAAGGCTACACCTGCTCTGGGGGACTTGAGCTTGTTCCACCAGCAAATCTTGACATCCACGTTGCGGTGTTGTGTCCATTTCCTCCTGAGCGTGTGTCCTCTGTGACAGTGACTCCTGAGCTGGCAACTGATGACTGGCATGTAGACACACTTGACATAATCAGTGCAGTGCCGACACTGATCGGGTACACTGGTGGTCAAAGAGATGCAGATGTGACTGTCGCAACCACTTGGGTGTTCTCTGTGACAGAGGCGCCGCCTACTCCTGCACCTGCCACACTTGCGCCAGTCACACCTGCACCTACTCCCTCACCTCCAACACCATCGCCACCCACACCAGCACCTCTCACACCATCACCCCCGACGCCTTCGCCATTAACACCGTCGCCTCCAACACCGGCACCACAGACCCCAGCACCGTCCACACCCTCGCCGCCAACACAGCCACCCGCAACTTCGTCCCCGCCAACACCGTCACCTGTCACCCCTGCCCCATCCACACCCACACCACCAACACCAGCCCCATTGACGCCCTCACCGACCACACTTGCACCAGCAACACTTTCCCCTCCCACACCTGCGCCTTCAACACCCTCACCGCCACAACCACCCGCAACTTCGTCCCCACCAACACCGTCACCTGTCACCCCTGCCCCATCCACACCCGCACCGCCAACACCAGCTCCATCGACGCCCTCACCGACCACACTCGCACCAGCAACACTTTCCCCTCCCACTCCGTCTCCATCAACACCTTCACCACCCACGGAAGCACCACCAACGCTTACACCTGCAACACCTGTCCCTGATACTTCTTCGCCAACGTCTGCACCCGTAACTTCTGTGCCAACAACAAACGCACCGGAGACAACGGTACCTGTAATGATCACAGCTGCGCCAGAAACACCATCACCCGAGACGAGTGCACCTCTCACTCCTCCACCCGTTACTGCCGCACCTCTGACATCTGCCCCTGCAACTGCTTCACCGCCAACCTCTGTGCCTGTAACGCCTGCTCCTGTCACTGTTGCACCAATAACAGAAGTACCAGCCACAGCAGCACCTGTTACATCATCCCCCGTCACAGCTTCGCCGCCAACACCAGCATCCACAACTCCTGCACCCGATACTATTGCACCTGCCACATTTGCTCCAGCAACAGATGCACCTGCAACAACTGCACCCGTAACGCTTGCTCCCTTTACACCTGCACCGGGAACAGTTCCACCGCCAACGCCAGCACCAGTAACATTTGCTCCAGAGACTGTGTCACCGACAACGCTTGTTCCTGCGACTCTTGTACCTGAATCACGTGCACCTGTCACTGCTTCTCCCGTGGCACCTGCAGGCACAGCGTCACCTGGCAGTGTTTCTCCGACTTTGGAACCTGCTAGTGTTGCTTCGACTTCTGCACCTACTACAGCTGTGCCGAGGAGCCGCACTCCATACACATTTGTGCCCTTCACAGGGAGACCTTCGTCAGCGCCCATGAAGCCTATCTTCCCCACTGCCTCGCCCACGACACCGTTGCCAACAGACTCGCGCACTGTGCACACGCAGACGCCAGTGACCCCAGCGCGCACTGTGCACGCAGCACCCCCATCACAAGAGCCACCTGTACTCTCAGAAGAAGCTCCAAGCAGCACCTATGAAGAAGACGCCAACTCTCTACACACCATCTCAGCTGCTGCAGCAGCCGTGGCACTTCTTGGTTCAGCCCAAGGTGGTGCAGGTGCCATGAAGCTGGTGATTGTGAGCATCCCATGCTTGTACGGAGAGAACAGCGCAAAACGGTTCCCACGTGCACTGAACCCAATCGGAATGACTTTGGACGGGTCTGAGTCCCTTGGGGCACTTGCAGGGAACACAGCACTGATGTTTGGGTGTGTGTTCCTGTCGCTTCTGCTGCTGCAACTGGCAAAGACGTGTGGGAAGCACTTCTTCACCACATCATCCTTGGCAAACCTCGACACACAAGGCTTCCTGCGTCTGCCGTCAGCACCACTGCTGCTGTTCCAGCTGCTGTACCAGTCAATTGCGTTTTCTGCGATGAACCTTTCCCTGCAACCACGCCACCCACACGAAGCCGTTGTGGGAGTTGTGGCTGTGCTCCTGTGTCTGTGTGTGCCTGTGTTGACACTTCGGAAGGTGGTGTCTGGGATGAAGGAGGGCTTTGGGGTGTACGCGACTGCGAAGGAACGGACGAGCACAGCACTCGTGTTCGCCATCGGGAAGGGTGAGTGGGTCAACACAAACGCAACGCAGCTCTTCGTGCAGCGCTACTCATCGGTGATGCGCACCTTTGCACAGAAGACGTACTGGTTCTTCTTCCTTGAGCTTGCTGCGGCCTTCACGCTTGCTGCGATCCAAAGTGTTGAGCCTCTTCGCATGTTTGGGTGCGGTCATATGAAGGCGTTTTCAGCGCTTGTTCTTTTTGTGATGATGGCGTTGGAGGTGGCCCTTTCGCCACACTGCCGCTTCCGTGACTCTGTTGCGGGTGTTCTGCTGAATGGGACACTGTGCGCTGCTGCGGTGCTGATGGCGGTGGCTTACTACCACGAGGACGAGGAGTTCTGGACTGTGGGGCTGGCTGTGAAGCTTATGTACCTCTTCGTGAGTGTCCTTGTCATCAAGATCTGTGCAGACTTGCTCACGGAGCTGTACATCTACTGCAGCGGACGTCGCACTGCGCTGCAGGAGGGTGTGCTGTGGGGGCAGACAGGCGACGAGAATACAGACGTGTCTGAGTCGTGCCCCACACCCGATGCTGAGGCAATCGCATTCGGACGCTGCCAGACAACGACCATCCCAAACTCAGCACGCTCTGCAGTCAGCCTGCTGAGCTGCACTTCGAACGACTCACTAATGCTGGCAAGCCAGGTCCTCCTGCTCCCCTCAGGCAGAGGATGCAGGGCAGCATCGGGAGGCGCTTTGGAGGGTGTGTCCGGCAGTGGAACAAGTAGCAACTCGCTGTCCCCAGTTCGCTACTACTAAAGGTGGTGTGTTGGCGACTGTTCACAGGTTTTGCACTAAGAAACCTTGCGTCTTGTTTACACCCCACTTCTTGCGTTTCTCACCAACGGCTGTCTCAGTGACGTAGTGAGGTCCATTTAACTTTTTGTTGCTCATGTATTTTGTGTTTCGTATTATTTACATGCAGTGCCATTAAATAACCCAACCAAAAAATGCTTTTTTTGTGCATATTTGCAAATGCCCGCAGCCAGCTGAGGGCATTTGCACCGTTTCCACTTCAGTTATTTTACACAAAATACCGTTAATTTCACGGGGGAAAAGAGGTATTTTCACAGAACGAAAAATGTTTGGTCCTATCTCTTGCACAGCAGTCAAGGGTATGTTCTTCCACCAGCTTTTAACGCATAGTGTTTCTTTACTAGTTTCCTTACTTTCTTTAGTGTTTTCTCTCTCTTTCTTGATCTATGTGTATCCCCCCCTCAGTGATCCCCCCCTGGCATACTTAGAAGGCGAATACGTATAATAGTATTCCCCCCACATTCCCCGCCCAGTGAACCGTTCCGGGACCTCCGCATAGGGCCCGCGACTCCCTAGTAAACCAGTGTCCCAAAAACTATTTTTTCAATATTTGTGACACTTCTGGGCATCTCCGAGTGGACACCACCCCCAGAATAGGCCTGGGGCACCCTGTGGGGCGAAATTTCACCAGTTACCCACCCCAGAATACGAAAAAATGCCCGGATCCCCGCATTGGCGTCTGTTTCTCAAGAGTTTTGGTTGTGTTGTTCTACTCTTGTGGGTTGCCGTGACACGGAAGCGCCTCCCCATTTACTACGTATATAGGGGGGAATATACAGGCAGCACGCCCTTTTTTTGTTTTTGTGTTTCCTTTACAAAAAAAAAGACACTGCGTACACAACGTATATTTGTCTGTATCCACTCTTTCCAAGCTTTTAAAGATGCGTATGGCACGCGAGGCATATTCATCTTTCAGTTTTTCTTTTCTCTGTTAGAAGCAGCGTGTCAAGGAGTCATCCAAGACCTGCTGCCTCTCCCCTGCCTTCCCCTGCCTCCCTCCGCCCGCCCCTTTCAATTTTGCGTGCAACGGAACATATTGAACAGCGAAGTCCTTTTACTGTAATCGTAATAATGTTCGACCGTAAAAAAGGTCGAACTTCCAGAAAAAAATCCTGAAAAGGTCGAACATCAGTACAGTCGACAATTTTTCCGAGTACGGTATTATGATTTACCACACTGCCCCCCTCTCTTAAGACCTGGGACAGACATTATGCCGTTATGTTTGGATATTACTTGAAGTGCTGTTAAAATACAGAGGTTGACTTATCTTCATTGTACATCATCTTGCGTATTGTGTCTCGAACAGAAGCTGCACAAAAATATGCCTCTGCATTCTGAATAATGGAACAACAATGAAGAAGGGTGGGGGGGGAAAAACGAGATTTTTTTTTAAGGTGACTAAGCACGAGAGGCTTAGGATCATCTTATAAACTTTTCTTTTTTTTCCTTCTGGCCCCTAATCTGTTTCGCCGAATGTAATGCCGGGTGTATTGTATTTAACTTCCCATTAACCCCCTCACCCCTACCCATCGTTTCAAAGGTGTACCTTTGCAAAAAATTTGCTCATTTTTTTCTTTATTTGCTTTGCTTTGTTTGCTGAATTATTTTCGCGGCAAGGCCCTTCCACCCTCGTCAGTTCTTGTGCACTTCTTTTTTGTTTGCACTATAGGGACTTTCGTTTCTATTGTTGCATCAATACATTTGCATGGCAACCACGTTGTTGCAACTGTTTTGATCCATTTCTTTCATACATTTCTTCCGAAGGTGACTAAGTTGACGCTTGGGTTCACCAACCTTTCTTCATTCCCTTTTGTTCGTAACTATTTTGTGTGCTGCGTTAAAATTTAAACAATACTCGTATGTAAACAACAGCTGTGTGAGGGAGGTTTTTACAGGTTTTTGTTTTGTTTGTTTTGTGCTTACTATCCACACTCGGTGAGGTGTTTGCACTTTTTCCCCCGCAATCTTTTTTGTTTGTTTGTTTTAGATGTGTATGTGTATGAGGCATATTCATCTTTAAACCTTTCTTTTTTTCCATCTTTCGATTGAAAATAATATCTTAATTGGTGTGGCCCGTTTTGCGGTTTTGGATGGCCCAAGAATGGCCCAAAAGTGGTTTAAATCGATGGGCGGGCCACACCATTAATCATTTTTTCGTGCGATTTCATCCTATCCCTCATAGAGGTTGTCATAGAAGGGAAAATTGTAATGGCCTGCGGCGCGCGAGGTGTGACCATCACAATCCGTCGTGGAAAATGAAATCAGTGTAATGAGTGTTCTTCAGATGTCATGAGTCTTGCTGTTCCCCCTTCCCCCTTTTTTTTGCTCCACCCTCCTGTAGTTGAAGGTTTTCGGATGGATGCAAAACAACAGACGACTTATGAAAAATGAGAAGGGTGCTTTCAAGGGCAAGGCTGATCTTTGCTTGGGGGTTTCCGCAAAATTTCATGTTCTTGTTTTTGCTTTATTCCTGGATTTCCAGTGCGTTGAACCTAACAAAAGAGGCACGTCTCCGTCTTTTTCGTTTCTCGCTTCCGTACAATATGGATTTTCTTAACTTCTCCCTTTTTTTAAAAAGGTGACTTTTTTCTTTTCTTTTCTTTTCTTTTCTTTATTCTTTCTCTCCTCTATACCTCCAGTAGAATGCTACATCTTAGTTAATTAAATGCGCGAAAATCACACAACTCGTTGTCTACACGCAACTATGTTTTTTCTTTTTTCGAAAAGAAAACGTTTATTTTATTATTGTGTCACTCTTGGCTCCGAGAAAGCAAAATTTCATAATCTGATCTTTCTACCCCACTTCATTTACAAACCTGCACCATGTATGATCACAGTACGCTGGGATCCTTTTCTTTGTAGGTATTTTTGTGTTTTTATTTAGGTGACCAAATCTCAGAGACTTGGCCATCTTGTTTTTAGTTTATTTTGCTTCTTCCAAATATTTTCCCCCATTTTGCGTCAGTCGATAGTGGTTTTGGTGCAAAAAAATAATGGCAACACAACAACCGTTTGATAACCCGCTCCCTTTTCATGCTACTCTTGTCATTGTAGTGTTTACGGTCCAAAGAGGGCCTTTTGTGGGTTCAGCTTCCACTACACGCAAAAAGCCCATACACGGGTCGCATCTTATCGACCTTCACGCAATGGGCAATGGTCGTAGGAATCCCGTATTTGATATCAACTAAATCTCACACACCCTCCAGCGCCTGTCAACATTCGTGCAACACACATTACACACCCCACCCCATGCATGGTGTCGTCTGTGTCCTTGCAGCCTTCATATGCTATACGAATGCTGCTACAGTCACAGTGCGCATCTCCACCAGCAACACAAACAATGCTGGTGGAGGCAACATGGAGGTGCGTGCCTACAACAAAGTGGGTGCATCCTGCTTGATCGTGACACGTTCGTTCCCTCGGGGTGAGACTGGAGCAGTGTTTCCGCAGACGTGTTCGTTTGGTGATGCAGATGTGTGGAGGATCGAGGTGCACGCACTCACCAGTGACGGGTGGCGTGGTGACGCTTTCGAAGTACACGACGGCACTGCGTGGGTGGTGTGGTGGAACCCCTACGTTGGCGATGCAGAAGCATGGGTAGACAACACTTATTCGCGGCTCACGACACTGAGCTGGTACAAACCCGAGCGTGTGACAGTGCTCTTTTACTCAGGTATGTCTCGTGAGTGTTAAATGTTTACACACCTAAAAAATGCAGGTTCGTCGGACTGTTCAGGATCGCGTGAGATGCATGTGACGTCACTAGCTTACCCAGGAACTCCACAACTCTCTTGCTACCTGCAAGTGGCCGGACCGACGAAGGCAGGACAGGTTGTGGAGGCATCGAACACATGTGCGTTTCCTGCGTCAGACGTGCTTGGTGCGACAGCGAAGGCGTGGTCAGCAGCGGGGTGGGATGTGCAGAAGGTGGAGCTGCTTGTGGGGTCGACGTGGGAGCAGCTGTTTGTGGGGGGAACGACGGCAGCGTACTGGGTGGACACAGACGGGCCGGGCACACCTTATGCACAGTCAGTGTTTTGGGAGCACGCACTGCCCAAGGTGTTTCTGCCGCCAGACACGACGTCAACCTCAGGTGTCTTCCGCTTCACAACAGGCTCTGGTGTTGGGGACGAGACTGTGGAAAGCATTGCGGTGGAGGTGACAGACACTGCTGGTGTGGTGTGCACGTTGACGCCAATCGCCCCTTCTGTGCAGGGAGGCGTGATTGTGGTGGCAAACACGTGTCCTGTGGCGATGGCGGACATTGCGTACCTGACGCTGACTGCACCAGGTGTGGACAGGTGGGGTCTTGTGTCTGTGGAGGTGTACGAGACGAGGACACTTTCGGGTGTGACTGCACCCCGTTGGATGCAATGGGTTGCACGTGACTTGGACCAACGGTTTTACATTGAGGACACGACAGTGGACAGAGTGTCGCACTGGTACAGACAGTACGAGGTTGTGGTGAAAACGAAGTCACCCGACCGCCCCCAAGCTAGGAGCGATGCAGCTATGGAGATAGCTGTGACATCACCAGAAGGCTACACCTGCTCTGGGGGTGTTGCGTACATCCCTCTGACGAACATCAACACGGCGTTTACGGTGCTGTGTCCATTTCCCCCTGAGCGTGTGTCCTCTGTGACAGTGACTCCTGAGTACTCATCCGACGACTGGCAGATCCTGACACTAGACGTCATCAGTGCAGTGCCGACACTCATCGGGTACACTGGTGGTCAAAGAGATGCAGATGTGACTGTCGCAACCACTTGGGTGTTCGGCCCCACAGCTGCCCCGCCTACTCCTGCACCTGCCACACTTGCGCCAGTCACACCTACGCCGACAGTTTCTCCACCAACGTCTTCTCCACCAACCCCGTCACCACCGACACCTTCACCACCTACTCCTGCTCCTCCAACCCTGACACCGAGGACTGCGCTGCCACCAACAGCTTCTCCTTCAACATCTTCTCCACCAACCCCGGAGCCACCTGTGAAGGTGTCCACGGGTGTACCTACACCGGTGACCACCCCACCAACAGATGCATCGGGCCAGCCTCCCACGTTGGCATCGATCACACCAGGCGCGCTGTCTACTTCTGATGTGCCTACTGTGCCTTCGCAGGCACCAGTGGTAAGCTTCCCACCGGAGGTTCCGAACAACGTGACGTCGGCGAGCGCAACAGGAGCACCTGGGACAGCATACCCGGAGTCTGACACACCAGAGGTAGGAGGGGGTGCACTGTCGCAGCCAGCACCCTCCCTGGACGACGTCCCAAGAAGGGCCAACTACGACGAAAACGTCGAGCTTGTGCAGTCAGTCTCAGTAACGTTGGCATCTCTGGCACTTCTCGGTTCAGCCCAAGGTGGTGCAGGTGCCATGAAGCTGGTGATTGTGAGCATCCCATGCTTGTACGGAGAGAACAGCGCAAAACAGTTCCCCTTAGTGCTAAACCTCATGGGAATGTCGTTGGACGGGTCTGAGTCCCTTGGGGCACTTGCAGGGAACACAGCACTGATGCTTGGGTGTGTGTTCCTGTCGCTTCTGCTGCTGCAACTGGCAAAGACGTGTGGGAAGCACTTCTTCACCACATCATCCTTGGCAAACCTCGACACACAAGGCTTCCTGCGTCTGCCGTCAGCACCACTGCTGCTGTTCCAGCTGCTGTACCAGTCTATCGCATATTCCGCGATGAACCTTTCCCTGCAACCGCGCCACCCACATGAAGCTGTTGTGGGAGTTGTGGCTGTGCTCCTGTGTCT
This sequence comes from Rhynchopus sp. YZ270_cl-10, assembly GCA_964035575.1. Classification (NCBI taxonomy): domain Eukaryota; phylum Euglenozoa; class Diplonemea; order Diplonemida; family Diplonemidae; genus Rhynchopus; species Rhynchopus sp. YZ270_cl-10. The sequence continues at coordinate 1,179,905 of OZ037885.1, forward strand.
GTGTGTGCCTGTGTTGACACTTCGGAAGGTGGTGTCTGGGATGAAGGCGGGCTTTGGGGTGTACGCGACTGCGAAGGAACGGACGAGCACAGCACTCGTGTTCGCCATCGGGAAGGGTGAGTGGGTCAACACAAACGCAACGCAGCTCTTCGTGCAGCGCTACTCATCAGTGATGCGCACCTTTGCACGTAGAACGTATTGGTTCTTCATCCTCGAGTACGCAGCTTCCTTTACCATTTGCGCGATTCATAGTGTGGAGCCAGATTTTATTTTTGGGTGCGGCCACATGAAGGCGTTCTCAGCACTCATCCTCTTTGCCATGATGCTTCTCGAGGCAACGCTGTCGCCACACTGCCGCTTCCGTGACTCTGTTGTGGGCATTTTGCTCAACGGCTTATTATGCTGCGCAACGATCCTCATGGCCGTGGCCTACTACCACGAGGACAATGAATACTGGACACTTGACGCCGCAACGTACACATTTGATGTGGCGGTGGTTGTACTGATGATCAAAGTGGCTGCAGACCTGGCTACCGAGCTCTACCTCTATTGCAGTGAACGCCGCACTATAATCCAAGAGAAATACCTAGCGGACCACGACACACATAGTGACGGTGCTGACGAGATTGAGTCTGACGCAAACTCTGGCGACTATTCATTGCACCAACTGCTGACGCCCAACACGATGCCCGCAAGCAGTCCCTCCTCCTCCACTGTGAACGATTCCCCCTCAGCCCTGCCCGCCCTCGGTGCGCTAGGCTTTGGGTCTGCCAGAAGCATCCCCACCTCATTCTCTGACCACGACCCCAGCCTACGTTGCCTTACCGCACCGCACACAGAAGGTGGCTCACCTTCAATGCACTGTGGCAACAGGCGTGCCCTGCTTGGGGGGACGGAAAATGTCAGCTTCAGACTTCTTGGTTCTGATGATGGGGGTCCCAACACCCCAATGACCTAGAGGAAAGGCTGAAATTTACGGGTTTGAGGTGATCAATTTTTCAATGAATTCCAAAAAAGATAGTGGAGGCACACTCTAGGGTGGCTACACTAATACAACTAAGTTTTCAAAAAAGAGGAAAAAAGAGAAAAAAAAAGAGCGAAGAAAAGAGAATAAGAAAAAAACAGCTGCTACGATGTACCAGGGAATCATGAAGAGAGTTTGCACCTGTCTCAAAGACGGGGCTTGTCTTTCCACTATGTTCGCTTCTGTTGTGTGCTTCGTTGCGCGAGGACGCGAGGCACATTTTTTTTGTGAGAATTGCTTTGAGAACAGAGGTGTCCATACCCTAGTGTACATTGTGATGCGGGCTATGTTTTGTGTACGGTGTCTCTGAAAAAACACCTGGTATGCATCCAGTGGCCACGGTCCGTTTTATTTCATTGTGATTTCGACTAAGCACAAGAGGCTTTCGATCTTACTAACATTTCTTGTCTGTCGGTGGCTAAGCAAGAGGCACTCATCTTACCTTACTTTCATTTTTTGCACTTTCAACTTTTCTTTTCTTTTTTTTGCGACAGTCTACCAGTGTCGCATGCGTTTGCAATTTCTTCATGGTGCCTGCGTCCGCCGATGAAACGGTGAGGCGTTTTGCACTTTCCAAATTAAGCTAGTTGACGGGGGGGGGGGTCTAGGGGGTATCTTAAGGGGGTGAAATGGCCAAAAAATCGAACTTTTTCGCCTGGGTGCCAAAAAAGGCACCAAACCAGAAAATATGTCCCTTGGGACCCCAAAAATCGAATTCCGCCCGGTTTTGAGCACTTTTGACCACTTCTGACCGACTTTTTTGCATTTTTTAAAAAGTGACCACCAACTTGTACCTGCCCACCCCCCCGTAGGTAGAGCAACTCACATATCCATCAGCCTCAGTGTTAGCCAGGGGCCAGAAAAGCCCCCAAAGCCACATATTTCCACCCCAGAACCTATCCCGAGGGGTACCCAGGTGGTTTCGGGGTGTTTAGGGGACTTCGTGGAACTTAGAACCATGTTTCAAAAAGGGTACAAGGACGTGGTCCCTTGGGAGGGCAAGCCCTTGGTACGAGTTCCTGGACACTTTTTGAAACATGGTTCTAAGTTCCACCAAGTCCCTCTAAACACCCCGAAACCACCTGGGTACCCCTCGGGATAGGTTCTGGGGTGGAAATATGTGGCTTTGGGGGCTTTTCTGGCCCCTGGCTCACACTGAGGCGTGATGGATATGTGAGTTGCTCTACCTACGGGGGGTGGGCAGGTACAAGTACTATAGGCGCTTTTTTAAAATTGCATTTCAGGCATCATCTGAGTGTTTCTGTGTCAAAACTGGGGCGCTGGTGCGTTTTTTGGGTCCCCTAGGTGGTTTGGTATGGTTTTCGGGGACTTCTGAGGTTCTGAAGATCAAAATCGGAAAAATTGCATATCGAGTACAGTGACCGGGGGGTGGGCAGGTACAAGTTGGTGGTCACTTTTTAAAAAATGCAAAAAAGTCGCTCAGAAGTGGTCAAAAGTGCTCAAAACCGGGCGGAATTCGATTTTTGGGGTCCAAATGGGCCTATGGTGTGGTTTTTTTGACCTCAGGGGGAGTTTCCCAATTTATTGCCTACTTCACGTTTTTTGACAGCTTAAGATACCCCCTAGGCATAGTGTGCAGACGAACATTTTTGGTTCGTCGACGAACAAAATGTTCGTCGGTTTTGTTCGTCGATGTTCGTCGACGAACATCGACGAACATCGACGAACAGGTCCCTGCCACAAGGGCAACCCACGACGAACAACGACGAACATCGACGAACAACGACGAACATCGACGAACAATTTTTTTTTTCCCCCCCACGACGAACATCGACGAACATTTTGTTCGTCTGCACACTATGCCTAGGGGGGGGGGTCGGGTTAGAAAAGTTGTCTGTTTTTCTGGGAAATTGTGTCCCCAAACACTCGCAAACCATGGCAAACCCCTCAAACACTCCGAAACACAAATGTCGTTTTCGTCAACTACGCCTACAAAATGCTCCGTTTATTTTGTATTTGTGTGCCCTTTGCATTTTTTTTTTGTTTGCTTTGATCTTGTCTTTGTTTTGGATATTCGTCCATTGTGCGTGTCTATTAGGGGTTTATAAAAGGTGTCCACAACAGCGCCCAAACGTAGTACTGATGCATGCACTGTGCATTTTGTCTTGTTTATCATCGAAGGCAGAAAAAAAATAAATTTAGTGTGCATGTGGACGAGGTTCCCCCTGTGCTCGTGTGTGCAGAGATATGTTTTTGTTTTTTTGAATTCAATTCATTTCGTTTCCTTTCCCATTCCTTTCATTTCACTACGTGCTGTTCGTCCTCCTCTACGGTGTGTCTGCACGTTCAATTTTCACCTTCCTTTTTTGTGTCACACTTTTTTGTTCTTTCTTTTCTTTGTGACGCGCTATGCGACTGTTGTGATAGGGTGTGGGATGTCTCCACCGCTCATGGCGTTTCCCCACCCCTAGCACAGCGAGGTTCTGTCAAGAGTTACTTGGCACTCTTCTTTTTGCACAAGTGGTCACTGCACTGTGTCAAAAAGTAAAAATAAAAGGCACCCACATCCCCCTTCCTTTCTTCCGCTTTCGCGGAGCCTTTTTAAATTTTTGGACTCTTCGCAAAGACTTAGTCCACAGCACCCCGCCACTCGCAGACAGTATCGTGCCTCATCCCACAGTGCAGACACTACACATCGCATCACTGATGCATGGCGTTGCTCGCTTTGACTTTGATATGCCAAGCGTACGCTGCCACAGTCACAGTGCGCATCTCAACCAGCGACACAAACAATGCTGGTGGCGGCAACATGGAGGTGCGTGCCTACAACAAAGTGGGTGCATCCTGCTTGATCGTGACACGTTCGTTCCCTCGGGGTGAGACTGGAGCAGTGTTTCCGCAGACGTGTTCGTTTGGTGATGCAGATGTGTGGAGGATCGAGGTGCACGCTCTCACCAGTGACGGGTGGCGTGCAAGAACGATTGAAATAAATGACGGCAGTGGTTGGGCGGTGTGGTGGAACGATTTCTCCCGAGATCCAGAAATATGGGTGGACGGCAGTTACCCATTGCTGACCACACTGAACTGGTACAAACCCGAGCGTGTGACAGTGCTCTTTTACTCAGGTATGTCTGAATCCCCAACCACAAAACACACCACCACACACAGGTTTGTCAGACTGTTCGGGCTACCGCGAGATGGAAGTGACGTCAGACGTGTACGTGGGGAACCCTCAGGTGACGTGCTTCCTGAGGGTGGCCGGACCGACGAAGGCAGGACAGGTTGTGGAGGCATCGAACACATGTGCGTTTCCTGCGTCGGACGTGCTTGGTGCGACAGCGAAGGCGTGGTCAGCAGCGGGGTGGGATGTGCAGAAGGTGGAGCTGCTTGTGGGGTCGACGTGGGAGCAGCTGTTTGTGGGGGGAACGACGGCAGCGTACTGGGTGGACACAGACGGGCCGGACACACCTTATGCACAGTCAGTGTTTTGGGAGCACGCACTGCCCAAGGTGTTTCTGCCGCCAGACACGACGTCAGCCTCAGGTGTCTTCCGCTTCACAACAGGGACAAATTTTAGGGACGACACCCGGGAAATCATTGCGGTGGAGGTGACGGACACTGCTGGTGTGGTGTGCACGTTGACGTCAATCGCCCCTTCTGTGCTGGGAGGCGTGATTGTGGTGGCAAACACGTGTCCTGTGGCGATGGCGGATATTGCGTACCTGACGCTGACTGCACCAGGTGTGGACAGGTGGGGTCTTGTGTCTGTGGAGGTGTACGAGACGAGGACACTTTCGGGTGTGACTGCACCCCGTTGGATGCAATGGGTTGCACGTGACTTGGACCAACGGTTTTACATCTTTGACTCGAGGACGTACAGCGTGACGCACTGGTACAGACAGTACGAGGTTGTTGTCGGCACCACACACCCTGACACTGTTGCAGGTTTCAGTGCACATGCAATGGAGATAGCTGTGACATCACCAGAAGGCTACACCTGCTCTGGGGGCCTTGCGACCGTTCCACCAGCAAATCTTGACATCCACGTTGCGGTGTTGTGTCCATTTCCTCCTGAGCGTGTGTCCTCTGTGACAGTGACTCCTGAGCTGGCAACTGATGACTGGCACGTAGACACACTTGACATAATCAATGCAGTGCCGACACTGATTGGGTACACTGGTGGTCAAAGAGATGCAGATGTGACTGTCGCAACCACTTGGGTGTTCTCTGTGACAGAGGCGCCGCCTACTCCTGCACCTGCCACACTTGCGCCGGTCACACCTACGACTGGGACCGCTTCACAACCAACACCGTCACCAACAACCCCTTCGCCACCGACACCGTTGACTCCCACCCCTGCACCTGCTACACCGGCACCATTGACACCTTCTCCACCTACTCCATCACCACCGACACCATCACCTGCGACCCCTTCGCCGTTAACACCATCGCCTCCAACACCGTCACCTCCCACCCCTGCACCTGCAACGCCGGCACCACCTACTTTATCACCTCCAACACCACCACCATCTACTTCCGTACCTCCCACCCCTGCACCAGAAACACCATCGCCATTAACACCTTCTCCAGTGACACTATCACCTCTCACACCACCCCCTTCGACACCTTCGCCACCCACACCGTCACCTCCCACCCCTGCACCTGCAACACCATCACCATCTACTTCCGTACCTGCCACACCTGCACCAGAAACACCATCACCCCCGACCCCTTCGCCATTAACACCGTCCCCTCCAACACCGGCACCACCCACACCATCGCCGTTAACACCATCGCCACCAACACCGTCACCTCCCACCCCTGCACCTCCAACATCTTCGCCACCAACACTATCACCTCCGACCCCTTCGCCGTTAACACCATCACCATTAACACCTTCTCCAGTGACACTGTCACCACTCACACCACCCCCTTCGACACCTTCACCACCAACTCCATCACCAGCAACTCCCACACCGCCAACATTGCCACCTGCAACACTTTCTCCACCAACAGCATTTCCACAAACTCGATCACCTGCCACAGCTTCACCGCCAACTCCATCGTCACGCACTCTTGCACCTCCAACACCTTCGCCACCGACCCCCGCACCTGCACTTTCACCGCCAACACCGACACCACCAACACCTTACCCGCAAACACCATCACCCGTAACACCGTCCCCTCCCACTGTTGCACCTGCCACACCTTCACCAACAGCATCTCCTCCAACACCAGCACCTGCAACACTGTCACCACCAACACCTGCATCTGGGACACTTGCTCCACGAACCAGTGCACCCACAACAGCAACACCTGCACCAGTGCCGTCTTCAAGAACACCTCCATCAGCTGTGCCAGTTGTGGTCATCTTTCCAACGCAGACACCTGCAACAGCAGCGCCCAGCACGTCACCTCCTTCATCGGCAACGACAGCACCGGATGCGACATTGGTGCCAGTGAGAGGAAGTGGGGCTCTTGACAAGGTGCACGTGAGGACTACATACGAAGAAGACATTGAGCTGGAGCAAACACTTGCGGGTGCTGCAGCAGCCGTGGCACTTCTTGGTTCAGCCCAAGGAGGTGCAGGTGCCATGAAGCTGGTGATTGTGAGCATCCCATGCTTGTACGGAGAGAACAGCGCAAAACGGTTCCCACGTGCACTGAACCCAATCGGAATGTCGTTGGACGGGTCTGAGTCCCTTGGGGCACTTGCAGGGAACACAGCACTGATGTTTGGGTGTGTGTTCCTGTCGCTTCTGCTGCTGCAACTGGCAAAGACGTGTGGGAAGCACTTCTTCACCACATCATCCTTGGCAAACCTCGACACACAAGGCTTCCTGCGTCTGCCGTCAGCACCACTGCTGCTGTTCCAGCTGCTGTACCAGTCAATTGCGTTTTCTGCAATGAACCTTTCCCTGCACCCACGCCACCCACACGAAGGCTTTGTGGGAGTTGTGGCTGTGTTCCTGTGTCTGTGTGTGCCTGTGTTGACACTTCGGAAGGTGGTGTCTGGGATGAAGGAGGGCTTTGGGGTGTACGCGACAGCGAAGGAACGGACGAGCACAGCACTCGTGTTCGCCATCGGGAAGGGTGAGTGGGTCAATACAAACGCAACGCAGCTCTTCGTGCAGCGCTACTCATCGGTGATGCGCACCTTTGCACAGAAGACGTACTGGTTCTTCTTCCTTGAGCTTGCTGCGGCCTTCACGCTTGCTGCGATCCAAAGTGTTGAGCCTCTTCGCATGTTTGGGTGCGGTCATATGAAGGCGTTTTCAGCGCTTGTTCTTTTTGTGATGATGGCGTTGGAGGTGGCCCTTTCGCCACACTGCCGCTTCCGTGACTCTGTTGCGGGTGTTCTGCTGAATGGGACACTGTGCGCTGCTGCGGTGCTGATGGCGGTGGCTTACTACCACGAGGACGAGGAGTTCTGGACACTTACCTTGGCGGCCACGATCTTTGTCATATCTGTGGTGTTGTTTATGATGAAGATCTGTGCAGACTTGCTGACAGAACTGTACGTCTTCCTCACGCGACGCCGCACTACGCTGCAGGAGGACGTCGTGAGACAGGACCACGCGAGTGAGCATGAGGGCGAATGCAGCGACGAGGTGGAGATGCTGTCGCAACCCTCTGGCGAAGACTACCTGCAGCTCATGAACACCGTGGACACGTTCTACGACACGCGCTCTAACTGCTCACTGGTGCACGCAACACCGAAGCATTCGCTGGCACCGTTCGGCTCGTCACGCAGCATCCATTCGGAGTACGACCTCTCCTTGCTCTCACCCGGCTTCGCACTGCCTGCAAGACGCTCTTCACGCAGAAGCTTTGGATCGCGGCGTCAGCTTGGTGTCGAGGACAGAACCTCTACCGTAGGGTCGATTAAGCTTTAGCGGATGGCGAGCTCAGAGGTGTTATTATTGACCTATAGGCTAAGACAGTCGTGCACTCTTCGCGCATTCGCGTCGCACCATGCTCATGAAAAAGCTTGTGCGCACAGTCAGCTGATGCTGTGCGATAGCGATTGTGATCAAGGTGACGCGGAGGTTCAGCTCATGAACTTTTTATTTTATTTGTCTGTGCCTGTTGCTCTGCACGAACAGCGATATGGTTTGTTTCCGTTTTTTGTAGCCCTGCGGGTTTAGTTTGCTTTCCGATTGATTCTTTTTTTTTGTCATCACGATTTCCATCGGTGACCAAAAAATGTCTGAAAAAGTAGGTCGGGGAAGTCTTCTTACGTACCTAGGTGAGTGCACCTTTTCAACTTTGCTTTATGGCACCTCCTTCTTGCCAATGACAACTACAAACGACAGACAGAACGTCCATGTGGGTACCTGTTTTATTTCCCCTCCCCTCTCTCCCGACACTCCGCACAATACGAACGCAAGACCTTCAATCGTCCAACTGCTCGATTGAACGGACATATCTACCGCTTACGAAACTCTCGTAACGACAGAGAGTTGGTCACCTCTTCATATCACAAGCATATCTTTCAGGGCACCACACATACATGGTTCTTTCTTTAAGTGTCTAAGCAAGGCTGAGACTTAGGATTAGGCTAGGCCAGCCCTACCCATGCATGGTGTCGTCTGTGTCCTTGCAGCCTTCATATGCTATGCGAATGCTGGGACAGTCACAGCGCGCATCTCAACCAGTGACGTTTGGTTTGCGGGGAGCGGGGAGCTGGAAGTGCGGGCGTACACCAAGTCGGGGGGGAAGTGCTTGCTTGCGTCACGTTCGTTCGTGCAGGGAGAGGTGCGGGAGCTAGACAAGACATGTCCCTTCGGCAGTGCAGATGTGTGGAGGATCGAGGTCACAGCGCTAACCACTAACGGGTGGCGTGCAGAAGCAATCGAAGTGCGCAGCGGCAGCAGCTGGGTGCTCTGCTGGTCAGACAGCTCGCAGAAATCACAAAGCTGGGTCGACGCATCCTATGCTGCTCTGACGGTCGTGAACTGGTACAAACCCGAGCGTGTGACAGTGCTCTTTTACTCAGGTATGTCTGAATCCCCAACCACAAAACACACCACCACACACAGGTTTGTCAGACTGTTCGGGCTACCGCGAGATGGAAGTGACGTCAGACGTGTACGTGGGGAACCCTCAGGTGACGTGCTTCCTGAGGGTGGCCGGACCGACGAAGGCAGGACAGGTTGTGGAGGCATCGAACACATGTGCGTTTCCTGCGTCGGACGTGCTTGGTGCGACAGCGAAGGCGTGGTCAGCAGCGGGGTGGGATGTGCAGAAGGTGGAGCTGCTTGTGGGGTCGACGTGGGAGCAGCTGTTTGTGGGGGGAACGACGGCAGCGTACTGGGTGGACACAGACGGGCCGGACACACCTTATGCACAGTCAGTGTTTTGGGAGCACGCACTGCCCAAGGTGTTTCTGCCGCCAGACACGACGTCAGCCTCAGGTGTCTTCCGCTTCACAACGGGCTCTGGTGTTGGGGACGAGACTGTGGAAAGTATTGCGGTGGAGGTGACGGACACTGTTGGTGTGGTGTGCACGTTGACGCCAATCGCCCCTTCTGTGCAGGGAGGTGTGATTGTGGTGGCAAACACGTGTCCTGTGGCGATGGCGGACATTGCGTACCTGACGCTGACTGCACCAGGTGTGGACAGGTGGGGTCTTGTGTCTGTGGAGGTGTACGAGACGAGGACACTTTCGGGTGTGACTGCACCCCGTTGGATGCAATGGGTTGCACGTGACTTGGACCAACGGTTTTACATCGAGGACACGACAGTGGACAGAGTGTCGCACTGGTACAGACAGTACGAGGTTGTGGTGAAAACTACATCGCCCGACACTGTGGAAGGAAGAAGTGACCATGAAATGGAGACAGTGGTGACATCACCAGAAGGCTACACCTGCTCTGGGGGTGTTCCTGAGGTTCCTCCGGCGAGTGTTGTACGAATTATGGTGCTGTGTCCATTTCCCCCTGAGCGTGTGTCCTCTGTGACAGTGATTCCTGAGTACTCATCCGACGACTGGCAGATCTTCACACTTGACATAATCAATGCAGTGCCGACACTGATCGGGTACACTGGTGGTCAAAGAGATGCAGATGTGACTGTCGCAACCACTTGGGTGTTCTCTGTGACAGAGGCGCCGCCTACTCCTGCACCTGCCACACTTGCGCCAGTCACACCTGCACCTACTCCCTCACCTCCAACACCATCGCCAGCAACACCAGCACCTCTCACACCATCACCCTCGACGCCTTCTCCACCAACTCCGTCGCCACCCACACCGTCGCCACCGACACCAACACCTCCCACACCATCACCCTCGACACCTTCGCCACCAACACCATCACCTTCGACACCATGGCCGTTAACACCTTCTCCACCCACTCTGTCACCTGTAACACCATCACCCCCAACACCTTCACCACCAACTCCGTCGCCACCCACACCTTCTCCACCAACACCAGCACCTCTCACATCATCACCCCCGACACCTTCGCCACCAACACCGTCACCTCCCACCCCTGCACCTCCAACACCATCGCCACCGACATTAGCACCTCTCACACCATCACCCTCGACACCTTCTCCACCAACTCCGTCGCCACCCACACCGTCGCCACCGACACCAACACCTCCCACCCCTGCACCTCCAACACCATCGCCACCGACACCAGCACCTCTCACACCATCACCCTCGACCCACCCGTTACCACCACCGTTGCCACCCACACCTTCGCCACCAACTCCGTCGCCACCCACACCTTCTCCACCAACACCAGCACCTCTCACATCACCACCCCCGACACCTTCGCCACCAACACCGTCACCTCCCACCCCTCCAACATCTTCGCCACCAACTCCATCACCTCTCACACCATCACCCTCGACCCGTTCACCACCACCGTTGCCACCCACACCTTCGCCACCAACTCCGTCGCCACCCACACCTTCTCCACCAACACCAGCACCTCTCACACCATCACCCTCGACACCTTCGCCATTAACACCATCGCCACCTCCCTCTACCCCTTCGCCACCAACGCCGTCTCCACCGACACCAGCACCACTCACACCATTACCCTCGACCCGTTCACCACCAACTCTGTCACCTGTAACACCGTCACCCTCGACACCTTCTCCACCCACACCGTCACCACTAACGGTTACACCACCAACGCCGTCACCAACACCAGTACCTATTGCACCGCAGACGTCTTACCCACCAACACCGTCACCAGAAACACCGTCGCCACTTCGCCAAACCCCTTTGCCTACTACATCTCCACTAACGCCTGCACCTGCCACACCTCCGCCACCTCCATTACCACCGACGTCTGCACCTCCAACACCTGCACCACCTACAGCAACTCTGCCACCTCCGACACCACACCCTCTATCATCTGCAACACGAGTCCCTCCTGTTCCTCCACTTCCAAGCCCTCCACCACTTGAAACACCTTCACCATCACCGACCGCAATGTTGCCAGACACACACACCCCGCAGACACTCTCCACAACCCACATCCCACCAGACACCATTACGACACCGACCCCCATCCGTTCTGCTGCGAATGCTGCGACGACATTGCCGCCATCTGTTGAGCACACGGGTGCAGAGGCAGTGGTGCACTGGATGATGACACATGGTGCAGGCACCTTTGCTGTGTTGACTGCACGCATGGAGTGCCTCAACGGAGGTGAGCCGGATGTGTCCATCCCGTGGTTGCTGCACCCAACGCGTATAGAGCTGTTTGGCAGCCTGCATGCTGGCTGCGTGGTCGGGAATTTTCTTGTCGTGGCAGCCGCTTCTGCGTGCCTGGTGGCGGTTGTGAAGCTGCATGCACGAAGCCTGGACGTTGAACCACGCTGCAGGGCGGAAGCGTACTTCCGCTACCCGTCTGCGCTGTCTCTGGTGCCCGCCTTCTTCCTTGCTGGGACGCTTGAGTCGACCATCACACTTCTCTTCCTCGACTGGAACACCCACACTGCCTGCACCTTCGTGGGTGTGTTTGGTGTGTTGCAGGCGATGGTCTTCTTTGGTGCGCTCAATAGAAGCACCGTTGCTGCCGGCTTTGGGTCCTCATTGCGCAGTGTCGACTTCGATAAGGACAAGCGTTTCGTAAACCTGGTCCGCTACGTCTTTGGCGCGGATGTCTGGGAAAGCCACCTCGATGTGCACCACATGGAACGCATCGGGCTCGTCTTCGAGAATTACTCTGTCAGAAAGGACGTCTGGGGTGCTTGGTTCCTGCAGCGTGGGCGGTACGCCTTCGTCGAGAATGGACAGGTTTTCATATTCATTGCGATCGGCACGCACCGTGTCAATACGTGGACCGGGTGTGCTTCAAAGGCATTCATTTTGTCAGCCATATTTTTGCTTTTAGCGGTTGCGACGTGGTACCAACGTCCTTTTCTGGCGGACTTCCTGAACCATTTGGTTATCACATCTCACCTCCTCTCTGGGTGCGGCATGGCGCTGTTTGCGGTGCTGTTTGTGAAGGAGACTGCTGTCTCGCCTGCACTGTTCTGCGCATCGTGCCTTCTCTTTGCGGGCATGGTACTCTCCTATGTACGTGGTGCGTACGACTGCATGACCTATGCAATGGACCTCTGCCGGTACCACCCGAAGCTCAGCAAGGAGCGCCCCCTCACGAACACCACCGCCACGAAGTCCTTTCTTTCGGACAACGCAAGCGACCCCCACACAGGGCACACATCAGCAGGCCTCGAGACACATTCAAGCTTTTCACGCACCCCAAGCATCCTCAGCATGCATAGTGAGCGCACCCTCAGACGCTCTGTGTCCCCCCTCACCCCACTGACCCCTGCACTACTGTCGCCTGGGATTGTTCCCCTAAGCCCCGACTCCATGCGCGAGACGCTCCTCTCACCCGGGTCATGCGTTTCTCTGAAGGGCTGTCAACCTGGCTCCTTTGCATCGTTCGGGAAGCACCCCCTACGTGGGCAAGGCCTACGCCAGGCTGTCCCAGGCAGCCCCGAGAGGGCACGATGTGGCAGTGGCACAGCGTCGCCGTTGGGAAGCAGCATGGGACGTCGTGGGCGGACGAGATACTCTTCCTTGGTGGAGTATACTTAGCTGTGGATTATGATATTAGTCAGGAAGAGTGTGATACGGTCGGTTTGAAGGCAACCAACGTTGACCAAAAAGGCGGAGACTTAAGGTTGGTGCTGCTAGCTTTCTTTGAAGGGGTGTAGTGTTTGTGTGTTGTGCTTTTTTGTTGTTTAGTTGCGTTGTGTGTACCCATCCTCATCTTTATAGATGCAGGGTGCGGGCCTGGTTTGTCTACGCAAATCAAGGCTACGGTGGTGGGTGTGTCGTACTCAGGTTGCGGAAGCTTATGTGTCGATCCCGACGATACTCTGTGGCGTATTTTCAACATCGACTAAAAATATTCAAAATTCTGCAATAAAATGACACAATTGTTTCATCTTTCTACCATACCATATACCATGGTTTCTTCTGTCAGATGTCTCATCTCTCACACTACACAGAGAATGGTCATGCGCAAGGCGAAGGAGACTCGTCGTGACCCCACTCAGTGCACTGTGCTATGGTGGATGTGTAGCATTTTGTTTTCCCCGAAAGGTTTTTGTCCCCCTGCACCCCTCCTACGCTTACACTACAGAATTGAGGCGCATTGTTAGCATTTGAAACACTTTTGAAACATTCGCGCAACACACATTACACACCCCACCCCATGCATGGTGTCGTCTGTGTCCTTGCAGCCTTCATATGCTATACGAATGCTGGGACAGTCACAGTACGCATCTCAACCAGCAACACAGGCGCTGCTGGTGGTGGCAACATGGAGGTGCGTGCCTACAATAAAGTGGGTGCATCCTGCTTGATCGTGACACGTTCGTTCCCTCGGGGTGAGACTGGAGCAGTGTTTCCGCAGACGTGTTCGTTTGGTGATGCAGATGTGTGGAGGATCGAGGTGCACGCACTCACCACTAACGGGTGGCGTGGTGATGCAATTGAAATAAATGACGGCAGTGGTTGGGCGGTGTGGTGGAACGATGTTGCGGAACATCCAGAATCATGGGTGGACCGCAGTTTCGCAGCCCTGACCACACTGAACTGGTACAAACCCGAGCGTGTGACAGTGCTCTTTTACTCAGGTATGTCTGAATCCCCAAACAACAAAACACACCACCACACACAGGTTTGTCAGACTGTTCGGGCTACCGCGAGATGGAAGTGACGTCAGACGTGTACGTGGGGAACCCTCAGGTGACGTGCTTCCTGAGGGTGGCCGGACCGACGAAGGCAGGACAGGTTGTGGAGGCATCGAACACATGTGCGTTTCCTGCGTCAGACGTGCTTGGTGCGACAGCGAAGGCGTGGTCAGCAGCGGGGTGGGATGTGCAGAAGGTGGAGCTGCTTGTGGGGTCGACGTGGGAGCAGCTGTTTGTGGGGGGAACGACGGCAGCGTACTGGGTGGACACAGACGGGCCGGACACACCTTATGCACAGTCAGTGTTTTGGGAGCACGCACTGCCCAAGGTGTTTCTGCCGCCAGACACGACGTCAACCTCAGGTGTCTTCCGCTTCACAACAGGCTTTGGTGTTGGGGACGAGACTGTGGAAAGCATTGCGGTGGAGGTGACGGACACTGCTGGTGTGGTGTGCACGTTGACGTCAATCGCCCCTTCTGTGCAGGGAGGTGTGATTGTGGTGGCAAACACGTGTCCTGTGGCGATGGCGGACATTGCGTACCTGACGCTGACTGCACCAGGTGTGGACAGGTGGGGTCTTGTGTCTGTGGAGGTGTACGAGACGAGGACACTTTCGGGTGTGACTGCACCCCGTTGGATGCAATGGGTTGCACGTGACTTGGACCAACGGTTTTACATCGAGGACACGACAGTGGACAGAGTGTCGCACTGGTACAGACAGTACGAGGTTGTGGTGAAAACCACATCTCCCGACAACCCAAACGGAAGAAGTGACCATGAAATGGAGATAGCTGTGACATCACCAGAAGGCTACACCTGCTCTGGGGGTGTTCCTGAGGTTGCGGAAACTAATATCAATACAGCTATTCCAGTATTGTGTCCATTTCCCCCTGAGCGTGTGTCCTCTGTGACAGTGACTCCTGAGCTGGCAACGGATAACTGGCACATCCTGGCACTTGACATAATCAATGCAGTGCCGACACTCATCGGGTACACTGGTGGTCAAAGAGATGCAGATGTGACTGTCGCAACCACTTGGGTGTTCTCTGTGACAGAGGCGCCGCCTACTCCTGCACCTGCCACACTTGCGCCGGTCACACCTGCACCTACTCCCTCACCTCCAACACCAGCGCCACCGACACCAGCACCTCTCACACCATCACCCCCGACCCTTTCGCCATTGACACCGTCGCCACCTACTCCATCACCTCCCACCCCTGCACCTGAAACATCTTTGCCACTAACAGCATCACCTGCAACACCATCGCCACCTACTTCCGCACCTGCTACACCTGCACCAGAAACATCATCACCATTGACACCTTCTCCACCTACTCCATCACCTGCAACACCATCACCTCCGACCCCTTCGCCGTTAACACCGTCGCCACCAACACCGGCACCCTCTACACCTATGCCTCCTACACCGTCACCTCCCTCCCCTGTACCTCCAACACCACCATCATCTACTTCCGTACCTGCCACACCTGCACCAGAAACACCATCACCATTATCACCTTCTCCAGTGACACTATCACCACTCACACCACCCCCTTCGACACCTTCGCCACCTACTCCATCGCCGTTAACGCCATCGCCACCCACACCGTCACCTCCCACCCCTGCACCTGCAACACCATCACCATCTACTTCCGTACCTGCCACACCTGCACCAGAAACACCATCACCACCGACCCCTTCGCCGTTAACACCATCACCATTAACACCTTCTCCAGTGACACTGTCACCACTCACACCACCCCCTTCGACACCTTCGCCATCAACTCCATCACCAGCAACTCCCACACCGCCAACATTGCCACCTGCAACACTTTCTCCACCAACAGCATTTCCACAAACTCGATCACCTGCCACAGCTTCACCGCCAACTCCATCGCCACGCACTCTTGCACCTCCAACACCTTCGCCACCGACCCCCGCACCTGCAACACTTTCACCGCCAACACCGACACCACCAACACCTTACCCGCAAACACCATCACCCGTAACACCGTCCCCTCCCACTGTTGCACCTGCCACACCTTCACCAACAGCATCTCCAACACCAGCACCTGCAACACTGTCACCACCAACACCTGCATCTGGGACACTTGCTCCACAAACCAGTGCACCCACAACAGCAACACCTGCACCAGTGCCGTCTTCAAGAACACCTCCATCAGCTGTGCCAGTTGTGGTCATCTTTCCAACGCAGACACCTGCAACAGCAGCGCCCAGCACGTCACCTCCTTCATCGGCAACGACAGCACCGGATGCGACCTTGGTGCCAGTGAGAGGAAGTGGGGCTCTTGACAAGGTGCACGTGAGGACTACATACGAAGAAGACATTGAGATTGTGCAAACACTTGCAGGTGCTGCAGCAGCCGTGGCACTTCTTGGTTCAGCCCAAGGGGGTGCAGGTGCCATGAAGCTGGCGATTGTGAGCATCCCATGCTTGTACGGAGAGAACAGCGCAAAACAGTTCCCACGTGCACTGAACCCAATCGGAATGACTTTGGACGGGTCTGAGTCCCTTGGGGCACTTGCAGGGAACACAGCACTGATG
The DNA here is from genome assembly GCA_964035575.1 of Rhynchopus sp. YZ270_cl-10. Taxonomy (NCBI): domain Eukaryota; phylum Euglenozoa; class Diplonemea; order Diplonemida; family Diplonemidae; genus Rhynchopus; species Rhynchopus sp. YZ270_cl-10. Next base: position 1,196,629 of record OZ037885.1, read on the forward strand.
TTTGGGTGTGTGTTCCTGTCGCTTCTGCTGCTGCAACTGGCAAAGACGTGTGGGAAGCACTTCTTCACCACATCATCCTTGGCAAACCTCGACACACAAGGCTTCCTGCGTCTGCCGTCAGCACCACTGCTGCTGTTCCAGCTGCTGTACCAGTCAATTGCGTTTTCTGCAATGAACCTTTCCCTGCACCCACGCCACCCACACGAAGGCTTTGTGGGAGTTATGGCTGTGTTCCTGTGTCTGTGTGTGCCTGTGTTGACACTTCGGAAGGTGGTGTCTGGGATGAAGGAGGGCTTTGGGGTGTACGCGACTGCGAAGGAACGGACGAGCACAGCACTCGTGTTCGCCATCGGGAAGGGTGAGTGGGTCAATACAAACGCAACGCAGCTCTTCGTGCAGCGCTACTCATCGGTGATGCGCACCTTTGCACAGAAGACGTACTGGTTCTTCTTCCTTGAGCTTGCTGCGGCCTTCACGCTTGCTGCGATCCAAAGTGTTGAGCCTCTTCGCATGTTTGGGTGCGGTCATATGAAGGCGTTTTCAGCGCTTGTTCTTTTTGTGATGATGGCGTTGGAGGTGGCCCTTTCGCCACACTGCCGCTTCCGTGACTCTGTTGCGGGTGTTCTGCTGAATGGGACACTGTGCGCTGCTGCGGTGCTGATGGCGGTGGCTTACTACCACGAGGACAATGAGTTCTGGACACTTACCTTGGCGGCCACGATCTTTGTCATATCTGTGGTATTGTTTATGATGAAGATCTGTGCAGACTTGCTGACAGAACTGTACGTCTTCTTCACTGGGCGGCGTGCGGCGTTGGAGGAGGATGTGCTGCGCAACACCCCTACCCTGAGTGAGCATGGGGCAGACGAGGAGCTGGGGTCCGATCCCTCTTGGGATGAGAACCTGCCGCCTCTCATGGACACTGTGAACACTGTGGCCGAGAGCGCACTGCACACACAGCACCACAAGAAGGAGCGTCAGGCGACCCCGACACATGCTTCGCTTGCACCGTTCGGGTCGACCAGAAGCATCCTCACCTCTACAAACTCAGAGTATGATACTGCGCTGCTGTCGCCAGACTTCGCACTCCCTCCACGACAGTCGCGCAGGGCTGTCAGTGCACGCCGTACCTCTCTTGTGGAAACACCACGTGGGTCGAATCTCTCATTCAGATGTTAAACCCAGGTGATGTAAAATGGAGGGAAAGTGGTGTGTTAGTCTGTGCTGCTCTTTTTTTGCGTTTTTTTTTTTCCTTTTGTGATCATGTGCAATGTTTAAAGGAAATTGAACACCTTCTGGGGCGGGTTGGAGTAGAGCCACACTTCACCGACAGGTCGAGGTGTGTGTGTGTGTTTCACCACAACCTCTCCCTTTTGTCCTTATTGTCGTTATTGTTGACTTGTTTGTGGGGGTGGGGAAACACAAAAAAAAAAAAAAAGAAAAGTAGTGCAGTTTCAATTTCTTGAATGTTTTGGTGTGTCCCGCTTTTGGTACAAACCCCAATATTTTCCCTTTTGCTGTGCGGTATATTTTTGTTTTGTTTTGTTTTGCATCTTTTTGCAACTTCTGATTTTTTTTTCGGTACTCTGTCACGAGAGGACTTTGCATTTCGCGTCATAAGTATTTTTTGTTTAATTCCTTGATCCCTCCTCCGATGCTATCCATTTATTGAATGCATTATGTTGAAATACTTAATTCCTATAGAAATTTGTACAACCCCACCCCCACCCTCACCAATGAGTGGTGGTACCCGTTGTACTTCCCCCTTTCCCCCCCTCCTCAGACTGCAGACTAATTTTTTCATTTAATTACTTACCATACCACCCCGATATTTTTGAAAAATGGCCCCACGTATTAGTGACCGGGCCCATATTTTTCAAAATTTAAGTGGTCAAAAAATTGTCCAATTTTTGATATTGACCCCACCACTGCACGGGCGGATCCCAAAAATGCAAATAAGGACCCTTTTCCACAACCTTCCTTCACCCCCCGCTGTAGGGTAACCGAAGGTGAAGTCAATATTACAAACCCGGATTTTGAGGAAATTTTTGGCCGAAAATCGGCCCCAGCTATTAGTGACCGGGCTCATATTGTCCAAAATTTAAAGTCATTAAAATTTTGTCCATTTTTCCAGATTGACCCCACCACTGACTGGGATTGGCTCAAAAATGCAAATAACGGCGTTTTCGCCTGTATTGTTGGTTACGAAACCCCGTGCAGACTAGCCATTTAATTAATTACTTACCCGACCCCCCAATCCTTAGTCTGCAGACTGCCCCTCCTCCCCCTTTTTTTATGCGTACCAATGTCGATTCTCTTTTGTTGCCACGTGCCTACGTCCGCCGATGAACGGTGAGGCGTTTGCACTTTCACCTTCTCTTCGTTGTCACGTGCGTTCTTTGTTTGTGGCGCATGCGTCCTAAAGGCGTTTTGCACTTCGAACCAGAAGCAATGCACTGAATGCCATGCTGTTCAGTGCCTACATAAGGGTGGTTAACTTCACTATTTTAATGTCATTTTTTTTTTTGTGTGAGGAGAAAACCAAAACGGTAATGAAGCTTGCGAAATGCTAGTGGAGGTTTTTTCGCCCGGTATCACTTGTGATACTGTTTTCATGGATAGACCTGAAAAGGGGCAGCGCACAGGTGGTTCCGTGTCTTGTTTTTCCACAGAACCGACATGTGTGGCGTGTCCCCCAAACAACAAAAAAGCAAATGAATAAAAAAGGTTGAAAGGAAAAAGGAAGAACAAAACAGTGTGTACAACAGGGACTATAAAATTTTTCAATTCTTTTGAGAATAAGGTGGATCTGCACACACAGGCGTAGGTCATCTTCATTGACCACCTTTTTTTCTAAGCACGAGAGGCTTAGGGTCATCTTATAAACTTTTTTTCTTCTCCTAACGACGCTGGTGGACAAAACTCCATCTTTCGATTGAAAATATTATCTTAATCATTTTTGTTTCAGTGATCCAAGAAACATAGGGGGGGATCAGCTGTTTCTTAGATTACTTCGAAGCAACGTTCTCCAGAGTGCGAGAGGCTTAGGGTGAGCTGATAAACTTTTCTTTCTTTGTTTGGTGCGTGCGTCCTTCTGATGCAGTGAGTCGAGTGTGCTCACTGCCAACTTTTTTTCTTCTTTATTTGACACGAGAGGCTTAGGGCCCACCTTACTAAGCTTTTCTTTCTTTTGTTATGCGTTCACTCCGTCACTCCTACTTTTTCATTTTACTTGCAAAAGAACAAAAACAAAACAAAAGCTTCTTTTTAAATTTACTAAAAAGAGGAGACGAAGCTGGTAGATACAACTCCATCTTTCGATTGAAGATTATATCTTAATCTTTTGTTATGTGTTCACTCCGTCCCTCCGATTTTCTTTTTGGTCCAGTTGTCTGCTACCCAGTACTTATTTTTTTTGTTTTGAAGTTTTTAATAGATTTTCACCCCATGCATTTTGATTTGCGAACAAAAAAAATCCACTGTTGCTACGTTTCTCGCCAAACGTCTATTTCTTGTACTTCACTCCCTCTCTCCTCTCCCGCCGCCCTACCACCACCATTGTTGTTGATGCTTCGCTGGACTACCCGCCTCGAAACGTTTCAACACCCCTATGTTAATTGCGCTGAGCTCCACAACATACATATGCGAACGAGACAGGCATACATTCATTTTAAAGCTTCCTTCCCTTTACACGACAGTGTGAGATTAGAAAACCGATACGAAAGCCAAGATTCAGATTAGTTGATAACGCATTTCCTTTTTGTGGACTTTTTCTGCGTTTCAACGAAAAATAGGTACTTTGCGACTTTGTCCTTTGAGCGTTACAGTTAGCAAAGTTACCATTAATCGGTTGGCGGACGTGTAGTTCGGTGTTTTCTAAATGCATACACAGTTTGTGTACATTATTTCAACGCATTTCGAATTTTATGAACCAAAAAATTATAGTGGTGTTCATCCTCGGGTGTCTACACTAAACCAAGTTTTCAAAAAAAAAAAAGTTTGCGGCGCGGCAAGGTGCCGTCACAAGGTGTCTCGTCTGCTGTTCGCACCAAATATCACGACAAATTGTTGCTTCCCCATGGTGTAACTTTCTCCTGGAAATCGCTTTTGAATTAAAGTACCCCAGCCCCCCTTCCCAAGGTGCATCATCGTATTGTAAGCTGTAGCTTAGTTTCATCGTACAAGCTCTTTCCCTCCCCCACAGTGCCTGCGTCCCAGAGGCGTTTGCACTATCAACTTCCCTTTTGTTTGTTATATTGTGGTACAACAAAGGGAGGATCCTGCCCAAGATGTGTGTACAGTGCATATGAATTTGAAAAAATATCAACATGGGGTAGTTGCTCAGGGAATATCCCTTACATAGCCCAGTGCCTTTGCGAGAGATGCATCGTTACGTTTCTTTTGATAATTTTGTCTCAGATCCGTAGGGTGTGTCCCATCTTTCAAAAATAAAATCAAATACAAATAACGGCATTCTTTTCCGTCTTTATTTCCTCCCGTTGGCCGGGGAGGGGGGGTATGCGTGGACTATTTTGTTTTGTCTTCAGGGACGTAAACGCCCCTGCCCCCTACTAAATGCAAGTTAAACTGGCCAGGCAGTCAGTGGGAGCGTATTGTGATAAAAATATCAACACAGAATATCCATATGCAAAGGAAAAAAGGGTGCAACGTCTATACCTTCCGTAGTACAAAGGCTTTGGCCAATATTGAGTACAGACCCTATTAGCCTGTAAAAAACTGCGTCCGTAAGGACAGCCTTTTGACCGATACTTTCTGTAAAGGCAGCTACCTGAGTACAAAAAAAAGACAACAAACAAAAACAGATTTTCCAGCCATTTCCCATAGCTTCCCCAAACCGCTTAACACGCTTTTCAAAACCGATACACCAGCGTATTAAAGCCCCTGCCGTATGTGGGCTGGCATGCTTCCCCTATTCCTCATACATCTACATGCAGACATACACTTTACCCCTTTCTTTTCTTTCGTCATGAGGGTGTCGGTACTACTGCTCTGTGCAGTGTACCGTGTTGCTGCGTTGCCGAAGCCGACAGCAGACCAGCTGACGTGGTTGCAGGATGAGGTTACGGCAATGGGGTCGTACGGGATGCCCACGTACGCGTCGTGTGGGATAGGTGCTGTGACGTTTGCCGGGCGTGCGGGGAACCTGCAGAAGGTGTACAACACGCTGCCTGCAGGCAAGCTGTACAACCCGCTCGATCTCGACACAGACCAGTGGGCTCGGTCGCTCAAGGCAGCCGGCGTCAAGCACGCTGTGCTCACAGTGCAGCAGGCCTGCGGGTACACGCTGTACCCCTCGAGAACAGCCTTCCCTGAGTTCAACTTCACGTACGACTACGGGATCAGACAGTCGCCTTACAAAAACGGCACAGGTATGAGACAATGTTGCGCTTTTCAAAATGGTAGAAGCGTCCAGGGGTAAGGTGGAAGGTTGTGCATGGTTTCTACTTCAAATTGCATGATTTCGCAAAAAGGGAATAAATGAAACACCCCATTGTTTTCCTCACCACCCATTGCCCTATCGCCCACAGCCGACGTTGCCCGCGAATTTGTGGACTCCTGCAGGAAGTACGGCATCAAGCCTGGCTTCTACACTGGTGATATGTACAATGCGTACCTGAACGTCATCAACGGGGTGCCCGGACCTAGCACTGTGATGCCCGGACAGGTCTTTGTCACACCTGCGCAGTACAGCAAGATCCTGCTTGCGAACATGCGGCAGATGTGGACCGACTACGGCCCGCTAGGGGAGATCTGGTTCGACGGCGGCTATCCTGGGGACATGATGGCAGACATCGCCGACCTCTTGAACGAGCTGCAGCCACATGCCGTCACGTTCCAGGGGCCCGTCTCGGGATGGCCGAACAACGCACGTTGGATTGGGACGGAGAGTGGCCTGCCGCAGTACCCAGTGTGGTCGACTTCCGCGACGTCTCTCACACCTGGGCAGGGCTCCCCCACTGCAGCAGCGTTCGTGCCGGCTGAGTCGGACACATGCCTGCAGGGCGCACCACCATCTGCTCCAGAGGGCGTTACGTTCTTGAACAAAACCAACCCGCCTCCATACGACAACTGCTGGTACTACAACCCGTACGACCCGCCAAGAACCGTCACAGAGCTGGCGGCAGTGTACCGTGCGACAGTCGGCAGCAACTCGGTGGTCATGCTTGGGTTCAGTCCTGCCATGGATGGCTCGATTGTGCCTTCGCATGTTGAACGGTTTGCGCAGTTTGGTGAGTACATTGCGAAGTGTTACGACCCAGTCTACTCGGTGCCTGCAGCATCGTTAGTGCCTAAGAGCTCGGCCCTGTCGGTGCAGGTGTCCATCCCAGATGGCGTGCAGGTGAACAAAGTGAGCATCCAAGAGGATCTCACCAACGGTCAAGCCATCCGTCTTTATGATCTGTACGACGGTGCCGGGGTGCACCTCGGCAATGGGAGCTCCATTGGACACAAAAGGATCATGACGCTGTCGCACGCTATCTCGGGGCAGCAGGTGCTGAGGCTCAACTACACCTCTGTTGGGGATGCAGGGTTCACAGCTTTCCAGCTGTTTGCTCCATGCGACCCGGAGGTGTGAGTGAGAGTGGGTCTTCGAGGTGAGGCTTTGTATTTGTATTTTAAATTTAAATTTCGACATTTGACACCGTTTTTGTATGCACTTCATTCCGGTTGTGTGTTCGTCCCCCTTTTTTTTGTGTCAAAGGATGTGTTGGTTTTGTCTCTTCTCTTACTCATTTTTTTTCTCACCCAAATCTTTGCTGTGACGAACCCGACTAGGTTTTTCATATGATACCCACATCAATTTTACACTGTTGCATATTCTCTCTCGCCTCTTTGTCTTGAGGTTGTACCATGCAATTAGAAAAAAACCCCGCATTTTGTTTGGCGACAGTTACACAACTTCACTAAGCGACGAGAGGCCTGGGGTTTCAGCTTTCCCAAAACTTTTTTCTCTCTCTCCCCCTACCCCCTACCCCCTTTCTTTCGCGTATGTGCACATGAGACACAATTATCTTCATTTTTTTTTTTTGTACACCACCAACAGATACAGGGTAGTAGCTTGAAAGGTGCACTTTTCAAATGTTGCTGGTTTGCTGGTTTAGAAAAAAATTTTCCCCGGTTGAAAGCGGTCGTCGCGCGCTTCGCGCGCGCCTCCCTGCCAACCACTGAGTGGAGAGGCAAAGGGTAAATTTTGCGAGACAACAAAGAAAATGGAATATAATCCTGTGTGTACGGCGCTTGGTCTTGCACCTTCCACTAACTGTACAAAGTCAATACGTCTTCCAGAAGCAGGGGCTGTTGCAACGGTGGGTCATTTTGAAAAAATGGTCAACTTTTTGCAGCTTTGGTCAAGTTGCATTTGCGGCTGCAAAATGCAAGGGGATTCCCTAAGACATAGTAAACTCTATTTTTTGCGGAGCAAAAAATTAATATAAAGTGGCGCCGCAGGCGAAAAAAAAATTAGGGCATAGTGCAAAACATGCAGCTTTTTACACCACAGAGTCACTTAATGAACCCTTTTTAGGGGTTCGCTTACGTGTGAGACTTTCTTCTGTGAGTGGGAAAGTGGTGCGGGGGAGGCGAAAAACTGAATCCCGAATCCCACTTTTTTTTTTTATTTTTCCCCAAACCAGTAAACCAGCTCGTTCTGGTTTTGAAACCAGCAAAAGTACCCAAGCTATTTCCCTGAACAGATACGACGCGAAAAAACCAACCAGAAAGGTTATGATGCACAGATCTAAGATCTTCCTAGTGTCTGCCCCCACCCAATGAGCAAAGCATACCCATCGACTGCGCAGTTGGCCACAAGGGTACTTTGTGCTTACTCTCTGGGGGCTGGTCATTGTACAGTGGGTAGGGAGGTGCCTGTATCAATAGCTATTCTCTACCCCACACACTCCCACCACCCCACCCCACCTGGCTGGGGGAACACAGCGAAAGGATATTCATGTGGTGTGGAAGGCCACATCCTCACGGATGGGTCGCAACACCCAAACAGACAGAGAACATTTTCGATACACCCAAAGAGAGCAACCCCTCCCCCATGTGCCCTTTTTGATTTCATTCATTGCGATTCGCGTACAAATGTCCTCATTTTGTCCTTCCATAGATGTGTGCAGGAGAGGTGTATTCATCTTACCAGTTTATTCCCTTATGCAACTTCCAGTAGTGGACTAAATATAGGCTAATAAAAATGGATGTGACCTTTGTGCTGGAGGATTCAGGCGCGACGGCGACAGTGGAGGTGCCGTGCGATGCGAACGCTGCAGCGGCAAAGGAGATTGCATGCATGGCGCTTGCTGTCCCGCCTGCGTCTGTCGAGATGCGCATCGGCGCGCAGGTGCTGGAGGGGACGTGCCGTCTGCAGGACACTGCGTTTGTTGCAGGGGTGCAGGTCGTGCTTGCCTGCCGCTTTGCTGACATCAAGTGTCCTGCGGAGTACACTGCACCGATGTGTGTGAGTGGCCTGACGCTGTCGCGTTGTGGAACACTCTGTGTCTATAATACTGGGAGTGGGCATGTTGGCAGCTTTGACACAGAAACCTTCGACACAGTCTTCTCGTTCAAAGTGGATGCCGGGGTGGAAGCTGCACCTGCCATCTCACAGTGCGGGACACGCTGCTACCTGGCATGTGGGGGTTTTTTTCTGGAGGTTGCACTTCCAGGCGGGGAGGTGATCCGCAAAGTCGATGGCACCTCGAAGTCAGTCTGTGCCTGTGGAGGTGTTGTTGCCTCACGGAGGAACGACGGCGTCTCTGTGTATGACGAAGACCTGACGTTGCTCCGCTCTTTCTCGCACGAAAAGTGCGCGGAGGTGTCAGTGTCGCACGATGGTGGGTGGGTGATCAGCTCCTCCTGGGATGAGAACGTACGTCTGTGCGACGTGAACACTGGTGTTGCTGTGGCATGTGTGCCAGCACAGGGGTGGTTGAATGTCACGCTCTCACGGCCTGCCTCTGTCTTTGCTGTGGAGGAGGACAGTCGCGTCAAGCTCTATGATTGGAGTGGTGCGGCCCTTTTCAGTGTTGACGTGGCTGGGGATATCAAGGACATGCAGTTCACGCCGTGTGGGAAGTACCTTATAGTTACGATGGATGTTGCAGAAATTATAGACGCCGATAACTATGTTTTTAACTACGGCGTAACCATGCACCAGTATGATGTCGCGACCATGTCCTGTGTGCGCGAGATGTCGCAAAGCTCAGGTGGGTCGTTTGCGATATCGCCGTGTTCACGTGTTGTTGTGGTTGTGCAACGAGATGGCGTCATTGCGACAAGACATCTGTACCCACACAACAGTGAGTGATGGTTCTCCAGGAAGGAGGGCCAATGATCAAAAAAATTCTAAGGTCCCAACAAAGAAACCCTCAAAAGACTCTCAAAATCACCCCCCCTTTTACCCTTTTACCCTTTTACCCTTTTACCCTTTTACCCTTTTACCCTTTTACCCTTTTACCCTTTTACCCTTTTACCCTTTTACCCTTTTACCCTTTTACCCTTTTACCCTTTTACCCTTTTACCCTTTTACCCTTTTACCCTTTTACCCTTTTACCCTTTTACCCTTTTACCCTTTTACCCTTTTACCCTTTTACCCTTTTACCCTTTTACCCTTTTACCCTTTTACCCTTTTACCCTGCCGCTTCTCTCTGCCCACCTCACACACTTCTTCCTTTAGTTCTCTTATGGAAAGAGTACACGATCCAATCCGTGTGAAGCGGTTGTCACACACCGCTTCACACCGTGCTCCTCCTTGCCGACCTAGGTCTTGTCCCTTCTGCCGTGGTAGAGTGCGGTGAAGGTGTCCTTCACCATAGTGTAGCTGGCGTACACAATAGAGCGGTCCTTGCAGACATGGCAACAATACTCATAGCGTGCCTCAGCAAGCTGTCCAGAAAGCGAAAGGCTTTTGCACTTTGATCTGAAGCCGAACACCTTTCCGGCACCCCCGTGGTGTCGCAGGCGTCACTTTCAAATGCCATCACACGGCCCCAAAACGTATTCCCAATTCCTCAACTCCTTCTATGATGTGCTCCGCGATATCAGCAGTATGCGAATCGCAAAGTGGTGCGATGCTGCCACATCACTACGTTGTGTGGATCGGTTACGCGCAAAAGAGTTGCATGCTGACTCTTCTTTTCCATGTCCTGTGTTTCATCGCGGGGTAACTAAGGTGCGGCGGGCTCCCCGAGAAGAGCGTGCAACAGCGACTCCGCCTCCAGGAAGCACGTGACCTGAACTGTGGGAACAGTCATCACAGCATCGCCAGGAGGAGGCTGTACTGTATGTTGAACATATTATTATGCTTCGTTGTACGAGACCGCACAAAAAAGGGCTGCGAGATACTCTTCGCTTGAGGTGCTCAAGCGCGTCACTCTGATTTCGTTTCTTTCTTTAGCAGGCTAGTTTAAAACTCAGATATCAGTTTTTATTTTGAAAAACCCCCCAAAAAAAACCCAGGGTTTTGAAAACCCGCCCTAACTTAACCCCCTGCCCCCAACACAAAACCCCCTACAGGAGTTGTTGTTCAGGCACAAAAATACACACAAATAACCTAACAAAGGAGCTGAAGCCATTTTAACAAGAAAATGAAGCTCAAACGCCCTCAACGGGTTCGCCTCCGCCGACGCCACCCACACAACCCTCCTGCACACTTTTCGGTCCCCCCTTCTCGCATGGTCCCGGTGCTCCCTTACAGCGAATGCTTAGAAGGGGTCATGCAGAAGTCCATCCCTTGGACCGCCCTGCTCAATTATGACTCCGTATATGCCCCACCCCCTGAAACTGTCGTGACACACATTGTCCACCACAGTGGCACCCCTACAGTAGATGAATGGGGGCTCATCCTACGCTACCTTGCAGTACGATGTGGACAGGAGCAGTTCCACTACCGACCCGCTGTGTATGAGGTAGGTGGCCTCTTCGGTGGGGTACAGAGACACAGCCACATGCTCAACGCAGGTCTATCTGGGGTATGTATCTTCGCGATGGACGCAGAGGCGGCAGTAGCAGCGATAAGGGGGGCAGGGACCTTCCATAGAGAGCCCTACGCTTGGATCTGTTTCCCGCCAAACCAGATGGGGGGTGACGTGGAAGGCAGCCCTGCGGCGAGACTGCACCTCCAGGCGCAACAGTTCTACACAAGAAGGCTGCGGGCGGGGGTACCCTCTGCGGTTCTAGGCCTGCACGCCCTGCTTCTTCATTGTGTGGTGCGCGACAACCCACGTCTCCTCTGGGCGGTTGTGGTGGAGATTGCACATTGGGGAGGTGTGCCAGATGACCACGTGCCGCATCTTATGGATGATTCCTTTGCGATCATTGACTATGCAATAAAAGCAACACCAAATAACCATAACCTTCCATTGAAAATAAAGTCAGCGCTCGAAAAACTCCAAAAACGAAGGGAAATGAGGTTGAGTTCGAGTTGAAGAGGGAGAGAGGGAGGTGACGTTGAAAAGGGATAAAGGAGCCGTGATGATGGTGAAAAAAAAGGGAAATAACAAAAAAATGTGAAATTTCCAGATGTGTGTGTGTGCATGAGAGAGGCACATTCATCTTTACAAAGTGTTTTTTCCTGATAGGGCGACCTTTATTGTGATATGTGCAAAAGGGGGGGAGGGGGAGGAGGTTGTGATGTGCCCTCGCATGGGTCCTCTTATCTGATGAAAGGGGATGGGGCGGAGAAAAACCTTCTCGTTTGGTGTGCACGCAAAAGCTTTGTTGTGATATTTTGTTCACCCCGGTTACAGCCGGTCAATATATACCAAAGGTACACTGTCGCAAAGCGGGCTGTTGTTTTTTTTCATTTCAAGTCAAATTTTGTTTTTGTCGCTCCTCCTCTTTCCCCAGGAGTTCCCCACCACACCCTACCCCCATCTCTTCTCCTACACGACGGTGAAGTATAGTACATTACAAGTGAAGTTACATGTAACGTTACAAGTGAAAAACCGTTACAAGTGAGTTACAAGTGAGTTACAAGTGGGATACATGAATTACAGGCAAAATCAGGTTGTAACTGGTGGGTTACAAGTGAGTTACAAGTGAGTTACATGTAACAAAAGTTACATGTAACTCACTTGTAACTCCACTTGTAACACCCGTTACTTCACCGTCGTGTAAGGGCCGTACTCTGCGCAAGAATTACCCTCACTAGGCATCAACCCACCCCACCACACCCCACCCTACCCCCATCTCTTATCCTCCAAAAAAAAGCAAAATCACAGAGCAACACATATCACACAATGATGCTGTAGCAAAACAAAACAAAACAAAACAACAAATATCCGAATACTTCCCAACCTACGTCCAAATGCCAATTCTCTTCTCTCACACAACCCCATACCGTTTCTCCATTCTGTATAGAACCTTCTGCCTGTACCCCTAAGTACATGAAACGCTAATTTTCATATCCTTTTCAATGTCCCAGGCGGATAAGGATAACCACTCCGAGCACCATGAGAGCCCAACTTCTCAGACTCCGGTAACCGAGGAGGAGGTTGCGTCTCGACTGCAAGAAATTCTTCAAAGCGCTGCAGAACGACGGCTCCACGGTGCACAATGGGGAAGGGAAAGCTCTCCCCTCCACAACGACCAAAACAGAGACAGAGAACGGTCGCCTCAACGCTCAAGACATATGGGGACGCATCCACATGGTCATCCTGCTTCTCATGGTACTGGTGTTGTGTATGGTGGTATGATGTCGCCCTCCAGCAGCAACACACCTCCTCCCCTCGCCATGCATGCTGCACGACGCGTCTCCTCCCGCCCCCTCCCCAGCTACTACCACGACCTGTACAATGGAGGTGCGGCCCCTGCACTCCGGAACGCGCCGCTGGAGCCATTGCCCGTAGCAGATCCGGTCTTTCAAGAAGGGGAGAGAGCGCGGGCAGGGCAGGGACACCCAGAGAGAGAGGGTGGAGGTGGTGGTGGTGGTGCGGATCGTGACGTCGCGCCGTGGAGGGGGAGGGGTGTGCCACCGCGTGTAGCAACGGTGCGGATGTATCATGGACTCCCCACCTCTATTGTGTGAGGGGAGACTCCAGGGGAGGGAGGGGGTGTGACGATCAAAGAGAGTGTAGTGTTTTGTGTGATTTGTGGTATTTTTTCGAAAAACTTTTGTATCTCAAAAATATGTCGAAAATGAAGGGAAAAAAAAACGCTCTTTTTTTTTCTAACCTATAGAAAGATCAGGGGACATTGGTAGTTTGAGATTTTGAAAAAAAAGCCGGTGTGAGCCAAAAAAGCCGGTGTGAGGCAATTTTTTTTTTCCCCACGCATTTTTGGCAGAGACCTCCACAACTCTTTCCCCTCCGCGCCCTTGTCTAACCATATGACATCAAAACTTTTCTGGCGAAGCCACGGTACGCAACATTTCAAAAATTGTGACATAAAATCGCACGCTTTTATAGCCAAACTATGGTAAAGGTAGCTGTGACTATGGCATAGGGTAGAGCTGTGGGCTAACCGCTCGTCATTTTTAGCTGCGCCGCAGGCGCACGGTACGCTACTTTTTTATGAGAGTTGCGAACATCTATTTCTTTTGATTGAACGGACCGATTGGTCTTTATGGTGGGGTCACATGCACACAAGAAACCGCTACAGATGTGGTTGTAGCCTTGTATGAGGAGATAAAATTCAGAAAAAAATTCAAAAATCCGCCTTTTTCTTTTTTTTTTTTTTTTTTCTCAAAATCCCACACCGGCATACTAATGTCCCCTGAGAAAGATGACCCTGCTTATCTTTAGAATATGGGTCCGTCCGGAAACCCTCCTGGTAAGATTCATCCTTTTGGGGGGTTTTTGAGGTTTTCTGCTCAAAACACCCAAACAACCCAATTTTTTGATACCCACCATACACCTACCACCCTAGAGGGCATGTTTTGATCATTATTTTGTTTATTTCCGCTCCCCCCCTTTTTACTTATATTTTTTTACGTATTTTTGGACATTTCATAAACGTGGCAATGACAGCAGTGAAGTTCACTTTTTTGTCGAGAAACACGGTAAGAATGGGTGCGACGCACACTTGGTGTCGTTTCGAACCATCTCTCTGATGATTCTTGTTGTCAGGAGATCCTTACCGTAGGGGTCATTGTCGGTGCCCTGCGCGAGCTTCCCCACACAGAGGCCTTTGTTATCTCATTCCCTCGTACTCATACGTATCAGTGCACCCTTCTTTCCATCAATCTCTTTTCGTCTGTGTACTGCTACCCGAGCAACGGTCGTGTCATTTCAGCGTGTACTCTGACACGGAGGGAACCTGTATTTACTATGGAGTCTCCACATCCAAGGTGACCCGCAAAGCAAAAGTCCCTGGCATTGATCCAGTAGATTTGACAGAGGTCAATGAAACCTTGTCAAGGCGGCATGGCAGGATTAAGAGAAAGAGAGAAGAGATCCAGAAGAACGACAATAAAAGGCTGAAAATCTGATTTAAAAAGCGAAAATATAGCCTCAGACCCCCCCAAAAACCTATTTTCATATCAGAATATCACCTAGATGCACTTTTTGTGGGGACATCATCAAAAAAACCCAAAAATACCCAAAAGGATGAATCTTACCAGAGGGGTTTCCGGACGAGTCCATATGTTTTATTTTTTTGTATTTTTTTCTTAAATTCGAGAAGATCGGGGTTTTTGTTGCCCCCTTTTTGCGCAACAAATTGAACGACCCCCCGATCTCTTTTGTTTTTTTGCTGTTGAATACCAAAAATAGCCTTCCCCTCCCTGCATTATTTTATATTCTCTTTTCCCCTTCCCTGCTTCTCCCCTCCCTCCCTCCCCCTCCCCTTCCCTTTCACCCTTCCACAGAATAACCACATCACAAAATGGCGTCATCTTCATCCCCTTCTTCTCCTCCTCCTCCACCCTCTGATTATTACTTCACCAACGGCCTCCGTTGTGTGTTGCCTTATATGTTTGTGTTTGAAACTCATGTGAAAGGACGGTGGGTTGGACAGAACATTGTTGACATGTTCGAAAAGGAATTTCCACATCATACACGGCAGTATTATGAAAGGTGTGTGGAGATGGGGAGGATCCGGGTTGATGGGAAGAAGCTGGAAGATTGCAGTTTGGTGTTGCAGCCGAATCAGAAGATTGCCCATGAAATGCACCGGCATGAGACCCCAGTACGACACACAAAATTGACGATTCTCTCCGAAGACGACCGCTTCTTTGCTGTAGAAAAGCCATCCTCCATTCCAGTCCACCCCTGCGGACGCTTTGCGAAGAACACCATCGTAAGTCTTCTCCGCCACGACCACGGCCTCCCAGCTATGTTATACCCTGTACACCGATTGGATCGTGCAACCTCGGGGGTGCTTCTCTTTGCGAAGACCCCACAACACGCAGAGCGTGCAGGCAAAATTCTGCGTCGTGAATCCTCCCCCGGAGAGGATTCTTCTGTGCAGAAGGTGTACCTTGCGCGGGTCTGCGGAGATTTTCCTGAAGAGGTGGAGTGTTCTTACCCTATATTCTGTGCCGATGCGAAACGTGGTCTTATGAAGTGCATTCTGCCCGAAGAAAGGGAACAACACAAAGAAATGCTTCAGGTTGCGGAGACCAGAAGGGTGCTGCAGGCGGAGCTATTGGAATATCAACAAAGCAAAACAATGCCAACCGAAATGGAAAAAGAAGAGCACCGAGGCACCAAACGGAAGGCAGAGACCCAAGGCAGCAAAGAAGACGACACAAAAGAGACCCCAGCTGAACAACGCAACTCAGGGCGGTCATTGGATGCAAAACTCCGCAAAAAGGAGGCCTTCCGGCAGCTCTCAAACGCGAAGGTGGGGGATGCAAAGATGCTCCCGAAGGAAGCGCACACAAAATTCACAAAAATTCGGCGCTTTGCAAACGGCGATTCGCTGGTGGAGTGCAGACCCTATACAGGGAGGACACACCAACTTCGTGTCCACCTTCTTGCATTAGGCCATCCCATCATAGATGATGCATTGTACAACCCTGCCCCACATCGGGTAGGCGTCAAAGCGTCGGGCAGTGTGGAGGTGGCAGTCCCCGACTTTGCCCCAGATGAAATCTGCAAGGAGTGCACGGAGCTGGGGGGCGAGCATGCGATTGTGTCGGGTGTGCTGGCGGAGAGGGACCAGCCGTCCAGCTGCATGTCGATTTGTTTGCACGCGAGGGAATACCACTTCGAGGATGCAGGCAAGACGTACCACTTCAAGACAGAGCTGCCAGAATGGGCGGAGGAGAAGGAGGAGAAGGAGGAGGAGGAACAGAAGAAGGGAGAAGAGGAGGGAAAGCAATAAGGGGAGCAGGAGGTGTGCCTGCAAGGTGGTGGTGGTGGTAGTGGTGGTGGCCGTGGTTCCCTGAGAACGCAAAAGTATCTGCTTTCGTGTGCCTCTGTGTGGTTAAGAAGGGGGTGTGAGTCATTTTGGTCTTCGCCAAAAAAGGGGGGGTTTATGGGAAAAAGGTGAAGCGTTGTGAAGGTGAGGTGCGCAAAGTGTTGTGCTATTGCGCATGGTATGGAGAAGGAAATGGTAAATACGTATTCCCACCCCTGCTCACCCATAATGGTGGTGTCTTTTTTTGTGTTCAATCGCTGCTTTTTCTGGTTGAAGTTCTGAGATGGGTTGTGCGATGGTTAACAACACCCACAACAACACACAGCACAACCCCGGTCCACACAGCAACAATGGAGCTCTTCCTGGAGAACACCGAGAACGCGAACGTCGCCCCACAGCCAGTAGAGGTAGGTGAGGACACGACGTTCGGCGACCTTGCGACGGTGGTGTGCAAGGACAGCACCTTCCCGAGCGAGTGGGTGCACTTCCTGCATGGGGAGGAGGGCGACTGTGCTGCTGATGTGCGTCTGTGTGACGCGAGTGTCGAGGCCGGCATGACACTGCGGTACTACTTTGAAGGAAGGTTTGAGTGCAGCAAGACCATCAACGACACTAATTCCACCTGCACACCTGTGCAGCTGGCGAGGTGGGAGCTTCCCTGCGCACCACTCCACATCGAAGCCTCGGCAGAAGACTTCCGCGACCAAGGCTGGGGTAACAAGAAGGGCAGTGTTTTCCTTCGCCTGCACAGAAACGGTGCTGAGGTGGCAGTGCTGAAAGTGTTTGGCACAGCACGTGTGGAGACCGAAAACGGAGGTGCCAAGACACTCGACCCTGCGAAGAGCCTTCCGTTCCTGGCACAGTGCGAGCCTGGGGATGAGCTGATTCTGGAGTACCGTGTTGGTGGTGGTGGTGGACACACTCTGAACGTGCGCAACCTCAAGACAGCAGTGCACTTTGGACACAAATTTGTGCCAGTGTGCACACTGCCTGAAATCATACCGCGTGACATACCTGCGTCGCGGAGCTGCTACAGCACACGCCCCGACTCTGCCCGCATCTTAAAGAACGACGTACCCACAGATGCACCTCAAGATGCACCTAAGGACGAGTCTGAAGTCTCAGGTGATCTTTCGTGTCATGGAAGTAGCTCTCGTTCCCCAGTTGTTTCCTGCTTTTCTTGTTGCCTGCGTCTGTAGAGGCGTTTGCATCAGGCGTTTCATGAAGGTGTATATTAATTTATTCGACTGATGCGTCTTTGACGCGTTTCAACTACTCCTTTCTTTAGGTCCTGGGCTGGACTTTAAATTGCATCCGGGGGGGTCCGTTCCTCTTGAAACTCTATGAAGGCGTGGAGTGCTCGAATTGTCTTTACCTGAGAGATTACCAAAGAGGTGAGGAGTATGCGGGGCGATTGTGTGCCTTCAGGGTCTTTTTGTTTTCAGCCACCCTGCCTCTTCTTTCCACTCTAGTGCATAGCCTTTGTCTTTCTTTTTTGGGTAGGCGGGACTTGAGAGAGTGCCCTCCCCCTTCCTCAGGGTGCTAAACGGTCCCTGCCCCTACTAAATGCAAGTTAAACCCTGGCAGGGTATAATAATGCTGGGACGTGGCTTCCCCATGCTATGACACGAGAAAACTTGATGTAAACCTTTGGCTCTTGCCTTCCCCTGTCCCACTTTCCCCCTCGCTCTGCATAGGCTTCTCTTGAGAGTACGTATGTGCCTCTGCTCTGCTGTGGTGCACAGTACACGATAGTTGCGTGTCCGTGGACATGAAACAAGGTATTCACAGTGTCACATCTGCATTGTATGCCAAATACCCAACAACAACACACAGCACAACGGTCCACACAGCAACAATGGAGCTCTTCCTGGAGAACACCGAGAACGCGAACGTCGCCCCACAGCCAGTAGAGGTAGGTGAGGACACGACGTTCGGCGACCTTGCGACGGTGGTGTGCAAGGACAGCACCTTCCCGAGCGAGTGGGTGCACTTCCTGCATGGGGAGGAGGGCGACTGTGCTGCTGATGTGCGTCTGTGTGACGCGAGTGTCGAGGCCGGCATGACACTGCGGTACTACTTTGAAGGAAGGTTTGAGTGCAGCAAGAACATCGACGATGTCAGGTCCACCGGCACACCTGTGCAGCTGGCGAGGTGGGAGCTTCCCTGCGCACCACTCCACATCGAAGCCTCGGCAGAAGACTTCCGCGACCAAGGCTGGGGTAACAAGAAGGGCAGTGTTTTCCTTCGCCTGCACAGAAACGGTGCTGAGGTGGCAGTGCTGAAAGTGTTTGGCACAGCACGTGTGGAGACCGAAAACGGAGGTGCCAAGACACTCGACCCTGCGAAGAGCCTTCCGTTCCTGGCACAGTGCGAGCCTGGGGATGAGCTGATTCTGGAGTACCGTGTTGGTGGTGGTGGTGGACACACTCTGAAGGTGCGCAACCTCAAGACAGCAGTGCACTTTGGACACAAATTTGTGCCAGTGTGCACACTGCCTGAAATCATACCGCATGACACACCTGCGTCGCGGAGCTGCTACAGCACACGCACCGACTTCAACAACAACAGCGCACTGAAGACACAGGTGACTGAGTTTTTCCAGCAGCACAACCCTGCCAAAGTTGCTGAAATAGACACCATTCTGACTGCATACGCTGGCAGGGAGGACACCCTCATGAGGGACCTGCACACCAACTACAACGTGCCCTTTGCCGCAGACAGCACAACCGCACCGGATGCACAGAGACAACAGTCTGAAGAGTCAGAAGAGTCAGAAGACGACTCCGTTATTCAAGGCCTGTTCGCCGATTAAGGCGACCATGCTGAGAGGGTAGGGTCATCTAGCTGTTCTCTGAACACCCCAACCCTTGCATGACAAGACGTTACCGACGATGTGTTTGTGATCCATGCTCCGAGAAGAACCCCCTTGCCTTTTTGGTTCTGCCTAAGAGTGATCTTTCGCGCCATGGAAGTAGCTCTCTTTTCCCAGTTTTTTTTCCTGCTTTTCTTACCTGCGTCTGTAGAGGCGTTTGCATCAGGCGTTTCATGAAGGTGTATATTAATTTATTCGACTGATGCGTCTTTGGCACGTTTCAACTGCTCTTTTCTTTAGGTCCTGGGCTGGACCTTAAATTGCATCCGGGGGGTCCGTTCCTCCTGAAACTCTATGAAGGCGTGGAGTGCTCGAATTGTCTTTACCTAAGAGATTACCAAAGAGGTGAGGAGTATGTGGGGCGATTTTTGTGCCCTACGGGTCTTTTTGTTTTTCAGCCACCCTGCCTCTCCTTTCCACTCTAGTGCATAGCCTTTGTCTTTCTTTTTGGGTATGCGGGGCGAACGTACCTGCCCCTACTAAATGCAAGTTAAACCCTGGCAGGGTATAATAATGCTGGGACGTGGCTTCCCCATGCTATGACACGAGAAAACTTGACGAAAACCTTTGGCTCTTGCCTTCCCCTGTCCCACTTTCCCCCTCGCTCTGCATAGGCTTCTCTTGAGAGTACATATGTGCCTCTGCTCTGCTGTGGTGCACAGTACACGATAGTTGCGTATCTGTGGGACGTGAAACAAGGTTGTCAGAGTGTCACATCTACGTCGTATGCCAAATACCCAACAACAACACACAGCACAACCCCGGTCCACACAGCAACAATGGAGCTCTTCCTGGAGAACACCGAGAACGCGAACGTCGCCCCACAGCCAGTAGAGGTAGGTGAGGACACGACGTTCGGCGACCTTGCGACGGTGGTGTGCAAGGACAGCACCTTCCCGAGCGAGTGGGTGCACTTCCTGCATGGGGAGGAGGGCGACTGTGCTGCTGATGTGCGTCTGTGTGACGCGAGTGTCGAGGCCGGCATGACACTGCGGTACTACTTTGAAGGCAGGTTTGAGTGCAGCAAGAACATCGACGACACCCGGTCCACCTGCACACCTGTGCAGCTGGCAGCGTGGGAGCTTCCCTGCGCACCACTCCACATCGAAGCCTCGGCAGAAGACTTCCGCGACCAAGGCTGGGGTAACAAGAAGGGCAGTGTTTTCTTTCGCCTGCACAGGAACGGTGCTGAGGTGGCACTGCTGAATGTGTTTGGCACAGCACGTGTGGAGACCGAGAACGGAGGTGCCAAGACACTCGACCCTGCGAAGAGCCTTCCGTTCCTTGCACAGTGCAAACCTGGGGATATGTTGAGTCTGATGACGCGTGTTGGTGGTGGTGGTGGACACACTCTGAAGGTGCGCAACCTCAAGACAGCAGTGCACTTTGGACACAAATTTGTGCCAGTGTGCACACTGCCTGAACAGAAAGACGTGCCTAAGGACTCAGAAGAGTCTTCACTGACTGAAGACGACGATGGGTTTTGACCGTCGTTTTCTCGCTTCAAAAACGGACGCCTTTCGGCTGTTCTGCATGACAAGACGTTACCGACGATGTGTTTGTGATCAATGCTCCGAGAAGAAACCCCTTGCCTTTTTAGTTCTGCCGCAGTACTAAGAGTGATCTTTCGTGCCATGGAAGTAGCTCTCTTTTCCCAGTTTTTTTTTCCTGCTTTTCTTCTTACCTGCGTCTGTAGAGGCGTTTGCATCAGGCGTTTCATGAAGGTGTATATTATTTTCTTCGACTGAGATGCGTTTTAGCGTTTCAACTGCTCTTTTCTTTCGATTATATTTTTCTTTGGTGACAACATGTGGGCGTACTTAGTCCTATCATATCTGTTCTCTCCCTCCATAGCTAACTTTGGGATGACAGTCGTTGGGCTCGCGAGAGTTCGGCAGACGAGAAAACTTGATGTAAACTGGCTCTTGCCTTCCCCTGTCCCACTTTCCCCCTCGCTCTGCATAGGCTTCTCTTGAGAGTACGTATGTGCCTCTGCTCTGCTGTGGTGCACACGATAGTTGCGTGTCTGTGGGACGTGAAACAAGGTTGTCACAGTGTCACATCTGCATCGTATGCCAAATACCCAACAACACCACACAGCACAACCCCGGTCCACACAGCAACAATGGAGCTCTTCCTGGAGAACACCGAGAACGCGAACGTCGCCCCACAGCCAGTAGAGGTAGGTGAGGACACGACGTTCGGCGACCTTGCGACGGTGGTGTGCAAGGACAGCACCTTCCCGAGCGAGTGGGTGCACTTCCTGCATGGGGAGGAGGACGACTGTGCTGCTGATGTGCGTCTGTGTGACGCGAGTGTCGAGGCCGGCATGACACTGCGGTACTACTTTGAAGGAAGGTTTGAGTGTAGCAAGAACATCAACGACACTAATTCCACTTGCACACCTGTGCAGCTGGCGAGGTGGGAGCTTCCCTGCGCACCACTCCACATCGAAGCCTCGACAGACGACTTCCGCGACCAAGACTGGGGGTATACAAAGGGCAGTGTGTCCTTCTCCCTGCACAGGAACGGTGCTGAGGTGGCACATCTGAATGTGTTTGGCACAGCACGTCTGGAGACTTCGAACGGAGGTGCCAAGACACTCGACCCTGCTAGGGGCCTTCCGTTCCTGGCACAGTGCGAGCCTGGGGATGTGCTGGTTCTGCAGTACCGTGTTGGTGGTGGTGGTGGACACACTCTGAAAGTGCGCAACTTCAAGACAGCAGTGCACTTTGGACACAATTTTGTGCCAGTGTGCGCACTGCCTGAAAAGATGGGTGACGACGATGACGACGATGACGACGATGACGACGATGACGACGATGACGACGATGACGACGATGACGACGATGACGACGATGACGACGATGACGACGATGACGACGATGACGAAGAAGAGTAAGAAGGACAGCACCGCATCGTCGGAGCCAAGCAGGAGACAGAGAAACAAAAGTCGGCAGGCAGGCAGGCAGTACAGCTTGTCTGACGCACCCTATCCATTTTTCATACCGCAATGCAACGAACGATCCCAGCAATACAGTGCCCATTATTCAATAAAAGTGAATGTTTGTACGGATCTGGGTGGCAATGCTGCATTTATTCCCTATGTTCTTTAATCTGTGTGTGCACATGAGGCACATTCATCTTTCAAGTTTTCTTTTATTTCAGTTTTTATTTTGGAACTGCTTTTCCGAAACCATGACGGGCCACTCTACTCTAGAGAAAGGGCATCAGAGATATTCAGTGCTGTGACTTAACCAGTCGGTGACATTAATGTATCCGACCGCGCTTCTGCATGCAGAAGTGCAATGCGACTTCGCTTACTACTCAAATATCCCCCCTGACTCGCCGCTTGGCATTTTTTTTTTTGTTTTTTTTGAAACAATAACAGAATTTCTACTATTTTTCCATTCCCTCCCCTCCCCCCTAGCTTTTCTTACCGCCCGCCTATGTACGGTGAGAGCTTTGCTCTTTTCCTTTATTACCCTTTTTTTGCTTTTTGAGAAAAATAACAATCCTACCTGAATACCACCCCACCACCCTTTTCTCACAACGGTACTGCACTCCCCCCCACACCCAACCTCTCCTACCAACTCCTTCCAAACAGAACTACCACTTACACTCCTCTCTCGCCCGCACTTTTTGCCCAACACAACCTTTTTTTCAACCCCCCTCTTCACCTCCCCCTACCCCCCCCCCTACCACCATTTTTCACACCCTTTCACCCTAATGGACCCCCCTGTCCTCCAACGTGTGTTGTTGAGGTACTATCCGCCGGGGTTGACTGTGGAGCTGTTGCAGGATTGGACGCCCTTGGGGGTGTCGTGTGGTTCTGGTTCTGGTGGTGGTGGCGGTGCTTCTGGATCTTCGGGAGGCCGTGTGCGTGGGACGGTGCGGAAGAGTATAGATTTGTTGACGCTTGGGGAGGGATCGAATGTGAAGGACGTTGCGTCAGCGGTGCTGCTGCAGCACCCCTATCTTGTGGAGATGGGGGTGCAGAAGCTCCAGCACCTCCTCACCCGCCTGCAGCAGCGTCAAGGCAGCCAGGGCACCTCCTGCAAGCCCCTCTACCTCTCAAAAATGCTGCGAGCCCACATCCTCCCCCTCACAAACTGTTTTTTCAATAAGGCCGGCGACAAATTCATTACAGGAAGCTACGACCGGACCTGCAAAATATGGGACACCAACACTGCCAGGGAGTTGGTCACCCTGGAGGGCCACAAAAACGTTGTGTATGCCATCGCCTTCAACGTTCCGTTTGGGAACCTCGTTGCGACGGGGAGCTTTGACAAGACAGCGAAGCTGTGGGACTCCACCAGTGGACAGTGCATGCACACTTGTGAAGGGCATTTGACGGAAATTGTTTGTCTCTGTTTCAACCCGCAAAGCACGGTGCTTGCGACAGGGTCGATGGACAACGCTAGCCGCCTCTGGGACGTGCAGACAGGACGTGGCCTGCACGTCCTCAAAGGCCACGTGGCGGAGATTGTGTGCCTCTCGTTCAACCAAAGCGGCGACACCATTGTCACAGGCTCCTTCGACCACACCTGCCGTCTCTGGGACGTCCGTACCGGCCGTTCCGTCGCCACCCTCTCCGGCAGTGGCGGTGAGATCTCAAGCACACAGTTCAACTTTCGCGGCAACCTCATAGTCGCCGGCTCCATCGACCGGACCTGCCATGTGTGGGACGTGCGGTCCACGAAATGCGTCAAGGTGCTTCGTGGCCACACCGACGAAGTCTTGGACGTTGCGTTCAACGAAACCGGCAGTCAATTTGCCACTGGAAGCGCAGACTCCACAGCGCGGGTCTACGACACCAACACCCTTGAGCTTGCGAACACCCTCACCGGGCATGTGGGTGAGGTGAGCAAGGTGTGTTTCAACCCACAGGGCACACGTCTCCTCACTGCCTCCAGCGACCGTACCTGCAAGGTGTGGCATACAACAACAGGCGCCTGCATGCAAACCCTTGAAGGGCACACCGACGAGATCTTCAGCTGTGCGTACAACTACACAGGCGACACCGTCATCACAGGGTCCAAAGACAACACATGCAGGGTGTGGCGGGAGTGAGTCGTGCCGGAGTACTTTGCTCCACGTTTTCTGCGTTTTTTTTCTCTCTGAAAAAGACGGTCCGCCAACATATCTATCTACGACCCTGAGTACTCATTGAAGGTGTTCGTCACCAAGGACTACCGTTTTACGTCTGATGGCTGAGGGGTGTGATGTACGTCACGTCTAGCCTCCGACCTCCCCTGTCCACGTGGCTGATGGTCGTTTGCACGTTTTGCCACTTAATGCTCATTCGCAACAGCTATTGTTTTGTATCTTGAACTTCGCACGTCTCCTCTGTCTTTGCGTCTCAAAAAGCGCATCTTTTCAACTATATTTACGACAACAACAAAACTTTTTTGCTCCAACCTATTTCCTCAAATTTTTCAGGTGGGGCCTTGGATGGTGGGTCAAGGGGTTGGCGTCACTCGGATATCCTTTTTGTGACAGAAGGCATCGCTTTCCCGTTTTGCTTCTGGTCTTGCTTGTTTCTCCCTCACGAGCAGAGTTGGCTCTCTCCCCATCAGTAGGGTAAAACCAACCTTTCCCACGACGGTCTAAACCCAGCTTACGTTCCCTGTTAGTAGGTCCCCATATAGTGGGAATACGTGTTGAAATAGCTCGTGAACAGTTTTCGCCTAGCAGACCTGGTCAGGATTGCTACGTGGGTGTGTCGAGGTGTGTTGGTGGAGGGAACGTCGAGGGATGACAGAGCTTCGCGGATGGCCACTTGCTCTGCCTGGTGTACAACGCAGTGTAGGCAGCGGGGCGAAGCGGCTGGCCTGCTCCTGAATTCTGTCACAGTTCTGTGTCGGCCCTCTCTCTTTGTGCACGTTGTGCCAGCATCACACCACACCCACACCCTCCAGACACCCTCTCCCGTCAGCAACAATGTTGTTTATGCTGTCTCTCACGGCATGCATGGTGCTGGCCGATACAGCCCTCGACCCTGTAGCCATCATGCACGAACACACAACACTCAGGTTCGGAGTGGAGCAGCGGTACTGGTATCTCTTTGTCGGGGCACAGACGTACACCGTTCCTGAAGGTGTCAGCTTCATTGGTGTTGTTGCTGGTGCTCCAGCGAACGGGCTGAAGAACGTGCAAGCGAAACCATCTGGTGGTGTTAGTGTGGGTACGTTGCGTGTCACCCCGGGGCAGGTGCTTTATGTCATGGTGGGTGAGGCCGGCGGACCGGACTACGGAGGGTGGAACGGAGGGGCAGCGGGGCAGCTGTGCAGTGGCAGTGGTGCAACAGACATCCGCACAGATGTGGACGACCTGGACTCGAGACTGATTGTGGCAGGTGGTGCAGGAGGGTACGGCTCTGACGGCGGGGGTGATGGCGGTGGTGATACTGGTGGTGTGGGTCTTGGGTGTCAGAATGCAGCCGACCACGGGGGTACGCAGACCCAGGGAGGTCTCTTTGGAACGGGTGCTGCAGGATCCTTCGGGAAAGGTGGTGAATGTACGGGATTCCATCATCATGATTGCACAGGTGGTGGTGGTGGCTGGTACGGCGGAGGTGGTGGAACTAGTGGTTGTGAAGGAGGTGGCGGAGGCTCGGGTCACATTGCAAGTAGCGTGATCAATGGGACAACAACTGCAGGGCAGAACCCATCAATCGGCTTCATGTACATTGTGGCCTTGTACCCAAGGGTAGACCCTGCAGCCATCATGCACGAACACACAACACTCGCGTTCGGAGAGGAGAAGACGTACACCTGCATCAACGATACACAGACGTACACCGTCCCTGCAGGTGTCAGCTTCATTGGTGTTGTTGCTGTTGGCCCTCGTGGGTCCGACGCAGTAAACGGCTGCGTGCCTCCCTGTGGTGGCGTCAGTGCAGGTGTTCTTGCAGTGACTCCAGGGCAGCTGTTTCATGTCATGGTGGGTGGTGTGGGTTCTACTGTTCCTGGCTTTGACGTTCCTCCTGTTGGTTGGAATGGTGGTGGTATTGGAAGACCCAGGGGTGCAAGTGGGAGCGGTGCAACAGACATCAGGACAAATGTTGCTGACTTGCACACCAGACTGATTGTGGCAGGTGGTGGAGGTGGGTCACAGACAAATGGCATGGCGGGAGGCATTGGTGGTGGTGAGAACGGAGGTGATGCGTGTCCCAGTAGCTGGAGTGGCACCTCCCCCAATGGTTCCTGGGGGGGGAACCAGACACACGGGGGCAACTTCGGGAATACTGGTGCAGGGTCCTTTGGCCAAGGTGGGGGGGGCACATTCACATTTGCTTGTGGTGGTGGTGGTGGTTGGTATGGTGGAGGTGCCCCAACGGCATACACACGTGCCGATGAATGTGACTCTGGTGGTGGAGGCTCAGGCCACATTGCAAGCAGTGTGATCAACGGCACGATGATGGCGGGACAGAACCCATATGAAGGGTTAATGTACATTGTGGCCTTGTACACAGGACAGGAGACAGATGCACCACCTACAGCAGTGCCGACACAAGCACCTCCAACGGCTTTCCCAACAGCAGTTCCAACAGCAGTGCCAACAGCAGTGCCAACAGCAGTGCCAACAGCAGTGCCAACAGCAGTGCCAACGCCTGTCCCAACAGCAGTGCCAACATCAGTTCCAACAGCAGTGCCGCCAACACCTTCACCGCCCACACCTACGCCACAAACACTGTCACCACCAACTTCTCCTGATGAAGGTGGACTACCAACTGTTGCCATTGCAGGGATAGTGACCGGTGTGCTGTTGATGGGTGCTGCGGTGGTGGCGTTAGTGGTGTGCTTGCGCAACCGTGGCAGGGACACGTCGCTGCATGGGTATGAGGAGGAAATGGATGATGACACGTCGAGTATGTCAGACCACGCCTAGCCTTGGTCACGATCATCAGGATGAGTGCGTTCTATCTATACATTGCCGTGTGTTGTGTTGTGACACTTTGCCCCCGCTTTTGGAATCAACAGAAGGTACGTTATGTTATGATTCTTTGATGTAGGTTGATGTGTGCGCAAGGGGCACATGTTCATCATACACGTTTTCTCTTTTTCTGTATAGAAGGTCCTTGTACTTTCTCTTCTTTGATTTGAAAGTAGATGTCACTTACGGGTATTATGAAGCTAGATTTTTTCATTCAAATCACCCTTTTTATCACTCTTTTTGTAAACGTTCTTTTCTGAACTGTTGAACAGCAATTCAGGACTCGTGTTTTCTAAGATCTCATAAATGGCTCTTCCCAGACACCACATCCTTTCTCCCCTTCAAAGGTGTGAACTGTCTGCAGAAGACGGCCAACTGGTTTTTAGGAAATGTTTGCGTTGCTTATTGTTTTGTGTCATGGTTTCGCTGTTCAGTGTTGCTTCGACCCAGCTAAAAATAATACTTTCGACTGACTTTTTTTAGTCTGCCAGACTTTTCGGAGTCTGCCAGACTAAAAAAAAAGTCTGGCGAGAAAAAAAAGTCTGGCAGACTCCAGACTTTTTTTTTGAAAATCTGAAAAGTCTGCCAGACTCTGCCAGCCTACCATCTATCCTCCGACTCACTGTCGCTGGAAAAATCTGATATATTTTTTGTTTTTTTTTTTGAAGAGTTTTCTTAAAAAATTGCCGTACTTCCTGACTGGACCCACCCCTCTTTTTTCCTCCAAAAATGATCCCGTTTCCCTAATTTCCCTAAATTTTGGAGTTTTGAGGACCCTCCAGATATTATATTTGAGTTGGGTTTTATGAGACCCATACTATCTTCGTGGTGCATTTGCTGGCGACTTCATCAGAGGGGAGGCGTAGTCACTTTCCTTGACGGAATTGCTTCGGCTGTTTCCTTCAGCTCCCGCCTTCTCCTTGAGCTCGTGCGAGACGGGGAATAGTGCTCAAAGGCAGCAGTGGTGTGCTGTGCCAGGCACACCCCTTTCGTACCGTGCTCCTATGATGAACAAGACCACCCCTACACCCCACAGGTTATTTTAACACACATATCCTCTTCGTTTCCCGATGTCGCTACGCGAACAGAAGATGGCAACGAAGGAGCTCCGGGGTGATGTGGAGGGGCTTGCGGCTAGGGTTGCGGTGCTCGAACGCAGCATGCCACCACCACCAGCCTCTGCCTCCACCTGCGACGCACTTCTCGCCTCTCAGGAGCAGGCTGCTGGGGAGCGCTTCAGCATGGCCACGTCTATCGCCCAGAACCATGAGAGCATTGCAGTCGTGGTGGCGGGTGGCGAGGCTTTGGGCGAACGACTGGCAAGGATTGAGGCTGCCGTTGCGTCGATGGCCTCCCCTGTGCATGGGTACGATGCACCGCCAGATGCAACGCCAAATGCACCACTGCACGGACACACAGAGGACGCCGCCAGGGTGCCTGCACCGGACAGTGTGGATATCGAGGAAGACGTCTTCACCGCAGTGCGTTTGGTGCACAACGATGCGGTCGTGCGCTACTTCGCAAAGGGTGGGAGTCCGAACGCACACCAAGAAGGGGTCAGCCTCGTGAAATTCGCGGTTGCCTGCGACAACGTGGCTGCCCTGGAAACGATCATGGCGCACCACCCTCCACTCCAGCAGTTGGTCCCCCCGTTCACGATGCCGGGCAAGACGCTGTCGCCCCTCATTGAGGCAGTGAACGCCGCATCTCCGCGCGCATTGCAAACGATGCTTGCGGAGTGGGGCACGCTGCTGTCGGAGAGGTCGAAGCTGTGCCTCCTGGTGTGCGCTCTGGAGGTGGATTCGCTGGAGTGTGCAGAGGTTGTGATGGAGCTGGGGATCGTCACTGAGAACAACTACGCCTTTGACGTTGTGTCGCCTGCTGGCGTGAGGTTGGTCTGGGGGCGTGGCGGAACGGACACCTGGTGTGACGGATTGGGTTCGCCGTTGTGTGCCAAGCTTGCAGCAGGCCTGCCGGACGTGGTGTGCGCGATGATAGAGATGGGTGCGTCTGCGGAGTCGGTGTCTGTGGACGGTAGTACCGCGTTGGTGCTTGCGTGCAGGGCGCGTGCTTCTGGTGTAGTGAAGGCGTTGTTGGCAGCAGGGGCGGACCCGACCAAGGAGTGCAAGCTGCAAGGCGATCTGGTGACCCCGCTGCTGGCGTGTCTGCCAAGTGTGGCGGGGTGGAACGTAGGGCAAGCGGATAACGTGGTGGTAAGCAGTGCGAGTGTCGCGCTTGCGTCGCTCATCATCGGTGCAGAGCGCCCAGAGGGAATGCGCATGAATGTGGCTGCTGAGAGCGGCGCGCTGCGTGTCGCTTGTGCGGCGGGCTCGGGTAAGCTGCTGGCGCTGATCCTTGCAGGCAGCAACGTGGAGGAGCTGTTCATGCGCACGCCGCCAGGCAGTCTGAACGGCTTGGCTGCGACGGTGAAGGCGCAGTGGGGGGAGGGGGAGATCCCACACAGCGAAGCTATGAGGGCCGCGGGGCACCATGTGTTGCAGCCGCTGCAGATGGGGCAGATGGGGCAGCCACCTCAAATGACGGGGCAGCCGCAGCCGCCTCAGATGGGGCAGCCACCTCAGATGGGGGGGCCGCAGCCACCTCAGATGCAGCCGCCTCAGATGATGGGGCAGCGCCACATGCCCTACCCCCCGATGCCCTACCCCATGCCGTACCCAATGTGTCCACCTCCGCAGTACATCCAGAGGCGTCACCACCACCACCACCATCACCATCAACTCCCGCACCAGCACCATCACCAGCACCAGCACAAGCACTCGCACCGTGATGCCGCCTCGTGGCGAGTCGGTGGCACACAGCCGCCGCAGCAGCAGCAGCAGCAGCAGGCACAGGCGGCAATGCGCGGTGACGATATGCCCGCACCGTGCCAGACGCAGGCAGGCGAGGAGGAGTGATGCCCTGCACTGCGTCAAAGGAAGGAGAACACAGGACGGCACCTGCACCCCCGACGATGACGGACAGTCACACCCTTTTTTTTTTTGCAGTGGATATTTTTGGCGCGAACCGTCACACCCCCCCAACATGGATGAGGTGTTTTGCAAGCCCATTACATTCCTGCTCCTTTTTGAAAAGGTATTGAAAGGCATTTCCCTTTCAAGCTTCCTTTTTGTGTTTTTTTCTCTCCCTAACGACTTTGACTGTCCTTGTCTCGTATGGACACAGGCACCGAGCACTGTGTGAATTTGTGAGCCAAACCCCCATTTTTTTGTTCTTCCTCTCTTCCTCTTCCTCCCTGTGTTTTTTTTTTTTTTTTGTGACGCAAAGAACTAGCAGATGTGATGCATGATAAGAGGCAAAAGGATGGAAAATACAGCAAATTGGTATTTTGTTCTTACCACCATCCAGACGGGCCTGAATGCAAAACGGACGCTAGAAAGTAAAGAACACTTTTTTTTCTTCTTCGTTTGATTACCCTCTTTTTTCCAGGGGAAAAACAAAAAGAAAAAGGGCAGAAAACATCCCCTCATTCTTTCTGATGATGCATTGAAAGTTTATGAAAAATCCCTCTTTTTTTTGTTTTTCGATGACTAAGCACATGAGGCTTAGAATCATCTGACAAACGAGTTTTTTCTTTTCTTTTCTTTTCTTTTCTTTTTTTGTGTTCTTTTTTGCAAGGCTCACGTCACAACCCCCTTTTTTCCCATATTTTTTCCCTCCCAACCAAAGAGAAATAGGGAAGTGCAGATCACCCTAGGGTTTCTGCACTAAAGTTTTCAAGAAACAAAACGAAAAGCAAGCACAAAAAAAGTGGCGCATGCACTAAAAATACAACAAAAAAAAACAAAAAAACACATATTTCCAAACAATAGTGTGGCGACCACAAATAGTTTCATGCAAAGCGACAATCCTGTTTCTCTTATTAAAAAACAAACAAAAATCACAAAAAAAAAAAAAAAGCAAACACAATAAACCACAATAAAAGCAAACAAAAACATCTAAAAAAAACGCAAACAAAAACTCTACCAGTAATATCCAATACAACACAAAACAAGAAAAAGCGAGGCCTATCTCGGTAGGCGAAGTCGCATTGTCGATACAAAAAAGCAAAAAAAAACAAAAAACAAAAAACAAAAAACACAAAAAAAACAAACGAACAAACAAACAAAAAACACAAAGTGATTGTCAACACAACAAAAACTGATCATTTTTAACAATTTTTCAATTTTAAAAAAAATTAGCAAAAAAAAATAAAATGCGCCCCGGCATGGCCCTTCGGTTGCATAAAACTAAGTAACTACTATTTTCCTCAATTCTTCATTTTTTTTTTTTTTTGTTTTCTTTCCCCCCCTTTTTTATTTATTTTTCTTTTTTCCTCTACCTTCCTCGTAGAGTTGAGTGACCTTATTTGTTTTCTCTCCCCCCTCCCATATTTTCTCCCCCTTTAGTTTTCCTTTTTCATTTTTTTTTTATAGTACCTCTGATTTCAGGGTACCTTCTTGGTGCCCCCCTTCTCGGCTTTTTTTTTTGAGAGGTAGATTAGGGAATGTGTATCTCTAGTATCAAAGCCATATTGTCCTTAGGTTGCGTTTTCTTTTAATTTTTTGTTGAAAAAAAAAAAAAAATAGATTATGAAGAGTGGGATGTACTCCGGTAATTCACCTCTTTTCAAAATATTTTTTTTTTCTTGTCCTTTTCATTTTCATTTTCTTTTTTTCCTTTTATCTTGCTCTTTGTTCTTGACCTTCAAAGAAAAACAAAATATACCACTTTCCCCCTTTATATTACCGCCTCCCATACTCCTCCTCTTCCTCCTTCCGCTTCACAAATTTCAGATTCGGTTCTCATAGAAAAAGTGATTAGTGACGGACCCGACAGAAACAGCAATGCTCCCTCCATTGAATTCAGGGCACGCCTGCAGTGCCATTTCCACCACAGACTTCTCACATTGTGGGGTAGGTGTGTGCAGCGTTGAAGTTCACAGTGACCTTGTCGCCACTCACACTGTCAACAACAGACTTGAAGAGGCGTATTTGGGCCAGGATGCATCCCAGGTACGATGTGTGGCGTGTCTGTGCAGCGCTCGACAGAATTGTTATCGTTAATCACTTCTTCTTTCTCTACCACTTCTTCGGCACTCTCCTAGGTTGCATTTTGTTCACTACACTTCACCCCACAGACAGAGAAGTATTTTTTAAAATACATTGCGGAGGAAGCCAAATAGTGTTCGCATCTTTGAGACGTGTGTGAGGATGCATCTGCCGCGCTGGCTTGATGCTGCGCTGTCGCTGGACGGAACGCTCTGCACGAAGGAGCGGAAGAAACGCGAGCTGTTCTTTGCGATTAACTGTCTTACGTTTTTGGCCGTCATGACCATTACACCGATAACACTCAACCGCACGGACCAAACGCTGCGGATGTGGTCATTTGCTCAGTTCTGGGTGACATCCATCACGGGTACCCTTCTGGTCTGCTGCAAGGTCAAGCTGTCGACACGTGCTGTGGTGGGGGTAGCGTACTCCTATGTCCTGTGCATTGTGGGCGCGGACCTGCTCGCACGGTGTGTTGGGCACACATTCTGGACGCCCCTGGTGCTGGTGGTGGACCTGCTTCTTGTCATGCAGGTGCCGACACGGTTCACCGCAGGTCTCGTCTGTGTTTTGCTGCTGTGGCTTGCAGTGCTGTGTTTAGAGGAATTGACCAGGTTTGGGCTGTTGGACCTACCTGGTCTTGTTCCCCAAGATGGGGAGAACGGAAGAAGGGCGCTCGTATTGCAAACAACAAACTGTACACTGTACCCGTGCACGAAACCGTCGTTAACAATGTCGTTGACTGCCGCGTTCGTCTTTGTGATTGACTTTGTCGCAACGCGATTCTTTGCGCAGGCGATCCTGAAGGAGCAGGCAACGATGCAGCGGACGATCAGCACTGTGCAGGAGATTGCGTCGCTGCTTGCGGGGTACGACGTGGAGGGGGTTGCGGAGATGCTGAAGGTTCACGAGGCTGCGCTGCCTGAGGGGATGAGGGACGCACTGCAGAGTATAGAGGAGAACCTGCGGAAGTACAAAGCCTACCTCCCGCAGACGTGTCTGCCGTTTCACAAAGACAACGAGTCCGAGTCTGAATGTATTGGAGACACTTTGGAATGCTCTGTGGCGTCACGCAGCACACTCCCATCCATGCGTCTGCAGCCCCTCGGCCTCTCGCTCGCAAACGCAACCCTGCTGACACTTAACATCAAAGACACCCTGCGCCGCCTGGAGGACGACACAGTGAGCTTCTCGGACCTCTTCTCCACGCTCCTCCTCAAGACGCTGCACGCAACGGAGACGCGGCGTGGGATGGTCGACGTCTTTGTTGGGGACAGGATACACTGCTCCTTTAACACATCGAAGACGTGCGTCTCGCACGCAACGTCTGCACTGCATTCCGCTACGCTGCTCTGCCGTGACGCCGTCTCGCCGCACATCAACATTGCTATCGCCACTGGCAAGGTGTTGCGTGGCGACATGGGGTGTCAGGTGATGCGTCGCTTCAGCATGGTTGGCACCCTCGTACGCGACGTGAACGTGCTGGAACGTGTCTGCCATGTCCTACGCTGCACGGTGCTCTGCAACCGCTTCTGCTTCAGCGATGCGGAGTGCGAGCACCACCTACGTCTCGTCCCCTGCAAGGTGGAGCTTGCTGCAGGCTGCGAGCCTGAAGCAATCGCTGAGTTGGTGGTGGGCACGGCGGCCCTGGTGTCTCAATCAGGTGACGAGTGGATGTACGTCATCGGCACCAAGAAGGACTGGGAGGACTACAACACTGCAGTGCGCCGCTTCATGAAGGGCGAGTCCTCTGCACAGGATGTGGCAGCTGAGGCCGAGAAGCAGGCTTCCGCAAGCGACGTGGCAGTGCACGTGCTGCCGTCTCCAGCGGGATGCGACGTCCTGAGCCTGCCTGTGCACAAAAGAGCTGCATACACCAAGGAGTTTTATCTCTAACAAGTAAATGGTCCATGTGTTGCAAGGATGCCCGAGAGTGTCAAGCTTTCTCTCCGGCGCTCTTTCAGGGCATGGGTAATGCCGTTTGTAAGTTTTCTATCCCTGCAAAGGTGTATCATGACCCACTAGGGGGCACACTGTAGCGTTTCTTGGGTGCACGACAATACAATATGGTAACATTTAGAGCACCTCCGACTTCCGTCGGTTCAGGTTTCCTAACAATATCCTAAACAAATGTTTCGATTTCCCAACAAGTGTTCAGGATAGAAAAAACAATGCACCCTTCTTTTTCTTGGAGTCTTAACACGAGAATGCAACCAAACGATGAAATTGGTCTCACTACCTACTGCCTCGTCCCGCAACAGATCCGCAAGTGTCGATGACAAAAAAAATCTGCTCGAATCCTGTTCCTTTTGATTGAAAGTGTTCGTGGTTGTATTCTTTGGAAGGTGGTATTCTTTATTTCACCACACTTCACCCCACAGACAGCGACGTATTTCATGATACTAAAATACATTGCAGAGGAAGCCAAATAGTGTTCGCATCTTTGAGACGTGTGTGAGGATGCATCTGCCGCGCTGGCTTGATGCTGCGCTGTCGCTGGACGGAACGCTCTGCACGAAGGAGCGGAAGAAACGCGAGCTGTTCCTTGCGATTAACTGTCTTACGTTTTTGGCCATCATGACCATTACACCGATAAAGCTCAACCGCACGGAACAAACGCTGCGGATGTGGGCATTTGCTCAGTTCTGCGTGACATCCATTACGGGTACCCTTCTGGTCTGCTGCAAGGTCAAGCTGTCGACACGTGCTGTGGTGGGGGTAGCGTACTCCTATGTCCTGTGCATTGTGGGCGCGGACCTGCTCGCACGGTGTGTTGGGAACACATTCTGGACGCCTCTGGTGCTGGTGGTGGACCTGCTTCTTGTCATGCAAGTGCCGACACGGTTCACTGCAGGTCTCGTCTGTGTCTTGCTGCTGTGGCTTGCAGTGCTGTGTTTAGAGGAATTGACCAGGTTTGGGCTGTTGGACCTACCTGGTCTTGTTCCCCAAGATGGGGAGAACGGAAGAAGGGCGCTCGTATTGCAAACAACAAACTGTACACTGTACCCGTGCACGAAACCGTCGTTAACAATGTCGTTGACTGCCGCGTTCGTCTTTGTGATTGACTTTGTCGCAACGCGATTCTTTGCGCAGGCGATCCTGAAGGAGCAGGCAACGATGCAGCGGACGATCAGCACTGTGCAGGAGATTGCGTCGCTGCTTGCGGGGTACGACGTGGAGGGGGTTGCGGAGATGCTGAAGGTTCACGAGGCTGCGCTGCCTGAGGGGATGAGGGACGCACTGCAGAGTATAGAGGAGAACCTGCGGAAGTACAAAGCCTACCTCCCGCAGACGTGTCTGCCGTTTCACAAAGACAACGAGTCCGAGTCTGAATGTATTGGAGACACTTTGGAATGCTCTGTGGCGTCACGCAGCACACTCCCATCCATGCGTCTGCAGCCCCTCGGCCTCTCGCTCGCAAACGCAACCCTGCTGACACTTAACATCAAAGACACCCTGCGCCGCCTGGAGGACGACACAGTGAGCTTCTCGGACCTCTTCTCCACGCTCCTCCTCAAGACGCTGCACGCAACGGAGACGCGGCGTGGGATGGTCGACGTCTTTGTTGGGGACAGGATACACTGCTCCTTTAACACATCGAAGACGTGCGTCTCGCACGCAACGTCTGCACTGCATTCCGCTACGCTGCTCTGCCGTGACGCCGTCTCGCCGCACATCAACATTGCTATCGCCACTGGCAAGGTGTTGCGTGGCGACATGGGGTGTCAGGTGATGCGTCGCTTCAGCATGGTTGGCACCCTCGTACGCGACGTGAACGTGCTGGAACGTGTCTGCCATGTCCTACGCTGCACGGTGCTCTGCAACCGCTTCTGCTTCAGCGATGCGGAGTGCGAGCACCACCTACGTCTCGTCCCCTGCAAGGTGGAGCTTGCTGCAGGCTGCGAGCCTGAAGCAATCGCGGAGTTGGTGGTGGGCACGGCGGCCCTGGTGTCTCAATCAGGTGACGAGTGGATGTACGTCATCGGCGCCAAGAAGGACTGGGAGGACTACAACACTGCAGTGCGCCGCTTCATGAAGGGCGAGTCCTCTGCACAGGATGTGGCAGCTGAGGCCGAGAAGCAGGCTTCCGCAGGAGGCACGGCGGTGCACGTGCTGCCGTCTCCAGCAGGGTGCGACGTCCTGTGCCTGCCTGTGCACAAAAGAGCTGCATACACCAAGGGGTTTCATCCCTGACAACGTAATTCAAAGTCAGTAAATGGTCCATGTGTTGTAAAGAGTACTGTTCGTAAGTTTTCTATCCCTGCAAAGGTGTGGCATGACCCACTAGGGGGCACACTGTAGCGTTTCTTGGGTGCACCACAATACAATATGGTAACATTGAGGGCACCTCCGATTTCCGTCGGTTCAGGTTTCCTAACAATATCCTAAACAAATGTTTCGATTTCCCAACAAGTGTTCAGGATAGAAAAAACAATGCACCCTTCTTTTTCTTGGAGTCTTAACACGAAACCAAACGATGAAATTGGTCTCACTACCTACTGCCTCGTCCCGCAACAGATCCGCAAGTGTCGATGACAAAAAAATCTGCTCGAATCCTGTTCCTTTTGATTGAAAGTGTTCGTGGTTGTATTCTTTGGAAGGTGTTCTTTATTTCACCACACTTCACCCCACAGGCAGCGACGTATTTCATGATACTAAAATACATTGCAGAGGAAGCCAAATAGTGTTCGCATCTTTGAGACGTGTGTGAGGATGCATCTGCCGCGCTGGCTTGATGCTGCGCTGTCGCTGGACGGAACGCTCTGCACGAAGGAGCGGAAGAAACGCGAGCTGTTCTTTGCGATTAACTGTCTTACGTTTGTGTCCGTCATGATCATTACACCGATAACACTCAACCGCACGGAACAAATGCTGCGGATGTGGACGATTGCTCAGTTCTGCGTGACATCCATTACGGGTACCCTTCTGGTCTGCTGCAAGGTCAAGCTGTCGACACGTGCTGTGGTGGGGGTAGCGTACTCCTATGTCCTGTGCATTGTGGGCGCGGACCTGCTCGCGCGGTGTGTTGGGGGCACATTCTGGACGCCTCTGGTGCTGGTGGTGGACCTGCTTCTTGTCATGCAAGTGCCGACACGGTTCACTGCAGGTCTCGTCTGTGTTTTGCTGCTGTGGCTTGCAGTGCTGTGTTTAGAGGAATTGACCAGGTTTGGGCTGTTGGACCTACCTGGTCTTGTTCCCCAAGATGGGGAGAACGGAAGGAGGGCGCTCGTATTGCAAGCAACGAACTGCACACTGTACCCGTGCACGAAACCGTCGTTAACAATGTCGTTGACTGCCGCGTTCGTCTTTGTGATTGACTTTGTCGCAACGCGATTCTTTGCGCAGGCGATCCTGAAGGAGCAGGCAACGATGCAGCGTACGATCAGCACTGTGCAGGAGATTGCGTCGCTGCTTGCGGGGTACGACGTGGAGGGGGTTGCGGAGATGCTGAAGGTTCACGAGGCTGCGCTGCCTGAGGGGATGAGGGACGCACTGCAGAGTATAGAGGAGAACCTGCGGAAGTACAAGGCATACCTCCCACAGACGTGTCTGCCGTTTTATAAGGACAACGAGTCGGAGTCTGAATGTATTGGAGACACTTTGGAATGCTCTGTGGCGTCACGCAGCACACTCCCATCCATGCGTCTGCAGCCCCTCGGCCTCTCGCTCGCAAACGCAACCCTGCTGACACTTAACATCAAAGACACCCTGCGCCGCCTGGAGGACGACACAGTGAGCTTCTCGGACCTCTTCTCCACGCTCCTCCTCAAGACGCTGCACGCAACGGAGACGCGGCGTGGGATGGTCGACGTCTTTGTTGGGGACAGGATACACTGCTCCTTTAACACATCGAAGACGTGCGTCTCGCACGCAACGTCTGCACTGCATTCCGCTACGCTGCTCTGCCGTGACGCCGTCTCGCCGCACATCAACATTGCTATCGCCACTGGCAAGGTGTTGCGTGGCGACATGGGGTGCCAGGTGATGCGTCGGTTCAGCATGGTTGGCACCCTCGTACGCGACGTGAACGTGCTGGAACGTGTCTGCCATGTCCTACGCTGCACGGTGCTCTGCAACCGCTTCTGCTTCAGCGATGCGGAGTGCGAGCACCACCTACGTCTCGTCCCCTGCAAGGTGGAGCTTGCTGCAGGCTGCGAGCCTGAAGCAATCGCGGAGTTGGTGGTGGGCACGGCGGCCCTGGTGTCTCAATCAGGTGACGAGTGGATGTACGTCATCGGCGCCAAGAAGGACTGGGAGGACTACAACACTGCAGTGCGCCGCTTCATGAAGGGCGAGTCCTCTGCACAGGATGTGGCAGCTGAGGCCGAGAAGCAGGCTTCCGCAAGCGACGTGGCAGTGCACGTGCTGCCGTCTCCAGCGGGATGCGACGTCCTGAGCCTGCCTGTGCACAAAAGAGCTGCATACACCAAGGGGTTTCATCCCTGACAACGTAATTCAAAGTCAGTAAATGGTCCATGTGTTGTAAGGAGTACCGTTCGTGAGTTCTATCCCTGCAAAGGTGTGGCATGACCCACTAGGGGGCACACTGTAGCGTTTCTTGGGCGCACCACAATACAATATGGTAACATTGAGGGCACCTCCGACTTCCGTCGGTTCAGGTTTCCCCAAAAAATCCGAAACAAAAATGCTTCAATTTCACAACAAGTGTTCAGGATACAAAAAACAGTGCACCCTTCTTTTTCTTGGAGTCTTAACACGATAATCGACCAACACTACCGGCATATTCTCTTTCTGTGGCTTTCTTTCACGATCTAAAAAAAACAAACCACACTTTTTACAGAGGGTTTCTGCACTTTACACCCTCCTCTATTCCCCTTCTGACACCCGCTAGCCCCCTCATCCCCTTCTGGGGATGGACCCCGACAATGAGGAGACGGTGGTGGTGGAGGTGCCCGACCGGAAGGACCTGCGCACACCTATGGCTGCACTGTGTGCGGGACCACTCTCGGACTCTGGCATGGAGCTGACCCGCGAGGCGACGATGAACAGGCATA
The DNA here is from genome assembly GCA_964035575.1 of Rhynchopus sp. YZ270_cl-10. NCBI lineage: Eukaryota > Euglenozoa > Diplonemea > Diplonemida > Diplonemidae > Rhynchopus > Rhynchopus sp. YZ270_cl-10. Next base: position 1,235,829 of record OZ037885.1, read on the forward strand.
ATAGCGTCACTGCACCACCAGTCTTCAACAAAATACAACATGCAGTCCGCCGAGACATTCAAAGGAAACGTGTTGTCAAAGTCTTCGGTGGTGACACTACTGCGTTTCCAGTCAAACGAAGGCCAACAATTCTCGGCGATCCACGGAACTGGTTTGAACGGATCAGCATCGAGACCATAGACTTCTGGGTCTACTCCATCTCGATGCTCCTCCACATTGCGAACCTCACTATCGTGCCGTTTCGAGCGTTCATCACCCAAGAGGAGGACGCGCCGTTTTCTTCAACGAGTTGTGCGTATTTTGAGTTTTTTCTCGATGCCGCACAGCTTGCTGTAATGTGCTTCAAGGTGTTCCGACCCTACGAATTCCAAGGGGTTCGCATCCAAGAAACTTCCTTAACCTCACGACAATATTTTGAAACCGAGCTGATGATGGACGCCTTCATCGGAGTGCCTACCTCAATCCTCTCCTGGGGCCTGCTGCAAGGCAACCCTCTTCCACGACTTAACAAGCTTATGATCATTGGAATCTTCCATGACGCTAGAATGGTTGCCGAATCCCCTACCACGTGGCAACTATTTTCACCGTACATGGCAAACACCTTGGTACACCTTTTAACCGGGTTTTTTATTGTCCACGCCTTTTCTTGTTCATGGGTTTTGATTCTTCGTGCTGACTCAAACTGCACTGCAGACTGTCTCGGTGCGTTCATTGCACCGAACTCTATCATAGAAGGAGCCAGCTCGTGGGAGTTGTATCTCAAAGGGTTTGAATGGACGTTGAAGCATATGGCCGGTTTTGGCGTGGTAGCCGGGTTTCCCCAGACCGATCATCAAACCGTTTTTATGCTTGCTGTTGCGATATGCGGGTTGTCCCTCTTCACGACGACGATTGCTTCCGTAGGGTCCTTCGTAATGCATATATCCTCCGTAGACCCGAAGGACCGACTTCGTGTCAAATTAGATGAAGTCAATGCGGTCTTGGATAGGCAAAAGCTTCCACCAGAGTTTTGTTCAGAGGTGCGAGGGTATTACCGGCATGTCTTCAAGGTGTCGGGGCATGTAGGAATAAGTAGCATTCTCGATGATTTACCGGCGTCGTTGTACACAAGGGTGAACCATGAAGTAGGGAAGTCGATTCTTGATCGCATGCCTCTGTTCAAGGGGATAGAGCACAACGAGGTCGTGGACCGCCTGGTCGGCATGCTCACCCCAAAGGTCTTTCTCCCTGGGCTCGAGATTGTGTCCGTAGGGCAGAACTGCTCGGAAATGATCATTCTCTGGAGTGGCGAGCTCAAGGTCATGTCTGCCGGCGGGCACACCCTCCAGATCCTGCAACCCGGTGAGAGCTACGGCGAGGTCGCGCTCCTTGCAAAGGTGAAGCGGCTGACCAGTGTAGTGACAACGCAGTTTTCGACGGTTTTTGTGTTGACCAGAAAGGTGTGCCCTTTTTGCAATTTTTTAAAACATCTTGTTGTCATTTCTAAAAAAAATATTGGGGCGCTGCAAAAAAACGAATTGAAAAAAGGCAAGAAGCTTGCTTGTTCTTTGAGTGCTCAATTGACCCCATTATAAACACTCCAAAAAAAACAGGATTTCCAAGCTAGTATAGAAGAGTTCCCCGAGCTGATCGAGCATGTCAAAGGCTTCCGGTCTGCAATGGTAGAGCTACGGCGGAGTGGCTGCCCGCTGCCGGAGAGCAGCACCCTGAGGGACATGAAGCTTGCAAGCATGCGCAGCCTCAACGGCCAATCCGGCACTGCGACACGCCGCAGCAGCTACGCACCGTCCTCAGGGATGACACCACCGCACACACCACGACGACGGCAGACCCTCAGCTCAACAGGGCCCCTCACCCCTAGGCGCGCCAGCCTCACAGAGCCGCACGCACCCATCCGACGTTTCTCCGAATCTGCTGCCCTGCCAGTCCCCCCGCAGCTTCCTCCCCCTCCTCCTCCACTTCTCATCCCTGCTGCCTCTGTCGAGACATTCGACCACAGGGTGCCTAAACGTCTTTCAGAAGCTACAAAACACTTCGGCGACGGCAGCGACCTGCAAAGCGACACCAGCAGCATGGAAGGAACCAACGGAGAGAAGAACGAATTCATGAAGTCCTACTCCGGCGAGACCGTCGGCGCCTTCCTCTTTGCCCCCGCAACAGGGCTGAGCAGCCGCAGCAGTGTCAGCAGCATCGGGTCTCTCTCTTCAAAAGGGTCAGTAGGGATGTCGCCTCGAGGCTCGTTTGGGTCAATCAACACTATGGCATCAAGCCGGAGAAATAAAAAACCCCCCGACGTCAAACCCCAACCCGGCAACCTAGGAGCGAACATCGCAACCTCGATGAGAAGAGATCCGGTCAAGGAAAGGGATCGGCTGAGACGGGCCATGTCTTCCTTTCATAAAGAGCGCCCCGACGTGGCTGGTGACAGTGGGAACAGCAAGTTTGCTCCAGTAACAGACTTCGAGCCTCAGGAGGTCGAAACAGTTAGCTCGCAACCCGACAGCTATGCACAGGAGATGGACGACCTCATCGACACCACAGACGACAGCGAGCCGCCCACACCTCGGTTCTTAAGGCACCTCTCGTCATCACTCAGCCCGAACGCAGCGGAAAGCAGTATCAAGATTAAGTCCAAGGGGCCTTGAGGGCGTGAGGAGAAGTTGGATGAACGTTTTAAAAAAAAATTTCATCTTCTCCCAAGGCTGGCTCTCAGGAGGCTTCGTATCTTACTTTAAAAAAAGCAGTCGGATCGCAAGACCCGGCCTGCCCACACAGAAGAGGAGCCGTGGTAGGGCAGTGGCAAATTTAAAAAAAAAAATGTTTTCGCGCATTAACCCTATACCTCCCAAGCCATTTTTTCAAGCCACTTTTGAGTTTTGGTTTTTGGGGCTCTCCAACCGGTAAGGGGACCCCAGATGCAAATTTTTGATCGTACCTGGCCGCAATTGAAAGATTTTGAACACGGCTTTCAATTCCATTTTTTTAAGTTTTTTTTCGAAAAAAAATGTTATCCCCAAAATGAGGTGAACATAAAATCCACTTTTTGGTTTTTGACTAATTCGGCCGGCCGAGGAAAAACCCGTAAATTATTGCTGTCCGAAAATGGCGTTATTTGAAAGATTGATCACAAAATCTTTTCAAAGAAAAAAAAATCGAGCAAAAAGTCCTAGTAGAACTCAACTTATATGAGTGCAGCTCTGTTAGCAGCCATGTCTAAAACGGGTTTCCTTAACGATTTACTGGGTGATTTATAAAGTTGTTAAAATAAAACTAAATAATTATTTTACCCCCAAAAATTTCCCCCAGGTAACAACCATTTGGTAACAAAATAATTATTTTGTAAAATTAAAATAAAAATGTATCTGGCCCAGGTAACAAACCCAGAAAACTGTAAAATAAAAATTGGAAAAAAAAACATCACCTCTCGCCTGACGTGTGATGATGGTGGTGAGGGTCAAAAAAATTTCCGGTGGTAGAACCGTAGTTGAACCACGGGATGGCCCTGGGTAACTGATCGCACCATAAAATCCTTTGCCTGCGGCGCCATTTTTCATTTTTGCTCCGCTTTCGTTGAGTGACTCCGTAGTGTGAAAGCTATATTTTTACACCGTACCCTGATTTTTTTTCGCCTGCGGCGCCATTTTATAAGAAGGTCCAGGTAACTGTTACTGTTATTTGTAAAAATAAAAAATATAAAAATCCGGAGGAAGAAGATGCCAGGTAACAAAACCGGAAAACTGTTTGTTACTAAAAAATAAAATTCGCATTTTTCGGAGACACCCCCAGGTTACTATAACAACAATCTGAATCACCCAGTACACTGAAACATGGCTAAAAACGTAAAAAATGGGCGATTTTTCACAATTTGGGCATCTCCTGAGGTCGAAAGCCCCCAGAATGGGTCAGAACGACCCTGTGACCCGAAAATCCATGAAAAAAGCACCCCGAAATACGAAAAAACAGTGAACATTCGGCTTACTGTGTGCTCTGCCTAGGTCGTGAGTGTGGGGTGTTTTTGTGGTTTTGGTGGCAACTCGCCCCAGCATCCAAATGGCAAACAGATGCACAAAGGTTTTCGATTTTTGCTTATTTTAAAAGATTTGAGTCAAATAGTTTCCCTATAAACCAAAGGATTTTTACGAAAACAAGCAGAACCATTATCAGATCATGATGACCCTTAGCCATAACCATGTCCTTCGGTTCGAAGGGGTGCCTCTTGGGTGGGTAGCGGTCCACAGATCCAAAGTGCAATCAGATGCGTAAAAGTTTTCGATTCTTGTTTCTTTTGAAAGATTCGTGTCAAAATCTTTGAAATATATAAAAATATTTTAACGAAAACGAGTAGAACCTCATACAGAGCATGGGGTGCCGTTGAGGAACCAGAATAGGGGGTGCCCGTCCAAAGGGCCGTGAAAAGTGGTACTACTTCCCCCAGCATCGAAAGTAATATCAGATGCACAAAAGTTTTCGATTTTTGCTTCTTTTGAAAGATCGGTGCAAATTCTTTCCACATAAAAAAAGTGTTTTTACGAAAATGAGTAGAACCTATGTCAGAGCATGTTGTCCTACAGATTTTAGAATATGGGGGGGTCACAGGGGTGCTCACACCCCCACCCCGCCTCCCCCCAGCATCGAAAGTAATATCCGATGCATAAAAGTTTTCGATTCTTGCTTCTTTTGAAAGATCGGCGAAAAATCTTTCGAAATATATAAAAAATTGTGCTCACGAAAATGGGTAGAAGCCGACTAAGGGCTTGGCGGCATTGGGTATCGTGAAAGGTACATATTAGGGGTGTGGGTGAAAAATCGTCACTTTTGGTGAAAGTAGCGCCCCAGCCCCCAGCGCCGAAAGTAATACCAGATGCATAAAAGTTTTCGACTCTTGCTTCTTTTGAAAGATCGGTGCAAATTCTTTCCACATAAAAAAAAATGTTTTTACAAAAATGAGTTGAACCTGTCTAACAGCATGGTGTCATTTCGAAAGCCATTAAAGTGGCTCTTGGGGCGTATAGGGTTAACACTGCCAGAGGTGCCGTGCCGTGTCAGCTTCACCCCTCTTTTCCTCCTCCGATACTCGTTTTAAGATGTGCAAGTGCTTCAGAGCGTTCTTGTTGTGTTTGCAATTTTTTCTTAGTGCCTGACGACACCGAAACCCCAATAAAAAAAATGTGTCCGTTTATGGTGTCAACGTTAAAGACTACCAGAAGCAGCTCAGTGCATTCTGAAAAAAATAAGCGAGCGATTCTAGGCTATATATGTTCATGAAGCCAATGAATCTAGATAAAGGTCCTATTTCAAAGAATTCCCACAAACAAACACCACTTTTATTTTTACTTTTTTTCAACAAACCAAATAAAAAGAAAAAAAAACTCTTTTTCACCACTGGAAGGGACTAGACCTCGTACTTGACCCTTTCAGTGAGACGTCAGACCAATGTATTACATTGCCACACCCTGGGTAAGCTGTGCAGTCTGTAGGCCTACTACAAAAACCGCAAAACTTTGGAAAAAAAAAAGAACGAAGATAATAGGTATATCGCAGTAGTAATTTGGTCGTGGTTTACCAATGGTAATGTCCACGACGCAGTTTATATGGTTGTACTCAACGCGTACTATGTCACTAGTGATGAGTATTTTTCTCGCAGGAGCGATTTGGTCTTGGTGGGCATCTTAGCTTTCCCATTTTTTAAGGGACAATAGCCTTGAGACTAAGACTCCAGGACACATATTAAATTGTTTGCAATGCACGTTTTGCTATCTCTTTGTACTACTCTAGTCTTTGTGTAGGTGTTTCAATACAATGGACAATGGATGATTAAACTGGTTTTAATCATTGCTTGGACGGCGAACTACTAAGTCCAGAAAATTCAGTATGTTTTTCACTTTTCTATTTTTTACTTTTATTTTATTTCTCTTTCTTGTGTGTTTGCTGAGGTTTTCTATCTGATACACATACAGGATGTGTTGGTATTTGTTTGGATTGGTAGCAATTATTGCACGGAATACTATACGTATACACGGCAGCCATCAAGACCAAGACTCTTTAGGTTACTCTTCCTCCTGGTGATCAGACATTACATCCAGTAAGGACAGAGAAAGGAATAAGAAAAAAGAAAAAAAAAAACTTTTGTATTTTGTGTATTCCCGAAACAAAAAACTGAAGTAGAAGGTACCAAATGTTCACACGAACATCGGTTTCACGATATTCACCCACCATTTAAAGGGAAATCACTGAAGATGTCCACCCTTTTGAATACAACTGTATGATTCTTAGGACTGAAACAGGGTTAATATCAGAAACCAATCTACTGAAGTTTCAACTTGTGCACGAAGCATTTTACTTTTCTTTTCTACGTTTTGCAAAACACACAACATAAAAAGAAAGATGGGACCATTTTTGTTGATCCCTCACCATATACTATCAATTTATTGATTGCATATGATGAAAATACTTAGTGCCTGCGTCCCAGAGGCGTTTGGTTTGCACTACCCAACTTCACCCTTTTGTTTCCAACCATCTTATTAAAAGGTGAATGAAGCTACGAAAAAAGCACCTTATTTGTAGTGTTCTCTTTTACAATATTGAATATTGAAGGGTGTGTTCCACCAGGATGTACCTCCTTGGTTTTTAACATGCACAGAAATAAAAGGGACGTTTTTACAGACGTCCGTATTTGCTCTTGATTGCTATTTTTTTCTGCTTTCAGAATTTGTAAAACGTCTCACTTTTATCAGTCTAAAAGAACGAGAGGCTTTGATGAAATAAAATTGAGGTGCTTATGTCCCCCGTTCCGCCCCTTTACAGGGTCTAACGGAGATAATGGGGTGAGGTGGGGGTGGGGTGGGTGCTTTTTCGTTGTGCTTTCATCCGGATGACTGAGGATGCCTGCATCAATAACTACCGTATTCAGAGATTTATACACCATAGTAGAACTGAGGCTGAACCTCAGTTTTGAAAAAAAAAAAAAACTTTTGCAGATTTGGAGAAAAAATTTTTTGCGTTTTTTTGGGGAACTGGGTTGCTGACCGCACTATGAAATCCCGTACCATACAGGCTGTACCCAATTTTTTTTGCCTGCGGCGCCATTTTTCCTTTTTTGCTCCGCAAAAAAGGGTTCGTTGAGTGACTCTGTCGTGTAAAAGGCTAGATTTTTACACCGTCCCCCAATGTTTTTTCGCCTGCGGCGCCATTTTATATTATTTTCTTTTTGCTCCGCAAAAAGAAATAGAGCCACGTCCTGATATGGACGTGGAAAATTGCATCCGGGTGCCCTTTGTGGCACTCCTCCTGAAGGGGTGAAAGGTGCTGGGAATGCTACCCTGGGTGCTGAAGTCAGGCACGGTACATGTGTGGAGGGACGTGCAGGAGCCCTAGCCAGTGAAGCCATAAGGCCCTAGGAAACTAGCCGGTGGCCGGGAACCCTCCCTGGGCAGTACAACGATGATACTTCAATCTTAAGTTCATTTCTTCCAAAAAAAGCCCCTCCGTGCCTCCAGCCCCCTCAGGAACAGCAACCTCACTTTTTTTGCACTTTTGGTAAGGAAAAAAATCGTATTTAATAGCCTGATACAGATCAGAGATTTATACACCATAGTAGAACTGAGGCCAAACCTCAGTTTTGAAAAAAAAAAAAAAATTTGCAGATTTGGAGAAAAAGTTTTTTGCATTTTTTGGGGAACTGGGCTGCTGACCGCACCATGAATCCCGTACCATACAGGCTGTACCCAAAAAATTTTTGCCTGCGGCGCCATTTTTCCTTTTTTGCTCCGCAAAAAAGGGTTCGTTGAGTGACTCTGTGGTGTAAAAGGCTAGATTTTTACACCGTACCCCAATTTTTTTCCGCCTGCGGCGCCATTTTATATTATTTTTTTTTGCTCCGCAAAAAAAATAGAGTCACGTCCTCATATGGACGTGAAAAATTGCATCCGGGTGCCCTTTGTGGCACTCCTCCTGAAGGGGTGAAAGGTGCTGGGAAGTCAGGCACAGTGCATGTGTGGGACCTGCTGGAGCCCTAGCCAGTGAAGCCATGAGGCCCCCTAGGAAACTAGCCGGTGGCCGGGAACCCTCCCTGGACAACGATGATACTTCAAACTTAAGTCCACTTCTTCCAAAAAAGCCCCTCCGTGCCTCCAGCCCCCTCAGGAATAGCAACCTCACTTTTTTTGCACTTTTGGTAAGGAAAAAAATCGATAATAATAGCCTGACCGTATTCGTACAAAAAAAAAAATTATCGATCGTACTAATGTTCCGACCTTTTTCAGAATATTTCTGGAAGTTTTTTTTACAACCTTTTTTTTTACGGTCGATAATTTGGTGCGAATACGGTATTCCTTTTTTTCGTTGATTTATGTTTGTTTGTTTTTTTTCTTGCATTCTCTCTCTCTTTATTTGCCTTCATTTGTTATTCAATTTTATTTGTACGCGTTTGTGCATGAGAGGTTGTGCAGGGGAGTGTATAGGTTTTACGGCATGTGCCCAGCCATGTGCACGGATCACTTTATGTGTTCACGATGCGGTCAAGGCTTGTCCGGGACGACCTTTATGGCTAACACCCAGGAATTCAGTGTTTTGTTTTGTTTTCTTGTTGATACAGTTTTGCACCCTTTCTTTTTTTGCTTTTTTTCCAAAAAAAAAAAAAAAATTACCAAAAATGTCTCAAATGCTTTTTCTGTTCTCCTGTTTTGCCCCATCGGGGTTTTTTTAGTGAAGTTGCACTATCAACTTCACCTTTTTTTTTTGGCCACACTGCACACAGCTTCAGTATTGAAATTTACTCCTCAACAATGACGTCAGGACAACCTATTGTGTGCAAGGCTGCGGTGCTTTACGCGCACGACGAGCCATTGAAGGTGGTTGACGTTACAGTTGCACCACCACGTGCAGGGGAGGTGCGCATCAAGGTGGCTGCAAACGCGCTGTGCCAGTCGGATGTATCGATGGGAATGGATAAGAACTACGGGCAGTTCCCACGCATCCTTGGACACGAGGCGGCTGGTGTCGTTGAGTCGGTTGGTGAAGGCGTGACGTCGGTTGTGGTTGGCGACCATGTGGTGCCAGGGTACATCCCGCAGTGTGCGCAGCCTGACTGCATCTTCTGCGTCTCAGCGAAGACGAACCTCTGCCCCGCTCTGCAGGCGTTCTCCCACCGCGGGGTGATGTCGGACGGCACCTCTCGCTTCACAGACAGCGACGGCAAGGTGGTGTACCACTTCATGGACTGCTCCACCTTCGCAGAGTACACCGTTGTGCATGAGATCAGCTGTGCAAAGATATCGAAGGAGCTGCCGCTCCGCAAAGCCTGCCTGCTTGGGTGCGGTGTGTCCACCGGGATGGGAGCGGTGTGGAACACCAGCAAGGTGGAACCCAACTCGAGTGTCGGAGTCTGGGGGCTTGGCGCGGTGGGGCTTGCTGCGGTGCAGGCTGCGAAGAGGGCGGGGGCGACCAAGATCTATGTCATCGATCTGAACAAAAAGAAGTTTGATTTGGCCAAAAGCCTTGGCGCGACACATTGCATTTGCCCAGCAGACTTCCCTGATAAGACTACCACTGAGGTGCTCATCAAGGAGACCACGTGGGGGTTGGACTACACCTTCGACTGCACAGGCAACGCGAAGTGCATGCGGGAGGCTCTAGAGTCTGCACACCGTGGATGGGGTGTCTCATGTGTCATAGGAATCTGCTTTGGCGAGGTGTCCACCCGTCCCTTCCAAATGGTGACGGGGAGGCGTTGGATCGGCACTGCGTTCGGGGGTTGGAAGACGCGGAGTGATGTGCCCAAGCTTGTGGACCGTGTCGTCAGTGGGGATATTGAAGTGGATCACTTCATCACACACAAGTTTCATGGTGTAGACAAGGTGCCTGATGCGCTCGCAACACTCCGTAGCGGCGGGGAGGATGGAAACTGCCTCAGGGCAGTTGTCGAATACGACAGCTTTTAGTTTTGTTATAAATGAAATGGAAAAGACGTTGGTGTTGGGTAGGGGGGGAGTGGGAGTCCACCCGATACATTGGTTATAACTAAAAGGTACTGTTCAGGGAAGGGCAGGGTGTAGTTATTTCATGTGCTCTCGTGCGTCCCATTGAAAATAGTTTGCGTTGAAAAAGAAATCAATTTTTTTGATATCTGACTCAACGAAAAATGCAGACCTCATTTTTTAAAAAAAAATATTGAAAATGAAAAAAAGCAACGCACAAAAAAATCAAATTTAAAAATCCCTTCTCCCCGTTCCTCAAAAAATTAAAAACAAGCCTCTTCCTCCTCTCCTATGCAGGCTGTATCCCCACATCCCCACCTCTTACCTTTCCACCTTTTGTAATGAGGGGCGTCTCTTAACTGTAACCTCCAACACCCCTTCTTAGCATGTAGCCGTGCATTGGTGTACAACACCTTGATGCGGACTACCCCTTTGGAGGTTCTGTTCTTCCTAAAAAGTTGCTCTGCTCTTAAGGGTTCAGGACGAACGACGTCTATACCTTACGTAGTACAAAAGGCTTTTTGGTCCAACATTGAGGACAGACCCGAATTTCTCCCACCTGGTGGGGTGATTTGGCGAATTGTCGCATTCTTTGAAACATTCCACAAAATAGAAGTGTATCTTGTATGAACCCAGTTGGCAAAGTCTTCCATTTCCATCGTATGGACGGATGGATGGATGGATGGGGAACACAACCAAAAGAGGTTCCTCTGGGCTCACTATCTACCTACTCCTTGGAGATTCAGTGTTATGTCTATTGTAAGCACCCCTGGAGCGGCAATCCTGTTTCATTGACTCAGCAGTTCTTTTTGTAATGCTGAAGCATTTTTGCTTTTCTTTTTTTACGTTTTTTGCAAAACATACCAAAGATTGGTGTGATGATATAGGGCTATAGTGCATACCCTAGAAGGACCCAAGAAGGACCCAATTTACACCTAATTTTAAAAATCACGCCAAAGATGGGAACATTTTTGACCCCCCCCTCTCCTATGCTATCAATTTATTGAGTGCACAATGTTGACATACTTGTAATGCTGAAAAAGGCCAAATGCCGGTATCATCTACTATAGTATAACAATGACTATACACAAAATAGACTCCCCACACTGCCCCCCCAGCCACACCATTACTTAGGTAATGTGTCGCAGGGACCTGCCCAAGGGCTGTAGATACCCTTGGGGTTAGGTTCCAACTTTAATTACAATTAGGGGCACTCCAAATGGTGGTGTTCTTTTGTCCCCCCCTCCCTCCCTCCCCCTCCCCCTGCAACAAACAGGGAATGTACACTGCGTTGTATTGCCTTTCAACTCCCAGTTACTACAGAAAATACTGTGAATGCCTGGTGGTCGTCTTTTTTTCTTTTTTGTTGTCGGCAGCCGCGCACTGGCGCTGCCTATTTGACGTATTTTGTTGTTTTTGTTGATCGACTCGCTGTGTGCCTCCCACGGGTTCCGCCACATGCCAACACATGCAGGTGTTCTGCAGAGGGAAGGAACCCCTCAAACGTTTTATTTTTTACTCACCCCCCTTCCCTGCAAAAATAGCAACTCTCACTGCATATTGCTCGTCGCTGTAGGGTTCCTTTACACATTCTGTTTTGGTAGGGCACTTTGAGCTTTCATCGGGGCTGGCATCAGTGGGTCAGTCGGAGGTAGCCTGAATCAATAGTTATGACATTATGTGTATCTCACGACGCAAAGCAAGCCAACGTTTCCCCCTGTCCGTGTGCATCTGTGCTATCTATTCAGGTGACCAAGCACAGAGAGGCTTAGGTTCATCTTTTAAACGTTTCTTTTATCTTCTTGACCCCCTTTCCCCGCTGAGGGCTTTGAGCAATGGCCTAACCTTTACAAGTTTTACAAAAATAAAGACAAAAAAAAGACCTCTTTTTCTTTCTATTTTACCTTTTTTTGAACCTCACCGCGCTTCAGTCGGAAAATAGCGTTGCTCGGGAGCCTTTCGGCAAGAAATACTGTATCAGTAATACATTCTGGCCGGTAGGTGAATTCTGAAGGTATTGTATGATACTGAACGTAAAAACGTTTGAACATTTTTGATTTGGGGGTTTTGCACATTATGACCAACTGAGCAACTTCTGCAAGACAAAGACAGCCCTACACAAAACACCTTTCATTAACCTGCGTCTCCATTGCTCCCGTTCATCTCATGGATGCGAGAACCCACATGATGAGAGCCTGTGTTCTGTGCATGCTCGCGGCTACAATGACGTATGCCGATGAGGAGCCCGACCCTATCCCACCACCCGTTACGCCCACCGTTTCGTACTTCGTACATGCCGACCCTGTATGACAGCTTCAAGACAAAGACGACATGCGATGCACCCCCCGTTACGTATGCTCCACATGCCCTGTGTGGCGTCTATAAGACAAAGGTGAGATGTCTCAGGGCACGGGCCACGCAGTCCTTGCCGTGCCTCTGGTCTAGTCGTGACTCTCGTTGCGTCGATGTGACCGCGGGCTGTGGAACATCTGAGTTCCACATGCCGTCTCCCTTACCTGTAAAGCCAGACCCTTGAATTACACAAGAACCCTGTGTAGCTTCGTTACATTACCGGTTGTAATTGCAAAAACAAACGCGACCCGCCCACTTGGGTATTCTGATAAAAATGAATCGCAAAGCCCACTGTGCAGCAAGCACTATGTGTTCCGCTGTACGCTGCCTGATTACCCAATTAGCGTTCCCAAAAGCCCCCCTGCCACCTGCTATTATCTCCCTCACCCACGTCACACCCCTAGGGGCTATCAAATGCTGTATAATTTTGTCAACAAATGACATTTTTTCGATTTTTTTTTAAAAACGTGTTTCTAAGTGTTTTCGACCGGAAAATGTGGTACATACCCCCCAAAAAACTACCTGTGCCCCGTTTTTTCACCATTTTGTGCATCTGCGAAACTTTTTTTTGCATTTTCACGTATGGCAAATGATAATATATTATGCGCTATTATGAGATCTCATAATACATGTGATATTATGCGCTATTATGCGCCAATTATGCGGCGTTATGCGCTCATTATGTGCCGTACCCCCCACCCCCCCACCCAAAAAAAAGTCGCTCAGAAGTGGTCAAAAGTGCCCAAAACCGGGCGGAATTCGATTTTTGGGGTACAAATGGGCCTATGGTGTGGTTTTTATTGACTTCAGGGGGGTTTCTTTGATTTATTACCTACTTCACGTTTTTTGACGGCTTAAGATACCTTGGGTGGGAAAACCTTTGGTACCAGGTGCTTGACACTTTTTGAAACATGGTTCTAAGTTCCACCAAGTCCCTCTAAACACCCCGAAACCGCCTGGGTACCCCTCGGGATAGGTTCTGGGGTGAAAATATGTGGCTTTGGGGGCTTTTCTGGCCCCTGGCTCACACTGAGGCGTGATGGATGTGTGAGTTGCTATCACCATCTACGGGGGGTGGGCAGGTACAAGTTGTATGTACATTTTTGAAAAAAGCAGATACGGGGCTTCTTGAGGCTCAAAACTGCTCAAAACCGGGCGCAGATGGATTTTTGGACATCTGAGGGTGGTATTTTCTGGTTTGGGGCATTGGGGTAGGGCACATAATGAGCACATAATAGCGCATAATCATTATGCGCTATTATGTGCTATTATGCGCTATTATGCATTATGCGATTATTATGAGCGCGCATAATGGCGAATAATGATCTCATAATTTATTATGAGATCTCATAATAAATTATCATTTGCCATACGTGATTTTTCGAAAAAATCTCAAAAACTGGGCACACCTAGGTACCTGAGTGTGCCCATATTCTAGGATAGATGATATGTCAACAAAGGCACGCTGCTCTCCCTCAAACCCCCCAGTTCGCCACAATATACCACACCGGGGTTGAATTCGATCAAAATTTTGCTGCCACATTCAGTACTTAGACATTCCGAAGCAACTAATTTTATCCACCAAAAAGGCGCTTTTCTCCTACTAATGGGGTGACCATAGGGGTGCCCAATGAGGGGGCCCAAGCTTGTGCGCCAAATCGGCAACAAATATGGATGGAAACTGAGCCAAGCTGCAAACCTGACACCGCAGTATGATTTCCTCAGCGGGGAAGTTAAGAAGGGCACCTTATACGTTGTTGGCGGCAATGCTATGAAGGTATTTTGCCCCAGCCTCTTAACCAGCACTTTCAGCTGCGTCAGTGGTGTATCTGTGGTGGTACCTCTCCTCCGTGAAATTATTGAAGTGCGATAAAAACCAAGAAGGTGAGTTGTCGGCTTCTGAAGCACGTCCCCACTTCTCCACGTTAAAGAGTTGGCTAACTACATTGTCAAATTTATAAGCAACTCCAAACTCCCACCGTGGTTCCCTGAATCCTACGTGTCCAGCATCATGCACACTGAAGCCAGCCCAAAAGACACAGTGTGCCAAGCTTATCAGGGAAGGGACGCCATGATTCCCACCCTCACACGAGTTGTGGCTAAAGACGAACAGCAGTTTGTGGAGAACAAACAGGCGTACGAGATGGCGCCACATTCGAACGATTTTACGGAATCTTCGCATGCAACGTTTGCGCAACTCTCTGACCGTCTGCCAGGAGCTAACCCTCTGCATACGTCCCAAATTGCGCAGTACAAGCAAAACTCCGGTACCGCGCGCGCTTTAGGAATCCCCCTTGTGCGCTATGAAGTGGTCAAGAAGTTCCAAGGACCACAGCGCGCTCCAGCCTGCAGATCAGGTTTGGGGAGAGGTGCACGCGGTGAGCCCGAAGGCAAGAATACGGACGAAGCTGAAGGACGTGCTAATGGATGACTTGAAGGAAGAAGCCGAATCAATAGGCTTAAGTCCCGATGGGCGCTGAGGGATGACCTTGTCGAGGTCAGAATCGACAATAAAATGTGAACCCCCTTCCGTCCCTCACAGGAGGACTCCAAAGCGCAAATTGTCATAATCAAGCCCCGTATCTTCAAAAAAAGCATGTACTGAAGGGCACACATAGGTACCTAGGTGTGCCCAGAAAATCGAAAAAGTGAAAAAAAGGTCTCTAATCACCCCAAAACCGGGTTTTTTGGGCTCATGCGTCATTTTTATGGGGCTGTGGGGTGGATTTCATCATCAGAAGACATAGAAACACGTTTTTTATTTGAACTTGAAAAAAAGCCCAATGTTACCCCCATTTGATAGCCCCTAGGCCCCTCAGTACTTTGCACAACACATAATGCTGGTTTTCTTGCAACGTGCTGGATGCGAGACCTTGAGCTTGGAGGTCGAGGAGACAAGCACTGTGGCCAGCCTTGTGGAGGCAGCAGCGCGTGCTCTAGACACAGAGGCTGACTCTATTGTGCTGCATTATGGTGCAGACGCAGCACCGCTTCTCGAGGTGACGGCGTTGGAGGAGGGGTGCACGGTTGTGGTGGAGACGAGCCCACGGGTGGTGGCGGAGGCAGAGCTGAGGAGACGTGGCTGCGAGGTTAGTGAGAAGGGTGTTCGTGATTTAATCATAAAAGATGAGTGCCTTGTCAAACCGCACGACAACATGGCAGAGCTTCTGCCTCTGTACATCGAGACAAAGTGTGCCCCGCAGCAGGCCCTGTACGCGGCTGCGCTTGGTGACGATGTGGCCAGCATGCGGCGTCTGATTGCGGAGGGTGCCGACATCAACGAGACGTGTGATGATGAGTACTGTACTCCAGCTTTGGTGTATGCAGCAATGGTGGGCTCTGTCGGGTGTGTGCGTCTGGCCCTGGAGGAGGGTGCTGATCCGGATGACACCATCATCGCACAGACCGTGGCGCAGGGCGAGATTGGAGGCTACACTGCAGCCATGTGTGCTGTGCAGGCAGGCTCTGTTGAGTGCCTGCAGGTGTTGATTGAGGCTGGGTGCGACCTTGCGATGAAAGGGGACTACGGCAACACGGCGCTCAGTGTCGCAGCCGACTACGGGCACGCAGACTGCATGCAGCTTCTTCTCGATGCAGGTGGTCACGCACCCAACGCAACCTTAGTGTACGGCAATCACACACTCCTCATGATCGCTGCACATTCCGGTGACCCAGAGTGCCTTCGCATTGTGTTCAAAGCAGAGACTCCCAACCTCGCAAAGAAGGACAAGTACGGTATGACTGCAGAGGACATAGCACGCAGCAAAGGACACAGCGAAGCCTTCGCTGCTGCATTAGAAGCGTACAACGCTGCGAAGCAGACGAAGAAGCGCAAGAGAGAGGACAGCGACTGAGATAGTATCCGGTGTGGGGTTTGTGTTGTGAGTGTGCGACGTCCGTAGAGATATTTTGCACTGTGTTTGCGGAGAACATTGCACCACTATAGCACATTTTTTTTTTTTTTTTGAAATTCTCCACCCTTTCCTCAACCCGACGTTCAAGGAGGTGGTCTTCACTCTTCGCTCTTGTTGAGTGACGTCTGGGTGGCGTGAGCGCCTAGCTCAGCTGTGTGGCAGTTTTTACGTCCCTTCAGCTTTGTGGTGCACACAAAAACCAAGCTGTCCTGCGACAATCACAGAATGAGAGTGGACAACTTTACAACAAAAGGATATTTCCCCCCGCCCAAATTAGCGACTCAGGGATGGCTCCATAGCCTCTCCCACACTGCGAGGCAGAGACACCCCACACCCTACATCACACAGGCCTAATTACCCTTCACACCCCGTTCCATCTGATGAATCAACCATTAGCACACGCTTATATCACCCTTTTAAGGTGGGACAAGAACTGCCCTCAATTCTTTTGCCACGAGACTCTCGTCTCATCGTCCCCCTTGCGAGGTGACTCAGCAAAGCGAACCATGCATCTTCGACCCAATAGCTCCCTGGGAAATATTTTTTTTTTTTTTGTTGTCACGGTGCAGTCTGTCCTGGAAATGTCGGACCCTTTTGTCGGAGTCCGAGGGGGTCCGACAGTCGGACCCCCTGGGTCCGACAGTCGGACTCAGGGGTCCGACTGTCGGACTCACAGTCGGACCCCTGAGTCCGACTGCCGGACCCTGGGGTCCGACAGGCACACCCAGGTGCCCAGGTACCCAGGTCCAGGTCCAGGAACAGGTACCCAGGAACAGGAAAAAAGTCGTGAAAGAGCAACCACAGCTCCACATGACAAACACAAAAGTGTCCAGTCACGTGGGGCATTCATGCACTGAGGAGATAATGTTCCAACAATTTACAAGAAAGATTACTTAACCTACTGCTGGAAATTGCCAGGTCGTAGTAACACACAAAGTGTGCCTCCGTTCGGGAAGACCGGATATTCTAGAGACCAAAAAGGCCTCAAGAATATCTTCCGGTAGTCAAGGTATAACCGAGTGAACGGCCCAAGACCCCCGTGGAGAAGTTAAATGTTGTAATGCTATCAAGTAGAAACTGCGACCACTGTCTTACCCTCCTCAATGCATGGTGGAAGATGTCTTTGACAACCAATATCCTGTACCCAGGTACCCATATTCCCAGACCCACGCAGTACCACGTCGCAGTACTACGCAAAATTTACCACCAGACCCTGTCTTCGTGCACCTGAAGTGCAACGCCGCAGACAGGCCAAACATGCGTTGGACTCAGAGGAATTCCCGCTGTGCAGGTATCAAACATGAGAACCAACTCCCAGCAACAAGGGGCGCCTTTTGGCGGGCGTTGTTGAGGGTGTTTGGGGTGCAAAGTTTTCCACAATTTTGATGCGCGGGTACAGAAGTGTTGTCTTGTTCTTTCATCTCTAGGAAATGTAAATGTCAATCGCGTTTAACTACCACGAGGGCTTGTTCAGTGAACCCACGAGGGGTCGAAGGGGGTTGGTTATCCCATATCTATCAAAGGTTGTGTCGACCAGGCGAATCCACTATGTTACGCTGTACGTTGTTAAATCCGAAGAAATAACGCTTTAGCAGCCGCAGGAAGTTTGTTAAAAAGAGTGCCTCACGCTACACAAACCACCACCCGCGATTGACTTAGATGTTATAACAAAGAGAATTCAGAACAAAACAACACCCTGCCCCATACACACTAAATTGTCATGCTTCAAGAACATGCCTGGGCCAAAATTACTATGACGAAAAGGCAACAAGACCACCCACAAGGAGTGTGAATTGTGCACTGGTTTTCTGGGGGAACGCAATATTTTCTTGTGCCTCGTCCTCCGCAAGCAGAGGACAGACTTTCCGGAAGGTTTCCAAAGTCGAATTTCTTGCACTAGCTATGCTCCCTGGGTTAAATGGCAATAGCAGTGACTGACAAAGTGTACCCATCCCCCTTCCACCCCAGATCTTAGTCCGCAAACTCAGAATGGATTGATGCGGGTGATACTCTTTGGATTTTGAGTTGCTGAATGTCGGAGACGCGGCGAGGCTTCTCATCACAATCGCAGATGCAGTTCAGATTTCACGATCCTGTGATGAGTGTAAATGTGGAGTGTGATTAATGAATGAAATGTATGGTGTAGAAACGCAGTTATCGGGAAAGGTGAGGTTAATGTGGTAAAAAAAGGGGATAAAACTCGTGTAATTTTGTGAATTCCCACAAAGGTGGGTGATAATGTGCCCTTTTGTCACTCAATTGTAACCGAGAATGTATGGGAGAATGAAATTTTATTTCCCAACCCAACAACAACGATAAAGCGTGAAGACAATAAATGAAATCAAAGCGGAATAAATTTGAGGTTTTGTGAGGCACTCAACGAGTGTGCCGGCTCTGTGGCGTCACGGAGCCACCAACACTCCCCAGTCATTTTTCCTGCGCTTCCAGGAAAACTCGCGTTTGCGACCAGGCCGAAACGAAAAAAATTAATTCACAGCAAACAGGTGTGAGGGAGAAGAAAAGAAAGTGAACAAAAACGAAAAAACAATGTTTTTCTGAAATGTGATGTTGTTGGGGTGGGGAGAATAAAACAGTTCCAGAAAAGCTCCTGCGTCGGTTTTCTTTTGGTTAAAAAAATCACTCAGTAAAAAAAAGAACTTTTTCATCACTCCCCCTCAAACACCCTCAAACACTGCCAAAACGAAGAAG
Source organism: Rhynchopus sp. YZ270_cl-10 (assembly GCA_964035575.1). Classification (NCBI taxonomy): domain Eukaryota; phylum Euglenozoa; class Diplonemea; order Diplonemida; family Diplonemidae; genus Rhynchopus; species Rhynchopus sp. YZ270_cl-10. Next base: position 1,254,778 of record OZ037885.1, read on the forward strand.
GACAGGATGTATGACACTTACGGATACCAAGTCTCAGCGGGTATGAGAAGCAAGGAGGTGTACAAGAAGAAATGGGACGAGTTCTTGCGGTTTTCAAACCTCGAGCGACTTGGTCCGCTTTGTATTGACACGGACCTCGACACCCCGACATGTACTGGCTTTTGAGAAAGGCAGTCGGTTCCTCTGCGAGGTTAGTGAGAAGGGTGTTCGTGATTTGGTCATTGGTCAGGTAATTGTCAAACCGCACGAGAACATGGCAGAGCTTCTGCCTCTGTACATCGAGACAAAGTGTGCCCCGCAGCAGGCCCTGTACGCGGCTGCGGTTGGTGACGATGTGGCCAGCATGCGGCGTCTGATTGCAGAGGGTGCCGACATCAACGAGACGTGTGATGATGGGTACTACGCCACAGCTTTGGTGTATGCAACATTGGTGGGTTCCGTCGGGTGTGTGTGTCTGGCCCTGGAGGAGGGTGCTGATCCGGATGCTACCATCAAGCAGTATTACAGCTTTGAAGGCTACACTGCAGCCATGTGTGCTGTGCACGCAGGCTCTGTTGAATGCCTGCAGGTGTTGATTGAGGCTGGGTGCGACATTGCGATGAAAGGGAACCACGGCGACACAGCGCTCAGTGTCGCAGCCGACTACGGGCACGCAGACTGCATGCAGCTTCTTCTCGATGCAGGTGGTCACGCACCCAACGCAACCTTAGTGTACGGCAATCACACACTCCTCATGCATGCTGCAAGTTCCGGTGACCCAGAGTGCCTTCGCATTGCGTTCAAAGCAGAGACTCCCAACCTCGCAAAGAAGGACTATGACGGTAGGACTGCAGAGGACATGGCACGCAGAGCAGGACACAGCGAAGCCTTCGCTGCTGCATTAGAAGTGTACATCGCTGCGAAGCAGACGAAGAAGCGCAAGAGAGAGGACAGCGACTGAGATAGTATCCGGTGTGGGGTTTGTGTTGTGAGTGTGCGACGTCCGTAGAGATATTTTGCACTGTGTTTGCGGAGAACATTGCACCACTATAGCACATTTTCCCAACCTTCCTGAGTACACGCGTCAGCAACAAATACAGGTAGTGTATTGAAATGATTCTGGGGGGGGGGGGTAAGGGGTCTAATTTTAATTTCGTCGATTTTGAGAAAATTTTTGGCCAAAAATGGGCCCCACGTATAAGGAACCGGGCTCATATTTCTCAAAATTTAAGTGGCCAAAAAATTGTCCAATTTTCCGAAATGACCCCACCGCTGCACGGGCGGAGCCCAAAAATGCAAATAAGCCACTTTTTTCCCAACCTTCCTGTATACACGCGTCAGCAACCAATACAGGTAGTGTATTGAAATGATTCTGGGGGGGGGTAAGGGGTCTAATTTTAATTTCGTCGATTTTGAGAAAATTTTTGGCCAAAAATGGGCCCCACGTATAAGGAACCGGGCTCATATTTCTCAAAATTTAAGTGGCCAAAAAATTGTCCAATTTTGGACGACCGCTTGTGTGGGGAGAAAGCTCGGAATGGGTCTACCGGGCCACATATAAGCCGAGATGCCCCGCCAACGTGCGGTACCGAAAGCTCGGAATGGGTCTACCGGGCCACATATAAGCCGAGATGCCCCGCCAACGTGCGGTACCGAAAGCTCGGAATGGGTCTGCCGGGCCCACATATAAGCCGAGATGCCCCGCCAACGTGCGGTACCGAAAGCCCGGAATGGGTCTACCGGGCCACATATAAGCCGAGATGCCCCGCCAACGTGCGGTACCGAAAGCTCGGAATGGGTCTGCCGGGCCCACATATAAGCCGAGATGCCCCGCCAACGTGCGGTACCGAAAGCCCGGAATGGGTCTACCGGGCCACATATAAGCCGAGATGCCCCGCCAACGTGCGGTACCGAAAGCTCGGAATGGGTCTGAAAATGGACAAGTTCAAAAAAAAAAAGCCTAACACAGATGGACCAGAAATAACATGGACCAGAACAATGATGGACCAGAACAATTATGGACTTTTTGGGATTATTTTTTTTTTATGGACCTATTCAGGGGTGTCGCTAATTCGGGTCCAGGGTCCCGACTTTTTCAAAACCAAAAAAAAAATTTGCACCCCTAGTAAAATCTGTGTAGAAAAAAAAAAAAAATTTGCACCTAATACAGGGTGGGTTTAATGTGTTAACAACTTGTTCTTTTTTTAAGTGAGAGGCCACCGTGAACTCGGTTGTGTCAGAACGTTCCAAAAACGAGGTTTTTGGGGGTCAGGGAAAATCACCAGGTGCCGCCCTCACCCCGCGAAGATTTATTTTTTTGGGTGGGATTTCCTTACCCTGCCTTACCCTTTTTTTTTGCAGACCAGGGTTTCCTTAGTAAAGGTACCATAGCGTGGTTTTGCGCACACATGTGACCCCACCGTGGAGAGCAATCGGCTCGCGCAATCAAAAGAACGCAGAGAAAAAGGAAAAGACAAAAAGACAAAAGCTGGGCACCGTGCGCCTGCGGCGCTACCGTTCTCAGTCAAGAACACCACAATTTCATCTGAAGCTGTGTTTTCAGACTTGAACATGACCCTTGTTTACGAGAATTGGCAGTCTCGAAAAGTGCACAGGAATAAAATGGTCAAAACTTAAATACCGAAAACTCGTCCATTTTTCCAAAATGACCCCATCACTTTCTGCAATTGCACCGCATCGGACGATGCAATCAACAAAAACGCCTCCCCTTTTTTCGTGATCTGGGAACATGCTTGCAAGGGTTTCCTTGCTAAAACCAGAGAATCTCATACTTCACAGTAAGGGTACTTTAGCGTATTTTAGCGCACACATGTGACCCCACCGTGGAGAGCAATCGGCTCGCACAATCAAAAGAACGCAGAGAAAAGGGAAAAAGAAAAAGACAAAAGTTGGGTACCGTGCGCCTGCGGCGCTACCTACTGTTCTCAGTAATGTCAAAAACACCACAATTTCATCTGAATTTGGGTTTTCAGACCTGAAAATGACCCATGTTTAAGAGTATGGGTTCATATTTTGTGAAAATTTAAGTCACTAAAAGTTTGTCCATTTTTCCGTATAACCCCCACCACAGCCTGGGATTGGCTCGGAAATGCCACAAAACACTGTTTTTTCGCCCCCTGGTAATGGAAAAAAAATCCCCACGTAAAAAAAAAAAAATTTGCACCCCGATTTCAGATTTTTCAAAAATTTCCCCAAAATTAGCGACACCCCTGGACCTATTTTTCTGGTCCATAATTTTTCAAAAGACGGTATATTCAAGCGTGTGGTTGAGGCGCACCTAAACATAAGTAAGTGCCAAGTCTGAACATTTATTTTCAGAGGCCTTAGTGAGGCTGTTTCGGCCTCGTTGCATTGTATCATGATGTAATAAGGTTCACATACTTTCGATTCAAAGAAGAGAAAGCACACAAGAAAATAAAAATAAAATGCTGCAAACCACTGGGTGTGCTGTTTGCATCTACACAAGTAACTGAAAGTTAAACATTTACATACCTTGTCTTCCCCGTAGCCTCCGCCTTCGCTGCTGTCAAGCTGCCTTCTCTTGGTACCCAGTACCCAGTACCCAGTACCCAGTACCCAGTACCCAGTACCCAGTACCCAGTACCCAGTACCCAGTACCCAGTACCCAGTACCCAGTACCCAGTACCCAGTACCCAGTACCCAGTACCCAGTACCCAGTACCCAAATTGGTCGCCCCCTGGTTGGTCGAGAACCTAAAAATGCAAAAAAACGCAAAATTCATGTGTTTTGACCATGTCTGGGTACACCAAATACACACCTCTGAACAAGCCTATACCCAGTAGTAGGCAACAAGCGCTATTTTTTGACCAAGAAAAAAAAAATCCCCCAAAAATTGGGTGTAGTAGGTCACAAAATGGCCCAAAAAATCCAAAGAAAACCTCAGATTGACCAAACAATGAAAAAAATTTTCAAGTCAAATTTTCAGCCAAAATACGGCTATTTTGGTTATACCATGTGTACTGTAGTGGCTATACAAGGCGATTTTCGGCCAAAAAAAATTTTTTTGGCCAAAAAAAAATTTTTTTTTTCGGCCCAAAAAAAAATTTTTTTTTTTTTTTGGGTCCGACTGTCGGACTCAGGGGGTAAGTCCGTTATTTACACACTCCAAGCACGACAGACCGCACCGTGGTGGCATTGATGTCACCACCACCACCACCACCACCACCACCACCACCACCACCACCACCACCACCACCACCACCACCACCACCACCACCACCACCACCATTGTGGTTTACCGAGGGAATAGCAAAGCCGGAACAATACAATCGATACCCCCACTTCCAGTGGGCTACTGTTAACTTAGTTGTACTGTGAACCTGCACACAGCTTCCCCCCGTCCCCAGGATTAGCGGAGAAACTGATTTTCCTGACCCAACACTCACCACCAACCTCTTCATCAGAAAATCGTTGTTTCACCTCTTTCAGCTTTTTGTGTTTTAAAAGCTTTTTGTATTTCCCGCCCTCCCACACCTCCGCCTCTGGCGGGACTTTCTCTCAAGGTCTTGTTGGTTGTCCTGGTATTGGGTACGGGGTATTATTTTGTATTTTCTCCCCGATTTTTCGCGTTATTGTGTTTATTTCTTTGTCCACGTCTCTCCCTAACGCGTGGAGTCGCCGGATACCTAGTAGCAATTCCGCGCCCCCCAAGGGCCTGGTTTACGGGTGTTGCGGTATCAGGTGGCAGGTACGCGTTTTGGTAGTGATTCCCGTTTATGCCGACACGGAGCATTTTCTAGTTTTCTCTTATGTTCGTTCCCAGCTTCAGTGGTTTTCTCTTGCTATGGCGGTGCTTGACCAACACACCAGCGTTTCGTTGGACAAGTGTTCCGCGCTTTCAGCTTTTTGTATGGCGCAACGCAGAAGCTAGCGACTAATGATGTTTGTTTCACCTCTTTCGGCTTGGGCTTTTTCTTTTTAACCCCCCTTACTTTTTGGGGTTGCTGTTCAACGGGAAACTTCCACGCCCAACACCTACCATCACGATTAATTAGGTTTGGGTGGTTTTCCCTTTCCGCCTTTTGTGTCTTAAAAGCTTTTGTATTTTCCCGCCCTCCCACACCTCCGCCTCCAGCGGATTCGACTAGCGCCAGCTAGCCGTTTACCCCAACGTCATTTTGCAAGTAATAAAGGAAAAGTAATAAAGGAAAAGAGATCATTTGGAGAGGCCAAAGTTATTCCCACCACCACCACCACCACCACCACCACCACCACCACCACCACCACCACCACCACCACCACCACCACCACCACCACCACCACCACCACCACCACCACCACCACCACCACCAGACTACACACCACACAACCCACACACCCTCTCCCCTCTCCCTCCCCCCTCTCCCCCTCCCCCTCCCCCCCCTTTTTTTTGACCCACCAAAAAAAAAAACAAACCACAACTGGCTGAACGAGCGTTTCTTCCAGCCCGCTGTGAGGCGGCGGATAGTTCCCCACTGGTGTCACCCTTGGTAGCACCACCTGCTCCAAGCTCCCCCACCTCTCCCACCACGATGACACAGGACGAAGAGAAGAGCCTTGTACGCAAGGCTAAGGAGTTGTTCAGGGTCGGGCATTATGAGGTGAGCGAAGCCTTGCTGGAAGGGGTACGGAGTCGGGGTGGGTGGGCGCATCTTGACAAGAAGGAGGAGGGGGCGTGGCTGCTGGGGCTCATTGCGAAGCGTGCGGGACGGTATCGCGATGCGGCGAATCACTTCAATGAAGGGCTCTCTGCGTCCGTTACGCTATTCTCTTCTGGAGAGCGTTCTGCACCCTCGCGAATTTGCATGGAATCCCTGAAAGGGCGGGCGACCTGCTACCTTTACCTTTACGAATACGCACGAAGCATCAAAGACTTCAAAGAATGGTTGCGTCTCCGAGCGATCTACTCCCCAGAGGCCGATCCCACATCGTCGTTTTACAATTTGGGGTTGTGCTATAAGCATACGTCCACATATTCGGCAGCGGAGCATTTCTTTTCGTTGGCAACATCAAGCGCTTCATTTGGTAATATCCATCAAGAATCGAACAAAGCGAGAGCCACTGCGGCCTGTATGTTGGTCCGCGAATATGCAAACACCAGTGAAGAAAGTGTACGCGATGCGTTAAATGCTTTAGCGGAACACCCGGAGCACTGTGAGTCGGAGGGAGTGTTTGTCACGCAGCTGCTTGCGTTTAGAACGAAGCTGCATGGGTTTCTCTCGAGGCAGTCCTACGACACATTGCAGGCAAATATCGAGCGCGAGCGTGACCCAGCACGCAAAAAGGCCTTCAAATGGGGTCTCCCCTCACGATGGATGGGCGAGTACCTAGGGGAACCCCTGCGTAGTGTGCATACAGAGGCAAGGCCGGTCATCCTGGACGTCACAACGCGGTTGTTGACAAGGCTCCTGCGTTTACCGGAGAAGTACGCGAGGAGGTATCTGGAGGATCCGTCGGTATGTGATGAGATGGGGAAAGAAAATCATATTCATTTTTTTCGCAGCAAATGTTCCCGCTCTCGGACAACCAAACCCTGGAGCCACACTCGCGGCAGTGTCTGAACTTCTCATGCGAGTTTGTCATGAACCACGCGACGCTTGCGGCGTGGGAGGCTGTGGTATGTCCTCCCCTCCCCTCCCCTACTCCCCACTCCCTCTACCCACTATGTGCTCGATGTATCTTTTCTTTTTGTGAAGTAGTGGGTGCTACACCATAACGTCGCTAGCTATACCGCTGGCCAAAGTACGGCCAATTTTTGTCTCGTTGTGTTTCACTCATCACCCCCCGCAGAAAATGGACAAACACACCGAAGAACGCAAAAAGAACATAGACGAGTTTGCCCCCAGCCTCCCCTTCCTCGCTGCAGGCGCCATTGAAGGTACAGGCATCGAGGCTGCCACGCCGCTGCCGTATACACATCACCTCGACCCCAACCGCCCGCCTTCCTTTGAGATGTCGCCTAGTCTCTCACCAAGCCCGACGCCGCCGTCGCAGGACCAGGATTCTGTCCCGGATACACCTACATCTTCGCAAGAGGAGCACCGTGCAGAGACACTGCCACGCCACTTCACTGCAGACATGGAGGAGGCAGTCGACGTAGAGGACCGCTACAACAGCGCGACCCTCTCACGCTCCGGGATGCTCTCGGAACGGGCAGAACAGTTCACCCCCAGCGTCTTTGGCCTTGAGCTGGAAGAGCCCCTCCTCGACCAACGCGAGCGCGCGCTCCTCGTCAAACAACTCCCTGTCCGCCACTCCTGCCAGAACTGGAACCTCCTCTACAGTACCAGACTGCACGGCTTCTCCCTCACAGCGCTTCTCCGAAACAGCGAAGGGGCGGGCCCAAACCTGCTCGTTGTGGAGACCCTCGAGGGCGCTGTGTTCGGCGGATACTCCGCAGTAAGCTACGAACCACAACAGTACCATTTCGGGAACGGAGAGAGCCTGGTGTTCTCAGTAGAGCGGGGGGAAGTGGAGGGGGCAAATGGCATTGAGCAGGTCTCCTCTGTGCAAGCCTTTGGCTGGACCGGGCGCAACCGCTTCTTTGTGCAATGCGACGGAGAAAGCATTGCGTTTGGTGGAGGCAAGTCTGTTGCCTTCTCTATAGAAGGTGCAACTCTCACCAAAGGACAATCCGGACACTGCGACACATTTGAAAGCCCCCCATTCGCGCAGGATAGGACCTACACGATCAAAGCTGTAGAGTGCTGGGCATTTGAAGAAGAGTAGGATATTGGGATCATTTTTGTGGGTTATCGTAGCGTATTTCGTGTGTTTTCTTCTTCTTCTTCCAGTTGTACCGAGGTACATTCATATTTGTTGTGGGTGAGTAAGAGGCTTAGGATCTCATACGCCTTTCCTGGTACATTGTTAAGGACGGATCGGGTGTGGCTGAACGTTGTTCAGTGATGTGTTGCAAATTGAACGCGAGAGGGGGGGGAGGGAAGGGGAGGAGGGGGTGGTGGTGGGGGGGAGCACAGCAGAGAATAAGCCGGGTCCCCGGTCCCGGGTCCCCCCGAGTCTTATGCGCTGCTGTGGTGGGGAAGGGTAGTAGTCGACATTCTTGCTTCTTCGCTTTAGGTTTATTTTATCAAAGCTAATTCTTTTGAAAGATTAAGGGGCAATTCTGATGAGAACATCCATCAGAAATATGCATACTGCAGAGGACGTAGGGAGAATTCTATAAGGGAGGGAGGGAGGGAGGGAGGGTGTTTTTTTGTCCATTGACCTGGTGTGTCAGAGATTTGCGGTCTAAGATAAGTGTACTGTATTTATATATCCGTGCGCGTTTTGCGAGAAGGAAAAAAAAAAAAAAAAAGAAAAATAAAATAAAACTAAAAAAGCTCTTGCTTGCCTCCCCTCTTTTCCCCTCTTTTTCTTCGTCTTTTTCTTTTGTAAACAAAAAGTGCCTTCGAATTGCTTGCATGATGCTTTGCAGGATTCTATTGAAAAGATGTGCATAAAAAAATATGCGCGTTCATTCTTCTTTACGGTACGGGCGTAAAACAACTTTTCCTTCATTTTTTTTTACTCATTTTTCCCCCCAGGGGGATCTGTTCCGTTATGTATTTTGTCCATTTTCTTTTCTTTTCTTTTCTTTCTTTTGTTCGAAAGATATGTGTGTCACAGCGAGGCCCATTCACTGCATTTTTCAAGAAAGATACAACATTTTTAAAAAATGCAATTTTTTTTCTCCAAAATTGCTCTCCCGTGTCTCTTCCAAACAAACTCCCAATGCCTTTTTATCCCCCCCCTTTTTTTTGATAAGTTTAACTGATTGACAAAGTAACTAAGCAACGTGAGGCTTATGTTCATCTTCTAAACTTTTCTTAGCTTTGCCCCTCACACAAGAGGGGCTTTGTATTTCAAATCAGAAAAAATAACTATTTAGGGAGATAGTCAGACTTACCCTACCCTATTTTGAAAAAGTTCAGACTTGCCCTATGAAAAAGTTCAGACTTGCCCGAAAATAAGTTCAGACTTGCCCTAAAAGTGTTTTTAGGGCAAGTCTGAACTTATTTTTAGGGCAAACACTTTTTTTAGGGCAAGTCTGAACTTTTTTAGGGCAAGTCTGAACTTATTTTAGGGCAACAAGTCAGGCCACTTTGGCTGGGGCACTCTTGGGGCCCCATGGTATGGTGGTATGACTTGTTTTATTGCCCTAAAATGCCTAACCGAGCCGGAGCCCAAAAATTGATGCCAGAAACCACCAGCCACCCGGAAAGGGTGAACAGGCAGTCCACGTTGGGCCAGAACCGGTTACAAAGGAAGCCGTGTTCTGGGGCAACGTGGGGCGCAAAGTTTTACAATTTTCATGCACGGGTGCTCCACAAATTACCAAGTATTCCTTCTTTGTTGAATTGAGAGAGAGTCAGTGTTTAGCTACCACGCGGGTTTGCTTAGAATCCTTCGAGGCCGGCACAATTTTATTTATGTGGTCGGTTAAGACATGCCTATTGAAGAACAACGAGGTCATCGTTGAAAGGAGCGAACTCCCCTTCCCACAACATCTCTCACATTTCAACTCAGAATTCATACTTGGTTATTTGCTTTGTCCATACGCAATCAAATTGTCATGCTTTCAAGAGCATGCCTGGCCAAAATGCAACAACGTGGAAAAATTGTTGTTGTTCCAAAAGGCAACAAGACCACCCACAACAAGGGGTTGAATTGTGCACTGTCCGGGGGAGCGCAAAGTTTTTTCCCTGTACACAGTGGACACATCTTTATCACTTTGTTCCCACGGGGACACATTTGGATACTGCACGCATGCAGAAGTGCCAAACATGTCCGCACGTGGAGTGGAGTGTCCATCATGTTTTCCTGGTTCCAAAAAGCAGTTTTCTTGCACTTACTATTTGCCCCGGTGTCTGGCAATAGAAGTGGCTAACATTGTAATGAGTAGCATATACATACCGTTGATCCAAATGAGTAAGGCGACCAACAAGTCCTCTGGACTTTTTTGTTGTGACGACAATCGCGGAGTAATCCCGGAGAATTACATCCTCGTATAAAAAGTTAAAGGTAGAGGTGGGGAAACTGTAGCTATAGAAATAGTTGTTGCAGTAGTGCAGACACCCGAGGGTGCACCACTATGCTTTTCTTTGGTTGTATCGACAATTTTACGTACATGATGTAGGACCTGTACAATGTCGCCCAAAGGCTTTGTACTTACTGCAGTAATCGGTATTTTTTTTTTGTTACAACTACGTCGTGTTCTATGAGGAGTCGCGTTTGGGTGCGGAAGTCTTTTTTCTGGTCTCTGTTCTGTACGGGTCTCGGATCGTGGTGCGGTACTGCGGTGCGGTACCTGAGAGTTTTTTAGAGTGATGATAAAGGTCAGAGGGTTTTCCCCTCCCATTTGTGTCATTATTTAATTTTGCTCGGAAAGTGGGGTGTCCTGGACACGAGGAAATTCAGTTGCATGGAAAAAAAGCTCCATACCATAGGTTGCTCATTGCACTACCAGGACTCGTCGCGAATAGCCCATACGTGCCCTAAACAGAAACGCAAAAACGACGACCGCCGGGCTCTGTAACCCAAGAGCCCCCAGCTTGCCCAATAAATAAGTGCAGGGTTGCCCTAAAAAAGTTCAGACTTGCCCTAAAAAAAGTGTTTGCCCTAAAAATAAGTTCAGACTTGCCCGAAATAAGTTCAGACTTGCCCTAAAAACACTTTTAGGGCAAGTCTGAACTTATTTCGGGCAAGTCTGAACTTTTTCAAAATAGGGTAGGGTAAATCTGACTATTTCCCAACTATTTATTCGAGTGAAATAAGAACTATTTTATTTCACGCGCCACTAAAAAGGTGCCCGAGTGCGTTATTTCCCGAGCGAAGCGAGGGGAATAAGAGTTACGAGGGTGCCTTTTTAGTGGCAAGTGCAAGAAAATGTTCTTATTTCACTCAATATGTAATTTTATTCCACAAGTGAAAAACGTATTTATGGTCGTAACTGGCCTAAACGTTGAGCCTAGCACCCACTTTTCACTTTCACGCTTTTTGGGGTAAAATTACGAACAAAAACAGCGTGAAAAAAAAAATATTTTATTTGCAAAGGCATTTTGCAGGCAATTTTTTTTTTTTCACTCCGTGATATTTTATTTCACTCTCCGGGTTACCCTAGTGCAATTTGCGTGAAATAAAATGAATCTTATTTCACTCACTTTTTAGGCCAGTTACGACCATAAAACGTTTTTCACGCGTGGTATAAAAAAAATTTCTCACATTTTTTTGTAAAACCAAAAATCACAAAACATAATCATCCGGTACTGTGGCCTGCATCACGACCTGATAGTCCACGCCTTTCCCCTCCATGTTTTTTCCTTGTGTTGAGCCTCTCAAATACTTTCAATTCTGTGAACTGAAAATATATGAATCTAGCTGTGTTCTTCCTTTTGTTCGGCATTCTACTGAAGAAGAGACAACCACACACCACTACGTACCTTACGAGCCCACGATAAGAAACTCTCTTATTCTGATCAATCAATATTAGGTGATTGCCTCCGCGTAGGTCATTATATACCAACGTTTGGGAGGTTGCATTGTTTTTTTTTTTGGAAAAACCTGTTGGAATAACGTGTGGTTTTCCCGCATCTGTATTTTTTTGCCCCATAATTTCCCAAGTGTGTTCGTTTGTGTTGCTGTTGTTTCCAACAATATTTTTTTTTCCATTTTATTTTTTTTAAATATCACAATATGGAACGAGTTCCGTGGCTGAAGTAAATTCGTAGTGGTGCGTCTCTGATGAGGGAATTTCTAATTGAATGAAAATGAAAAAAAATTAATTTTGGTGACTAAGTGACTAAGCACTGAGAGTTTAGGTTTGTCTTTTCCTTTTTTTTTTTAAACTGGTGGTCGATTCCATTACAATATTTCGGGTAAAAAACAAACAATATTTGCATCATTTTTAACGTACATCAATTGCCCCCCTTTGTTGTTTACGAATAAAGTTCCTACCTTTTCCCTGCCGTTGAGGAAACATTGCTTGCCTTTCAGAGATCAAGGGGGCAAAGACAAAAAAGCAACTGCCAATATGTGACTCCCCCAAACACTCTATCTACCCTTCTCTAACTTTAGTGTCGCAAACCCCGTGCTCTTTCCCTCTGCAGCACATACTGTGGGTTTGTTTGGTATTTTTTTCTTCTTTTTTTTTTGCCTTTTTTTTTTTAAATCCCCAGAGCTCTAGAGAACGTCTCCAGGAAGTGGGGGAAGGGCATCTTTTATCGTAAAGATGCATCGCGAAAATGGATGTAGTACCCGTATGGTTGGCTATATCACCCCACGGTCGGTATACCAAAGGTACATGAACACGAGAGGGATTTGTATTTCAAGCCAACTTTGGGGGGGGGGGGTTTTTTTTGTCAGTGCCTGCGTCCCAGAGGCGTTTGCACTATCAACTTCACATTTTTTTTTTTTGTACTGCACATTTTCTATACATGCGAGGGGGATGCAGATGTGGACAACACCGTCTTTCAAAAAAACCCCCCTCTTCCTTCTATACAGGAATACACATAAGAGGCGAGATACGTTCAACTGTCTGCACCTCACTCTCGTACTTTTTTCCAGTGCTCTCAAGATCCTCCACGTACGACTGCTTTTCAACTCTGACATTTTTTTTTTTTTTTTTGAAAACCGAAACCAGGGTATTAGGGTGAAAATCCAAAATTCCGGAAAAAACTGGTTTTTCTGGTTTTCTCTCCTGGGTGGCGAAAACTAGTGTTTCCGGTGAAAACCTCCACCGTTGACGGACACAGTCACCCTTTTCGGGTTTTTCGGGGGTGGGGTCAGTGTCTTATCCAGGAATCCAGATTTCAAGATTGGGGAGGTCAGCTTGTTTTTTGCTAAAAATATATTTCGGCGCTGCTGACCAGGGTAGATTGGGAACATTGGGACTGTGTTTTTTGCGGAGCAAAAAAAATAATCAGTCCTATTCGTGGTCCTTTACCCCCCCCCCCTTTGGGTCGGTGAACCGGAAATTTTGGAAATAGGGGGGTAAAATAAGGGGGGGGGGGGGTAAAGGAGGGGGTAAAGGGGGGGGGGGGGTAAAGGACCATGTTATGGGTTTGGTCACGTTTTTGGTAGGGAAGGGGGGACATTTTCCAACACCGTGGGGTGAAATTTTGCACAACACAGTGTGACGACACATGATCTAATGACAAATATATCGTCTGAAAAAAATTCCTCACCTCCTTGCGACATCGCAAGTAGTCATGACTCATGCAAATCCACAGCATCCACATCATCTTTCTGCCCGTGCCTGTACCATGACTGGTCAGGGATGACGAGGGATCACGATGTTGCCTCAGATTCCGTGAGGTGTCCCAAACGTATCGCCCACGCAGCACAAACGTACCCACTTGCACCCATCTACCTGCACACGCGATGCAAAACAGGAGTGAAGGATTATTTGCACTTTACCCCTTTCCTCGTTTCGAGCTTGTCTCCAGCTTCATATCAGACGAGTCCTACAGTCTACGGATGTACGACCCGCTGAACACATCAGCCCCTCCCAGCAAACCATCAAACAAAACAAGTGTGCGCTGCATTATGAAATTATTACCCCATAATTACACGCCGGGTGGTGTTGTGGTGGTAATTACCCAAAAATTGCCTGGTGGCTGGTACTTTACCCCCCTCAGGGGGGTAAAGTACCAGCCACGCAGGGTATTATAAGGGGGGGGGGTAAAGGACCACGAATAGGACTGATACAAAATGGCGCCGCAGGCGAAAATTTTTGAGGGTACGGTGTAGAAATCTAGCTTTTTACACCACAGAGCCACTCAACGAACCCTTTTTTGCGGAGCAAAAAATGAAAAATGGCGCCGCAGGCAAAAAAAAAAATCAAGGAACAGCCATTTCCCAAAGGCACTCCCGTGGTTCAACCACGGTTCTACCAGGCGGGGAAAAAATGCGGGGAAAAAAATCGAGTCCGCCCTAATCTGGGGACGACATTTACATAAAGGCCTGGTGAAAAGTGTCGGTTTTTTTTTTTCCCTCCAGATTTCTCTGTTTTTTTTTTTTTTTTTGAAAACCAGTTTTTGGAAAAACTGGTTTTCAAAACCAGTTTTTTTAACCACCCTAATACCCTGACCGAAACTATTCATGTCATCGTGAAAACTATACCTTTGCATGAGCATGAGTTTTAGCAACGTTTCCAACTATTTTTTTTTTTGTCAGGATGTGAAAAGCAGGTTGCTGCAAATTCATCTTTCAATGTTTCTTTTATGGAACTGTTTTTTTTTTTAAAATGTTCCACGAGAAAGGCCACTCCACATTCATATATTACCTTTGTTTTGTTTGTTTAGATGCCATGCTCACAACCTGAGCTCTGGATCCAACTACGAGCTTTTTAACAGCAGCAGCATTAATATACGCTATTGGTGCTGGAATTACCGCGGGTGCTGGCACCAGACTTGTCCACCAATCGATACTCATTGATAGGTTTAGATATCATCCATTGCAAGCTCCATCGGGCGCAACGTGAGGCATGCTCATCTATTCAGCGTTTCTTATTTTTGTCTCAAATTTATATGTGTGTTGTGTATCCCCATGCTCTGGATTTGGGTTCTGCTGCAATTACGGTCAATAAAGCAGAACGGCGCACACACACATGGTCCTTTATTTATTTTGAAGGCGACTAAAGCCCGAGAGGCTTAAGTTTATTTCAACGTTTCTTTGTTTCTGATTTGTTATTGAAGTTTTAGAAGTAAATGGTCTGCTTGTATGTCAAAAAGCTAATTGGGTCTGTTGTCGTTCGGGAAGGTGATTGGCAATGTCAGGTTTTGTTTTGTTTTGCGCAAAGGCGAAGATCACTATTCGTTCGGGAAGGCTCGTTTTTCCATTTAATGTTACAAAGTAACAATAAAACCACTTTTTCGGCGACCGGGAACCCCCCCCCCCCCCCCTTTGTTACACGGAAAAACTGTTTTTCCGACTTGGCATTTATTGTTACAGTGGGCATACACCGGGTGATGATGAAATTTTTAGCCGGCATTTGCATTTCCGGAATCCGTCCGGCCAGTGGTGGGGTCAATTTGACGAAATGGACAAGTTCTCGTTTTTGGTCAATTTCCGCACAGTACAGTACAGTACAGTACAGTACAGTACAGTACAGTACAGTACAGTACAGTACAGTACAGTACAGTACAGTACAGTACAGTACAGTACAGTACAGTACAGTACAGTACAGTACAGTACAGTACAGTACAGTACAGTACAGTGCTGTTTGGCCTGTCGACGTAATAAATACGAAGACAGGGGGGCGCCGCTGAGGGGGGCGGTGCCAACAATTTTCCAATGATGTAACGTTTTATCTGATTGATTTATCGTTTGATATACCTTGTGTGTGCTACTTCATGCACACCCAAGCAAGGTATTTTGAACGGTACTTTCAAGCGATGCTTCGTTTTGTCATTGGGGTACCTGGGTGCAAGCAGAAATACCAGGTATCTCAGAGATATGCAACTTCTTGTGGCAGCGGGCATTTTTTGGGGGGACAGCCCCCATTTTGCTGTTGAAACAACCAAACTCGTAGTCCATTTTTTTCACTCACGTATTTTCCCCTCGCCGTTATTTTTTTCGCGCAAAAATGCCTTTTTTGGCACATTTCAACCAATCCAAAACCCGTGGTGACCTCTCTCGGTCAAATTTGTGGTCATTTTCTCCTTGTGACAGAATTTCCCCTTGCAGAATACCCTTGCAATGTGGGCAAGTTGCATTTTGCAACCGAAAATGCAACAGATTCAGGTAGAGGGGTGTTTGAAAAAAAAATGAGCTTAGTGAGGCCGCCGGCGTGCCACCGTGGACATGGAGGAGTAAGTGATAGAATGTGCGACAGCAAACAGGAGACTGGGGGGAGTATGTGCGAGTGTCGGAAGCTGTGGACCATGCGTCAACACATGCTCACGCACAGAAGCATTCTGATACATGCAATGAAGTTGGCAGGAGATGCCACCAGGGGTCAGTCGGGTGTAGCCCCGTAATAATACCCTGTAAATAACCCCGTCCCAAAATCTCCCCGTCCCTCATTCGTGTGGTTTTCCTTCTAGTTTGTCGCCGCGCGAAAAAAAATTTGAAACCCCAAAAAAAAAACAAAAACGGGGGGGGAAAAGTCTAGCTAGTGCCCTGGACAGAAACCGAAAACAAAAAAAACTAGACATATCATCCGCCAACTGATCTTGATAACAATAAAAATATAACTGGTACTCATGATAACCCCATTTTGCGTACTTGGTATTTTTTAGATCAGGAGCATCAATATCAGTGTTTTTCGTTGAACGCAGCCAAATAGGGGTAAAAATCTGTTTGGCGCAAGGGGAAAGGAATCAAGGGGAAATACTGTTATACAAGATCTGAACGTTGGCTTTCTTTTTGCCTTGCTTCTTAACACACTACGTGTTAGGAAACAAAAAACATACACCGTCTAGCAGCTCTCCGTGGTTCCCCCGTGGTTCTCCCGCGGGTTGTCTGTACCCCCTGCATCACACCAGGAATATAATCCCTTATTACGGAGCTTGATCTTGCACCTTGCGTTCCCCTAAACTTACGAAAAATATAAATGGCGCCGCAGGCGGAAAAAAAATAGGGTACGGTGTAAAAATGCTGGTTTACAACCACACAGTCACTCAACAAACCCTTTTTTGCGGAGCAAAAGAAAAATGGCGCCGCAGGCAAAAAAAAATTAAGGGGTACGGTACCTCTTCGAGCGCAGCGAGCAGAAAATTTTTGTTACCACAGGGAAAAAGTCACTTTTTTCCCGCCATTGTTACAACAAAAAATTTTTTTCCTCGGATTTCGATCGGGACCCCCCCCCCCCAACCATAGGCAGAAAAACACTTTTTCCCGCCATTGTTACAAAAAAAAAGTTTTTTCCCGGATTTTGGCCTGACCCACCCCCCCCCCCCCCTTTTTATTGTTACTTTGTAACATTAAATGGAAAAACGAGCCTTCCCTTCCACAAAAAAAAAAAAAAAAAAAAAAAAAAAATGCGGAATGTTCCCCAAAGCGTGTGCGTTTTTGTATTTCAATTATCTTGTAGCCCAGACGAATTTTTTGTTGCAGGAATAAAAAGTCAAGTAGTACAGTGGCGAGGCTCTCGTGCATTGGTCAGAACAGACATTCAGTAGTTCCTCCTGCATACCATATTCTGCAGAGCTGTGTGCGAACGCGCCCTTCTGAACAACAACAACACACAAAACTTCAAAAAAAAAAAACTTCAATTCAAATTTGACAAAAGTCGTGTCTTTTTGTGTGACGCTCTCTTTTGAGCAGCGTTTCCATTTTCTTGAATGCACTAAAATGCAACGTCTTTTCTTGTCCCAATCTCACATCGGATCTTTCCCACAAAAAAATCGAAGTGAACAAAGAAATATCACGGTCGAGCGTGTACACCCGAGCTACATACAAACTAAGGTATTTCTTAAAAAAAACAAGGGGGTTTATTTTCGCCTCCCCCCCCCCGCGTGGTCAACTCAGCCGGGTCAGCAAAAACGGTTTTTGACGTGTTTTAAAGCAATTAATGTACTGTGTCTCCCTGTGTGTTCTTCACACAGCCAACCCTTCTTCTTTTCAACACAGTGTTGTCACGTGTGTCATGAATATGAAGCAACACGCGTGGTTCGCTTCCAATACTTAATTGTGTGACCTACTTGTTCTGGGTTTATTTATAAGATGACGAAGCACGAGAGGCTTAGGTTCATTTTATACACGTTTCTCTTTTAGATGTGCTTTTTGTCTTTTTTGTACCAAAAATCCGAAAACCCCCCTGCTTATTCTGCTCTGAAATCTCGATCTTTTTGTATTCAGGCTACCCTTCTCCATCTCCTCGTTCCCTCCCCATTCATCAAGGATTTTTTGTTTATATTTTTCACATCGTTGGTAATCAACACCTTTGTTTGCTTTTTTGTTATGTTTTTTGGCTCAATCCTAGTCTTTTTGGGTCTGATACCCCAAGGAGACTTGGCTAGTTTTCTTTTTAAAAATATTTGCTTCTTTTCGAGCCCCTAACGTCATTTTTTTAAAGACGTCCCCGTTTGTCGTTTGAATATCGTTGTTTTTTTTGTTTTTTGTTTTACTTTCCAGTGACTTCCAAGTGTGCCTTTTCCTCCCCTCCCTTTTCCCCCAGAGTCGTACGAAGAGATAACTTTGCATCCTTTTGTTTTCATTCCGAAGCTTGCTTTAAAGGAGAAAATAGTATTTACCGGGAGGTACAGTCGCCAAATCATTCCTCAAAAAGGAGGATTTTTGTGCAAATCAACGAAAAACAACGTTTACCTTACACCATGGGCTCGTAATGACATTACGCGACGAGTCATGACGTGGGTACCCCCTCGTAATTACGAGGGGGTGCCCACGTCAAGGCACTCGTAATTACCTTGTCATGACGCGCGTAATGTCATTACGACGTCCATGGTGTACCGATCCTACTATTTTCAATCTTACTTTTTTCCCCTGTTTTTTTTTCAAGGTGACTTCTGACAAGCACTCTTCTCTCTCTCTTGCTTCATTCCCTTTTTCGAGGTCCCTCTCGTCCTACTCAAAGGTGACCGAAACACATTATTTTTTTTTTTACTTTTTTTTTTTCCATCTGTTTTGTATTCGCTTATTTGATTGGCAAATCAATTTTGATAGTGTGTTGTTGTTGTTGTTGTTGTTTACTGTTTTCTCAAAGGTCATGTCATGAATTGCTGCTTCTTTAGCTGCTCTTTTTCTAAGGTGACTAAGCACGAGAGGCTTAGGATCATCTTTATAAACTTTTCTTTTCTGCTCTCCCTCTTTTGAAAGATGTGTCCGTACGTCGGATGTATTCTTCCAACTCCCTCTTTTTTTTTTTTTCTTTTTCTGGTGCGGAAATCGGTCGTCGATATCGCCCTCCCGGAGCACCATTTTCCCCTTTTTTCGAGATGTGCTATGTGTGGTTGTGTTTGAAAGCAAACATAGGTAGTTTCGAAGAGCGAAAGTATTTCCATTATGTATACAACTTGTGTACAGTATCAAAACGGGGGAGGTGCCATCATCAGAATGAAAAAAGTGAAAAGTGAAGAGATTGCACAAACTGTGGCAACACAAACCGAGGCAACTACACTACTCCAACAATTTATCAAAAAAAAGAAAGAAGAAAAACGCTAGGATCCGTGGGGTGTGTTTGATAACTAAATAGGGGGTAATTCTTGCAGTGATTATGTCACGGAGTATGCGAACCCGAGCGCGTTGATACTCTGCATGGCCTGGATTTTTTGACTCCGAGTACGATTCCGCAGAATATGACCCTACATGACGTGATGTGGTGCTCTGTGTTGAAAGGCAAAAGACGGGGTAGTTCCTTCAAGAGAAATACATTGCCCCTCTGCAGTGTTTCTGTGAGGATCCGAGCCCCCCTTCGGCCGTCATGAAATAACTGATGAAAAAAAGGTGCATGAGAATATGTTAAAAATCATTCAACCCGACCCCCCCCCCCCCCCCTTTTTCAATAGCAGTCTATATTACCCAAAAAAACATTTTTTGTTGTGCGTGCAGTCGTTTTGTATTCTCTTTCTTGGACGCTTTTACCCTTTTTTTTTTTTTTTGTCGAAAGAAAGAAGAAATAGGACGGTGTGTAGATACTTACCACCACGGGTACACGACGGTGAAACCGCAAGGTACACTTCACTGTCGTGTAGAACACTGTAATAACATAGGAGTACGACTCCCTCCTACAGCTACGCTAGATCTCCCCAGGGTTAGGGTGGGAGAGGAGAGGTCAGACACACACACACACAATTTAAAAAAAAACATATAGCTGGTGCCCCAGAAATCCAAAATACCAAGTACGCAGTATGCGGTCGTCAGGAGCACCAATAGGCTTATTATAGCAGTCGCACTATGTCAACACAAGGGTTTGTCTCTCCGTCTCACCCAAGTGGGTAACCCCCTAAAAAAAATAACCAGGGAGTGGGGAAAAAAAGTGGACAGTAGAGAGTGCACAAACTGTGGCAACACAACCGAGGCAACTACACTACCCCAACAATTTATCAAAAAAACAAACAAAATGAACCCACGAAGGCTCTTCTCCTCCCCCCCTTTTCTTTGTGTTCTGTCTTTATCAAAGTTGCGCATAAAAAAAGGGAGGGTAGGGAGCCTTGTTATGCTGGTATTCCTGATGTTCAAGTCCTTTGTTGTATGAAAAGCATGGTGCAATTCGAGCAGTACAAAGCACGAAAAGAAGAGATTTTTTTATTTCACCTCCCCAATTTTGCAGAACTAAACTTTTGATTTTTTTTTAAAAGGGTGGATAAGTACCAGAAGCTAAGACTCATCTCTTTCAAAACAGTGTTTTTTTTTTTTTGAAATTTCCCTCCCCAAAAAAAAATGAAAAACCATTTATTTTATCCAAACGAACATAACTGATTGGGGTGGGGGGGCATTATTATTATTGAGCAGAGTGATGTGATCTGGTGTGTGTTGAAAAATCAGGAGAAAAAAAAAAATTACAAAAATCTGGCATCTTTTTTAGTGTTTCCTGGTGTACCACACATATGCCCCTTTCACCCTATACCCCACCTTCCAAACCCCCTGCCCCCTACCCAGTAACCCCTCCCACTCTGATGCGGTCAAAAAACACTAAAGAAATATCGAGTTTTTTTTTTTTTTTAATCAAGAACCTCTCTCAGAGACTCTGGGCATTTTTCTTCCTTTTTTGAATACTTGGTTGTATTAGTGTAGCTACCCTAGAGTGTGCTCCACTATTTTCCTTCTTTCGTTTCTATCGCCCTCGTTCTCTTACGGTACGGGTAGGTCTACTTAGGTTTCCTTTTTACATCTTCTCACGTATGGCAAATGATAATTTATTATGAGATCTCATAATAAATTATGAGATTATTATGCGCTATTATGCGCCCACATAATAATCGCATAATGCCAAAATAGGCATTAAAGCAGGGGGAGAACAAAAAAAAAAAATTTTTCAACTTACCTTCCTTCACCCCCCTGTAAGGGCAACCGTAGGTGAAGTAAGGTATAGTATTGAAATCGATGTGGGGGGGGAGTAAAGGGTCAATTTTACAAAACCAGATTTTGAGGAAAATTTTAGCCGAAAATGGGCCCCACGTATAAGGAACCGGGCTCATATTTCTCAAAATTTAAGTGCTCAAAAAATTGTCCAATTTTCGAGATTGACCCCACCACTGCACGGGCGGATCCCAAAAATGCAAATAAGGACCCTTTTTAATTTGTTCTCTTGAAATGTGTAATTTCATGTTTTCGCGAAAAAAATAACAACTGATCCTACAAGGGTTGAAGGAAGGTGGTTGAAAACAACAATAACAACAAGGACAAGTAATTGCTAAGAAAAAAGCGGGTGTGCTGTGGAAAACTCCGCGCGATTTTCGAAACCACCGTAGCATCCTGGCGATTTGCTGGTGTGATCGATGTGTTGTAGTCTGTGCATTCTGTGTTCCTTCCGCACTGCTCCAACGACGACTACAATGTGGGGAGCCTGTGGACAAAAACGAGCTGGACCACGCCGAGCCTGCCGAGCGGGCGTCCAACAACGCTATCGAGCAGATGGTGCTGGACGAAGAGGACAGCCCCCCTTCTTGAACGTTTCAGATGCTGGAGTCCGAGTGGGTCTGGCAGTGTACGAAGAGCGTTAGCATACCTGCAGAAGAGCAGAATGCTGGGCTTATTGTAGATTATTTCTACAGGATGGAGTTCCACATCACACCCCGTTTTTTTTCCGATAGCAATTACTTGTTTTTTTTTCCCCCTGAAAAAATTTTTTTTGTTCCCCGACCCCGCCAATCGTGTGGTGTGCAACGACGTGACGCCACATAATTAGCACATAACACCACATAATTTGCTCATAATAGCGCATAATATCTCATAATAGCGCATAATAGCACATAATAGCGCATAATATCACCGGTATTATGAGATCTCATAATGGCGCATAAAAAATTATCATTTGCCATACGTGTCTTCTGCTGTTCCGCAGGGTACTTTGTGCTTTCATCCGGATGGCTGGCATCGTACAGTGGGTAGGAGGTTCCTGCATTAACTTCACTTTCTATTCATCTTCAAAAAAACAGAGAAACACACAAAAAAAATGGCAACCGAACAGGAAGATGACGCAGCCCCTCCAGCGCCCACAGCAACCACCACGGGGACAGCCGCAGACGAGGAGAAGAAGGAGAAGGACAAGGAGCGGGCCGACGAGAAGCCGCAGCTGAAGCTGGACCGGTCGAAGACGCTGTGGGAGAACATCGCTGCGAAACCGCAGCAGGTGGCCGAGACACAGGAGGTGAACATGATTGTGCTGGGGAGCAAGCGGGGTGGGAAGAGCACGCTCATCCAGCGCTTCATCAAGCGCGACGAGACATCGATCCCACGACCAAACACGGCTCTCGACTACAGCCACGGACGCAAGGAGGAGGGCAAGAAGATCCAGACGGCTCACTTCTGGGAGGTAGGCGGCGGGTCCGATCTGCATATGCTTGCGGACGTGGTCCTCACACCCGAGAACATCCACACCGTGTCGGCGCTTGTGATCCTCGACCTGTCAGACCCATGCACACTGTGGGACACACTCTTCTCATCTCTCAACCGTATATCAAAGCGCAGCAACGAATGCTTTGCAAAGATGCGCTCAAAGAACAACAACACACCAGATAGGCTTCTACAGCGGCACAGACGGAAGGTCGGCGAGGACCATGTGGTATGCTAAAAAAACACCATTTCCCCCTTCCTCACAACTTTTCTCCCCAAAAAGATGAAACCAGCTATTTTGCCACCTGAAATCCACAAAAGGCCACACCATAAATGAAAACAAAAACAAAGAGCACCAGTTACCTCATGCATTTCCCCACCACACTCAGGACCTCGAACGACTGAAGCTCTCCGGCATCCCCACCGTCATCGTCGGCACGAAGTACGACCTCTTCCACGACAACCCACACGTCAAGGTCATGGCCAAGACGCTGCGCTACATCGCACACCTCCACGGCATGCACCTGGTCTGGCTCAGCAGCAAGGACGAGAAGGACATGAACCGCTACCGAGCACTCATGGCACACATGGTGTTTGGCAGTGCCTTCCCCGAGAAGTACATGAATGTGGACCACACCAAGGGGCCTCTGCTGGTCTGGCCTGGGCGGGATACGTTTCAGGCGATTGGGCAGCCAATCGGCATGCAGAAGGAGCTACCCGGCTTCGTGTCTACAGGAGACAAAGAGTTGGATAAGTTCAAAATGCCTTTCGACGACGCCTTTCCCCCCAAAAAGACACAACAACAACAAAAGGACTCATTCACCTCAGCCCTCTACGATGAGTTTGCAGAAGCCGCAATCGATGCAGTCCGCGCACAAAAAGACGAAGAACTCAAAAAGGCAGAAGCAAACAACACGAAGAAAGAACGGAAAAAGAGCCTAGCGTGATTTCGATGTCAGCAGGAAAAGGGACAGAACCAGTGTTTTATGAGAGACCTCTCAAATGCTTGGGAGAACCTACACAATAAAACGCACCCTTTTGATGTAACCTACGAAATGGAGTGTAGGGACTGCATGGTTGGGGGTGTCCACCTCCCGGTACAGCCAGGTCATTGAAGAGGGCTTTTTTGTATTTCAGGCCAACTTTTTTCTCCCGCAATTCCTGCAACTTACACAAATGAATTATGTGGGGGTGGAGGGGTGGTTGGGGCAAATAAAGGGGGCCAAAAAACGGTGGGCAAAGGGAATGGCTGTTTTTGCCCCCGAACATAACGAAGCATACAATGAGGAATGCATTGAAAGAAAAGAAAGAAAAACACAACGCCCCACACAATCCCTTCCCTCCCACACACCTAACACACAAACAATAATCTTTTTAACCAAGTGAGTGATCTGAAGTACCTAACAAAAAAAGCCCTCCTTATCCTTTCCGACTTCACACTTCTCCCGTTTTCCCAGTAGGTTTCTCCCACATTCATTTCTTCCACATTCCCAAAGTCTGCAGGGGGGGTCACTCTGCTCACATTCGGCCAGGATTCTTTTCCGTCCGGTGATTTGGTGGTGATACATTCGTAAGGGATTTTGACAGACATCTTTTTAGGTTGGACAAGAGCAATTCCATTTGAGGCTTGTCGCCAAATGAGTGCGAAAAGTTTCTTTTATCTTGTCTCAAAGTTTTATGTTGCATTGAAAAGCATTGACACAGCAAAGAATACAACCACAAAGAGACATAACGATCTTCGGGAACTAATTGGGCACAGGCTTAAATCCTACAAACTTTCCCCCTTCATCACACCTCACCCCTCCCCTTTTCCCCCTTTTTTCTTTAGGATTTTGACCAACCCATTTCCCCTCTCCATCTCTTGATTGCTCTCAACCAATGACTGCGCTTGGTAGTGCAAAAGCTGCAGAGCTGCTTCGCGAGCTGTTCGACACGATTGACACAAACAAGGACGGTGCACTCGAGTGGTCTGAGCTAGAAGGCAACGTAGGCAGAGCTGACCCGGCAAAGGCACGACAGCTCATGGACTGTGCATTTGGCACGAAAGACAGGATGATAGACTTTGAGTCGTTTTCTGAGTTCATGGAAGATAACTTGAAGGCAGAGGGGCTGAGCATGGACACAGCGACCGCAGAGCACTTTGACAGCGTGCGGACACACTTTGTGCCCTTTACAGGGTGAAGTGGTGTGCTATTTGTTTGACATTTTTTAAAAGGCACCTCTTTTCTCAAAGATGCAGAAAGAGGGCATCTCATAAAGAACGGCCGTCATTATTTATTTTCAACTTTTTTTTTTTTGCAACACATCCATCATCAGCTCCTCCTCTTTCTCAACATAATGGCTCTGGGACTGGAAAAGGCGACACAGACCTTCAGGGGTCTGTTTGATGACCTTGACTCCGACAAGGATGGTGGCATCACCTGGAACGAGCTCGAGAGCAATATCGGTAAGTCCGACCCTGAGAAGGCCCGTCAGATGATGGACCTTGCAGACGCCAACAGAGACAACCGCATCGAGTTTGCTGAGTTTGTCGATTTTGTGAAGGTCGTCCTCAAGGCAGAGTCGCTTACCCTTGACACTATGACCAACGAACACATGGACCACTTCCGTGCACTCTTCACCGCCTGATTTCTTTTTGAAAATTTTCTGATAAATAAAAAAATTGCCTGACCGAACCTCGAGACGGGAGGAGCACGTAGTAGTGGTATCCATGAAACGAGAGGGGATGAACGGCTGCGTAGAGGGTAGCTCACACAAACAAAAAAAAGTTGAGGTGTCAACACGAAAATTATTCAAAAAATAAAAATAAAGAAAAAAGAGACAACACAACTTGGCAAAAATTAGTTTTTTTGCAAAGGGGAATAGTGGAGTGGAAATAGCAAAGCGCTCTTTTAGGGTGGACCCCGTTCCATCTTAATAAGAACTGTTCCTTTATTTATTATTTTTTTTTTTTTCCCGTGTGTGTCAGGGTAGTAGCTTGAAAGGTGCACTTTTCAAATGTTGCTGGTTTGCTGGTTTAGAAAAATTTTTCCCCGGTTGAAAGCGGTCGTCGCGCGCTTCGCGCGCGCCTCCCTGCCAACCGCAGAGTGGAGAGGCAAAGAGTAAATTTTGCGAGACAACAAAGAAAATGGAATATAATCCTGTCTTAACGGCGCTTGGTCTTGCACCTTACGTTCCACTAACCGTACAAAGCCAATACGTCTTCCAGAAGCTGTTACAACGGTGGGTCATTTTGAAAAAATGGTCAACTTTTTGCAGCTTTCATTTGTGGCCGCAAAATGCAAGGGGGTTCCCTACGACATTGGAAACTCTATTTTTTGCGGAGCAAAAAAATAATATAAAGTGGCGCCGCAGGCGGAAAAAATTAGGTATAGTGCAAAATATGCAGCTTTTTACACCACAGAGTCACTCAATGAACCCTTTTAGGGGTTCGCTTACGTGTGAGGCTTTCTCTTCTGTGAGTAAGAAGTGGCGCGGGGCGACGAATAACTGAATCCCGAATCCCACTTTTTTTTATTTATTTTTCCCCAAACCAGTAAACCAGCTTGTTCTGGTTTTGAAACCAGCAAAAGTACCCAAGCTATTTCCCTGGTGTGTGTCTTTTTTTTAAATACAAAACTGCTCTTTTTTTCTCTCTTGCCACAATTCTCCACAGCTTCGCTTTTTCATATTTCTTCACACACAAATTAGAAAGCGATGGATTTGATCCAAAACAAACATAACAAAAACAAATTTTGAAAAAAAAAAAACGTGATTTTAATTCGTGGACACCAAAGTATGCAAAGACAACACCTCCACAAGAAACGAGTGACCCGCCCCCCCCCTTTTTTTCTTTCTCGTAGTTGCCTAGCTTTTTCTTCTCCTACCAGGCAGCGAGAGGGAAAAAACTGTACGTCGGGACAAGGGCACAGCATGAGAAATATTGTAACAAAAAAAACTCAAGAACACTTGACTGGTCCTAAATGGAAAAAAAAAAAAGTCGACCGTATTTTTAATACCTCACCCTCTCTTCAACTCATTTCAATAAAACCTAGAGCCTCGAATTTTTCTATATTGATTCCATTGAACGTCATCCTCTTCTCCAATTCAATTCAACAACTGTAGATCTTCTCGTTCCCTCACATAATAGCCTAAGCCGCACTACTAATAGCCTAAGAGCCGAAGAGCAGGGACTCCGTGCCCACTGTTCTTGTCCGAGGTCCTTCCTTTTCCCTTTCCCTTTCCTTGTCAGAGGACCAGATGACCGGGGGTAACAGTCAGGAGAAGCAGTGCAATTTCAGCGAACTGTGTACTGTTGGTAGAACTGCTCCGAGTCGTATGGGGAGGACGTCAATGCTCCTTGCCACAGACTGATGCCACATACTGTCTGTCACATCGTCAAACAGCGGTACCGAGGCCTTTCATGATGAGGCCCTCTGTTCATTTCGTCAGGATGCGACAGCCGCAGGGAGTGAGCATTCGTCGTGCAAGGTAAATACACTTGCCTATGCCCCGGGCGTGTTTTTTCGCAGGCGTATGAGTTCGTCTCTGATCATCACGGCGATTTGCCGTTCATCCTCCGGGAGAGAATCATCCGCAGCCATGTCATGGCCGTTCGTCATGTCCCCATACACGGCCGACGCGAACAAGTTGTCTTTTCCCTTTGCGCTCCATTGTAGCAGGGTAGGGTCTTGCTTTGAAGCCTGCACAGCACCGTGGCTTCCCACCCTGCGGGGTGCGATTTCCGTATGTCTTCCGTCCGCTCGTCAGCGCCTAGACCTGGCTCCTCCAGGTATGCCAGAAGGCATCCCAGAACACGTTGAACAGCGTGGTGTTGAGGCTGTGTCGTCACCCACTTTTGGGGAGGAAGAAGGAGGGCCATATCTGCGAGTTCGTCCGGACTCAGGTCGCATACGATAACGTGGCGGATGTAGCTTTGCAGCCATGTTGTCTACCAATAGTATTACTTTTTTCTCGAAAAAGAGAGACAACATTATGAGCTGTTCCTGTTTCGGACGCATCTCCGCCAAACTCACAACAGATGGGGCCGGGGCGTACCGTTCTCTGCTGGATCCCGAAAACCCCACCTTCTACTGGAAAAACAAAAGAAAGGACGCAGAAAAATGTGTGCGGTTTGCATGGGTGAACCATGGGAAAGAGGAGTTCACTCGCGTTGTTGTTGGTTCGCAAGTAAACGTTATTCCGCAAAAGTTTGCGGGAAAGGTTTACGGGTTTGCAACACCCATACGAAACGTTCCTTTCGGATATTATTTCCTCACAACCACTGCGTAATTGTCATCACGTGGCAATATTCTGCGGAATTACCCCCCTATTAGTTACCAGACACACACCACACCAAGTGTACACACAGCATTGGGGATCCCAACGCACCAGAGAGACATACACAGCAGGCAACATGGCAGACAAGGCCAGGTACGGCACTCTCGATGAAGAGCTCATCGCCAAGATCAAAGCCTTCGAGCAGCGGGCCGACTCGTTGAAAGCCTCGCTCGAGCCCCTCACAGCACTCACCCGCAAGGACCTGAAGAAGTACGGCCCGTTCACCAGAGTATGCCACGACCATTTTCCCCCCCCCTCCCCCTTCGAACTATTCCACAATCCAACCCTCCCCAACCACTAATATTGCAATCCGATCTTCCTTCGACATCCTTACCCCCCAACCATCACAGGCAAAACTGACCCTCGCCACTGCATACGCAGGCGTCTGCCTTCACGTCATGCGCCTCCGCGCCAACGGTGAAATCATGAACAACCAGCACCCCGTCCAACTTGCCTTGGGACGTGTCAAGGAGTACTTCACGAAGATTCAGGCAGCGATCCCTGAGGAAAAGAGGGTGCGGGCAGGGAAGGAGCAGCGGCGTGGAGAGAAGAGGGCACGCGAGACGGCGAAGGAGGAGGAAGCTGCTGGGAGCATGCCGTCGATGGAGGAGCGTACCACGACGGTGGACAAGGCGTCGTTCAAGCGTCTTGTGGAGCATCAGAAATCTCAGCACAGAGTGCAAGACAAAATCGAACAAAATGCGGCAGAAAAAGCAGCGATCGACCAAGAAGCGGAAGATCTGCTCAACGATGTTATGGGTGACGATGACGTCGAAGAAATCGAGGAAATTGAAGAAGTGGAAGAGGAGGAGGAGGAAGCGCCAGCAACACTCCCAACTAACGCAAGAGGTGCGGAAGGACAGCCGGCGAGAAAACGACAGAAAAAGTGATCATTTTTTTTTGTTTTGTTTGTGATCATTTTTGGGGTAGGGAGGGGTGGGGTGGTGGGGTCGGCAGAAGAACTGAACGAAGAGTATTTATTAACCATCAAAGGAAAGAGGGGATAAAAACTGCGGTGCGTGGCTTTTTTTGTGTCAAGATCTACAAAAAAAAAATTTAAAAATAGCGAAAACTCTCTCTGAATGGCGGCTACACTAAACAGATCAAAATAAGGCCCCAGAAACATAAAGGGTTTTGTGGTAAAGTAAAGAATGGGGGTTGGAGGGGACAACACACAAAAGGGCGGCTGCAGAATTTTTGATTTTGTTTTGTTTTGTTGAAAAATTTTATTTGATAATGTGAGTAGTTCCACAACCTTTTGTGTGAGGTTCACAGCAGGAGGAGCTTTGCACAACTGCAACTGTTCCATCCAGCCTTTTTTAGAAAACTTTTTGGTAGTTTTTCGGAAAAATTCAAAACCAAAATGATTTTTTTCCCCCCCGGAAGTGGCCAAAGTGGGGTTTTCTTCGCGAAATCCGATAAAACGAGTCGGTCAGATACATTTCCAGGTCAAACGCGACTCGTGGTGGGGGTCACTTTCGCAAAACCAGGTTTATAATTATTCCTTAAACTATGGGAAATTTTCGGATTGCCATCCGACTTTGCTCTAAAAGGCTGGTTCTATCCCAAAAAAAAAATATCAAAACAAAATGGGATTTGATCCA
This sequence comes from Rhynchopus sp. YZ270_cl-10, assembly GCA_964035575.1. NCBI lineage: Eukaryota > Euglenozoa > Diplonemea > Diplonemida > Diplonemidae > Rhynchopus > Rhynchopus sp. YZ270_cl-10. The sequence goes on from OZ037885.1 coordinate 1,284,159, forward strand.
CCCAATTTTGCCTCAAATTTGGAGGAGTTTAGGTGGTATTTAAAGACCCCCAAACACCAAAATTTCAAGCAAAATCAGGTTGTTGGTATTGTGCCCTTTCCCCCCTTTCTCTGTAGTCGACATTTGTGGGGGTATCACCCCCGCTAGCTCCAGCAGCATATTTTTTTTATAGTAATGTGAACGAAACAGCGAACACAAAAAAAGTCCATTTTTTTTCTGTATTTCCTCTATTTTTAGGCTCTGGTTCTCAAGTGGTTGAGGTGGGCCTCAAACTGTCACACCGTTGACAAGATCTGTCATGGCCTCAGCACCTGCACCAGGCGACTCGACACCCCCACTGCTGTGTCGTGGAGCTGTTTGCGCATCGCCCGCACGTTCGGCTGGGTGCAAACACCCGATAAATCGTTTTTATACCAAAAAACATCTTATGTACTTGTAGAAGCCAGCGCAGCTGATGCTGTGCTATAACGAATATGATAAGGTGACTAAGCACGAGAGGCTTAGGATCATCTTATAAACTTTTCTGTAAACTCCTTGTAGTGGTTAGGAGCGACCGCTTAGAGTTTTGGTGCTGTTGTGAAAGTCATATATTTCCCCCCTTTTTTCCCTTTCTCAACAACCTTTGCAGCAAAATAACAATCCAGAAAAAAAATATGGACGTGCAACCCAAAGAGAAGGAAGACAAGGTGCGGGGCAACGAGGTGTGGGGCAGCAGCATAGGTTACGCAACAGTGTCGTCTCCTTCAGATTTGGCAGGGTCCGAAACGTTGAACTCATGGTCAAGCATACCGGCACTCGGCACTTCGAAGACGCCGCGCGACTCAGCAGCAGCAGAGACCCCTATACCCCACGCGATGTCGGTCCCTTCCCGCAGCAGCCGTTTCGCGACGTGCAAGACCTGCAACCTCCCCCTCCCCACCTCCGCGCTGTCGCAGACCACCACACAGAGTCTGTCCGCATCCACCACGTTGACACCGTCACGACAAAAACGCATGCTCTACCACTGTCGCCTCTGTGGCGACAGTATGTGCCCACCCTGCGCGCAAACCAAGGTCGTCATGTACGACGCAGATGGAAACCAAAAGACGTCCCGCGTCTGCGAATCCTGCGCCTTGGTGAACCCACGTCTGCTCCCTGCTCAGACCTCCAGAAGCAGAAGGGACAGCCAAATGCCAGGGTCTCTTGCCCCTTTATCGCACCGTGCCTCCTTCGCTAATGGAACAGCCACCTCCTCGCCACACACCCTCATGAAGTATCAACAAGAAAAGCTACGCGAGGCAGAGGCAGAGCTAGGCCGCCTCCGCGAGCTTGAGTCGACCTTCACCGACCAGGAGTACATCGGAAGAAAGGCCGTGGTGGCGGAGATGGAAAGCTCTGACGACAGACGCCGTATGTTTGAGGAAGGGAAGCACCACTCAAAACGCTGCCAGGTGTGTCTCGACGCCTACAAGATGTTCCAACGCGAGCACCACTGCCGGAAGTGCTACCGCAGTGTGTGCGGTGAGTGCAGCCGTGCTAAGATAGATTCGCTTCGTGTCTGTGATTGGTGCATCAGCTCCCCACCCCCCGTTCTCCCTGCATGTGCGCAAGGGCAAAGTGCTGCGATGCGAGCCGCCGAATACCAAAAAATGGCAGAACTTCTCTGGAAAGCTTCCCAAACCGAACAAGAACACCATCTCGATGACGATCTCCTCTCCGACGTCCAATCGCAAGCAACGTTCCTGTCGGAAAGCTGTGTAGGGTCAATGAGATAAAAAAAAAACATAATAAAAATAAAAAATCAGGGAAAAGGGAAAAGGGAAAGGGGAGCGGGGGGTGTTGTAGAGTCTTGTCTTTTTTTGTGCCGACAAAATATCTTTTTCTTTTGTCTCGATTTTCAAAAAAAAAAATGTTGTTTTCTTGGTATCTTAGGGGGGGAAGGGGGGTTGGAAGATGTGTTCATCTTTCAATTTTTCTTTATTTTTTCTTTTCTTTTCTTTTCTTGGATTCTAAAGATGTGTGAAGCACGCTATATTTATAGCATTCGCCCTTTCCCAACCCCCATGAAAACCTCTGGTTTCTTGTGGTGACTAAAAGCACACACAAAACTGTTCTTTCGTTTTACATCTTCTGGTGACTGTATGGGGGTTGTTTTGTGCTCCTACAGCACCATTTGACAGTCTGTATCAAAGACTGTCAAAAAACTTCACTTTTTTTTGTGATACGTTTTCAAAGAAATATTCATTAATTCAACCTTCAAACCAAGAGGGGTAGTTGTCTACTGGATAAACGGGGTAGTCTCACTTCTCATCTTTTTCATGCCCAAGGGCTCCAGTCAAAGGGCATTCTGAGCTGAGTGTGAGACCAAAGGGGACCCCGTTCATTTGTGCTTTCATCCGGGGCGTCGTGGGTCAGTCTGGTGCCTGCATTAACTACTTTACTCTGTGCTTTTATCGCAGTCCTGCGGGGTCATGCTTATTGTTGCATACCACGTTCTTGACAATAGGAAATAGAAAAAAACGGCAGAATTGTGTACAAAATACAAGAAAAACGCTCCCAGTTTCATCGCTTGCCACCCGATTTTTGTTATTTGGTGGAGTTTAGTGGTGTTTGGTGGTGTTTAAACATCACCAAACTCTAAATTTTCAGGCAAAATGGGGCTTGTAAGCAGGTTTTTGTTTCCCCCCCCCCGCCCCTTTGTGACAAACACGAGAGGTTGATTTTACCCTTTTTCCACCCCTATCATCATTCTGATCCGTTACTGTTTTGTGGTATCAACTTTGCTCAACCAAAAAATTCAAAGACTGACGTTGTCTTGAGTTCTCAAAAACCCCCCAGTTTTGGTGACTGTCGATACAATAAGCCCCCCCCCAAGGAAGAACCCCCAGACGCAATCGAACCCTCGCGGCACCTTACAACCTGAGCTCTGGATCCAACTACGAGCTTTTTAACAGCAGCAGCATTAATATACGCTATTGGTGCTGGAATTACCGCGGGTGCTGGCACCAGACTTGTCCACCAATCGATACTCATTGATAGGTTTAGATATCATCCATTGCAAGCTCCATAACATGTTCGCCTGCGCGAAGAAGACTTCTCGAAAATAACCAAATCTTTCTACAGTCGAGCGCTCCCCCACCTGGGAGAGTTCTCGCTTTCGCAACCATGTCAAAGTGCCGTTGTCAGTGCACTGTCAAGTTTTATTTGTTTTCATCCGGATGGCTGGCATCGTACAGTGGGTCGGTCGGAGGTGACTGCCTATCAACTACAGTATTTTTTTTGTTTTTTTTTTTTTTAATAAATCTTTTAAAGATGCATATTCGCAAAGGTGCGCGCTATTCCCCACCAAGGTGCTTCCCCTCTCCACTTCACATCCCGGTTTTGTTTCCTGTTCAGCAAAAGCATAGTTTTTTTAATCCCAAAGGGAGACGGGGAGGAGAAAATGATCCGGTACGCAGTTAATTATGTGTTGCCTTTGAGCCTAGATTTCCGCTATTAGTTGTCTGTTACTTTTTCAAGGTGGCGGAGGGAACCTATCCTCACGTATGATGCTGAAATAATTTTTCTTTTTTGTTTTTCTTTTTTGCTGTGATCAGTGCTAGACCCCTTCCACCACTCACAATGGATCTTTCGACAACTGTGGGAGGTTTTTCTTCTTTTCGCTTGTATACAACAGAGTAAAAAGGGATAAAGAAAAAACTGCACTCCAGCAATTATAAAGATGACTAAGCACGAGAGCCTTACTTAAAACAAATTGCCACCCACGAGTAGCAATAACACACAAAAAAAACAAAACAAAATGACTGATGAATAAACCAAAGAATAATCTAATCAGACTAAGCACGAGAGGCTTAGGATTCATCTTATAAACTTTTCACCATTTTTTTTTTCCGGGAGATTTTTGGCTTTTCTGAAACATTTTTTTTTCTTCTTTCAGTGCTCTGCGTCCGCCTCTGAACGGTAAGGCGTGTTTGCACTTTCAACGTCTTTTCCATTACGGATCCACATCTCAGCTCAAAATGGGTTTTCCGCCCTGTATACTCTCTCATTGCCCCCAGGAAGGTGCGTAGTACATAATGCCATATCCATCTTTCAAGTGATTTTGTCTCTTTTTGTTGATGGTGCACAGAGAAGAAAATAAAAGAAAAAAGGTTTTCAAGACTAGGGAAATCCACAAGTCTTTCGGATGTCCATCTGTTTTTTTGTTTGTATGATATATGTAAAGAAACTGTGTGGGAACCATTTGGGAAATCAAAACCACACGCCGTCCCAAGATTTTTTTTTTTACACATACAGCAACGGCTTACAGTAAGTAGTCCGCAGTTTTGGTTTGGACGCGACCTACGTCCTTAATTCCTTTTTTTTTATTCTTTTTTCTTGTTCAAGAACAGCACATTATCGTCAAATTCGCAATTTTCTCAGATTTAGTTGATAAAAAAAAAAAAAAAATTCCCCCGGGAAAGGCAGGTCAAGTACTGTTCAGGGTTGGTGGTTTCCATTCCTTTCTCCACTGCATAACTACTTTTCGCACGCGCTTGTATTCGTCAAACTTCGCGAACGCCACCCTGCGATTCTTTAGCCCAGGGTTTTTTCTAGGGGGGGACGGGGGGGGACGGCGTCCCCCCCCCCCAGATTTTGGGGGGAAACGCGTCCCCCCCCGGGGGGGGACGCATTTTGACTTGGGAAAAAAAGGATATGGGGGGTGGTTGGGGACACCCACACAGACCCCCCATTTGGGACACCACGTACGTAACCCGCACCAGAAAAAAAGGGGAGGCAGGGAGTCGAGCGCGCGCGAAGCGCGTCTTATCCCCTTCCTGGCATCATTGTGAAGAGGATATAGCGAGGTGAAGTTTCAGACCGTGCCCCCAATTCACTCAATCTTTGCACCATTTGACGGACCGAACAAAGAGTGAGAATAAGGGATCGGCAAAAATCAAAAAAGTAGCGTACCGTGCGCCTGCGGCGCAACTCAAAACTTATGAGCGGAATCCCACAGCCCTCTACCATAGTTTGGCTGTACAAATGTTCAATTTTAGGTCACAATTTTTTGAAACGTTGCGTACCGTGGCTTCGCCAGAAAGTTCTGATATAATGACCGCCGTTTCTTCTTGTACTGAGGGAAGGTTCCGTGGGAACATGCGAGAAAAAGGGTTGGTTCTTGATGTACGTTACCATCCCACGTTATCACGTATTTACGTGAAATGAACGGGCTTTTTTGCGCGGAGCGCAAAATTTTTTGACCCCTTTTTGGACATATCTTCACGGTTTTGGAAAAATTTTCCGTGAAGACAAGCGGAAACCCTGCTTGCACCTGCGAAAAAAAATTTTTTTTGGGTGGGTTTTTTGCGTCCCCCCCCCAGATCTGAAAAAAAAAATCCTAGAAAAAACCCTGTTAGCCGTATGAAAAAAAATAAATGGCGCCGCAGGCGAAAAAAAAATAGGGTACGGTGTAAAATGCTGGTTTACACCACACAGTCACTCAACACACCCATTTTTTCGGAGCAAAAAAGGAAAATGGCGCCGCAGGCAAAAAAAATAAGGGGTACGGTACGCAGCGAGCAGAAAAATTTTATGGTTCCATCATTCCAGTCATCTGGGGGTCGGGCGAGGGGTCCCCAAAAGTGCCCAAAAATCCCCTCTTTTTTTTTTTTTTTTTCCCTCCCAAAAAAAGATTTAGTTGATTTCAACTAAATGCGAACCGCACGATAACCCCCTGTTCAAGAACACTTCCCTTTGTACCTTTTTAAAAATAAAAGCAGTGACAGGCCTCTTGCCTGTCTATAACTCAGCAAAAAACAGAAAAAGTCATTTTTGTTTAGCGCAATCGAACACAATAACTCAAGCACCACAAAGGGTGCCTGCACGTTTTTATTAACTTCACTTTCTTTTCCTACTACAAAGGTCACCCCCCTTTGGGAGGTTACTGGTCATCATTTATCTCGATGTGTGCACGAGAGGCACATGTATCTTTTCAACTTTTCTTTGGTTTTGTGGGTACATTTAGTGCACCCTATTATACCTTCTATTCAGTAGAATAGTTAGTAATGAAACAACTTTTCTTTCGGTTTTGTTTCAGGAATTCGTGTGTTATTTTTACTTTTTTTTACTTTTTTTCTTCGCTCTTCCCCTCTTTTACTCCCCCCTCGGGGACTGTGGGCACAACATATACACGATGTGCCCACATAACCCAAGGATCCAATGCCTGTTTTTCCTACAAAAATCGCAGCTTTATCTTAATTACTGGTGGGGGGGGCCGAATAAAAGCACGTGGTTTTTAAAAGTTTAAAAACCTGATTTCTCAGATACGTGCTTTATTCGTACCGTGTATTCGACACACCCCACACCAGAAACGTTACGCAAACACACGAACAACAACAGGAAAAAAGGGAGTCTCGGGAGGGATCATTGAAAGAGAGAAAGAGCGTGTGCGTGTCATCAGCTATGATGGTGAGGGGGACCATACGATGGTCAAATGATTTGGGTTGTGGTTTTGTGGTTTCGCCGTTGGTATTGTAACGATGAAAACCACAAGAAAAACCACGAGTCAAATCATTTATTTGACCGTTCGATATGTGTGTCCTTAGTGGCAGCATTGAGGATGTTTCTCGTAGCTGGCCAACCCCAGCGGACCGCGAGTACAACCATGCTTATACAGCTGCTCGGGGGTAGTCTACCCACTTCATATCGTTGTTGTTATTTTTTTTTTCCTTTTCAAATAAACCCCTCTTTTTTGTTTTGGTTTTTATGGGGGGTTGTGGGGGTTGTCCCATGGGTGAAAATATGAACACTTTTATTTTCTCTCTTTTTTTTTTTTTGCGTTGACCTGGGTAGTGGTTCAGTCGGAGGTGTGTCTTGCATCAAAAACTATTTTTTTATTTTTTGTACCCAGCACAAAAAAAGATCCAGAACGTTTACAGAGAGAGCCGAACATTCAATTTTATCTTTATTCTCTTTTAGATTCACATTGGCCCCCCCTCAAAACAATAACCCCCCCCCTTTCTCCCTTCCAACTGCACCTCCAGCGTTTTTTTTTTTTTGTGTGACATCGTGCCTGAAACAATAGAGTTTCACTTCTATTTGATCAAAAAAATAACATAACCCCCTTCTCCCTTCCAACTGCACCTCCAAAGAAAGAAACCACGACGACCATTTCCCCCCTAAATGACGTAGGTACAGAGGTACATTCATCTCATGACCCCTTTATTTTTGCTGTTTCGTTCTGTCCGTTTTTTTTCTCTTTTCTTACAGCTTTTTGAGATAAATGCCATTTAAATTGAGTGCAGATGGTCAGAAACACTTTGCGTAGGCTGACCATTTTTCACATGATCAAACCCCCCAAAAATCGTGTACATAATACAGTCATACACTGAGGTGGGTTTCGGGATTCCAAAACTCTAAGGCGGGGGGTTTTTTTTTTATCCCCCACCGATGCAAACCCACCTCTGAGGGTGTGAGTAGCGACACAACGAAGGAAAAAAAAATAATAATAACTGACTCGGTCCTGGTTCGGTCACTGTTTCTATCAAAAAATCTCTCTCTTTTTTTTGTTTATATTTTCTGGTTTGTCATTTGTTTTCCCACTTTTTTATTATTCTGGTTGGCCCACACAGAGGGAAGAAGATTTATTAGTTCTTTCCCTGACTTGATTTGTGGTTTTTATGTGTGGTTTCACCGTTGTGGCCTTCCACAAGAACAATCACAACGTCACATCATTTGCTTCACCGTCGTGTACACCCTCACCCCCCACCCGCATCTATCCACAGCTATCAAAGCAAACCAACCAAGAGAGTTGTGCGTATTTTTTTTTTTTTTTGTGTGTCCTTTGCAGTGCGCTTCTGTTACGTGGCGTTGTACTGTGAGTACAATTGTGGCATGTCCTTCATGCCCCATATCGACGGCGTCCAAAAAAAAAAAAGGCCTCTTTTTTTTTGTAGTCGTTATTAGATGAGTGTCTTGTGTGTTTCATGTTCTGTTCTGTTTGTCAAGATATCAGGATTCGGGTTTGCCCCAAAATTTGTCAAAAAAAAGTGTGTCTGTTTATTTGTGTTAAAAAATGTGGTGTGAAGAAAAAGAGGGGGGAAAAAAAACCTCATGAGTTAGTGCTTTCGGAAGTCGGTCAGTGACCTGTCAGCGACCTGTCAATATCAGGGGGGGTGTGTATAAAGTCCCTGTGTCAGCGACCTGTCAATATCGACCCCTCCCAGGGGCACCATGAGTGCCTGATTTTTTTTTGTGAGATGTGTGATTTTTTTTCTGTTGTTTTGTTAGTATTCTTTATGTCTCTCTCTGTATTCCTCACTCCCCCCCCAAAAAAAAAAAAAAACGCATTTTTTTTTTTGTATGAATATGCTCCAGGATTAACAAGCGATATCAGTGATTTGTTCAAAAGCTTTCCTCTTCCCCCTTTTTTTAAAAATACGCACACCACCTGATTTTGCCTGAAATTTTTGGTAGGAATTTAGTTTAAACTATAGTTGGACAAGAAACTTGACGACCAAATAATATTGGCGAGGTTTTGGGGTTTTTTCTTGCAATTGGCGACTTTTTTTTTGGTCGCTAATGTTACTTGTCCAACTGTACCCCAAACCACCACGCAAAATTTCAGGCAAAATCAGGGGAGCGCTTATAAAGACATTGAATTGTTCATGTAGATCCAAGCGTAGCATGTTCTCGAGAAAAAAATCACATTGCAATAACAAGGATGAGATGGAATTGCAAATCTGCGTTTTCCCATTTTTTTTTCGACAAATGTTGGGAAGCTTAGCAAGATTAAAAAGACAGTGGAGAGTGCACAAACTGTGGCAACACAACCGAGGCAACTACACTACTCCAACAAATTTTCAAAAAAAATAAATAAAAAAGTGTTTTGTAAGTGGAGTTCATCCTCGGGTGTCTACACAACCAAAGTTTTCCAAAAAAAAAAAGAAGAAACATATTTTTGTAGTGCCGGGTGCGTTTGGGTGGGTGGGCTCAACAGAGAGAAAGAACCTCACGCTCTATGTTAATCCCTCCGACCCTTTATACCCGATCCAGTGTGCTGTCAAAAGACCCCCCTTTTTTGTTGTGCAGATATTTTCTTCACGTGAAAACTCACAATTAAGTGCAGATCTGTTACGTATTTGTTTTGTTCTGGGAAAATGCCGTTATCCAAGTTCCTAACCCATTGATGTTAATGCCCTGGGTATTAAGGGAGAAATTTGGGTACTAACGTCTCCCTTTTTTTTTATCTTACGAAATGTGTCACAACACACATTCAGGCGAATCTCCTTGTTCAAATTTTTTTTTTCTGTGTCTTTAGTGACAACACACAAAGGGGGTGGAGTTATTAAGGCTTCCCGTGGGTTATTGGTTTGGTTTTTTTATACCAAAAATTTTCTCTCTTTTTAGACTAAAAAGTGAGAGGTTTCGGATCATTTCATAAATTTTTTTATTAGGACAAACACTCTGTGATGGGGAATTATTCAAATGTCTGAGAGGAGGGTGTTCAAATTTCCCGTTTTTCCCTTTGTCTTTGCCATTTTTTTTTCCAAAAAAAAAAAAATTTTTTTTTTTTGACAAGGGGAAGGCCCATTATTCCAATCCATGTTACAATGTTACTTGAAATGGGGTCCAAAACCCCCCCCCCCCCCCCCCCCCAACGAGCAAAAAAATTTTTGGGACTCACGGTTTCCCCCCTAAGTTACAGGGGGGGCCCTGTACAAAACCTAAGGGGGGGTCCGAAAAAATTTTCCCACCCACAAAAAATCAAAAAAAAAAAATTTTTTTTTTCCGATTCTCGGGTAGGCCCATTACCATGGTTTCGTTAGCTCGCACGTCAGTTCTCCTAAGCTCCTTGTGACTTGACTCGTGCCGGTGCTGGTGTCTCTTCTTGTGACCCACCGAGCACGCAGCCAACAGTGCGTCAAACCCTCAAGATCCTGTAGCACCGAGGGTGTGTGAACCCCAATCGTCTGCGCCAGGACATACGCCGTCTGCCATCAAGCGGAGGGTGCTCCAATACTCCTCAGACACGAAGGAGCAATCACAGCGATCACGAACCACGCGATTGAGGCGGTTTCACAGGTGGTCAGCGGGGGAAGCATACGATGCTTCACAAAGCAACACCGCTTCCGGAGATGACCGGCTCCCCTCTTCCTCAACATGCACCAGAGCCCTATTTTTCACAAGCGGTCCCGAAACCTTAAAGTTTGCGCAAGCCCTGGAGTCATCCGATGACGCAAGGCAAGTCACTCTCCCAAAGCGATGGCATTGGATGGCAGTATCCGAAGTCAGACCTCCGGGAAATATTGAATCCTTAATGGACGACTTCAATGTGATCGCTGCCTTCTCCCTCTACGTCCCACCCTTCAAGAACACGGAGACTCGCAAGCTGCAAGTAATTTGAGGTTGTTTCTGCGAGCCCCGACCTAAACCGTTCATCTTCAGAGATATGTACAGTGTGCGCACTACTTTCCGCAGGAAGAACGGGCCCATTTTGGGCTCCGACCTCAGAGGCCGTTTTCGAAGACAGCTACAGTGGGATATTTTGGTTCCTCAATTTTTTATAACAAAAGCGAAAATCTGCCTCTGTGCTTGAAAAATGCTGTGCATTTTTGGTAGAATTTTTTAAAAATTGCTATACTCCCCTATGACTGGACCCAACTCCCCTCACTCTTTTTTTGGTCAAAAACACCCCAAATTTTTCTACCGTTTTTTCCGTTTTTTCCGTTTTTGACCTTTTTAGACACCCTCCAGACTTTTTGTTTATTCCCCTCTGCTATTGTGCACCCACCTCATTTCTGTACTTCAGGCTAGGTTTTTTTTCCCTTTTTTTTGACATCCATTTCTGGACATTCATGGTGGAGCTTGGACTGAGTCCCATCCGGACTCACCCCCGAGTCCGCCTGGCCATTTTGGTCAGACTCCACCGTGTTGTGAAGAAACAAAATTCTTCGAGGATTTTTATTTGCTGATGACAAAAAAGAACAAAAAGCCAAACGTAACCCATAAAGAACCTCTGACTGATAGCACGTATGACGTGGGTCATATCAGTACCAACTAAACAAAAAAGACGAACGCCGTTGGGAAGGTATATAAAACATTTTGGCGGACATTGTCCGACCCCCCCCCCCCACCCCCCCACGGACCAGATTTTTGGCGGACATTTTTTTTTTTTTTTTTTTGGTCTGAAAATTGCGGACATTTTGGGTTTTTTTACCGGGGTTGTACACGATTTTGACCAAAGATTTATAAAAACTCGTCCATTTCGCCAAATTGGCCCCACCACACAATGGACGGATTCCGAAAATGCAAATGCCAGTGTTTTCGCGTATTTTCATGGTTTCAGCATCAGGGAGAGAAAATCTGGGTAATGTGGGGTTTACCTTGGCCCCTTTACCTTACACTCATTTTGACCAAAACCAAGAACTTGGCCACTTCGGCAAATTGACCCCACCACAGCGCGGAGAGATTCCGGAAATGCCGCGGTATGTTTTGGGGCTGAAAACCCACTGTTTTTCCAGGGGAAATTTTTCGATTTCAGCAGTATTTGTTGGCCGAAAATGGGCCCACCAATTAGTGACCGGGCTCATATTTTCAAAAATTTAAGTGGCCAAAAAATTGTCCAATTTTCAACATCGACCCCACCACTTTCTGGACGGATTCGGGAAATGCCAAAAAACTGTGTTTTGGGTCATGAATCCGCACCCTGTCACCCAAAAACCAGCGGGAAAAAATAAAAATAAAAAAATGTCCGACACCCCCCCACCCCCCCGCCTCCAAAAAATTACACGGAAAATGTCCGCCAAAATGTTTTATATGCCTTCCCGTTCAACGGGGTTTTTATTATTTTTTTTGGCTCGCTTTCATCTTATAAACTTTTCTTTTGTTTTCAACGCGGGAGGTGAATCAGAGGGAACTAGAGGGAGCCCTCTAATAATCTTAGACTATGATATTTCCCTTGCTTTCTCTTTTCAAGGGCCAACAGAAGCAACGCTGCCACCTTTGTTTAGGTTTCTTTATATTTTTTTGGTGTCGCGAGAGGGCTTTGTATAAGTCAACTTTTTTTTCTTCTCTCTTCTTCATACCAAACGGCCCCTCCACCACCTCCACCTTCTCCCCATTATTTTTAATTTAGTCTGGTGTGGCTGAAAGGGGGTACTATTTTTTGTGCTATTTTTGTGCTATTTTCTGCTATTCTGGGCATCTGGATTTTTTTGGTGCTGAAGCGAGGTGCTATTTTGTGCTACTTTATGCTATTTTCTGCTATTTTGGGGTCGTCGGCCACACCAGTAAACCCGTAAACCCGCAAACCCGGGTGGTAAATCTTTTTTCCCCCCCTCCCAAAAATTCCTACCCAAACCAGATATCATAACGCTAATCAACACACACCTTCTTTCTTTTCTTTTGTTTTTTTTGTGCTGACCACTTTTTGGTGCAGCTGTTTTTTCGGAGATGGGCGATGAGTTCACTGACTCAGATCTGTCTTTGTGGCAGACAATGATCGCGGGGAGTGCCGCTGGGATGAGCGAGCACCTTGTTATGTTCCCTTTTGACACTATGAAGACGAAGATCATGAGCGAACGGGTTGGGTGGCGGTACCACCACCTGGTGTCCACGACGCGGCTCATCATGGCAGAGGAGGGGGCGGCAGGGTTTTATCGAGGGTTTGCGCCGGCCTTCCTTTCGGCGATTCCTTCACACGCAGCGTTGTTCACTGCCTACGAGCTTGCAAAGTCCACTGCGCTCGACCTAGGTGCGTCCCAAGAGGTAGCATATCTGGTAGGTGCAGGCGCAGCAACCTGTGTGCACGATACAGTCTCGGTGCCCTTCGACGTCGTGAAGCAGCGGCTCCAAGAAAACTCCTCCGGCACCAGCTCCGCGCTCCGCTGCTTCAGAGAGGTGCGTGCCAAGGAAGGCATCAGCGCATTCACCCGCTCACTCCCAGCCACCTACCTCATGAACTTCCCGAACCAGGCCGTCCACTGGCTGACCTACGAGACTGCGAAGAAGCTTCTCGGCAAGGAGGTTGAGGAGCGGGTGGCGCTAGACTTCTTCCTCTGTGGGGTATGTATCCTCTTTTTTTGTGCTTTCATCCTGGGATGGCATCGTACAGAGTGGGTCAGTCGGCTACCATTTTTTCCCCCCAATTATTCGTTTCACTTAATTTTCCACAAACCAAACCAAAAACAAGATAAAAAAGAACGTTGTAATCAACATCCATCCTGTTACAATATTGTCTTTATCTGCTTCCTTTTTTGTCGAAATACTTTAACTTCCATACACCAAACAGGCTGTCTCTGGCATGGCCGCGGCTTTAGTGTCAAACCCACTGGACCTGATCAAGACCCGCATCCAGCTGGGCGAGCACTCCTACACCACGTTGATACGAAAGATCTACAAGCAGGGCGGCATCCGAGGGTTCTGGAAGGTATGTTCGCTTTTCTGTTGTATTCCTTACACACCTTCTTGCTTGGTGCACAATGCCAGGGGGGGCTATGTGACCACCACCACACTGACATAAACTACTGTATTGACTCCTCACAGGGTGCTGCACCACGTATGGCCTTCTACGCACCGTCGACGGCGCTCACAATGACAACATACGAAACGATGAAGCAGTTCCTGATGAGCAATAGCACCGCATCGTCGGGCACCGCTGTTATTCTTGACTCGCCCGTCAAGGCGCAGGCTGCTTCGTCATAAGGCAGGGCTCCTGTTGGTTTTTGTGTCATTGTGCAATGTGTAAAAAAAGCGCTTTTTTTTGTTTTCTCGGGTTACAAAACCTTCGAAGAAAGAAAAAAAAGAGTGTTTTCCGTTTCATGTTTTAAATTTGGAAACAGTGTTCCAAAGGTGAAGTTTTTGTTTTTGTTTTGCACCTGATGGTGGTTTGGGAAATATTTATGTTTTAAAAAATCAAGGGGATTCTTCGTTTTTTTTGGGCCAGGAAAATTGTTACAGTGTCTGTGCATTGTAACAATTTTTTTTTTTATCATCATCTTTATTTGTGGGTTTTTTTTTGCTCAGGGGGTGTAGCTTCTTTTGCCATTTTTTTTTTTGGGCCGTAATTAAGGCCTTAAAAATATGGTATTGTTTTCCCAGTGGAGAGAGAGGGCTTGTACTCCTCCCTATATGTGATTTTGTTTTGTTCCTTTTTTTTTTCTTTTTCAGATGTATGCACTGTGAGGCATAGTCATCTGTCAACCTTTCTCTTGATTATTTTTTTTTTGTAAATCAAGGTACTTGACAATAGGAAATAGAAACGACGGAAGGTGCGTGCCCGCCAGCTTGTGTTTTCTCACTCATTATTTTTTCTCTCTCATACAACACACACTTCAGCGAAAAAACACAACAAGCTTGCGGAGCGATAAACGAAAAAGTTGTTTTTCATTGTTTTCTTTTTATTCAGAACCGAAAGTTAGTTTCTATTTTTTAAAAATGGTATAGGTCTTGCGAGCTGTGATCATCTTCGCAGCCTGTTTTGGGTAGTGGGGGTGTGGAGTGTTGTTGTACTACGACAACGGGATGTATTGCACACTATGTCTTTTTTCCTCCCATAAAAAAAAAACCCCCCTCCTTTTTACCCCCGCGGGAGTGTCACGAAGAATATAATGCATGCGTCCCAGAGCGCGTTTTGCACTATCAACTTCACCTTTTTTTTGAAGCGAACAACAAAAACAACCTATATTTTTCCCCCCTCCCCGTATAGTCTTTTTGAGAGAGCAAGTCTCTCGAGCGTTTTTCGTTTTTTTTAACAAAGTTGCGACACCCTACTAATAGCAAATGTACAGCAGCAAAAAAAAAGTAATGCTAAACCCGGATGGGATTTTTTAGCTCTGTGTCCATTGCTATTGGCAGGGTAGAGCGAGGGGGACAAAGGTGGAAGTGTACAAAGCTGTAGCAGCATAAGGGTAACAAGGGGGAGGCAAATTATATCTTTTTTGTCAATTCTACACAAAAGAAGCAGGAAAAAGCATTATCACCATAAATGATGGTGCGCTATTCACAAAAAAAAAAAATCTGATTTTTTTTTGAAGGTTGTTCTTTTTTGGGGTCTTCAGATGCCTTCCCTTGGTGGTGTCTTTTCATCGACGTTGGTTTTTGCCCCTCCCTTTTATACGCACACTACTTTGTGAGCGGAAAGTGTCAGTTGTCCCCTCACCCAACCGTGCTCCGCAACACCACCACCCTCCAGGTGAGAGAGTGTGCGTCTAAAGTCTATATTCTAGTCAATTTTGAGAACGGGTGTGAGGCCCCCCCCGGTCATTTCAATTTTTTTCAATGGATGTAGGACTGCATGGTACAGCCAGGTCATTGTACCAAGGTGCAGGGCTTTGTATTGCAACTCTACTTTTTTTTTTGGCAAATCCCACCCCCACCCCAAATTGTTAATCCAGAACCTGCCACAAGGACATGTCAGTTTTTGCAAATGCAGGGGCAGTGTGCTCACAAAATTTGATGTTGTTTCCTCTCCCCAAAAATAAAAAAAAACAAAAAAAAAACAGCTTTCTCTCCGTTCCCTGGATCTAGCCCCCCCTCTTCTTGCTTCTGTGGAGAGAGAGAGTTATTTTTTCCCCCGTTCACATTCCCCCCCAGCATTTGGCAGTGGAATAATCGGACATGGGCTGAAATAATGGATTTTCTTATAGAATTTCTTGTAGAATTTTCATAAAAATAAAGGATACTGAGGCCCATGTCCGGTTGAATAACAGCTGCCACAACAAAGCATATTACTGTTCTAGCGTGGAAAAACAATTGTAAAAAAATGTCTTTTTACTCTCAGTTGTCAGGTACTTTTTTTAACGCCCATTCTTTTGAAAATGTGTCAGTAGGGTAACCAGGGGTAGATAACAAATATCTACTCCACTAATCGGGTCGAGAAAAAATGTCGTGAATTCAGAGAGGGTTGTCGTTCGGTTCAAAACGCACGTTTTGAAGCGATTTGAGCCTTTTTTGCACCTTCAAATGCGAGAATCCGTTTTTGAAAAAGTGACTTTTTTGCTGATGTTGACTGAGGGTGTGATATGACTATACCAGGTTGTAAAAAAATAGGGTCGATAATTTTCGGATTGGAAAGAGCGGTCGCGAAAAAGCCCAAATAAGGCGTTTTCGTTTTCGTTTTTAAATTTTCTAATTTTTTAGATGCACCCTGCAAGACACCCAAAAATACACCTGGAAACAGGGAAAAATACTCTGTTATTAAAAAAAAATTTCTGGGGGGCTCCGCCCCCCAGACCCCCCGGCTCCGCTCGCCTTTGCGCTTCGCGCAAAGGCTTCGCTGCGCAGCGCCCGCACGCACCCACCCCGCTTCGCGGGGTGGGTGCGTGCGGGCGCAATCTGTCGCCGCTATCGGGGTGCGTTATCTGGCTCGTCCCCGCATTCCTGTTGACCTCGCTACTTCCTTGAAATCCCAAAAAATTCTGTGGGACGCATCGGGTTAAATGTAACCGGCTCGTCTCCGCATGTCTTGATGCTTGTATGCACTTTTGTTGTGGACGATTGGGCGGGAGGATAGAGTGCGAATTGTAGTGGCAATCTTTCCAGTACAGGGAAGTGAATAGAAACAGGGTTCTGGGCTGAAAAGCAACGAACAAGTGGCGGCGTTTTTGGAGGGGTAGCCCGGAGGAATGGTGGAGGTGTTACCCCACACATCATTGACCATGTTCTCTTCTGCCAACATGGGAAATGTGCGCGGAAAGTGCAGTCAACCCCCTTCCACCACACTGACTTTCATTTTGTGTGGGGTAATTTGTTATGTGGTGATGAAAATTCATACAGCCCGACCGATATTACGCCGGTCGTAATATCGGTGCATTTGGGGGGGGGCAAAAATAAGTCAAAAAAAAAGCAATTACCGTAAAAATATTTATTCTGGGCCGGAACAAAACTGGAACACCCCAAAAAATCGTCGATTGTTCCAGTTTTGTTCCGTACCAGCATTGTTTTGGGGGGGTATCCGTACCTTGTCAAAAAAAACGAGGAGTGCGACGAATTTTTTTTGCCCAAAGATGCACTATGAACCTGGGTGGGGTGGGAATGGGGATAAAAATTCTACCCCAACAGAACTGTTCTGGGCCGGAACAAAACTGGGACACCCCCAAAAACCCCAAGTGTTCCAGTTTTGTTCCGGTCCAGTATACTTCTGTCTCAGAATAGTTACAGCCCAGAATAAATATTTTTACGGTAGTGGAGGGCGAAATGTGGGCCTTCAACATGCGGGTAGCTTACAAACAACAAATTCTATACGCTGTTTGGCCTGCCTGCGGCGTTGTGCCGAAGGTGCATGAAGACAGGGTCTGGGGGGAAAATTTTTGCTGTGTCACATTCCCTCGTGTGTGGGTCACTACTGTGGTAATGTGCCACTGCGTGGGTCTGGGTACCTGCGTGCGCAAACCGGTAGTGTATATGTCCGGGGGCCCCAAAAATCGGACTTATACACAGACTCATGCACGGGAGGTGGTAGGTAGAGAAAAATCATGCAGTGTATTCTTTTGTTTCATCCCTGACACCAAGCTTGTAGAAGAAAAAATGAGCGCGGCTGATGCCGTCACAGTCGCAATGCCGGACTACCCATAGAACTTTGCCTGTGAAAGCTGCACCCCTGCGCCTTGCACCCAGTACAGCTTCGCAACGACCTCGCCGTAGTTGTGCAGAATGTGCACATCAACAACAGTGTCGTGTGTGGTGTGCAGGTCGTATGAGTGAACCAATGCTGTTTAGACTCTGTCACACTGTGCTATTTTGGGGTCGTCAGCCACATGGTTTTGTGAATTTTTATGACGCGGTAGTGAAAGTTTTGTGAATATATCTTCCAAAATCTCGTTAGGCGTATATGAAGGCCTGTTTTCCAATATCCATACCCCCCTACTATTGCCACACCAGGAATATTTTTTTGAAATATTTTTGGGATTGAAATCAGCGGATCGAAATGAGTTAAATGCGGGGTCGTAGGCTCAAAAATTTGCATCTGTGGTTTATTAAGTGAACGAGGCCCAGAGTATACGCCTAACGAGATCTTGTCTGAAATGTGAATCGCACTGTACTGTACTGTACTGTACTGTACTGTACTGTACTGTACTGTACTGTACTGTACTGTACTGTACTGTACTGTACTGTACTGTACTGTACTGTACTGTACTGTACTGTACTGTACTGTACTGTACTGTACTGTACTGTACTGTACTGTACTGTACTGTACTGTACTGTACTGTACTGTACTGTACTGTACTGTACTGTACTGTACTGTACTGTACTGTACTGTACTGTACTGTACTGTACTGTACTGTACTGTACTGTACTGTACTGTACTGTACTGTACTGTACTGTACTGTACTGTACTGTACTGTACTGTACTGTACTGTACTGTACTGTACTGTACTGTACTGTACTGTACTGTACTGTACTGTACTGTACTGTACTGTACTGTACTGTACTGTACTGTACTGTACTGTACTGTACTGTACTGTACTGTACTGTACTGTACTGTACTGTACTGTACTGTACTGTACTGTACTGTACTGTACTGTACTGTACTGTACTGTACTGTACTGTACTGTACTGTACTGTACTGTACTGTACTGTACTGTACTGTACTGTACTGTACTGTACTGTACTGTACTGTACTGTACTGTACTGTACTGTACTGTACTGTACTGTACTGTACTGTACTGTACTGTACTGTACTGTACTGTACTGTACTGTACTGTACTGTACTGTACTGTACTGTACTGTACTGTACTGTACTGTACTGTACTGTACTGTACTGTACTGTACTGTACTGTACTGTACTGTACTGTACTGTACTGTACTGTACTGTACTGTACTGTACTGTACTGTACTGTACTGTACTGTACTGTACTGTACTGTACTGTACTGTACTGTACTGTACTGTACTGTACTGTACTGTACTGTACTGTACTGTACTGTACTGTACTGTACTGTACTGTACTGTACTGTACTGTACTGTACTGTACTGTACTGTACTGTACTGTACTGTACTGTACTGTACTGTACTGTACTGTACTGTACTGTACTGTACTGTACTGTACTGTACTGTACTGTACTGTACTGTACTGTACTGTACTGTACTGTACTGTACTGTACTGTACTGTACTGGGTACTGGGTACTGGGTACTGGGTACTGGGTACTGGGTACTGGGTACTGGGTACTGGGTACTGGGTACTGGGTACTGGGTACTGGGTACTGGGTACTGGGTACTGGGTACTGGGTACTGGGTACTGGGTACTGGGTACTGGGTACTGGGTACTGGGTACTGGGTACTGGGTACTGGGTACTGGGTACTGGGTACTGGGTACTGGGTACTGGGTACTGGGTACTGGGTACTGGGTACTGGGTACTGGGTACTGGGTACTGGGTACTGGGTACTGGGTACTGGGTACTGGGTACTGGGTACTGGGTACTGGGTACTGGGTACTGGGTACTGGGTACTGGGTACTGGGTACTGGGTACTGTGTACTGTGTACTGGGTACTGGGTACTGGGTACTGTGTACTGTGTACTGGGTACTGTACTGTATAAAAACCATAGGGGGGACCCTATGGTTTTTGGATTTTTTTTTGGGTTTTTTGGAACACGAATCTGTTCGATAATTTTTGGATTGGGTAGTTTACCCACCCTAGCGATCCATTAACGCCAGAATTTTTCACTTTTGAGCATCTGTTACCTGTTTAGAATTTTTCCTCACATGCACATTTTCAAAAGAATGGGCGTAATAAAAATAACGCACAAAAAAGAAACCCGAGCATGAAATTTAATTCCTCGGAGAAACAGTTGGTTGGGGCCTTTTTTTTTTTGAATGGGTTGGGTGTTTCAGATCTCAAAAGTTTTATTTTTTATTTTACTGGGAGAATTCTTTGAACAATGCTCACACAAGGCTTTTTTGGCCAACTTTTCTTTCAGTGCTCTGAAGTGCCCCGCCGATCAACGGTGAGGCCTTTTGCACCTCCCAACTCTTATTCTTTTTTTCGAAATGGATGTAGGACTGCATGGTCGAGGGTCCACCGGGTACCAAAGGTACACTGTCACAAGAGGGCTTTTGTATTTCAAGTCAACTTTTTCCTCCTTTATTTGTCTCAAGAATTGTTCATTTAGTTCAAGAACCGTTCATCATACCTTTCATTTCCATCGTTTAAACTTCCAACAGCGGTGTTATGCACTGAACTGCACTGCACTGCACACACGATGGTTACGTACATGGCTTGTCTTGTGGTTTCACCGTTGGATTCCAACAGCGAAACCAAGTAAAACCACAAAGTCAAAGTCATGTGTACTTACTTCACTGTTGTGCAGATCTACTATTCCCCCCTCTAAAAGCTGGCTTAAACCCATGAGAGTCCATAGGGTAATCTTTGTCGACGTCAATTTTTTTCGTCCAACAGCATACACCCTTCCCACATTGCCCTGCAGGGTTCTATACAGGTCCGGTCACTCGGTCGGTCTGACCGAGTCAGACGTTGACTCGGTCAGCCGTTTTTTTTTTTTTTATTTATAAATCTCAGATTTTTTTTCCAAATCTTGGGGTGGAAATTTTGGTACCTCACACGAGCCTCTGAGAGTGACCAGAAATGGCCTCATGAACAAAGTGACCCGTCACAGCCAAAACGCGACTCAATTGGTCAAACGCCGAAGGAAAAGGAAGCATGCAGCATGGCGAAATAATAAAAGTAGCGTACCGTGCGCCTGCGGCGCAAGATTGCAACCCACCCTTCCCATGATATACTTTTGCAGTAAAAATGTGCAATTTTAAGCGCAATTTTTAGAAATGTTGCGTACCGTGGCTTCGCCAGAAACTTTCGTTTTAAAAAAACAGGGGAGTAAAATTACGGAAGCTGGCCACAATTACCAGCGACAGTGCCGTTTTGTGTCAACTTTTTTTAGAAATGTTGCGTACCGTGGCTTCGCTTTGGGTGCCGTGACCGCCCTTTCTTTGTTATAAATGTACTGAGGCTACAGACAATTTGTGTACCACTTGTGCCTGGTGCACGAATTGCTTCAATGAAGTGCCGAACTCCGCAGTTGGATAACCGAGGAATTCTCACATTCCGCCGGAGGCCCCCAACTTGAGCTGGGTTGGGGACCCGGGCTCGACCGAGTTTCAGCGAAAACCCCCAAAACCTATATAATTCCCTGTGGAGGGGGGAAAATTTTTTTTTGGGCTGACCGAGTCAAACCGATTCTGACCGAGCCAGCCCCTCGTGGGCGGAATGCTGTATAGAACCCTGGCCCTGGGTCATTTTTTTTTTTTGTGCACATTTTTTTTTGTGCGTTTGTTCGTTTTGTTGCTATCATCAGAAAAGGGTGTGTGTGTGTGTGTGTTTGAAAGCAAACGTAGGTAGTTTCGAAGAGCGAAAGTATTTCCATTATGTATACAATGTGTGTGCAGTATCAAAACGGGGAGGTGCCATCATCCCTCAGAATGAAAAACGCTAGGATCTGTGGTGTGGTGTGATGTGTATGAAAAGCCAGCCGCTGTGCGCTGCAATGTGTCAAGTCAGATGCCTTTGAGTTTGTGCAGACTTTTTTTTTTTTTCTTCTTCTTCTTTGCTGTGTGCGATGTTTGAGCAAGCCACCAGAAAAGGGTTGGCGGAAATGTGTAAAAAAAATCACCCCCCCCCCCCCCCCATCCCCATCCCCCCCCCCATCCCCCTCCCCTCCCCTCCCCTCCCTCCTCTCTCTCCGTTTTTTTCGCGATTCACACCTTATTTTTACTCAAAATAACAACACAATCAAACAGAAAAGAGGATCTCTACCTCTACAAGCAACACATACCCACACAATGCTTTCTCTTACACGGGGCGCTGTGCGGAGAGGTGTTGTGATGTCCTCCTTCTCCTTCTCCTCCCTCCCCTCCACTAACCCACGCGCATTGAGGGTGCAGTATCGCAGCAAAGGATCGGGGCCAGAAGGCCAGCGTCCAGGGGGCGCATCGAACCCAGACAGCGACAGACACGGGGGGTATTCACCGGTGCTTGCGAAGAGCTCGTCGCGGAACTACTATTTGGTGATGTCCGGCCTCGTGGTGTTCGCGCTGGTCGCAGTGTACAGCGAGCCGCTTCTGCAGATGGCAGGGGAAGGGACGCAGGCAGTGGGGCTGCCACACATCCCACGCTGCATCCTGGTCATGGGAGGCGGTGCGATTGTGCTGTTCGCAGTGATGATGCAGTGAACCGTTAACGTTTTGGGGGATGAGGGGTGAGTGGTGTCAGATACAGGGAAACGTACTGGAAATTCGGGTGTGTAGGAGTGTTCTGGTTTCCCCCCTTGGTGATAAAAGTATGAGAGAAATACAGGGGAATTCGAGTTCCAATCACACCAGAGGGTTTTCCCACACATTTTAAGATGCGAACTCTAAGGGAAATGGGCATTATTATCCCCACCCCCGCAATGCCGCCGTACAGCTGATGCTGTGCGATCTCGAGGCTAAGGTGACTGCGGAGAGCCGGACTTAGGTTCATCTTATAAACCTTATCCTTTTTACGTACCTACGCCAGCAACACCCCCCTTTTTTCCCCCCCCCCATCCTCGGACACTCCTTGATTGTCGAAACTACAAAAAAAAGACTCCTTTTGCAGCCCTTTAGCCACAATCACCCATCACCCAACCACCCCCATCAGACATGCCCCCCTCCGCCTCGGTTGAGTTCGGGCCTCCCCCCGACGTGCTAATGGGGATGTACGATGAGAGCAAGGCCTTCAGCCCTTCGCGTGGTGAAGGCACCGCCCCTGCCATCACTGCCCGCCCCATCCTCATGCAGGAACGTGCCTGCATCAGCCCGGACCGCGGCCTTAGACATGAATACCCACAACGCCTTCTGAAGGAGCTGGCAGAGCAGAACGCGTTTGACGAACACATGATTGGACGGATCAGAGAGCGTCATGCACAGGAAAACAAAGTGCCCGGGGTTTTTGCGAATTCGGGTCTTCCACAGCCTCCGGTAGACGTCTTTGAGCGGGGGCCTCTTGCAGAGCATATTCGGGCTGTTTTGGAGCCGGTCATGAAGGATACACGGAACAACACTGCTGTGGTGCGGGCAGGGTCTCTCGGGCGGAAGCATGCTCAGGCACAGTATAGTAACATTCCGCAGAATGTGGCGGAGCAGCTGCAGCGTTTGGAGAGTGAGCGCGACGAGGCGAGAGAGCGTGCTGCGCAGTTGTCGGAGAGGGTGCACGCGAGCCGTGATGTGTTACAGCGGTTGGGTGTCGAGGCAGGGCTGCAACGGCACAGTGCGGCGGACGTACCGCCAGAGGTGGGGCAGCTGCTGTCGCGTCTTGACGCTATCAATGCAGACTCTACAGCGCATATCTCACGTGCGCGCAACGAGACAGTCTCGTTGAAGCAGCAGCTAGACACCCTAGAGCGAGACCGCGTCGCCCTCCTCGCCGCCCAGGCCTCGCGCAGGAAGGAGCTCGAAACGACAGTACCCCCGCCACTCACAGAGCAGCCGCAGATCTCAACCAGCTTGCCTGCACTGCGGTCGCAGGTTCAGGCCTTAGTAGGGGGAGGTCTTGGCGGCGCAGCCGGTGTCTCCCCACAACGCCCCGCAAGCACCCGACAGTGGTTTGGTGGTGCTGCCCCACAGATGGGCGGGCCAGCGCAAGGGGGGCTTCGGTCGTATTGAAGGGGAGGGAGAGGGGGGGTTTGGCTGCTTTGGTTGGTGGAGTGCGGGGCGATGGTGAGGCAAAAAAGGGAGATGTGCCTGTTTGGAAGATTGTGTGTATTGATTAGGTTTCACTAGATTGTAGTTTGTCATATTATTTTTTTTTTTGTACAAAAAGATTCATCCCCGTTCCCCTACATTTTGTCTCTTCTATTTACATGCCACTCCTCCCTTAGACGTAGGACTGAGAGCCTGGTCGTCTGTATCGCACCCACTGTGCCCTGCAGCACTCTCCTAGGGGAATACGACCAAAATCACCACCCCAATGCCCGTCTCTCTCAAACACGGTCGTGAAGGTGCTCACCTTTGCACGACGTCGCTCATTTTTTTCTCTCTCTGCAACACCCCCTGACAGGCTCCCTACCCCCCCACCTCTTTTGATGGAGCCACCACCACCACCACCGCCACCACGGCGCCTCAAACTGTTCCCCAAGCGTGCATTGGGTGGATCTGCTGCCCCTTCTTCTCCTTCTTCTTCCTCCCCTACACAACCACCAACCACAACCTCTGACCCCACAAATGGCACCACCACCCAACCTACCCAGCCAAGACTCCGCCTATTTCGCTCGAAACCTAGGGCTCCAGGGGCACCTTTGGGTGTCGACCTTCCCGTCGAGAATCTGGCACAGCTGAAACGGAAGCTCCGCGTCCAGGCAACGTGCATGGGAGGGGAACGCCCTGTACACATCCCGCAGGCAGGGCGGAAGCGGCCGGCTTCCTGGTTTGGGGTGGATGCACAGGGTAGTACCGAGTACAAAACCGTTCCTGCAACAAACGATCTACAGAACACTCCAAAACGGCGTCGGAACAACCCGGTCTACCAAGAAGCATGGGAAACTCCTGGTCCTGGGTTTAACCAATCAGCACGCTGGGAGGCCGAAGGGGAGGATGAAATGCCAGGGGATTTGAGCCACTTCGACTTCCGCTGCTACGAAATGGAGGACCTCGAGAAGACACGAAAACGACCGAGAATACGCGAAGGCACGCCAGAGCCTGCGATCGCCATAGACACCACGTTGGACAGCGAGAGTGAGGACACTTCCTCCTCATCCTCCTCCTCCTCCTCACCTTCCGTAGACGTCGAGGCCTTGCTGGAGACCATGGTGCGACAGAGTGAAGAGGACTTAGCGGCGTCTGCTGCGCAGGAGAAGGCAAGAACCGCAGGGCTGCCAGCAAGGACCGTGCCTGATGAGACCTTAGCAGGGGTCCGCAACAGCGCAGCACGACGTCGATCCGCAGAGCACAGTGCACTGACACACCTCCCCACCCTCGACACCCTGCTCGCATACGGTGGCCTCCGCAGCGCAGACGCCTTCATCGACTCCCCTGTCGCGCCGCCCCCACCCCAACCCATCGACGGCCTCACCCTCTTCTCCCTCACCACCCACCGCTGGGTCGAGCCCCATCTTAAAGGCTCCGCTCTCCCCGCCCTCTGCGGACATGCTTTGATTTCCGATGAAAATGTTGTCTGGGTTTTTGGTGGTCGGATGGCAAAAGAAGGGGGGCTGAACACAGAGATCTGGCAGCTCCGTGTCTGTGGAGATTCGGTGAAAGAGTGGATAGGTGGAAAGGGTGTCCCCGAGGTCGCTGTTGTACAACAGATTGCCCCGGTGTTGCCAAACGGGGGAAAGAGGTTTGTACCTACAGCGGTGTTTCATAGCGCGACGATGGTAGGGGGAGATGTGTACACAATGGGTGGGGTCATGCAGGATGGCAGATGTTCGTCCGATGTTTATGTATATAATGTAACGTCACGTCTCTGGTCACGTGCACAGATTACAGGGGACGCACCAACGCCACGTGCACACCACGCAGCCGCAGCCTGGCATGAAGCAGGAGGTACCACAGAGCTCTTCATCTTCGGCGGCGAGCACACCGACGAACACATCCCAGGTCAGTCCACGCTCCTCAATGATCTGTACCGTATTCAGCTCTCTGGGCACACAAAGATGCTCAGTGTTAAGATAACAGGATATGGCGAAGGGGTGGACCGTGCACTGCACCCCCCACCGATGTCAGGGCACACCATGCATGTGGACAGAGGCATGCTCTACGTGGTTGGGGGCACGCAGCAGAGGGGGGGTGGAGGTGGTGCGCTCGAGGTGTATGTGTTTGGCCTTGCTGGGTGTGCGTGGCGGCGGCGCAGGTCGCGGTTTCACGGTGCGGTGTACGACCACGCGTCGTGTCTGTGCGGGGACGATGTGTACGTGCTGCGTGCGGACGGCGCCGGTGCAGCGGGCGCGGCGCACCCTACCCTCACCGTGCTGCCTCTCGTGCCCTCCCTCGCAGAGCTGACTGCGCTTTACATTCTTGAGAGTGGCATGCCCTTTCCACGTGCACCCGTCATCCAGGAAGCACCTGCAGTGTGCGAGGTTGTGCAAAGGAAGCGACCCACAAGAAGGCAAAAGAAGGTGGTGGCGGGGTGATAATTTTGAACCGGAAAAAAAAAAGAATAAAAACGTTAAAGTGTCCAGAAATAAGACAACCCAAAGAGGGTGAGGGCGCCTTTCTTTTTCACGTGCCCGCCACTCTCCACAACACCACACCATGGATGGATGATAGTGCAGGTCGTTCAGACATGCTCCTGTCTTATTATGTTTGGTTGCCTGTCCTAGATCCCCCCTGCCCATCTTTTTTTTGTTCAGGTTTTTTACACGAACACATTTCTTGAGATGGACATCTTTGCCTCATGTGGGCCTAATGTGTACACTGTGCAAGCTGAGCCTGACTGGTGCGTCAGGACGCTCCTACGGGCAGTGAAGACTGCTGCGGGGGGGAAGAAAACGAGAGGACGCTGCTCGCTGCTCCTTGATGGGAACACGCTGGAGGGCCCGCTGCGGAACACACAGCTCACAGATGGGAGCCTCGTGCAGGTGCGTGTCGAGAGCAGTCCACACGACGTAAGCACGCACACAGGTGCACAGAAGGAGTGCCGGCGCCTTCACATCAAGATCGGGCGGGATGCCTTCGTGAACGCGATCGCACACAGGAACCTGGAGCGCATGGAGCTGCTGCTATCCACGGGTGAGGACCTAGGCGGGGGGGTCCTGCGGCCTGAGCTGAAGACAGCGTTGATGATTGCGGTGAAGCACCGCCACCACGACATTGCGGACATGCTGCTGCGGCTTGAGGGCTTCCCAGTGGCTGAGACCACCAACACGTATCGGCAACGACGATCTTCTCTGATACATAAGAAGCACGCTGTGAACGCACTGTACTTCGCAGTCCGCAACGTCGATATCGAGATGGTGCGTCTCCTCTTGCGCCACGGCGCTTTGGCTGCACGCGAAGCACCCAAAGCACACTTTGTGGGAAGATATATGCAGAGCCCTCTTGTGACGCTGGCGGGCGTCTGCGGGAAGAGCGATGTGCGTGACGAGGACGTGCTGTGTCTATGGGACATTCTGTTTCCTGCATGGGAGGAGTACTGCGAGGCAAGGGGCATCCCGTGCACACACTTCCAACCCGAACACAAACCGGGATGGAGCCTTGCTGCCTACTGTGCGTACACAGAGAAGTTCGTGCTTCTGCAGCACCTCGTCACGAAGGCGTACGTTGCGGCAAACCCCGTCATCGCGTCCAGTGTGCTGTCTGCATGCATCTACCGCAGCCGCGCAGCATGGTCCCCTCAACGTGACCGCCACGTGGCAGAGGTGGAGCGCCTGCGCAGCATCGGTGCTGCACCGTGCTACGTCCTGCGGTGGAGGGACATGGCAGAAACATGGACGCCTGAAGAAGACGGGTACGAGAATAGGATAGTGTACTATCGCCACAGGAAGTGGTGGCTGCCCTTCAGCAAGGCGTCGGGAGACATTGTGGAGGGGTTCGACGTGAGGTCTGCGAGACAGCAGCTCTGCACAGAGGACGATGAAGACGACGACCTCACGGAGCACGCAGTGCGCAAGTCGTTTACACGGAGAGGGAAGTGATGGGGTCGTTCACATCACAGTGCAGAGCTGTTATTGTTTTTTTTTTTGTTTTTGTTTTTCTGGCAGGAAAATTTTTTTTTTCGTTTTGATCCCTCCCTTATTGTGCTCATGCTACCACTAAGCGAGACGGACAGGGCTTTTGTTATTGTTATTTACATTTTAGTGCTACAGGGTACCTGTGTGCACTGCTTTTGCTGAATGTTGTGTGTGTATCTTTGTTTCTTCTAACCTCATGGTACCCCATTTCTGCATAGCTTCACATCATCACCGCCCCCGAGTCAGTTGCGCCACGTGTGTATGCACGAACATCCTGCGACTTGATTCCTTTCTTTCAAAACCCAACAACGCATGTATGGACACTACCGTGATCAGCGTTCAGTGTAGTACAGAGACGCCAGGTGATGCTTTGTTACAACGCACAACAGCTTTTTCACAGACCAAGCTCGTCGCGACCACTCTGTGAGTGTTGCCAAAATACTATCACACGTATTTTTGTTTTTTAGCTCCCCCCCTTCCACCCCCTAACACCCGTTGACATTCTTTCAAAAATGAACCCTTCTTTATTTAGTCGTTGTTGTTCGCATCCATCTTTCGGAAAAGCCACATGTCTTTTTATTCTGAATAAAGAAGCAAAAAAAAAAAGTGTATTCAATCTGAGGTGTCTTCCTGCAAACGTTCCTTCCACCAAACAAAAGTCGGCGTCGACCCTGGGGTGGGAGCTTCACTGTTCTTGTTGACGGTTTGCATGCTCTTGAGTGAGTGCGACAATGCCTCACCTCCTGTCGCTGTCGTGGTGTGAGACCGCACCCACAAGCAGTCTTTCGGGGGCTCTTCGCTTGAAAGGAACAGCAGCTGCGGAACTGGACACTGGGCTGAGTTGGCGACGGCTTCTTTAAGCGACTCAGATGCGGGTTGGAGATGGAGACAACAAAGTTGTCAACACTTTCGTTGTCTGCCGTCTGCATTGCGCACCGCATCTGTGTCGGTCCTCTCTCTTTGTGCACGTTGTGCCAGCATCACACCACACCCACACCCTCCAGACACCCTCTCCCGTCAGCAACAATGTTGTTTATGCTGTCTCTCACGGCATGCATGGCGCTGTCCGTTACAGTTAGAACCCCAGACCCTGTGCCCATCATGCACGAACACACAACACTCAGGTTCGGAGAGGACAAGCGGTACTACCATCTCAGTGTCGGTCATCTCAGTACCGCTGCACAGACGTACACCGTCCCTGAAGGTGTCAGCTTCATTGGTGTTGTTGCTGGTGCTCCAGCGAACGGGCCGGTCAGCGTGGAAGCAAGACCATCTGGTGGTGTGAGTGTGGGTACGTTGCCTGTCACCCCGGGGCAGGTGCTTCATGTCATGGTGGGTGAGGCCGGCGCACCGGGTCGCGGAGGGTGGAACGGAGGGGCAGCGGGGCAGCAGTGCGGTGGCAGTGGTGCAACAGACATCCGCACAGATGTGGACGACCTGCACTCGAGACTGATTGTGGCAGGTGGTGCAGGTGGGTACGGCTCTGACGGCGGGGGTGATGGCGGTGGTGATACTGGTGGTGGGGGTCATGGGTGTCAGAATGCAGCCGACCACGGGGGTACGCAGACCCAGGGAGGTCTCTTTGGAACGGCTGCTGCAGGATCCTTCGGGAAAGGTGGTGAATGTACGGGATTCCATCGTGATTGCACAGGTGGCGGTGGCGGCTGGTACGGCGGAGGTGGTGGAACTAGTGGTTGTGAAGCAGGTGGCGGAGGCTCGGGTCACATTGCAAGTAGCGTGATCAATGGGACAACAACTGCAGGACAGAACCCATCATACGGCTTTATGTACATTGTGGCCTTGTACCCAAGGGTAGACCCTGCAGCCATCATGTACGAACACACAACACTCGCGTTCGGAGAGGAGAAGACGTACACCTGCATCAACGATACACAGACGTACACCGTCCCTGCAGGTGTCAGCTTCATTAGTGTTGTTGCTGTTGGCCCTCGTGGGTCCGACGCAGTAAACGGCTGCGTGCCTCCCTGTGGTGGCGTCAGTGCAGGTGTTCTTGCAGTGACTCCAGGGCAGCTGTTTCATGTCATGGTGGGTGGTGTGGGTGCTTCTGCTCCGTTTGGCAGCTTGGACGATTCTGCTGTTGGTTGGAATGGTGGTGGGATTGGAGGTGGCTTGGGTGCAAGTGGGAGCGGTGCAACAGACATCAGGACGGATGTTGCTGACTTGCACACCAGACTGATTGTGGCAGGTGGTGCAGGTGGGTCACAGAGCAATGGCATGGTGGGAGGCATTGGTGGTGGTGAGAACGGAGGTCGTGCGTGTCCCAGTCGCCGCACCTCCCCCAATGGTGCCTTGGGGGGGAACCAGACACACGGAGGCAACTTCGGGAATACTGGTGCAGGGTCCTTTGGCCAAGGTGGGGGGGGCACATTCACATTTGGCTGTGGTGGTGGTGGTGGTTGGTATGGTGGAAGTGCCCCAACGGCACGCTCCCGCCGCTGTAACTCTGGTGGTGGAGGCTCAGGCCACATTGCAAGCAGTGTGATCAACGGCACGATGACGGCGGGACAGAACCCATATGAAGGGTTGTTGTACATTGTGGCCTTGTACACAGGACAGGAGACAGATGCACCACCAACAGCAGTGCCGACACAAGCACCTCCAACGGCTGTCCCAACAGCAGTGCCAACGACTGTCCCAACACTGCCACCAACAGCAGTGCCAACAGCCGTGCCAACGGCAGTTCCAACAGACGAATCTACGGCTGTCACAACGGCTGTGACAACAGCAGTGCCGCCAACACCTTCACCGCCCACACCTACGCCACAAACACTGTCACCACCAACTTCTCCTGATGAAGGTGGACTACCAACTGTTGCCATTGCAGGGATAGTGACCGGTGTGCTGTTGATGGGTGCTGCGGTGGTGGCGTTAGTGGTGTGCTTGCGCAACCGTGGCAGGGACACGTCGCTGCCTGCGTATGAGGAGGAAATGGATGATGACGACACGTCGAGTATGTCAGACCGCACCTAGCCTAGGTTGAGTGTTTTATGTCTGCAGATTGCCTTGTTGTGGCAGTTGAACCCGTTTTTGGAATCAACAGAGTACGTAGATTCTTTTAGCACGATCTTTGTAACGCAAACAAAGAAAAAGAAACTTTGGTAAGATGAATGTGCCCTTCGTGCATACAACATATTTACCATTATCGTTTATCGTGCGGGGAGGAGAGAAAAAAAAAAGGTTGGGAAAAAAAATATGAAGTTGATGCCTCTGTGAACAGCCCACTTCAAAGAAAAAAAAATTGATTTGGTATTGTCTCCGAGATTTTTTGTACTTTCCTTTGTGCTTTCTCTTCTTTGATTTGAAAGTACGAGATGTCAATTACGGGTTTTATGAACCTAGATTTTTTCATTCAAATCACCCTCTTTTTATGCAAACTCGTGTTTTCTAAGATCTCATAAATGGCTCTTCACAGACACCACATCCGTTCTCCCCTTTAAAGATGTGAACTGTCTGTAGAAATGGCCAACTGGTTTTTAGGAAATGTTTGTGTTGTGTTGTTTCGTTGAACAAGTTAAAACAGTAAGTTTGCGGTTCTTTTATTGAACAGATTTTATTCCGCCCCGTACCCAAAACGTAAGATCTTTTTATTCTGAATAACAGCAAAAAAAGTGTATTCAATCTGAGGTGTCTTCTTGCAAACGTTCCTTCCACCAAACAAAAGTCGGCGTCGACCCTGGGGTGGGAGCTTCACTGTTCTTGTTGACGGTTTGCATGCTCTTGAGTGAGTGCGACAATACCTCACCTCCTGTCGCTGTCGTGGTGTGAGACCGCACCCACAAGCAGTCGCCTTTCGGGGGCTCTTCGCTTGAAAGGAACAGCAGCTGCGGAACTGGACACTGGGCTGAGTTGGCGAGACGGCTTCTTTAAGCGCCTCAGATGCGGGGTTGGAGACAAAGTTGTCAACACTTCGTTGTCTGGGAATAGTGCTCAAAGGCAGCAGTGGTGTGCTGTGCCAGGCACACCTTTCGTACCGTGCTCCTATGATGAACAAGACCACCCCTACACCCTCCAGGTTATTTTAACACACATATCCTCTTCGTTTCCCGATGTCGCTACGCGAACAGAAGATGGCAACGAAGGAGCTCCGGGGTGATGTGGAGGGGCTTGCGGCTAGGGTTGCGGTGCTCGAACGCAGCATGCCACCACCACCAGCCTCTGCCTCCACCTGCGACGCACTTCTCGCCTCTCAGGAGCAGGCTGCTGGGGAGCGCTTCAGCATGGCCACGTCTATCGCCCAGAACCATGAGAGCATTGCAGTCGTGGTGGCGGGTGGCGAGGCTTTGGGCGAACGACTGGCAAGGATTGAGGCTGCCGTTGCGTCGATGGCCTCCCCTGTGCATGGGTACGATGCACCGCCAGCTGCAACGCCAAATGCACCACTGCACGGACACACAGAGGACCACGTGGAGGATCCAGTAGGCACATGGCTCGAGGAGGTTGACAGCGTCCGTGTACTGCCAAGGAAGGTCACGGTTCGACTTGCTCCACCTGATAGCACAGAGTGGGCAGCAAGTAGCGTGGAATCGGGTGAGGGTCGTGGTGGGGGAAGGAGAAGGGGAAGGGGAAGGGGTCGTGGTTGGGGTACCAAAGGAGGAAGGGGGGTGGGTAGGAGCTGCTGCTGCCGCTGTTACTGCAGTGGCAGTGGCAGTGGCAGTGGCAGTGGCAGTGGCAGTGGCAGTGGCAGTGGCAGTGGCAGTGGCAGTGGCAGCGACAGCTGCAGTGTTTCTGATCTGATTGAATACCATGTTCAGGTAACAGGTCGAATTATGTGACGGTAAGTGGAAGAAAAATAGTAAAAGTTGTTGATCTTTTGTGTATACTTTGTGTCGGCAATCTCCCCAATACGCAGCAAACAAGTTTGCTTGCGAAGAAAGAACAGTTTTTTTCTATCCCCTTTTTCCAGTGCAGACGCCATTTGCCGCAGTCGCGCTGGTCTTCATGTTCTCTTTGTCTCTCTTTTTCTTTGGAAAAGTACCGCAATCGGAAAAATTTTGACTATAAAATTCGACCTTTTCAGGATTTTTCTACCTTTTTAACCGTCGAACATTATTCCGGTTACAGTGTGTGAAACAATATTCCGCCCAAATAAGCGACTCAGGGTTTGTGCTCCATTATAGACTCTCCTACATCACACAGGCCTAATTACTGTGTTCGCAATGATACCCGTTCATCTGACTGATGAGTGGAAGCTGGAGAAGAGCTTATCAGATGTAAACCACGAAATGGATGTAGGGACTGTACGGTTATGGTCCACCCCGGTCATACACCAAGGTACAACCTCTCCCCTTTGTCCTTATTGTCGTTATTGTTGTCTTGTTTGTGGGGGTGGGGAAACACAAAAAAATAGTGGAGTTCATCGTCGGGTGTCTACACTAATACAACCAAGTTTTCAAAAAAAGAAAAGCAGTGCGGTTTCAATTTCTTGTTTATTGTTTTGGTATGTCCCGCTTTTGGTACAAACCCCAATATTTTCTTTTTGCTGTGCAGTATATTTTTGTTTTGTTTTGTTTTGCATCTTTTGCAACTTCTGATTTTTTTCACATGCTCGAACACGTCATCGTACGTGCCAAAATTACGAACTCCGGCTGGGGAAATGACATTATCCCTGACAACAAACTTGTAGAAGCCAGCGCAGCTGACGCTGTGCGATAACGAATATGATAAGGTGACTAAGCACGAGAGGCTTAGGATCATCTTATAAACTTTTCTTTTTTTCCGGTACTCTGTCACGAGAGGACTTTGCATTTCGCGTCATAAGTATTTTTTGTTTAATTCCTTGATCCCTCCTCCGATGCTATCAATTTATTGAATGCATTATGTTGAAATACTTAATTCCTATAGACATTTGTACAATCAATGAGTGGTACTGTCTCGAGCGGGGTGTTGTATTTCAAGTCAAATTTCATTTGCATTTTTAACTTTTTTTTTTCTTCTGTCCTTGCGTCACTTTTTGACCATTATTTTCTTTTCACCAATCCCCACCCATTGCCTGACTTTACTTGAACAATATAAAAAACACGAAAGGAAAAAGAAAACTATCAGGTAGCCACCACGCCCCCACTAGGCTAAAAAGAACGAGAGTGGGAAACTATTACGTCCTTTGGTTTGCTTTTTTTTGCGTTTCAATTGATTTTTATGTACGTTCTCTTTTTCTTTTTATTTCACGTCAAGCATTCCAAGAATACCCACCAGGATTCCACCTTACCTCCAAATGGAAATCACAGTCGAGACTGCGCTGCCAGCTCAACAGCAGAGTCCTACACGGGTGCGCGTCATATTTGCGCACTACAAAAAGCAGGTACACCCTGCTGTGCAACAGAAAGCGACTGCAGAGAAGGAACTTCGTTTACTCCGTCTGTCAGAGGCTCCCACGTTCTTTTACCAGTTTCCGATTGGAATTATGTCAAACAATTACTTAGGACCTGAGTCTGAGTCGGAGGAGGTTAAACTCAAGGTCAAATATGATATCGGGGAGTGCCAAATATGTGGTAAGCAGAACTTCGGATCCGGCGACAGGGTGTCTGCCGTGCACATTATGAAAACCCAAGGTTCGTGCGACGCAATTGATCTGCGCTACAACGAAACGACAAACTTTCTTGTGCTCTGTGGCCTTGAGGGAGATGGTAAGTCATGCCACGATGCTTTTGACAAAGGCCGCGTAACATTCCTGCACAAGAAGCATGACCAGTGGATGATTGTGGGGGGTTTTCACCACGGCGAGATGAGAGAGTTAGTGCAGAAGCCGCCTCTCCGTGCCTTGCACACTCACCTGGCGTGGTGTGTCTCTCGGAAAACGTTGTCTGGCCAAGTGGAGGATCCAATAGGCACGTGGCTCGAGGAGGTTGACAGCGTCCGTGTACTGCCAAGGAAGGTCACGGTTCGACTTGCTCCACCTGATAGCACAGAGTGGGCAGCAAGTAGCGTGGAATCGGGTGAGGGTCGTGGTGGGGGAAGGAGAAGGAGAAGGGGTCGTGGTTGTGGTACCAAAGGAGGAAGGGGGGTGGGTAGGAGCAGGGGTAGAGGCAGGGGAAGGCGCAGCGACAGCGACAGCGACAGCGACAGCGACAGCGACAGCGACAGCGACAGCGACAGCGACAGCGACAGCGACAGCGACAGCGACAGCGACAGCGACAGCGACAGCGACAGCGACAGCGACAGCGACAGCGACAGCGACAGCGACAGCGACAGCGACAGCGACAGCGACAGCGACAGCGACAGCGACAGCGGCAGCGGCCGCCACAGTAGCAGCGACAATGGCAGCGACAGCGGCTATCATTATTATTGAATAACAGTCAAGTGAGAGAGTCAACAGAGCGAGAGTCACTCCGAGCAAGACCGACCGAGCAAGTTTGCACAACCCAATCAAAACATACTAAAGGAAAAAGAAAAGTATCAGATAGCCGCCACGACCCCCCACCAGTGTAAAAAGAATGAGAGATAAAAAAATTTGTACAAAAGCAGCCGAGCAATTGCCATGTAAACCCCCCTCACAGCTATTGTTTACATATTTTTATGTAAATAGTATTCGTGCATGTAAATAATACACGTAAATAATTTAAATGTAAATAGTACATGTAAATAATTATCACTCATGTATTGTTTACATTTTCCACACCTCCCCTGTATAGTAACCGAAGGTGAAGTGAGGTATAGTATTGAAATTGATGTGGGTGTAGGGTCAATTTTACAAACTCGGATTTTGTGAAAATTTTTGGCCGAAAATGGGCCCCACCTAGTGACCGGGCTCATATTTTCCAAAATTTAAGTGGTCAAAAAATTGTCCAATTTTCAACATCGGCCCCACCATTTTCTGGACAGATTCCGGAAATTCCAAAAAATTGTGTTTTTGGTCACGAATCCGCACCCCGTCACCAAAAACCGGCAAAAAAAAGGGGGTGTAAATAAATAATTCGAATGTAAATAGTAATTGGATGTAAATAATAGCTGTGAATAATTATATGTAAACAATACCTGTATGTAAACAATAGTTGGGAGGGGGGTTTAAGTAATAGATATTTAACAGGTGCTCTAATTTGGCAAAATTACTAAAATCATGTGATGCAGCAAAAGTAAACCAAAACCCAGCAAAGCGAGCAAAGTATGTTCGTGTGAGAAAGTGTTTAATGTATACTGTACGTCTTGTTCATTTAGTGAAAGCAAAACCCGCTGAGTACTCTGCAGGTAAAAAAAACACATCTGGCCGTAATATCTGCTCAAATGTTCCCACTCTCGGAAAAATCGAAAAGTTTCAGAATATTTACGGTTCATGTAGGTTACGCTTACGGTAATTGGAAATTGGTGCTCTTTTGTTTATACTTTGTGTCTACAACAAGTTTGCGAAGAAAGAACAGTTTTTTTCTATCCCCTTTTTCCAGTGCAGACGCCATTTGCCGCAGTCGCGCTGGTCTTGTCCTTCATGTTCGCTGTTCTATTTCACTTGCATTTTTAACTTTTTTGTTTTGTTTTTTCTATTTGCGTGTTAATAATTTACAAAAACTCATGTACAGTTCTCTCGAAACAAGAACGAGGGAAATTGTGCAGAAACTGTGCACTCCCTACATGAGTTCAACCCTCCTGCCCACCCATCCCCACAAAATGCGTTACACCTGTCGGCAGAAACTTTGCCCGACACAGGAATCTCTTGTTCTGGCTGCAGCTCCTGCTTTACATTTTCTTCGGTACAATAATGCTTCATGTGTTTACCCCCCCCCTTTTCATCTTCCATGAAGTGTATTGTATAGGTTCTTCCAAAAAGCCTTTGGGCGATATTGCGTGCAGAATACCAGCTGTCGAAACGAACAAAACAAAACAAAATAAAACAAAACAAAACAAAACAAAACAAAACAAAACAAAACAAAACAAAACAAAACAAAACAAAACAAAACAAAACAAAACAAAACAAAACAAAACAAAACAAAACAAAACAAAACAAAACAAAACAAAACAAAAACGTGTATTCAATTCCTTTCCTTACCTCCCCACCAACTTTTCTGGTTACACCATGCATGCGTTGTTCACCATGCTTCTTAACCGTGATGAAGTATTCATTTGCTACGCATTCGACACACCTCCATTTCAGACTGTTCTTCAAGGTGTCTCCAACCACAACAAGGATTGAACAAGGTGTGACTTTAGAACTTTCTTTACCTGCTGTCTGTGCCATCTGGGGTGCATCACCACTGCAGAGAATTTGCTTCCATTTGTGAAACGCTGTCACTGCTGCTGCTGTTGTTTCTCATTATCTTTGTACGGCCAATTTTTGAAAAAATAATTACCGCGCGCTGGTCAGTACGATGTCTCTTCTTCAGTAGAATCTAACGCACTGTGCAGCAAGCACTATGTATGTATGTATGTATGCCGCTGTACGATACCTGATGACCTAATTTGCGTTCCCAAAAGCCCCCTGTCGCTGTCACCTGCTACTATCTCCCTCACCCACGTCACACCCCTCAGTACTTTGCACAACACACAATGCTGGTTTTCTTGCAACGTGCTGGATGCGAGACCTTGAGCTTGGAGGTCGAGGAGACAAGCACTGTGGCCAGCCTTGTGGAGGCAGCAGCGCGTGCTCTGGACACAGAGGCTGACTCTATTGTGCTGCATTATGGTGCAGACGCAGCACCGCTTCTCGAGGTGACGGCGTTGGAGGAGGGGTGCACGGTTGTGGTGGAGACGAGCCCACGGGTGGTGGCGGAGGCAGAGCTGAGGAGACGTGGCTGCGAGGTCAGTGAGAAGGGTGTTCGTGATTTAATCATAAAAGATGAGTGGCTTGTCAAACCACACAACAAAATGGCAGAGCTTCTGCCTCTGTACATCGAGACAAAGTGTGCCCCGCAGCAGGCCCTGTACGCGGCTGCGGTTGGTGACGATGTGGCCAGCATGCGGCGTCTGATTGCGGAGGGTGCCGACATCAACGAGACGTGTGATGATGCGTACTGTACTACAGCTTTGGTGTATGCAGCATTGGTGGGCTCTGTCGAGTGTGTGTGTCTGGCCCTGGAGGAGGGTGCTGATCCGGATGTCACTATCAAGCAAGGCGGCCTGGTAGGCTACACTGCAGCCATGTGTGCTGCTCAGGCAGGCTCTGTGGAGTGTCTGCAGGTGCTGATCGAGGCTGGGTGCGACCTTTGGATTGAAGGGGACCACGGAAGCACGGCGCTCGGTGTCGCAGCCTTTGGGCACTCAGGCTGCATGCAGCTTCTTCTCGATGCGGGTGCTGATCCTACCGCAACCTACGGATCCAGCAATCGCACACTCCTCATGCTCGCTGCATATTACGGTGACCCAGAGTGCCTTCGCATTGCGTTCGAATCAGACACTCCCAACCTCACACGGACTAACGATTGGGGTATGACTGCAGAGGACACAGCACGCAGAGCAGGACACAGCGAAGCCTTCGCTGCTGCATTAGAAGCGTACAACGCTGCGAAGCAGACGAAGAAGCGCAAGAGAGAGGACAGCGACTGAGATAGTATCCGGTGTGGGGTTTGTGTTGTGAGTGTGCGACGTCCGTAGAGATGTTTTGCACTGTGTTTGCGGAGAACATTGTTTTGCTTGCACTATATTTTCAGATCTGAGATAGCTTTTCTCATTCTTGACGCTTTTGATGCACGCACAGCACCCTGGGGCTGCACTGTACGCTGCACCACAATAGCACATTATTTTTTTCGGGGATATGACACTTGTGACATAACGTAGGAAATCTTTTAGTTTTCGCGAAGACGATTCTTGTGCTACTTCTCCCCCCATGGTCACACTATGTCAATACAACAGGTTAGACCGTTTGGTCTGGGAGGGTTTGGGGGTTCTTCTTTCTCAGTTCAATCTTGAACAATTTCGAGACGAGTTTTCATATTTTTTGAAAGAAAAAACGACCATCCTTGCACTGTGTATGTGGCGCCTTGCCTCCGACTTACCTATGCACTCCACCATACACCACAACACGTGACAGGTAACTTCACACCAACACCCCCACACACAAAAGCAACAATGGCAGGAAGCATGCATGTGGTCAACAAGAAGTCCGAGAGGTATGTGTCAGATCTTTTTTTTGTTCCGGCTGGGGAAATGCCGTCACCCCTTCCATTACACTGATGGTGCGCGATAACGAATGTGATCAAGGTGAACTGAGCAGAGAGGCTGTAGGGTCATCTTATGAGCTTTTGGGTTTGTGCTTTTCGTCCGTCTAATATGCAACACCACCACAGATTCAGCGGCAACATCACAAAGCGTGGAAAGACCGCAAAGAAGGAGAAGGAGGACCCCATGAAAGTGAGCAGCATGGTCCTGATCGTGCTCTTCTTTGTCATTGTCGGGAACTTCTTCATGCAGTTCCTGCAAACCCT
Source organism: Rhynchopus sp. YZ270_cl-10 (assembly GCA_964035575.1). Classification (NCBI taxonomy): domain Eukaryota; phylum Euglenozoa; class Diplonemea; order Diplonemida; family Diplonemidae; genus Rhynchopus; species Rhynchopus sp. YZ270_cl-10. Next base: position 1,323,125 of record OZ037885.1, read on the forward strand.
CAATAGCCAGGGCGGACAGATGGAGGATTAAGCTGGCCGTTCTTTACGCCACTCCCAAAAAAACATTTTTTTCTCTCGACTTTTCCCAAGTGATTGTCGACATAAAACCACAAACGATCTGAATAGGGTTAGGCTGTGTTAAAAATTGAGTGGACTTTTAAATGCCAAGGGTACTTTCCCCGCGATATAGGGGGAAATATACAGTGTAAAAAATTTTTTTTTTCATGAAAAAAACAAACGAAAAAAGGAAAGTGCCTGTGGGTTCTTTTCTGAAAAGATGTCCCTTCCTCCCAAACCCCCCCCCTTTTTTTTTTGAGTGCTTTTTTTTTCTATTTTTAGTGGTGCTGATGTGTCATCTGCTGCCTATTGGGTTTGGCATGTTAGCAACTTTCTTTGGGTCAGTGCCCGTTTTGGTTTATTTATTTTATTTTTGTTTTTTCTGTTTTTTTTTTCAAACGACTTTTAGAAATTCTCTCAGAAACCCCTTTCGTGTTTCGTGTGCAAAAGTCCTTGATCTTACGAAAAAATAAAATAAAAATGAGGGGAAAATGTGTCCCAAAATCGATGCACAAAAAAAAAAACAAAAAAAATTAGGGCAAGAAAGGCGCTATTATGCACTAGTTGTGTGTGTTTGGTTCTGTTCTTTTTTGCCTTTCACTTTTTTTTTCTTTGGTATTTTCGTTGACAAAGAAAAGTTTTTTTTTTGTCGTTCGTTCTTATCAAAAGAAAACGTGGTTGTATTTTCCCCCCCCTTCTTCTTTTTGTTTGGATTTCCTCTCGAAGCTTATTTCTCATCTTGCAATCCTTTTTCTGTTTTTTCCTTTTTTTTTGTGTGTGTGTTTTTTCCCCCCTCTTACGGTAACTCTGTCCAAGGCATTGTGTGACTCTAAAGAGAAAGATCGTACGACACTTTCTTTCCAAAAAAAAAAAAAAATGGGGACCACAAAAATTAATTGGTCACATCAGAAAGAAGCAAAATACACAAATAACAATAAAAGGAACCATCTGGGAAAGGATTGACTCAAAACGGGACAAAGGAAAAGGGCATCGCGAGGGGATCGAACAAAAAAAAAAAAAAAAAAAAAAAAAAAAAAAAAAAGAGCGCAGTTTTTCAAAGAGGGAAAAACAAAAGGGAGAGGGATGGTTTCCTCTTTGGGTGTAGTTTTTTTTTGTTTTTGTTTTGCGCCGAGGGCTGAAGATAAACAAAAAAAAAGCTCTCTCTTCTTCTCCTCTTTTTCACCGCCACCCTCTCATATTCAAAAAAAATTTTCGGACAAATTAGCGACTCAGGGTTTGTGCTCCTCTCTAGCCTCTCCCACTGTGAAACGGGCAGAGTACCCCAACTGGACTCTACATCAGGATTCGCGCCCCTGGGTTTGCAATAATCCCCCGTTCATCTGGTTGCTCAGTGGAAGCGGGTGTAGAGCATATCAGATGTAAACCACGAAATGGATTGGACTGCATGGTTGAGCATCCACCCCCCCCCCGGTACAGCAGGGCGCATTGTACCAAAGGTACACTGTTCACGAAGAGGGCTTTTGTATTTCAACTCTACTTTCCCCCCCCCCCCCCCCCCCCACAAAACACAAACAGACACCAACCTTTCATATGTAACACACTATACCGGCGTTTTTACACACATTTAAAAAAAAACCGAAGTTGTTGTTCAAAATAATACATCACTCTGCGCAGAGTCTTCCGCCTCTTTTGATACTTACTGAGCAGAACCCAACTCTTCCTTCTCTCTGAGTCTCTTCTCCCACCGCACCACCACTGCAATGCACCACAACGTCCTCCTCTTCCTCCTCCTAGTGTGTGCACACCATGTGACCACGGAGCCTGTCATGCGGGTTTTGGACTCAGACGGACGAAAGGCAGTGCTAAGTGGCAAGGTCGTGCCTGGATCTTGGGTGCGTGTTGATGGAGAAACGCATGGTGCTGACACAGGGTATTCGTGTAAATGCAACCGACAGAGTCAGTGTCAGTGCAGTACGGAGAGGAAGAGGAAGTGGCCTTCTGTGACGGATGTGCTGAGCGGGTATGTCTTCAGTGGTGATGTGTACGAGTATGGTGTTGTGGCGAAGATGCGCAAGAAGCATGTTCTGCAGCATCTGGGGGCGGATGCGGACAGTGCATTGAAGGCGCAGGTCGAGGCTGCGCCACAGCAGTTGAACAGCTGGCCACCTGCCCTTGTTGCGGCAGTCAACAAAGCATTGCACACCACACAACGGGCTCGTAAGATCAAAGCAGGGCTCCCCCTCATAGACTGTGCCGCCCAATGCACACCAGCAGGCCACCCCGTCCTGAAGGGTGCCACATACGATGCGGACCGTTGCGAAGACAACGGTCTTGGAGGCTGCAGCACAGAGGGGTGGTGCTGTTCGAAGTCCTGTCCTTGCTGAAGGGGGGAGAGGGGTAGGGTGTACACTAACCTAGGGTTAACGATAGAGAGTGTAAAGGGTTTAATTGGGTCTGCTTTTTTTTTGGTCATGGTGGGAGTCTTTTTTGAACGAAATACCGTAAAAATATTTATTCTGGGCCGGAACAAAACTGGAACACCCCAAAAAATCGTCGATTGTTCCAGTTTTGTTCCGTACCAGCATTGTTTTGGGGGGGTATCCGTGCCTTGTCAAAAAAAACGAGGAGTGCGACGAATTTTTTTTGCCCAAAGATGCACTATGCACCTGGGTGGGGTGGGAATGGGGATAAAAATTCTACCCCAACAGAACTGTTCTGGGCCGGAACAAAACTGGGACACCCCCAAAAACCCCAAGTGTTCCAGTTTTGTTCCGGTCCAGTATACTTCTGTCTCAGAATAGTTACAGCCCAGAATAAATATTTTTACGGTATTCGGGTCTTTTGAGACCTCGCTGCTGAAGGCAGTATTGCTCTTCTTTGGCTTTCAAAAGGTGAGAGCACAGAGAGGCTTAGGTCTTATACTCTTTCATGTTGCTGCATATCACTGCACTTACACTTACCCCTCCCAGGTCTCAGCACACCGTGAGTGACCTTCCCTCTGCTGTGAAGTCCGGGTCGGAAGTACTGCTCAACGTCTTCGTCCCACTCGATGCACTACGGCAGGCTGTGGAGGAGAACTGTGGCATGACCCGCATGGGAATCAGGGAATGTGGGAGAATTGCCTGATTCTACTTGCACCACCCCACTCCCACAACAGAAAACACACAAAACACACAAAAACACGAATGCAGCTCAACATCGAGGGTTTTGATGGTCAGACGCACGTCATCGATGTGGATGTGGATGACACAGCGAAGCACCTGCGGCAGAAGGTGGCAGCTACAACGGGGTTTGCTGAAGACAGCTTTGACATGGGCTTGGGAAGGGACGACGAAGGAGAGGACATCAACATCACAGCGCTGAGTGCTGGCGACACAGTCGTATTGACGCAGAAAGATTCGTACAAAGCCATTGCAGCTCTTCATGCATTGGGCGAGACAGACCTCACACCAGCGAGGCTTGCGCGCGTGAAAGACCCCGAGGTAGCGCAGTTGTTTCTGCAGGCAGAATTTGTCACTGTGATTCCGCGTGAGTTCCTGGCAGGCACTAATTTGCGTAGCCTTGATCTAAGCGCCCCGTTGGCTATTACTGCGATTGAGGACTGCTTCTTACAAGGGTGTTCATCGTTGGAATCAATTAACTTGTCTGGGTTGCGCAACGTCACGACAATAGGCGACTACTTCCTGGACGGCTGTGCGTCATTACGCTCTTTTGAGCCATTCAACTTTGCAGGATTGAGCAGTGTCACAAGCCTTGGGGACGGCTTCTTATCAGATTCCCAGTCGTTAACCTCCATCGACTTTGCAGGATTGAGCAGTGTCACAAGCCTTGGGAGCAGCTTCTTATCAGGTTCCCAGTCGTTAACCACCATCGACTTTGCAGGATTGAGCAATGTCACAAACCTTGGGAACGGCTTCTTATCGGGTTCCCAGTCGTTAACCTCCATTAACTTTGCAGGATTGAGCAACGTCAGAAGGATTGGGAACTACTTCTTATCAGGTTCCCAGTCGTTAACCTCCATCGACTTTGCAGGATTGAGCAATGTCACAGGCCTTGGGAACGGCTTCTTATCGCGTTCCCAGTCGTTAACCTCCATCAACTTTGCAGGATTGAGCAATGTCACAAGCCTTGGGAACGGCTTCTTAGCAGGTTCCCAGTCGTTAACCTCCATCAACTTTGCAGGATTGAGCAATGTCACAAGCCTTGGGGACCGCTTCTTACTTAATTGCAAGGCGTTAACCTCAATGGACATTGCAGGACTGAGTGCTGTGACACGAACTGGCAGCAGATTTCTTGAAGGTTGCACTTCTTTAGAAACACACGACTTTCCAGCATTGAGCGCTATTGAGGGCAAGCAGCAGTGTCTCTGAGGCAAGGGCACGGTTCAGGTGCGGTGCTGGTGTCACAACAGGAGGATGGTTTTAAAGTGGGACAAGAACTGCCCTCAATTCTTTTGCCACGAGACTCTCGTCTCATCGTACTTTCTTGTTCTCCCCCCTTGCGAGGTGACTCAGCAATGCATCTTCGACCCAATAGCTCCCTGGGAAATATATATATTTTTTTTTGTTGTGGCATTTATGTCCTAACATGTCACAAAGCATCACCCTCGGCTGATTCAGTTTGGCAGCCTCTTCTTCCGTGTTATTGCAGTGTGTGGCGCGGGGGGTGGTCGGTCTACTGGTAGGTTTGTATCGAAGGAGCAAAAAACAAAAGAAAGCGAGTGTGACTGAGTGTGGTGATACGTTCAAAAATTAAACTCTTCCCCTCCCCAAACCCCCTTTCGTGTGTGGTTTGCTTTATCCAAACGTCGAGGGGAAACGTAATAATTTTAGGAAAAGACAACCACAGCTCAAAGACTGTTTGCTAGCAACAGTGGTTGCAAATTCTTTCCTCCCCTATCCTACCTTGGTCTCATGCAGCTTGAGACACACATCATGCGCCATAGCAAAACAGAGAAACGAACCATTTTCCCCTTTTTTACCACTTCATCTCCCCTCCCAACTTCACATTTTCAGGTCCACCCCCTCACTCCCGAGACCCACCCTCAAATTCATGACACGACTGAGTTTTGGGAGGAGTGAGAATGCGGTGTGTGAGAGGTTTGTGACGGAGCATGTGTGGTGCAGGCACTTGCTGAGGAAGTACTATGGTCGTCTGCTTGCGGTCGTGCAGGTCCGGCGTGGTGTACAGGTGTCGTGGTCGTTGCGCCGCCTGAGGCGACAGACGTTGCTGTCTGCCGCAGCAGAGCGGGGTACACGTGAGCAGACTGCGCTGCTGCTGCGGTACTTCGCGGTGTGGCTCTTCCGTTGCCTGCAATGGTCCGTGCCCGTGCACGTGGCACGCCTCGAGCCCCTCGCCTTTGTCGCAAAGCGCAACCGCATGCTACGAGGCACCTTTGCCTGCAGTGACGATCTGCTGCAGTTCTACTACGAACGTACAGTGCACCATCAGATTCTGACCTAAGGGTACCAACCAACAGACGCAGGGGATTTTTTTTTATATTCCTACAAGCGTAGCTTAAAGGAGACATAGTTCCTCAGATACGGTCGCCAATCACCCCTCAAACAAGGTAATTGAGCAATCAACGAAAAAACCTTTTTTCCTTTTACTTACCTATCAGAGTTACTATTTTTGCCCCCTGGGTTACGGGAAACAACATAAACTTAGAGTCAAATCTACTTCCATGTGTTGCCGCTGTAGAATCATTTGTGGAGACTACGCGAGTAAAGAATGTACAAAGCTCTCTGATAAGAAAGCCAATCAACCCTGTTTGCAGGATTAAGCAAGATAATAATATTAATCCATAGGAACGCATGGCCTGGGTAGCCACCGTTCTGAAGCTACATTCTGAAAACAAAATATTTTTATGACTTTGATTTTGCCAATGAACACGACAACTGATTTGTACTTGTGTGATTTTAAACGCAATGGAGTGTTTTTTACTTTCAAATTTTGTGTGGATGGCAAGTGCGCGAACCGTGGGCGAGCTGAGCCATGATTTATAGGGACCCTGCTACGAAATAATAGTGGCCATTTATGGCTGGGGAAAAAATAGGTGTGTGTTCTAGTTTGGTCTGTTTGTTATGCAGAACACTTCGAACTCCCGCCCTGTGCATGTTGCTCGACTAGGCCGCGTTTTTAGCACCTTTCATTTTCATTTGCTTTTATTTTATTTTTCTGGAGAGGAACCCTTGCTCCTACTGATGAGATGCTGCCGGGGGTTCAGAGAACGTGGTATAGGAGCAGGCAGCTCGAAACCACAAAGTTTTGTCAGCCCACGGCCTGCTAAGAGGACCCGCGCTGCACAATTAGGGAAAGGTGTACTGGCTGTACCCTGTTTGTTCAGTTGCAAAATAACAAAAAATAAAGTGGAAAACTCCATCTTTCGATTGAAAAGAATATCTTAATCATTTTTTGATGCTTATTTCAGTGTGCGTCAGTGTGCACTGCGGCGGCAAACTGTGTTCAAAAAAAAAAGCAAGGATTTCTTGCTGTGTTCGCCTACACAAGACTGTACACCTTTTCCTCCCAATTTTCTGAAACAAATACGCGCGAGAGGTCTCCCGAGCTTGTTTCAAGATACTATTTTTTTGTGGTGACTTCGAGGGTCAGGTCAACCATTCTCTTTTCCTCCCCATTTTTTTTTTTTTTGCTTTCAGGGCGTTTAGAAACCAGACAAAAGATCGCCAACAGATTTTGACGACCATTTCCTTGGGTCGGCTTGCGTTCAGCGAAAAAATAATCTTTTTCCTCTTTTCTTTTTTAACATCAAGTTATCAATGATCATGATCAGCGGTACTAACTTTGTCTGATTTTCTTTTTACAGTAAGACAACAAACACCGGTGGGGTAAAAATATAGGTGGGGTAAAAACACCGGAGGGGTAAAAACTAAGGTGGATTTTGGAATTTCAAAATTCTAAGGAGGGTTTTTACCCCTCCGATGTTTTTACCCCTGGACAAAAATTTTTGATGGCAAGTCCCACCATTTTCCCCAATATCTCACCTCATTTCCCCATATTTTCCATGTTGACCCAAAATATCATGTCCACTGGAATAAACACCGGTGGTGTAGGAACATAGGTGGGGTAAAAACACCGGAGGGGTAAAAACTAAGGTGGATTTTGGGATTTCAAAACTCTAAGGAGGGTTTTTACCCCACCGATGTTTGTTGTCTTACTGTACGTCTTTTTTTAAAGAACATTAATCACAATACGTTTCATGCCCCCCTCTCTTCGCAGAGTCTCCGTACTTCGCCATGAGAACCCTTTCTTCGCTCTCTTTGCATTGCAGCAAACTACATTTTCCCCCTTGTGAAACGGAGCACGTGTGTTATAACCTTTGAGCGAGTCACGTCGTAAGAGGGACAAACATACGTCTCCTTTGCCTTTCACCGTTTGCCTCAGAGAACAAAAAGAAAGCAGCAGGTAGAAGGTGTTCTCACGTTGTAACGGAGCGTATTCTCGTCCACCCTCATTTGCCCTATAGGTGGGGTGCAGGTTGTTGTGCTGTTTCAGTGGAATTTGATGCAAAAGGTTTGCATCAGAAGCTGTGTCAGCATTTTTTTTTTGTGATTGCTAAGAAGAATCACCTCTGAGAGTAGTCATGTTTGTATGGCAGTTTTCGGATAACGGGGGCGAGTGAATGTACCCACTTTTCGTATTTTCCTTACCCGTATTTTTATCACTTTAAGAAAGGGTGCATATATGTTGTTGACCCTCTCAAATGCTAAGGCTTTCGTTCTGTAAACTGAAAGTATATGAATCTAATAAAACTTCACTCATTTTTGTACCAAAAGGCATGGTTCATTTTATTGGGAATGTGTGTGTCTGCAACTTGATTTAGAAGTGAAAAGCCCACGAGAGGCTTAGTGGGTGGCTCCTCTGTGAAGGCTGGGAGCTAGCGTTGGGGAGAAGAAAGCACAGAGAAGCTTATGTTCATCCTGTCAACGTTTTTTGTGGGGTTTTTTGCCACCTTAGTTCTTCACCGTGACTGTAGTTTGTATACCAAGAGGGCCTGCGCAAGGCACAAGACAGAGATGTCAGTTTTTGTGCGGTGCCCAGAGATGTCAGTTTTTGTGCGGTGCCCGTTTCTGCTCTTTCGATGTTTCCCCTGTCCCAATTCCTTGTGTTGTATTTTTGGTTGCATTTTTTTTGACTTATTAGTCTTAAGTGAGGCTTAGGCTCATCTGATAAAAATTTGTTTTTTTTTTTTTTAAGGGACGAAGCGTGAGTCTTCCTCCTTGCATCATCTTACACCATCGTTTCTTTAGGGTGGGCACACTTTGGTAGGTGAAAGAAAAGTGTTCAACCCCTTAGGTTCTTTTCCCCCAAAAGATGTTTTGTACACGAAACGCATTTCATCTCACAATTTTTTTGATTATTATTGTTGTTTCTTTTTCTAGTTTACCTGATTTGCTTCATTTGCTCACCTCCTTGCCGCGTGTCTATCTCATTAGGGGTTGCAGCCCTTTATATTGCCTGCTTTTTCTTACCAATGAAGTGCTCTCTGGGGGGTTCGACAACCCGCGGAGAACCAATGCCTGCGTCGATGAACGGTTGAGGCGTTTTGCACTTTTCAGCCTTTTCTTTCTTCTCACTCCACTTCACTTCTCTAACTCCACCTTTTTTTTTTTTTGCTTTTTGATTGCATATGATGAAATTGCTTTTTGGTACAGTATGTTTAACAACTCTCAGAGGCATCTGAGGGGATACCATCAACGATGAGCGGCTACCCGACCAAGGGGAGGGGTCGCTGCTCGTCGTGATTCTCGCTCAATGTAGTCCAGGGATCGGGTCCCAGTTGGTGCCGTTTTCCTCTCTAGACAGGGAGGGGTTTTTTTTTCAGGTGACCGACCAAGGCAGGTTCATCTTCTAAATTGGTTCTTTTTCCTGTGGGCGACAGCGGCAGTAAACCAACAAAAGTGATCGTGAGAGAATCGTTTCCTTGATATTCCATGCTTTACCATTCAAAGGCTGACCAGCCTGCATTGGGCACGCTAACCGGCTCTCAAATGAATAGAAGTTGTTTCATTTTATTTCAACAACAAAGTGTTGATCTGGCCTCGAAAGGTAGACCGTGCTGTCTGTCTGACCGTTTTTTTTCTTTTTTTCACAATTGTTGGCCCTCCGTGAAGGCTAACGAGAAGTGTGTGCACGCAGAGGCGTGTTTATCTTTCAAGTTTTCTTTCTTCCCCTCCTGGAGGCCGACGATCGCACCAATCAAAAAAAAAAAAAATTAGAGTATTACCCTCTGTGGAGCAGCGCTGTAATATGAACGGGGTCCTCTCTCTTTGTTAGCTTCTAGTGCACGACGGTGAAGAAACGGGTGTTACAAGTGGAGTTACAAGTAACTTTTGTTACATGTAACGTTACAAGGTGGTACTTGTAACGGGTTTTCACTTGTAACGTTACGAGTAACTTCACTTGTAATGTAACATACTTCACCGTCGTGTGGTTGGTGTGGCTGAAGGGGGGGGTGCTATTTTTGGGCTATTTTCTGCTATTTTGGGGTCGTCAGCCACAGTGGTTGAGACGAATGTTTTTTAATGAGATGTGATATGCACGCGGGGCATATTCATTGTGGAGGCGCTGTCCGTCTTTTCAGTTTTTTTTTTTTAAAGTGTTGTTTTCGTCGATTCACAGTTCATGATTCAGCATTTGAAAGGAAACAGTCCTCCTCTAAGATGACGTAGCACGAAAGGCTTAGGTTCATCTTCTAACTTTTTTTCTTTCTTTCTTACCTTCTATTCAGTAGAATAGTTAGTATATGAAACAATTTCGGTGTGATATCGCCAACGTCCTTTTGTGATTTTCTCGTCTTTGATTTCGGAAAGTATATGAAATTTAATTTTCCCTCAAAGCTCATATAAGGCTCGGCCAGTCTATTTTTGTTTTTTTTTTCCAAAAAAAGAAAGGGTGCATGTGTTAACCCTCTCAAATACTTTCAATTCTGTGAACTGAAAGTATATGAATCTAATTTTTTTTTTTTGTTTTGTTTGTGGCAATGTTTTGTGTCTAAAGAAACTACCCACATTTGATTTTTCAAAACGCACACTCCTCCAGACGTGTTTTTCTCATCTATTATCTCATCATAAAACTCTATATTTGCAATTCCATATTCCTCTAAGGAAACATCATTGTCACGCAGGCCCTTCCAGTGGGCAGGCGATGAGGCAATGCAACAAAAAAAAATACACCATGTGTAAACAGTATCGCGAATCCTTGCGGGTGTCTTGCACTAAAACAAAAATAAAATTGAATCTTCAGCGAAACACAGTGAAAAAAAGACCCATCCTCTCTCCGGGATGATCTACACTAAATACAATAAAAACAGTGGAGATTTGCACAAACTGTGGCAACACAACCGAGGCAACTACACTACTCCAACAATTTTTCAAAAAAAAAAAATTAAGTTTTTCTTTTCCCCCTTTGTGCTCTGCGTCTTCCGATGCAAGGAGGCGTTTTGCACTTCTCTTTTTTATTTTTTTTTTTCTTCTTTTTCTTCAATTATGTTTCTTCAAAGAGATATGCATCCGAGAGTGTCATATTTCATTTTTTTTTTTTTTTTTTTTTCAGGTTTTCTTTTTTCTCTCGTTTTTTCTATTAGGGCAGGCTCACTTTTGTCTGTGTTTAGTGCTCGGAGGGCCCAAAAATTTTCCGCGCGCGCGCGCAAGAAAAAAACATGGAAAAAAAACATGGAAAAAAAAAATAAGAAAAAACACACACACACACACACACGTTGCACGGTGTGCATGATTGGTGAAACTTTTAAACGCCGGCATTTGCATTTCCGGAATTCGTCCGGCCAGTGGTGGGGTCAATTTGCCGAAATGGACAAGTTCTCGTTTTTGGTCAATTTCTGCACAGTACACAGTATACACAGTATACACAGTATACACAGTATACACAGTATACACAGTATACACAGTATACACAGTATACACAGTATACACAGTATACACAGTATACACAGTATACACAGTATACACAGTATACACAGTATACACAGTATACACAGTATACACAGTATACACAGTATACACAGTATACACAGGGGATTGGGAGTACAGTACAGTACAGTACAGTACAGTACAGTACAGTACAGTACAGTACAGTACAGTACAGTACAGTACAGTACAGTACAGTACAGTACAGTACAGTACAGTACAGTACAGTACAGTACAGTACAGTACAGTACAGTACAGTACAGTACAGTACAGTACAGTACAGTACAGTACAGTACAGTACAGTACAGTACAGTACAGTACAGTACAGTACAGTACAGTACAGTACAGTACAGTACAGTACAGTACAGTACAGTACAGTACAGTACAGTTCTTCGTAGAACTTCGTTTTGCAATAAGAAAGCCTCACCCTTCTTCCCAGAATTCCTCCCAGAACCAGCTGGGCACCAATACTGGAAATATCGTAAAAGCATAACTATTTTGGACGATTTTGTGGACGATTTGGCTGCTACTCGGAAAATCCATTTGTTTGCGGGTTTCCCGGAACCTCACAAAAATAAATCCCATCGATCATTTTTTGAAACATTTCACAATATTTTTGTAGGAACTTGGTGCACAAAATCACCTCAAGCCCCACTACTCTCTCCCTCACACCTTTTATTACTACAATGTTTTTTTTTTTTCCCATGTTTTTTTTTTTGGAATTCTCAAAATTTTCCGCGCGCGCGAGCAATAAACACAGGCAAAAGTGAGCCTGCCCTTACTGCCATCAACAAACATCGGTGGGTAAAAACCCTTCGAGTTTTGAAATCCCGAAACTCCAAAAATCCACCATCAGTTTTTACCCCCCCACCTATGTTTCACCACCGGTGTTTGTTGTATGACTGTTTTTTTGTGGGTTTTCTTCTGCGTTGTCTCTTGTTCTCTTTCGAGTCTCGTTTTGTAATGTTAATCATAATAAGCAGCAGTGAATGAACAGTGGAAAATTTCATCGACTGACATCCCTTTTTTTTGATCTTCGCCTTGCAAAATAGAAACCAACAATCGGTTATATGAGAGGTGATAACCAAAAAAAGGGGAAACAGGAAAATGGATTACCGTACTCGTAAAAATGACCGTAAAAAAAGGTCGAACTTTCAGAAAAAATTCTGAAAAGGTCGGACATTTTTACGGTCAATAATTTTTACGATTAGGGTAAATATGCTTCATTCATTCGGTCTGCCTGCAAAGACATTACACCAAATAATGTATACTGAAAAGGAAAAAAGCAAGACAACCAAAAAACACGCAAAAAGAAAGTTGTGATGGACACACTTTAAAACCATCTTATTTTTCTTGTAGATGTGTGTGAATTGAGGCACATTGTGAGGCGCATTCTTCATTTTCAAGTTTTTTCTTTTAAGGCGACCAAGCACGAGAGGCTTAGGTTCATCTTAGCAACTCTTCTTTCTTGTTAAGGGTCAGACCAAGACCCCCCAGGCCACACTCATGGGGGGTCTTCGAAGTGTGCAGTCTGTGTCCTTCCTCCCGCCAGCTCGAGGGGTATGCGGGACTATTCTGTCATTGTCCGCAGGGCTGCTCCTACGCATGCAAGATAAACCCAAGGCAAGTGTAGCCAATCGGGTTCCACCTACGGTGCACCCTGTGTGGAACCCGAAAGCCAAAACTAATTTGGCGGGTTTCAGGATTTTTTTTGGAAATTTGGTGTTTTTTTTTTGGATGCCAAACAACTTTGGAGTACTGTCTGAGAACTGTGCAAAGGGTGTGTGCATAGTTCCAGTTTGCTCTGTTTTTTGTCTTATTTTGTTGCTTTCTCGTTTACACGGCGGGGTCCGCACACCCCGAGGGTCCGTAAAACGGCATGTTAGGACACTCCCTCTTTACGGAGTGTCATTACGTACCCTAGGGTACGTAATTACGGACCCTAGGGTACGTAATTACGTACCCTAGGGTCCGTAATTACGTACCCTAGGGTCCGTAATTACGGACCCTAGGGTACGTAATTACGGAGCCTCCCAGGGAAAGGGACTCTCGAAAAATTTTTTTTGCCCCCGTTTAGGGCTAATTTCGACGATTTGAGGCCATTAAAAGCAAAATTTGGCACTTTTGAGCATCTGTGGGGGTCTAAAACGCAGTTTAGAGTACCACAATTTTTAGTGGGTTTTACCGAAAACAAGTCAATTTTTGGGCCGAAAAAAAAATTTTTTGACATCACAAAATTGCCCTTGGTGGGCCTATGTGTCCTCAATGCTGGGCGAAAAATGCAAATATAGCTATTTTTAACTTTCACACACAATTTTAACGGGTTTTACCTGTGTACCTGTGTATCTGTGTACCTGTGTACAGGATATTTGTTGTGAAAGACATCTTCCACCATGTATTGAGGAGGGTAAGACAGTGGTCGCAGTTTGTACTTGATAGCATTACAACATTTAACTTCTCCACGGGGGTCTTGGGCCGTTCACTCGGTTATACCTTGACCAGCGGAAGATATTCTTGAGGCCTTTTTGGTCTCTAGAATATCCGGTATTCCCGAACGGAGGCGCACTTTGTGTGTTACTACGACCTGGCAATTTCCAGCAGTAGGTTAAGTAATCTTTCTTGTAAATTGTTGGATCATTATCTCCTCAGTGCATGGTGGAAGACGTCTTTGACAACTAACCGAGCTCACGACTTTTTTCGGTATGTAACTTGGGATAGGCCCACATGATCATGGTCTATCATGTGATACCTGTGTACCACTCGGTTTGCTCCCAGGGCTTTTCGACCAGCAGTCACACATCCAAACAGTGATTTCCCACCTTAGACCACGTAATTACGTACCCTAGGGTCCGTAATTACGGACCCGGGTCCGCACTTGAGGGTCCGTAAAGAGGGTCCGTAAAATTTACGGACCCTCGGGTGTGTGGACCCCGCCGTGTAGAAAAGAAAGTACCGACCCTCCCCCGTGAAATTGTCCCCCCCCAAAAACCGGTATTTTGCTCCGACGGACAATTTCAAGGCAGGGGGGGACAATTTCAAGGGAGTCGCAGGGACAACCTTTGCTCTCCCTTCTTCACACTAAAACGGCCACTCCCCTACAGTACGAGAAATTGTCCCCCCCTTTTGCCGTACGTGATATTGTCCCCCCCTCACTTTTTCCCCCAGGGGGGACAATTTCAAGGGGGTCGGAGGGGGGGACAATTTCACGGGGGAGGGTCGGTATATGAAATAAACTTATTTTGTTGCTTTCTCTTTCAGTGTTCACTGTTTTCTCAGAACAACACACTCAAGACAAGGCCTCTAATCTGATCACTCTCTCATTTAAATATATTTTTTTGCTCTTCTTGGCCTACTCGGTACACCTCTCGACCGATCCCATTACAAGAACTTCCTTATTGTCCTGGATTGGCTTGTTTTGGATGTGAATTCCGTTGTGGTTTTTCGCTGCACATTCCCAACGGCGTTTCTTTGCACGATAGTGTACGAATTATCAAAGGCGAAGGTGGAACTTTCATTGTACGAAAACGTTTTTCTTTCGTCCGGGGGTTCGATAACCCGCGGAGTGTCAGTGCCTGCGTCCCAGAGGCGTTTGTACTATCAACTTCACTTCACTTTCTTTTCCTTTGAAAGCGTTGTATGGTGTGGTCATGAAGGAAATATGTTTGTACCCCCACTTCACTGTCTTGAACCTAAGACAGGGAACGTTGCGCAGACCTTCTCTCTGCCTGTCGGTCGCAATCCAAGATACTACTTTGCAGAAGCTGTGCTATTCAGCACTGTTTTGTTTTTGTTTTGTTTTGTTTTTTTAAATTTGTTTTGTTTAAATTTGGCAAACGTTTCCCAGTCTTGTGTGCTGCGTCCCTTACCCACTGTGTTACACCATATACTTTTTTTTGTCCAAAGTTTTGCTCATCGCTCACACCAAGGAACTACGCCAATGTACCCCCTCCCCTTCTCCCCCTGGTTTGATAACCTGCCGAGTATCAGTGCCTGCGTCCCGGAGGCGTATGCACTGTCAACTGCACCATTTTTTTTGTAGGTACATTACAGGGCTGTTGTACTTCAAAGCCAACTTGCCACGAAGCCAACCTGTTTCCCCCACACCACGTATGCTGCCACACACTGCTTCTACACCTCCCAACACCCTACCCACACCCTCCCACACCCAACACGCACTCACTCCTCGCCTCAAATAGACTCTGTTCGAGGCCTAATACCCACACAATGAGCAACGCATTGCTCTAAGGAACTGCACTTTTATTCTTTCAAACACAAACACTCACGGATCGGAAAAGTACTTTGCCCAAAAGTAAAGTCATGGATGTAGAAAGTACTTCACGTACTTTTTTTTTAAAAAAAAAAGTAAAAAAGTACGTGACGAAAAATGAAAAAAAAAAGTACTTTTTTACCCATTTGGGTGTGGGTTCATATTTCGTGAAAATTTTAGTCACTAAAATTTTGTCCATTTTTCTGTATATCCCCCACTACAGAATGGGCGGCTTCCGGAAATGCAAATGCGGGTGTTTTCGGGCATTTTTATGGCCGAAAACGCTCCAATATTTTCACGTGCGTTGATTTTCACGTGAAAAAAAAAGTACTTTTTTTTTTTCAAAAAAAAAAAAGTACTTTTTTTCGTTTTTTTTTCGAAATCACGTAAATCACGTAAAATTTTTTTTCAAAAAACGTCACGTACGTGAAGTATCACGTAACCCGATTTTTGGAAAAAAAGTACTTTTTTTTCGTCACGTACTTTCTACATGGAAAAATAAAAAGTACTTTTTATTTTTTCAAGTACTTTTTTTTTTCCTGTACAATTTTGATGGGAAAAAAAAAAGTACTTTTTTTTTCGAAAAGTGAAAAAGTACTTTTTTTGACCAAAAAATATCACTTTTTAAAAAAGTACTTTTCCGAACCGTGAACACTGTTCTTGCATTTTGGGCAATTATTCCGCGAATTCCGGAAAAAAACGCCACAATTATTGTCAATAAGAACTCATTCTTTGCCGAGGTGACTAAGCACAACAGCTTAGAATCATCTGACAAACTTTTCTCTTTTTTTGACTAAGCACAAAAGAGTCTTAGGGTCATCTTACCAACTTTTCTCTCTTTTCCCCCCCCCACACACTCTCTGTCTCGCATTCTTTGTCATTCTCACAATCCCAATCTTCTCTATCCCACAAAAACCCTCTGCCCATAGTAGAGCCTGTCTTCCTACTGTAGTCGATACCCAAAAAAAAAAAAATACCACACCTTTTTTTGCCATCCCACCGCCCCAAAAACCACACCTTTAAAAATCCTCCAGGAAACCCCACCTTTTGGGGCACCCATTTCTAAACCCCACCTTTTGGGGCACCCATTTCTTTCTCTTTGGAGGTCTCCCTCTCTATCTCTCTCGGTGCGCTCTCTTTCCCCCCCTTTGTGACGCACTGTGTGTGCGTAGGTCTAGCTTGACCATCTTCCTCAACCATGGCGCTTGCACAGGGTGGAGGGCTTCCGCAGATCCTCTTGAATGTGAACCCTTCGGAGGTGATGGATGGGGACAGGCGGAGGCTGGGTGGCTATCTGAGTGCCTTGACGCAGGTGTTGATGGACCTGGATCGGCGCATGGGGAGATTGCAGGAGGCCCGCACACCGGAGGAGCGCAAACGGCTGCGCTACCGTGCAGTGCAGTACCTCATGCACCACACCCGGGTCGGACTGCTGCGCCGCTACTGGAACAAAATGCTGATCAGCATCGGGCGAGGCGACGGCATCAGCGAGAAACACGAAAAGGCACGCACCAGACGTCTCGAATGGCTTGAAGACGAATACAAAAAGGTTGCCTCCGCTGTGCAGTACATCATGGAGCTCCTTGCCAAGGACAGACAGGAGAAG
This sequence comes from Rhynchopus sp. YZ270_cl-10, assembly GCA_964035575.1. Classification (NCBI taxonomy): domain Eukaryota; phylum Euglenozoa; class Diplonemea; order Diplonemida; family Diplonemidae; genus Rhynchopus; species Rhynchopus sp. YZ270_cl-10. The sequence goes on from OZ037885.1 coordinate 1,339,962, forward strand.
ACCATCCTGCAGGACTCTGCCGAACGCCTTGCCCTCGCTATGGGGGAAACACAGACACAACTGAGTACATTGGCGAAGGAAATCGCGGGGATTATGTTCAGCGCGAACAAACAGGACTATCGCCGCACCCGAGGGGACGTGCTGCTGCTTGCGGTGCACAACAGGGCGTTGGTGCGGCATCGTTGTTATGAAGCGTGGAGGCGGTACGTTGCGCGTTCAAAACAGCTGCGTGGGCATAAACGCAATGTGCGATACCTGCTGCAGGGGACTGCGAAGTGCATCCTTCGGCAGCGTCTGCGGCAGTGGACACTCTACGCACAGCGCCGCCTCACACGGCGCATCAAGACACGCAACGCAGTAGGGCTCCTGCAGCGCAAGACACAGCAGCGCACCCTGCACGCCTTCTACGTCCGCTGGCTTGCCTTCCGCTACCGCATCGCCCGCATGCGCAAGCAACGTGCCAAAGACCTGCGCAACCAACGCCACCTCCGCTACCTGCTCCTCAAGAACGAACGTGCCCCGCTCTTCCGTTGGTACTACGACCAGCTGGTGGAGAACGTACGGCGCCAGAAGGACCGTCGCTTTGTGCAGCTGCAGAAGGACGTTGGCGTGCTCGACGCGGTGACACGACAGAACAGCCAGACACTGACGCTCCTCCTCCGTGAGATGCGCATGGTGAAGGACCGCCAGAAGCGCAGCCTTGCGAGGGACGTGCAGGACCTACGCAGACGCAACATGCTGGCGTGCATGCGGCCCTTCTTTGAGGCACTTGCTGCACGGCGTCTGCGGCAGCGTGTCGTCCGCCTGCACGTACGCAACGTGCGCTACGTCATGAACAAAGCTGCCCTTGCCACGCTACGCCGCTTCTACGACAAGCTTGTCGAATGTGGCCCACACCGCAGACGTTTGCTGCGCATCAAAACCACGAAGTGCGACGACCTTGCAAAGCGTACCTGGAAGGCTGCCGTGCGGCGTGGCTACGACGCCTTCATACACAACGCAGCGCAGTCGAAGCACGCACGCAGGACCGTCTCCAGCATCAAGATCCTCGCAAGAACGAACATCGTCAAGCTCATCCGACGCTACTACGAAAAGATCGAAGCCTTCCGCAGCGAAAAGGCGAGCGAGCTGGCCTCCAAAGAGGACCTCGGGCAGGTCATGTCTGTAGTGGAGTCGCTACTAGGGGAGGTGACGCGGGGGAAGAACGACAGCATGCGGCAGCAGGTGCATACGCAGAAGCTGGCGCTCACGCATTTGGCGTTGCAGTCGCGGCGCCGTCTGGCAGGGGAGTACTTCCTTCTGCTCCGCCTGCATAAGGACCATAAGAAGAAGCGCAGCCTGCAGCGTGTGCATGCACTGCGGTACCTGCGGCAGGTCAACATCGCAGTGGTGCGTGCCTACTACCATACGTTGGCCGCAAACGCCTATAAGAACATCGCACGGCGCAAGAAGATGGCGCTCCACGAGGTGCAGGTACGCTACCTCGTGCCCCGCTCTGAGCAGGCGCTCCTCCAGCGTGCCTTCAGCACCTGGCACCGCAAGATCGCGAGCACCAACCGAGGCGAGCTTCCGGTCCTCAATAGGCTTGCCTTGCGGACAGCGAACCGCAAAATGGCGGTCTTAGTATTGTCTGCGCAGCATCACTGCCCACTACGGACGTGCTACGCGAAGTTAGTCCAGTTGGCAGCACAACGGCGCAAACGGCATAGACAGCATGCGAACGTTGCGTACCTGCTGCGCCGCACAGCACAGCAGTTTGTAAGACGGTACTACGAGATGCTGTACCAGAAGTGTCGAAGCAAAATGCCCAATGGGCTTGCCGAGGCCACTGCAGACGGGATTGAACGCTGGGCGGCGATTGAGCTGGCAAACCAAAGGCTTGCGGGGAGCAACCGCAACCTCAACGACAAGGTGGACTCTCTGGAGCGCCAGCTTGCCGACGTCGAGAAGGCTCTGCAGTACGCTTTGGAACGCAACTCCGAGGCGGACTCCTTTATGCGCAGCACGCAGGCAAACGCAGGGTTTGAAACACGCTTTCAAGAGGAAATGGACAACATCAAACGCGACGTCTCTCACTATGTCGACAACTCGAAACGCGGCGAACGCGACATGGGCGGCACGGTCGCGACATTACAAAAACAGATGCAGAACACCTCCTCTGTGCTGAACAAGCTGATCGACAGGGTCATGGCGGTGGACGAATTCGTGACGTCCGAGAAGGCGCGGGGCGGACACCACCATCACAACACCCTCAGGTCCGTCTCGCCCCCTCGTGCTAAGAAGCACTCCATCCCCGCAGCGCACCTCAGCTCCTCCCGCGACAGAAGCTTTGCACCTCCCGGCCCACCCGCCGCCCTGCCCTCCACAGCCCTCATCGGCACCTTCCAAGACGACATCTCTCTGTGCGACGCATCCGAGATGACCTCGCGTGCCTTCTCCCCACCCCGCCATCGTGTGCCCTCCTCCTCTGCCATGTCCAAAGTGATGGCGTCCGAACAGCTCACCCTCCTCCACGCAACAGGGCAGATGCAGCCTGTGTCAGCACCGAGGGAGTGGTGAATTTGGGTGGAGAAGTGGTGTGGAGAAGTGGTGTGGAGAAGTGGTGTGGAGAAGTGGTGTGGAGAAGTGGTGTGGAGAAGTGGTGTGGAGAAGTGGTGTGGAGAAGTGGTGTGGAGAAGTGGTGTGGAGAAGTGGTGTGGAGAAGTGGTGTGGAGAAGTGGTGTGGAGAAGTGGTGTGGAGAAGTGGTGTGGAGAAGTGGTGTGGAGAAGTGGTGTGGAGAAGTGGTGTGGAGAAGTGGTGTGGAGAAGTGGTGTGGAGAAGTGGTGTGGAGAAGTGGTGTGGAGAAGTGGTGTGGAGAAGTGGTGTGGAGAAGTGGTGTGGAGAAGTGGTGTGGAGAAGTGGTGTGGAGAAGTGGTGTGGAGAAGTGGTGTGGAGAAGTGGTGTGGAGAAGTGGTGTGGAGAAGTGGTGTGGAGAAGTGGTGTGGAGAAGTGGTGTGGAGAAGTGGTGTGGAGAAGTGGTGTGGAGAAGTGGTGTGGAGAAGTGGTGTGGAGAAGTGGTGTGGAGAAGTGGTGTGGAGAAGTGGTGTGGAGAAGTGGTGTGGAGAAGTGGTGTGGAGAAGTGGTGTGGAGAAGTGGTGTGGAGAAGTGGTGTGGAGAAGTGGTGTGGAGAAGTGGTGTGGAGAAGTGGTGTGGAGAAGTGGTGTGGAGAAGTGGTGTGGAGAAGTGGTGTGGAGAAGTGGTGTGGAGAAGTGGTGTGGAGAAGTGGTGTGGAGAAGTGGTGTGGAGAAGTGGTGTGGAGAAGTGGTGTGGAGAAGTGGTGTGGAGAAGTGGTGTGGAGAAGTGGTGTGGAGAAGTGGTGTGGAGAAGTGGTGTGGAGAAGTGGTGTGGAGAAGTGGTGTGGAGAAGTGGTGTGGAGAAGTGGTGTGGAGAAGTGGTGTGGAGAAGTGGTGTGGAGAAGTGGTGTGGAGAAGTGGTGTGGAGAAGTGGTGTGGAGAAGTGGTGTGGAGAAGTGGTGTGGAGAAGTGGTGTGGAGAAGTGGTGTGGAGAAGTGGTGTGGAGAAGTGGTGTGGAGAAGTGGTGTGGAGAAGTGGTGTGGAGAAGTGGTGTGGAGAAGTGGTGTGGAGAAGTGGTGTGGAGAAGTGGTGTGGAGAAGTGGTGTGGAGAAGTGGTGTGGAGAAGTGGTGTGGAGAAGTGGTGTGGAGAAGTGGTGTGGAGAAGTGGTGTGGAGAAGTGGTGTGGAGAAGTGGTGTGGAGAAGTGGTGTGGAGAAGTGGTGTGGAGAAGTGGTGTGGAGAAGTGGTGTGGAGAAGTGGTGTGGAGAAGTGGTGTGGAGAAGTGGTGTGGAGAAGTGGTGTGGAGAAGTGGTGTGGAGAAGTGGTGTGGAGAAGTGGTGTGGAGAAGTGGTGTGGAGAAGTGGTGTGGAGAAGTGGTGTGGAGAAGTGGTGTGGAGAAGTGGTGTGGAGAAGTGGTGTGGAGAAGTGGTGTGGAGAAGTGGTGTGGAGAAGTGGTGTGGAGAAGTGGTGTGGAGAAGTGGTGTGGAGAAGTGGTGTGGAGAAGTGGTGTGGAGAAGTGGTGTGGAGAAGTGGTGTGGAGAAGTGGTGTGGAGAAGTGGTGTGGAGAAGTGGTGTGGAGAAGTGGTGTGGAGATTGGTGTGGAGAAGTGGTGTGGAGAGTGGTGTGGAGAAGTGGTGTGGAGAAGTGGTGTGGTGAAGTGGTGTGGAGAAGTGGTGTGGAGAGTGGTGTGGAGAAGTGGTGTGGAGAAGTGTGTGGAGAGTGGTGTGGAGAAGTGGTGTGGAGTGGTGAAGTGGTGTGGAGAAGTGGTGTGGAGAGTGGTGTGGAGAAGTGGTGTGGAGAAGTGGTGTGGAGAAGTGGTGTGGAGAAGTGGTGTGGAGAAGTGGTGTGGAGAAGTGGTGTGGAGAAGTGGTGTGGAGAAGTGGTGTGGGAGTGGTGTGGAGAAGTGGTGTGGAGAGTGGTGTGGAGAAGTGGTGTGGTGAAGTGGTGTGGAGATGTGGTGTGGGGTGTAGTGGGGGTGTGGAGAAGTGGTGTGGTGAGTGGTGTGGAGAAGTGGTGTGGAGTTGGTGTGGGTGTTGTGGGTGTGGTGTTGTGGTGGGTGTGGGTGTGGAGTGTGGGGTGTGGTGTTGTGTGTGGGAAGTTGGTGTGGAGAAGTGGTGTGGGAGTGGTGTGGTGAGTGGTGTGGAGAAGGGTGTGGGTGTGGGTGGGAGTGGTGTGGAGAAGTGGTGTGGAGAAGTGGTGTGGAGATGTGGTGTGGGGAGTGGTGTGGAGAGTGGTGTGGAGTGGTGTTGGGTGTGGAGTTGTGGTGTGGAGAAGTGGTGTGGAGTTGGGTGGAGAGTGGTGTGGAGAGTGGTGTGGAGAGTGGTGTGGGAGGGTGGTGTGGAGAAGTGGTGTGGAGAAGTGGTGTGGAGAAGTGGTGTGGAGAAGTGGTGTGGAGAAGTGGTGTGGAGAAGTGGTGTGGAGAAGTGGTGTGGAGAAGTGGTGTGGAGAAGTGGTGTGGAGAAGTGGTGTGGAGAAGTGGTGTGGAGAAGTGGTGTGGAGAAGTGGTGTGGAGAAGTGGTGTGGAGAAGTGGTGAGAGGGATAGAAAAAAAAAAAACGAAATTCCCCGAGAGTGTGTGTGTGTGTGGTGTATTGATTTTTTTAAATAGAAAATGCTCCCCTTTTTTAGAATTTTTTTTTTTTTTGGGCTAAGTTCCTTTGTTGCAAAGGCAAGATTATTGCTAAACGAAAGGGATAAAAAGCAGAAGGGGAGGAAGTTAAGCAGTTCCTCACCCTTTTGGCAGGTAGAACAAAATAGTGGATCTGTAGTCGAAATAGTGGATGTAGCTGTAGGCGGTCCATTGTACTTTCTGTTCTTTGAATTGAAAGTACACAAAGCTAATTAGAGCTCAATTAGAATGAGCAATTTTTTGTTGTTGTTTTTCTTAGACGGGTGGGGAGGGGGAAAATGAGAAAAAAAAACCGTCGGTAAACAATTGGATCATGCGGTTGGTGAAAGCTATTTTGGTGAATTTTTTGGTGAATACTTTGTGACATTAAAGCACGAGGCTTGCGATCATCTTACTAAACTTTCCTCTTTTTGTAAGGTTTCTTTGTTACTGTAAGTAACGCACTACAACGTCAACGGTACAAAAAAAAAAGCCTCATTTGCATCAGACACATTCACCCCTTTATTGGCTGAATGTGATCACCGATGCTGGCAAAAAATTAAAACCCGCAGCCTTCATTTCGTACTTTGTGCTTTCACCCGGATGGCTGGCATCGTACAGTGGGTCAGTCGGAGGTGCCTGCATCAACAACCACAGTTTATCCACCACCTTACCAACCACCAACCACACCAAACCCTTTTGTTGACCCAACGTGATTAGAACCCAAAAAGTAAAACGTCCTCCCCCACCCCCCCTCCATTCTCTCCCCAACAGCTTTTTATCCATCTCTTTCTCTCTATCCATCTTCCAACCGAACCCTGCTGCATCAGACTAAATTAACCAAAGAATCCCCGCATCTCATTTGAGTGAAGCGGGGGAGGGCATAGATGAATTTTCAGGTCAATCCTCCAGCTCCCACCCAAGGCCAGCTCCTAACCCTTTAGGTGCCCTGCATCTTAGTTAACCTGCGTTTCCAATGAATCCCATTTGCATCTCATTTGCGTGGAAGTGAGGGGCACAGATGTAAAACACCAAAATTGATTGTAGGACTACGGCGGGATTTGTACTTCAATCAAAGGTTTTCTTTTTACATCTACTGTTGTAGGTCGCAGGGTAGTTGTGTTTTTGGCATCGTATCGGAGATGCCTGCATCAACAACCACAGTTTCAAATGATTTTTTCAGGTCAAACCTTCCAACTCCCAACCAAACCCACAACACACAGGTAGAACCCCCACCGCAAACACCATGTCTCCCCCGGAAGGGTCGATGAAGTACGATGCCATCGGGGCCTGCGATGCTGCAGCCATGCCCTTCGAGCCCATCAGCATGGCGAAGGGCAAGGGAAAAGGGAAAGGCAAAGGCAAAGGGAAGGGGAAGGTATGGTGAGACGGAAAAGCCGGTCATTGCACTGTCACGAGACTTTGTGTTTCAAGTCAACTTTTTTTTCAAAATGAATGTATATTCTATTCTCTATACCATCAAACAGTCAAGCGCAGGTGTCGGGAAAGGGCACGGAAAAGGTAAGGGGAAGGGCAAAGGAAAGGGGCGCGGTAAGGGCAAGGGGAAGGATGACTACGCGGCTAAGGTATTGTCAACACAGCTTCTGCGTCTCAAATGATACATCAACCATACTCGCAACCAACAGACTGAGAGAGGCGAACGCCCGGCCCGACGCACGAAACAAAATAAAGCAAAAATGTGGTCGGTCTTCATTCATCGGGTATGTCGTTTTATGTTTTTTTTGGATAACTCCGCATGACTAACGCATCACTCCCCCTCCTGAGTCCTCCTCCCTACCCTTCTGTGTTTGAGATTAGCGATGAGGGGTGTGTTGACTTTTTTGTTCCACCCTCTTTAGTAGTACGGTAGCGAGCGCGAGAGGCTTAGGTTCATCTCACAAAGCTTTTCTCCTTTTGGGGCTGCAGAGCCGGTGATTTGCACTTCTTGCGTACTTTTTGCACCTCCCCACTTCAGCTACACCTTTTCCTTTAGGTGACTAAGGCACGAGAGGCTTAGGTTCATCTTATAAGCTTTTTCCTTACACGTAGTGTTATTCGAAACTCGAATCATAAAGCCAACGTTTAATCGCCTGATACCGACTATTCTCCCCTTTAAAAATTACCTGCGCCAAAATTCAGATCTCATACACTGTTTTTGGCTGCGTTCAACGAAAATAATCTTCCCCCCTTTTTCTAGTCGAGTAATCAAGATCAGTTGGCGACTGTAAGAGTCGAGTTTTCTTTCTTTTTTCACCCTCCACCCTTTTGAACCCTGCCTTCATACCGTCCTTTTCTCAACACCATCTCCCCCTTGCAGGTCCTGAAGAAACTGAACGAGGAAATCCAAGAGAATAAAGACAACAGCAAAAAGGCGAAGTACACGATCTCCACGAAAGCAATGGGCATCATGAACTACTGCATGACAGACACCTTTGAGCGTCTTATGCAGCAGTCCAGCATGCTTCTCAAATTCTCCGGCGTTAAGACCTGCGGTTCATCGTATGGAAACACCACCTTTGGTAAAACTTCAACCACCCCAGCTCACACCAAATAAACAATGCTTTTTTCGGCAAAAAAAAAAAACATAAAACCGCGACCCGGACCGGGTCAGGGATCCGGTTGAATCTGTTTTATGAAATATCCTGGGGTTCTCCATACATTTTTTTTTGCCTTTTTTGCGGATTACAACTGCCACCCCACCACCCCCCACCACCCCTGCAGTGTGATTAATAAAAGAGTAACAAGCACAAAAAAAAAAAAAAGTACAAATAAACAAAAACATCCACAAACTCCCTTGCAGTGTGATACAAGCATCGTGCCGTCTGCTCATGCCGATGGAAGGGGAGCTGGTCGAACAGAGCATGCGACAGGGACGTCGTTCTCTTGTCAAATTCAAGGAGAGCAGAAAGGAATCAACGAACAAAGGCAAACAGGGCAACCGCCGCCAGGACAAACAGGACGGAGACTACAACTAGACTGTGCACCTTTTTGAAAGGGTGTGTTGTGTATGGGGGAAAAAAGTTATATTTTTGGGCTGCTCGCTCTCTAAATGAAATGTAAAAATGTTTTTAAATGTTGTGAACACTTTTTGAAGATGTGTGCATAGGATACATTTTTCAACGTCTCGTTTTGTTTTGTTTTTTTTTTGGCTCTGGTGCCTGCGTCCGTAGAGACGTTGGCACCTGCGAACCTCGTTGTTTTGTGTCTAAGAATCCAACGAAGCGTCAAAAAATCCTCCCTTGACGGGCCAACAAAGCCTTCTCGTTTTACCCACCCTGCCACGTCGCTCGTAGTCTCGATCGCTTCCCTCCCCCCCCTCAAGTCCCTAACCAATTTGTAAGTCTTGTGCACGTCCCTCTGAGGTGCGCGTTTTGTATTTAAAAAAAAGTGGGTTGTGGGTATTTTGCCTTATTTCTTATAACCTTATAACCTGACGATTCCTTCTGCTGAGGTGCATCAGAGCTGTGATGCGAAAAAGGCTGATTCTGGGGGGTGTACTGACTGCAACGGGGGGGTGGTTGGTGCGAACACCACAACCCACACACTTGTAGGCAACTGCTCCGCGAATGAGGTTTGCTTTTCCACCACATTCCCACCTGCCCCTGTCTGTTAGGAGAGGTGCTCCCATCAAGCACAGAGGACTGTCTCTCTGACCACATCCACAACGTCACCACTACAGCACCCCCTCTCCCCCTCCTCCTCCTCCTCCTCTGCCAACAACGATGCGACGTTGCGTTCCTCATGTCCTGTCGCACCTAGCCCCCTCCTCCACCTATGTGCGCCACCTCTCCGCATCTGCCATCGAAGGCGAGCTTGAAAAGCAGACCAAACGCAAGCGTACACGCACCGTGCGTGCGCCACGTATCGCAAAGCCTACGCGGATCGATGCCCTGCAGAAGAAGGTAAAGCTTCTGCGTGACCCCATGCACATGGCGTCCGTGCAGGATGGGAGTGTTGAAGATGCGGACGGCGCTGCGAGGGAGTACGTCGCCCCGGCAGAGGAGAACGCGGACCACAGAATGGACGCGATGATGGAGGCGAACTTCACGGCGCATGAGTGCATGGAGAAGCTTACGCAGCAGAAGGAGACACTCTCGGATGAGCAGGTGGCACGCCTGGTGGCACACTGCATGGCGCAGGCGCAGGCTGCACACGACGGCACGTTGACGATCACGATGTTCGACAACGTGGTGGAGGAGGCTGAAGAGCTTCTCCGCCAGGCAGAAGCCTTTGGCCACAACGCAGGCGCAGCTGCGTTCTCGACGCTCATCTGCATCCAAGCAAACCCTGCCAACGGTGTGGCACGCGACATACCACGTTGCCTTGAGCTTCTCCAAGACGAAGCCATTCAACGCAAGATCAACGACGTCAACGGCCATGCACCCTCCTGGGTGTACGACACTGTCCTCAAGGGCTGTGCGATGGACGAAGACGAGGAGGCCGCACTCACCATCGTAGAGGACCTTGCCCCGCCGCTGTCGGACGTTGCGTATGAGTTTGCATTGAGCAGCTGCAACACCATTGCTGCAGGGGAGCGGGTCTTGGCTGCGATGGCGGAGAAGGTGGAGACAGACACGCTACACATGGTGGCGTTGATGAAGTGCGCGACGAAGGCGAAGGCGTACGACCGTGTTGATGAGATCTTTGCGGACCTGCTTGCGCACGACGGGGCGGGCCCAGAGGCGCACCTTGCACTGCTCGCAGCGCGCTGCAGTGCGAAGCGTCCACCCATGCCCACCTTCCACACAATGATGTCGACCCTCCGCAACGGCGACGCCACACCCGCCCTGCTCTCCTCCATCCTCCACCTCGCTCTCATCCATGTTTCCCAAATAGGGGACGACTACTGCATCATGGCACACAAGACACTCGAGGTTGCCTCCAAGCTAGGCTACGACAGGGACACTGCGCTCCTGACACGAGCGATGTGGGTCTTCACACGTGTAGGTGACGAGGACACAGTACGTGCCCTTTCCGCCAAGGCGCGTGGGGTAGGAGATGCATTGGAGGGGCACCACTTTGAGCTAATGAGGTGTGCCACAGAACATTATTTGTTTTTGGAAAATCCTGAGCTTTTTGTCGTCATCCATGAACCAACGTGCGTTCATCTCATAAACCATAAACTAAATCTCTGCAGTATAGAGTGGAGGGGGTTCACAGACTAGAAATTTTTAAAAAAACTGCAAATAATTTGGAAAAGTTTGTTATGTAATTTACACCCAAAAAAAAACAACTACTCCCACACAAGGCAGGCGTTCTTTAAAAGCGGCAACCGAGAGGAGGCAGGACTGATGCTTGAGAAGGAGCTAGACCGGCGGCAGATCCCTTACGAGTTGATTGCACACCACACGAGGTTCACTGGGTACAGCGTCGTCCCTGCGAAGATCCGAGCGCACAGCATGCCGAGACGGGAGTTCAGAGACCAGTTTGAGGTATGTGTCGTTGTTGCTTCTTCTTCTTGGTGCTTCTGGAAGAAAATCGGTCCTGGAAGATGATACAGCAACTACATCATATTTTTATCCCCACAGATGTCGCAGCTGAACACAATGGGCACACCCAGCACACCAAAGGTCGGCCGTTAGAAATGCAACAAAACACCTATTTTTTTGAGGTGTGTTTCTTTTTGTGCAAAAACCCCCCTCCTCCTTACCCCCCTATTATCCTCTTGGGCGGTCTGAGGCACCTTACCCAAAGCAAAAAATAACCAACTGACCCATTTTGTTTCCCCTCTCCCTCTCCTCTCCCCCCTCCCCTCACCCTCCCCAAAAACAAACAACCAAGGGAAGAACGTCCCACCCCACCACCCCCACCCCCCCCACAAGCACACAGCACCGTGGGGAGAAATTCCGCAACATCTAACCCCCCAATTTTTTTTTTTTCACAGTTTATTTACCCTCCCCCCCCTTTCCCCCCCCTTTAACGGAATTTAAAAAAAAGACAACTTCTTTTTCTCTTAATTCTTTGGCACATTCTTTTTCTTTCCCCATACCACCCCTCCCCTCTACAATGCGACGTGGCTCGAGCACACCGTCCACAAGCAGCAGACGATGGGTCATGCGACTGGCATACCTGCTGGGTGGAGCCCTCTATGTCATAGGTGCACAAGAAGTCTACTACACAGGCGCCGGGTCCATGAAGACGTTCCTGCCACCCCTCCCGTACTTCCTAGGGATGATGTTGTCTATCATGCTGCCGCCACCTGGTGAGGAGCGTCCAGCATCAAAGGCCACTGCAGAGGAGTCTTCGAAGATTATGATAAAAATCGCGACCCTCGAGGCTACGGGGTACATCATGACGTATTTGGGTATTTCTTATGCGGGAAGCACGATTTTTACTATTGTGTACGGTTGTATGTCGCTTGTCGTGGCTATGGTGCGATGGTTGTTGACAGGGAAGGTGGTGCTGCGTGGACAGTTTGTGGGGATGTTGATCGCGGTGTTGGGTATATGCAGCACTGCGTTTGAAGGGTTCAATGCACCAGAGGCGGCATCGACGGAGTTGGGTGTGTTCTTTACGTTGGTTGGGTGCTTTGCGTATGCAACGGAGTATGTGTTTCTCGAAGAAGCGCTGTCCATGATGCCCACCACAACAGTGCTGTACACATTGGGGAAGTACTGTAGTGTGCTCTTCTTAACGCTCTTCCTGACAATAGGTCTTCCGCACCACAAAGCATGGATTGAGGATCAAGTGGCAGCACACCACGGCCGGATTGAGATTGTGTTCCTGCTGTATGTGATGATGATCCCCTGCTCGTTCTTCAAGAATTATGCGTGGCTCGGTGTCATCCGTGGCGATGGGGCGGTGACGACGGGGCTGATGCAGGGGTGCAGGTCGGTGCTGACCTTCACGCTTTCGGCAACGCTGTTCTGCTCGGAGCAGAACCCAAACCAGTGTTTCTCCATGTATAAGGTATGCAGACGAGGGGGGTGGGGTTTTGATAATGAAATGGATGGTAGGACTGTGTGGCTGCGGTCCGTGAGAGGGGCTTTGTATGCCAAAGCCCTCTCGCAAATATCAGTCTGTGTAAACACAGAGCCGACTTTGGGAATCCTGCTGCAGGTGGTGTGGGTAGGAGTAGGAGGTGTCGACTACTCTGTTTGAAGTACGGTAGCGTTACCCGGGGTAGCGTAGCACAAATAAGAAAAACGTCGAGACACATAGTGACCACAATACATTGTCAAAAAGAAGTGGAGATTGCACAACCGAGGCAAACTACACTACTCCAACAAATTATTAATACAATACAACATGAAAATTACACAGGGAATCGCTACAGTCCTCGTCGTCGTCGGCACAGTGGTGTACGCACAGCAGACCCCAGAGACTCCAGAGCGGCCTGCCACCCCGCCTTACCATAAGTCCGGTGAGCTTGTCTAACGCTTCAGGCCTAGAGAGCAAAAAGAAAAGGTGGGGGGAAAGTGGCTGACCGCTTTTCAGATAATGAAAACAAACCAGCAATTTAGATAGGGGTGGGGTGCCTTTTTTGAGTGAAAATGTGTCTTCGGTGTGACACACTGCTTAAAGAGTAGGCAGGGGGCTGGGCATAGGTGACCACAACAGACTGTATCGGCGGTGTGAGGTGTAAAAAAAACACCACCTTGATACAGAGCGAAAGGCAACACAAAAAAATGTGTATCCTCCCCCTCGCGGGAAACACATTTTTTGTGTCCACCTGCGAAAGTGTTTTACACCTTTTTTGCAGAGCACCTTTTGATGAGTTTCTTCTCTCTTCCCAATGCTCCTTCACAACATTGGGTTGTGTATATTGGGTTATGTGTGCCCATTTCATATATCACCGTGTTGGGGGGTGTACCGGTCATTGTACCAAAGGTGTTCTTGTCACAAGAGGGATTTTCTTGTATTTCGCAATACCTATGCAATTTATTGAAATGCATAATAGAAGGGATTATTGTCAAATGAATCATCTTGTTCTCAAATGCTTTTCTTTGAAAAGTATATGGCAGCGTCCGCGAAAGACCCCCCCCCTAAAGCTAACATCCATGCTTATTGGTATTTCACTAATTAGAATTTTGGTATTTTATAAGATTTTTTTTTAAAATGAACTCAGAGTTAAGTTTCTGAGTTCATTTAAAAAAAAATCGGTGAAAAATTCCGAGTAGGTATTAATTTAAATAGGAAAAGCTATGTCAACAGCTATGTGTCCCCTTATTTTACCTGTGAATACTAAGGATATAGGAAGGAATTCACTAATATCTGTCTCTAAACCCATTATCAAAAAGGGGGGGGAGGAAAGGGGGGTGGAGGCTTGTCGCCCCCTCCGAACACTCTAAATAGAGTGCGAAAGAGCTTCACGATCCGGGTCGTCTGCGGCGATGTCGACTTTCTCGCAGAAACCCCCCTTTTTTGAGTGACCCTATTGACCTCTGTGATGAGTCTCTCCAAGAGTTACAGACAATTGTCCTCCTGTTCCTCCTGTTCCTCCTCCGTCTCGCTCTCATTGTCCTCCTGGGGTGCCGGTGATGCAACTACAGGAGTAGTAAACGGCGGACACCCCTTTTCTCCTGGTGGTTCTCTTCTGCATATGGAGAGACATATGCTTCGAGCTCCACACCTCGCGCATCCAGCTCCTCGCGTCCCACCCTTTGCCCCCCTGCCAGTGAACCCCTGCATACACCTGCAGCTCGGCGAAGTTTTTTAGGCCTCGGAAAGGCCGGGTTTTCAGCTCCTGAGCGAATGCTTTGGCTGCTGATTCCATTTCCCCCTGTTGTGTTGTTCTGTGGGTGGTTATATGGGTGTTTGTGAGGATTTCCTTGTATATCCTTAGTATTTACAGGTAAAATAAGGGGACACATAGCTGTTGACATAGCTTTTCCTATCTAAATTAATACCTACTCGGAATTTTTCACCGATTTTTTTTTTAATGAACTCAGAAACTTAACTCTGAGTTCATTTAAAAAAAAAATCTTATAAAATACCAAAATTTTAATTAGTGAAATACCAATAAGCATGGATGTTAGCTTTAGGGGGGGGTCTTTCGCGGACGCTCCCATATGAAGTTAATCCTTTCCTCTCTCTTTTCATCATGACTGTGTGGTGGAAAATGATGTGTTTTGAAATCAATTTTTAGATGGCTCCTGCCGCGATTTTTTTCCCAAACTTTTTTTTCAAAAAAATCCTGTTGGATTACTGTCACCATATCCAGTGAAGACTCTATTTGGCTGACACGAAACCAATGTATTTTATCAAATGAAAAAATAAGAAAAACAAAACAGTTGTACAACAAATTGCAGCTGAAAAACGCGGTATAGAATTAAGGGTTTAGTGGGGAGAGAGGGAAAGAAACGTGGCAACGCCAATGGCAATTGCCACCACATGCTTTGAGACGTTACGCAACACAACATAGGACTCTTTCCCCCCCTCTGATTGGCTATCTGCAAGGCATTTTTTTTAATCCAAATTCAATTTGTCACACACAGGAACACACACGACACTTTCAATTTTTCTCTCTCACTCTTCTCCGCTTTTCTTTTGTTCTTTTAGATAGGTTGTGTTTGGGGCTCAGATATAGCAGCGCTGTGTTAGGTGTGTGTTGCGGGCATACTGCCTTGGTCTTAACGACACGCAAGCCCCATTCTTGCGAGGACCCCTTCCCCAGCTGCGCTTTCGAGGAATGTGCCGATGACGTCTCCTCGCGGGCACTATGCCCGCCAGCCTGAGTTCGTTCTGTCTGACGATGAGCCTCCACTGTCGCCAATGGAGCCAAAGGAGAAGGTGCGGAACAGACTTCTCAAGGACAGCCTGCTGCCGCATGTTGCTGGGCGAAATTGGTATGTGTTCATATAGGTTTGTCGTGATGTAATGTGTGTTTTTTTACAGGGACTGCAGCACCGTGTTGTCGATTCTCTGCTACAGCTGGTGCCAGGTCGTGATGATCACAGTGAACAAAGCCATCATGACGCTGTTCGGCTTCAAGGAGATCTCCTTCCTGCTCTTTGTGCAGAACGTCGGCCTTGGGTGCATGCTGCTGCTCATCTACCTTTCAGGGAAGTACCGTCCGCAGATCCCGTGGAACACCTTCTACGCAAGCATCCCGCTCTGCGTGTTGTATGTATGCTACCTCAGTACAGGGCTTGAGGCGCTCGACAGGCTCAGTGTGCCCGTGTACACGCTGCTCAAGAACTCATGCCCGGTGTTCATCTCAGTGACGGAGAACGTGCTGAACACAACGCAGCACAACTGGCAGGTGATCATCTCGCTCTTTATCATTCTCTTCGGCGTGACTGTGGGGCAGGACGCGAGTGGCAGCTGGGCCAGCCAGTCCGGCCTGGTGTGGATGTTTCTGCATATGTACTTCAATGTGTTCTACGCTGTGTACGCGCGTGAGTTCATGGCACGGTGGCAGCCGTCGAAGCTGGACTCAATGGTGTGCTCGTGTGTGGTGTCAGTCCCGCTATACAGCGCTATGCTGACGTGGTTCATTGAGTGGGAGGACGGCTACCAGCAGGTGCGTGCGCTGTACGCGTTGCATGGGTGGTCGTTCGTGCTCACCTTTGGTGTGAGTGCGTGCATGGGCGCGGCGCTCACGTATTCGATGTTCTGGCTGTGCCAGAAGACGTCTGCACTCACACTCGCGGTGGTCGGGAGCTTCAACAAGGTGCCGATTGTGATCACCTCCTTGATTGTCTTCACAGGGTCGCAGCTGTCGTACCGCAACGCGCTGGGCCTCATGATTGTCTTTGCAGGGTCGCTGTTCTATGCACGGTCTGCGTTTCTTTATCCACCAAAACCTGTGAGCTCGCGATGGACGAGGGCGAATGTTATTGTGATTTTGGTGATATGCATGTTCATTGCAGTGTGCCTGTCGAGCCTGGTGCAGGACAACCCTATGCAGGCACGGCAGAAGCATGCTATTGCGCAGAGCATGAAAGGCGGCCAGGACAAGGACGTCAGCACGTTAGTGGTCAAGTACCCTGGCAACGTGGACGTGCCTGTGGTCGACTTCGTCACGTACTACCTGCCGTCGCTGGCGGCAGTGTTGCGCATGGCACCTGACCCGCAGCGCATCAAGCTGCCACTGCGCAACGTGCCGTTACGTGTCAACACACCACGTCCTGTGCTGCTGCTGGACAACATGACGTCGCCGCTGCTGCACCCAGACCTGCTACCCTACGTAGGGTCCATCTTTGCTGAGGTGCTCATCGAACGGCGTGGCAAGCCTCTCCTCCGCGTCATTCGCCACCCAAACTGGGGTGGCGTGCTGAAGGAGGCGGGCAAGGGCAACGACATCGACATTGCGCTGACACAGAACAGCACGTCGTACTTCGCGAGCTGGAACGTGCTCTCGCTTACGTCGGGGGTCTACCTGAGCCAGGAGACGAGCCTGGTGCTTGACTACATCGCAATCGACGCGTCGACAGCGTACTGCACACCGATGCACCCTAGCGAGTTCCACCTGCTCGGGACGCAGCTCTGCTCACCTCATGAGGAATACTCACGCCCACACCACGTCTCGAACGTCGTAGGCCTCAATGCGACCGAGCTGGGCACCGCCACGATAGGTGTGCTGATACCGGCATCTGTCCACGGCGAGCACAACAGCGCAAAGGACATCACGCTTGTACGGAACAGCCTTTACGAGTGGTCGGACGCTGTCAAATCGGAGTTCAGGAAGACGGGCGAATCGTTTGTGTCGGTGCCGAAGTGCCGTCGCGTCTTGGACGCTCAGGCGAAGTGGCCCTTCGGACTGCGCCCCATCCAAGGGAAGCAGGCGAAGGCGTCGAAGGCAAAGAGCGACACGAACTACAACCGCCTCCCCCAGCAGGTGCGCAGCTGGCGCACACGTCTCCAAGACGGGTCGGACGTGACAAACGGGCACAGTTCAGTGGCGACATGCTACGTAGGCTCCTTCGAGGAGGAGACAGGTGTCGCCGAAGTGACCTCTGTCAGACGCACCAAATCCGTTGCCACGCACGAGGAGATCGTTCAGCACGAGGTGCTCCCCTTCTTCTTCCTCATGTCCGTCATCTCTGCTGGCATCATGGTTGGGATGGTGCTGCGCAATGTCGTCACCCGAGCAGCGTTGGGCTGAGAAGGGCGTGACTTAGATTTTTTTTGGATGTCTTTTTATGAAGTTACTGGGGACAAAACAGAGTACAGCCGCTTGCAGTGGGCGAAGAGTAGAGGGTCTCTAGTGGGCTGCAAGATTAGTAGGGAAAAAAAATATTGGTGCAAACAAAGTACGCAAGAACGTGTGGGGTTTCCAGGGTGTATGGGGGGTGATCTCGCAAAGGAGAAAAATAGGTGGAAAGTTGTGATTTGCATAATAGATTTAACAGAAGGGGGTGGGAGACGATGTGTTTGTTGCAATGTTTGATTTTAAAAAAGGAACAGGCACTCCGCTAGGTACTAAAGTTCTGTTGATTGTCAACAGAACTTTTTGAAAATGGGGAAAAAAAGAAAAAAAAAAAAAGTTCTGCTAAGTGGTTCAGACCCGTTCTACCTGTCAAAAAAGCTCAGGAGAAGAAGATATGGAGAGGTGAGTGCTCAAACGTCCCAAAAAAGTCAAATTCGGGCGTTGGTAAAAAAAAAAGTTGCGTACCGTGCGCCTGCGGCGCAAGCATGTACCCCACCAACGTGGACCATCAACAGAATATTTTCAAAATCGGAAATCCTAGCGGAGAGCCTGAAAAGGAAGCAAAAAAAAAAAAAAAAGACCACAGCGAAGCGCAATCGATTTTTTTTTCAAAAGAAACAGTGCAGAGTGTCTCTCTGGCAGCTACAACTACAATGGATTATCAAAAAAAAAAGGAGGGGAGAAAAAAATGCAAGAAAAAAAATGGTACATTTTTTTTTCAGGAAGAAAACAAAGCAAACAAAAAAACAGAACAAAAAAAATAACCAACGGCAATAGGGCAGGGGTTTGGGGTAGGTGGGGTGGGGTGCGGGGAAGACAAATCCTGGATTTAAAAAAAATCCCGCCACACAAAAGGGAACGAGGGGTGCTGTCAACCAATGCCCTGTGGCCCTTTTTGGTGACAGTGAATGCAGACGCCACCGCTGGGGTGATCGCCGCCACAACAGGAAGACGTTCCGCGGAAGAAAAAGATTTGTGGAGAACGTTGAGAAAACAGACATTCGCACCCAAGGTGGTACGACGATGATCGTTAGCAAGGGAGAAAGGGCATAGAGCCTTTTCAGATATATTTTTCTTTTTACACACAAGAGAGACACTTTCATTTTCAATTTTTTTGTTTTGTTTTGTTTTTTTGCTTCTTTTATTGGGGCAAGTGAGTGCGGTGCAAAGTGTTTCTAAGTTCTAAGTCGGCGTATTTTGTACATTTTTCTTCTTTTTCTTCCCCAGCAGTATTTTCTGAAAACAGGAAGGGGCCATACTTTGTGTTCTCTTTCAAAGCTGTTTTTCATTGTAAAGGTGACTAAGTAGGGTACATGGAGCTTTGGCTTATGTTCTCATATTACAATTTTTCTGTTTAACGTTTATGCAGACTCTTCGGCTCACAGACACTGAAAGTGGTGTGCATGGTGGGGGCAGAAGGAAAAGCTGCTTTTTCAAATTTCCCCATTCCCCCCTACCCCCTCAAAAAACACAAATAAAAAATAAACACAAAAAAACAGCTGGACAACGCTTCCCTTTTGTTCCTTCTCCCTTCTCCCTCATCCCTCTCCCCTCCCCTCCCCTCCCCTTCCTCCCCTCTGCCAACATACCCTCCACAGCAAACGGCACAAGGTGCCAGAGAAGGGAGATGAACTACGGGCAAGCGACTCGGCGTTCTACACGAAAGTGGCCGAAGGAGCCGCCGTCGACGCAGCGTGCACTATGGAAGGCGCTGAAGGAGGTGGACGAGGTGGACGAGCTGCCTGGTCTGCTGCGCAAACACTTCACCCGCACGCTCTTCACCTCCAGCAACAAGGGTGAGCTCAGTGCCTGGGTCACCATCATCACAAAGTGCGACACATGGCTGCGGCGCTGGCTCTCGACCAACGGGCGCAGCATCAGCTTCCACGCCGCCTTCATGCACGAATGGTGCAAACACCTCACAATCCCTGCAGCAACGGACGACAGAGACGTGCTTCTGGTGCTCTCGTTCCTCTCGTGTGTTCTTGAACACTCGCGGAACAAGCACACGTTTGGCCCCTCTGTGCTCACGGTGTCGATCTTCCTGAACTCGCCCTCCGTCGACGTCGTGCAGGAGACTCTCATGGTGCTGCACTGGTTTGCGGTGTGGCAGCGCCAGCGCCATCATGAGTTCGACGTTTCGCTGCAGGCGAAGCTTGTCTCCATCGCTACCGGGTGGGGCAGCACACCGTCGCTCCTGCAGTCCACTGGGCTGGCGCCGTTCGACCCGACGCAGTCACCCGAGTGCAGCCTTGTGACGTATCGCTTCTTCACCAGCACATACGACTCCAACAAGAAGCCCGACGACGAGCCGCAGGAGGTGCCCGACAACTGTGCCAAGGCAAGGGACTGGGTCACCTCCGTCACATCTGCGACAGGGCAGGTCACCCTCACCATTGACATGGCGCGCGCCCTGAGCGACCCTGAGGGCGGCCCGGTATGCGAACGCCCAAGCGCAATCCTGGAGTACATCGTGCGGACGGAGCGCCTCTCGTTCCAGCACACATACCCGCTGTGGACACGTCTGCGCATGGCAGGTCACTTCGCAAAGCCTGCAGAGCTGTCTGGGTGGGCTGTGTGCAGGATGGTGGCGCTGGGGGTGACGGCCAGCGCAAACGAGGACGGGCTGAAGGTGTTCCTGCAGCACTGCTCGGACTGGTTCCAGGAGGTGACGCATATCCTGTCGAACGAGGCTGCCTCGTGCACGGTGGTGACGGTGGTGCTGCAGCTGCTGTCGGTGCTGCTCTCGTCCCTCAGCGCACGGGAAGCACTCAGCTCTTCAGACCTGCGCGGCTCTGCACTCAGCCCTACAACGCTTGTCGCCTCGCAGGGACGCTTGCTCGATATGATCCGTGCTGCGCCGTCGGGCATGTCGCAGCCACGCATGCTTGCGGCAGATGGTTCGCTGCTGCCCGAGGCACAGAGCATGTACACCGCGCTGTTCGGGTTCGCCTCCGTGTTTGCTGTGTCGCAGAGCCAGTGCAGCACGGTGCGCACACTCAACACCGTGATCGTGGCGCCTTTCTTAGAGGTGCCACGCCTGCGCATCCCTGGGACGGAGAAGGTGGCCGCGAAGTGCCTGTCTGTGATGGAGCATCTGCTTGGGCAGACAGACAGCATGAAGGAGCAGGTCATCGAGGCTGGGTGCACAGACATGCTTGTCAACCTCATGCACGAGGAGGTGGCCACAGTGGACGTGGGCGATGAGGGTCCGTGCCCTGCGATGCCTGTGCCTGCGGAGACGATGTGCCACGAAGACAGGCGCTGCGAGGTGCGCATGTGGGTCGAGCAGCGTCGCCGCCTGCCCTACGAGCGTGAGGTTGTGCTCACACAGGTGCTGCGCTCCGTGGCGCTGTGCATAGGCACTGCAGAGGGGCAGCCGACAGCGCTCTTCAACAACCCGAAGTTCAAAGACTCGCTCCTGCGCATCCTCAACCACCCAGTGCTCTTCGGGCAGTCGACCTACAAATGCACCATCCAGGTCGTGGCAGCACTCATCAACCACGACAGAGCCTTCTGCCCCGTTGTCATCGAGTGCGGCATCCTTGACACACTCATCGCCACCGTCAAGGCGCCCCCTGCCGACCCGCGCTTCGCCCTCGTGCTCCCGCAGGCGTTGATGGCGTTCTGCCTGTCGGAGCGTGGCATGGAGACCATCCGTGGTGCAGACGTGTTCGCACACTTCCTGCGTCCGCTCTCCTGCGACACGACGTGGTGTGCGGTCAGCCCTGGCGACGCATCCGACCTGGGCAACGAGCTGAACGACCTTGTCAAGCACGGCGACCGGAATCTCATGACGCAGTGTGCAGTGACCATGTACAAGGTCCTGTCGGTGGCAGTGGAGGCAGTGCTTGCAGCAGACTGGTCGCAGCCGGCGTCGCTGAAGGCGCTGCACATCCTGCAGCACCATGTGTGCCTGCTGATGAGCCTCAAGGGCAGCGGGCAGGGCAGCTTTGCACGCCAGCTTGAGTCGCAGGCTGCGAGCAACAAGGCGATGCTGTACTCGCTGCTGGCCGTTGCGGAGCGGATGTGCCATGTGTTCGACCAGCCCACCGTAGCACTGAGCAGGACGTGCAGTCTGCCTGCGGGTCTAGTCTCGCACACATCGACGCTGCCGCCACTGCGCACAGATCTGCTTCACGTGATCTCAAGCTCGACGCACATGAACGCGATGTGGGAGGTCTTCACGACTCTAGGGCACACCGCAGCACAGCTCTCCCCACACTGCTTCGACGTCGCCATGTGGGAGGAGACTGTCGACGCACCCCGCCCTACCGACCTCAAGGTCGCCAGCACACCGTGGCCAGAGGCAGGAGGGTGCCTCGCACTGCACCAGGTGGCAACGTGCGCACACCTGCTCTGGCTGATTGTGGCCTTGGAGGGCAAAGGCGACAACCTGTCTGCGTTCCTCAAGCCGCTTGTCGAGATGCCGAAGGAGAAGTCAGGCGCGCTGTTCGAACCGCTCATTCGGGTGGCGATTGCGGTGAAGCGCTGGCAGGTTGCACGCAGCATGCAAAAGCGTGCTGAGTTTGAGCGCTGCAGGACACGCGAAGTTGAGCCACCTGCTGCACCGTCGCGTGAGGAGGCACCCCCTGGCGAGCGTATCCAGTGTGCCTCTGTTGCTGCCATCATAGCTGCCGTGAGCAGTGTCCTCATCGCCCACGTCGAGGAGAGCCTAGCGGACCCGCTGCTCAGCAGACGTGACCGTGTTGCTTCGATGTTCTCTGAGAGCTGCCTTTCCTGGGTCGACATCCTGTGCAAGGCAGTCTCGAACAGACGGACGCAGCAGTCCGAGAGCCGCCAGGCAGAGGTGGCTGCGCAGCTGAGCGAGGTGGCGTGCGCACTGATCAGCACTGTGCGCGACCTGGCGTCCGACGAGACCACACCACTGCCGCTGCTGCTCGCGACCTTCTCAGAATTGGTCCTTGGTCCGTGGTGCACGAAGATCCTGAGCTACGAGATGCCTGCACGCCGTTTCGATACTGTCGATGGGATGGCCTGCCCGCCGAGTGTGTACAAGGCCTTCAGCGACGCGGGTGGTGTGGAGCTCCTGACGCAGACGTGCACGAAGCTTGTCTTCCGCGTGCTCGACGCACCCCATGATGCAGACAGCGAGGCGGAGGCCTACACCACTGCGAATGCGGCACTGCGCCTGCTGGCGAAGTTCTCCTCTCTCGGCGACAAGGGGCAGCGCGACCGCAGCTACCTCTCTTCCCGCCACCGTGCGGGCGCCATTGAAAAGCACCCCGAAATTGCACGCAAGAACCAGGACCTCGTTGCCGTTGTGACGGAGAGCATCTGGCGGCACCCACGTCTCAACGAACACCCCGCAGTCGCAAGCAAGGCTGTCGAGCTGGTGGCGCACCTAGTCAAGGTCGAGCAGGGGCGTGCGCCCAGCACAAAGGAGAAGGCACCCGAGGTAGCGAAGCCGAAGGCACCAGAGTTCATCCCCGACGAGGCCGTTGTTGCACAGATGGCGGATATGGGGTTTCCACGTGCCGCGGTCCTGCGTGGTCTGAGACACCTCGGGCCCAACTCCGTTGAGATGCTGACTGACTGGCTGCTCTCGAGCGACGGCATGATGCAGGAGGAAGAGGCACCACCACCACCGCCACAGGAGAACGAGATGGAGGCTGCGATTGCGATGAGCCTTGAGGGTGAAGGTGAGGGTGAGCAGAAGGACAAAGACGCCATGGAGGAGGACGCACCTCCTGCCGACCCGCTGAAGGCGTTTGTTGCGGGGTGCAGGGAGGTGGCGCTTGGCCTTGGCAAGGACGCAGAGAGCCTGCCTGGGGCGTCGGACCTGCTTGTGAGCCTTGCGGAGGCGGGGCAGCGTGACGCTATCATGGAGTCCCTGGAGTCAGGCCTGAGCAACGGCATCGCGACTGAGGACAGTGCGGCAATGTACCGTGCGCTGGCACACCTCTACCGCATCCTCCCGATCGACAGCATGAAAGGTGTGCGTGCCTCGCTGGTCGAGTCGCCCGACCTGACGCAGGGCCTGTTGTCTCTCCTGGAGCACCTCGTCGCAGCCAACGAAACAAAGTGCACTGTGCACACGAACCGCATCGTGGTCTGCCTAGGTGTCTTCCTTGCATTGATGCTGCCAGGGGGTGACGAGGAGAAGGAGAAGAAGGAGAAAGAGGGTGAGGACACGGTCATGGATGAGAAGCCGAAGTGGGAAATCCTCACACGGTCGCCCGAAGACCCGACGCGTCTGCCAGAGGAGCTTGCGTCGCGTCTGGTGGACGCGGCGATTGCGATCATCCAGCAGGACCACGAAGCGAACATAGTGTTCCAGGCGGCAGCGCTGCTCGACAACTTGACGCGGACGAACCACGCCTTTGCGTCGCGTGCCCTTGCAGAGGCGATCCCAACACTCCTCAGCAGGCCCGTGAAGGGCACCTGGCCAAATGCGTCTGTCGCCGGCCACGTCGCAAACCTAGCCCGCTCCGCCATCGAGGACGCAGACTACGTGATGTCCGTGCAGGAGGCCACCATCCGCAAGACCTTCTCCCGCATCGCAGGGTCCTCCAAGTACGCGCCCTCTGTTGTCCACGTGGCGCATGCTACTTTGTACCCGGATGCGCCAAAGGTAACCAGCCCCACCTCAGACGATGCAAGGCGTCGCAAGACCAAAGGCAAGGTACCGCTCGTGAAGCTGCAGACGTTGATGAGCGAGCTGCAGACGACGAAGAACCGCCACCCCGACCTCTTCCTGCAGGCCATCGCAGGGTGCTGCAGGCTGGTGCTGCAGCCGCAGGCGGGCGGCAAGCCCGAGCACTACATGGAGCTGAAGGCAGGCGGCCTGCGCGAGCAGAAGACGAAGCGACTCTCCGTGCGCAGGAAGGCCGCACTGCAGGTTGCTGCGGACATCACACGGCGTGTCCTGGGTTGCATCCAAGAGCGGCCGGACGCAGACGCAGACGCGGGCAAGGTGTATACTCTGACGCGGCCGATGCTCGTGCACCTGGTCGGTGAGCTCGTGACGCTGTACCCCAGTGTACTGCCTGTCCTGCTCGAGCACACTGTCGGCGACAAGACGCTAGTGCAGAGCCTCCTCCGCGACTGTCTCCCCTACGGTGCGCGCCCCATGCTCAACGGCAGCGGCTCGCAGGTGTCGGTGTCGGGTGCAGCACGATTCACACTTCTGAGCGTGGCAGGTGTGGCAGCAGAGAGCGGGCAGATGGACAAGATTGTGCCTGACGTGCTTGAGACGCTGGAGAAGTCGAACACACCCGGGTGTGCAGGGAAGGGTGTCGGGATGGTGAACGCTGTGGCAGACCTTGTCGTTGCGATGCTGACGCGGAAGAACATCAGCAACAACCGCGCAGCACAGCGAAGCATCGGCCTTGTCGCGAAGGAGCTTGTGGCGGCGGACGTTGCGAACGTGGCGTGCCGTGTGCTGGAGGGGCTGGATCTGAACCACCCGGACGTGGCGATGGCGGTGCTGGCACTTCTCAAGATTGTGACGCTCGTGGCGGAGCGCCGCAAGGACCACAAACCGAAGGAGAAGGCTGCTGCAGACCCGGATGCGATGCGTGACATTGACCAAGACGCAGAGCAAGAGACGCCGCACGACGAGGGAGAGGGTGAGGGCGAAGGCGAAGGGGAGGGGGAGGGAGAGCGAGAGCACCACACGGAGCAGGATCAAGATCAGGATCAGGATCAGGATCAGGAACACCAGGAACTGACGCAGGAGCTCACGGACGAGCAGGGCCACGTCCACACAACGCACAATGTGAGGAATCTCTTCGCTGCACTCGATGAACATGAGGAGCAGGCCATCGACGCAACCATCTACGAGGAGGACGTACCCCTGGACGCAGACCCGTGGGACAACTCTGAGGAGGAGGTGGAGGAGGACGACGTGTCGACGATTGACGAAGGTGACGACGTGGGCGACGGTGGCGGGCACGGGTACCATGATGCGGACTTCAACGACGTCATCATGCGCATCGTCGAGGTAGGCAGTGCAGACCTGCCTGCATCGCACACACGCGAGATGCACCGTGTCCTGCAGGAGCACATCCTCGACAGACGCTTCAACCCTCAGCGCAGCTTCCCTGAGCTCTCCAACGCTCTCCTCCCCATGCCACGCATGAACATGCGCACGCCACCCGCCGACACTGGCCTCCTGCTCACAGTTCCACCAGGACACGAGGCTCAGAACGTGACAGCGCCGCGCCTGCAGGAGAGCATCGCTGCCGCCATGCGTGGCACGCTCAGTGCAGACAGACGCGACACCGACAGACAGCGTGACGGCCTTGTCAGCAGGGGCGGTGCGCGCACCACACCGACACAGGTGTCATACTCGGCAGAGGTTGTGCAGGATGCAGTCAGTGCATACATGTCGGCCAACGCACCTGCTAACATGGTGTCCCTTCCTGAGGAGGCCCCCACACCCACTCCGCCACCCCCACCACCACCAGTGAGCACGCCGAGTGCAACAGACGATGCAAAGACGGCACCTTCACCGATGGCGGAACCCGACGTGACGCCTATCCCGCATGTACCTGACTCGCACACAGACACGATGCCTGTAGACCCTGTGGAGATGGAGCCGATGCAGGTGGACACGGAGGAGGATTTGACGGCAGTACCGCTGGCGGACACACCTACACCACAGGTACCTGACGCCCAGGCAGAGGCAGAGGTGGCTGCGGAGGTGGAGACAGACGCACAGCAGGAAGACGACGACCTGGCAGAGGAGCTGCGCAGGGCCCTGGCCGCATCTGCAGAGGAGGTCGAAGATGGTGAAGGTGACGAGCTCACTGCGGACGACCTTGAGCTGCAGGAGCAGCTTGCGGCGGCACTGGCGATGTCTGCTGAGGAAGCGGAGGAGGGTGAGGAAGAGACTGCGCCAGCACCTAGCGACGTCCCTGCGCCACCTGCACCCGCACCTGCACCAGCCCCTGTCGAGGAAGCGCCGGCCGCTGCACTGGACCCCACCTTCGTGGCGGCACTGCCCGAGGAAATCCGTGGCGAGGTGCTGCGCGAGAACATGCACATGCTGATGACACGCACCGAGCCTGGGGAGGACGGCTCCACCGTGGACGCAACGTTCCTGAGCTCGCTGCCGGCAGCGATACGCTCTGAGGTGCTTGACTACGAACGCAACATCCTGCAGCAGCGTGGTGCACAAGCAGGCTCAGTCGAGCTCGACCCCGCGAGCTTCATGGCATCCCTGCAGCCAGAGCTCAGGCAGGAGATCCTGCAGACGTCGGATGCGGACTTCATCAGGGGCCTGCCCTCGGACCTGATGGAGGAGGCACAGAACCTGCGTGAGGCACGAGACCCGCACCACCACCACCTGCACCACCAGCACCGCCTTGGCTTCGAAGATGGCGACGAGGCCAGCATGGAAGAGCCGGTGCGGCCCTCCAACGCACGCACAACGAAGCGGCGTGCCGAGGTCAAGGTGGCGAAGCAGCTTGTTGCGTTGTCCGCCATCCCGCACCTGCTACGCATCCTGTACCTCGAGAGCTACGGGTCGAAGTCGCACACACAGCAAGGCGGTCTGTCTGCGCAGTGCGGGATGAAGCCCTTCACAGACGCTCTCAATGCAGTGACCCTGCACCCGCCGACGTGCCGTGCTGTGTTCTCGACGCTGCTCTACATCCTCTCAAACGGCAAGGGCGAGCTGCCACGCGACGCACCCGGTGCCGAGCACAGCATCCGTGCCTTGCTCTACGGTGCTCCTGTCTACCTGTCAGGGACAACCGTCGCTGACCCGCCGTCGGTGCCGCCTATCGTGCTGCTGCGTGCGATCGATGTGCTGTCGCGTCTGGCGCCAATTCGCTCCACCTTCTTCAACGTGCCGACGGAAGAGGCAGCGGAGGTGCTGAACGCGTGTCCTGCCGACGCAGACGCGTGCGTGCGCATTGCTCGCGACACTGTCCTATTCAGATTGCTCTACCTCCACTCGTCGCCCGCCTTCAGCTGCAGCCCAAAGCTGTCTGAGGCGTTGATGCAGTTGGTGCAGACCGTCGCCCTCGACCTGTGTGGGCTTGCAGAGGAGGACGCACTCAAGCAGACGACAAGCGTGGCGAAGGCACTCAACAGGAAGCGTGTCGAGGATCTGCGTGTGTGGTGCGAGCCTGCGGAGAAGGACCTCATGGCACACTTCGACTGCGAGGATACAAAGGAGGCTGTGCAGAACGCGTTCACCGCACGCAAGGAACACCTCAAGGCGCATGCTGAGCACGTCAGGAGCTGCAGGCGCACCTTCACACTCCAGAAGCGCAAGCTTGCAGACGAGGTTGCCCCCACAGCGACGCAGCGGCTGGCAGCCACGCTGTTTGCGCACCCGCCCACGCTGCGTGCGATGGTGAACGTGCTCGAAACCGCAGACACCACGACAGCAGCTGTGAACAGCTGTCTTGTGACCCTCAACGCCATGTGTGCAGCACGTGTCCCGAATGCTGCGAAGGAGGCCTCTGGGCTTGCGGTGGGCAAGCGTCTTCTGCACGAGCTGCTTGAGGTCGCACGAGGCCTGAGCGGCACCACGTCTGCCTACTTGGAGGAGCGCACGGCACAGATCAAGGAGGCGCTGCGAGAGCACGTCGACGAGAGCAAAGGCAAGCCGTCAAGCGCACAGTTCTTTATTGCAGACGACCCACCCACGCATGAAGTGAAGCTACAGCGCCTGGCGTGCACGCTTGCCTCCGTGTCGCACCACGACCACATGCTCGACATCAACGAGGACGGGAAGGAGATCCTCATGCAGCCCACCATCCAGGACCTCCAGGGCAAGTGGCGTTCCCACATGGACAACATTGTGCACGTGCGCAGCAACACTGTCGTCTTCGAGAACTCGGACGGGACATTGAACGCACCCCTCGAGCTTGTGGAGGAAGGAAACGAGGTGCGCCTGTACGGCTACGGCATCGACTTCTACGGCGGGCGTTGGATCGAGTGGCAGGACGGTGACGTGTGGCGCAGGGACGACGAGAACACCCAGCTCGCCAGCTATGGGGAGTTCAAGCTTGCGCTGAGCCCCCTGTGGAGTGCGGCGAGCACCTATCTCGCCGAGATGGAGACTGTGCAGCAGACGCTTGGCGACTCCTTCCAGCCACCACCACGTGTGCTGCCCCTGGTCGAGGCCTTCTTCTCCTTCCACGAGATCGACCCGAACTGCACATACAGACCACTGCTGCCGCTGACGGCAAACTCGCCACTTCTGCCCGAGTCGCTCATTCTCGACAGGAAGCAGCTCCCTCTGCACAAAGAGACGAAGGGCCTGCCGCACAGCATCTCCACCATCTCGCTCGAGGCAGAGGACGTGACACGCGACCCTGTGAAGGCGTTCGCACTGCGCCATAAGAAGCTCCTGAACGCGCTGATCAAGAACAACCCTACGTTGCTCGAGACATCGCTCCGGTCTCTGCTTGGCTACAGCACCTGCATCGACTTCCACAACAAGCGCACATGGTTCCGCGAAAGCATCCGCAAGGAGCAAGAAACGCACAGACAGCAGACGTCGATCAAGGTCAGCCGCAGCAACATCTTCCACGACTCCTTCCTCCGCCTGCGCCGCCCTGCACGCACGCTGAAGGGTGCCATGCGCGTCACCTTCAAAGGCGAAGAAGGCGTTGACGGAGGCGGTCTCAAGCGCGAGTGGTTTCAGGTGCTCGCGAAGGAGATGTTCAACCCTGGGTACGCCCTCTTCATCCCCAGCGAGGAGGGGAACACGTTCCAGCCGAACCCGAACAGCTCCGTGAACCAGATGGAGCACCTCTCCTACTTCAACTTCACAGGTCGTGTCGTCGGCCTTGCTGTGTACAACGGTGTCATGCTGGACGCGTATTTCACACGTTCGCTGTACAAACACATGCTGGGCATCAGACCCGACTACAGGGACATCCAATCCATCCAGCCGGACTTCTACAAGTCGATGCTGTGGATACTGGAGAACGACCCGACACCGTTGGACCAGGACTTCACCATTGACGTCGAGAACTTCGGGAAAATGGAGACCGTTGATCTCTGTCCGGACGGGAAGAACCTGAAGGTGAACGAGGAAAACAAGCACGAGTACGTGCAGCGGATGGCCGAGTACAAGACAACCACGACCATCAACAAGCAGCTCACGGAGTTCCTCAAAGGCTTCTTTGACATCATCCCGCGCCACCTCATCAGGATCTTCAGCCCAGAGGAGCTGGAGTTGCTCATTTGCGGCACACCAGACGTGGACGTTGCTGACTGGAAGGTATGCAGCAGTTTTGAAACACCAAAAACAATACACAAAACAGAACAACACCGACTACGTTGGGTACACCAACACAAGCCCTCAAGTACAGTGGTTCTGGCAGGTTGTGGATGAGATGGAGCACGAGGAGTTGTTGATGTTGATGCAGTTCATCACCGGCAGCAGCAAGGTGCCCCTGACTGGGTTCAAGGATTTAGAAGGTATGCGTTTTGTGCAGACGTCAGCACACCTGCCTCCCCTCCTCTACTCTACCACCACCTCTACCCCTCCAACAGGAATGAACGGAAAGCAGAAGTTCAACATCCACCGCACAGGAGACCCTTCAATGCTCCCCGCATCTCACACTTGCTTCAACCAGGTATGTGCCTCATGTCATGAGCTCTTCTGCACCTTTCAACTTCACTTCTTTGTCGAATGGAGGCTTAGCTTCTTCTACAACACCTTATGGAAAGTGTTCAATAAGAGAAAACAACTCAGTTTGCTCGCAATTTGCTGCATGCTCAAACACCCAAACACAACAGTTCGACCTACCCGAATACGAAACGTTTGAAGTGCTGAAGGACAAGATGACCAAGGTATGGTGGCACTTGACTCATGTTCTCATCACATCTTCATAAAACCACAGGCGGTGTTCATGGGGCACGTTGGATTCGGTTTCATCTAAAAAGACACGAAAGCAAGACATTTTTCCGTTTCGTTCCGTTTTTCTGAGTGCAGAGATCCATTTGGAGGTGACCTATACACATGAGGTTTAGGCTCATCTTGCAAACTTTTTGTTTTTTTTTTTGGGGGGGGTGACTGCGTACAGGCGTCTTTACCGCTCACTATCGATAAGAATCGTTGGCATGTGGCATGTGGCATGTGCGTTACGAAGATTTACTGTTGTTTCAATAGTTTTTGTTGTACTGACACAGACCAAGCAAGCATGGCACATTCTTTTGCCGTCTCTGACTCCACCACCCTTTTTTTTTGTTTTGTTTTGGAACCTTGCCTTTTTTATTTCTTTTTGTTTCTTCAGGGGAACATTTGGTGATATTTTTTTGAAGATATGTTTTGTCTTCAACAAAAAATTCCTTTTTGAACACTAATCGCAGTGATTGTGTGTTATGTGGGGGGTGGGGAAAGGGGGGTGGGGTTCACGCTTGTTGCGAACCGTGTTTCAGCACTTTCACGGTCTATTTTTTGCGCTTTTCAACTTCTCTTTTTTTTTTTAGGTGACTAAGATTGAGAGGCTTAGGTTCATCTTACCAATCTTTCCTCTCTTCCGATGTGTCCACAAAGCTCCTCTGAAGCTGTATGGGCAGATCTTAAGCAGAAAAAAGAAACAAACCGAAAAAAAAAAGCACTTTTCAACATGGCAACTGCTTTGTATTGCTAACCTATGCGGGCAGGTGTTTTGACGAAATAAAGGAGGTTTGAGGGTGGTTACAGGTGTCATGCACGCTCTTGGGTGGTGGTGGTGTGTATTTTTATTTGCGTATCTTGGATTTTATGACTGTGTGATTGATTCGGTCTTGCCATGAATGGGCTTCGTTTTGTTAGGGTGTGGTTTTAGCTTCACCCTAGCCACCCTAGCAGGCAGACCAAGTACACGATGGGGAGGGGGGGGATGGGGTGGGATGTCTGTCAGAGCTAGCTGTGAGATAGAAAAGGTTCCGTGCCATTTTTTAAAATAATATGGGTGGCTTTTTTTTGCCCCCCCCCCGTTTCAAATCACGAAACATTTTTCCGCGGCAAAGACAATTTTTTCACCCACAGAAAAAAAAAATTTTTTTTTTCGAGCACAGGCCCTGTCAGGGGAATTTTTTTTTTTTTTTTTTTTTCCAGCTGAAAATTGTCTTTGCCGCGGAAAAATGTTTCGTGATTTGAAACGGGGGGGGGGCAAAAAAAATTCACCCATATTATAAAAACTTTCCTTTGCGTTAAGAACGCTTCTCCACTGCCCCCCTCCCCGTTTGTTAGGATGTGTGTGTGTGTGTGTTTGATAACTAGTAGGGGTAATTCTTGCTCAGAATATGGCCCCAATGTGTGTGTGTGTGTGTGCCACTGTGCCAGTGCAACACATGTTCATGTTCGCGCATATTTTTCGCTTTTAGGTGACTAAACACGCGCCGCATGAGTTTCATCTAGCAAAATATTTTTTTCCCCCTCCCCTGTGCTTCTGCGAACTGTTTTCAACATTTTGTTTTTTTTTTTATTTTGAAATAAACAATGTGAACTGGAATGCACAGTTATTTTTATAATTTAGACATAACAAAAAAAAGTACAACACAACTGACAAAAAAAAGAAGCAAACCAACAAATAATTGCAAACTAGGAAAACTCATAAAAAAGCAAACCTCTGATAGAGCATCCACAAAAGCCGAACAGCAAATGAGAGGAAAAAGGTTGGAGGTTGGGTGATGGCTTCGTTGCACGTTAGAGGTTGGGCGGGTGGACGCGTTGTCAACTTTTCATAAACAAAAACAAAAACAAAAAAAAAGTAATTTAAATAAAAAAAACACATAACTGCGAGAGGCCCAGGTTTCAAGGTTCTGCCACCTAGCCCTCACTTGTTTGGGGTAATCCGTGAAGTTACCCTTTCAAACACTAACAAAACAAAGTCTGCCACGTTTTCCCCACATCCCCTTCCCCTCCTTACCCCCACTTTGTGTTCGCAGAACGCAACACGTCTCTCCTCTTCTCACATCCTCGCAGTTGCAACGAAGAGTGGAGAACATCCTTGGGTGTCTGCACTCATACAAACCAGTCAAAAAAAAACGACACAATGGGCTCGAGCAGCAGCACAGAACAAGGGGGACAGACGTCCCAGGCAGACATGAAGTTGAAACAGATGCGCACTGCGAAGGGCCGTGAGGTATGTAGTGTGTGGTCCTTTCTCATTTTCTTGACCGCTTCACATACAGGCTTGCTACCAAGCAAAGGACGAGTATTACAACTGCCTCGGGCAGGAAGGAACGTGCACTGAACAGAGGGACACTTTCGAAGACACCTGCCCGCGCAGTTGGCAGAACTACTTCGTAGAGGGGCAACGGAAAGAGCAGTTGTTGCTCCAGGGGCGATAGGGGGTTTTTGTATCTTTGGCTGTGACAATCCCCAGAGACACGTTTCTTCAACCCCGCATTCTTTCCCTTGTGTTGAATTGTTTGCTTGTTGGTAAACTCGTGTAAAGAAGCCACCCAGGTTTGGGTGAAGGCATTTAGTATTTTCTTTGAGCTCTTGCCACGTCGTTGCGTGATTCAGTGAGTCTGAGCACTTTTGTTTCTGGGATGCAGAATTGACGAAAAGAGGAGAGGCTGTCTCCGAAGCGACACCGGAATGGAGCTGGAATCAGCTCGAAGAGGAATAGACAACAACAAAAAAAAAAAAGATTTAAAAAACCGTACCCAGTACCCAGTACCCAGTACCCAGTACCCAGTACCCAGTACCCAGTACCCAGTACCCAGTACCCAGTACCCAGTACCCAGTACCCAGTACCCAGTACCCAGTACCCAGTACCCAGTACCCAGTACCCAGTACCCAGTACCCAGTACCCAGTACCCAGTACCCAGTACCCAGTACCCAGTACCCAGTACCCAGTACCCAGTACCCAGTACCCAGTACACAATACACAGTACGTATGGGAAAAATGGGTGCGTTTGGCCTGTACGGTCCTATCCGCGGGTTAAAAATCAGGTGGTGCTTTTGATGACGAAACACACACATGCATACAGATTCACACACAAAAACCAAAAGAAAGCTTCGAGATGGGACCGTCACAGAGTGCGATCCCGCCCAGAGATGACCAGTACTTCTCCATCATATTCATCGGCGAGTACCTCTTTTTTGTACACGCGCCACACAAAATTGTGAAGGCTATCCAAAAGAGATGCGAAGTGGCTGGGTACACAGGTGGGTGCTGCAACAGCAACATTGTGGAGCGGGGCCCGGACGGGACCACCCGCTTCCGCCTCAGTAGGTTTGTATACGAAATGAAGGGAGAGTCTGTGCGCTCCAAGAGCCTCATCATCCGCATCTTAGCAGACGTGTACGCACACGGATACCAGGCAGTGCAGAACACTGACCTCGCAAGGAGAGGCGCAAGCTCTACGTGGATCTTCCAGAAGATGCAGCCACAGGCATACCCCAAGATGAACGGACTGCTGACTGTGGGGATCAGCAGCCACGACTCACTGCACCTGATCGGCTGCCCGAAGGGAACAGACATTGTCGCGGCAGCTGTCCAGCAGGGATACGCCGGAGGTGTACAGCTGGACCACGTCGTGTTCGGTGCGTGCCGTGAGATGAAGCTGAACGGGTACCCTTGGGGCAACGGGCACTTCTCTGAGTTGATGGCGGGGCGGGCCCTGATACTGCGCATCTTTGAGGCGATGGACCGGGAGGGAAAGTCGTTCCTCACAACCTGCAACTTCAAGGGCACGTCAGACAGTTTATACTTCACGGACAACCCGCACTGCGACAGACGGGGACGCTTTGCCATGATCAGCATGAACTCTACCGACTATCTGCGTGTGCTGAACTTGGGGACTGAGGAGGTGGGGATGATCCGTTCCACCATCAGGTCGTACTGGCCGCGTGGGGTGCAGGCAGAAGGTGCGAAGGCTGGGTACTATGAGTTCAAGTTGAATGGCACACCTTGGTGGGCAGACGGAACCGATGCTGTTGCATCACGACTGATGATGTCTCACCTGTTTGAGGCGATGAAGGCTGTTGGGTGGGAGGTGCACGCTGCATTGGATGTGAGCAGGAAACTAAACGACAAGTCTGTGATTGTTCTCCGCAGTTGCACACCGTCACAGGACAAGCACATGTGCATCAGTTTCAATGAAGCAAATAAGGTACATATTCTGAACAGCACTGAGATGGTTCGGCCGCTGCGTGACACTCTCGCCCATTGGCATGCTGGGATCCAAAAGGAACAGAACTATGGTGGTGCACATGAGTTCAGGATGAATCGTTATCCGTGGTCGGGGAGCCACGATATAAGTTGTGGTGTTGTGCTGGCGACGGACATTCTGAGGACGATGCACCGCCATGGGTGGAAGCTTCTGTGTGGTGCGGACACGTCTGCGAAGACCATCACCGAGAGGAACCACCAGAACAACACGTCGACGACGTATTCTGTTGACGTGGACGCGTGGTTCTTCGCGAAGCCGGACACCAATGTGATACCACCGTTGATGTACCAAGAGCCATCAGCACCAGCGCGCATTTAGGTTAACTTTCTCCCATTTTCATCATCCAGTTATCATATCAGATCGGGCAATTTGTGCCTATTCTCCCATTTTTTAGTTCAATTTTTTTTAAAGGTCCTGCATGGGCTGGACCTTGCATCCGGTGTTGACCGAATCGGTGTCTTGACCTGAGAGATTACAAAACAGGAGGCGTTTTTTGTGCCTTCAGGGTATTTTGGTTTTTCAGCTACCCTGCCTTTCCTTTATCATTTAGTGCATAGCCTTTGCCTTTCTGTTGGGTAAGCGGGACTTCCGCTAGTCCTCAGGGTGCTAGCAAAACGCCCCTGCCCTCAAATCCCTAAGAGAAAGGGTGAGGCCCAACTGTCAGTGCAGCATGGGATGTTCAATGAGAGAGATGTTGTGACCGCCCCCTCCCTCCCCTTTTTGTGTTTTTGGGTTTCTGCTCTCGTGTGTAGACAGACTATCGTGCATCAAGCGTTGAGTGCAGTGAACTGGTGAAGCTCACAACTCGTCAACGGTGCCTGCATTAATAACTTCACTTTTTTTTAGTTTTCTTTCGGATGTGTGGTAGATGTACTCTAATGTGCCTACTTCTTGCTATTTTGAATCTCCAGCCGGCGATTCGTTGTTATTTTCTATGTTGTATTCTCCCATTTTTCAATTTTCTTTTCCTCTTTATTATCACTCAATGTTGAATACATGCGGGTCACTCCATAAGCCCCCCCCACCACCAAAAAAGGTAACCTGTTGTACTCATAGTCATAGAATCCATCAAGGGAAAAGCAAGCGCTGAAGGACTTCACCGTTGCTACAACAACAGAATGTCTGGTGCACGGGCTTGACAGCTTCCAGAGCTTCCACAGCCTTTCCACAGCCTCGAGAGATCACAAAAATAGCCTACCTCCCTTCACCGCACCTTTTCCTTTGCGCTCCTGAACCCTTTTATCCTAGCACCTGTACTGCCCACACAGACATTAACCACCATAACACAACAACGATGATGAGGACACTGGTCCTATTGGGGGCTGCCTGTCTGGCCCCCGCACTCGACGTGCCTGCTGAGAAGGCATACCTGGCGGTGCTGAAGTCGACCTGCACAGACGAAGACCTGCAGGCGCTGAAGATGTGGGCCCTGCAGAAGCAAATCATCAACCCCGGGCCGAAGTCGACAGGAGTGATCTCGATTGAGGGCTTCAAGGCGGTTGCACTGAAGATGACCGAGGCGCAGCTGGCGGAGGCGAAGAAGCACCCGTTCCTCGACTACTTTGAGACAAACGACGAGGGCAGCATCCAGAGCAAGTCAAAGTCGAAGTCGAAGTCGAAGTCGGGATCGAAGTCGAAGTCAGGCTCAAAGTCAAACTCGAAGAGCGGATCACACACTGAAGAGGAAACCCTTGCCACAGAGTACTGGGTGACACTGTCGTCGACGGAGATTGGCTGCTCGGGACACTTCCAGCACTGGGTGCTGCGCCGCGGGATCACGTGGCCGGCAGACTTCTGGTATGACGATGACCTGAACGTGTACACAGGGAAGTTCCTGCTGACGGAGGAGCAGGCGGAGATCATCCAGACCTACAGCAGAGGCCTTGTGAACGCAGAGGAGGCCGAAGCTGCGCTGAGCATCCCCGTGAACCAGGTGACGTTGGAGTGCCCCGACACGCAGACAGACAACGTGACGTGGCACCTGGCGGGCATGACAGGTGACCCGAAGCACCCGGACCACACCACCTACATGCACAGCGCACGGTGGGGACAAGGTGTCGATGTGTACATCCTGGACACAGGAATCAAGTGCGAGCATGAGGAGTTCCAGGAGGGGAGCTGCATGTGGGGCGCGAACCTTGTGGACAACCTGAACGACGACGACAGCGGGCACGGGACCCACATTGCGGCAAGCATTGCGGGTATCAGGAACGGTGTGGCGAAGGCGGCGACAGTCGTGGCGGTGCGCATTGCACGCGACGGGAACACAAACAAGCAGTCGGTTGCGGAGGCGATCCAGTTCGTGGTTGAGTCGCGCAAGGCACGTGGCCGCCCTAGCATCATCAACATGTCGATCCAGTTCTTTGGCTCGACGCTGCTGAACGACGCGGTGAACGCGGCAGCACGCGCAGGCGTGGTGGTGATCTCGGCGGCAGGAAACGGGGACGAGCCGTCGTGCGAGTACTCGCCCTCGGGTGCGTCTGGGTCGATCACCGTGGGTCTGCACGACGTGGACTACAACCCGCAGTGGTCGAGCTTCGGGAAGTGCGTTGCGCTCTACGCCCCAGGGTTCGAGGTGTGGTCCGCAGACAACGCGAACAGCACCGCCTACCGCAACCGCAGCGGCACGTCGATGGCGGCACCACACGTGGCGGCCATTGCGGCGGCGTACCTGACGGACCGCCCTGAGGCAACGCCTGCGTCTGTGCGTGCCTTCCTTGTGGAGACGGCGCACAGGAACCTGCTCTCGCCCCTGCGTGAGTTCGACCAGAACCTTGTGGCCCGAATCCCTTGCGAGGGGAACACCGTATCGTACGAGGACGTGCCGCAGGTTGTCGA
Organism: Rhynchopus sp. YZ270_cl-10; assembly: GCA_964035575.1. Lineage (NCBI taxonomy): Eukaryota > Euglenozoa > Diplonemea > Diplonemida > Diplonemidae > Rhynchopus > Rhynchopus sp. YZ270_cl-10. Next base: position 1,377,162 of record OZ037885.1, read on the forward strand.
CCGTTCGATGTGTCCGGAGGGCATTGAGACGGAGACGCTCACAGGTGCTTCCGGCAGCGGCTACTACCTCTCCCTTGGGAACGGGTCGGAGACGACGAACGCTGCGTGCTGGGAGATTAAGTGCGAGGGGCTTGTACAGGTCGACGCAAGGTGGATCACGGCAAACGCACTGTACTACAGACTGTACATCAACGTGACGGAGGTGAAGTCGAAGGTGCAGATGAGCAACTACGGCTACATCGAGAGCGACAGGAAGCTCCACGGTGACGTGTTCGTGTCCTTTGTGAACACAAGACTGGAGGGAGACGTGCCGTTCAACTTCTCGTACACGTGCACCGCACCCGAGGTGGCACAGCCTGAGGTGGACGAGCCGGTGTCTCTCTTCCCCCTTGCACACACGCACTTCGGGACCACGGCGGACAACTGCAACAACATTGTGATGCGCGCAAACAGGCGCCGCGAGAGGCAGGGCACGCTCTCGTACCTCCCGACGGAGGGCTACCCGCACAGCACAGAGCTGTGCTGGATGCTGAAGTGCAGGCGCTGGGTCAAGGTGCAGCCGCAGTTTGTCGACACCGAGCAGGACTTCGACACCATCAGGATGACGGACCGTGGCGAGTACAAGCGCGTGCTCACAGGGAACTACTCCGCAGGCAACTACTCGGACCTGCCCGACGCGATGTACTTCCGCAAGTTCGCGATTGTGAAGTTCTCCTCGGACGCGACCGTCACTGCGGGTGGGTTCTCATTTGATTGGAGCTGCGACGACTCGTACACACCGCCGGTCACGGAGCTCCCGGTTCCCATCCCGTTCCCGGAGCTGACGCCGTCCCCGAACCCGACGTGCTCGCTGTCTGGGTGCTTCGGGTCGACGTGCGACTGGACGATTCGTGCGTCGTTCGACCTGTACGACTGCACGACGCTCGGCTGGTTCGGGTGCGACTGCACCGGGTGCGAGTGTGCGGCACCTGCGACGCCGGCGCCGTGCCTCCCCGCCACACCGGGCTACATTGAGTACTACAGCGTGGCCACGTACTGCTGGCTCATGGAGTGCCCTGCAGGGCAGCACGCCGTGTACGAGTGGCTCGGCTTCAGCCTTGCCTGGCACGCGGAGTACCTCACGTTTGCGACTGAGGACGGTGTGCGTGTGTCGCGTGGTGGGCAGGACTTCACAGGGAGGACCCCACCGAGTTCAAAGAGCAGATTGCCTACGTCAGGTATGTCGCAGTTTGCAACACATCATCACAACCACATCACAACACCCACAAAATGTACCACAACACAGGTTTGAGAGCTCCCGCGATGGCGACGGTCAGGGAAGCCCGTACGGGTTCAAGTTCAACTGGGCCTGCGTTGACACTGTCGAGACGATTGTCGACACAACAGAGACTGTGTGAGCATGACGACACAATAGTCATGCAATAGGCACGGGCAATATTATGTATCATATACCGCGATTATCATCAAAAACAAAATGCTCAATCCGAGAATCCCCTACCCCTTCCTTCCTTCCTTCCTTCCTTCGATGTTCTTACCCTTTCCTCTTTCTCTCTCATTGTTTTTCTTTCTTTTTGACACAACCCTCACGTGGCACTGGTGCGGAACAAACCTCGGGTTGTCTGCACAAATCCACAAAGAAGGGTTTTTGAGAGACTGCTGTGCGAGCCCCTTTTGGTCCTCCGATAACGACAGCAATAGAAGAAGTCAAAAATGTCGTTAGTTCATCCTGCACATCACAGGGTTGTGGTCCATGATTTTGGGGTACCATTGTTTTTCGTGTTCAGCACCCACCCCTTTTCCCTGCGCGCGTGTTTTTTTTCCCTCTCCATTTTCTTTAGGGAATTTCTTTCAGCTTTCATTTTGAAAATGCAACGAGTGACACTATTCACACTGTTTCTTTTTCATTTTTTCCACTCTCTTTTCTCGCGAATTAAGGTGGCCCGATCCATCTTCCAAGTTTATCATCATGGAAACCCTGTTCCGTACACAAGGTGTGACCTAGCATTGCGCCATAGGTCATTTGTTGATTCCTTTAGTTTCCATATTTTCTTTTTTGTTCACAAGAAGAGGGTTTCACGTCTTTAGGCGAAAGTGTTAGCCACCCAAAAACAATGTTTGTTCTTATGAGTGCGGTGGTAAACGGTTTTTTTTATACCTCCAATGTCATCAAAAGTGACAACATTATTTTTGCTGGTCCAGAAAGGCGTGCGGCCAAACTTCCTGTGTGTTATTTCGTGCACATATTCAAGTGTATGACTGCGTGTTAAGGACAAATGTCCAAATAGTAAAAGCCCGAAGAAGTGTATCCTGAGGTCACGCTAGCTACAACGGTCTTTTATTTGTTTGGTGGTGTCAACGCGAGAGGGTTTTTCCCAGACAAGCATCTGTTGTTGTCTTGTACCAGCGTTGTCCCATACGAGAGTTTCTGACACTCCCCTCCCTTGCCCCTCCATCCGAATTGGTTGTGCTGTTTTTGTACTCTGACGGAACACATTATGCAACCAAGTTTTCAAATACAAACAACAAATAGCTACGGCGGAGTTCATCCTCGGGTGTCTACACTAATACAACCAAGTTTGCACATAACAAATACCAGGTGTCTTGTAAGTATCCCTCACCTCGATTTAGATGTGAAGGGCGTTTATGGCCACCCGTTGCGTCCCACAGTGAAAATGACACAATTCACCATTGCCACAGACTAAAAACGAAATCGGTGTCCTGCACTCGGCTTTCAAGTTTCAAAGAAAAAAACGAAAATTATTTGCCCATTTTTGTACCCTCAAAGCTCCTTAGCTCCTTAGCTCCTTAGCTCCTTAGCTCCTTAGCTCCTTAGCTCCTTAGCTCCTTAGCTCCTTAGCTCCTTAGCTCCTTAGCTCCTTAGCTCCTTAGCTCCTTAGCTCCTTAGCTCCTTAGCTCCTTAGCTCCTTAGCTCCTTAGCTCCTTAGCTCCTTAGCTCCTTAGCTCCTTAGCTCCTTAGCTCCTTAGCTCCTTAGCTCCTTAGCTCCTTAGCTCCTTAGCTCCTTAGCTCCTTAGCTCCTTAGCTCCTTAGCTCCTTAGCTCCTTAGCTCCTTAGCTCCTTAGCTCCTTAGCTCCTTAGCTCCTTAGCTCCTTAGCTCCTTAGCTCCTTAGCTCCTTAGCTCCTTAGCTCCTTAGCTCCTTAGCTCCTTAGCTCCTTAGCTCCTTAGCTCCTTAGCTCCTTAGCTCCTTAGCTCCTTAGCTCCTTAGCTCCTTAGCTCCTTAGCTCCTTAGCTCCTTAGCTCCTTAGCTCCTTAGCTCCTTAGCTCCTTAGCTCCTTAGCTCCTTAGCTCCTTAGCTCCTTAGCTCCTTAGCTCCTTAGCTCCTTAGCTCCTTAGCTCCTTAGCTCCTAATCCTAAAAAACCTTAGTTTTTTAGTCTTTACTATAGAGATGGTATCTAAGGTGCACAGGGTGCCTGAAAACCCACTGCACGAAACTCTCCCGAAACCCCCCGGAACTGGATTTTGAAAAGGTGCACAGGGTGCTTTTGGCCCCCGAGAAAGGGTGCACAGGGTGCTTTTTTTGGTCCCGAAAAAGGGTGCACAGGGTGCCCTTGAGATTGGCACCCTATGACTTTCACAGGCAAAACCTTTTTTTTTGCTGCCTGAAAACTTTTCACCTTTCACCTGTATGGAGCCTCTGACCAAGGAAAACATATTCTGAGGGCAGTCCTACACAGTACACAGTACCCAGTACACAGTACACAGTACACAGTACACAGTACACAGTACACAGTACACAGTACACAGTACACAGTACACAGTACACAGTACACAGTACACAGTACACAGTACACAGTACACAGTACACAGTACACAGTACACAGTACACAGTACACAGTACACAGTACACAGTACACAGTACACAGTACACAGTACACAGTACACAGTACACAGTACACAGTACACAGTACACAGTACACAGTACACAGTACACAGTACACAGTACACAGTACACAGTACACAGTACACAGTACACAGTACACAGTACACAGTACACAGTACACAGTACACAGTACACAGTACACAGTACACAGTACACAGTACACAGTACACAGTACACAGTACACAGTACACAGTACACAGTACACAGTACACAGTACACAGTACACAGTACACAGTACACAGTACACAGTACACAGTACACAGTACACAGTACACAGTACACAGTACACAGTACACAGTACACAGTACACAGTACACAGTACACAGTACACAGTACACAGTACACAGTACACAGTACACAGTACACAGTACACAGTACACAGTACACAGTACACAGTACACAGTACACAGTACACAGTACACAGTACACAGTACACAGTACACAGTACACAGTACACAGTACACAGTACACAGTACACAGTACACAGTACACAGTACACAGTACACAGTACACAGTACACAGTACACAGTACACAGTACACAGTACACAGTACACAGTACACAGTACACAGTACACAGTACACAGTACACAGTACACAGTACACAGTACACAGTACACAGTACACAGTACACAGTACACAGTACACAGTACACAGTACACAGTACACAGTACACAGTACACCCTCCGTCAGCAGGGAAGCATAGTATTACAGTGAGGACTAGTACAACACAAACCACTTTAGTAGCCCAAGAACCTCACATAAAGCAGAAACTCACTAAAGAAATATACACAGTATACAGTATACACAAGAAAAAAAGCCATCTCTCAGGGAAGCATGGTGGTGCAACAACACATGGCCAACATGGCCAACAACACATATGCCCACCCACAAAGCACCAACCAGCAGGCGCAACAAAAAACCCTCACAACCACACCAACCAGATAACGCAACCTGCAGATTCCCACGGGTTTGCGGGTTTGCACACCTGCACCCACCCGCCAGCTTATCGACCACACCAACCAGATAAAGTGCCTGAACCCCGAGAACCCTATCAACCACACCAGCCGGATAACGCAACCTAGAACCCGCAAACCCGCGCACCCGCACCAACCACGAGCCGGATACCGTAACCTAGAACCAGCAGGTTCCCGCGCACCCGCACTCACCAGCCAGCTTATCGACCACACGAACCAGATAACGTTGCCCGAACCCCGCGCACCCGCACCACCACACCAGCCGGATAACGCAACCTAGAACCCGCAAACCCGCGCACCCGCAAACCCGCAAACCCGCACCAACCACCAGCCGGATACTGTAACCTAGAACCAGATAACGCAACCTAGAACCAGCAGGTTCCCGCGCACCCGCACCCACCAGCCAGCTTATCGACCACACGAACCAGATAACGTTGCCCGAACCCCGCGCACCCGCACCACCACACCAGCCGGATAACGCAACCTAGAACCTGCTCAGTGCGTGAAGCCCAAACACCTGTTTAACCACACGAACCTGGACAACACAATATGCCAGTGTTTCTAAAACTGGGTGAGTAATATTGGAAGCCTGGATCCGGTGCACAGGGTGACATAGTGGTTCCAAATCCGGTGCACAGGGTGCCCCCAAAAGGTGCACAGGGTGCCTTTTTGGCACTGGATCCGGTGCACAGGGTGCCCGCAAAAAACGGTGCACAGGGTGCCCCTAAAAATCCGGTGCACAGGGTGCCCCTTTTAATCCGGTGCACAGGGTGCCATTACGGGTTCGCAATCCGGTGCACAGGGTGCCACCCACGTTATAAGCCCCGGCTAAAAAGCACCCTGTGCACCGGATTTTTTGGCACCCTGTGCACCGGATTTTTTGGGGGCACCCTGTGCACCGGACCGGCACCCTGTGCACCGGAGTGGCCATAGAGATGTGCGCCACCCACACCACACACACTACACACCCACACACAGCACACCCACACACACCCACACACACCCACACACACACCCCCTCACCACCAGAGGGGATTTGACCAAAAAATCCTAAAAAACCTTAGTTTTTTAGTCTTTACTATAGAGATGTGCGCCACCCACACCACACACACTACACACCCACACACAGCACACCCACACACACCCACACACACACACACACACACCCCCTCACCACCAGGGGGATTTGACCAAAAAATCGATATTTTTAAATAAATAGTTGCTCATCCAAAAGTGAATTTTTTGGGCTTAACGTGTTGTTTGGGGGTATTGAGGCCCAAAAAAAAATTTTTTTTCAGTCGTGTTCAGAAATCCTAAAAAACCTTAGTTTTTTAGTCTTTACTATAGAGATGTGCGCCACCCACACCACACACACTACACACCCACACACAGCACACCCACACACACCCACACACACACACACACACACCCCCTCACCACCAGGGGGATTTGACCAAAAAATCGATTTTTTTAAATAAATAGTTGCTCATCCAAAAGTGAATTTTTTGGGCTTAACGTGTTGTTTGGGGGCATTGAGGCCCAAAAAAAAAATTTAAGACAGTCCTGTTCAAAAAATGGACTGCCAAATGATATGTGGCATTCGGCCAAAAATCAGCTTTTTTGGTCATTTTTACCTTGTAAAACATGACACTTGTGGCATGCTTCCCAGTACAGGAAAGTGCATTGAAAAACCTGAAAAAACACATGTAATATGTGATGGTCAAAAGTGCAAGATTCCTTCGTTAATGAACTTTTTGAGTACCAGTTATACCTGGGGAATATGGTCAGATCACTCTTCAGACCATCTGGCGTTTACCACAAAAACACCACTTTTTAACAGGGCACTTTTCACCTGAAAAGCCAGTTCATGAAGGCATGAGTGAGGTTTTTTTGTGATGCGTTACCGTGAGCGGGCGCGCGAAGCGCGCACGCGAACGCCCCGCGGGAAGCGAATAGCTGACCGCCTGCCCAGTGCGTGAGGTGCTTACAAAAAAAACCACCTGTAAAAAAAGTGTGGTCCTCATCACGTTTCCATGGAAGTGTCACAAGAACGACAGGTTTTTTAGCCCGTCACCAAATCCTAAAAAACCTTAGTTTTTTAGTTTTTACTTTAGGCCGTGCGCCACCCACACCCACCCCCACACACCCACCCCCACACACCCACCCCCACACACCCACACACACACACCCCCTCACCACAGGTGGATTTTTCGAAATATTTCACTAAACTTTTGCTTATCAGAAAGTGACTTTTTTGGGTACATCGTGCAGTTTGGGGATATTGAGGCGGAAAAAAAAATATTAAGACAGTCCTGTTCAAAAATTGCTTTAGTAAATGACACTTGGCATTATGCCAAAATCAGCATTTTTGCCTTGAAAAACCTAAAAAATCACATGTAATGTGTGGTGGTCAAAAGTGCACGATTCCTTCGTTAATGCATTTTTTGAGTACCAGTTATATCTGGGGAATATAGTCAGATCACTCTTCAGACCAGCTGGCGTTTACCACAAAAACACTACTTTTTCAACAGGCCACTTTTCGCCTGAAGAGCCACTTAAGGCAGGCACCACCAGCCAGCCAGTTTCCATGAGCGGCAGAACTGGAATGTGCGTATTGGGCAGTGAAACTGCCGAGTACGCACACTCCAGTTCAGAAAAAAATCCTAAAAAACCTTAGTTTTTTAGTTTTTACTTTAGGCCGTGCGCCACCCACACCCACCCCCACACACCCACCCCCACACACCCACCCCCACACACACACACCCCCTCACCACAGGTGGATTTTTCGAATTTTTTTTTTTTTTTTTTTTTTTTTTTCTCTTTTATGTACTTGGTCTTTTTTTGTATGTGAGAATAGAAGAAAGGAAAAAGGAAGAATGGAGTAAACAATAAAGACAATAAAATGAACAGGAAAATGGAAAAGGAAAAAGGAAATGAAAAAATGATGACCAAAAAAGGTCGGTGTTTCAAGTTTTAGTATAAAAGGTGGGCGGTAAAGTAAAGTAAGTGGCCACTTCCTCCTAAACAAAACAAGAAACTGCATCGTGTGTTTGTTTTTTATTCTTTTTAATCAATTTGAATACACAGGCGTCACACTTATGGGGCAAAAAAAGGAAAAAAAGAAGACCTAATCCTCCTTACTTAAAAGAAGGGAAGGGAGAATAAAAAACACACGTGCCCATTGTTTCGTTGTCTGCAGGATGTCTTGTTTTAGTGCCTCACCTGGAAAAAGAAAAATGGATTCCACTCAGTAAAAATAGCACACCTGTTGAACACACGTCAGGCCAGGAACAGAAGAAAAGCAAACGCTTCCACGAATGGAAGCAAAAGAAAAGTGTGGTGAAAAAACCCTTTTGGCCAAGGTGGTCTTGACTCTCTGTCTACATACTTTGGGGATGCATGAAAAAATGAAACTAGATGATAGATAACAAGGAGTGTGCGAGAGTGGCCCTTCTCCAAGCTAAACAAAAAGCAAACACCCTCCACCCATCTGATCCCGCCCACAAACACAAACAATCACGACAGAAAACAAAACAGGCAGAGGATGACCAGGGTAGGTTTTACTTGGACAGCGAACCTCTGCCTTGATTCCTCTCACGCTCAGCAGGCGAGTTGCCTCAACTCTCCAGACCTGTGCTGCAACACAGGCCTGCACCTTTAGCCGCTTTTCGCTTCATGCCCCTCATCTGGCGCACTACTAACGGGGGACGCCCCATGTAGGCACATCGGTAGGATTTCGTCTTAACATAGTTTTTTGTGTAAAAAAAAATGAACCCCTGTAAAAAAAAATGAACCCCTGTAAAAAAAAATGAACCCCTTTTTTCGAAATATTTCACTAAACTTTTGCTTATCAGAAAGTGACTTTTTTGGGTACATCGTGCAGTTTGGGGATATTGAGGCGGAAAAAAAAATATTAAGACAGTCCTGTTCAAAAATTGCTTTAGTAAATGACACTTGGCATTATGCCAAAATCAGCATTTTTGCCTTGAAAAACCTAAAAAATCCTAAAAAACCTTAGTTTTTTAGTCTTTACTATAGAGATGTGCGCCACCCACACCACACACACTACACACCCACACACAGCACACCCACACACACACACACACACACACACACACACCCCCTCACCACCAGGGGGATTTGACCAAAAATTGATTTTTTTAAATAAATAGTTGCTCATCCAAAAGTGAATTTTTTGGGCTTAACGTGTTGTTTGGGGGTATTGAGGCCCAAAAAAAAATTTTTTTTCAGTCGTGTTCAGAAATTGGACTGCCAAATGACATGTGGCATTCGGCCAAAAATCAGCTTTTTTGGTCATTTTTACCTTGTAAAACATGACACTTGTGGCATGCTTCCCAGTACAGGAAAGTGCATTGAAAAACCTGAAAAAACACATGTAATATGTGATGGTCAAAAGTGCAAGATTCTTTCGTTAATGAACTTTTTGAGTACCAGTTATACCTGGGGAAAGATGGTCAGATCACTCTTTTGACCATCTGTCGTTTACGACAAAAACACCACTTTTTAACAGGCCACTTTACAGGCACGAGTGAGGTTTTTTTGTACACGTTACCGTGAGCGGGCGCGCGAAGCGCGCACGCGAACGCCCCGCGGGAAGCGAATAGCTGACCGCCTGCCCAGTGTGTGAGGTGCTTACAAAAAATACCACCTGTAAAAAAAGGGAGGTCCTCATCACGTTTCCATGGAAGTGTCACACAGAACGACAGGTTTTTTAGCCCGTCACCAAATTGGACTGCCAAATGACATGTGGCATTCGGCCAAAAATCAGCTTTTTTGGTCATTTTTACCTTGTAAAACATGACACTTGTGGCATGCTTCCCAGTACAGGAAAGTGCATTGAAAAACCTGAAAAAACACATGTAATATGTGATGGTCAAAAGTGCAAGATTCTTTCGTTAATGAACTTTTTGAGTACCAGTTATACCTGGGGAAAGATGGTCAGATCACTCTTTTGACCATCTGGCGTTTACGACAAAAACACCACTTTTTACAGGCCACTTTACAGGCACGAGTGAGGTTTTTTTGTACACGTTACCGTGAGCGGGCGCGCGAAGCGCGCACGCGAACGCCCCGCGGGAAGCGAATAGCTGACCGCCTGCCCAGTGTGTGAGGTGCTTACAAAAAAAACCACCTGTAAAAAAAGGGAGGTCCTCATCACGTTTCCATGGAAGTGTCACACAGAACGACAGGTTTTTTAGCCCGTCACCAAATCCTAAAAAACCTTAGTTTTTTAGTCTTTACTATAGAGATGTGCGCCACCCACACCACACACACTACACACCCACACACAGCACACCCACACACACCCACACACACACACACACACACCCCCTCACCACCAGAGGGGATTTGACCAAAAAATCGATTTTTTTAAATAAATAGTTGCTCATCCAAAAGTGAATATTTTGGGCTTAACGTGTTGTTTGGGGGCATTGAGGCCCAAAAAAAAAATTTAAGACAGTCCTGTTCAAAAAATGGACTGCCAAATGACATGTGGCATTCGGCCAAAAATCAGCTTTTTTGGTCATTTTTACCTTGTAAAACATGACACTTGTGGCATGCTTCCCACTACAGGAAAGTGCATTGAAAAACCTGAAAAAACACATGTAATATGTGATGGTCAAAAGTGCAAGATTCCTTCGTTAATGAACTTTTTGAGTACCAGTTATACCTGGGGAATATGGTCAGATCACTCTTCAGACCATCTGGCGTTTACCACAAAAACAGAGGAGGTAGACACGCCAATGGCGGGCGAAGAGGGGCAGCAGGCAGAACAGAAGCAGCAGAAGCACGAGAAGCAACGGAAACAGCAGAAGCAGCAACAACAAAAGGCGGACCAGGAGAAGAAGGAAGCGTTGCAGCGTGCGTCGGACGCGTGGCAGCAAGCCCTGGAGGTACGGCGGGAGCATCGTCGGTCGTGGGGACCGGATTTGGCCGCGCTTCGGGGCACTTTTGGCGACCGCCAGCAGGAGTTGAGTCGTTTCCTGGAGGAACAGAATGTGCGTCTGGACCAGGCGAAGGCGGCGGACAGGCATCGTGTGGAGGAGCTGACCGCCAGGCACAAGCGGGAACTCGCAGAGGACGCGAAGAGGATGCATGCGCAGTACTTGGAAGACTGCGATCGGCACCCCGAAGCAGGAGAGTCGCTCCGGGCGGAGTATGACAGGCAACGCTGCGAGAGGCATTACGCCATCGCAGCTAAGCATGAGTCGGAGCAGAAGGCGACCACTCTGGTGTTGACGGCGGTGAACCTCTCCCGACAGCTGGAGGCAGAACGCATGGTGGCATACGGGCGGTGCTTTGGGGTGGTGTGCGAAGGGCGGCTATTCCTCCCCTGCCATGCGGTGCGGAGAGCGGTGGGCGACGACCCTGAAGGACTCGAACCTGACTGTGTCGGCGACTGGATGGCTCTCTTTGGTCCTCAAGGTGCTTCTCCGTGCCCGGGCGAGTTCCTGTACTGCTGGGCGACACAGCAGCCGTGGAGTGGGAACGGGGAGGGGGACGGTGATTGCCCGGAGTCGGTGGTCGCCCGTCAGGCGGTTAGGAAGATAGCAGGGGAGGCCGGATACTGCGACACCTGGGGCAAGACCAGCGCGGTCATCGTCGTTCGGGAAGGCAGGGTCAGCTGGGGAACCCCTTCTCGGGATCAGCTGGAGGAGGAGGTGGGGCGACAGGCCGAGGCGGCAGACACCGAGGTGCGTGTGAAGGTGGAGGAGATGGATGATGATGAGCAGGAGCAGGAGGAGGACCTCGACACCGCGATGGAGGGGGCGGATCGCTCGCATTCTCTGTCAGTGGAAGGCATCCCTGACCAGAAGAAGCAAGCGAGGGTGAGGGAATTGCTGAGGGCGCAGAGCGAGGCTTGGATGTGGACGGAGGAGGAGCGGACGGAGAGGGGGGGTCTTTTCCCGTGCCTCACCATGGGGTCGCCGGTGCCTTCTTCTGTGACGAAGTGGATCTCCCTGTTCCACTACCGTCAGGGAGAGAAACAGGATGGCAGACCCTTGTTGTCACTCCCCCTCTCTACCGCTACTTTCACTCAGTGGTATGAGGTGATGAAGGTGGTGGGTTTGCATGAGTGGTCGGTTCAGGAAAAGTGCAAGGCAAAGTCGACGTTGCATGCCCTGACGGACAACCGGAGCAGTAGGGGGCAGGCCTTTGCAGCGGAGAGTACAAGGAGGGAGAATGAGGCACGAGCGGCTCGAGAGGGAATAGGCCGACAACCTCAAGCCTCCTCTTCTTCTTCTTCTTCCTCCACCTCTGCAGGCCGTGGCACTACAACCTCCATCGCCCAACCTGCAGTCTCCACTTCTTCCTCCTCCTCATCGGCAGGCCGTGGCAATGCAACCTCCTCCGCCCAACCTGCTCCTTCCCCAGCTCCCAAAGGACCCCAGCGCCATGCAGCTCAGGGTAGGTCCAACACGTCGAACGTGTTCACCGACTCAGTGGCACAAGCGACGCAGCATGTGCTCTCGCCCCAGGAGGTGCAGAGAGGGCGCAATGGTCGCGGTGGTGGACAGAAGGGGAGACAGAGCGGAGGAAGGAAGGGGAACAAGGGGAAGAATTAGAGTGAGAGTTAGAGGGTGAGAGTGTGTGTATAGAAGCGTGTAGAGAATGACAGTTTGCCCCATGTTTATTTTTAACCCTTTTTATTTTGTGTTTTTTGTTCTTTTCATCCTTTGGGGTTTGCCCCCCCCTTTCCCCCCTTTCCGCCCCCCTTCCTTTTTGTTAATATTTTTGGTTGGCTGCTGGCTAGGACGGGTCTACCCCAGCGACGGCCCTTACCCCTTGGACGAGGCTCTGAGGGTAGAGGGCAGTCTTGGAGTAAGACCTGTCTAAGAGCCAGGCCAGTGGCATCAGGAGCCATTGGGCCACTTTTATAGATTGTGCAGTAGAGTAGAGTTTGTACAGAACTCTTGTCCTTTGAGTTTCTTTTTTCACTCCTTTAGTTTTTCATTTTTACCTTGTGAAGGTCAATTTCAATTTTTCATTTTTCAAAACCACCACAGGTAAGCACGAGACCCACCATTGTTGTTGTTGATTTTGTTGTGCGTTATTGTTGTTTTCCCCTTTGGGTGTCAGTCAGTCGGGTCAGGTCACACTTACAGAAGTTCTCAAAAATTTTCACCAAAAAGAAAACTACTAAAAAGATTATGGAACTTCCTTTTTATTTGTTTGTGTGTTACAGAGGAAACGGCTCACTCAATCCCCTCCTTCTCCTCTCCTCCCCTCCCCAAGACAAAGCAAAATAAAACTACACCGGTAGACAGAGCAACCCTCCCGTCCCATCCCCTCCCCTTTTCCTTTTGGGAAAAATTGCACTCACATACGACCCTTTTGCTTATTTGCAGGGAAGTGTTGGTTGTAGTTGTCCCACATGCTTTCTATTTTAGTGCCACTAACTGTGTTTTCAGGCACTGTCTTGCCAGTACAATAGTAAAGTGCCCTTGTCTGGACATCTAGCTGTTTACATACTCGCTTGACTAGGAAGTACCCCCTCTGTCACTGGATGTAGATAAAAAAAAAAAAAAAAAAAAAAAAAAAAAAAAAAAAACCTGAAAAGCCAGTTCATGAAGGCATGAGTGAGGTTTTTTTGTGATGCGTTACCGTGAGCGGGCGCGCGAAGCGCGCACGCGAACGCCCCGCGGGAAGCGAATAGCTGACCGCCTGCCCAGTGCGTGAGGTGCTTACAAAAAAAACCACCTGTAAAAAAAGTGTGGTCCTCATCACGTTTCCATGGAAGTGTCACAAGAACGACAGGTTTTTTAGCCCGTCACCAAATCCTAAAAAACCTTAGTTTTTTAGTCTTTACTATAGAGATGTGCGCCACCCACACCACACACACTACACACCCACACACAGCACACCCACACACACCCACACACACACACACACACACCCCCTCACCACCAGGGGGATTTGACCAAAAAATCGATTTTTTTAAATAAATAGTTGCTCATACAAAAGTGAATTTTTTGGGCTTAACGTGTTGTTTGGGGGTATTGAGGCACAAAAAAAAAATTTAAGACAGTCCTGTTCAAAAAATGGACTGCCAAATGACATGTGGCATTCGGCCAAAAAGCAGCTTTTTTGGTCATTTTTACCTTGTAAAACATGACACTTGTGGCATGCTTCCCAGTACACAAAAGTGTATTGAAAAACCTGAAAAAACACATGTAATATGTGATGGTCAAAAGTGCAAGATTCCTTCGTTAATGAACTTTTTGAGTACCAGTTATACCTGGGGAATATGGTCAGATCACTCTTCAGACCAGATGGAGTTTACCACAAAAACACCACTTTTTACAGGCCACTTTTAAAGCAGTTCATGAAGGCATGAGTGAGGTTTTTTTGTACACGTTACCGTGAGCGGGCGCGCGAAGCGCGCACGCGAACGCCCCGCGGGAAGCGAATAGCTGACCGCCTGCCCAGTGTGTGAGGTCCATACAAAAAAAACCACCTGTAAAAAAAGGTGAGGTCCTCCTCATGTTTCCATGGAAGTGTCACACAAGAACGACAGGTTTTTTAGCCCGTCACCAAATCCTAAAAAACCTTAGTTTTTTAGTCTTTACTATAGAGATGTGCGCCACCCACACCACACACACTACACACCCACACACAGCACACCCACACACACCCACACACACACACACACACACCCCCTCACCACCAGGGGGATTTGACCAAAAAATCGATTTTTTTAAATAAATAGTTGCTCATCCAAAAGTGAATTTTTTGGGCTTAACGTGTTGTTTGGGGGCATTGAGGCCCAAAAAAAAAATTTAAGACAGTCCTGTTCAAAAAATGGACTGCCAAATGACATGTGGCATTCGGCCAAAAATCAGCTTTTTTGGTCATTTTTACCTTGTAAAACATGACACTTGTGGCATGCTTCCCAGTACAGGAAAGTGCATTGAAAAACCTGAAAAAACACATCTAATATGTGATGGTCAAAAGTGCAAGATTCCTTCGTTAATGCATTTTTTGAGTACCAGTTATACCTGGGGAATATGGTCAGATCACTCTTTTGACCATCTGGCGTTTACGACAAAAACACCACTTTTTACAGGCCACTTTACAGGCATGAGTGAGGTTTTTTTGTACACGTTACCGTGAGCGGGCGCGCGAAGCGCGCACGCGAACGCCCCGCGGGAAGCGAATAGCTGACCGCCTGCCCAGTGTGTGAGGTGCTTACAAAAAAACTGTACTTCATTGGAGGAAGGGAGGGGGTTCGCCCTCTCCCACCATACTACACGCGAATATGACTCTCCTTTTAAGGAGATATGATATGGCGATTGCTCAGGCGCGGGCTATGACGGCTGAAGCGATGACTGAGGATGAGTGGTGTGATGCGGCCGACCTGGTGTCAGCTGCATGCACTCTATCGGGGCTGATCTCGCAGCTCACGATAGAGGTGGCAGAAGAGGAAACGGCGGTGCAACCGCCACATGACGTGACACCGCGGGCCGTAGCGCTTGCGATGTTGGTGCGAGCAGCAGCAGCGACTTGCACCGAAGACGAGACACCCGGCGCCTGCTTCCCCGCAGGAGCCACAACAACAGCGACCCCCACCATGACGTGCACCACCGGTGGGAAGGTCAAGACGCCTCACAAGGCGCTGAAGAACAAGCCCCCGCCGCCGCCCCCACCCGACCGTGGGTTGACTGCAGCCAGGAAGCCAGTGCCGCCGCCGCCGCCCAATCGAGACTGGACGACGACGACCGCCATGAGCATTGCATGGAGTAACTCCGGCATCACTTAGACGCGTGTAGTATAGTGGAGTTCATCTTCGGGTGTCTACACTAAAACAACCAAGTTTTCAAAAAAAACCACCTGTAAAAAAAAGTGAGGTCCTCATCACGTTTCCATGGAAGTGTCACACAAGAACGACAGGTTTTTTAGCCCGTCACCAAATCCTAAAAAACCTTAGTTTTTTAGTCTTTACTATAGAGATGTGCGCCACCCACACCACACAGGTATCTAAGGTGCACAGGGTGCCTGAAAACCCACTGCACGAAACTCTCCCGAAACCCCTCGGAACTGGATTTTGAAAAGGTGCACAGGGTGCTTTTGGCCCCCGAGAAAGGGTGCACAGGGTGCCTTTTTTGGTCCCAAAAAAGGGTGCACAGGGTGCCCTTGAGATTGGCACCCTATGACTTTCACAGGCAAAACTTTTTTTTTTGCTTGAAAACTTTTCACCTTTCACCTGTATGGAGCCTCTGACCAAGGAAAACATATTCTGAGGGCAGT
The DNA here is from genome assembly GCA_964035575.1 of Rhynchopus sp. YZ270_cl-10. Lineage (NCBI taxonomy): Eukaryota > Euglenozoa > Diplonemea > Diplonemida > Diplonemidae > Rhynchopus > Rhynchopus sp. YZ270_cl-10. Next base: position 1,393,309 of record OZ037885.1, read on the forward strand.
CCTACACAGTACACAGTACACAGTACACAGTACACAGTACACAGTACACAGTACACAGTACACAGTACACAGTACACAGTACACAGTACACAGTACACAGTACACAGTACACAGTACACAGTACACAGTACACAGTACACAGTACACAGTACACAGTACACAGTACACAGTACACAGTACACAGTACACAGTACACAGTACACAGTACACAGTACACAGTACACAGTACACAGTACACAGTACACAGTACACAGTACACAGTACACAGTACACAGTACACACAGTACACAGTACACACAGTACACAGTACACACAGTACACAGTACACACAGTACACAGTACACACAGTACACAGTACACACAGTACACACAGTACACAGTACACCCTCCGTCAGCAGGGAAGCATAGTATTACAGTGAGGACTAGTACAACACAAACCACTTTAGTAGCCCAGACCCCAAGAACCTCACATAGGGGGGGCAGAAGTGTGCCCCCTATGTGAGGTTCCCCCCTATGACTTTTACAGGTATTTTGGGTCCCGTACACAGTTTTCACAGAACACACACTACAGTATAGTATAGTATACAGTATAAGGAGTAGTCTGTACTGTAGACACAGCAAACAAGAAAAAAAAACCATATCTCTCAACAGGGAAGCATGGTGCAACAACACATGGCCACTTATGCCCACCCACAAAGCACCAACCAGCAGGCGCAACGAAAAACCACACCAACCAGATAACGCAACTTAGAACCTTCAGATTCCCGCACACCCGCACCCACCAGCCAGCTTATCAACCACACCATCCAGATAACGTTGCCCGAACCCCGCGCACCCGCACAACCACACCAGCCGGATAACGTTGCCCGAACCCCGCGCACCCGCACCCCCACACCAGCCGGATAACGCAACCTGGAACCCGCAAACCCGCACCAACCACTAGCCAGATAACGCAACCTAGAACCAGATAACGTTGCCCGAACCCCGCGCACCCGCACCACCACACCAGCCAGATAACGTTGCCCGAACCCCGCGCACCCGCACCCCCACACCAGCCGGATAACGCAACCTAGAACCCGCAAACCCGCGCACCCGCGAACCCGCAAACCCGCACCAACCACCAGCCAGATAACGCAACCTAGAACCAGATAACGTTGCCCGAACCCCGCGCACCCGCACAACCACACCAGCCAGATAACGTTGCCCGAACCCCGCGCACCCGCACCCCCACACCAGCCGGATAACGCAACCTAGAACCCGCAAACCCGCGCACCCGCAAACCCGCAAACCCGCACAACCACTAGCCAGAGACCGCAACCTAGTTTCTCAAACTCGGTGACCAATATTGGCAGCCTGAATCCGGTGCACAGGGTGACATAGTGGTACCAAATCCGGTGCACAGGGTGCCCCCAAAAGGTGCACAGGGTGCCTTTTTGGCACTGGATCCGGTGCACAGGGTGCCCGCAAAAAACGGTGCACAGGGTGCCCCTACAAATCCGGTGCACAGGGTGCCCCTTTTAATCCGGTGCACAGGGTGCCATTATGGGTTCGCAATCCGGTGCACAGGGTGCCCCCCACGTTATAAGCCCCGGCTAAAAAGCACCCTGTGCACCGGATTTTTTGGCACCCTGTGCACCGGATTTTTTTGGGGCACCCTGTGCACCGGACCGGCACCCTGTGCACCGGAGTGGCCACCACACACACTACACACACACACCCACACACACCCACACACACACACACACACCCCCTCACCACCAGAGGGGATTTGACCAAAAAATCGATTTTTTTAAATAAATCCTAAAATCCTAAAAAACCTTAGTTTTTTAGTCTTTACTATAGAGATGTGCGCCACCCACACCACACACACTACACACGCACACACAGCACACCCACACACACCCACACACACACACACACACCCCCTCACCACCAGAGGGGATTTGACCAAAAAATCGATTTTTTTAAATAAATAGTTGCTCATCAGAAAGTGAATTTTTTGGGCTTAACGTGTTGTTTGGGGGTATTGAGGCCCAAAAAAAATTTTTTTTTCAGTCGTGTTCAGAAATTGGACTGCCAAATGACATGTGGCATTCGGCCAAAAATCAGCTTTTTTGGTCATTTTTACCTTGTAAAACATGACACTTGTGGCATGCTTCCCAGCACAGGAAAGTGCATTGAAAAACCTGAAAAAACACATCTAATATGTGATGGTCAAAAGTGCAAGATTCCTTCGTTAATGAACTTTTTGAGTACCAGTTATACCTGGGGAATATGGTCAGATCACTCTTTTGACCATCTGGCGTTTACGACAAAAACACCACTTTTTACAGGCCACTTTACAGGCACAAGTGAAGTTTTTTTGTACACGTTACCGTGAGCGGGCGCGCGAAGCGCGCACGCGAACGCCCTGCGGGAAGAGAATAGCGGACCACCTGCCCAGTGCGTGAGGTGCAGGGCTTCCCACAGGGGGGACCAGGGGGGACCACTGGTCCCCCTGGGGGAAAATAATAAGGGGGGACCAGGGGGGACCAGCCTGCCCTTGAGTGTTCCGAGGCTGCCTATTAGGAATTTTCCACATTTTTTTTAATTTTTCCCACCCTCCCGTCCCCGCGCATCCAAATACAGGCAACTACACGACGGTGATGTACAGTACATTACAAGTGAAGTTACATGTAACGTTACAAGTGAGTTACAAGTGAGTTACAAGTGGGATACATGAATTACAGGCAAAATCCTAAAAAACCTTAGTTTTTTAGTCTTTACAAAAGAGATGTGCGCCACCCACACCACACACACTACACACCCACACACACACACACACACCCCCTCACCACCAGGGGGATTTGACCAAAAAATCGATTTTTTTAAATAAATAGTTGCTCATCCAAAAGTGAATTTTTTGGGCTTAACGTGTTGTTTGGGGGTATTGAGGCCCAAAAAAAAATTTTTTTTCAGTCGTGTTCAGAAATTGGACTGCCAAATGACATGTGGCATTCGGCCAAAAATCAGCTTTTTTGGTCATTTTTACCTTGTAAAACATGACACTTGTGGCATGCTTCCCAGCACAGGAAAGTGCATTGAAAAACCTGAAAAAACACATGTAATATGTGATGGTCAAAAGTGCACGATTCCTTCGTTAATGAACTTTTTGAGTACCAGTTATACCTGGGGAATATGGTCAGATCACTCTTTTGACCATCTGGCGTTTACCACAAAAACACCACTTTTTAACAGGCCACTTTTCACCTGAAAAGCCAGTTCATGAAGGCACAAGTGAAGTTTTTTTGTACACGTTACCGTGAGCGGGCGCGCGAAGCGCGCACGCGAACGCCCCGTGGGAAGCGAATAGCGGACCACCTGCCCAGTGCGTGAGGTGCTTACAAAAAAAACCACCTGTAAAAAAAGAGAGGTCCTCATCACGTTTCCATGGAGGTGTCACACAAGAACGACAGGTTTTTTAGCCCGTCACCAAATCCTAAAAAACCTTAGTTTTTTAGTCTTTACTATAGAGATGTGCGCCACCCACACCACACACACTACACACACACACCCACACACACCCACACACACACACACACACCCCCTCACCACCAGAGGGGATTTGACCAAAAAATCGATTTTTTTAAATAAATAGTTGCTCATCCAAAAGTGAATTTTTTGGGCTTAACGTGTTGTTTGGGGGTATTGAGGCCCAAAAAAAAATTTTTTTTCAGTCGTGTTCAGAAATTGGACTGCCAAATGACATGTGGCATTCGGCCAAAAATCAGCTTTTTTGGTCATTTTTGCCTTGTAAAACATGACACTTGTGGCATGCTTCCCAGTACAGGAAAGTGCATTGAAAAACCTGAAAAAACACATCTAATATGTGATGGTCAAAAGTGCAAGATTCCTTCGTTAATGAACTTTTTGAGTACCAGTTATACCTGGGGAATATGCTCAGATCACTATTTTAACCATCTGGCGTTTACCACAAAAACACCACTTTTTACAGGCCACTTTACAGGCCAGTTCATGAAGGCACGAGTGAGGTTTTTTTGTACACGTTACCGTGAGCGGGCGCGCGAAGCGCGCACGCGAACGCCCCGCGGGAAGCGAATAGCTGACCGCCTGCCCAGTGTGTGAGGTCCTTACAAAAAAAACCACCTGTAAAAAAAGGTGAGGTCCTCATCACGTTTCCATGGAAGTGTCACACAAGAACGACAGGTTTTTTAGCCCGTCACCAAATAGTTGCTCATCCAAAAGTGAATTTTTTGGGCTTAACGTGTTGTTTGGGGGTATTGAGGATTTTTCGAAATATTTCACTAAACTTTTGCTTATCAGAAAGTGACTTTTTTGGGTACATCGTGCAGTTTGGGGATATTGAGGCGGAAAAAAAAATATTAAGACAGTCCTGTTCAAAAATCCTAAAAAACCTTAGTTTTTTAGTCTTTACTATAGAGATGTGCGCCACCCACACCACACACACTACACACCCACACACAGCACACCCACACACACCCACACACACACACACACACACCCCCTCACCACCAGGGGGATTTGACCAAAAAATCGATTTTTTTAAATAAATAGTTGCTCATCCAAAAGTGAATTTTTTGGGCTTAACGTGTTGTTTGGGGGTATTGAGGGCCAAAAAAAATATTTAAGACAGTCCTGTTCAAAAAATGGACTGCCAAATGACATGTGGCATTAGGCCAAAAATCAGCTTTTTTGGTCATTTTTACCTTGTAAAACATGACACTTGTGGCATGCTTCCCAGTACAGGAAAGTGCATTGAAAAACCTGAAAAAACACATGTAATATGTGATGGTCAAAAGTGCAAGATTCCTTCGTTAATGCATTTTTTGAGTACCAGTTATACCTGGGGAATATGGTAAGATCACTCTTCAGACCAGCTGGAGTTTACCACAAAAACACCACTTTTTACAGGCCACTTTTAAAGCAGTTCATGAAGGCATGAGTGAGGCTTTTTTGTACACGTTACCGTGAGCGGGCGCGCGAAGCGCGCACGCGAACGCCCCGCGGGAAGCGAATAGCTGACCGCCTGCCCAGTGTGTGAGGTCCATACAAAAAAAACCACCTGAAAAAAAAGGTGAGGTCCTCCTCATGTTTCCATGGAAGTGTCACACAAGAACGACAGGTTTTTTAGCCCGTCACCAAATTGCTTTAGTAAATGACACTTGGCATTATGCCAAAATCAGCATTTTTGCCTTGAAAAACCTAAAAAATCACATGTAATGTGTGGTGGTCAAAAGTGCACGATTCCTTCGTTAATGCATTTTTTGAGTACCAGTTATATCTGGGGAATATAGTCAGATCACTCTTCAGACCAGCTGGCGTTTACCACAAAAACACTACTTTTTCAACAGGCCACTTTTCGCCTGAAGAGCCACTTAAGGCAGGCACCACCAGCCAGCCAGTTTCCATGAGCGGCAGAACTGGAATGTGCGTATTGGGCAGTGAAACTGCCGAGTACGCACACTCCAGTTCAGAAAAAAATCCTAAAAAACCTTAGTTTTTTAGTTTTTACTTTAGGCCGTGCGCCACCCACACCCACCCCCACACACCCACCCCCACACACCCACACACCCACACACACACACCCCCTCACCACAGGTGGATTTTTCGAAATATTTCACTAAACTTTTGCTTATCAGAAAGTGACTTTTTTGGGTACATCGTGCAGTTTGGGGATATTGAGGCGGAAAAAAAAATATTAAGACAGTCCTGTTCAAAAATTGCTTTAGTAAATGACACTTGGCATTATGCCAAAATCAGCATTTTTGCCTTGAAAAACCTAAAAAATCACATGTAATGTGTGGTGGTCAAAAGTGCACGATTCCTTCGTTAATGCATTTTTTGAGTACCAGTTATATCTGGGGAATATAGTCAGATCACTCTTCAGACCAGCTGGCGTTTACCACAAAAACACTACTTTTTCGACAGGCCACTTTTCGCCTGAAGAGCCACTTAAGGCAGGCACCACCAGCCAGCCAGTTTCCATGAGCGGCAGAACTGGAATGTGCGTATTGGGCAGTGAAACTGCCGAGTACGCACACTCCAGTTCAGAAAAAAATCCTAAAAAACCTTAGTTTTTTAGTTTTTACTTTAGGCCGTGCGCCACCCACACCCACCCCCACACACCCACCCCCACACACCCACACACCCACACACACACACCCCCTCACCACAGGTGGATTTTTCGAAATATTTCACTAAACTTTTGCTTATCAGAAAGTGACTTTTTTGGGTACATCGTGCAGTTTGGGGATATTGAGGCGGAAAAAAAAATATTAAGACAGTCCTGTTCAAAAATTGCTTTAGTAAATGACACTTGGCATTATGCCAAAATCAGCATTTTTGCCTTGAAAAACCTAAAAAATCACATGTAATGTGTGGTGGTCAAAAGTGCACGATTCCTTCGTTAATGCATTTTTTGAGTACCAGTTATATCTGGGGAATATAGTCAGATCACTCTTCAGACCAGCTGGCGTTTACCACAAAAACACTACTTTTTCAACAGGCCACTTTTCGCCTGAAGAGCCACTTAAGGCAGGCACCACCAGCCAGCCAGTTTCCATGAGCGGCAGAACTGGAATGTGCGTATTGGGCAGTGAAACTGCCGAGTACGCACACTCCAGTTCAGAAAAAAATCCTAAAAAACCTTAGTTTTTTAGTCTTTACAAGAGAGATGTGCGCCACACACACTACACACGCACACACAGCACACCCACACACACCCACACACACACACACACACCCCCTCACCACCAGGGGGATTTGACCAAAAAATCGATTTTTTTAAATAAATAGTTGCTCATCCAAAAGTGAATTTTTTGGGCTTAACGTGTTGTTTGGGGGTATTGAGGCCCAAAAAAAAATTTTTTTTCAGTCGTGTTCAGAAATTGGACTGCCAAATGACATGTGGCATTCGGCCAAAAATCAGCTTTTTTGGTCATTTTTACCTTGTAAAACATGACACTTGTGGCATGCTTCCCAGTACAGGAAAGTGCATTGAAAAACCTGAAAAAACACATGTAATATGTGATGGTCAAAAGTGCAAGATTCCTTCGTTAATGAACTTTTTGAGTACCAGTTATACCTGGGGAATATGGTCAGATCACTCTTTTGACCATCTGTCATGTACCACAAAAACACCACTTTTTGCGGTTGTGACCCGTTTCCGACTAGGGGTGGCCATCCATGCGGAGGGAACGACTTGCTCGGCATGTCAGGGGGGGCAGAAAAGGGTTGTCATGGACTCCTTTGGCGACCACACCTTTGGCTGCCCCTACGCCAAACACCGCGTCGCCCGCCACAACGCCTTGCGGGATTCGGTGTACAGAGCGGCTCAAGGGGCGGGCTTGGACCCTGCTTTGGAGGAGACCGTGAGAGTGGATTTGGAGTCGAAGAAGCGGCCAGGCGACGTCTACCTCCCAGTAGGAGTGGCGGAAAATGGACCTCGTTGTTTGGACATCACCCACGTGTGCCCCACCTTGCCTTCCTACAGAACAGGGGCCTCGAAGTTTGTGGGCTGGTCGGCGAAGAACCAGGGCCAGGTCAAACGGGAGAAGCACGAGCGGGATTTGAACAAGATCAACACCAAGTTCTCCCCTATTGTGTTTGAAGCCTTCGGGGGTGCAGGCGACGAGGCGAACCTCTTGATTGCGCAGCTTGGAGGCCTGACGACGGGACAGACGTCGCACCTGACAGGGTCGGCAGAGTTGCGCATCCGGGAGAGCATTGCGGTGGCGTACCAGAAAAAGGTCGCATCTTCCTTTCTGGAGCGGGGTGCTATGTGTGTAGGGATTGCCACCCTGAAGCGGGAGCCGTGTGTGGAGGTAGATGTGGCACCGTCTGCAGAGGACATGGACCGGTTTGGACGCCGCAGTGCAGGGGCCGTGGAACCTCTCTGTGATGATGCGAACCCTGACGACGATATGAGTCGTCCTGCTCCAGACCGGTCGGAGGAGCAGCAGGGGAAGCGCAAGAGGGACGTGAAGCCGGACCACGTGGAGCCACCGAGGAAGCGGACCGGGAGGTTCGATTCGGCTACCGTGATTCCGGAAGGGCCGGGTCTCGATGTGGTGCGTGAGTGGGAGTTTTTGCGTGAGTGCCCGGCAGCGCAGAGGCCTCGGGCGACGGAACAGGCGGCCAAGCTGGGAGCCTCGAAGGTGACTTGGTCGTTTGTGGCGGGGGACTGTGCTTTTGAGGCTTTGCTCTTCGCCACTGGGCGCACGGATTTGTCGGTGGAGGGTCTGCGCCAGGCGGCAGTGAAGAAGGTCCAGGGCCGCGCTGATCTGTCGAGTGCGGCTGTCCCTAATTTTGGGGTCTGGCAGCGGCTGATGACGAGTGGGGACAGAGGAGACGAGCGTACGTGGGCGGATGCCATTGCAGTGGCGGGGGCAGGGGAGGCTCTTGAGGTATCTGTGGTCATCCTCAACGAGTTCGCCCGCCCTTCTCTGATGGTGCCAAGAAAACGGCCTAAGGCAGTGGTCCTTCTCCTCCACTCGGGTGACCAGGATGCGGCAGATGGATCCGGCAGTATCCCGGGACACTACGAGCCCCTCACCATGGACCCGGCTCTGCAGCAGCACATCCTGTCTTTTGAGGCCACAGGTGGTAAGGGGGAGTGCCAGTCAGAGCGCCCCATGGCTTTTGTGGGAGCGAGGGAGGCGGAGGCGTCGAACACTTTCCTGCAGTGCGAACAATGCAGCAAGCTCTTCGATGCGTCGGACGCACACTTCTGCTGTCACACGTGTGGTGGCTTGGCATGTCTGCACTGCGCTCAGGGGTCCAAGCACTGCCCTCTGTCGCAAATTGGCAGGGCGGAATACTTCAGTGCCCTGTCTTTTTTGCACTCGAATGTTCCGGCTCAGGCTGCCTCTGCGGAGGGGAGCGGAGACCCACCACCTAAACGGGCTCCTTCTCCAGCAGTGCCAGCTCCCGAGGGCGAGGACGTCGAGGAGGTAGACACGCCAATGGCGGGCGAAGAGGGGCAGCAGGCAGAACAGAAGCAGCAGAAGCACGAGAAGCAACGGAAACAGCAGAAGCAGCAACAACAAAAGGCGGACCAGGTGAAGAAGGAAGCGTTGCAGCGTGCGTCGGACGCGTGGCAGCAAGCCCTGGAGGTACGGCGGGAGCATCGTCGGTCGTGGGGACCGGATTTGGCCGCGCTTCGGGGCACTTTTGGCGACCGCCAGCAGGAGTTGAGTCGTTTCCTGGAGGAACAGAATGTGCGTCTGGACCAGGCGAAGGCGGCGGACAGGCATCGTGTGGAGGAGCTGACCGCCAGGCACAAGCGGGAACTCGCAGAGGACGCGAAGAAGATGCATGCGCAGTACTTGGAAGACTGCGATCGGCACCCCGAAGCAGGAGAGTCGCTCCGGGCGGAGTACGACAGGCAACGCTGCGAGAGGCATTACGCCTTCGCAGCTAAGCATGAGTCGGAGCAGAAGGCGACCACTCTGTTGTTGACGGCGGTGAACCTCTCCCGACAGCTGGAGGCAGAACGCATGGTGGCATACGGGCGGTGCTTTGGGGTGGTGTGCGAAGGGCGGCTATTCCTCCCCTGCCATGCGGTGCGGAGAGCGGTGGGCGACGACCCTGAAGGACTCGAACCTGACTGTGTCGGCGACTGGATGGCTCTCTTTGGTCCTCAAGGTGCTTCTCCGTGCCCGGGCGAGTTCCTGTACTGCTGGGCGACACAGCAGCCGTGGAGTGGGAACGGGGAGGGGGACGGTGATTGCCCGGAGTCGGTGGTCGCCCGTCAGGCGGTTAGGAAGATAGCAGGGGAGGCCGGATACTGCGATACCTGGGGCAAGACCAGCGCGGTCATCGTCGTTCGGGAAGGCAGGGTCAGCTGGGGAACCCCTTCTCGGGATCAGCTGGAGGAGGAGGTGGGGCGACAGGCCGAGGCGGCAGACACCGAGGTGCGTGTGAAGGTGGAGGAGATGGATGATGATGAGCAGGAGCAGGAGGAGGACCTCGACACCGCGATGGAGGGGGCGGATCGCTCGCTTTCTCTGTCAGTGGAAGGCATCCCTGACCAGAAGAAGCAAGCGAGGGTGAGGGAATTGCTGAGGGCGCAGAGCGAGGCTTGGATGTGGACGGAGGAGGAGCGGACGGAGAGGGGGGGTCTTTTCCCGTGCCTCACCATGGGGTCGCCGGTGCCTTCTTCTGTGACGAAGTGGATCTCCCTGTTCCACTACCGTCAGGGAGAGAAACAGGATGGCAGACCCTTGTTGTCACTCCCCCTCTCTACCGCTACTTTCACTCAGTGGTATGAGGTGATGAAGGTGGTGGGTTTGCATGAGTGGTCGGTTCAGGAAAAGTGCAAGGCAAAGTCGACGTTGCATGCCCTGACGGACAACCGGAGCAGTAGGGGGCAGGCCTTTGCAGCGGAGAGTACAAGGAGGGAGAATGAGGCACGAGCGGCTCGAGAGGGAATAGGCCGACAACCTCAAGCCTCCTCTTCTTCTTCTTCTTCCTCCACCTCTGCAGGCCGTGGCACTACAACCTCCATCGCCCAACCTGCAGTCTCCACTTCTTCCTCCTCCTCATCGGCAGGCCGTGGCAATGCAACCTCCTCCGCCCAACCTGCTCCTTCCCCAGCTCCCAAAGGACCCCAGCGCCATGCAGCTCAGGGTAGGTCCAACACGTCGAACGTGTTCACCGACGCAGTGGCACAAGCGACGCAGCATGTGCTCTCGCCCCAGGAGGTGCAGAGAGGGCGCAATGGTCGCGGTGGTGGACAGAAGGGGAGACAGAGCGGAGGAAGGAAGGGGAAAAAGGGGAATAAAAAGAATTAGAGAGTTAGAGAGTTAGAGGGTGAGAGTGTGTGAGAATGACAGTTTGCCCCATGTTTATTTTTAACCCTTTTTATTTTGTGTTTTTTGTTCTTTTCATCCTTTGGGGTTTGCCCCCCCTTTCCCCCCTTTCCGCCCCCCTTCCTATTTGTTAATATTTTTGGTTGGCTGCTGGCTAGGACGGGTCTACCCCAGCGACGGCCCTTACCCCTTGGACGAGGCTCTGAGGGTAGAGGGCAGTCTCGGAGTAAGACCTGTCTAAGAGCCAGGCCAGTGGCATCAGGAGCCATTGGGCCACTTTTATAGATTGTGCAGTAGAGTAGAGTTTGTACAGAACTCTTGTCCTTTGAGTTCCTTTTTTCACTCCTTTAGTTTTTCATTTTTACCTTGTGAAGGTCAATTTCAATTTTTCATTTTTCAAAACCACCACAGGTAAGCACGAGACCCACCATTGTTGTTGTTGATTTTGTTGTGCGTTATTGTTGTTTTACCCTTTGGGTGTCAGTCAGTCGGGTCAGGTCACACTTACTGAAGTTCTCAAAAATTTTCACCAAAAAGAAAACTACTAAAAAGATTATGGAACTTCCTTTTTATTTGTTTGTGTGTTACAGAGGAAACGGCTCACTCAATCCCCTCCTTCTCCTTCTCCTCCCCTTCTCCTCCCCTCCCCTCCCCAAGACAAAGCAAAATAAAACTACACCGGTAGACAGAGCAACCCTCCCGTCCCATCCCCTCCCCTTTTCCTTTTGGGAAAAATTGCACTCACATACGACCCTTTTGCTTATTTGCAGGGAAGTGTTGGTTGTAATTGTCCCACATGTTTTCTATTTTAGTGCCCCTAACTGTGTTTTCAGGCACTGTCTTGCCAGTACAATAGTAAAGTGCCCTTGTCTGGACATCTAGCTGTTTACATACTCGCTTGACTAGTAAGTACCCCCTCTGTCACTGGATGTAGATAAAAAAAGCGAGCCTAGGGCTAAGTTGAACAACACCAAAAAAAAAAAAAAAAAAAAAAAAAAAAAAAGTCCATTTTCTGAACACGACTGAAAAAATATTTTTTTTTGGGCCTCAATACCCCCAAACAACACGTTAAGCCCAAAAAAGTCACTTTCTGATGAGCAACTATTTATTTAAAAAAATCGATTTTTTGGTCAAATCCCCCCTGGTGGTGAGGGGGTGTGTGGGTGGGTAGTGTGTGTGGGTGTGTGGGTGGGTAGTGTGTGTGGGTGTGGGTGGCGCACATCTCTATAGTAAAGACTAAAAAACTAAGGTTTTTTAGGATTTGGTGACGGGCTAAAAAACCTGTCGTTCTTGTGTGACACTTCCATGGAAACGTGATGAGGACCTCACCTTTTTTTACAGGTGGTTTTTTTTGTAAGGACCTCACACACTGGGCAGGCGGTCAGCTATTCGCTTCCCGCGGGGCGTTCGCGTGCGCGCTTCGCGCGCCCGCTCACGGTAACGTGTACAAAAAAACCTCACTCGTGCCTTCATGAACTGGCCTGTAAAGTGGCCTGTAAAAAGTGGTGTTTTTGTGGTAAACGCCAGATGGTCAAAAGAGTGATCTGAGCATATTCCCCAGGTATAACTGGTACTCAAAAAGTTCATTAACGAAGGAATCTTGCACTTTTGACCATCACATATTAGATGTGTTTTTTCAGGTTTTTCAATGCACTTTCCTGTACTGGGAAGCATGCCACAAGTGTCATGTTTTACAAGGCAAAAATGACCAAAAAAGCTGATTTTTGGCCGAATGCCACATGTCATTTGGCAGTCCAATTTGGTGACGGGCTAAAAAACCTGTCGTTCTTGTGTGACACTTCCATGGAAACGTGATGAGGACCACACTTTTTTTACAGGTGGTTTTTTTTGTAAGCACCT